>OX382359.1:17145459-18494359 GCA_947508005.1 Amphipoea lucens | reverse complement strand
ATTTCAAAAATCTAATGATACCGTTTTACTTTCATCAAAATGGGCCCCGAGACTCCATTGAGTATTTTTCCCTTTTTCTTTTTGTTTCCTATTTGATCATCCACGAAAACTTAAAAAAAATCACCCTGTATATCTCGTTTGTCTTACCGTAAGCGCTGCTTCGTCCAGAAACTCCTCCGATGCTATCAGCACCGCTACCTCCCGACTCGGAGCCGGCGGAGCCGGGCGGCTCGGCCGGCGACGTGCGTAGTGTGCTGCCGTCCGTAGCGGCCGTGCTGCCCTCGTCATCGGAACTGACGGAATTGTTACTACATGTAAGTTGTTGGGATGTTTTCTGTACTAATTAGGTTCTTTTTTATCGAATTTATTAATCATTCCCCCCCGTCACCCCCTCCGTCAGTAACGAAGGTCTTTTACTCGCACGCGCCCACACACACACACACACACACTTGTATATAATAGAAAGAGAAGGAGAGAATCAACTCCTACCGCAAGCGGCAGAAAATTATTGTAAGTTATGTGAGGTGGTCACATATTAAAAGTAGTTCATAATTATGGGTTCAACGACCCCTTTTCAGATTTTCAGTTATTTCAATTACACCTTGTATAATAGACTAGCTGCGCCCCGCGGTTTCACCCGCATAAGTGTCATGGGAATATAATAAAAACTATCCTATGTCCTTCCCCGGGACTCAAACTATCTCTATACCAAAGGAGATGGCAGTTTTTGGCATTGCTAATTTTGGAAAGGTACAGAATTCAAAGCTATTTAAAAAAAAACCGCTTATTTTTATGTATTGATAGCCAGATTAACTTTATTATTGAGAATTGGGATTAAATCTCGTTAAATATGAGTAAGTTGAGCAGCCGGAAACAAGGCTTTTTGGAATTGTTATACTATATGACAGTGTTGTCATGGCAAACAAACAAACATGACTCTTTAGAAGATGACCACAGAGTACTTTTTGATAGACTAAGATGACACACAAAACTTCACAAGTCACATTCGCTCGCTCGCTACTATTTTGTGCTGGTGTGAATGTTTTGTGCGCCCAAAGTTTTACGTGGATTTTTACAACGACCTGGCTTGCTTTTGGATTTCGAAGACTCCTACCTTTCTGAATGACTGTTGCTAGACTTGGACCTCGACGTTTCCTATATGCTTAGATTATTATTTCGTTTATTTATTTATGTACATATTAATTTACATTTTTAAATATTTCTTAAAATATAAAAAATACGTATAAAAAACATTTAAAAATATAAAAAATAGTATTCCGCCGGTGTCGGGAGCAGGGTCCAAGCTACCGGTGGTTAGGGCTCCAGAGACAGGAACCTCCTCACAATACGAGCCGTATCAAGGAGTACTGCCTTCTGAATCAGGCCCTTGACCCAACCGCCTAACGAGAGCCTCGACAGATGTTGGTCGAGGCTTTGGGCCATAAGCCCATTGGCCGATACGACAATCGGCACAATGATAGCCGAGCTCACATTCCACATGTCAACAACCTCGTGTGCTAAGTCAAGATATTTAATTTGTTTCTCTTTCTCAGCTTTCACGAGGTTCCCGTCATGTGGAATGGTAACATCGACAATCATTGTGCGGCGCGCTAATCGATCTATCACCACTATATCAGGCTTATTGGCAACAATAGTCCTGTCAGTAATGATAGACCGATCCCAGTACAGCGTGGCATGGTCATTTTCAAGAACTGGGTCGGGCACATACTTGTAATACGGTACCTCAGAATCCACAAGTTTATATTTCAAAGCAAGTTGCTGGTGAATAATCCTGGCTACTTGGTTATGCCTGTGCAAGTACTCGCCGTTAGCTAGACGAGAACAACCAGAGATAATATGTCTGATAGACTCACCCGGACGGTGGCATGCCCGACACACGTCAACCGTCCCGTCCTTCATAATATGTCTGCGGTAGTTATTCGTCAAGATAACTTCGTCCATAATTGCACAGACGAAACCTTCGGTTTCTCCGAAAAGATCACCAAAACGTAACCAGGATACGGACGCTAAGAAATCTACACCGGGCACATGAAGAGCCCGATAGAAGCGCCCGTGAAGCTCCTTGCTTTGCCATACCTTCTTGCGGTCATCGGTAGTAAGTACTACAGGTTTGCGCCAGTTCTCTTTAGCCACGGACAGCGGGGTGAGCCCTTTGTCCACTGCGACCACATCACGGTGCATACCCACTTCAGGTTTTAAAAAATATTCCCTGAGACTGCACACCTCGCGGTTGTGGAGGGTCTTTGCATTTAAAAAGCCTCGACCCCCACACTTCCGCGGGATATACAGTCTCATCACCGATGATCGTGGGTGATGCATCCGATTTGCAGTCAGCAGTGTGCGGACCCTTCTATCCAGGGCGTCGAGTTCGGTTTGAGTCCATTTGAGAATGCCGAAAGAGTACATCAAAACCGGCATGACCCAACCGTTGAAGGCTCGCACCTTATTTCCGCCCGAAAGAAGACTATTATTTTATTATTATTCTTATTGTTTATTATTATTCCTATTATATGCTTAGATTCCGATAAGTGAGTCTCTAGAGTCTCCTGAGTTTTCTGTGACTACTGCGTTTAATTAAAACTGACCGAGTAGATATCTACACTTGAAACTGTCATTAGGTCTATGATCAGTGGGTAAATCATTGAACTAAATAAACTTCAACAAGTAGTTATTTATCATTTTTGAAGTCATTACAAAGCATAATTAGCAATATGTTATGCATACAATAAACATTTATGCGTTAAAATAGTAATAGAGGTAAAATAACCTGTTAAAGTACAAACATTAATGCACTTAACCTCACTTTTACAAAAATTAAGATTTCTCTTTAACCCCATTGTAATTATTTTTTATTTATTTTTTTAACAAAAGCTCATAATATTCCCTATCAAACCATGCCACTTTTATTTCTGTGGAAACTAAAAAAGTTCAATGCCAGCGTTCTATGAACTTCTGCCATTCTCCTTTCATCTAAATCGGTTCAATAGTTTAGGCGTGAAAAGGTAACATACAGACAGAGTTACTTTCGAATTTATAATATTAGTATGGATAGTGAAATACCCGGGAGGCGAGGCAGTAGCATCACTGAAGCCGGGCGCGGGTGGTGGCGGCGCAGACGGCGCGGGCGGAGCCCTGCGTGGTTGCTCCTGTAGAGACAGCGCTATGGCCAGCTCGACCATCGTCTCGTCGTCTGCGTCCGGTGGGATGTCTAGCAATGCTTCAAGACCTATTGGAACGAAACAATGATAAGAACATATTTCTGCCACTAGATTGATTTTGTGTCGCAGTTTGAATGGTTATGATTACGCTTTTGAAATAACAGGCAAGTGGATATAGACGGCGTCGACCGCTTTGTATCGGGTAAACCGTCGCTATTCTGGCAAACCAATAATATGAATAATTATATTCTAGATCTACAGTTTCTAACCTGGGGGTAATTACCCGTGTGTGGGTAAAACTGATATTTTGCTGAGATAATAAACTGGCAACATATAAGAAAGATTAGACCAATAAGACCGAATCTATCTCGCCAGTGCATTTTAAAGATTATATAGATAGGTAATGTGATTGTAAGAACTTACTCAATATTTTTGTGAAATTTTAATGTCTAATAAAGTCTTGGATTTGAATAAATGAAGATACGGGCCGTCCGAAAGTAATTAGACACATCCGATAGAACCCTACTCCCAATGAATTAACTTTTTCGGTCGGGCAAAAACACATAGGGAATAAGGACAACTGTTGAATCGTGTTGTCATTCATTCTTAGTTCTGGTCGCGAAGTAATGTTATGTCCGTAGGAAACGCTAGTAACTTCGGACAAAACTACGGAATGCGTGCATAGAGAGTAGACCCCTGAGCCCAGCAAAACGAGAGGTTGCCCATTCGAAAGAACAATGTAATACAAAAATATGAGCATTCGATCAATTCACAGAAGACTTATTACAACTAGTCAAAAAGAGTCGATCCCTATAATGCCTTGGCTCAATAAAACTATGTCTTACCTCCATCAGGAGCCAGCAGCACCATGGGCTCCAGTGAATCATCAACATCCATGAACTGGTTCTCTTGGTTATCGTCACGGTTGGCGCTCAAGTCTGACTCCGATACGACAGCTTCGGTTATCGAGCTTGTCGGTTGCGCTGTTGTTACTGACGATCCAGCACCTACCAAAAACACGAGATTTTTGGTATAAATAAAGGAGAATGATTGTTTTGTGGAAGTATTTATGAGTATTTTTTGTAAATCTACGAGAAAACCAAACATGGATAATATATTAAAGAATATGAAGTAAAGGAAGAAGTTTAGCGCCTGTTTGGCTGCAATATGGCACCGTGTGTAATCGCCTTTTGACGGGACAAAAAGTATTGCGGGCATGTACTGAAATCTATCTGTCTATCTACATAATCTATATATATAAAAATGAAACCCGTTTTCCGTTGTCACGACATAACATGAAAACGGCTGGACCGATTTCGCTAATTCTTTTTTTGTTGTGATCGGTATTGCCGGGACAAGGTTTGTATGAAAGAAAATTTTGGAAATTCGAAAAAAAAAATTGCACCTGTGCGAAGCTGGGGCGGGCCGCTAGTATATAAATAAAAATGAATCGCCGAAATGTATGTACGCGCATAACTTTCGAACGACTACAAAATTGTATAATTCTTTTTTTGTTGTCTTCGGTATTGCCAGGACAAGGTTTGTAGGTATGAAATAAAATTTCGGAAATTCGAAAAAAATATTGCACTCGTGCGTAGCTGGGGCGGGCCGCTAGTACATGATATAATTAACTATCTCATATTGTCATCTCTCTATTACATAAATCAAACAAAAAAAAAACTTTTGTAAGTTGTGTTAACTTACCTGTTCCAGGAGTGTTTGGTGGTGAAGGTATGTAGACGCGACGCCTCTTCACTCTGGGTCTGAGCACTCTCATCAGAGCAGCCTTGGCTCCGAAGCTTATGCTTTGGTCCTCAGCCAATAAGAGCGATAGGTAGATTTGATTGCCGAATTCGATCTGTGGACGAAATTACAATATCAACATTTGTTATCGGGTTTAGTGAACAATACAGTCACTTTCCACGGGTAGATATGGGTTTTTCTTAGAAGGCATGACTCGCAGACACCATGCCATGTTGTCAATGCATTATCGGCCTTAAACGTTTCCACTGCTGTAGTCGCAGATTCAGTCTTTATCTTTACGGAAACTACGATGCTTTTCATTATTCTTTGTAATTTTTACTCAGAAATTTTATTGTCTTGGATATTTTAGTCAATTACGCCGCCATCTATACAAATCACTTTTATTTATGTGAGGCTATAGAGGTATGAGGAACAGGGTGTAAAGTTCAGTCATACTCTTTAGAAAAGGGAGGATCCTCCGACCAGACGGGTGTTGTGTCTGGCGGGCAACTGCCCGACGATTCGATGTCAGGCCGTTGTATCTATGCTAGTTGCACGGTAAACTCTGCTTGCGAGATGCAGAATTTGCGTGACGTCAGTATAACGCGTTGTTCGCATGTGGCGTAGCAGATACCGCTACAACGCTAACAGTTCCAAGTTGATCAAAAATCTATGTGATTTTCTACTTACACATTCAGGCTCCGCATGTAGTTGGAAAGCATGCACCGTATCAGCGAGTGCATGCATTGTATGTTCCGGATGTCTCAACCCATAGGACAGGATGCCGGGCGGCTGCGCAGTAGATGAACGACACGCGGCTAAACGCCATAGCACGCTTGTCAGTAACGCGCATAGATGTGGCTCCTTGTCTTTCTCGTCTTGGTTGTCGCCTTTCCAAAAGACTGACCAGTCACCTGTTTGGAAGATGATACAATTAGTAACAAAATAATATAATTAGATTCCCAATAATCACTACAGATAGTACCATCCACGAAGACGCGAACCACTCTTCTTCCTAATCGTTAGTGGTTATCGCTAGTGTTTTAGTTTTTTCGATACACACTAATTACCCACTAATAATAATTAGTGTGTATCGACAAAAACTAAAACACTAGCGGAAAGATACACACTTGTGCTGTAAGCATTAGGAAAAAGAGTGCGGCGCGTCTTCGTGGATGGCACTTGCTGTACCTCTCTACGTAATTTTCATGTCAATCGAATTTGATGAATTCTGATTGGAATTTATACGAAATTTACGAATAAAGCAGTAGAGCTTGTCCAATCTGAAATGACGCGCCCTACTACTACCGCATTTACCGTAGTGTACCTACGTATACTTATGTAGTGGGGCGCGTCATTTCAGAGTGGACAAACTACAGCAGTCTAAATGTGTAAATCAGTCAGTGTGTAAATCATAATCGAAATTTGTTGTTTATTGCTAAGTGATAATGCATACGCACAAGCGCAGTCAAGTGAACTGCGTAAACCGATACCTAGTACGTAATGCAGAAGTATGTAAACTGCTTTAGCCATAACTCATAAGTATGCTATGTCAACTGAGCAAATCGATGCCTTATATAACCAAGGCGTTACCTAAGTCTAGGAACTGATTAAAATGCTGCTTTATCTCTTACCGTTGGGAGGTCTCTGCGGTGTAGGTGCGCTGTACTTCACAAGATGGTTTGGCCTGGCAACAGCGACGCCTCGCGCCAGTAGCACCAGTCTGAAGTACGCTTCGGGGTCGATGTTGTGCGGGTCAGCGGTGTCGCGAAGTTCGCGCAGTGAGGTGCACACGTATTTGAGGATGGCTTGATCCTGTAGAAATAAAGTTTATTTTAATATTGTTACTGAAAATGAGGTATAAATTCTTGTTTGGCAAAGTACAAAAAAAACGTACGGCCGCAGATGTGACACGTGTTCTAGAAAAGGTTCAACTTTTCAGAGTTTTGTTTCTGTTCGTATTCACGTGACGGTCGCTTTCAAAGTTTGATATGTTATAATATTAACCGGGTACTGTTAGTACGTTATTCTGCTCAAAATCAGGAGTTTAATTCTTGTCAACTACCTTTTTTATTAGAGGTTCCTGTTTTAAAAATATTCCTACCTTGTATTGATGATAATGCGTATGATGCAGCGCTCTCAGCAGACACTGCGCTCTAGCATGCAGATGCGGTGGTGCAGGCGCACAAAGAAGCCGCCGCGCCGGCTCGGCGGCTGCGTGCGCTCCTGCGGCCGATGCGCCGGCGCCTAGTTCTAAAGCTTCGAGCGCTGCGCATGCGAGGCGTTCGAGAGGACTCGGCTTCCAGGCTCCGCCGGCACCTTCGCCCTCCTGTTTAGAGATTAAAATGATGTATTAGAACATTGGTAGATGTAAAAGATTACAAATAAACACAGCTAGAATCCTAAACTAATCTTGTTAGCCATTCACTGGCTACGAAACTAAAAAATATGATTGAAAAAAAAAAGTTAAGACTTGCATTGCTTTATTAAATTTTCGTGAAGTCACTTGATTTCACGCTGCGATTGACAACAAGATAAAAATTGGTAAAAATATATGAAAACTTACTTGAGCAACCTTGCTGGATGATGGACAAGCAGACGGGTCTTCATTATCCTCAGGCCATCCGAACTGCTCCTTATTCTTGCCATATACCTAAAACACCACATTATTGTATTACATTAATTAATTTATTTATTTCTTTCTATCAAATCAATTGTATTTGCAATATAAATAAAATACAATATAAAAAAGCAACAAAAAAAAAAATGATTAGATTTAAATATGAAACATGCTTACTTTCACAGAATCGACCATAGTGACGCCATCAGGATCTTGTGAAGGTCCAAAGTTGATGGTTAGTTTCTTATCAGATTGGAGGGACTCCTCGCGCGTCAGTGGGATATCGAACCAACGGTTGCGCAAAACTATTGTCTGAATCGATCTGCCGTACACCTAAAACAAATGAAAACTTAGAAACCGTGATGCGTCAGATTAGGAAAAAATACTTTGGCAAGAGTCGATTTAACGAACGAAGGAATCATTTCTTTGATTTCTTAAAATTGCAATACCAAAATCTTTAAACAGGGCTCCAGGACAAACAAAGCTTTTTAAATAGTGCTTACACGTCATATGACCAATTTGCTCATGAAGTCCTATCTCAAAAACTCACTCAGTATAAATAGCTCTCCTCACAATACTCACTTCAACGAATGACGGCGTTCGGGCGACGTCTTGACTGCCCAGAAGTACTCTTATGCCGCAGATGACCATGTTAGGGTCGGAGTTGGCGACCTCCATGGCGAAACCACTCATCTTTGTTGATACCACGTACAAACCTATAGACAATAATTAAAAATTAATTTTATGCAATTTTAATATTTAGTTTTAATTCCGTAACTTTTTGCTATGATAAATAGGTATAATTAAGAAATTATCTGTAATCGAAAGTCCCTTACCGGGCAGTAATCGATAAAAAATTCTGAATATTTGGAGTAGTTCTATTTACCAGTAGTATTGAGTCGATGTTTGATCTGTGCAGTGTTGTAAACTTGCAACAGATCGTTGCCGCCAAACTCGATGTCGTTCATCGCAACGCAGTGTTCGAAGAAATCAATCGGGAACTGAGGAGCTCCGTTTGCGTTCGATTTTGTTGCCACCTGTGAAAGAAAGTTGTGTTATTGCTATCTTAATTTACAAGTGAAGTGCTATCATATTAGTTTGCCATCCGCTGATCTGTTGGCTATATAATTATACTAAACTTCATCAGACGTCTAAGGATAATTATAATGATATTAAGATCTTTGATATTATTATTATTTAACATATTGGTCAGAGAGATCAGATCAGCAATAAAATCTATTTAATAAGTAATAATATACTATAATCTGTATAAGTACACTGGGCAAAATTGATGAGTGGTCTATGAACCAAAAGAGATGTAGTTAGGGTATTTGTAAAGAATCATTTTTGCCCAGTTTGTTTTCTATGCCCAAAATTACCTCAGTACCAACCTGCTGCGCTTTGCCCTTAGAATGGTGCGTCAGCAGCCTAGGTCGTCTTCTCGGCGCATGCGTCGGTTGTATAGCAGGCGACAACCAGTACCCAGTGTGGTCATTACTGGCTGCATACATACGAAGACTGCCATCTTCACAGAGTAGAATCAGAGTACTCTTCTGTTCGCCGCCGCCGCCGCACCAATGGCGTACCGCTACCATGTCGGTTATCTTCGCTTTAGCGGGAACCACCTAAAAGATGTTTGATTTTAGAAATCGAGTAAAGACAAACTCTGCCAAGATCTACTTTTAAAGCACATGCCAAAGTATAGGTTATTTGATTATTCAATCAGAAACGTTATTTGACACATGCCTTTATGACGAATTGAAATTTCACTAGCGATTATTGACTTTGGCTTCCAAGGGCCTTTGGTATACGGAAGTGTCAAAGTCATTATTGTCCCAGGGCGAGACAGAGATGGGAATACACGGGACGAATAGCTCCCTTTTTGCAGTGGAACTATGATAACTTTAACTCTTCCCTATACGCCCCTGGAGAACACCGCAAGTCAAAGCTACGAAGCAGCTCATAAACAATACCTGATTTCTCTCAAAACGGAAGTGACTTAAATAGCCATTTCTATTTAGTTTCAACAGCGCCCCATTACCTGTCTCACCTTTATTTCTTGTACGAAAATGTTAGTGGGTGTCAACATGAGTACGACCGGGTTGTTAGAGGCCTGCATGACAGCTGTCACTAAACCAGGGTGTCCGGGCACTTCGGCCCACTGACATAAGGACTGTACGCCTCCTTGCTTGCCGCCTCCACGACCACCTTCCTTTTGTGCTGATGAGGCTGTTAGCGTTATCATTGCTGTGCCTATTTGGAAAAGAAACACAAATGTAAAGGTACAGTTCATATGGAAAAAGAGTTATTTGTATTTAACTTTTGTTTGCGCTTTATTCTTGCTCAACACTCCCTACAGTCCCTACGGCAAAAGGTATGTGTAACCTCAAACAGCCTAAACTCCTGAAATTTTAATACACATGTGGTGTCGTTAGTCTTGCTTTGATCGGGATTATGGATTGTCAATATGATAGTGTCCGATACCGTTATAAGTCATAGGAGATTGACAATAGCAGATGCTTTACCGTAACCGTTAAATTATTTCAAGTTTAGATTAGATAAATAAATCTGTAAACTATTATTATTACCTTTGAGGCTCTCTTCAACCGTGTTAAGAGGCGCCAGGAAGCTCTTGCCTTGCGCATACGAGAAGAACAACATTTTCAGCGTATGCGAGTAGTAGATGGAGACACCGCCGCCTCCCACCAACCCCGCAACGTCCTAGGACGAAGGAAATTCAGCCATAGAGTACAGCGACCAAGTGTGAGGAAGTTATAAAAATGTATGACAACATTCAGCCAATTGATATACGGTATTGTAACTACGAAATTTTGAATCACTACGGGAAATAGGTAGAGGACACTGGACACACGTTTTTATAAGATATTTTGATAATGGGTTGCGGTTTTTGGTTAAACAATTAAAAGGGCACTTTGTTTTATGTCAACATCCAACGTCCTCTAAGGCTTAGCGCAAACCGAAAGCAGAAGAATTTATGTTATTAAAAAAATATTATTTTATTATTATTAACATAAAGTGCAAACATGTACGAACATCGACCATGCTTGAGGCCGTACGAGAAACCTTTTGATGTCTGCATAGTTGTTCGTACAACTTTGGACTTTGTAATATTGATAATAAAATCTATTGTTCAATGCTATCAGTGCGTTGCTGTCGGTGTGCTCTGAGTGAAAGGCTGAATTCCTTCCTGCGCTAAGGTTGATAACTGCATACACAAGTACAAACTCATAAAAGCGGATGAGATACATTGTGAAACAGTAAATTATATTGCATGCATAGGGTCGGCACAGGAAGAAATTTAGTCTGACCCGCGTCTAGGCGACTCCACACATTTGTGACTATACAATGTCACAGAGCATGCTTTGCGGCCACGAAGACACGGTTCTATGCAAATAATCCACTAGATAGCATGTTTTTTTTTTGCTGAACTAGACCTATTTCGCGTAGCCGTGAGGCGTGTAATCCTGCTAATTTGTTACAGTATTTATTATTTTGCAGAATATGTTGTGTGCGAGAGAGAGATGTGTCTTTTATTCTAGGCTAGGCTATGTGTGTCTGCTAAATATTTTCATTCTTTATAAATAAAGTATCCAAAAGATGGTCACATCGCCTAATTAATTTCTGCAGAACTGTCCAGTGTTTTATTTGCCTAACAACAAAACGAAACAAAAAAGTCTTGTATCAAGAAATAAGCACCCATCATGACGATGCTATTTCTTGGATTTCAAGACAAACTTAGTTAACCGGTTACCGCAACTTGCCTGTATCTCCGGGTGCTCAATCTGAAGCACGTTGGTGACGTAGTATGGGCTCTGCGAATCCTCCAGCTTCTTGCTTATCGGCTTCCAGTAGATGTGGCCGTTCGGGCTCATGCATAGCGTGTGCATAATACCAGCCTGGTTCACAAGAGTTATATCGAGAACTTAAATAACAATTTGAACTTACCTGTATTTCCGGATGGAGCACCTCTAGCGTGTTTGTGACGTAGAACGTTCCTAGAGTGGCGCGAGACTCTTCGCTCATTGGTTGCCAATAAATATGGCCGGCGGAGCTCATGCAGAGCATGTGCATAACGCCGTCCTGGTTCACGAATGTTACGTCGCGGACCTGACAAATAGAACGTTATTACAGTATTCAGGTATTTTAAAATATGTGGAGGCATCCTTCATGAAACTGAAGGCCAATTCTCGTAATTTTAAATGTTCAAAATCTAGTCGCAGTCTCATCTCGGCGACAAATAAATGTCAAAAACTTGTCAAAATGCACGGAAATTAGACGGTTTTTTGACATATTGACTCTCGAGATCAGACTGTGAACTTTCTTAAAATTACGAGAATAGCCCCTCTGGTATCGCAACATATTAGGTCCTTACATATGAAATTGGCGTTTTTCGTACTGGCCACTTTAATCACGAATTTCTCCTCTTTGGTAAGGAATTCCAAATTCAAATTTGTACAGCTATTTACTCATGTATTTGTGCTTCGATGACCGTCATTCATTTGTTTTTTTTCTTCTGTTTTTTCTGTTTGCGTCACTCATTTTACAAAATGGAAAATTTAAAATATCGCATTATTTACGAGTACGAGTTCCGCCGTGGCACTAGTGCTGCGGAAACGACTCGAAGGGTGAATGATGTGTATGGCGGTCATGTTGCAAAAGAAAACACAGTTCGTTTTTGGTTCCAACGTTTTCGTTCTGGAAATTTCGACCTGCAGAACAAGCCCCGTGGACGGCCTGAGACCCAAGTTGATAATGGAGAATTGAAGGCTATTGTGGAAGCGGACCCATCGCAAACCACGTCCGAGCTGATGTCTATTGTCAGCAATTACAAACCATGATGGAAAAGCTAGCGGCTAAACAACCAAGGCTGGTCAATCGCTCCACGCCACTGCTGCTTCACGACAACGCCAGACCACACACTGCGCAACAGACGGCTACCAAATTAGAAGAGCTTGAATTGGAATGTCTTAGACATCCTCCGTACTCCCCGGACCTTGCTCCAACAGATTACCATTTTTTTCGCAATTTGGATAACTTTTTGCAAGGGAAAAAATTCAACTCCGATGGGGCAGTCCAAATCGCCTTCAAAGATTTTATTGATTCCCGTCCGACTGGTTTTTTTAGTAAAGGGATCAATGAACTACCTATAAGATGGCAAAAGTGCATTGAAAACAATGGTTCATACTTTGATTAATTAAATATATTATATTCAAAAATATTCGACTTTTTGTTCCTTCCATACAAAACGCCAATTTCATATGTAAGGACCTAATATTAAGGGCTTGTATGTTACAGTGCCCGAGTCATTATTATGGAGCATAATTCGTATAAAAATATCGGCTAGATATGTTTTCCGGCACGAATTGATGTTAAGACTGGCCAGGCCTACACTAGTTATTTTATTTTATTTTTTTATTGCTAAATGGGCGCACTCTTGACCCCGATCACGCCTGATGGAAAGCGATAGATGAGGTCTATGATGGAACGAGCTCAATTCCAGCTCTAAAATTAACAAATACTTTTACCTTTCCGCTCGGTACGAGGAAGTGATGCATGGGGTTATTGAGATCTTTGCTCAAATCGTATATCTTAACGAAGTCTGACGTGACGAGGGCGAGTTGTGTCTGTGAGCCGGGCAGCCATATTGCCTTGATGACGTAGTTGTTGCCTTCCAAACCGGTGTTCAGGACTAAGTGGTCGGCTACGGCGCCTAGGAATGACAATTTACATACAAAGGTTAGTTATTTATAAAAGGTGGATAAGATTTAAAACGAGGATTAAAAAAAAACTAAATTGCGTTGTCGTTCAACAACGTCGAATATCTCGTTTAGCCGCCCCACACCAAAATGGCCGAAATCATTACATTATTTTTCGAGGTTTAATAAGTTATTTGGTGTTTATCTCACTTACCGCCACTATTGAAGGTAAGAACATGACATTCCTTCAACCCACACACAGCCAACAGATCCTCATTCCATGGGTTTCCACTCAGACTAAGTACCATGAACGGAATGGGAGCAGATGACAGACGTGTTAGAGTAAGCTTGTGTTTAGACGAGTCTGCTTGCTTCAGAAGAGCTGATAGTTGGAGGACGGTGATTTTTCCTGCGAAAGAAATAGTAAGATCAAATTGTGAACAGATTTGTATCAAAGTAATATTCGAATCACGAAAGTACATGCTGAGGATGTCATTGCTCTTAGAGAACAAGAGGAGCGTAAAAGGCACCGGCCGACTGGCGCGTTGGGCATTGCGTAAGCGTCGGACCGCGTATGATATCAGTGAAAAACGAATCGTGTTTTTTTATTGCTTCTCCATTTTTATTCAAAGACTGTCTATACCATTGGGCTTATCTATAGGCTTTTATATGTCATATTTTGGATTACGCGATTTTAAATCTAGTCTTCCACGCGTACCTTTTTCATGCGATACAGCGAGGTGTTGCCTGCGTCCTTGTGGCGAGGCGAGGCAGCACATAGCGACACGACGAAGCTTGTGCGCGGACATCAGCTGACGGATCGTCTGGCCAGTCTCACCCGTGTACGACATGCGTACGTTCTCGAATGCGCCTTCTTGTGAACCTGTTGATTATGGGAAAGTATTAATACAATTTATTTCGTTTTTTTTTTCTACGGAGACTAATTTTACGTAGACTGAGTGTATTAGCACAGAATACTTAAAGTACTACGTACAGAAAGGACACTCCCTTCCCCGCACTAACATCAGTTACCGCACCTCACCCCGCACTTCGGCGTATTCGTCGCAGTTCTTTAACAAGAGCGCTCGCAAACACAAGTACCTCACGCACACATTCATACGTATACACACGTCATTTTTTAATGTAGTAGTAGTAGGTAATTATTTTACGAGCGTTGTATGGAGTGTCCGGGGTGTGGTATTAGTGAACCACGTATACAAACAAACGCTCATTTTAGGCAAGGCACCATATGTTTCTTGATTTTGCTAGACCAATCTAAGAGTTTGTTAGCTCAATTGAAAGGTGTCAACGAAGAGAAGGCACTTCAAGTAGTTTTTCAGTCTTTTGACTGAAAAACTGCTTGAAGTGACAAAACTTTACGTCTACGTCTAGACAAAAGTTTGATCAAGTTTAAGTTTTTAGGATGTCCATTCCACGTCTTCGTACACGCCTACACGGCGATTAACATTGAAGCACGCACGCAGGTGTGTGCTTCTCTACCTGAGTTTCATACAAACGTCCACTCGACTAGATGAGACAGCACTCACCAAGAGTAGGCAGCATGAGATGATCGGTGTGGGTGAACTTCTTCTCCCCCAGATGCAGCTGCGCGAGCGCCCGCTGCGCGCGGCCGTGCGCGCCGGTGGGCGCGGCGCGCTCGCACGCGGCGCGCACGGGGCCGCCCAGCGCCTCCAGCAGGCGCCGCACGCGCTCCATGCACGTGCCCCAGCCCGCGTAGGAGGACAGGTATTGGCGGCAGCCTGGAAAAGCGTCATCATCATCATCATCATCAGCCTATAATGTTCCCACTGCTGGGACACAGGCCTCCTCTCTGTGAGAGGGAGTGGGCCGTAATCCACCACGCGGGCCCAGTGCGGGTTGGTAGATGTCACATGTCTTTGAATTTTTGGTTCTAGGACATGCCGGTTTCCTCACGATGTTTTCCTTCACCGTTTTGAGAACAGTGGTGATGAAATAATTTACACAAAGTAAAGCGCCTGTCTGGGTTCGAACCTACGACCTACCACTCGTAAGTCGCGGCCGATACCACTGGGCCACCACTGCTCTCAAAACTACTCTGCTCTGGAAAAGCGTAACATTTATGATTAAAATACTGTTTTGACAGGATAATAAAATAAAAAGATTATATTCTATAGAATGATCACTTTCTTAAGTGTTTGGCCAGACTAGCAGCGCGGGCGCGACGCGGTGGACTCAAACATATGAACTTCATTTGAGTGTCCATAGAGGGCACGCGGGCGCGATGAGCGGCACGGGCTAGTCGCCGCAGGGAGCGCGCGGGCAACTCACGCCATAGTTCGCTCATACAAGTGGCCGCAGTGGATGCGCGGGTGAGCGGTGACTGGATTTCTCAAACTAGTTCGAGCTTTTTCTAGTAAAAATAAGTCTTCTTCATCTATATTATATTTTGACAAATACTGGACACAATAACGAGCAGAACGCAGCCGGGCTCCACGGTAGAAAGGCAGACCGCGCGCGTTCCCGCAACCGCGCCGCTCCCCGCCCCACGCTGCCAGTTTGGCCAAGCACTTAAGGTACTATTCAAATTCTTAATTACAACCTATGTTATTTCCACTTTCGTCAACTTTATGCGATCGTAAATTTAGTTGATCATAGACATGACGTTGGAGCGCAAACAGAACTTTTTTAGGTATTAAATTTTGACAAAAACTGTTGTTAAATGTTTGGTAATTAAATAAATTGCGAACACAAATAAATCAAAATAATTCTTAGGTTCTATTGTGCGAAAAAAGTAGTTTCTACAATATACATCTTCACATAATATCAGGTGAGATATTTGTCTAAGATTGGCATTAAAATTGATAAAACTGCGCATTGGTGCAACACAAATTGGAGATAAGAAAACGCCTAACTTTTGTTCAAACTGCTATCTTCATTTTACTTTACATTGTTTAACACTTCCATCCACATACCTTGAATGTTAGCCGCAAGTACGGGTCGGCGCGGCGGCGCCAGCACGGCGGGCGGCGCGGGACTGGAGGGCCGCCTGCGCAGCGAGGGCGCGGGCGCGGGCGAGTCTGCGCCCGCGCCGCGAGCTCCGCCCAAAGTCACCGAACGCTTCACTAACGCTTGGCAGCTACACAGGAAGAAAATGAGGTTCAAATATATGAACAGGAATGATGCAATTTCTTGATTGATACTAATGCTGAATTCTGACTTGACAATGAAAAGACCTTTACAGTGGGTGTATAAATGCTGCTGAGAGTTGTTTGTAATAAAGATGAAGCTTAGGTAAAAACCAACGCGGCGACAAAGTGGAAATTACTGTTTATTGATGTATGCTACACCAGTTTTCAACAAAAAAATATATATATACGCATCGAATTGAGAACCTCCTCCGTTTTTTCGTCGTTTAAAAATAATTAAATACACTACCTACTCATCAAATAAAGTCAAAAACACAACAGAATTCGTTTGAAATTATCTGCCAAGCAAGTTAACGGAAACTTAATCCTTGGTGGTTCCGAAACAGGCCCCCATTCATTA
This sequence comes from Amphipoea lucens, assembly GCA_947508005.1. NCBI lineage: Eukaryota > Metazoa > Arthropoda > Insecta > Lepidoptera > Noctuidae > Amphipoea > Amphipoea lucens. The sequence goes on along the minus strand of OX382359.1, from coordinate 18,477,572 downwards.
TTCTTACCTAGAGTCGGGCTTAGCGCCGCAGTCACAGAAGAAGTTGCCGAACTTGGCGTAAGACACGTCATGTCCGCGATGGCAGACTCTCGCGCACACCGTGCACACTCCGACGCCGTCCACCATCTTACAAGTGTGGCAGTGGTACCAGTGCTGGTTCATGAACTCGCGTTGAGTTACCGTAAATGTGCACAGCTTATATTGGAGCATTGCGTCTTCGTCCTGTGAAGAAGGTTATAGGATAACTAACAGTTAACAGGAATATCCGCCCAGTTCAGAGTTTGGATTTGTGCTCGGGTGATGGCAACAGGCTCGCCCCCTATTACATAGGTCAGAAATATAACTGGCGAAATGTGTGTGTACTATAAGGGCCGACGCACATCTGGTGAATCGCAACGCAGCGCGGTTGTCAGTGTCAAACAAAAATCAAAATTGCATACCTTAAAATAAAGTCGAAAATACATTATCTGAGACGAGCACCTTTTTCCGCTTAGATACGCTCTCGAGCTAATGGAAGTTTATTTAATCTCAACTTTATTTCAACTCTAGCAAGGTTAATATTTGTTTAGAAGTGACGACCACGTTGCGTTGCGCTTCGCCAGATGAGCGCCAGCTCTAATAGGTTCACCACTGTCTAACCCCCTTCCTAATAAACTTTGTATAGCGTCTGTATAGTTACACAACGCTTTGTCTTCTTCTTTCGAAAGTCAAATTACTGACGACGGAAAGAGAGAAATCGGTGTGTAACTATATCTGGTATAATATTTTAATTAATAAGGGGGTAACTCTTTAAGTTACTAACAGCTCAAAGCAAAGACTGAGTCATGTAATTCGATGGAATCGGTATCGGTGATCATGGGCAGGCTGCCCTGCTACCGACATTGCTATCAATCAAATCCTTTTACAATGCATTTGACAAGGTCAAGCTGTATTAGCTGGCGAAATTTCACTACCATGATGGGTATCGTTATCTAACGATGGTAAAACAATGGTGGTCTTATGACTTAAAACAAAAGAAAAGTGACTTACAGAATCATCAGCACTAGTGTCGTCATCGTCTTGTTGTTCGTCAGTGTAATCCAGGTCGAATCCGAGATCTGAAGGCGACTCCCATGTGGGACTTACTGAACGCCATGCTAGAAAATTATAAATCATAGTTAATTCTTGTTCAATAGAAAAAAACAATAAAAATAATATCCCATTCTTAGAAGATGATTCTAACCACGTAGTACATAGCGAGCCCGTACTAAAACCCGTAGACAAGGGTTTGGATATAAGTTTGTAGCGGTATCTACAACGCCACATGTGAACAACGCGTCATACTGACGTCACGCAAATCATCGTCAGAGTTTACCGCGCAACTAGCATAGATACAACGGCCCGACATGAATCATCGGGCAGTTGCCCGCCAGACACAACACCCATCTGGTCGGAGGATCCTCCCTTTTCTATGGAGGTTGAGTGAACTTTACACCCTGTTCCTCATACCTCCATAAGTTTAATTTGAAGAAGCTTTTGGGGAACGAGCTTCCAACTCCACCAATTTCCACTGGCACTCTTGGTACCTCTAAATGTATGTCTACTTACTATGAGGCTGAGTAGTATTTATAGCGTGCAAGGCGTCCGCGAGGTACGACAGTAGGACGCAAGCGGACTCGATCTGAGGCGCCAATGTGCCGTCCACTTGTCCCTCCTCCAACTTGTCCAATACTTCTTGACTGCTCAGATTGTCCACACTGTGTCAATAACATAAAATTAAGACACATTGAAGAAACACAAACCAACATTATAGGATCATAAACAGAGTAATAAAGTAGTTTTCATGGTAGAATTTTCATCATCTGCCATTTGCCTTTTCCCAACTATGTTTGGGTCGGCTTCCAGTCTAAAATACTGATATTGTATTTTACATGGAGCGACTGCCTATCTGACCTCCACAATCCAGTTACTGGGTAATACGATACCACTTGGTAAGACTGGTTGTCAGACTTTCGGGCTTCTGACTACCCGTCAAGGATCCACGAATGACAGCTGGTTCCAACGGCTTAACGTGCTTTCCGAGGCACGGAGGAGTTAGAATGTTCCCTAGATGGCCTAAAGTCACGCAGAAAATGTCGCTAAGAAAAGTTTTATTAAAACTTACCAAGCAGACAGCCACCCAACAGCAGCAGGGAACAGCAGTCGATGATCTCCTCCAGCGTGTGCGTCGGCCAGGCGACACATCTCACGCAATAATAATGGCGAGCATGCACTCTCTCCACACACACCAATCAAAGTAGTCAGCATGCGTTCGCTGACCTCGTCACCACTGTAGAAAAATAATAAAGTTAAACTACTTATGCGTAGGAGAATTTAATCATTGATCACTAGCTGCGCCCCGCGGTTTCACCCGCATAAGTCTCGATCACGTGGGAATATCAGGATAAAAAGTATCCCATGTCCTTTCCCGGGACTCAGCTATCTCTATACCAAATTTCATTTAGATCGGTTCAGCGGTTTAGGCGTGAAAAGGTAACATACAGACAGACAGACAGTGTTACTTTCGAATTTATAATATTAGTATGGATTTAAGGAGACTGCCTAAAAAGTATTATATCATCGCATCTCGAGTGTAAAGGTCACGAAAAGATAGCAGCATAGCGGTATGAGCGTTCACTCGAATTCGGGTGTCTATGAAATTTGAGCTAGCGCCCAAAAATAAAGTAAAATAGTACGTATTTATTAAAACTTCACAACATGAACACGTAAAAAATCTCCACTAATAGAAGCTAATACCTGTTATTTTTGTGATTACTGGAATGCCAATTACAGTTTTTTTATTTTATTTAGTTGTACTGTTGGTGTGCATATAATAAATAAATAATATACATACCAGTGTTGCACCACATGTTTGCACAGCGCAGACAGTAGCGCCGCATTGTCGTTAGCTGCGTCGGTGAGCGGCGCGGGAGTGGGCTCGGCGAGCGTAGCGGCAGTGGTACCGGCGCCGCCGCTGTCTTTACTGCCGTCTGACCAGCTGCAACTCTCTGCACAGAAATAATAGAAATGTTTACAAATTGGTCAAAAATAATATAATGAAAAATAAAGAAACGTGAAAATATTGAGAATATAAGACGATAGAAGTTAGATAAGACAGTGAAATGAAAAGAGTTTGCTAATATTACCTGAGTTAGCAGATTGCTGTGCGGTGTCAGACTGTGCTCTGGGAGCTGGAGAACTGTAACAAAAACATCATTTAATTATGCACATATTTTCGCCAAGAAAATTATTCATAAACCTCTTCGACTTTGTTTTAAGTTTAAATGGTAACATCTTTTTTTGAAGTGAAACTTCTTTACGCACGCTTGACTTTGGGAGTAAGCTGGCGAACGCGTTACGAAAAGTGTGATCGGGCGAGTCGAACGGGAGTTGAGTGGGGGATATAAGCAAGAGAAAGCAGTGCGCGCACACATTTTCTTTCTCTCTTCCTCTCATAGCCAAATACGTTTGAAGTTTCACTTCAGTCGTGTGGTCATAAGCACACTCAGTTTTTTTTTTACAAATAAACTCACGGTGCATCAAAAACAGGCAGATCTGAATCATTTCTCTGCGCATTAGAATCATTCCTTGTGGCAGCGTCGCTCTCAGTGCGGAACACATTGCGCAGCGCGTTGCGCAACGCAAGCGAGGCGGGGTTGCCGCCCGCCTCGGGGGCTGATGACGTCGGGGTGGGGAGCTCCGTCTCTGTGGGGGTCCCATTGGCTGTGCCTGTGGCGCCACCTGCTGAAGAAGCTGGGTGGTTAAGTGGCAGCTAATTTTATTACTCAGTAAAAAGATCTTGCTTTTAAGATTAGTCTGATATAACTATTTCTGAGCTTATTTCAAAGCAAGAAGTTCTTCACAATAAACGCGGTGTAGACGAACGCGGCGCAATATGTGTGCTTCGTTTCATACATATAAATTGATGACACAACATTCCACTCCGGTAAAAAGAAAACTAGATCACCGCATTGCACCGGAAGGCCCTACATTAAAGAAGATAAAAATAAATAAAGGCCAGATTAGACAAACTGGTTTCTTTTGGTATTCTACTGGCAAGTAACTAGACTTTTCAATGTTTCTTTATCAATGAAAGAATAAAGATCAGGTAACTAATACAAAATACTTACTCGGGGCACCTAAACAGATGTGAGCCAAGAGAATGGAAAGCCTCTGTTGGTCGGCCACTCCAATAAACTTGCATACAGACACACATAGGTTGCTATTTAGATCGTTCTCGCAGCCGGCGAATATCTTGATGAAGAGCCTGAGAAATGAGAATAGGAAGTGACATAATTAGTCATGTGGCTCTTATATCATTATAATAAGGTATAAATTGGAATGATTGACGCACGTTCGTGTATGCTGTTTTGGTTTCTTCTAGGTGTTTTGGGGGCGAAGAATTTAAAAGACAGGCGGGTGAAATTGTAAGTATTTGACCTCTTAAAATGTGGCGTAACGGCAGTCAGCCTCATCAGAAAAACTATTGAGATAGAGCAGAATATAGGTATAACTTTATTCGAGTCTTAAAAATGGCACACTTACTTGATAACTCTCTCAGCATAAGGGTTTCTAGCGTTCGGCGCTGATAAAAGAATCTTGCCGAGAGAATATCCAGAGTTGTCGGCGAATACTTTCTCGTATGCCAGTCTGCCTGCGGGACGGTCCAGAATCTTCTCCCAGTATTTTACCTGCACAAAACAGTTTTAACAATTAATATAAAAGCTAGTAAACAAAAATTCTATATTTCATTCACGGCAGTCTAGAAAGCTGTTCTTGACCATTTGTCCAGGCAAAGGTGATTAAAATATCATCCGGCTGCTTAGAATTCGGTTTACGTGTGAATGACAAACCTATGAATTTTAACTTAAGCACTCAAGAGTCAATTCAGTCTATTGGCAAAGAAAGTGTTCCTAAACTAAATACTAGTAGTTATTGAAATTCTAAAGGCGTAATGTTCCTTACCATATGCCTCAAAGTCTTCTCCGTGGATGGTTGCAGATGATCAACGAGCACGCTGTAGGTAGTCTTTATAATGTGTTCGTGTAACAATTGTTCAGCCTTCTGCACTTGTGGTACTAGCGTGTTCAGTGTTGCCGCTAACGGTTCAGACATGAACTCTAGACGGCCGTCAGTCTGTTGGACAAAAGTGAAATGGCAATATCAGAAGGGGTTAAATATAATGACCACCAAAAATATACTAGACACCAAAAAATTAAGTCAATTACAATAGTTCTAGCTGGGCACCACGAAGTTAGGTTTGGTTAGGTTACTTTAAACCCTTCACACAGAAATAGGAGCCCCGCCAAGCGGAGCTCCGTCGACATAGGATGCAAGAGCGAGCAAATGGGAATACAAACACCGTTACCTAGGTATTTTACAATAAAATAGAGTTTTAATCTTGGTGATTATTTACTATTTTTGGCAGTAAAAAGTGTTTTTGATGTTATATTTTACTTAATGTGGTGATAAGCATAAGACATTTTATAATGCCTTCTCTATCAGAAATAATCGAAAGCTGTGTGCAGTAGTAATACGCAATAGAAGCTACCAAGTAATGTTTCTGAATACTAAGAGCAGGATTATGAAAAATATTCTTAAAAAATATCAAGGCTTTGCTTTAAAAAAAATGCATTACACTCGAGAATTATTACACAATTTAGTTACTATAGGCTCAAATAATAATAATTACAGTACCTAGGAGTTCATATGACACATCAACCATTAAATAGAGACTAGAAGAGAGTCGTCTCTGTTCTTCATATTTATGAAAGACAAATAAATTATGGAATCAGGCGTTACTTTACGAGGTTCGATGGCAACCAAATCTTATACAAGTTCTATAGTTTCCGTTAGTTTTGGCAGAGTTAAAACCATCAATATATGTATGTATAACAATTGATTGTTAGAGCCAATCTCTTTCTACGACTCAATGTGCCTTATTAACGCCCAATACTGTATCTCCATAAATACTTCTTCACTTACCAAAGCCGGTATAATCAGGTCGAGTGTCTTCTTCATAAGCTCCGGGTTGTCAGCGAGCTTGCTTGCGCCAACCTCTAGAAGCTTCGCCGCAGAGTACGCGAGCATCATCAGTGACGGACCGAGCGAGTACTTTGTATTAGCAGTAATTAACTCGCAGTGAGACGATACTAGGTTTAAGACTGCGCTTTCTGAAGGTATGATGTGGGCTGCGTAGAATGCCTGTAAATTATATTTATTGTGAGATTTTTATCTACCAAGGGCGTCTTGTAAGCGCTGCACACTCAGCGACAGGCTTCCGCTTGACGATTGTCAGGTAACACTGAATGAATACTAGCGCATCTAATATATGTGGAACAATTCTCGTTGTTATGAAAAAGTTCACAGTCTGATCCCACCCTCAATCTGTCAAAAATACCTCTAATTTCCCCTACATTTTGACAAGTTTTTGACATTTGTTTGTCACCGAGATGAGAATGCGACTAGATTTTGAATGTTTTCAATTACGAGAATTGGCCTTCTGGTTAAGATTTCAGAAACCCTTGTCAACAAATGTGACGTAAATCAAAATGTTAGGTGATGTGATGGGTTATCAGGTTAACTATTCACATTCGTATCCATCAGGTTTAGTAAAAGATTAAAATGAAAACGCTTTCAGAAACTAAGGGTCAAGGGTTAACCTTAAAACGGTAAGTATTGGTTGCGGGTTCCACACGATTTTATATCTTATTACCCACATTGCAAAGACATAACTACTTACCAAATTAATGCAAGCGAGTGGTGGCGGCGAAGACAATCTATCCAAGGCAGTAGCCGCATTAGACGGCAGATGTGCCCTCAGCCAAGCGCCTAAAGCCGGTGGAGGGGTACTTCCGGCCGCGTTACCAACTGGGCCGGATGTACCACATACTTGTAGGCGAGCCTTGCTTACGGCCGCTTCGGAGGGGTTGTTGGAACTCTCCATTAGGCCTTCGAGTTCGAGACCCGCACTGAGGCTGGAAAGGGCGTTGTGTTAAAATTGAATCAACTGATTAAGAGCAAAATTTTCGAGTCAGACAATTTTTATCTCAAGAATAATTATGACAGTTTGACATGGGTATTATACAAAAGCTGTCAAAACGTAATATTAATTAAAGTTATCTGACTGCGTTTGCATGCTAACAAATTCATGTATCTTTTATTTTTATAAAAGATGAGATGTTAAGATAATTTATTTTCGAAAGTAAAGATGGCATTATAAATTCAAATGCAACTTTGCGATATTATTTTGGGTTATTCAAGACACACTTACTTGGAAGAAACAGACGTCTAATACGTCCATACCACAGATATAGATACACCTAGATAACGCAAGAGCACCTACTTCGCGTGCCAAAAATCGCACCAGTTTACGATCGAAAATCATAAGCCGCCACTTTCGCGCTTAGTCCTGCGTACTGCTGGCTGGGTGAGCGTGAGCGAGAGAGCGCGAGCTTGTGACGTCATAGTAGGTAGTCAAAAAGTGGCACGCTTAGTTTTCATACAGTTCGTGATACTTGCGTTATCTAGGTATATCTATATCTGTGGTCCATACATATTATGAAAACGACATCAAATAACTTACCGACAACAATCAAGTACTGTTTCCAGCAAGTCCAATAGATCAGGCATGAACTGATGAGCTTCGGATGGCGTAGAAGAATCCGCTAGGCACACTTTGAACCTCACCAGTGCTGAGTCGCAAGATATCACGTCCAAGAGGGACGGTAGGCCATTCGCTGTAGAAGGAAATATTCGTGTAGTTTTACATTTACGGTTTATGTTTTTACATTCATAACATCACGCCTGTAATCCTCGAATAGAGGGCATAGATGTACAGTCACGAGCAATAATATATTTCAACACTTGGCAACTTTCAATTGCGATATTTTCGTGAAATAACGAATGCAACGTTGAAATACGACACTTTACATAAACCTATGGGTTCCAAAATACTATGTTCGTAATAACATAAAATTTCATTAAAAAATAAAGGAGAAAATCGCCTTTGAATAAAGCCAAGTGTATACATACTTATAGACGTGACTGTACAGACGCTAGCACATCAAGCTATCCGAAACTGTCAAATTTTCCCAATCAACTTTGAACCTTATACTTTAGCGATAAAGTTGAAAATCTATTAAAGAAATTTGACAGATTGTAGTAGCTTGATGTGCTGGCGTCCGTACCTATAGTACACCCACACGTCACCAGTAATGTTTAGAAGTCCCGTGTAATACGAGCCTATTGCCATCCAGAACGGCACAAATCCAGACTCCGGGCTGCTAGAAATTCCTGATGGACAAACCCAATAACAACTTGCCTGAACTGGGAATCGAATTTCAAACTCAAACTCAAAGCATTTATTTCAATTAAACCATTACAGGCACTTTTGAATTGTCAAAATTAAGTAGTCGGTCAGTTAGTCAGAAAATTGAAGCTAGTCGCCCATTCCAAAGCGTAGACCTCTATGGAGAAGAATGGGCAAGAAACTCCATGGACACTCTTTTAAATCAAGATATTACAAAATCCTGGGTACATACAGAATACAGGGCCTTGTGCTCAGCGACCACTAGATCAACGAGGTTTATGTTCTTAATTGGGTTGAAATAATATTTACACGCACAAATCAGTATTTTCCTTTATTTCTATTCCTTTTTATCACCCAGAAGTGTAATTCACTAGAGCGAGAAGTTCATTAGATGCGAATGCTATGGAGATACAGAAAACTGCTGAGCCTGCGGGTAAGTATGATTTCACCTTTAAAAATGTGGTGTAGATATTTGTTTACTTACTGGTAACGTTAAGTTTTAGATGTTTGATTGTTTCAGAAGCCAACCACGCGGTATATTTGATGTTGTCGCAAGATGCGCTTACACCGGCGAGAAGATTCTCTGCATACTGCACAAAAAACATACTATAATTAGCCATTTGACTAGTACATACTCAGAATTTCAGGATAACTGATGATGCCTTAATAATAGGTGTGAAATTGCCTGTCCAACGGAGAAACCAAGGCAACAAACTACATTTCACATCACCAGCGAGGTATTGCGTAAAACACTATCCATCTCTGTGTCATCTATGTGTCAGCTCAACAACGTAAATAACGCAATGAATGATGTTGAACTGTCAAAATGAAACCCATTGCTACTGATAGTGTGCTACGCAATTACCACGCTGGTAATGTGAAATGAGATATGTCGCATCCTATTGGTTGATAAGTCGTTTTTCCATTCCAGTGAACAGGAAGCTTTGTAAGAGTTCTGAATTGTTACATGGAGATGCCGTAATTCGTGTGCTGTGGGGTTGTAATTCTATTTACCTGTGTATACATCCCCTGCTTCACAAGCGCGTCTTTCAGCCAGGGGTTGAAAACCTTCTTGTTGTCAGCGCGCGGCGCCCACACGACCGCGTGCAGCGGCAGCGGGGACGGCAGCTCGGCCGACGTGCCGGACTGCAGCTTGTCCATGTGCGGGGTCGCGGGAGGCATGCTTATCACTAGCCTGGGGGAACCAAAAATATTTCATAGTGCGCTAGTCGGTGCGCAGTACCTCACCCCCGCTGATAAGTGAATTTGTTACTGCGCAGTGACTCGCCTCATGTTCAGGGCCGCCATAAAGTTTGAATCGGGCTGTACCCTGAATTAAATACAGGGCTAGGACCGAAACGCAAACTGGAACCTCTTACTTTTAACGCGAGTTTTTAGACATGTGTAGCGCAAAGTACTATGTAAGCACTTTGATCTAGACAAGTAGCGTGATTTGAGTTTTAATCAAAAAGATCCGGACAGTTATTTTAGACGCTATTTGTTTCTAAATATGGTATGAAATGGTACTCGGATATGAAAGCCTGAAATTCGAGAGTTGCGAAAGACGAGAGTTATGCAAGACAACACACGTTTTAGAACAGATCCATAATGTACCATGTTGTGACTCACCTCCAAGCAGTCTGGAAACAGTAATGCGCAGCTGCCAACGCAGCCGGTGATCCATGGTACTGCGAGTTATCGCACACACACGCAGAGTTGAGCAGCGCTAGCAGTGCGTCCAGCAGTAGAGGGTACTTGAGCTTGTGTGGAGTACCGAGCACGAAGTTGCATGCAAGGCCGTCGAATTTTGGGTTTTCCTGTTTTAAAATTTATTTATGAAAGATAGTGCTAATTTGTCATTAATGACAATTTGCTCTTTCGGGTCCGCCAAAATGTGATTTTGTGGTTCGAAAGACCAGATTCACAGATGATGCCGAAAAAAAAAATAGTTATAGGATGATTTTACACTCACAATGGAAATAAATATGTAGATGAACTTTATTTTTAACATTCCACTTGGATTATAGTCCGCGCGGAACTAGTTGGCCGCTGAGGTGGGGACAGGGGTGAGGCGGCGGTTCGCAACCCACGTACTGAGTAATGCGCCCCGCCCCTCCATCTCACCGCTCACATACCTAAGGCGCGGCCAACTAGTTCCGCGCGGACTATAACTCCCTCTACAATGTTTTAATTATTTTCAGTTTAATAACAGAGAAGGACTTTACTACGACTGGTTTATTTCACTAGATATTCTTACCTGATTATTAATCTCAGAATTAGTCAAGGCATAAAACTTAGGCCTCATAGAGCTCTCATCCTGCGACAGCCGTCTATAGGCCTGCTCTATGTACGGCACTTCACAGTATATCCGGGACTTCGGCTGACCGTTTGTGGTAGTCTTGTTGCCGTTGGCGTTCGCTTCGGTCGAGGGCTGCGCTAGGCCTGGTGCTATCACCAGGTTCCATTCGATCTGGGAAGGTAGAAACAAATAAGGTGTTCTGTATTGAATACTAACCCCCTTATTCATAAAACTTATCAAACCTATTTTAGTTAAAATGGGGTTTGTCTCTTTCTTACACACAGAAATGACAACGTGACAGATAAAGACAAACGTTCTATAAACCTATTTTAGCTAAAATAGAGATAAAATAGGATTATGAATAAGGGGGTAAATGTTTTTCCGCAAAATTCTCAAGTTTCAAAGGAAACTAAGATTTTTCACAATTCACTTGGATCGTAAGAAGTGTCGTATTACCCAGTAACTGCGTTGTGGAGGTCAGATAAGCAGTTGCTCCATGTAAAATACTGGTATTCAGCTGCATCCAGTTAGACCGACCCTAACATAGTTGGGAAAGGCTGGGCAGATGATGACTTGGATCGTAAGATAACTTTGATTTATTAATTTCTCAGACCTCTCTAAACTTTCAGTTGATATTTTAAAATAAAGGCCTTGTTTCACTTGGCTACCTCTTAGAATATTTTTACCACCATATTTTTTTAAAACAATGAAAAAATTTAGTTATACAGGGTGAAATTGAAAACATGCGACAAATCGAAATGGGAGATTGTACTTGACAATTTCTACTATGGGACCAATCCGGACCAGCCAAAAAAACCAGCTGTTCCCTACATTTATGTTCGCATAACTCGTCAAAATGTAGGGAACAGCTGATTTTTTTTTCGCGATTTCAGGTTTGGTCCCATAGTAAAAGTTGTTCATAATGATGAGTACAATCTCCCATTTCCATTTGTCGCATGTTTTCAATTTCAACCTATATTCGTTTTATTTGTTAAGTGTTAACCTAAATAAATAGTTCCAAATAAACTTTTGAAATTATTATTAAACAAGTAATTTCAACAGTTTGACATTTGGAAAGTATTTTTAACACATTCACTGTTCGTGACCCACATGTGGGTCATTTTGGGTTGGAACGAGACGTCCGTGCCATACATGTGGGTCACTGCACTTTTCATACATAATTTATTTAGGACTTGCAAAGCTTTGAAAATTGAACTTAAAATGGAGTTTTAAAAGATTTCTTTCAACTTTTATGGCCTCTAAGGACCTGAAGTGGAAAGGCAAGTACCTCAGTACATAGGACCGAAAAAGGTAAATTGGATGTGAGAGCTAATTTCGACATTTTGGTTGGATAGTGAAAGTGTTAAGCTTCCGAGATTGTGTATAGCAAAAAATTTAAATTGTCTATAGAACTTACCTGTTGCAACAATGTTTGTGGCGCGTCATAGAGATGCCTCATCAAATACTCAAGCAGCAACATCAACCTAGTTGTCAACATCAGTTGATGCGGTGCTAAGTTCATCGCTCGCTTCCTGTCACTAATAGCCAGTGTTTCTACCACCTAAAATGACATTCACCGTTAATAACAAATGTTAAGAGAGATGAAATGTATAACAGTCTTGATATAAGTAGTTGTTGCATGTCACGAGCGCACGTGAAGTAACTTTTATGTCATTGATATAACGTTTAAACTACAATAATCGGCGCGCCCATAAAGTCGCAGTACCTGACTGCACTGCCTCACCGCACAAATTCTTTGATACAGGTTCGAGTCCCCACCGAGTTTATAAGTTGTCAACTATTTCCGGTTATATTAAAAAAAAAAAACAGTGGCACTCCGGGAGTGCCGACAGAAATGAAAACAAAACATAAACATAATACTTTGCCATCACTCACTGACATATCAGATATACATTAAAACCGAATACATCCCGAGGACAGCCGAAAACATCCGAAGCGGTGTCGGTTACGGTAACAGTGGCGTAAATTCAATGGTTTTTCCCATCTCAAAAAATGCCCAACGCACCCTAAAGAAGTTTTCACTTCAAAAATTGTCTTTATGCCGCACATCTTAAAGTAAGTTTTTCAATAATCCATGGTGAGAAAAGACGGTGACACTGAGGTGTTACAATGATAACAGACGACGATCATTAACTTACCTTTATAATGGCATTGGATGTCATGAGCAATACAGACTTCTTCTGCATGAGCGTCAGTGAGTGGAATAGATATACCAATAGTTGAGCATGTTCAACATTTAAGTCTGAAACAAATATTATTATCGATATTAAAAAATCTGATACCTGCATCCTATATTTATTTTCAAAGAAATATTTGATTATTTATTTGGTGTAAGGCAAATCTAGAGCTAAATTTACTACCATGTCAATAATGAAAACGTTTTTTTTTTTTATAATTATGATAATAACTAATAAGTGATATATTTACAATATTATAATGAAATGGATAGCATACCTATATTAGCAAAGCCTGCAGATAACCGGATAGCCAACGTTAAAAAAAGCATACAAAGTTAATATACATGATATAAAACTATGCGCACCGAAATAGGGCTAACTAGAGCGGTAGCTAGATGTTTTTTTTTTAATTCCCGGCAGTCTGTTTCTTATGGAATGATATGATGATAAGATAAAGAATCATCAAAAAACTACCATCTACAGACTACAAGACTACTTGAGTCTCTAAGGCTGCGTTTCCTCCAGAGATGAGCGAGGATGCGTAGCGAGGGATGAATGTAAAACTAACCAATACCAACCCTAACTTAGTTCAAGCTATAACAATGAAGCGATGTTATTGGTTGGTTTCACACACATCCCTCGCTACGCATCCTCGCTCATCTCTGGTGGAAACGCAGCCTTATAGTGTCTGACTATAAAGAGGCCCCATAATCAATAAAAATAATTTAAGTATTTTTGCCATAAAAAAGGCAGACCACAAAGTAAGGGCCGGCGCAGTTTTCACTGCTAAACACGCTTTGTCAGATCTGCGGCGGTCCTTAGATTGTAAATAGATTTACATTACAATGAATAACAGATTTCTAGATTCAAGGAAGTGAACTGTTTACAAAATCACGCATGATAGTCAAAGTATACACTCTCGTTATTTCCAAGAATGGTCAAACTCACGTCAATCCGCCCTTACTGCTACGTGATAAAGACGTTCTCGATGTCAAATTGTGACCGGAGAAGTTCTGCTGACCGTTACATTTTGCGTATTTACGCAGACCTACATATAAGATACAAGACATACCTTCATAATCATGGTCCTGTGAAGGCTGTGCCTGCAAAGCGCACTCTTGAAGTGTATTGACAATCTTATGCCACATAGCTAGGATACTGTTCTCGCGTTCTGCGGCTTGCTTGCTGAGTACCATGCCGCCTAGAAGTTTTACTACGCGAGGTCCGACCTGTTGCAAAATAGATAAACGCATTACCTTTTTTCTCAGGCGAATGGGTGAAAATATGAATATGCTGAGTTTTGATGACCATTTTTACTCGAATATTTATTTATTTATTTAATTATGACACTCCAACGACTTATTCACTAATACTTTGTTTTTCATAGTTGAAATAAAGTGGTACAATCTTTCTAGCGTGTCGATGGCAACCTAAATTGATTTGGCCCAGAATTCCACTACGAGTTTAACGCCATCGGTAGAATTCAAATAATTTAAGGAGTATTGGACACTGCAACAGTCAAGATTATGGGCTTTATGGGAGCCACTTGTACTTTTACCAGTTATCAAGGATATATAACATAAGGCGTATTACTTTTAACTAGCTAAAGTTAAAATATACAGTGTCACAAACCTGCAACGGAGTCATATTGGTCCTTTCCGAGCCGGCAGAAATCAGCTGTTGATGTAAAGCGGGCTGCAGTGAAGCGAACGCGGGCGCACCGCTCAAATTGTGCAAGTATCGCACTAGGGCTGAGCTGAATGACCCGTACAGCGCTCCGAGGCGAGGGCCGAAGCATGTTGAGATTGTACCTGTTTGTTACAATAGAATTTGTTACTAGATACTAGTTGTACCCGCTTTCTTGGGTAACTTCATCTTGTACTAGGGGACTAAAATAAAAATATTCTTTAAAAATTCATAAGTTAACTGTCAAAATTCGTAAAAATCCGCTGCTGTTTATGTGTGTAACAAAGATGTTTCAAACATTCAAATATCTTTACAAACTTTTACATTTATAATATGAAAAGGCTTCTTTTTAAATTTTCAGGGTTACAGGAGTTCCATATGCTCTGAGATTCTCTTTCTTCATCTCTTTAGCTATAATGCAACGGGTGCTTTAACAGTTCTTTTGGGTGACAGGTATCAAACTTCACCAAACAGAATGAAAAAAAAAAAAAAAACAGTGGTTCTCCGGGAGTGCCGACAGAAATGAAAACTTGAACAATTACGTGTGCATTTTTTTAATCATGTACGTACAATCGTACATACACAATATATGTACATACTTATATACAGAGGTGTCAGTTACGGTAACAGTGTCGCGAGTTCAATGGTTTTTTCCCATCACAACAATGCCCAACGCGCCTAAAGAAGTTTTCACTTCAAAAATATTTTTCAAGTACAGAGTTTCAGATAAAAGCCCTGAAGAAATTTTTTATGTAAGACTAAGAGAAGCTTTAAGATGGTAAGAGTCAATGTCATTATTAAACAAAGAACAACAAAGAAGATAACTTACCTGTATCAGTACGCGCAGTCTCTCTATCCAAATCCTTAGCCAACGCGGCGAGCAAAGCCTGGTGCGCATCGTGTAGCTGAAGAGAATGCTGTCCTAAACGTTCTGAGCCTTCGCTGATGATCTCTTCAGTGAGCAGGGTGAATACCTCCGTTGCTAGGGTTATGTACTGCGAACAAGACAATGGTTGATAACACTAAGAAATGATATGGCGCAAAATAGTAATAATTGATTACTAAAGGTAGAAGGCTTGTCTTTAAGGGTACCTACTTTAGTAAAAACTTGTCAGATTATCCCAAACCAGAGCTAGATTAGGCCGTTTGTCCCCCGCAACCGTAAACGACCCTTATATTTGAATGTCGGCCGTCGGAGGTCGCGACGTGGACCGACTACCATTAAAATGCATGGGCCGCCAGCTCCACTATCAGTTGTGGTGGACCTTAAGCAAAAAGCGCCCCAACTTGTCAGTTTCACTTTACATTTTCTTGATAGAAGTAGTTCTAATGCACTTCGCACATCTTTTTTTTTTGGGCTGTTTTGTATGTGAACCAACTATGTTGGGATGTAACTCATTTGGGTTATCTTGTAAGCTCTGTCTGAATGAAAGGTAGTCCCCGAAGTCTTACAGGCAGTGACAATACTCGTAATAGATGGTCAAGGACTTTCAGCTTTAAATACTTACTGAATAAGGCTCAGCCTTGTCCGGCACGATGGCCTGATGTGGTCGTTGCGGCGTGTCAGTGTTGTCATTGCTATCGGTGTTGCCCGACGCACGCACGAGTCCGCTGTTGTCGGTCATGTCGGGAGCCACTAGGGTCGATTCGAACCACAGTCCGAAAAGTGGTTCGCTGTCTTCTAGACAAAAATGTAAGATTGTATTTATCACCTAGCTTTGATACAAAATATAAATAATTCCGAGCTGAATGGTGATGCTTTGGTATTATTGCTTCAAGTCATCAACTCGTCAGACAAAGATTTGTTGTTGCCACAAACAGACCACCAGTCACAATGAATTCTGGCTCTTGCCATCAACATTGGCAATCATTGCCGGTCCCCAAAACTTGCCACAAATATTTTATATATTTAAGTTGCCACTAACTTTAGCCGCTGGCACAGACACTGTCAGTTACCACAAACATTGGCGATTGCCACAAATATTGGCAATGGCCACAAAATTTTGCAGTTGTCGCAAACATTGACTGCTACACCGATATTAGCTATTTTTACTAGTTTTTTTATTTTTATTTTATTTTCGTGGTGCTACTTCTGTAACACGCTCGCCTCAGGAGTAAGTAATATGTAAGTATATGTTACCGTCGTCCGTCTCAGAGTCCTCGGAGCACAGTATCATATCCTGGAAGTAGACGGTGGAGTCGGAGCGGTCGGGGTCGGCGTCCTGGTGCTGCTTCTGTACTACCGCGCGCTTCAGGTTTGTTGCTTTGCGGTAGCACACTACGCCTAACGCTACCAGAAGCTGTGGAAATAGATTTTCATTAGGTTTGACTGCAGAAAATCAAGTCAAAGTATAGAAAAGATTCTAGAAATACATATTTTTCAAGTGAAAACTTCTTTAGGCGCGTTGAATTTTTTTTGAGATGGGAAAAAACCATTGAATTTGCGCCACTGTTACCGTAATCTGCTTCGGATGTACTCGGTTTTAATGTATATCCGATTTATGTCAGTGAGTGATGGCAAAGTATTCTGTTTGTGTTTTGTGTTCACTTCTGTCCGCACTCCCGGAGTGTTCCAGAGTGTCTTTTTGTTCAAATCATATCCAGGTTCAGAGCGGCCATTTAGTATCTCGGTCATCGTATTCATAAGACAAAATATAACAAGTACTGTTGGCGGCAGAAATTCGCTAAGTAATTTTTTCCCAAATAATTTTCACAAGAATCTACTCGTGACAAAGTTACAACTATTATTTTTGAACAAGATTTATTGTTAATAATTAGATAGTACAGTAAATTAGCCATGAATCCTATCACTCTGTCTTCTCACTGAAACGCAAAGATTAATACAAGGTGTAACATTATTAACGCTAGTCCTGAAAGTACTTTGTTCATAATTGACTACTGAATCGATTTCAGTAACATTTGATGTAGGTATTTTTTCAAAAATTATGTATTTTTCCATACTGACCGCTGATTGAGCCAAAGGAAATTAAATCTTATTTCAAGGCAATAAGACTCAATTTTAAATGCATAAAGTAATGCTGGACTCAACATGATTTTCTTTATAACATCAGTTAGCTTCAAAAAAAATATGTTTTGGTCATTGTATTATGCTTTTAACTCAATAGTCTAATTGGGGTGTATGAGGTCTTGCGTTAATTATGTTACATATTGTATAAATTGACATTACCTGATGTAAAGGCGCAGCGGAAGCCAGTCTAAGCTCCCTCTGATGCGCAGTATGCTGTGCTAAGATATGCAGCGGCGCAGGAGTCGAGACTACAGCCTCGCCGCAACTCAGTGCTTCGAGACGCGCGTCGGATAGTAGCGCACCAACCCAGGCGAGGCAACGTCCGCCTAAAGCTACCCATACTACGCCAAGACCTTGTTGCCTAGGGAATAGAGGTCATTATTGTAGTTGGAAAATATTAGGAGAACGTATAGTCAGAATTTGATGGCGTTCATTGTAGGTGGCGTACGAGAAAGTTAATGCTAAAAATAATAGCTATGTTTTTGAACAAATAGAATAATACATTATTTTTATTTCACAAAGCGATGCGCTTTTTATTTGTGGTTACGGTACCGTCCCAGACAACGGCGAATTCGGAAGTGTGTGTGTATGTATTATTTATTATACAACAAGTAAAGTGCGCGTCGGTTCGTGAGATAAAAATACTATACCTAGGTGACTATGGTCAAAATGCCCTAGCACAAGCTCTATTTCACAAGTCGAAGTCAAATAATTTATTTCAAGTCAGGCATTTTCAGACTTCAAAATTTACAAGAAAAAAAAATAGGATTGATTCCAGAAGCCCCTTCCAAAAGGTAGTGAAAATCAATATTTCAAAGGAACTGTTAACACTTACATTTTTGTGAGATTGTAAGGTCTGGATGGGGTCTTGGCAGGGCTCTTGCCGGGTGTAGTACAAGGACAGGGCGCGCCTGCCAGTGCGTGGTGAAGGCCGCACAGCAGCACCCAGCTGCCGATCATTAGATGGTTTTGATATACCTGGGAAATATAGAGAAATGTTAAAATTGACAGAAATATGATAATGTCATCCTGGAAGACCTGTGAGCTTCGCAACGTCGTCGCCAATTTTTTAGGCTGTATGAAAGACGTAAACGTACCATCGCGGACATTTCCGCCTGATCACATAAAAAATTTAAATCCTGCGGCGGCGCCAAGCCACGCCCCCTTAAAGTTTTCGCCTATTAGGAAAGCGATAACGCAATTAGCTGCAACCTGTATTGTGCAGCTTAGTGACGCATCACGTGTACTCCTTTTGTGAATTTTACGGACGAACTATTTGACCTTGGCGCGTTTACTAGAGCGCGCTTCTATTTTTTGAGTGCAAGCAAAAATGAACTTAGTGGTGGTCAGGCGGGCGTGTCAGCGATAGTACATTCGAGTAAGCTATTGGGTACATAAGTAAAACTATTAAATTTTCCATTACACTGCCAATATAATTATTTTTTATTGTATACTTAAAAAAATAATAATTAAAAGGAGTGACTACACAGCTCACTCACAACATTGTTTAAAAAAGCAACAAGTTAGCTGCCTGTCTATAATACCAGGTTAACCGCTTTATGGTCATCCCACTACGTCTCGCCTCTGTTGCAAGCTCACTTTTATTGAAAAAATCCTCACCCTGTAAATTCTGTCAAATCTTGTCTGAAGTCTATTGAGATTACCTATTGATAACTTCAAAAAACAATACTTACATAACCACCAGCGCGAGTAGATTGTTTGAATGTCTCCCCAACAGTGTTGTACAGGCTGAGTGCACTCTCGACCAGAGTGGCCGTCTGCTGCTCATACTCTTCGTCTTTAGGGTGTAGGGATGCCTTTACAGGAATAAAAAATTGATAGTTTTAATAAAGACTGTGAAACTGAAGTGTTAAACATCACAATACTATTTTGTTTACTGTTTGCGACAGTGCCGCGTCAAGAAGAATTATTCCGCGTCCTAGCCAAAAAGATCGTTCGCGCGAATACGCGAACGTCGCGGTTTTATGTCACACATTACTTCGGAAAACCGTAAGGCGCCCCCTCTCTACGCAACCACGCGTTCTGGTTCGACGAACAGTCTGGAGTCAGTCAGTCAGTAGGGACTGGTCATCTCTTTGCTGCCATGGCTTATTTTATTTTAATTAATTTAATATTTGAATTGTTGTTTTTTCTCATCTTTTTATTATGGACGCTTTTAACGTTCTGCATCGTTCTCACATGTATAATTTTTAACATGAAAGATGTAACCAAGACTTTGTAACCATATTATTTTGATTTAAAAGAGTGTCCATGGAGTTTCTTGCCTATTCTTCTCCATAGGTACCTACGCTTTGGAATAGGCAACTAGCTTCATCTTTTTGACTGACCGACCCCTTCACAATTCAAAAGTTCCTGTAGGTAATTGGTTTAATTGAAATAAATGTTTTGAATTTGAGTTTGAACAAAATGAATGCGACGATCGCGTTGGTTAGGACGCGGCCTAAGGGTTTTAGTTATGTTTGAAATGAATCGAGAACAGCTGAAATAGTGCACATTTGTAAAACCATGTATGGTAATAAATTTGACTGCTACTGATGAAAGTTACCTATTAAGTGTATGAAAAGTAAATTATTTTTAATTAATAAAAAAATTAATTAACAACTTAGCGTTAGCAATAAACATAAAACTAATTACCTGAGCAGTGGCGCATAGTAATCCAGCAATGCTGACGTCACTGAGTGTCATGATCCGTTCGGGCGTAAACGGCTCGAGGCAAGGCAGAGACAAAGCGAGGCGGCAGACGTGCACCTCGTTCACGAGGAAGTGAAGACTACAAGGAGAAATGAGGTTTAATAAAGGCACCATAGATACGTAGTTCTAGCACAGAATACTTAAAGTACTACGTACAGAAAGGCCACTCCCTTCCCCGCACTAACATCAGTTACCGCACCTCACCCCGCACTTCGGCGTATTCGTCGCAGTTCTTTAACAAGAGCGCTCGCAAACACAAGTACCTCACGCACACATTCATACGTATACAAACATCATTTTTTAATGTAGTAGTAGTAGGTAATTATTTTGCGAGCGTTTTATGGAGTGTCCGGGGTGTGGTTCTAGTAAACATTTTATGGCAGGTAGAGTTATTATTATTGTGAAGTTGTTACTGAGACCAAACTATCAGTTGGCAAACCAGTCGGAACTGGCGACAGATGCGTTTGCAGGAAATACCCATTGGCATACTCCCGACATTTTCATATGATAGTAAAAATTTCGTAAAGAAAGTTGTCAGTATGAATGTAGATGGCTAGGCTATAAGAGTAAGGGAAGATCTTAGGTGCTGTCTCCACGAGCGAGAGAATCGCGGCGATATTATCGTCGTGACACGTATTTCTATACATTCTCTTAGAACGTGTCTCCACACGGCGATATCATCGCGGCGAAAATTTGATGGCACGGCGAGACTATCGCCCCGATTCTCTCGCTCGCGGGGACGGCCCCAAAGAAACGATAGATGGACTGTGTATACGATATGTCTATAAAGTGTCTGACTACTAAGATGACGACTAATAGAAAAGTATGGAAGAAAAATGCTGCGCCGACACCAAATAAATTGGGATACCATTTCATTGATGTGAAGTTGTCGGGAGTTAGACCAATCAGAGTGTATCGCTGATCAGACGCAAAAGTAGGTGGGCCTAAAGGTGATGAAAATAAATAAAGGTTCGTACAGTGAGGCATCAGAGTTGAATTGCGGCGCGACGGCGGTCTCCTTGGCAATCTGCCAGCGGTTGAGGTACCGCTGCAGGCACGGAAGCGAGGCACACACCTGCAGCACCACGGAGCCGGCTCTTAGCTCCATTAGCAACGATGAGCAGGTTGATGCCACCCACTTCTGTAGAGAATAAGGAGTTTGATGGAATATTAGCTGTGTGATACAAAAAGTGGATTGGGCTATTAGACCAGGCAGTGAGGACCCCAGATTAACTCTGAGGGCCTGTTTCGTAAGTCATAGACTAGACTATTTCAAACAACTTCTGTACCACTATTAATTCTATGGTAGCTATGTTGCCATGTAGTGAAATGTGGAAAAGGCCCTTTATTAATTTACTAGCTCCAGCCCGCGACTTCGTTCGCGTGAAACTTCTTGTTTCCCCCGAGCCACCCCGTCGTATCGCATCACCCGCCCGCGCTATCACTTAACGTTCTTTTTGACTTTTTTTCTTTTTGCTCGGCTCCTAAGGGTTATAGCGTGATGTTAAATAGCCTATAGCCTTCCTCAAGAATTGGGCTATCAAATGCAAGAAGAATTTTTCAAATCCGACTGGTAGTTCCAGAGATTACCTCCTACCATTGATATATAAAAACCCAAGATGCACAGTCAACGTCTCAAAACCGTCCTCATAAAATAAGCGCAACATTCTAAATTGTGCGCTTATTTCAAATAGTCTTGCGTCGCTCGCATCTAGGTGCACTCGTTAAAAATGCCGAAGTGTTCTCTGACAAATTGTAGAAATATTACGTCAAAAAGGTTAAAAAAGGATGGGATATCATATTTTCAGGAAGTAAAAGAGTTTATTGATTCGTTTTTGTTGTTTTTATGACTGAATATAGGAAGTAAATATGAGAATTTCATTTATTTTTTCTAAAAACTTCATTCAACAATCAAAGTATAATACGGCAAATTTCAATAGCCGCTTTTTCAATGTAAGAACGATGCATTTTAGCCTCCTTCTTATTTTAGTCGCATAATAAAAATGACCCTGTTCTTGTTCAATGGAGTCGATTTTTTTTTTGTTCTGTTTATTTTTTTAATTAATAAGTTTATGTACTTTTGAACTTTTTTGTATTTCGTTTTTGACGAATATGTTTACGTTATAAATAATTTAATATAGGAGAAAAGGTAGTCAATTTGAGTTTTTTTTTATGTTCGTAAATTAATGTGTTTCGTGCCGTTGATTTTAAGTTATTTTGCGTTTAAACTTATAAACAAATCTGTTTTAATAATTTAATACCCTCAATTAATATAAACGATTTTAACAGTTAATATTTGTAATAATTTGTATTATTGATATACCCATGTCCTACCCAAAAACATATTTACGCTCAAATAAAAGTATAATTATGTGTTAAGAACACAATTTAACAAACTCTTAAAATACTAAATAAATTTCATATGAAAAAAAAAAAAAAAAATGTTCGTCTCCACTCAATGCCTTGTCCTACCGACCACCGTCGGTCGTAAAATTTTATTGCTTTTCGAACACTGCGTTGTAAAAACAACTTTATACAATTTGCGTAAGGTTGATTTTGTAAAAATATATGCGTACAGCATAACTATAACTACGTAGGTATAATTGGTGACAGTTTCGAGCGTTACTTTTATTCGAGACTGTGCATCTTGGGTTTTTTTATATCAATGCCTCCTACATACAAACTTACAAATTACAAACAAATTTTACCTCTTTATAATATTAGTATAGATATAGAAAAAACCTAATTGCAGTTTGTAATTTGAAGATCTACATTACTCATCCCTCGTCATTGAATAAACCTGAAGCACATTCCAAAAGGAAAATACAAAGACTAATACAATTAAATAATTTTCATGATAACACAAACAAACCTTCATATCAACAGAAGACTGTTGGGAAGCATTCCCATCCTTAGCGCTCTCCAAACTATCCTTACTCCCGGGCGACAGGACGGCTGTGGCCGGTGTGGCTTGCGATGACGTCATCGACGCTACTGGGTTCCGTAATGGCGCCGTCAGCTGTTCCAACAACGCGTCAGAACGTCGCTGGGCGTTTGACGGCGGCTGCTTCTCAGTGGGCGTGGTTTGAGAAGCTAGTGACGTAATCGAGCTTGGTATGACTGATGATTTTGTCGATTGGGACTCTGAGAGAGAATGTTAAAAGAAAATTTTAAAAAATGCTCATGGATAATTGAAATTAGATTAAAAAACACATGACCATTACAATACAAATAAAAAAACTCTACATAAAGTTCTATCTTGCAATTAATTCCTATAAAATTAAGCTTAAAACATGAAAAATAAAAAACTTTTGGTATTTAACTTGGCAAATGTGTTTTCGGTTATTTTTCACGTTTAATTTCACCAAATTCATAAATGATTAAAATGTCCAGTACAAAACTTTTTTATTTCAATTTATTTAGCGAACTTTGGCCAGTCAGTAAAAATTGATGTATATTTTAAATACATACCAGGCACAGTAACATGCGCAGGAAGTTTGGCATTCTTCAGTAGTGAAGTCAAGATGACTAGGTCAGATTGGGGGTAGCCCCCTCCATCGATTCCGCATAGTCCCACAATGGGCAACAGTAGCTAGGGGAAAAACATATTGTTACTTGGTTACTTGCATTGTTTATGTTATCTTAGAAAGAAGATTATTACAATGTAAGTTTGGTTCAATTGGTGATAATTATGTTAGCCCGCGAAATTCAATTTTTCTTACGTTTTTTGCAATTTTCAGGTCAGTGTCAGGTTGTATCTTGATCAAAATATGATTCGCGACTATAACCGGAATGTATTTACAGAATTATAATAATTAGAATCATTAATACATCTTTGTAAGTTAGATTTCTACCGTTAAGAACAAATCTCGTATGGAAAAGTGTTAGTGGTAGAAATCTAACTTAAAGAGATATATTAATGATTCTAATGACTATAATTCTGTAAATACATACCGGTTATAGTCGCGAATCATATTTTGATCAAGATACAACCTGACACTGACCTGAAAATTGCAAAAAACGTAAGAAAAATTGAATTTCGCGGGCTACAACTACCCATTCACCTTAAGTGTGCATACAGACGAGCGACACGCGTCGACGACAGAGACAATTGCAACCGTCGTCGACGCGTCAGCGGCTGCTGTCAACAACATGCTGCTCGTTTATTTGAGCATCGTACTCAAATTCACGAGCGACACGTTGTCGACAGCAGCCGCTGACGCGTCGACGGCTGCCACCGATACGCGTCGACGGTTACCTTTGTTGTCGACGCGTGTAGCTAGTGTGTACGCACATTGTCTCCATTGCATAATTTTCAGAAAGATAACTATAATCAAAACAGACAAGAGTGGTTGGGATGAAGTTCCTTTCGCTTCTGCTGTGTAACATTTTGACAGTCAAAATGTTACACTTCTTTCTTTCTAGCTTTATTCAAGTGTACAGAGTATAACAGGCGATACAGAAGTTAGTTCCAAAAATATTGTCACTTCTGCATTGAATTGGTGCACATTTGCAAACTGAACAGCGGGGTAATTGCGTAACACACTAAGAGTAGGAAAGGCTTTCACTTTGACAGTTCAATAACATTTATTGCTTTATTTACTAAGCTGAAATGACAAAATTTTCGAACATATTATGAAGCAATGAATTAGCCATGAACAAAATGATTAAAATTTTTATTGATAGTGTGTTAAGTATGCAATTACTGTGCAGATTTCTTTCATTATTCTAATTTCAAAATCTCATACAAACCTGCTTAACAGAAACATTGGGAGCAGCAGTCGTGTTGTTGGTGTCATCACAGCTCAATCCAGCTTCGGAGAGCTTCTTCAGTATTTGTCGGAGAATCACTCTGAATGCATCTCTTGCAGTACTTAGTTGATCATTTGGTACTAAAATATAATGGGGTAGATTTAATAGCTGCTGATATAAACATTAAAAATAATTATTATTTTTAGATTATATTGTCCCACTGGAGGGCAAAGGCCTCCCTACCTCCATTTTACTCATATTTTTTGAGCTAGTGCGGACTAAATAAATTATCACAAGAAAAATTAAGTTAGATTAAAATTGCTTATTAGAGTTCATACACATCGCACAATAAACGAAAATATAAAATTTTACACAGGAGCATAAATTTTAAAAAATGCACGCCTTTTTCGCAATAGAAATTAAAAAACAATTTAAAATCATCAGCCATCTACCTCTAAAAGTGGATTTTTTATAGAAGCGTTTAATTTATCATATAGTTTACGTAATTTTAAGAAAGATGGCATTAGTAACTTAATTCTTGAACAATCATTTAGTAACGGTTTGTCTTTAAAGGTGCGACATGAGTGGCATGCGTCAATCGTAGAGGCAACTGCAGCCGACGACACACGTTGATGGCCGCTTGTGTGTATAAACACTACTAAGCAATCGTCAACAACATGCCGCAGTTGCCTCTGGCACCTCTCGTTGACTCATGCTGCTTGTGTGTATGAACTTATAAACTAGATTGTAATTGATTATAAAGAATCAAGTCTTTTTAATAAAGGATAAAAACAAATCTTTATGGAAAACAATCATCTTAAATTTTACCTAACACGGCCACATTTAGTTAAACTGAAAGGTTCTAATCTGAACCAAGCTGTGATGATAGGTCACTAAATAAAGATAATTCTATAAAAATGTTGAAAACCAGTCATTAATAATGATGATTCATAGCTCTTTGTTCTTGTCTTTCTAAATCTTAGTAGGTACCTTAAAATTAAATGTCTTTCTGTTCCCAACAAGTATTTTACTAAATCCCTTGTTCCTAACTATAGCCAGAAAACCTTTATGTATTTATGAGTTGCTCAAAAAACTTCCTTGTTGCACAATATTGTGAAATTCATAACTTCAATTAGATTCATACTAAATTATAGAAATTATGATGATAAGTACTTTGTGTAATAAACTTACATATTGTTTGTATTAACAATAATAAATTGGCCTATAAAAATGTACTTTTCATTTCTCATTATAAACCTAATTTCTGAAATATTACTATTTGTCATAGCAGCTTAACCTCATAAAACTAAGATTGGTTCCTATTATGATGTCAATAATCCGAAATATTATTTTCATGATAATATTTTGGATTGATGATTCATCAACAAAATAAAAATATAAGCACTTGTCTTACTGTACATAAAAATACTTACAATTATTAGCATTCATGCTAATAAAATGTGCAGAGAGGCATGCAAAGCATGTGTAGAACAAGTCGTAGATGTCTTCATGGTTCTGGAACTCACTTTCACTGCGAGCAAGGAAATTCAGTTTTTCAGTATACATGAATTGAGCTAGTCGCAAAGACATGGTTTTCTATTAAGTTTTACAACTTAAGTCAAATATACAGGTGGAGTAGTTAACGTCGTAATATTCGCAATGATTTTTCTTTGAGGGTACCAGTGTAGAGACAAAAATATTGTTTTCATTGTGTAGGGTATTTGCAGATTATTTTTATTAGGTGTCCCCATTAGATGTAAAGTAGAGACTCGTTAGAGAGTAGTATCTATATTCCTTGATGAACATGTACCCGTATTTATTGGGCATTAGGGAAGCTCACAAAAATATTACTACAATGACCTAGTCTTAATAACACAAGACAACTTTATTTATAAATAAATAGGTAACAAACCAATGATTAATCAGACGAGCTATCAAAATAACTTTTGTTATAACAGTTAGTGTCCGAATGAAACAAACCTTTTGATGATGGCTTGGATGATTTCAACGGCATCGTTTTTGTCGAAGAATGGGCCGTAAAGTGCTGTTAATATTGGTTTAACAGTTGTAGACCATTCGATATTTCCTCCTGATGCGGCCATTTTCGGGAAGAAAATGACGATTGTGGATTCGATTTTCAGGATGACAAATGCTTGTCATTGCCAGTGTCAACCAACTGTCAAAACCTTCTAGATTATGTTTATGGCTTCATGTTTCAATTATTAAGTAATCGCGAACTGGAACGAAGTTAAGCAAGAAACACACTTGAAACACCAATTGATTTTGGTTTCTCATCATCTGCGTAGTCTGCCTAGCCTTTTCCCAACTATCAGGTCGGCTTCCAGTCTAATCGGATGCAGCTGGATTCTGGCTTGAATTTTGGTTTCTCACCTAAAAGACGGACGGACAGCGGAGCCTTGAAGGTCCCGTACTCCCGTTGGCATCCTTAGGGTACGGAACCCTAAAAAGAGTACCGGACTTAAGCGGGATCCTTGGGATCCATTCGATTCCTTAGCATAAAAGGATGTTCAAGTGTGGTTTTAGCGCAAGCTGTTGCAATAGTATTTCGATAAAAATAATAATATTGCGGATATTTGGGATATACAAGTACCCACTCACTAGTATTGTCTATTCCGATTCTGATTTCTATTTTGTCGACTGTCAATTTTATGGTGAATTTTGCAATTTTGTCTTGTCTATTGTCAACGTTGTCAAACAAGAAAAGAAAATAATCGAAGAATTCTTAATTACAGAAAACTGTTAAATTGTTACTGCAATACTGTACCTAATATGTCTGAAAAACAAACAAATATTAAAAAGCGAAAGCTGTCCGAAGAAAATGGCACGGAATTACCCGGTCAGCATTATAACCTATCTTATCAAAATTCAATAAGAAACAATGATTTTCCACATATTTTTCATTACAATACTGTATTTTTTCAGAACCCTCTTCAAAGTCAACCCATATACAGTGTCCCTATTTAGATACAATCAACAGGCACGTCCTGGACTTTGATTTTGAAAAGTTATGTTCTGTATCATTGACGAGAATCAATGTTTATGCGTGTCTCGTCTGTGGCAAGTACTTCCAGGTAAATAAAACTTTACACAAACTTTATTTCATTCAATAAAATGAACAAACCACCACCACACCACATACAAACCACCAAACAAACATGTAATTAATTGCAATTGCATTCAATTCAGTTGTATTACTCGTACTTTTATTACAAGAGTACTTTGGTTTATTATTATTATTTGGTTAAACACACTAGCAGCTAATAGCTGGGTTGGTTTATAAACTCAATATAAAATTATATCAACTGCTTCAAACCTTAATATCATGTGAGATAGTAGTCAAAAACCATATTTTAGATTTACGTCTAAGCCCACAATGCCCTGGCCTGCGAAGGCCCAAAGCTACCCAAACCAGGTAGCTTGCCTGCCTGTCTGAAGGCAAGCGGACAGGGCTGGATAACAAAGGCTACAGGCCCCACACTTTGGGGGAAGGCCTGTACTCAAATCATGGTACCTATAGCACCCATAGGAAAGAAAAAGAAAACTAACCTCGATTACACGTGATGATGATGACTCTTGTAAATGTTTTGTCATCAGGGTAGGGGCACAAACACTCATGCCTACACTCATTCTGTGGCTGATGGTCATCATGTATTCCTGAATTTGCATACATTGAAGTTTTACTGCCTGCCTGATAACTATGAAGTTATTGGTAAGTCATTTTATACTTTAAATACTTTTATGGATCCATCAAAACTGGATTTAAGAGGGTGCAATCAGGAAGGAAGTTATCAGTGTCACAAATAGCTGTTCATCATCATCATAATCAGCATGTTTCCACTTCTGGGACACAGGCTTCCTCATCTGTGAGAGGCGAGTAGGCCGTAATCCACCATGCGGGCCCAGTGCGGGTTGTTAGAG
The DNA here is from genome assembly GCA_947508005.1 of Amphipoea lucens. NCBI lineage: Eukaryota > Metazoa > Arthropoda > Insecta > Lepidoptera > Noctuidae > Amphipoea > Amphipoea lucens. Next base: position 18,448,629 of record OX382359.1, on the reverse strand, counting down.
GTCACATGTCTTCGAATTTTTGGTTCTAGGACATGCTGGTTTCCTCACAATGTATTCCTTCACCGTTTTGAGAGCAGTGGTGATGAAATAATTTACACAAAGTAAAGTGCCTGTCTGGGTTCGAACCTATGACCTACAACTCGTAAGTTGCGGCCGATACCACTGGGCCACCACTGCTCTTTAGCTGTTAATAAATCATAATCATCATATTAATCAATTTAATTAAATTAATAGTTATTTTATTATTCATAATTATATTAATTTTCATAGTTTCATTACTGTACATACAAATTATATTTTTGAAAATCAGAATATATTATTAAATATTTATATTATGTCTATATGATACGGCGGTGGGGATTTTTAATTATTACTATTAATTAATATATTAATTTGTTCATATTACTAATGAAATATCAGTCTGTAGTGCACTATTTATCAACTAAGCCTAGCTTGGAGAGGCCTATGTCCAGCAGTAGATTGCGATATGCTGAGTTGACTAAATATAATCACTTTTAGGTGTTAAAAAAGCATTTATCCAAATGCTTGTTTTATATATTTGACAGCTATTTGTGACATTACCAACTGTCTGATTAAGCAATAAAAATTAATGAAATATTTATTTTCTCGACACAAAAACTGTATTTTTACTGTGAGAGAACAAGAAATAATTACAATTTCTGAAAATGCTTCATAAATTCATACTTCTTTTAGATTCATCACTGAATGATATCAAGTACGTCCTGAACCCGATCTTCACACCAGATCAGATCACTCAGCTCGACTATAGCACCAAGATGTCTCGAGCAATTGATAGTACAATGTATATGCCTGGAATTGTGGGCCTCAACAACATCAAGGCTAATGACTATTGCAATGTTATTTTGCAGGTGAGTTCAGATTTAAAAATATTTAGAAAGATTGTTCCTTACCAGAAAAATTAAATTTAAATTTCCTGTGTAAGTACACTAGTTTAGTTAGGCCTTCAATGTTATGGTATATCCACACATATTAGGCCTGTGTCTGGGACGTGACAGGGCCCTGGCATACACAAGGCAGGCACTGAAGCTTCGCCACTGGCCGGGACACCAAAGTGTGAACGAGTTCATATAAAATGTACACATGCAGACTCCGCTCGTTCGGTCCAAGTCCCGGGCACGGCCCTGTTATGTGTGGATATAACTTTAGTCAAAGCATCATTTGTAAGAGATAAACTAAACTAAAGATTCTTGCATATTCATTCAAACTATTTTTTTATATAATAACAACTAGATTCTAGTTAGAAATTCGAGACAAATTTTTCCCCGAATAAATAAAGTTGTTACTGATAATATTATTTTAGTGTCTATCACAAGTACGTCCCCTGCGCAACTACTTCTTACGCGAAGAAAACTATGCAAACGTGAAGCGGCCTCCCGGTGACTCCTCATTCCTACTGGTGCAGAGGTTTGGTGAACTACTCCGAAAGCTATGGAATCCGCGCGCCTTCAAAGCCCATGTGTCACCCCACGAAATGCTGCAGGCCGTTGTGTTATGGTCTAAGAAAAGGTTTCAATTTATCAAGCAGAGTGAGTATTTCATAGTTTATGGTCAATTTATGATAGATGTTAACTGGTTGACATTGTTATAAATAAATTGAGGTTACAAGTCCATTATCTATTTGTCTATAGCAGTATAGTTCGCGTCAAGTAACCTTGCCGCTCTGAAGTGGGCATCAAATCACTACGCAGTAGTTCTTCGTACGAATAAAACAGCAGCGCGCCCGCACGGCGAGCGAAAAAGCCTAGCTTCAGAGCGGCAAAGTTATAAGCAGTTGACGCGAACTGTAAATAAAAATATTTTCACAAAAAAAGCGACCAAGTTCCAAAACAAAAACACACCACAAAGAGAAAAAAAAAACCCATTGTAGTTTTTTTTTTTAAATTAAGAACCTCCTTTGTTAAGAAGTTGGTTAAAAAACAAGACAATTAATTTTTGCAGGTGATCCCATTGATTTTATGTCTTGGTTTTTAAATTCTCTACACATGGCTCTCAATGGAACTAAGAAACCGAACAGTTCTATTATCTACAAATCATTTCTTGGTCACATGAGGATATACACCAGGTAAAATATATCCATTTTATTAGATCATAATTATTTGACAATTTTCTATCTTGGTCAGAAAGCATCTAATCTCACAAATTAAATTAATTTTGCCTGTATGTACTACACACTAAAAATGAAAACACTATAGTTTGACTGAAACCGCTGTACCGCGCCTTAGGCATGTGCGCGGCAAGACGGAGGGGCAGTGCTGACCACTCATTAGCTGGATCCACACCAGACGATCCAGTGCGCTCCGATCGCGCGCGGCACCTCCACATCGACCGCGCATTCTTCTTGCCGCGCGCGATCGGAGCGCACTGGATCATCTGGTGTGGATCCAGCTATTCGTCAACGCTCACGGCGCCCGCCCCTCCCCTCGCATTTCTAAGGCGCGGTACAGCGGTTTTGGTCAAACTATAGTACAATTTCCTGTGTTCCATGTGCATATTTTTTTCTGTCCATTTTTTTCTACCTAAATCTTTATCAATTTACCAGAAAACTACCACCAGCGGATGCAGATGACGCTGCTAAGGTGGACCTCAGCAGTGAGGAGTACAGTGAGATGATAACGGAGTCACCCTTTCTTTACCTGACCTGCGACCTGCCTCCCACACCTCTCTTCACTGACGAGTTTAGAGAAAATATTATTCCACAGGTGACTATCGTGCATAGAATTAATATGGGCCTGTCTGATGGCTCGTGGCACACGTCTTTATGCATGTTCCTCGACATTAGGCTCAACCACAGATATAGATATACCTAGATAACACAAGTATCACGAATTGTATGAAAACTAAGCGTGCCACTTTTTGACTACCTACTATACTATGACGTCACAAGCTCGCGCTCTCTCGCTCACGCTAACCCAGCTAGCAGTACGCAGGACTGATGCGAAAGTGGCGGCTTATGATTTTCGATCGTAAACTGGTGCGATTTTTGGCACGCGAAGTAGTTGCTCTTGCGTTATCTAGGTGTATCTATATCTGTGGGCTCAACTACGTCGAACAGAGTTCTTAGAACTTCTAGACTTTACCAACGAGTGTGAATAAACCATGTAAGTATTGTTTTTGTAGGTGAACCTGTATCAATTACTTTCGAAGTTCAATGGGCAGACATCAAAAGAGTACAAAACGTACAAAGAGAACTTCCTGAAACGGTTTGAGATCACCCAGCTGCCGCCTTATTTGATATTATACATCAAGAGATTTACGAAAAATACATTTTTCGTGGAGAAGAACCCAACTGTTGTAAACTTCCCAGTCAAGTAAGTAGAGAAGTGTTCCACAGTGGATAGCACTTTAATAATAAATAAATCAGCCTGTGTTGTCCCACTGCAGGGCAAAGGCCTCCCTTTCCTTTTTCCACTCAACACGACCAATCACGCCTACGTAGGTGTCAAGCTCGTCTGATTGCCTGGGTCTGCCGCGATGCCATTGGACGTTATCATGGACTAATGTTGTGGTGGTCTAAGCCCACTTCTTATCTCCTATTACTTTGATAGACTAAAGTATAGTATTATCTGCTAAGTTAACCTGAATCCGCTAGTGGTGAACCAGGCCACATGTTTCTGGCTACCCCCATTATTAATCCCATATTATTTAGATCGGGTTTTTGCGAGGTCCTCAAAGGTAGCTACAATGTTGTAGATTCGATAGGCAAATCTGTATACACACGACCAAATTGGTTTTCACGATATTGAAATTAATTACAGAAACGTCGACTTCGGCGACATTTTGACACCAGAAGTGAAGGCGAAACATAACGGGAAGACGATCTACGAGTTAGTTGGCAACATAGTTCATGATGGCACACCTGAGAAGGGCACGTACAGGGCACATGTCCTTCATAAACCTACACAACAGTGGTGAGTGTGGCTTTACTGTGTAAATGACGTCTTAACTGGTCTTGTACAGATATCCCAAGAAAAGTATGCGCCTCGGAAATGATTCCAGTAGTTATTCCATAATTGATAGACCATCTTCGGAAATACGAACGCGTGATATTGAGATCTAATATAGAGCTGTTACAATCATGGAAGTACTTGCTTATTTTGTATTACCAGCATTATTTATTTATTTAATACTTCAAGCACAAAAATGTAGGCATTTTCTACCAGCAACTTTTGGGTGATGCTGGGACAAACAGTGGTAGGTGTAATCATGTAAATTGAGGAATAATAAATATTTTAAATATAAAGATACGCATAAACCTATTAAAACTATGAATATAATATTCTTAACTTTAAAGGATAATCGGTTGGTTGCCATCCTGATTTCCTGGGGTCGCGCATTCCACAGAGAGATAGACTGAACGAAGGAGGAAGAGTGAATGAAGTCTGTGCGGTGAGTGAGACATTGGAGAAGACGATTGTGTGATGAACGTAGATTTCTATTGTGGTTGGCGCAAATGTACTGAAAGTGGGGGGCTAGACAGAGGAAGACGGAGAATCAAAAAATGAGAACAAGGTGGTCAGCGCCCTCAGCTCTCTGCGCTGGCATATGGGCAACAACTTTAGAAGCGACCGATGCGCAGAGACATGATCATATTCAGATTGAAAACTAATCGAATGAGTTATCGAGAAGAAGGTTCAAGTTTGTTGAGGAGATCTGATTCAGGTCATAGTAGCACACTTCACCATAATCGATGATAGGCAAAAATAAGGGACTGCACAAGCATTGTCCTCGTACTTGATGGTTATAGATAATACGGGCTGGTGTCCGCAACTCCACGTCAATGCGCGTATTTTGCGTACTTGATGGTAATAAATTTTTCAAACGGTACAGATCCCGCAGCGTTCCAGTAACCTTCTGGCTCACCCTAGCGACTTGAGTCCGCCAGTTCAGGGTATAATCAATGTGCAAGCCTAGGTTCTAATCAAAAATAATAATAATTTTCCAAAGATGTAAACAACAATGGCCGCTCGAAATTTAATAAAATTGATATCACACTAATATTATAAAGGCGAAAGTTTGTGAGTGTGTGTGTTTATATGTTTGTTACTTCTTCACGCTCAAACGGCTGGACCAATTTTGATGAAATTTGGTATAGAGATAGCTTGAGTCCCGGAAAAGAACATAGGATAGTTATTATCCCGATATTCCCACGGATCGAGACTTATGCGGGTAAAACCGCGGGGCGCAGCTAGTACAAGAATATTTTCGTGTCCATTCCGCCAGAGTCGTATATATACGACCAAATAACACGCTCGTTTAATCTGTATTATTATTACATCATCACAGCTCGTTTCATCGGTATTTATTTTTCGTTTTTTTTTTTTTTATCGGGCGCTGGGGTCACGATAACTGATATAAAGTCGGGCGGTTAAAAGGTTAAGTAATGTTTGTTTTCGTCTAGTTAGCTCGGAGATTCTCAGAGCTAACTAGACGAAAACAAATAAATATTTATTCATACACGCAATGATAGGTGCACTACACCAAAGCACAGCAGAACGAAACTTAGCTTTACCTGATTTAATTAAGTACCTCTGTTGCGCGACGTTCGTGCTAATTTGAGAAACACAGAAATTACCGAAGCGCATACCTTTTCTGGTTTTATTGTATGTAATGCTGATGCATGACTCATCAACATTTTGAATGGGTACAATGTTGTTCATACTGCATCGTGCTTAGACATGGCACGATTTAGCATACAATTCTCCTCCAAGCCAATGTAGAATGGTTAGTAAGTAGAATACAAGCCTGTAATTTAGTTTCCAATCATGTAATTTCTTTATTAACCTTTTAACCGCCGGACTTTATATCAGTTGTCGTGCCCCCAGCGCCCGACAAAAAAAAAAAACCGATGAAACGAGCTGTCATGATGTAATAATAATACAGATTAAACGAGCTGTGTTATTTGGTCGTATATACATATACGACTCTGGCGGAATGGACACGAAAATATTTGTCGGATTAATCCGACGTAAGCTGTTAAAAGGTTAAACTGTTTGACGCTCTATACGATCTGATAAGATTTTTTTTTTTCAGGTACGAAATGCAGGACCTTCACGTAACCAGTATACTGCCTCAAATGATCACACTCACAGAGGCATACATTCAGATATATGAACTAAACCAGGACTGAGTTTAGATAGTTTAGTCAATAAAACTAAGTATAAGTACACTTGTGTATGTTTCTTTATTGAATATACAAATTCGTGATAATTCTGAATCCCCATTTAACAAACTGTGGCCCTGGAATGACCTTTATACTTAAAACAATAATTAATTATGAGTGTATTACACCATATTGTATAAATATGTGGTGAAAATATATAATAATATATAAAAAAATTCACATCTACTATTTGACACAGTTTGAGAAATGATTCCGTTCATTTCAAAGAAAATAGTTCAGGTTTGGTTATATTGATATGATGCGAGAGAACCAGAATGAGCCTAATGGATGAAATTATGACTTATTTTTTAAATACGTAGTTGCCAATATAGGCTATCAAGGGAACTAAGACATTCCCACAACAAGCCACTTGAATTAGAATTTACTGAACACAAAGTCTGAACTATCTTCTTAGAAAGAATTATGCTAGTGGCTCTCCCCCTTTTTGCCTGCCACCCGCTTGAATTCTCCCATATTGGTAGTGGAAATAGGGGAACCATAGAAGGCCAAGTGATCAATCTGTGTGACTTCCCCACCACACTGGTTGTCCTTTATGAACAGTTGAATGTTCTGTACACTTTGGAACTTTACAAACTTCAGCGGGAGCGGGTTGCCTTCTAGATCACTTGGTGAAAATCTAGAACAGAAAGAAAAAAATTAAAATGTTTTTGGCACGTCCATACAATATCAGTACAAGCATTTATGTGCATAATATCAAACAAAATAAGGACCATTTTACTTACTCAACGTCCTGCACTGACATGTTTCCAGAGGCTTGATCAAAGTCAAGTGTTCTTGGCTGGTTGATGAATATCTTCACTACCTTGGGCCCCTTGTCACTGGGAGCTTTAATTTTTAAGGAGTGTATTTTCACCAGCTGAAATATAAGGATATTTTATGTTCAATATCAAACTGATTGAATAGCAATAATCAACTAATACAGTGAAAGGACTTTATAATTTTCGTAGTAAAAATGTTACCACTTTTGTGCAACCATAAATTATAAAAAAAAAGGCATATCAATCATACAATTGCATTGGTTTTGAAGAAAACTTAACCAACGAAACAATAGAAAATCAATTGTGTCTCATTAGCGGAGCTTGACAGATTAACCTTTTAACCGCTTACATCGGATTAGTCCGACAAATATTTTTGTGTCCATTCCGCCAGAGTCGTATATATACGACAAAATAACACAGCTCATTTAATCTGTATTATTATTACATCATCACAGCTCGTTTCATCGGTATATATTTTTCGTTTTTTTTTTTTTTTTTTGTTGGGCGCTGGGGGCACGACAACTGATATAAAGTCCAGCGGTTAAAAGGTTAAACAAACATCATAAACAAGTAAACACCCTGTCAATTTAACTACCTGATTGAAACTAATGTTAATGATGAGCTGTTCATCACAATCACTGGCCAGATAGCCTGCTCCACTGGTCAGGCACTGCGCCAAGGGATGGTTGTCAGCTTCATTCAGACATTCACACTCGCTCTTAGTTATGAATGTTGCCAGGTCCATCTGTAAATAAAATGCTAATATCAGGAATAAATTATGCTATACCAGTAGCTGAATTTTTGATCACTTTATTCTCTATCAGATGCACAATTTGGTATTAGTAGAAATATCACAGTAAGCACAGACAGGAGGGATAAGTAATCTAAGTATTCCTTCTGAGATCTTAAGACTTCTAATGACCGAAATCAAACTTGGATAATCGTGAAATATGTCTTTCTGTGGAATATTGCACCTGTAACCTGTGTGAAGCTAAGATGGGATGCTAGTGTTCAGTATACTTACATGTCCAGCAACAGAGTTATCTTCATCTCCAGCCTCATCAGTGCCGTAATATTGTCTAACTTTAGTTTCTAGTGTGCCTGGGTCAGCACCCTGTAGCTGGTCAATCCGTGTCTGCAACCAATGAGATCATTCTAATCACAAATACCATCCAATTTGGAGGTTTACTGACTCATTAGAATGACTAACTTAATGTGAAATCCTGAAACAAACTATCACAAACAAATGTATGATAAGTCAGCATGCTGTACTGATTCTTGGATGATTCAGCGGCCACGTACCCGGTTTCTATAGAAGATGAATGTCGGCATCGCACTGACGCCCTGAGCGCTGGCTGTCTCCGCGCATCTGCCAACGTCCACCTTCAGGAACACAGCCCTTGGGAACTTCGCCGGCAGCTGCTCGAAGAACGGCGCGATCCGTTGGCAAGGGGGACACCTACACACAACATAATCAATTATTTACTATAACGATGACTTGAATATTTGATCGGAATCAGGTTATACTCACCAAGTCGCTGTGAAGTCCACTACAACAAGTTTTGTGCCAGCATTGGCCATTTCTGTTTGGAAATGAGCTTCGCTTTCAATAACGGTTGCTAAGCCCATGGTTTCCTTTTAATTATTCCAATTTAAAACAAGAGTCCACAATGACAACAGTGGGGAATGATACTTCAAAATGGTTGATTGACAGTTTTATAGTGTTACCATACTAATTAAGTTGCGTTCAATAAAAATCAATACATTTCGGGGTCTAACATTGAAGGGGCGACTTGTTTGAAGAACTTTTTATTGCTATAATTGCATGCTGAAATAGATAATTTTACAAATAAAACCTAAGTTAAGCGATAGCACAGACCGTACAACTAACAATTTCTACATGCAGTAAAAGCTAAAATTTTTTTTTCAAATTAGTCTAAATAAACCATCAAGCAAATAGTTTTGACCTCTCAAAACCTGTCACTAAACTACCAACAATCAAGGGTTTTGATAACTCCGCAATTACGCCCGTACATAGTAGGTACTTTTGACAACCACCTCCCAGGGACGAGCTGGTACAAATTTTTACTGGTTGTGGTACAAATGCTTACCAACTCGTCCTAAAGATGTTAAAATTGATAAAATCGAATCAAATGTAGATGTACTTGTCGTCAATGAAAAGTCTTATGGAGACTGCTTTACAGAATGGCCTAAATTATACTATTCGATCGCGTATTCGCTCCATGATCGCCATTGGTTTGAATGCGGGGTAAAATTCATTAAATGACAATAGTATCAGCTTCTGGTGCTGAAAGTAATATTGATGACAATAAACCATGTACAGAATCGATTCTGAGATCAATGAATAGCTTTAAGTATCATTAGAAAATGTAAAATGAATGGCCGAATGTAATGATTTTGTAAAAATATAATTATTAATAAGACTTCTTTCCACAATCGATAGATGGCGCTAGTGGCTACACGAACTTACTTCCATTTTTCGGGGTTCCGTAGTCAACAAGGAGCCCTTATAGTTTCGCCATGTCCGTCTATCCGTCCGCAGCTTAGCTCAGGGACTCTTAGTACTAGAAAGCTATAATTTGGCATGGATAAGTATATAATAATATTAATACTATTAAATGTAGCACACAATTCAATGGTAGCGCCTCAAGGAGTCCCGCTCTATCCCCTGTGGCAGCTAGACGTTCCCTTTGAGTTGTTGGGTACTTACTGATAATTCGGTGGTTTTACTCTAAACCCTCAGCCCCTAATAAGAGATAATAGTGAACACCACTCGCCAATGTGGTGTTCACTATTATCTCGCATATAAGCATCAGTAGACCATTTTTTGTGAGCAGGGTAATAAATCACGCGCGCAGCGGGTGGCCGTCCGGTCCTTGAAGTGGTTAATTGTTAAGTCAAATTTGGTCAAATGATGTCGCGTCTTGAGCGGATGCCGACAAAGCGGTAAAATAAAATCATGAAAAGGGTAGATACCTCCTGTACCTGCTCGTATAGTGAAGATGTTTTTTTTTCTCGTCTACCCCATGGTGTGGGGTATCGTTGGATAGGTCTTTCAAAAATATTGCGGGTTTGTGAAATCAACTTTTCGATATCGAATATCGTAATATTAAGCTTTAAAGTGCTCATTTTTGTTAGAGTCAAATGTCCCCCTCCCTGCCAGATAAATAGTAATTGTTTTTGGATATGTGAATAAAATCACGATATTAAACCTTCGAAGTTAAAAGGAAAACTCACAGTTAACACACACACAGGTATCACAGTTAGGTAGGCTTTACAAGTTTACGAGTAATAGTCCGTCAACTTACATTTGTAAATTGCAATGTATGGGAGAACATGATTTTCAACTACAATGTTAGTTTGTTCTTGGGATAGGTACATTCATTCTAATTACGGAACCCTACATTGTGCGTGGTCGGACACGCACTTGGCCGGTTTTTTTGGTACCTATTTATTAGTAGAATATCGGTATTTAAAGTATTATAACCTACTATTTTCGGATGAGTTTTTTTTCAAGGCTTAGTTGGTTTTAACTACTTTCACGGGCCAAAACCAAGTAAATGAGGTATGTGGGCTGATGTGGGGTGTATTCATTGGCGTATCTAGGGCTTCTTTCTAGGGGGGGCTTGGCCCCTAACCTTTTTTTTTTACCCTCCGTCTGGGAAGAACGGAGGGTTGTGATGTCGGACTCCTACCGACTAAAACCCCACTGGTGCGGGTGGAATGAGAGGTATGCTCTCTCTCCCTCTCCGCCGCCTCCTTTGCATGCATCAACTCCTCCAACTCCTCGCAAAAAGAGGCCACAGCATCCCACGCGTTTTCACTTCAGACCATGGACTGAACCACCGCCGAAAATGACCACCCGCACCAAATGTCGCAACGACGACGCTGTACTCCTCCAACGTATGTTGCGCCGTGTCCTCGTGGCAGTCCACACAGTGATGACAAGCAGGCGTCCGCTCCCGACCTATGCGACGCAGGTATTTCCCGAAACATCCGTGTCCAGGAAGCACCTGCGTCAGCCGGAAGCCCAGGGCGCCATGCTGCCTCTCCAGCCACTCTTCCATAACAGGCCTTACTGGGTTGCGCGAGTCGCTCCCTCCATTCAGCCACTAGGATCTGACGGAGCTCAGTCCTTCGTGGATCGAATTCGCGAGGAACCGGAGGCTGACCACGCGCAAGTTTCGCAAATCCTTGCGTCCAGATCCCAGGGCGTTAATCCGGCCAGGAGAGTTTCTGCCTCGTAGGAGATCGTAGGGTATCCTCTTATCACCCTAACAGCCATCGCTCTCTGCGGCCTTCGCAATATTGCAACGTTGCGGGCCGTCAGAATGTCCGCCCACACGGGCACCCCATACAGGGCCATGGGCCGCACAATCTCCACGTACAGTCTCCGGCAGGAGGCGTTGGGCCCCCCCAAATTAGGTAGCAGTCACGCATGAGCAGCTGCAACGCTCATTAACCTGGGGACCAGCCGCTGAATATGCGGCCCGAAGTCCCACCGGCTGTCGAGGACAAGTTCTAGGTACTTCATCGTCGACTCGAAATCGATGCGGACGCCTCCTACCACTATGTGTAAATCGCGTGGTGGCTTGTTCCGAGGCCCATGGAAACAGAGCGCCTCAGATTTGTGCAAAGCCACCTCGAGACCCAGACGCCGGACCCTTCCAACGACCTGCGCAACCTCTGCCGTGGCCTGTATGGCCGATTGCCGATGCGTTTGTCCCCGGCCGTCTAATCATAATAATACTCTAGCTTATTTCGTTGCTTATTAGTAGTTTCAATTATTTTTATGATTTCAAAAGTAACTAAATGGAATGTATTATGTAGGTAATAATAAGTTTGTGTAGGTCCTGGTGGTAGATTATTTATTTGATTGCTTTTGTGTGTAGTATCCAGCTTAAAATTTCGAATAGTACCCAAACATCCTAGGGTGGACCTGTGACCATTCTAGAGTGGGCACGCCCCCCTCCCCCCTATTGTAAGCCTAATAATATTTAATTGAGGTATTCAACATGTAGGTGTCACTTGCATTTTCATTATCTGTAGTTAACTGACATGTCGTGACAGTTGACAATTATCTATATTGATTTATTTGATTATGGCACTTGATATTCAGCCATCAAACTGACTGTATTAAATCTTAATTTTACTTCGCAATCTGTATTTTATTCAAGAAAACCTTTACTGCTCTTTCATCTCAGAAGTGGGATTGGACATGCTAGTTATAGATTGCTAGCAAAAACGCTCACATTGTAAAGTTTTTAACGCAACAACATGGAAGATGGAAATGCGACACCTAAAGAGACCAACCGTCGAAATTCGTTGTCTAATAAAAGAAAACGATACGATCGAAAAGAAAAAAGGAAACGGCGCAAGCGTAGATCAGCGAGTGATGATACAGGCACGAGTGTTTCATTTGCACGAAGGAGCCGTACTCGGGAACGTCGCGAGAATCGTCGTCAGCAATATCGCAATGGCAGTATCCGAAGCAGTGATCATGATCATCGTAGGCGTCATCGGAGGAGCAGTAGCAGCCGAAGCGATCACCGTGGTCGTCGTGAGCGGTGCCATAGGAGTGGAGGCAGTCGCTGCAACCGTCGGCAGGACAGCAAGACTGCAGGTGTACATGGCAGTGGCAGCGGCTCCAGGTTGTCGAGCCATCGTAAGCGATCATGTTCCCCGGTAAAACGTACCAATAATAGTACTGACAATGTGACTCATTTATTACTGACTAAATTAGTAAATACCTTAGTAAATAATCGTCCTGAAGGTAATAAATTTCCAATGTTAGGAAACGTCATACCTGATTTTGATCCGATGGTAAAGGGGCAAACTATACAAATGTGGCTCAGTAAAGATGATCAATGTGCGAAGTTATACAAATGGGGCGATGATCAAGTAATACATTATGCTTTACCAAAATTGGGTGGTGTTGAAAAAACGTGGTATCAAACGTTACCCACTATGTCATTTTCGTGGCCTGAATGGAAACATAAATTGTTAGAATCCTTCCCTAGTAGTGACGATTATGCCGAGCTACTTACAGAAATGTTAAGTAAACGCGTAAAATATAATGAATCACTAGAATTATATTATTTCGAAAAAATTAATATGTTGAACCGGTGTGATATAAGGGGTAAACAGGCAGTCGATTGTTTACTGTACGGAATCGAAGACCGTTCATTAAGATTAGGCGCGAAGGCATTGAAGTGTCGGGAACCGGAACAAATATTAGAATATTTTCAGTCTACTAAGCAACAACCACGTGAAACAGATAGGTTGCGTCCATATGGAGATGAGCCATCCAACATTTCTTCTAACAAACCTACTAACAATGACGCAAAGGCTAAAAATGGTAGTAATTCTATCGTTTGTTACAACTGCAATGAACCAGGACATTTTAGTTTTAAATGTACAAAAGAAATTCTCAAATGCAATATCTGTAATAAACTAGGACATACTGCAATAAGTTGTTCGAAACTACCCTCTAATAATAATAGTAATACTGATAAAGTGGGTCAAGGTCAAAAGGATGTTTTACGCATTATTTACGCATAGACGCCGAGAATACCGCTAGAAACGAAAGTAAATATACTATGCGGTTGATGATTAATGGACAATCGGTTCTAGGCTACGTAGATCTAAGCAGTCAATCATAGAAATGTAAAAATGCAGTCAATACACTTTAATTCGTTGCACAAAACGATTCGTTCGATGCTAGAAAACTAGGAATTACTTGAACAAATAAGTCTGATCTTTTTACGATGAGAGGCATTGGTAGCAACATTGTGTTGCCCCTTGGGATCACTACTGTTACTAAGTATACAGATACAAAATGTCGTAGAAAAAGTAGATGTGTTAATTGTGGAGGACAAAATCATTAAATACCCTGTACTTATCTTACTTCTTGCTATCTTACTAATATTATAAACGCGAAAGTTTGTGAGGATGTTTGTTACTCTTTCACGCAAAAATTATTGAACGGATTTTTATGAAACTTTACAGTAATATAGCTAAACATCAGAATAAGACATTGGATACTTTTTATCCCAATATTCCCACGGGATCGACACTTATGCGGGTAACATCCCGGGGCGCAGCCAGTCGGACATAATTTTACTGAAAAGCCCATACAGGATAGATAGCAAACATTCCAGAAAATGATACGTTTTTGATTGAGGATGCTCCTTAACTAGAAGAGGTAATAAAAAGGATGAAAATGTAGTGGCGGTAGATAAGATACACCCCTGGTTAAATAATAAAAATATTTCTAGTGACGATAGCGAGAATGAAATTAGCGGGGACGAATAAAATTAATTAGTTCAGACTTGGATCAAAGTTTAGTATGATAATTATTATGATTTAAGAAATATTATATTTAAAAGGAATTGAAATAATAAAAAAAATGGACTGACTGTTACAGTTACATGTTTTAGAGAATTAAATTAGATTTACTGTGAATGAAAGTAGCATTTCGGCTACTAAAGGACGATTTGATTTACTAAGTTGAAGACTTAAATGGACTTGACAGGAGATTTGACTATGCTATGCTTAGGCTATGAGCAATCAGTGCAGCAATGATTGATATCAAAGAAATGGTGATATTGCACAGATGATTGTAGATTATAGCAGACTATGCATAGTATCTTGTAAGATTTAGGCATAGGCTATGAGCGTCCAGTGCAGAATGAGAATGGTGATGATAATCATCGCACAGATGGTCGCAGATCATAGCAGACTATGCAATTAGATGATGTAGAGCATAGATCAACATGATGTAGAGCATGGGTTGTTAGCGGTCAGTGCAGATAGCGAATGATGTCAAGCAATTGACATCGCACAGATGACCGTAGATCACAACAGACTGTGCAAATTATGACCTGAAATCGATTGTGCAAATTGATGATGAATATAACCTGAAATGAAAAGAAAACTAAGCTATGTACAAAATACCTTAAGTATTAGTTATTAATTAAGATTTTGTTATTTGTATAATTTAACTTGAGTGGTTAGTTTTTTTTTTTATCTTTGTTCATTTTTTTTTCTCATGTTATTGATTTGTTGCTTGTCAAGTGAGAGGACTCACTCTCATAAGGATGGCCGAGTTGTAAGCCTAATAATATTTAATTGAGGTATTCAACACGTAGGTGTCACTTGCATTTTCATTATCTGTAGTCAACTGACATGTCGTGACAGTTGACAATTATCTACATTGATTTATTTGATTATGGCACTTGATATTCAGCCATCAAACTGACTGTATTAAATCTTAATTTTACTTCGCAATCTATGTTTTATTCAAGAAAACCTTTACTGCTCTTTCACTATACAGGGTGACTGGAAATTAGTGGCGGAGCCGTTAAGGGGAGGTAGTCTAGGGTTTTTCCGACAGATATCACTATGAGACCTACCGTCCTTACTTAACCCTTTCCAAGATATTCCTACTTAAAGAGATAGTAATAAATCCTAAAAAAAAGTGATTTTGGCCTACTTTTTTTTGTTTTGCAACAAAGATATTCTAAATAAGTAATATTAATTGTAAAATTTCCGCTACTGTCATTATTTTATGCAAAAACTGCTAAACAAAAAGTAGGAATATCTTGGAAAGGGTTAAGTAAGGACGGTAGGTCTCATAGTGATATCTGTCGGAATAACCCTAGACTACCTCCCCTTAACGGCTCCGCCACTAATTTCCAGTCACCCTGTATACGCCAATGATAAGTGGTAATCCGTTTTTATTCTCTCATCCTTATCACTAGATAAAAACAAAGCACGAAAGAAAACGCAGCCAGTCAAATTCAGACGTTGAAACATCTGTGATCTGCGCGGTTAAAATAACTAGTGATAACCCCGCAATGAGCGAGCTAAAATCGATTATATTGCCAAGCGTGTGCATCCTAATTTCCTTGTTATTCTTGATAGCAATGTCCGCTGTTGTTGTTATAAATGATGAAAGTTTTCGCAAACAGATCATTAATGATTTACCATCGAAAACAGATTTTGACTATTATTTAGCAAAACTGGAAAAGGCAGTTGATTTTTGTATAAGACATGCAATTTACGTGGATGTGAACATGGAGTTTGGGTTGTTTATGGTAGACGGTAAGATTGTGCAAGACTAAAACCCGGTTTCCGTACCGAAACGACTTGTCAAAATTAGGCTTGTGTCAAGTGTTTTGATTGGCTGTTGATATGTCAACCAATCGTGGTGGATAACGGTCCACACACTCTCGCAGAGGAGGTATGTGTCCCGTTAGGGTAATAGTGTTCTTTGTCTGTGTCCCAGCAGCGGGAACATTATAGGCTGATTATGTCATTTCAACTTACTAATCGTAGCAGAAACGGGGAGTCTCATTTATCTTTTTCAAGCAAGTTTCGGTTTTACAGTCTAACCCCGTTTTTTAACTGAAAGCGACTGTCGCGCGAATACGCGATAACCTACGCGACGCGATCGTTCATGTATTATGATTATGATAAAGAGTATTCTATTCTATTATGACGAACAAACGCGATTTGATTGATCGGTTAGGACACTGCCTAATTATTTTATGTTTCATCATTGGATTAAGAATTTAAGTTTTCTGAAAGCTAGTTTCATTCTTTTGTCGTTAAAGCCAGTAAATAACGAAACGAATCAGTTATTTTTATTGCGGATGAAATCAATCCGTTCGAAATCAAAATCTAATGAAGCTTATGTATTTTACGATGATTCGATTGATTTTGTTCGTTAGGTACAGACGCCAGCACATCAACCTACCCGAAACTGTCAGATTTTCCCAATCAACTTTGAACTTTATGCTTTAGTGATAAAGTTGAAAATCTTTTAAAGAAATTTGACAGATTGTAGTAGGTTGATGTGCTGGCGTCTGTAGGTACCTACTCATAATCTGCTAACCACTGAATTTTTTCGTTGTAGCTATAACTATCTACGTCTCTTGTACAGACGCCAGCACATCAACCTACTACAATCTGTCAAATTTCTTTAATAGATTTTCAACTTTATCACTAAATCATAAGGTTCAAAGTTGATTGGGAAAATGTGACAGTTTCGGGTAGGTTGATGTGCTGGCGTCTGTACAACGAAAAAAAGCTTATTCCGCGTGCTAATAAAAGCGATCTTTATAGATAGGTATCACTTTTTGTTCGGTGAACCTGAACACGTGATCGTGCCGACAGAGGGCGCTTTCCGGTTGAAGGCGATGATCGTGTACTCGCATGACGATCGCTTCTGAATAGAACACGGGGATAGACTATAACCTTACATGCACGAACGGTGTTTCAAACAATAAAGCATTCTATTTTTTGTAGTGAATTTGAAGGAACTTGTGCAGCAGAAACGTATGAGTTTCTCTCAAAGTACACGTTTCCATTTGGAAAAACTACTTGTAAAGAACAACGCATTGACTAACTATTTCCACAAAAAGATCCACCGAGTTGAAGATGATAAAGAAAAGGCGCAGGATATCAAACGTAAGACTTATCGATAGTCACACATTTTGTTCCGTTAATGGATTTTTTTTGTAGGTAGTTCACTGCCGTGCGCTGATCTGCTGACTTCACTTTGATGCTGTAGTTATAGGATCTCAAAGATCTGTAGATTCGATAAATGCACCAGACGTAAAAAAAAACCTTGTAGTTTTTTGTGGTAATTCCCCCTCGGGTGCGGAGCCTGACTCTCACATTCATGATTATTGAATTGGCATTCTTTCTAGAGCTACTAGAAAGAATGCCAAATAGGTACAGTCAGCAGCAAAAGTCGATTAACACTTCAGTTTTTTAAATCTTAGTTATTGAGCAAAATATTCGTTCAAAATTGCAGCAGAAGATTTTTAAAAAAAATATAAACTCTTTGCTATTATGTGACAAGCTAAAAAGCAGTTTATTGAAAAAAGTTGTTGTCAATTTGATAACAAATGTAAAAATGACAATGTTAATCGACTTTTGATCCTGACTGTACCTACCTACCACGGCAAACTGTTGAAGCATGTCATTTTTCTCAACAATCAAATTCCCAACTGTGCGTCATGACAATTCCAAGTTGATTAACGTTTTCAGTGACTCGACTATTTTATAACAAAACTGCGTGGTCTAGACCTGCCGATGAATTCAATCAAGATCTGCTGACACAGACGAAGGTCTACAGTCCCGACATGTTGGAGGAAATGTATGGCAAATGGGAAAACTATATCATTTATGCATTGGACGAAAACAAAATTGTACCTGGGCCCAAAACTTGGAGTAAGTGTACAATTTGTCTATGTTAATAGTAGGTATATCTGAATCAATAGCCCTTTTATTGATTGATTGAGTAGGTAGTAAATCTGTAAGTACTTAGGTACGGTCAGCATCAAAAGTTGATTAACGCTTCTGTTTTTTTAATCTTAGTTATTGAGCAAAATATTTGTTCAAAATTGCAGCAGAAGAATTTTTTTTAGAATATATACTCTTGTCTATTATGTGAAAAGCTAAAAATCAGTTTATTGAAAAAAGTTGTTGTCAATTTAATAACATGTAAAAATGATAGTGTTAATCGACTTTTGATGCTGACTGTACAGTGTGGCCGACGAGAGAATGCGTTCTTGACAACTGTCAGTTTCATGCAAACGAATACTTGTTTTTAACCGACTTCAAAAAAGGAGGAGGTTCTCAATTCGACGGTATGTTTTTTTTTTGTGTGTTTGTTACGCGATTACTCCGCCAATTGTGGACTGATTTTCAAAATTCTTTTTTTGTTCGAAAGTAGATACTTCTAAAATGGTCCCACAGTCACTAAGTCAGGATCTGATGATTGGATCCTGGAGAAATCGAAGGAACTCTTCAAATATTATAGGCACACCTATAGCGATTTGGGTATTTTTTATAGTAACTCGTACATTTGATCTCGGAAAGCACCATTTGGTGAAGTGGAACTGATGATGAAGACCACAGATGGCCACCGGAACAACTCAATAATATCTAAGTAATTCAATGGTTGCGATTCGATTACTTTAATATGGTTGCTAAGCAATTTATGCTCGCCACGATGTGAATGGTGATATGGAGCTGATGGTGGACCAGGAGACCTCCTCAACAATTAACTTCCCTGCATCGGGAAAAGCAATATTTTGTAAAAGGCGATGAGCAAGTTGACACTAGGCTATTGTAACTTAGATAAATTATAAGCAGACCCACTAAAAAGCGTGAAAAAAACTTTTTAACAAAAAAAAAACTACCGACTTCCAAAAAAAAACACTACAAAGTGAAAAATAACTGTTGCGGACGCCGAACTTGTGAATGTGTTACCATGTGAATGTGTGTGTTATCGAACGAAAAGACTGATAAGACAGTGAACATAGTGATTAAGGTGACTTATAATTAGGGTAATTAGTGATTAAGATAATTCCCAACTAGGCTTAAGTCAAATTATGTTTTAAAAACCTTGTTTTAAGACTAGTGGTCTATCGTTAAGGTAAAGTAGCGTCGTACTTAAGGTTACGTGCAAGTGGTCTATCGCTACGGTAAAGTAGCGCGGTACTTAAGCTTAGTGTAGTGGCTCTCGTTACGGTAATGTAGCGCGGTACTTAAGGTTAATGTAAAATATTTTGAATTTGTACTGCTGTCTTGTGATTGGTAGAAATAAATCGATTGTGATTGGTTGGCCAATGAGAGGCCCTGCCATTTCAAAAAAAAAAAAAAAAAAAAAAAAAAGAGCTGGGACACTTAGTCCGGTTAAGTAGTCACGACCTCTATAGGTCAACTACGAGATGCCATATAGGAAAAAAAAAAAAGAACTGGGACACAGTCGGTCTCCAGCAGCGGAAGAATAAAGAAGAGAAGAATAAACTGGAAGAATCTCTTGGATCAAGCGTTTTATTCCTCCCTGCAACCCCGGTACCAGCTGAGCGGCATCTCCCCACATCTACACTACAGTCCACCATAATAACTTTAATTTCGGAAGTTGGTGGCAAAAAACGTAAATACAAAACCAACGACACCGACTTTCGAAATTAAAGTTATTTTTCACTTTGTAGTGTTTTTTTGGAAGTCGGTTGTTTTTTTGTTAAAAAGTTTTTTTACAAGCTTTTATTTTTCGAATTTGGTCTACATAATAACTAGGTACTAAAATTGTCGCACTGCCAGGTGTCAGGAACGCATTCTCTCGACGGGCGGACTGTAGTAAAGTCGCTTTTCGTGTTTCTCTCTCTCTCTCTGTGTGTGTGTGTGCTTAGTTCTTCCGAATCACACAATGGATTTTCATAATTTATTACTAGGTACATACTACTATAACTGATATCTATTATTTCTGTATCATTTGCTTTAGATAAATGCTTGGAAAACATGTCGCCGGAACCAGTACATGCTCCAAAAAGTGAGGGTAACTGTGAGATCCCTTATGACTGCCAAGAGGCGTTGAATACAGGCAGCGACTACGGCTACGGGTTGACACAACGGTACGATATAGTTATACTACATCATACAACGGAACAATAAGGGTCTTTTGGCACGTGACTAAAATCGGAACTAACGCCGAATCCGACAATTTTTGTGGCCTACGGCAAATATCAATAAGCGCTCCTGCACACGATGCCGTCACCGCGCCGTCGCCGCGCCGCCGCCGCGCAATTACACTGTAGATACGAGTCGCGCATTCCATTACGTGTACGAACCGCGGCCGGTAATGGAATGAATCAAACAGAGGGAATGCGCGCGGTGGAGGCGCGGCGGCGGCGCGGTGGCGGGCTTCGCGCGACTCGTATCCAGTGTAGTAGCGCGGCGGCGGCTCGGCTACGGCGCGGTGACGGCATCGTGTGCAGGAGCGCTAACCCTGTCATCGTGAGGAAACCGGCATGTTCTAGAACCAAAAATTTGAAGACATGTGACATCTACCAACCCGCACTGGGCCCGCGTGGTGGATTCCGTCCCCCTCGCTCTCACAGAGACGCCTGTGTCCCAGCAGTGGGAATATCATAGGCTGATTATGTTTATGTTATGCTATGCCGCCCTGATTGTGTTCATGGAGGCCCCAAAAGATCCTTATAGCAAGAGACATGTAGTCATGTTGTTGTATTGACATATTGTGTAGGAGGTGAAAAGATTTACAGGTTATAATCCTATGGTTAGTCCCACATTATTATCCTCTGTGGTTTGACCTATGCACTTCGTTCAAGAGCAGCCACGCCACTACCTCCCCGCCCGCGCTGTTCTGGGGTTCAGGGACCTACTTTCCGTTTGTGGACGTCGCGCGTTGTTGGTGTATCTAAATCAGACTCCTCCAGACAAAAACCACACGTTGGCCGTCCGCAAATTATACCTACTGTGGAGCTTCCTCAGTCTTTCATGGAACTGTCGCCTGTGGTCATTGTAGTTATTGATAGTTAGAATGTGCTGTATTGTTTTGTAACTGAAATAGCAGCAGTTTTAATTACCTAAGTAATACTTATGTAAACTGCACTTAAAATAAGTATGTCAGTAGGTGCCTTATTAACTACTTCTCCTTTAATTTAGTGGATGATTTACAAAATAATTTAATTTTTCTAGGATTTTAATGATGATCATCGCCCGTTTTTCTCGAGACTGTATCGTGTTCTCCAGAAAAAAAGACAAATTTTGGACGGATACGTATTGTATGATGTCTTTCAACGAGGCGGAGTACATTGCTTCAAATAGATTCAGATTGCCTGACCTCATGTTTGAACAGAGTAAGTGAACAAAGGCCGAAGCCACATAATTAGGCGATTCGCTTGGTGCTTCAAGATAGTTATACCTACTGTGTGCTACTCGTAGATGACATGTTCCACGAAGCAACGCATGTTTTTACTATTGCAATTTGTCTCTTAGTGAGTCTCCTACAAACAGGTGTATTGCGCATTGGCGGCGTGTGACCAACAAGTTGGCGGATGCAGCGCAAGCAGATCGCTAGCACCTTACAAATAGCAATCCACACTACACGCGTGTGCAAGTGCAAGCGTGGCGTGACACTAAAGCCAGAATTACAACAGAATTATAGGGTGACTTTTTCGTCCAAGTGTGCGGGCGGCGGGATCGTCGGGCGGCAGCGTCAGTCGTTCGCCCGCGTGAACCATGGGATTGCCAACAACTCATGTAATTTAATTTTAGCTTAAGTGAAGCTCCTAGCCATGTGGCTTCGGCACTCTCGAAACACAATTTGTGTCTCTTGTACCTGCAATTTCCTAAACCCCTAAAACTGTACCCTTTCATTTGGTGTGCATAATCCGCCTATAATGTTCCTACAGCTGGGACACAGGCCTCCTTTCTGTGAGAGGGGAGTAGACCGTAATCCACCACACGGGCTCAGTGCGGGTTGGTAGATGTCACATGTCTTCGAATTCTTTGGTTCTAGGACATGTTGGTTTTCTCACGATGTTTTCCTTCACCGTTTTAAGTGAGTTGAGTTCAGTGGTTATAAAATAATTTACACAAAGTACAGCGCCTGTCTGAGTGTGAATCTACATCTCGTCATCCGCGGCCGTCACCTCTGGGCCAACACTGTTCACACTGCATTTGGCTTGCACTGTGTGTAAATCAAAGACATTAAAATTTTATATGTACAATAGACGGGACATTGCGAACAAAATCGTGATCCGATACCTTGTACCTAGTGGTCTCAAGTCTCTCAGTCTAGTGACGTACGCCTGCGCGTCAAGTCGCATCGACGCAATCGTGTCCACCAAAAAAAAATTATTTAAAAAGAAATATGCCGAGTTGCGCATTGCGTTATTGCAAGTCTCGTTATGGTAGAACGACTGGATCTAGCTTCAGTTTATTTTCGTATGCATTATTTATATTTACTGAGTAATTTGAATTAAATAATTTTCATAATAGATCTAGAAAATTTCCTGATTTTGTAATAAACGCCATCTATTGCTGAGTAGCCTTACTATTGCTGCAGTAAAATGACAGCATAAGTGTTACCACTTTTTAACGAAATTTTTAACCAAATAATCGATTAATTTTAGTATCATTCAGTTCAAAATCGATCATTTATTTTTTGGCACTTCTTTCAATCCATTCAAATGCGAAAAATATAGTCATAGTAACTTTTTTCAATATTATCGATACCTTTAAATCTATGTGGTAAAATCCCTACCACAGGTTTTATAGTTTGTACTCAGCATCACCCCGCATTGCCAGACCTACAGATTTATCCATAGATCTACAGATTTAGGACCTCGCCTCGGATATACGTATATCGATATAAGATTTACAAATATTTGCAAACAAAAGAGTAATAAAAATAATTTTGCTAAAAACGAAACGCAACCGACAATTGCAAACAACTATGCCCATTGTGACATAATAGGTCTACTTACACAAAAAGCAAATATAAAACACAAAAAACATAATAATTCGGCGGCAAAGCAGGCACATTTAAATTTATTTTATTTTAACATGTACATTATCTACTTACATAAAAACACACACTGAAACTGATACCCTATCATAGATGGTGACACGGACAATGAATAGTAGCGAATAAAATATTTTTTGTTTTCTGAGACAAGATTTCGATATTTTTTTATTTACCTTAATCCATGGATTGAAAATCGGATCTGGCAACACTGGCCACACTGGCCACCTACCGAGCGATAGCTGAATATATTTTGACAAATTTAATTCATGTTTGCTATATTATGCCGCTCAAATTCTGCTATATTATGCTAGATGGCGTCAGTGAGACATGGGATCACAGTTTTTGTATGACATTTCTTTGCATAGCCTCTCTATTGTACCTATCTTAAATCTCTTTGGTGTAAATAGAGGCGAGTTACGAAATCATATTTTTCTACCAACAGGAGAAAACTTTACTGAAAATAAAACCTTTCATCTATTTCAGTTGCTCTTTGCGGCCTTTTAGGCCACGCTCAGTTTTTCCGCAACTACTGGCTCAAAAGTCTCCTTGAGTACCAAACTGAAGAAGGTTGCTTCACGGAGAAGTTATCGACAGGAGAATTTAATGAGTATCTACTGAGAGAAGGAAAAGAGGATACGTGGAGATTGAGTAGTAACAGGAATATCATGAACGGGCAGTGCGACGGACACTTCACGTCGGTGGCGGTGGCGGCGCTCTCAAATGCCGTCAGATATATAATAGAGACTCATTATTGAAACTAATGACATTTTATTTTTAGTTACCATCACCCACAATAATATAATTGCTCTTATTTGTAAAAAAAATAAGCAACACTTTATTAAAATTAGTGTCCGACCGAAACACGATTCGACACGAGTCGCCAAAACACGATGTTAGCTTCTTAGTAGAACATCGCCAAAGTTCTTACTTTGACTTCTATTTATAATCATGGAACACAATTTTTTTGGTAGTCTACAAAAAGGGTAAAAACGGGACTCCATTACATGCACTGTCTGTCTATCTGTCAGTCGATCGTATTTTATCAAAACCGACAGCTCACGAACGCCTCACGCCAGTTTCGGTCGGGACGAAGATTGGGCCACTTTTAGCCGAAACCGAAACTTGATTTTTTGGCCGAAGCTGGACGATACGAAAACCGAAACCGAACCTACGGTCGGACACTAATTAAAAGTACCTGTCAAGGAAGCGACAGTCTGGGTCAATTTCACCAAACTTTCGGCTAATGTTGAGCATTTTGACAGGCTGTTTTTTAAGGATCTGGGACCGGGACTCTTGCGCGAAAGACTTTTGCTAGCTAATTTAATTTGACCTCATAGTTTAGTAGCTGGCGCAGGTTTATTCATTTTACAGTAATTACGGCTGGCCAGCGACCGTTCCAAAGACTGATAAGTACAGTTTGGTTCGGAGCCTTTGTTTTGTGAGCCCGATTCCGCCGCCGGATATAACTAGCTACTGGCACAAAATGCAATTTAAGCGATCGCCTGTTGCCATCAAAATAAAAGGAAAACTACATAGCAACCTTAGACAATTTCATCCAGTGGAAGAACAGAAAAAATGCACAGTTATTTTTGCTGTTCTTTCTAAAAACTTCCTTTCTAAAAACTTGCAAATACGCATGCTATGTAGATATGCAGTATGTTCCTAGCACGCTATGGAGTAGTTACTTACGGCTAGGGCCAAAAATGGTGTTGACAAACGGCGTTTGATATTCAAAATTATAATGTAACTAGCAGCGACCCGCAGTTTCACCCACATAAGTGAAGAGGTAACAGACAGACAGACCGACACACTTTCGCATTTATAATACATACATACTAGCTGCGCCCCGCGGTTTCACCCGCGTAAGTGTCGATCCCTTGGGAATATCGGGATAAAAACTATCCTATGTCCTTCCCCGGGACTCAAACTATCTCTATACCAAATTTTATCTACATCGGTTCAGCAGTTTAAGCGTGAAGAGGCAACAGATAGACGAGACACACTTTCGCATTTATAATATTAGTATGGATTTACCTCAGCCTCCAGCGCCCTCGCCACAACACCTTGTCCTGCGCCATCCGCATCCAGTCTGTTCCAGCCACCTTTTTAAGTTTTTCGGTCTACCAAGCTAGACCTCACTACGCAATACAATGCATTGCATGCTTATCTTAATTATTTTCTCATTCTTATCACCATATTAAAAACAGTAGTAAGACTAAAGAATGTGGCCAGTTGTCGTTCGAATTTAGCGTTACAACATCTTCGCGGTAAAAATTACGATAATTCCGTCATGAATAAGATAAAATCAATCACGTCGTTGTGTCTGTGTTTAAAAATTTGTTTTTTGTTTTTTTTAATGATGTTTTTGATTTCTGTGAATGGTATTGTTGCCAATTATAAGTCCAAGCAGATCATACACGATTTACCAGAGGAAACGGATTTGGAATTTTATTTAAATGTATTGGAAAAGGCAGTAGATTTTGGTTTGAGACATAAACTATACCTGGATATGAGCCTAGAGTTCGGATTTTTTCTAATAGACGGTAAGATAAATTTGGTTGTACCAACTTAAAATTATAGTTGGATTTGGTAATTGCCAATGAAAATATGTATGGTGTGCATTATTAATCATTGCTGAATGTTGATGAACGCGCGTATAAAAAGTCTAGATATATTGGTTGGTAGAATTACGCTTTAGAGCGTTTCGGCGCTGCTTCTGATCCAAATCCGCGTTTCATCCGAAATAGAAATTTTCTAAATTAGGACGGATGGATTTTGGATCTGTATTGCGCAACCTTCATACAAATTGACGGCTTTTTCAGACTGACATTCCTCGGGCTCGGATCAGATGAAACTGCAACATACTTAGCTCATTTACAATCTTTACTCAATTTTACGGGTACAATAAAACGAATCAGAAGAAAAAGACTATAAACCAAATAGATCTTTTATCATGAACGGATTAATTTATTGTGACCAATCATGAGTCAATTGAATTTTTTTTTTCATTAGGTTCTACTAGTCGTTGCGTTGCTTTTCTAATAGCAACTGAAAGCGCAAAATCACCAAAAACTTGGGGGTTGTAAAGTACGTTTATCCTTTAAAATAGGCTGACGCGACGGTCCATAATAATGGAAAGTAGCTAAAGCTACTGTAGCCTAGGGTTACCATCCATCCGGATTTATCTGGACATGTCCGGGCTTCTAGACTTTTGTCCTGACTTTATCCGGCTCTTTAATTAGTCCGGATTTTTTGGCTTAGATGGAATACGAGTAATAAAACTTATACATATAAGTAATTTAGTCCCAACATAAAATCCACATGCAATGCCTTAACTAAAGATACTTTATCTACCCTTTTATTTATTTTTTTTATGGATGGGAAATCATCAAATGACCCCTCCCGCTCTGGGTGGAGCTGAAGGGAGTGTCAGACTCTTACTGACTAAAACCCATCCTTGTTCCTTCCTTAGCCCTTTATGTTCCGGGGTAGCGGTAACCCTTTCGGACAATCCCGCACCCCCGGCAGGCTTCGGCCCTGGCAGGCCCCTTCCACTTTATCTACCCTACCGACAAGATCACTATGTTTTTCACTGGCAAGCTGGCAGTCCGGTAACAAACCCCACTACAGTAACTCATCCTTCAATACCGGCAAGGCAGGCAGGTTTACGATGAAAAGGTAGAACCAGCGGAATCTCTGATTCGGTTTATTGAATGCGAATATTGGAAGGCTGAGTTTTATTTCGGATCTTATCCCGCAATTTAACTTAGCATAGCTCGCTCATTTACCAACGGATGGACAGGTCCAGCTAGATGAGCCGGCAATCAAGGCAGCTGGGTTGGATAAACTGGATGGGGAAGTCGGGCCGGAGAACCGTGTAGGTATTGTGGCGCAACTTGAGACAGGCCTATGTACAGCGGACTGCGATAGGCGGAGTTGATCGGTTGCTAGGGATTTACGAATTACAAATTAATTATCAAGACATAACATCACGCCTTGTTATCTCGAAGGGTTAGGCAGAGGTGTAACCATAGTAGGTATAACATATTATGTATGGTATGTTTAAGACCAGGCACTCTAAAATAATTTCTACGCATGAGAGAGAGAGATGAGAGACCAGTTAGACCGCTATGGTGAAAGACGCTAACGTAGCCGTAATAAGGTTGAATACCGCGTGCGCTCTTTGATCGCGTTCGAGCTCGAAACTAAATGTCGTAAGTCTCAATTCTTATTTTGTTTATAACTAAAGTAATAATTGATCTAGAGAAAAAATATCTTGTGGCTGGATAGTAAACTATATTTTCTTACTGTTAACATTTATTTTAGACATAAAGGCCAAGCAATCTTGAAAAAAAAAGTAATAATCTTTAAAAAAGACATGATTTTTGAATAAAATATGAATCGAGCGAAAATGTTACAATTACGTAACTGTCTTGTACATGGAAAGAAAAAGATCCAATGAATCATATACTAAAGTTCCATTTTGATTGTATGTGTGACTGTTTCAGAATATTAATGCAAATTAACGTAAAATTTAGGGAGCCTCCTCTTAAGTCCCATGTTATAGGGGGCGAATTTATTGCCATCAACCGGGCACGAATCCAGACTCCGGGTTATTAAATACCCATGGAGGTATTTAATAACCCGGAGTCTGCAAATCAGCTTTGGTATACAATAAAGCATATTCTATCTCTCTTTGTATCTAATTAGAATTGTAACGTACGAACAAGGCCAATTCTCGTAATTTAAAACGTTCAAAATCTAGTCGCAGTCTCATCTCAGCGACAAACAAATGTCAAAAACTTGTCAAAATGTAGGGAAATTAGAGGTATTTTTGACAGATTGAGACTGAGATCAGACTGTGGACGTTCTTAATTACGAGAATTGCCCCTCTGGTATGTTTTGTATGATGCAGGCTGTACAAAACACTACCCCGCATGCATGTAGGCTAGAGTAGAGTTTGTATTTTAGTTCCATTTGTAAAGAAGCAAATGAAGAAAACCGATTTCAATTTATTTTACCTTACAAACGCCAGAAGGTCATCTTTATAATCATTTTACATGGCAATTTCTTTTTGCAGTGAATTTGAAGAGTTATTTGCAAGAAAAACAATATATTATCCCTGCAAAAACATATGTCCGATTCGAACAGCTATTAATAAAGATTGATGTACTAGCTGAATATTTCCACAATATGGTCCAACAAGAAAAAGATGTAAAAGGATATCAACAGCATATAAAAAGTAAGATATAAATACCCGTATTTCTTAGAAAAGTGATCATTTAAACACATAGGTACACGCATCATACACTACATAAATTAGCGAAGCACTCACTACTAACAATACCTACTATACACACCACACCGCATTTCTGAACATTTTTTAATTTTTTTTTATAAGTAAATTTGTCTTTTCCGAAATTGCTATTTTTAGATTCTAAGTAGGTAATTTTTTTTTGTTTTGTTAAATAACTTAATTTTGTAGCTTGCTGTAATGATTACTATACACATATTTAACACGTGCTGTTATTATAAGTCAACCATTTATGACGGGGATCGGTACTGTTTCTCCTAAACACAGGTTATTTTCTAACTTATCTAGGAGGGGGTACGGCACCCACTAACTACATTAAGCAACTGTATGCTTGTGCTTTATATTATACTAGCTGCGCCCCGCGGTTTCACCCGCATAAATATCGATCCCGTGGAAATATCGGGATAAAAAGTATCCTATGTCATTTCCCGGGACTCAAACTATTTCTATACCAAATTTCATCTAAATGGGTTCAGCGGTTAAGGCGTGAAAAGGTAACATACAGACAGACAGACAGAGTTACTTTCGAATTTGTAATATTAGTATGGATTACCTTACCATGTCATCTGGTCCTAGTTGAACAATAAATCTTTATTATTATTATTTATTCTTCATGGTATGTAGTGTATTGCACCGACCTCAAATAAATTGGACTAAAGGCAGGACAATGATGATTGTAGCTTTTCACATACCTACTTAACATACATAAGTACTTAACATACCTACACAAATTCTTAAGTTTCATCTTAAAAATCATTGTGGAAAGTTTTTACCTTACCAACTGATAAACCGTTCATAACCTCACAACACAAAGTATAATTTTTGCCTGACATGTTCCTAGCACGGCCAGATACGGGGTAGTGGCCAGACTCCTTTAATCGTTCCGTCCCGGCGCGGGCCTCTGGCGGCCCATTACAATAGAAAATCAATTGTGTCTCATTAGCCCATCAAACGATTCATATTATTCTTTTGTAAATTCATATTTTCGATAAGGGAAATCACAGGGCCATGTTAGTGGAATGCGCCGAAAACCTCGGATAGTTTGTTAAAAAAAAGTATCTGATGAAAATGTAAACAAATGGATCAGTAAACGTACAAACGCGACGCCAGCACATTAAGCTATTACAATCTGTCAAATGCGCTGAAGTATAAGGTTCAATGTGGATTGGGAAAATTTGACAGGTTTGGGTAGCTTGACGTGCTGGCGTCTGTACCTGGTGAATGTCAATTTTTAGCGCCACCTTTGATTTGATTATTTGAATACTTAACCCCGAATTTTTAATTTTAAATCATCTTAAGGTAGACAATTATTGAGGTTTATTTTATACTTAACCTCAATTTTCATTGGTGATTTTTCAAATATAATTTTATTAATGTTATTTACCTAAACAATAATTGTCGGAAAAAGTGGTGAGGTATAACGTTGAAACTTTCTAAATACAGATGAATGTGTTATTGATACTCTTTAGTGCTTGATTGCGTAAGACTTTTAACCTGAACAGGGTTTGTTTACATTTTCATTACGAACTTTTGGAACAGACCATAGTTCCTCTATCAAGTCACCGCACTAGCTTACGGGAGCAGCTAGCTGGTTTTGCAACAAGAACCAGCATGTCCTTGTTTGCTTGCTTGCTTGTTGCTGCCCATTCAGCTGAGTAGACTCCCTAGTAGACATGGCAAAAGTAAATTCAACAAGAAAAAAATTAATATTTTGAAATTTGGTCTTTATTACTGGAACCATAGGAGCTAAAGCGCCAATTCAAATTCAATTATTGTTTTTAGTCACGGAACTATTCTACAACGCAACCACGTGGCCAAGCCTTCCAGACAAATTAAATACAGATCTGCTGAATAAAACGAAATTCTATAGCCCAGATGATTTGAAAAAAATTTATGGAAAATGGGAGAAATATAACAATAGTGTGAATGACTACGCTAAATATACACCTACGCCTTCAGAATCTGGTAAAGTGTGTTTCAGTAATTTGTCCTGTATCGTCAATCCACCTGTGTTGATAGTAATCCATTACAGTATCGATTATTATTCATTTATTTATTTATTAATCACAAAATCCACAGCTCTTTGAAATTTTCTCTTAAGATATTTATTGTAGTCTTACAGCCAATTACGGATCTATGTAAACTGTCCGTGGGGTGTAAAATAAACAGCACCCTAATTGCGTAACACACTATTAATCTCAATCTGAATCATTTTGAAGGATATAGCTAATCCATTGCTGCATATGTTCGAAAACTGTGTGTGCTGAACAACGTAAATAACGCAATGAATATTGTTGAACTGTCAAAACGAAACCCATTGCTACTGATAGTGTACTACGAAATTACCCCGCAGGATAACGACGTCGACGCGCAACCTGTTACCATGGATTCAGTAGGTACACCTATCTTCCCAGAGGCAGTGGGATGAGCCGCTCTGCAGGTTGGTACGGAATAATCTTATTAATACGTGCACCAATACTGCTGAGCGTGCCCGCCTACTGGCTGTGGGTGAGTGGGAGTCGGGCCTCTGGCTTCAGGCACTACCGTCACACAACATAGGCACTTTGCTGGGTGACACCACCTTCCGGCTCGCTACTTGTTTGCGTCTGGGCGCCCCTTGCGTGGCTCCGCATCGCTGCCAATGCGGTGAAGGTGTCGTCTGCCTCGGACACCATGGCTTATCCTGCAGTAAAAGCGCAGGCCGGATAGCACAGCATGCCAGCATCAATGACATCATCCGTCGTGCTCTTGTCACCGCTGGGGTGTCAGCTGTTTTAGAACCCAATCGTTTGGCACGCGACGATGGTAAGAGACCAGACGGGATGACCATAATGCCTTAGAAGGTAGGTAGGCCTTTGGTGTGGGATGCAACGTGTGTCGACACCCTTGCGCCATCTCATCTTCCAAGCACGGTAAGCTGTGCTGGGGCAGCTGCTGCAGGTGCGGAAAACTTCAAACGGCGCAAATACTTCAATCTCTTTGGAACTTACATATTTGAGCCGTTTGGGGTTGAAACACTAGGGCCATGGGGCCCGAGTGCCCACTTAGTATTTCGAGACATCGCTAAGCGGTTGGTCGACTCTTCACGTGACTAGAGGGCTGGCCTATTTTTTGGCCAAAGAATCAGCATTGCCATACAACGTGGCAATGCTGCCAGCCTTTTGGGCACGTTTCCTGTTGACAGTGATGCGGACGAATTTTTTGATGCACTTTGATTATTTTCCCTCCCTTTTTATATACTTGTACATATTATTATTTTAAGATTGTTAGCGTTTTAAATTATGTAAATATGAAGGTACATAAATTCTAACATCCCATACATTTTGCCCGTATAGGTATTGCATTTTTCTATGAAACAGATGATATTTTTTGGAAGGAAGTTCTAGGAGTAAACTTTTAGAAATCGTTACGTAACAAAAAGGTTTTTGCTAGAGATCTGTCTATTGGGCAGAGCCAGCTTATGAAACTGAAGACTGATGATGGCAGGATCGTATCCGCCAAACCTGAGCTGTTGAGAGAGATCGAGAGGTTCTATGGACAGTTATACACGTCAACAAGCAACCCCGTTACGAGTCTGGCAAACGACCCAAGAGCTAGATTGACCCGACACTATACCGAAGACATCCCGGACGTCAGCCTGTACGAGATTAGGATGGCTCTGAAGCAGCTTAAAAACAACAAGGCACCGGGTGATGACGGAATTACGGCCGAGCTCCTGAAGGCCGGCGGAAAACCCGTTCTTAAGGCCCTTCAGAGGCTGTTTGATTCCGTCATACTCGAGGGTAAAACACCACAGGCATGGAACAGAGGTGTGGTGATACTTTTCTTTAAGAAGGGTGACAATGCCCTTCTTAAGAATTATAGGCCCATCTCACTTCTGAGCCATGTCTACAAGCTGTTTTCGAGAGTCATCACGAACCGTCTCGCGCGCAGGTTTGACGACTTCCAGCCTCCCGAACAAGCCGGATTCCGTAAAGGCTTTAGCACCGTAGACCACATACATACGCTGCGACAGGTTATACAGAAGACCGAAGAGTATAACCTGCCTCTCTGCTTAGCGTTTGTGGACTACGAGAAAGCCTTTGATTCGATCGAGACATGGGCTGTACTGCAGTCTCTTCAACGGTGCCAGATCGACTATCGGTACATCGAGGTGCTGAAGTGTCTGTACGAAAACGCCACTATGTCAGTCCGACTCCAGGACCAGACCTCGAAACCTATCCTTCTGCAGCGAGGTGTGAGACAGGGAGACGTTATCTCTCCGAAACTGTTCACCGCTGCTCTGGAGGATGTCTTCAAGGTTCTGGACTGGAAAGGAGCTGGCATTAATATCAAGGGCGAGTACATAACTCACCTTCGGTTTGCCGACGGTATAGTAGTCATGGCTGAGACTATGGAGGACCTCAGTACAATGCTCGATGACCTCAGTAGAGCCTCTGAAAGAGTGGGTCTGAAAATGAACATGGACAAAACGAAGGTCATGTCAAATGCCCATGTAACACCCACTCTCATGAAGATCGGAGACGCTACACTCGAAGTCGTGGACGAGTATATTTACCTAGGACAAACTGTCCAGTTAGGTAGGTCCAACTTCGAGAAAGAGGTCAATCGTCGAATCCGACTCGGCTGGGCAGCGTTCGGGAAGCTTCGCAATATCTTCTCGTCCCACATACCGCAGTGTCTCAAGACGAAAGTCTTTGACCAGTGCATGTTGCCAGTGATGACATATGGCACTGAAACGTGGTCGCTCACAATGGGCCTTATTAGAAGGCTGAAAGTCACCCAAAGGGCAATGGAGAGGGCTATGCTTGGAGTTTCCCTGCGGGATCGAATCAGAAATGAAGAGATCCGCAGGAGAACCAAGGTAACCGACATAGCCCGAAGAATTGCCAAACTTAAGTGGCAGTGGGCAGGGCACATTGCTCGCAGAACAGATGGCCGATGGGGCCGAAAGGTTCTGGAGTGGCGACCGCGTACCGGAAGGCGTAGCGTTGGAAGGCCTCCCACAAGGTGGACCGACGACATTGTGAAGGCCGCAGGAACTCGTTGGATGCGAGAAGCACAAAACCGGTCGAAGTGGAGGTGCTTGGGGGAGACCTATGTCCAGCAGTGGACGTCTTTCGGCTGAAATGATGACGTAACAAAAAGCCTTATGCCCCTCCATGCGACTTTTTGTTTGTACATTCGAAAGAGACAGAGAGATAGTTTTCATGATTTTTGAGGGTGCTGAAGCCTAGAAGATAGCCTGAAGATAGTGAGGACAAAATCAAAATCCAAGTTGGCGGGTGCAAAAATTTTCAAAGAAGACTGTTTAAATTTGTATGGGAAGTGGTCTATGAACCAATAGCGATACTGTAATGGTATTTCTGTGGGGATACCTCAACTATATCCTCGTGCAAAGGGGCATCAAAATCCAACACGGCAGTTTTGAGAAAAATAATACTTTAGAATTCATATTTCTTGCTACATTTTTATTTTAGAAACGTTTTATGTTTAACGGGTATTTCTGACTTTATAATACTTAATTAATGTGTTTATCTGCTAGACAAAGCCAATATTATTTTCTTGTTATCTTTAGATGACTGCATAGAGTTTTTGGCCAAGACTCCACCTCTACGTTCGGCTGACTGTCACTGCCCCTCTCGCTGCAAAAAGATGGTGCAAAAAGGCAGCGAGTACGGCTATGGGTTGTCACACAGGTACGTCATGAAGGTAACGGTATGTATGATAAAAATCGTAATAAAAGATGTATCTCAAACTTCAGGAGAGATTTAAAGTAAAAAAAAAATTAATGAAAAACATCTACTCATGGATTGAATGTGATAGAGCTGATATGTAGGTACCTAAATTCTTCACCGCTCGTGTTGTTTTGGGATTACAGTCCTTGCACAAACCACAAATCACTAAAAACATTTAAGCATTAAACATATTTAAAAAAATCATTGTGTGTCTGTGTGGTGCCGGACTTAAAGAATAGCACCACCCTATTTTCCGCCGTACCTGAGAATGGGCAGCAGCGTCCTCTATGCATTTCACTTGCGATTTCATACTGCGATCTCCAACCCGCCTGCCAAGCGTGGCGATTATGGCAAACCAAAAGAATGACAAGCACAAAAAACACTTGGCCCCTAGTACCCGGCGACCCGTCTAGCCCTTGGCTACGGTAGCGGCCAAGGCCACGGTGAGGCAAGGGGTGCTAAGAATCCCCGGAAGAGATCCGGCTACTAAACTACTTATCCTTTAATACAGGGTATCAGGGACTTCGCCGCGTAACCTGTTACCTTGGATTCAGTACACGATTCTGGACCCCATTATGTTGAAATTTTTCCCCGGTTATTAAAAAAAAAATTAGCTGTTCCATACATTTTGACTGCGTACCGACGAAACATTTCAACGCAGGTGGTACACCAATCATGTACTGAATCTATGGTTTATTTAGCAGCATTTAAGGTCATATGCAGACTGTCATTTAGATTTTCTTTTAAACCGATGGTTATCAGAAAAAATATGTGATAAACGTTCTATGAAATAAAATGTTATTAAATTGCGGAGTTATCGCTATTTATTTTAGATGTAAACGATGTGCTTTTTAATATAGTTTATTGGTATGGTTACTTTGTTAATATATAATATTGATATTTTTGGTTAAAATACAAAAATGTGTAAATTTAGGAGAATAGTAAATAGATGGGGTGACCGAAGGAAATGAGAATTTGTAAAGTTTTTTTATGCAATATTTAATCATTACGTTATCCACTAAATGTTACATGCATGTAAGCATAACTTTATTACGTTTCGTTTCCTTTTAAAAGGAATTTAGGTACCTATGTATATAATGAACTAGCTGTGCCCCGCGGTTTCACCCGCATGAGTTTCGATCCCGTGGGAATATCGAGATAAAAACTATCCTATGTCCTTTCCCGGGACTCAAACTATCTCCATACCAAATTTCATCTAAATCGGTTCCGTGGTTTAGGCGTGAAAAGGTAACATACAGACAGACAGACAGAGTTACTTTCGAATTTATAATATTAGTATGGATAATATGGATAAGTAAAGGTTTTCTTACTAGACGTGCAATATGCAGGAAAAATAAGAAACACCCGCAATAGGTTGTGCGTCGATGTGGGATGGCACCCGGTATAGTGCGTGTTCTACAGAATAATTGTTTCGTGTTCTAGGATTTTATTTATGGCCGTTGCCCGTTTTTCTCGCATGTGTACCGTCTTCTCCGAAAAAGAGGACAAGCTAAAGACGGATAAGTTTTGCAAGAAGTCTTTCAACGAAGCGCAGTTCATTGCATTAAACGAGTTCCAAATGCCTGACCTCATGTATGAACAAAGTAAGTGAATGAATAAATACGGATATACAGGGTGGCGATTTACTCTCTTACATCCATCATAATAAACAACTTTCGCTATGAAACTCATATCCTATGACGGGTAGAATCACTACCTTGGCGGTTACATAATCAGCCTATAATGTTCCCACTGCTGGGACACAGGCCTCCTCTCTGTGAGAGGGAGCGGGCTGTAATCTACCACGCGGGCCCAGTGCGGGTTGGTAGATGTCACATGCCTTCGAATTTTTGGTTCTAGGACATGCCGGTTTCCTCACGATGTTTTCCTTCACCGTTTTGAGAGCAGTGGTGATGAAATTATTTACACAAAGTAAAGCGCCTGTTTGGGTTCGAACTTACGACCTACAACTCGTAAGTCGCGACCATTACCACTGGGCCACCACTGCTCTATCAACCTTGGCGGTTGCAGGTGACTAAATCGCAACCCAGGAGTACTTAATGCCATTAAATTATGATAAACTAAAATTCATTAAATTGTTTCAGTTGCTCTCTGCAGCCTATTTGGCCATGCTCAGTTTTTGCAAAACTCCTGGCTCAAAAAACTCCTTAGGTTTCAAACTCCAGAAGGTTGCTTCTCCGACAATGTACCACCGGAACAATTTGATTGGACTAAAATGAGACAGGGTGAAGACGATGAGTGGCAAATCATGAATTCATTCGATATTATGAACGGGCAGTGCAATGGACACTTAACGGCAGTGGCAGCGGCGACAATCTCACATGCCCTCAGATATATAATAGAGACTCATTATTGAAAATTATTGCGTGTTATTAATGCTCACAATACCTACCTACAACCTACTACTCATTGCCTTTTTTATTAGCTACTATAGCTTCCACCCGAGGCTTCACCTACGTGGTATGTCGATAAAAAGCGGTAGGTATGTCCTTCCCCAGGGTTCAAAGTATCCCTATTCCTTTCATCAAAATCGGTCGGAACAAACAGGCATACAGGAAACAGATTTAATTTTTATGTATGTATACTTTCATATGTCATCATCTGCCTAGCCTTTTCCCAACTGTGTTGGGGTCGGCTTCCAGTCAAACCGGATGCAGTTGAATATCAATATTTTACATGGATCGACTGCCTGTCAGACCACCACCAACCAAACCATACTATATTATTACAATATAATATATAATAAATCTGTAGACGTTTCTGTACATTGAAAATATTTCCAAAAAAAATTGTTGGGGAAAAAGGATGTCCAACAGATGCCATTTCATCAATTTTTAGTTTTTTTTTTCTGTTTATATGTTTGTTGGTTTGTCAGTTTGGATGTGACAGATAATTTGAACACGTTCAACATAAAAAGTACCAAACCAATATGGTTAATTTTTATACTCAAATATGGTGTAGAACTCGGAGCAGTTATTAGTTTTTGTTTCATAGCAATCGCTTCACTCTATCTAAAGATATAATCAATTTAAAGTGTTCTTGAACAACTTTTCATTAAGTTTTTTGGAAACACGTAACGATATCTATTGGCGCGCTATATTACCTACTGACGAAAATATAATTATTATTATTGTGATATAAATAACATTAATTTAATATGTGAATAATCACATCCTGTTAGGCTTACCTTTATGAAGACAAAACACAGATATCTACTTATGTCTGTGTTATTTTAAAAAGTAATGAAAATGATTATAATATTAGAAAAATCGCTTTCCATTGATAGTTTATTAGTGGCGCCTGTGGCGCTAAAAGAATTTCAAATAAAGAGTGAGGATAATGTAAGATAATAATAATTGATGTGGTGTTTTGAGTGATGAAGAATGCAATGTTAGATAATTATTGATTGCGAGTTTCGAGTTAACCACTTTGTTAATCGCGGTGAAGTTTTGGAACAAAGTTCTTTTACGGATCTTGCGGTAGCAATAAAATGGGAGACATCGTCACATAACGAAAAAGCGTTATACTTTTCATAGTAATAGAAAGAGACAGAGAATAGCGTGTTCGATTTCGAAACAATGATACCTACGCCTGCCGAAATAGGTTAACTGGGCTTTGTTTAATATCTTCAACCAATAAAAAAAGTCGGGTTGCACTCCGGGAGTGCCGGCAGAAGTGAAAACTTGAATAGTAACGTTGAAATAAATCAATTATTAATTGAATTAATATAAATAAGTTTTTTTCACATCATATCACATCACATCACCACCACCACCACCACCACCACCAGCACCACCACCAGCAGCACCACCACCACCACTACCACCACCACCACCACCACCACCGCCACCAGCACCACCAGTACCACCACCACCACCACCATCATCACCATCACCATCACCATCCACATCACCATCCATCCGTTATAGTTTCTCATTTGGTTCACTTCGGTTGGCGCTGCCGTAGACAGAGGGGGGGGGAGTGAAATTTTTTACCCATTACAAAAAGTGTGCAACGCCCGGCAACGCCGCTAAAGAAGTTTTCACTTCAAAAAATGTCTGAGAATGTTCTTATAAAATGTGAAGTACCTATAATGAAACCTTTCAATGCAAGCGACCCTTAGCAAAATACTCGTATAACTATTGTAAACAATAAATTTGTACTATCGTAAGGACATCGAGGGTAAAATTTCCAGTTCTTGGTGTTCGAAACACCTTTTCTTGACGAAGCGAGCCTGTCTGTATCAGCCCCTTGACTTAGGTTAAAGTTATTATTTCATTGTTTTTAATCTAACATATTACTTTAGATTTATGCATATCACTGTTGGCGCTGACCGATCCTTTACATGAAGAAGTAAAACTTCAGCCTAGCTGCGTGATTCCCTATCGCTGCAAACTGGTGATGGTAGGAGACAACCAGTTCGGCTATGGGCTGACACACAGGTACGTCTTGTATAATTATAATCGTAATACGAGAAGATTCTTGGACTACCGGAGAAGTCTTCAATTCAGTTTCATTTATTTATTCAGTCAAAAACTATCCATTAAACCACAAGTACACACATTATCTATGCATTTAACACAACATAAAAATATTATACAATATCTAAGTATACAACTTCCCTACTCGTATTAGTTTGGGGATGCAATCCTCAGGTATACGGTATAGGTGGACAAATGTTTTCACTTTGGAACTGAATCTCCCATGGAATGAAATTGTCGCCTACCGTTATCGAAGCAAAGTATAAACTACCCATAAATTGGAAATGTTTTAACAATCATTCTTTTTGTGATAAAAATATAGGGCTTAAACTATGTATCTACAAATTGTAATAGTATTACCATCTTATTATAATAGTCTAAATACCTACAACATCATCAGCAGCTTAAAGCAGTCCACTGCTGGACATAGGCCTCTCCAATTGCCCGCCATTCAGCTCGATTCTCGGCAACTCTCATCCAGCTGCTACCAGACACTCTGCGAAGATAGTCGGTTCACCTACCTGAGGGCCGCCACCGCGCCGTGCGACGGTTTGCTGATTCGCGATCTCCATTCAAGAACACTTCTACCCCAATGGTCATCGGGTCTATAGCTAATATGGCTGGCCCATTACCACTTCAGGTTGCATCATCATTTTAGTCGGTATAAAATAATCATTATTTTTTAGGATTTTATTCATGGCCGTTGCCCGTTTTTCTCGAAGATGTAGCGTGTTCTCGAAAATCGAGGACAGTATTAAGGCGGATATGTTTTGCAAGAATTGTTTCAACGAGGCGCAATTCATTGCCTTAAATAACTTTCCCTGCTTGACCTCATGTATGAACAGAGTAAGTGAAAATATGATACGATCATTATTTGAATTGAAAAATACTAAGACTGATAATTCAAAATCTTTAAACTGTTTCAGTTGCTGTCTGTGGCCTTTACGGCCACGCTCAGTTTATGCGCAACAGCTGGCTCAAAACTCCAGTTCGGTTCCAAACTTCAAGAGGTTGTTTCTCTGAGAAGATAGCAACTAGAGATTTCGATGATGATTTAATGAAGTTCAGTAAAGTTATTCCACTTTTCAAATCTGGGGACAGTAAAGACACTAATAATTATAGACCCGTATCGGTTTTGCTGGTTTTAAGTAAAGTTTTTGAAAAAGTAATGTTAAATCAAATGCTCAATCATTTTAATCGTAATAACATCCTACACGATCAACAGTATGGTTTCACCAAAGGACGTTGTACAACCGACGCCGGTGTCACCTTATTAAAACATATCTTTAACGCATGGGAAGAGGCACAAGATGCAATAGGCATTTTTTGCGACTTATCCAAA
Organism: Amphipoea lucens; assembly: GCA_947508005.1. Lineage (NCBI taxonomy): Eukaryota > Metazoa > Arthropoda > Insecta > Lepidoptera > Noctuidae > Amphipoea > Amphipoea lucens. The sequence goes on along the minus strand of OX382359.1, from coordinate 18,408,377 downwards.
GCATTTGATTGCGTGAATTACGATACACTGCTCTTGAAACTTGAGCATTACGGACTCGGTAAACTTGCTCTTAGCTTAATGAAATCATATTTAAATGACAGATTGCAGCAAGTTCAAATTAACGGTGTGAATTCATCGGGTTTGAAAGTCAAAATGGGTGTACCGCAGGGCTCAATATTGGGGCCATTCCTATTTTTAGTATACATAAATGATTTACCTCATTTACTGATAAACCGATCACAAATGGTGTTATTTGCTGATGACACATCTCTGATTTTTAAAGTAAGCAGACGTGCACAGGAGCTTGACGACGTAAATAACGCTATGCTTTTGGTCCATAATTGGTTTACTGTAAATAATTTGGTATTAAATGAAAAAAAAACTAAATGCATTAGATTCGCTTTACCAAATGTTAGAAGTAGTAAATGTCACGTTGTATTGAATAAGGAAATACTTGAATTCGTCGAAAATACGGTTTTCCTGGGGATTACGCTTGACTCAAAGCTGCAGTGGGGTCCGCACTTAACATCTCTTGCAGGGCGACTAAGTTCAGCCGCTTACGCTGTTTGGAAAATCCGCCAATTAACAGACGTGGATACCGCGAGACTGGTATATTTTAGTTACTTTCATAGCATCATGTCTTACGGTATTTTGTTGTGGGGACGGGCTGCAGATATTGATTCTATCTTCATCCTGCAGAAGAGGGCTGTCAGAGCCATATACAAGCTCGGCAGGCGTGATTCTCTAAGGGAACTGTTTAAAAAGGTTAACATCATGACGGTTCCTTGTCAATATATATATGAAAACATTATGTACGTTCGAAAAAATCTACATCTTTTTAGTAAGATAAGTGACAGGCATAATTTTAACACAAGAAGTAGGAACAAATTAGATCAACCGCGTTTCAGATTGTCTAAAGTAAAAACTTCTTTTATGGGTTACTGTGTAAAATGTTATAATAAAATACCACTCGATATTCTTCAACTAAATGAGAAGAAATTTAAAACATGCATTAAACGCACACTATGTAGACAAGCATATTATAAGTTGGATGATTATATTGCAGATAAAAATGCTTGGTTAAATGCTTGTCCTGCTCCACAGGCACTTGAGCTCACTAGTTAAAATTTCAATATTTGGAAGAGGTGCTTCCCTTTTTCTTTTTTAGTGTTTCTGACATTACGATCTTAATATTTATTTTTATTTTATTCAATCATGTTTTAATTGTTAATGCTGCAATACTAAACACCTTTTCCTGTTTGGTATTAAAAATTTTATTCATCTCTTAAATAAATTGCAATCTATAGTTTTGTATAATTTAGAAGCATTTTTTCAATTTTGTAAATGTAAGAACCATGGATCCGTTTATTATGATTTTTTGATGTTGACTTGAAAGAGCATGGCAGTTGAGAATGTGTCATGCTCACTTAAATGTCTCACTGATGGTGGCACGTGTGTTGGATCATTCGGTTCCCTACAAAATGGTTGAGCTGGATGGTGCTGATCCATGCGTCATGTTCGTGAACGGACGCCGTCGGTTGAGACTGGTCATCTCTTAACTGCCAAGGCTTATTTTTAATCTTATTTCTTGTATTGTTTCTTCATTTGTGTGTTTTTTTTTACATTGTTCTCACATATAGAAGCAACAAGAATAATGTACCCAGGATTTTGTAATATCTTGATTTAAAAAGAGTGTCCATGGAGTTTCTTGCCCGTTCTTCTCCATTGAGATCTACGCTTTGGAATGGGCACCTAGCTTCAACTTTCTGACCAACTGACCGACTACTTAATTTTGACAATTCAAAAGTGCCTGTAATGGTTTAATTGAAATAAATGCTTTGAGTTTGATGGGAATCAAATGAGAGAGAATGAAAACGATGAGTGGAAATTCGAGAGGTCGTTGGATATCATGAATGGGCAGTGCAACGTACACTTCACGGCGATGGCTGAGGCAGCGCTCTCAAGTGCCCTCAGATATACAACATTATTTTTAGTATATGCGAAACCCGAAACACGTGTCTAGTATTTTTATGTAAAGAATCTATGTACAAAATTTCAAAACTGTATCATGAATAATCACAAAGTTATAAGCTTGTTATGTTACCTGTTTGTCCGTACAAAAACATGCTCACCCGCACCGCGTGCCGTTCGCGTCTTGGTCTTGCGCTCATTGATAATCAGAAGGCACCTAAACGTACGGCGCGGCGATTGTATTGTAATTAACTGGTGATAACATTTTCCATCACACTTGCAGGCTTTGGACTGTCGTAATGGTCAAGTGTAGGTAGTTATTATAATGTACTTTATTCGTAAATAAATGCAGCCGTAAGCTACGAATAAGTAATTACTTATTCGTAAGCCGTAAGTGATACAATATAGTCAATGCGATTTGTTGCACCTTATGTCAACCATTCAAAGTGGATGAAAAGTGTTAAACATCGCATTACTTAACCACAGCAGGCTGTAGGTACAAATAATAACTTTCTACAATTAACCATCTTGGCGTGTTTAAAAATGTTAATCATCACGGCAAAGCATTGTGTTCCACGATACTCTGATGCCGAATTGCTCCTCGTACCGCCGCACTGCCAGGGATACGTCGTTATCACCACAAACCGCTAGTGTACGTACCATTTCTGTGTACTGGACGTTTGTGTATGAGAAAGTCATGGTTACACGACACTTTTTACATACGATAGGTAAGTACACGATCAACCGAAACAACTCGGCGGCCGCGCGCTCGCGATTATGCAGTTGGACTGTTGGACCCACGCGACACGTGCGCGCCAGCCTGTAGTACCCGTGCGACTGAAGGGGTTGCTTTACCCCCGCCCCGCTCGCCCCGCTCGCTGTGCGCCCGCGCCGCGCCTATTGTGCGGCTTGTGCGCGTATGGTAGAAAACTACCTACTGTCGCTCGGTGTCCAACTTTTAACCTTTTTTAAATATTTTGGGCCAAAATATAACATGGGGTAAAAATTATTGGAATCGATTCAGTTACTTATTCTGAACAAACTATATTCAGGTTTCGCATATACTAAAAATAATGTTGTATAGTAGTGACTTATTACGTGTATTATTGAAACTTATTGAGTGTTACTGTTATTGCTCTCGGTTAGTGGTCTCTATAGATGTTATTCTTTCTTTTACTGTGAGAGGACGGTTATCCTCCACGCGGGCCCAGTGCGGCTGGGTGGATGTCACATGGCTTCGAATTTTTGGTTCTTCTTCTCTGACCGTTTTGAGAGCAGTGGTGATAAATTACACAAAGTGAAATGCATGCCTGTCTGCCCATTCAACAACACCAGTCAGGTCCATTACCACTGAGCTACCACTGCTCCCTTTGGGGGTTGAGTCAGGACATGTACATACAATGTCGCCCATCCTCCTTTAAAATATTTTTCAACACACTTGCTCGTAAAATGGCTCTTAATGCACCGCTTTTAGGACCATAATGCAGTGTATTACAAACGCGTGCTTTTTCTTTACGTTACGGTACTTGTGCTTTATTTCCACAGATAACTATTTAATTTACTAGTCGGAGGTCGGAGAAGTGCGTTTTTTTTTTAATCTCTTCAAAGAGACTTCATGCCAAAAGGAATCCGCGAGCCATATTTCACTTTTTTTTTAATAGTCTGAAATGTCTTTGGTCCCAAAATGAACTAAAATGTATTTACCTTAAGATTAATGCGCAGTTGTATGACCACGCATAACTTTTTACAGAGTAGTCCGATTTTAATAATTCTTTTTTTATTGGATAGGACATACCTCGAAGTTGGTCCCATGTAAATTTGGAAAAAAAAGCCTACCCTAAGGGTGGGAAAATAGGGGTGATTTATTGTTCATTCAAAGATTTTAATGCTGAGCTGTGTATTACAATTTAAATAAAAGGCCTATCTATGTTGGTATATAAAGCCTGTTTTTTTAAGTATTTTATTTTATAAAAAAGAATAATTAAAGTAGGGTTATATAACAGTTAATATCTAAAGTAAGGTAGGTAGCTATTTTAAAAGTAGTCAAAAATTAAGCATGTAGTAATTAGTAAATTATAGCCTCAAAAAATTATAAAATAAAAACTTTTTAACAAAAAAATTAAACCTCCGAAAAAACTGAAAAGCAAAAAATAAAAACCTTTTTTATTTTACCTTAATAAATAAGTTCTTAAACTAATGCAAGTATACCTAAGAAATTTTGAGTCGGCGCCAAACAATCAATGAACAATGATCACTAAATTACCTTAAATTTAAAGAAATAACCAAATCAAATTAATAATGCAACGTGAAATCTCCAGCGATAAATATAACATTCCAAACAAAAAATGCGCTCTCCGCACGACCACTCGCAACGATATTAAGTTGCTTGTTTGGCGCCTACTCAAAATTACTTAGGTATACTTGCATTAGTTTAAGAACTTATTTATTAAGGTAAAATAAAAAAGGTTTTTATTTTTTGCTTTTCAGTTTTTTCGGAGGTTTAATTTTTCCATTAAAAAGGAGTGGAACTTGAATTTGGAGTGCACTGCTGACACACAGCCACATCTACATAGGATAGCCTCTGTAGCCTCTGTACCTGCCGCTCTATGATGAGTTTATTAGGGTTCCGTACCTCAAAAGGAAAAACGGAACCCTTATAAAATCACTTCGTTGTCCGTCTGTCTGTCCGCTAGTGAAGACCCTTTTTCTCAACAACGCATGGAGTAATCAAATTGAAATTAATATCAAATACTCAAAATTGCAACCGCTTGAAGCAGTGAAAAAACTCAAACTTCTAAGTCAACGCAATCAAAAGATACGGGCGTAAATGTTCCGAAATCAAACCTATAGTAGAATCATGTTTGGTAAGAAGCAATGTCATGTACTTAGCACAAGTAGAGGAAAAAATCCGAAACCGTAAATTTGTAGTTACATTACAAAAAAAAAATTAAAACTATTTACATAGGCACCTAAAAATTTGTACGGAGCCCTCGGTGCGCGAGTCCTACTCACACTTGATCAGTTTTTTTTTCTTGTAGAAAAGGAATCTGTTAACTTATCACCAGATAAAGTAAAATATAACATCAAAAAAACACTTTTTACTGCCAAAAATAGTAAATGATCACCAAAATTAAAACTCCATTTTATTGTAAAGTACCTAGGTAAAGATATTTCTATTCTCATTTGCTTGCTCTTGCATCCTAAGTCGACGGAGCCCCGCGAAGCTGGGCTCCTATTTCTGTGTACAGGGTTTAAAGTAACCTAACCATTTTTTTTTTCGCTGAGAAATGCATTACGCATCCCCGCTCGTGGGGGACGAGACGGGGTATGTGGGACTCCTGTCGGAATGACACCGACAGTATACCCACTAAAACTCAGCGGTGTTCCCACATCGCCGTGATGAGAGGACGTGAGCGTGAAAGGCTGAGGCGGTTTCCCATGGCCCTCCCGCCATGGGAAACCGCCTCAGCCTTTACTTCCACAACCCTCCCGGCGCATGCCCGCCTAGCTGGCGGGCCCCACATGCCCCCCAGGCTGGGGGGCTACGGGAATAGCCGAGAGCACCTGGCCATTCCCGTCCAACACTGATGGAGGCCTGTGCAATACAGGAAAAGGTGCCCCCGCACCTGTTGCTTGCTGGCCTCCATCTGGGAGGAGTCGGAGATGACTGTCAAACTGACGTCTTCTTCGACCCCTCCTCCGCCTTCGGAGCAACGCCGCGTGAGGATCTTCCTCCCGCGCGCGCTCCCCTGCCTCCTTCTGGGACATGACGTAAATAATAAATAAATAAATAATAAATTCTTTATTTCACCAAAAGCCATCACAAAACAAGAAACAAAAACTAAGTACATATTATAAGGCTTATAACAAGGACACCATCATTTTAATTCCCTGACTCCTAAACTAGGTGTATGTGCCTGTGTCTTAGGAGTCAGTGATTCTCCATAACAAACAAGACAAAGCCATAGAAAATAAAAACGGGTCGTTACAACAATAAGCAAATGGTCTAAAAGAAAACAGGATAATTATAATCTAATTAAAGAAAAACACAAAAAGAAAACCTTTTAACTGTGTGGTGAGGTGAATAAATGTATGGTCCGAGTGTGTGTGTATGTGTGTGTAATGAGTAAGTGTAGGATGTGCGTGAGTGTGTATGTGGTGTGTAAGTGTAGGGTGTGTGTAGTGAACGTGTTCGCAGAACGAGGCGACTGCCGCCCAGGACCTCTCATTCCTCAGCATGGCGTTAACCAAGCCGGGGAGTGATAGGTCTGGTCCGACCACCACGATGAGACTGCGGCGCGGCTCGGACCACGACGGGCACACCTCGAGGGTGTGCTGCGCCGTGTCCCCCGCCGCGCCACAGTTGTGGCACGACGGCGTCTCCTCCCGTCCGATTCGGTGCAGGTACGATCCGAAACAACCGTGTCCGGACAGCACCTGCACCAGCCGAAAGGAGAGGAATCCATGTGACCGCTCGAGCCAGTCTCGCAGTACTGGCCCAATCGCGTCGAGGGTTCGGCGGCCGAAGGCTGCGGTGGCGAGGTCCCCCGTCCAATGGACGACGATGGCGTCCCTCACCTCCCGCCGGACGGCCTCCCGCTCTTCCTGGGCTGGGCGTTCTCCTCTCGCCCTCCGCCCCACCGTCCATTCATATACTCTGGCGAGCACCCACGCCTCGAGTTCCCAAGGAGGGGTGCCCGCCAGAGCACATGCTGCCGCGAAGCCCACCGTGCGGTAGGCCCGCGCCACCCGCTGGGCTATGGCCCTTTGGGGTTCCCGCAAGGCGGCAGCGTTCTCCCTCCTATGGAGGCCATACTCTTCAAGATGCCGGCGTAAAGTTGCCGGCATCGTGCGCTGGCCCCCCCCCCCCAAGTTGGGAAGCAGCCACGACAGCGCGCCCGCGGAAAGTAACCTAACCAAACCTAACCTCGGGGTACCCAGCTAGAACTAGTGTAATTTTAGACTTAATTTTTTGGTGTTCGATATATTTTTTTGGTGATCATTATATTTAATCCCCGATTTTATTTATTTGTAAAGATAAAGATTTAATTTTGCAAAGATCTACCTTGTTAAAGATAACTTTCTTCTGTAATGGACCTTTCTAATGAGGCATGCCTGAGTGGTCGTAACTGGTGGTAGAGTCTCATACATATAATTTAGTTCATCCTCCTTTTAAAGTAATTTTCTTTTAAAAGCAAAATGAAGTTTAACTAAAATGTGGAATGCACTATTTACATCCCAGCCATAACTTTTTCTCATCTTTATCACTAGATAAAAACAATAGCACTGAAGAAAATGCAGCCAGTTTTCATTCGAGTTCAGATGCTGAAACATCTACGCGATTAAATTATAGGATTTCAAAAATCGCGATGAAAGAGCTAAAGTCCATTACATCGTTACGCCCGTGTATTTCCATATTGTTTTTTTTAATGACGATTGTTCTTTATACGAATTGTGTTGTTGCTTATGAATATGAAAACATTATTCAGGATTTACCAGCGACATCGGATTTCGATTATTATTTAAGTGCATTGGAAAAGGCGGTAGATTTTTGTTTCATACATAAGAATTACGTGGATTTGAATTTGCAGTTCGGATCGTTTATGATAGACGGTAAGATTGTACCAGACTAGTAACGATATTTTGAATGGAAGGGTTCTTTACTGGTTGTTAATTTTATAACCTGAGTGTGAAAGTTTTTTTTTTGGGAATCAGTCTTAACACAAGGTTCCAGGCAAGTTTCGGTTTAATCTGTCAAGCTCCGCTAATGAGACACAATTGATTTTCTATTGTTTCGTCGCCGATCGGCGAACCGCGCCGCTTGACCGTGAGACACTAATCAAAGCGTAGTCATTGTTATAATCGGATAAAAAAATACTGAAAACTCATTTCATTTCCTTATCATATCTACCAGTTCAGAACAATAAAACGAATTAGCTAACCTATGCGTTCTATTGCAGATGAAATCAATTCGTTCGTGATAAAAATTAAATTTTGTTTATTATGATGAGTAGATGGATTTTGTTCGTTGCCAGTTCATTCGAAAATCTTTAATGCCTATTTTCGTTTAGTAGGTGCCCTTGTTGGAGGTGTTAAAATCGAAATACCAACAAACAATTCGAATTTTTCCAGATCAATGTTACCCTTATTGAGTTTGCGCACTGAGTCCGATCCGACTCCGAGAAATGACGATGTCGTCCGAACAGATCGTCACAAAATGTTTTAAATTCTGATGGAAGGAATTCTGATTTAGTGCGGAACGCAACCTGTCATAGAAAAAGTACAGACGCCAGCACATTAAGCTACTACAATCTGTCAAATTTCTTTAATAGATTTTCAACTTTACCGCTATAGCATAAGGCTCGAAGTTGATTGGGAAAATTTTACAGTTTCGGGTAGCTTGATGTGCTGGCGTCTGTACTACGGACACTTCTTCGGACCATTAGTATTCTCAGATGCGCAAACAAACTGAGAACAACATTGGAATGAAATGTTTACTTTCCTTTGCAGTAAATTTGAGACAAGTTTTGAAAAAGGAAGTAAAGAGTATCCCTGCCAAAATACGTTCCCGTTTGGAAGCAATATTTCATAAGAACGACGATGTGGCTAAGCATTTCCAATTCATGGTACAAAAAAATCGAAATGTGACAAACTATAGCCAGAACCAAGAATGTAAAATATTTTTCTTTGCGTTATAGGTTGCAGACTGCAATTAATGTATATGTCGTGGACATATCGTAGATTTGCTCACTTCATGAAATGCTCGAGAATTTCATGAAATGGTCGCATTTCATGAAATGTTTCACTGTGTATTGGCCACATCATGATGTGGTCTGGCCAGATCAATGATTACTCAACGTTTGACGATACGAACAGTTAAACGCACGACTACTTCATGATGTGGCCAAACATTAGTGATCATATCGTAAAATAATTAGAATATCCGCCGGTAGGGGCGTCGGTGTCGGTTTCCTCTGTGGGTTCCCTATCCATTTGCATAAAATTTTAAGACCTAATATAACTTGGCATACTTTTGTGTCTCCTAATTATATTTTCGCATAACAGCTTACGCATAATTTCTCTAATCATAATAATGATTAAGCATAATATTCTAAAGCATAAATTTAGCATGCTCGTTTTATTTCTAACGACGTCAGGTCTACGCGGGGCTCCTATTTCTGTCTGCAGGGTTTAAAGGAACCTAACCAAACCGAACCTCAGGGTGTCCATGACGTCGTTTAGTATTATGCGAACCTTAAATTCATGATATGGCTTAACGTCGAATGATATATCATTAAACGTTGACTTTTAAACGAAATGGTCAATCTTAGCTGGCCAATTCATGATACACAACCATTTCATGAAATGATCAATTCTATGATCTGGCCACGACATATACATATATTCTTAAGAAATACTTAAGCACTTCTTTTAATAGCAGGTATGTAGATATGATTCCAGAATTGAAATATCGGCAAATCAGTCCGAGATTCTCCAGTAATAGTAACAATATATATTTTGCGTATTTATTGTGAAAATGTGAAAATAATATCTACAGCCGGTTTATTCTATAGAAAATCTCACCGTGAGAACTTAGGTGAAGTGAGCTTTAAATGAGCTGTCATTACACTTGATCCCTAGAGGATTGACATTATTGACAGCTCACTTCACTGAGGTTTTCAAGGTGAGATACACACATCAACAGAATCTAGGGATACCTTAATCCTAAAGTATTTACGAATTTATAGTTTAAAGTCTTTTAAGTTTCCATAAACAGTTTATACACAGATTGAAACCTCTTTTATTCTAGTTTCAAAATTTGAAAATGTAAATAAAAAAAAACAAGAGAAAACACAAACAACGGCTGCAAAATTGTTAGTAATTCGTTACGTTAAGGAACGTTAAAATTGTTTTATTAATATTAATTCATGAAAAGGGATTAGATGGTTTTTCTTTTTTAATTTAATGAGCCGCGAGAGCTTTAAGAGTCATGTCACGTCGTCATTTGAGTCGAGATGAAGTGTTACGAGCCGTGGGCATGTTAGAAAATGGTGCTATTCAACGCGTCGTTGCTGAGGCCCTACACACGTGATATCAAGGTTGTGGTCACGTTATCGCAGTACTGGGGATGTGGCTGAACGGCACACGGGTAGATATCGTGTTACTACGCAGAGACAGGATTGATTTCTCCAAATGACCGCCAGAAGACAACCCAATATCACAGCGATGCAACTAGTACAAAGGCTCCAGGAGGACCACCAGCTGCTGGTAAGCGACCAAACCGTGCGAAGGAAGTTGGTCTTCATGCTCGAAGACCGCTACGTGTTCTAGCATTGCGACGTGGCAATCGCGGTCGGCGGCGTTCGTGGGCTCGGGAGCATTTCCCATGGAGTGACGAACAATAGTCTTTGGTGCTGTTCACCGATGAGTCCCGGTTTGGGTTTCACCCGGATTCACGAAGAACACGCGTTTGGAGAACTCCAGGGAGAGTTAGCCGTCCACGGCACCCTCAGTAGGTCCACTCATACCAAGGCGGGACAATCATGGTGTGGGCAGGAATTCGTCTTGGCGGACGAACCCAGCTCGTTTGGATCCAAGGCAGCATGATTGCACAAAAATACCACGAGGAGGTAGTAGAGCCTGTTATTGTCCCACACAGAATCCAAATGGACCAGTAATTTCTACTCATGCGCGATAATGCTCCTTCCCATACGGCGCGGCTGGTGTCGGCCGCTCTCCGAGACCACGATATTCAAGTTTTGGATTAGCCTGCACAGTCGCCTGACTTAAATCCTATCAAGCATGCCTGGGACATGTTACAACGAAAAGCTTTGAGAGATTTGCCGCCAAACTTGACGACGGGACAACAACTTTACGAACACTTGCAAAGAACATGAGACCTCATACCGCAGCAAGACATTGGCAATTTAATTTTAAGTATGAACAATCGATGTCGATGTGTAATTAATATAAGAGGTGGCAACACTAATTATTAATAATTAGATTTTATAAAAAAAATCTATTTTAATTAAAATTAATAGTTTTATAAGAAGAAATGAAGTTTTTCATCATACCTACTAATTTTCTACGGCGATTAAAAATATTAACGTTTTTATTTAAAACAAAAAAAATCACGGAATGTTTTTTATTTTTTATTAAAGACCTTAAAATAACCTATCATTCTTCCATTTACTATATCAGAAAATTCTTCATAGATTTTTAGATATTTGATGAAATATAAAATATCCCTAGATTCTGTTGATGTGTGTATTTACAGAATACCACTGCAGGTCATTATTTCATTTCAACTCTTTGATTTTGATTATTTTCAGTGGCACTACTCTTTTACCAGGCAAATACGTGGCTAAGGCCAGATACCTTCAATAAAAATCTACTGAATAAAACGTGGATCTACACTCCAAAAGAGCTGCAGGATATTATTGGCGAATGGCAGAAATATCGCAATAGCGTGTTCGATTTCGAAACAATGAAACCTACGCCTGCCGAAATAGGTTAACTGGGCTTTGTTTAATATCATCAACCAATAAAAAAATGTCTGAGAATGTTCTTATAAAATGTGAAGTATAATGAAACCTTTCAATGCAAGCGACCCTTAGCAAAATACTCGTATAACTATTGTAAACAATAAATTTCTACTATCGTAACGACATCGAGGGTAAAATTTCCAGTTCTTGTTGTTCGAAACACCTTTTCTTGACGAAACGAGCGTTTCTGCATCAGCCCCTTGACTTTAAAGTTATTAGGTATTTCATTGTTTTTAATCTAACATATTACTTTAGATTCATGCATAGCAATGTTGGCGCTGACTCATCCAGTAAAACTTCGGCCTAGCTGCCTGATTTCCTATCAATGCAAACTGGTGATGGTAGCAGGCAACCAGTTCGGCTATGGGCTGACACACAGGTACGTCTTGTATAATTATAATCGTAATACGAGAAGATTCTTGGACTTCCGGAGAAAGTCTTCAGTTCAGTTTCATTTATTTATTCAGGCAAAAACTATCCATTAAACCACAAGTACACACATTTAACATGACATAAAAATATTATACAACATCTAAATATACAACTTCCCTACTCGTATTAGTTTGGGGATGCAATCCTCAGGTATACGGTATTGTTAGAATTAATAAACTCGAACACTTGTACACATCATTTTATTGGTACTCAAGAATCAACACAGTAAAATAGTAATTATAACTTAGAGACCACTTTCATCATCGTTTTTGCTGGGAGAGGAAAAATGCAATTTTTCACTTTTCCCGCCGTTTTTTCATCAGCGACTTATTTATGGGTTGCCACAAACCAAAAAGCATAAAATGTTAAAAAAATGATAATGTTGCAACCCACAAATAATATTAGTTAAACGGTCGATTATTGTGTATGCTAACATCATTCGGCTAATCCTGACGACAAACGCGGCCTCGCGTTTAGAAAAAAGAATTTAAAATAAACAAAGAGAGAAAGATAAAAAGATAAAAAGGTACATCAAAATCATACTATTCATTAAGAACTCATTTAAAAATAAACAAAGAGATAAAGATAAAAAAAATACATCGAAATCTTACTTTTAATTAAGAACTCACTCATCACGTTAAACGATTTTGAGTGATTCAAAATAAAATCAAAATTATTTAAATGCAGCAACAACAAAATTAGATAAGTAGATATTAATTACTAATATTTATAATGATATAGATAACTAACAAAAGAAAATAATAAAGTCAGCAGAAATTCGTTTGCAACACAAGTTAGTCAAACAATAATATAACCGCTTTAACTAGCAACTAGAAATTTTAAACGATCGGTAATATAATACTTAAAATAATAATTCCATCGCAATTGTGGACTATTCAAATCTCAAATTGTCTTTTATTACAAATGTAAATAAACTAAAACTGGTATCACTTTCACTAGGTACTTCTCAACGATCACTATTAATGTTTTTGCTCTAAATGTTTGAACCTTTTTTCTTATTTCAAGCACGCTCGTGCATGCTTATGCACATGTTATAACAACAATAAGTTTGTCACAAAATCACAGGGAAACGAAGTTATACGAGTACCAGGCCAGGCGCACTCTACATTTTAGGCGTGCGCAGGTACGCGGTCGGTACACGGCGGGTTCGAGTAGTCGTGCCAATTCAGGGCGCTGTGCGCCGAGCGCGCTCTCCGGATCGCACGTTAGTTCAATAATTGATAATAATGACTCACGCGTCGTGTCGCGTCGTCCGTTCGTCGCTTAAGATATTAACTCAAAGTGTCCTTGGTCCAGGAAACCACAGCGTCAGGCACGTAGATAAACTTTAACACACTTCTGACTTGTTAGAGTTAATAAACTCGAACACTTGTACACATCACTATAGTGGTACTCAAGAATCAACACAGTAAAATAGTAATTAAACTCAAGCGAGACCACTTTCATCATCGTTTTTGCTGGGAGAGTAAAAATGCAATTTTTCACTTTTCCCGCCGTTTTTCATCAGCGACTTATTTATGGGTTGCCACAAACCAAAAAGCATAAAATGTTAAAAAAATGATAATGTTGCAACCCACAAATAAAATTAGTTAAATAGTCGATTATTGTGTATGCTAACAGTATAGATGGACAAATGTTTTCACTTTGGAACTCAATCCCCCATGGAATGAAATTGTCACCTACCGTTATCGAAGCAAAGTACAAACTACCCATAAATTCGAAATGTTTTAACAATCATTCTTTGTGTGATAAAAATATAGGGCTTAAACTATGTATCTACAAATTGTAATAGTATTACCATCTTATTATAATAGTCTAAATACCTACAACATCATCAGCAGCTTAAAGCAGTCCACTGCTGGACATAGGCCTCTCCAATTGCCCGCCATTCAGCTCGATTCTCGGCAACTCTCATCCAGCTGCTACCAGACACTCTGCGAAGATAGTCGGTTCACCTACCTGAGGGCCGCCACCGCGCCGTGCGACGGTTTGCTGATTCGCGATTCTACCCCAACGGTCATCGGGTCTATAGCTAATATGGCTGGCCCATTACCACTTCAGGTTGCATCATCATTTTAGTCGGTATAAAATAATCATTATTTTTTAGGATTTTGTTCATGGCCGTTGCCCGTTTTTCTCGAAGATGTAGCGTGTTCTCGAAAATCGAGGACAGTAATAAGGTGGATATGTTTTGCATGAAGTGTTTCAACGAGGCGCAATTCATTGCCTTAAATAACTTTTCACTGCCTGACCTCATGTATGAACAGAGTAAGTGAAAATATGATACGATCATTATTTTAATTGAAAAATACTAAGACTGATAATTCAAAATCTTTAAACTGTTTCAGTTGCTGTCTGTGGCCTTTACGGCCACGCTCAGTTTTTGCGCAACAGCTGGCTCAAAACTCCAGTTCGGTTCCAAACTTCAATAGGTTGTTTCTCTGAGAAGATAGCAACTAGAGATTTCGATGGGATTCAAATGAGAGAGAATGAAAACGATGAGTGGAAAATCGAGAGGTCGTTGGATATCATGAATGGGCAGTGCAACGCACACTTCACGGCGATGGCTCAGGCAGCGCTCTCAAGTGCCCTCAGATATATAGTAGAGACTTATTACGTGTATTATTGAAACTTATTGCGTGTTACTGTTATTGCTCTCTGTTAGTGGTCTCTATAGATGTTATTCTTTCTTTTACTGTGAGAGGACGGTTATCCTCCACGCGGGCCCAGTGCGGCTGGGTGGATGTCACATGGCTTCGAATTTTTGGTTTTTCTTCTCTGACCGTTTTGAGAGCAGTGGTGATAAATTACACAAAGTGAAATGCATGCCTGTCTGCCTATTCAACAACACCAGTCGGGTCCATTACCACTAAGCTACCACTGCTCTCTTTGGGGGTTGAGTCAGGACATATACATACAATGTCGCCCATCCTCCTTTAAAATATTTTTCCATTAAAAAGGAGTGGAACTTGAATTTGGAGTGCACTGCTGACACACAGCCACATCTACATAGGATAGCCTCTGTAGCCTGTGTAGGTACCTGCCGCTCTATGATGAGTTTATTAGGGTTCCGTACCTCAAAAGGAAAAACGGAACCCTTATAAAATCACTTCGTTGTCCGTCTGTCTGTCCGCTAGTGAAGACCATTTTTCTCAACAACGCATGGAGTTATCAAATTGAAATTAATATCAAATACTCAAAATTGCAACCCCTTGAAGCAGTGAAAAAAATCAAACTTCTAAGTCAACGCAATCAAAAGATACGGGCGTAAATGTTCCGAAATCAAAACCTATAGTAGAATCATGTTTGGTAAGAAGCAATGTCATGTACTTAGCACAAGTAGAGGAAAAAATCCGAAACCGTAAATTTGTAGTTACATTACAAAAAAAATAAAAGTATTTACATAGGCACCTAAAAATTTGTACGGAGCCCTCGGTGCGCGAGTCCTACTCACACTTGACCAGTTTTTTTGAAGTGAAAACTTCTTTAGCGGCGTTGAACACTTTTTGTAAAGGGTAAAAAATGTTAAACTCGCGTCAGGGCATCGCGTCAGGACACGTGACCGTCAGGAGAGATTTCCCCCCCCCCATCTCTTTCTACGGCGGCGCCAACCGAAGTGAACCAAGTGAGACACGACAAAGATGGCCGAAGAAAATGACATTTGACGTACAAATGTTTCAAAAGTCAGTTTCGTAAACAATAGTACTTCGAGGAGCCGCAGTTGTATATAATTTATTTTGAACTTCTGTTTAACCAATTTAGTTTATTATTATATAGGTACCTACCTACAATACAAAATAGAAGCGACGAAAAATATAACGAAGCACATTATAGCAACAAGAAATACTGTGGGACATTGCTGCTTTTGTGTGAAAACAATGCTTCCGTGTCGACCACGGAAGTTTACACCCTGCAGGGAGATGCTCCAGTAGGGTGTGGCTGTGAAGCTATGTTGCAAAACATGCTCCACGTCCTATCCTGCCTTATTTGTCCTACCCAAAACATGCAGTCAAAGTGACCTCTGCGCTGCCACCGACGACAACGTGGAAGTGGCAATATTTTGAGCCAACAAGATCTAAAGTAAAAGAGAAGAAATTTAGGGAGTAGTTCATTAATAAAAAGCTTGTATACAAATATCAGTTTATTTTTATAATACTTGTACGCACCGGGACTTACAGCTTAGTACGGCTGTTATTCCAAATGCATACAGTGTGGCTAAGTTTGTAACGATTGAGCCTGGTATCTATGGTTACCTCACCCTACTGATTATAAACCTACAGCAACTACTTAACACCCTAGTTATCCTAACACCCTAACCTATCATACAAGCCTACGGGAGACCTACGGGAACAGACAGAATTTGGGTAGGAATAGGGGTTTGTGTACGTTGTGCAATGTGTACACAGGAAATAGTTTTGTCATTGCCGGTCCCACAGACTCATAGAACTGGTGATGGCTAAAGGTGTCTTGGCCATAGTGAGAGGAATTATGGAAGATGAATCAAACTCTACTCCAGCTTGATGACTAATTTATTCATTTACTAATTACTAATTTATGTGGAACGAATGTATGTCGCTCTTGGTGCTGACGCTGGCGTATGTAACTCTTGCCTGTTCACGGCTGAACAATACTCTAAACTCTAATTTGGCTTCTAAAACTTGTGCAAGCAGAACAACATTTTTAAAATGTTTGCTTTTCATTTGCCATCTGTGCCATCTTGTCTGTAGGCCGTTTCATTTTCTGCTATTCGTAGTGAAGCACCATCTTTACTAGTCCTATTGACCTGAAATACAAAACTAATGTTATAAATTCTTTCTCTTCATTATCTTATTTATACTGATTTAATTAATCAGTAGCGGCATCAAAATAACAGTCATTACTATTCTTATGGCGGGTTTTTTTTTTGTTACAATGAGTTTTGTACAGGCAAACGAAGTTCTTCGTAAAATTGTAAATTGGATAAATCATGCCAGGTTGCCCCTGTTTAGCGTTAGTGCTTGTGTCAGTGTTTTTATTTTCTATTATGGAGACCTCTCCCTGACCAATTCTTCCAAAAAATCTAAGGATTAGAAGCATAAGCAAGCATAAGTATAAGAAATTGAGAATATTTACAAAACATAACTTACTTTGAACACATTTTAGCTGTAACAGTAGGTACACACCTTATCCTCCTCCAACCAATATTCAATTCTTTGCCCTTTATTGCAACTAGTCTCCGGTCTTAATTTCATTTATTTTAAATACAAAAAAAATATTCAAAAGTTTTTTAGTTTGACACATACAATATCAAATTCATTCATTGACATATTCATATTGTTTCCATGACGACCATGACGTTGTCGCGTCAAAACCGTTGAAACTGTAGACAATAAATTAGTTTTTCATACGTAATAATGTCTATGGACACAAATATTCGGTTCGTAGACAGATATTCTCGTATGCATATCTGTCTACGAACTATATATT
This sequence comes from Amphipoea lucens, assembly GCA_947508005.1. NCBI lineage: Eukaryota > Metazoa > Arthropoda > Insecta > Lepidoptera > Noctuidae > Amphipoea > Amphipoea lucens. The sequence continues at coordinate 18,390,942 of OX382359.1, read as the reverse complement.
CATTATAATGGCAACATTTAGAAGTTGTAGGACATTCTAGTTATAGAACGTTTATGAAGCGTTTATGAATACAAAATTTTATCGAATGTTTTAAAGGCCTATTGAGCATTTTAACTAATGAATGGTTTAAACCTTCAATAGGCTTTTTTTATGAATAAGACCGAAAGTGTTTAAAATATGGAAATTGAACAAAGTGCATCTATTAATGAAAAAAGTGACGCAGAAATATTGAAAAAAAATTAGTAATATTAATTAAATTAATGATTGATTTATTTCAACGTTAATATTCAAGTTTTCACTTCTGCCGGCACTCCCGGAGTGCAACCCGTCTTTTTTCTTGTAGAAAAGGAATCTGTAACTTATCACCAGATAAATTAAAATATAACATCAAAAAAACACTTTTTACTGCCAAAAATAGTAAATGATCACCAAAATTAAAACTCCATATTATTGTAAAGTACCTAGGTAAAGATATTTCTATTCTCATTTGCTTGCACTTGCATCCTAAGTCGACGGAGCCCCGCGAAGCTGGGCTCCTATTTCTGTGTACAGGGTTTAAAGTAACCTAACCAAACCTAACCTCGGGGTACCCAGCTAGAACTATTGTAATTTTAGACTTAATTTTTTTGGTGTTCAATATATTTTTTGGTGATCATTATAATTATTTAATCCCCGATTTTATTTATTTGTAAAGATAAAGATTTAATTTTGCAAAGATCTACCTTGTTAAAGATAACTTTCTTCTGTAATGGACCTTTCTAATGAGGCATGCCTGAGTGGTCGTAACTGGTGGTAGAGTCTCATACATATAATTTAGTTCATCCTCCTTTTAAAGTAATTTTCTTTTAAAAGCAAAATGAAGTTTAACTAAAATGTGGAATGCACTATTTACATCCCAGCAATAACTTTTTCTCATCTTTATCACTAGATAAAAACAATAGCACTGAAGAAAATGCAGCCAGTTTTCATTCGAGTTCAGATGCTGAAACATCTACGCGATTAAATTATAGGATTTAAAAAATCGCGATGAAAGAGCTAAAGTCCATTACATCGTTACGCCCGTGTATTTCCATATTGTTTTTTTTAATGACGATTGTTATTTATACGAATTGTGTTGTTGCTTATGAATATGAAAACATTATTCAGGATTTACCAGCGGCATCGGATTTCGATTATTATTTAAGTGCATTGGAAAAGGCGGAAGATTTTTGTTTCATACATAAGAATTACGTGGATTTGAATTTGCAGTTCGGATTGTTTATGATAGACGGTAAGATTGTACCAGACTAGTAACGATATTTTGAATGGAAGGGTTCTTTACTGGTTGTTAATTTTATAACCTGAGTGTGAAAGTTTTTTTTTTGGGAATCAGTCTTAACACAAGGTTTCAGGCAAGTTTCGGTTTAATTGATAATTGATGAGACACTAATCAAAGCGTAGTCATTGTTATAATCGGATAAAAAAAATACTGAAAACTCATTTCATTTCCTTATCATATCTACCAGTTCAGAACAATAAAACGAATTAGCTAACCTATGCGTTCTATTGCAGATGAAATCAATTCGTTCGTGATAAAAATTAAATTTTGTTTATTATGATGAGTAGATGGATTTTGTTCGTTGCCAGTTCATTCGAAAATCTTTAATGCCTATTTTCGTTTAGTAGGTGCCCTTGTTGGAGGTGTTAAAATCGAAATACCAACAAACAATTCGAATTTTTCCAGATCAATGTTACCCTTATTGAGTTTGCGCACTGAGTCCGATCCGAATCCGAGAAATGACGATGTCTGTCCGAACAGATCGTCACAAAATGTTTTAAATTCTGATGGAAGGAATTCTGATTTAGTGCGGAACGCAACCTGTCATAGAAAAAGTACAGACGCCAGCACATTAAGCTACTACAATCTGTCAAATTTCTTTAATAGATATTCAACTTTACCGCTATAGCATAAGGCTCGAAGTTGATTGGGAAAATTTTACAGTTTCGGGTAGCTTGATGTGCTGGCGTCTGTACTACGGGCACTTCTTCGGACCATTAGTATTCTCGGATGCGCAAACAAACTGAGAACAACGTTGGAATGAAATGTTTACTTTTCTTTTTTTTGCAGTAAATTTGAGACAAGTTTTGGAACAGGATATAACGAGTATCCCTGCAAAAATACGTTCCCGTTTGGAAGTAATATTTCGTAAGAACGACGATGTGGCTAAGCATTTCCAATTCATGGTACAAAAAAATCAAAATGTGACAAACTATAGCCAGAACCAAAAATGTAAAATATTTTTCTTTGCGTTATAGGTTGCAGACTGCAATTAATGTATATGTCGTGGACATATCGTAGATTTGCTCACTTCATGAAATGCTCGAGAATTTCATGAAATGGTCGCATTTCATGAAATGTTTCACTGTCTATTGGCCACATCATGATGTGGTCTGGCCAGATCAATGATTACTCAACGTTTGACGATACGAACAGTTAAACGCACGACTACTTCATGATGTGGCCAAACATTAGTGATCATATCTTAAAATAATTAGAATATCCGCCGGTAGAGGCGTCGGTGTCGGTTTCCTCTGTGGGTTCCCTATCCATTTGCATAAAATTTTAAGACCTAATATAACTTGGCATACTTTTGTGTCTCCTAATTATATTTTCGCATAACAGCTTACGCATAATTTCTCTAATCATAATAATGATTAAGCATAATATTCTAAAGCATAAATTTAGCATGCTCGTTTTAATTCTAACGACGTCAGGTCTACGCGGGGCGCCTATTTCTGTCTGCAGGGTTTAAAGGAACCTAACCAAACCGAACCTCAGGGTGTCCATGACGTCGTTTAGTATTATGCGAACCCGAAATTCTTGATATGGCCAAACGTCGAATGATATATCATTAAACGTTGACTTTTAAACGATATGGTCAATCTTAGCTGGCCATTTCATCATACACAACCATTTCATGAAATGAACGAACACTTCATGAAATGATCAATTCTATGATCTGGCCACGACATATACATACATATATGTATATATTCTTAAGAAATACTTAAGTACTTCTTTTAATAGCAGGTATGTAGATATAATTCCAGAATTGAAATATCAGCAAATCAGTCCGAGATTCTCCAGTAACAGTTACAATATATATTTTGCGTATTTATTGTGAAAATGTGAAAATAATATCTACAGGTCATTAGTTCATTTCAACTCTTTGATTTTGATTATTTTCAGTGGCACTACTCTTTTACCAGGCAAATACGTGGCTAAGGCCAGATACATTTAATATAAATCTACTGTATGAAACGAAGATCTACACTCCAAAAGAGCTGCAGGATATTATTGGCGAATGGCAGAAATATCACAATAGCGTGTTCGATTTCGAAACAATGAAACCTACGCCTGCCGAAATAGGTTAACTGGGCTTTGTTTAATATCTTCAACCAATAAAAAAATGTCTGAGAATGTTCTTATAAAATGTGAAGTATAATGAAACCTTTCAATGCAAGCGACCCTTAGCAAATTACTCGTAAAACTATTGTAAACAATAAATTTGTACTATCGTAAGGACATCGAGGGTAAAATTTCCAGTTCTTGGTGTTCGAAACACCTTTTCTTGACGAAACGAGCCTTTCTGCATCAGCCCCTTGACTTAGGTTAAAGTTATTATTTCATTGTTTTTAATCTAACATATTACTTTAGATTCATGCATAGCAATGTTGGCGCTGACTGATCCTTTACATAAAGAAGTAAAACTTCAGCCTAGCTGCCTGATTCCCTATCGCTGCAAATTGGTGATGGTAGGAGGCAACCAGTTCGGCTATGGGCTGACACACAGGTACGTCTTGTATAATTATAATCGTAATACGAGAAGATTCTTGGACTTCCGGAGAAGTCTTCAATTCAGTTTCATTTATTTATTCAGTCAAAAACTATCCATTAAACCACAAGTACACACATTTAACACAACATAAAAATATTATACTACATCTAAGTATACAACTTCCCTACTCGTATTAGTTTGGGGATGCAATCCTCAGGTATACGGTATAGGTGGACAAATGTTTTCACTTTGGAACTGAATCTCCCATGGAATGAAATTGTCACCTACCGTTATCGAAGCAAAGTACAAACTACCCATAAATTCGAAATGTTTTAACAATCATTCTTTGTGTGATAAAAATATAGGGCTTAAACTATGTATCTACAAATTGTAATAGTATTACCATCTTATTATAATAGTCTAAATACCTACAACATCATCAGCAGCTTAAAGCAGTCCACTGCTGGACATAGGCCTCTCCAATTGCCCGCCATTCAGCTCGATTCTCGGCAACTCTCATCCAGCTGCTACCAGACACTCTGCGAAGATAGTCGGTTCACCTACCTGAGGGCCGCCACCGCGCCGTGCGACGGTTTGCTGATTCGCGATTCTACCCCAACGGTCATCGGGTCTATAGCTAATATGGCTGGCCCATTACCACTTCAGGTTGCATCATCATTTTAGTCGGTATAAAATAATCATTATTTTTTAGGATTTTGTTCATGGCCGTTGCCCGTTTTTCTCGAAGATGTAGCGTGTTCTCGAAAATCGAGGACAGTAATAAGGTGGATATGTTTTGCATGAAGTGTTTCAACGAGGCGCAATTCATTGCCTTAAATAACTTTTCACTGCCTGACCTCATGTATGAACAGAGTAAGTGAAAATATGATACGATCATTATTTTAATTGAAAAATACTAAGACTGATAATTCAAAATCTTTAAACTGTTTCAGTTGCTGTCTGTGGCCTTTACGGCCACGCTCAGTTTTTGCGCAACAGCTGGCTCAAAACTCCAGTTCGGTTCCAAACTTCAATAGGTTGTTTCTCTGAGAAGATAGCAACTAGAGATTTCGATGGGATTCAAATGAGAGAGAATGAAAACGATGAGTGGAAAATCGAGAGGTCGTTGGATATCATGAATGGGCAGTGCAACGCACACTTCACGGCGATGGCTCAGGCAGCGCTCTCAAGTGCCCTCAGATATATAGTAGAGACTTATTACGTGTATTATTGAAACTTATTGCGTGTTACTGTTATTGCTCTCTGTTAGTGGTCTCTATAGATGTTATTCTTTCTTTTACTGTGAGAGGACGGTTATCCTCCACGCGGGCCCAGTGCGGCTGGGTGGATGTCACATGGCTTCGAATTTTTGGTTTTTCTTCTCTGACCGTTTTGAGAGCAGTGGTGATAAATTACACAAAGTGAAATGCATGCCTGTCTGCCTATTCAACAACACCAGTCGGGTCCATTACCACTAAGCTACCACTGCTCTCTTTGGGGGTTGAGTCAGGACATATACATACAATGTCGCCCATCCTCCTTTAAAATATTTTTCCATTAAAAAGGAGTGGAACTTGAATTTGGAGTGCACTGCTGACACACAGCCACATCTACATAGGATAGCCTCTGTAGCCTGTGTAGGTACCTGCCGCTCTATGATGAGTTTATTAGGGTTCCGTACCTCAAAAGGAAAAACGGAACCCTTATAAAATCACTTCGTTGTCCGTCTGTCTGTCCGCTAGTGAAGACCATTTTTCTCAACAACGCATGGAGTTATCAAATTGAAATTAATATCAAATACTCAAAATTGCAACCCCTTGAAGCAGTGAAAAAAATCAAACTTCTAAGTCAACGCAATCAAAAGATACGGGCGTAAATGTTCCGAAATCAAAACCTATAGTAGAATCATGTTTGGTAAGAAGCAATGTCATGTACTTAGCACAAGTAGAGGAAAAAATCCGAAACCGTAAATTTGTAGTTACATTACAAAAAAAATAAAAGTATTTACATAGGCACCTAAAAATTTGTACGGAGCCCTCGGTGCGCGAGTCCTACTCACACTTGACCAGTTTTTTTGAAGTGAAAACTTCTTTAGCGGCGTTGAACACTTTTTGTAAAGGGTAAAAAATGTTAAACTCGCGTCAGGGCATCGCGTCAGGACACGTGACCGTCAGGAGAGATTTCCCCCCCCCCATCTCTTTCTACGGCGGCGCCAACCGAAGTGAACCAAGTGAGACACGACAAAGATGGCCGAAGAAAATGACATTTGACGTACAAATGTTTCAAAAGTCAGTTTCGTAAACAATAGTACTTCGAGGAGCCGCAGTTGTATATAATTTATTTTGAACTTCTGTTTAACCAATTTAGTTTATTATTATATAGGTACCTACCTACAATACAAAATAGAAGCGACGAAAAATATAACGAAGCACATTATAGCAACAAGAAATACTGTGGGACATTGCTGCTTTTGTGTGAAAACAATGCTTCCGTGTCGACCACGGAAGTTTACACCCTGCAGGGAGATGCTCCAGTAGGGTGTGGCTGTGAAGCTATGTTGCAAAACATGCTCCACGTCCTATCCTGCCTTATTTGTCCTACCCAAAACATGCAGTCAAAGTGACCTCTGCGCTGCCACCGACGACAACGTGGAAGTGGCAATATTTTGAGCCAACAAGATCTAAAGTAAAAGAGCGATACCTTAATCCGCAAACCAGCCAACTCCATTTTGCTATAGTTTACAGGAGACACTTAAAACTTTCTAGTTTTTATTTTGACTAAAAAACGACATCATAATATTTTTTTTGACAAGAATGGAGTTGGCTGGTTTGCGGATTAAGGTATCGAGAGAAGAAATTTAGGGAGTAGTTCATTAATAAAAAGCTTGTATACAAATATCAGTTTATTTTTATAATACTTGTACGCACCGGGACTTACAGCTTAGTACGGCTGTTATTCCAAATGCATACAGTGTGGCTAAGTTTGTAACGATTGAGCCTGGTATCTATGGTTACCTCACCCTACTGATTATAAACCTACACCAACTACTTAACACCCTAGTTATCCTAACACCCTAACCTATCATACAAGCCTACGGGAGACCTACGGGAACAGACAGAATTTGGGTAGGAATAGGGGTTTGTGTACGTTGTGCAATGTGTACACAGGAAATAGTTTTGTCATTGCCGGTCCCACAGACTCATAGAACTGGTGATGGCTAAAGGTGTCTTGGCCATAGTGAGAGGAATTATGGAAGATGAATCAAACTCTACTCCAGCTTGATGACTAATTTATTCATTTACTAATTACTAATTTATGTGGAACGAATGTATGTCGCTCTTGGTGCTGACGCTGGCGTATGTAACTTTTAGGGGTGAGCAGGTATCTTAAATCAAAGACGTGTTCAAATGATCTGATATTTATTTTGTAAACTGCCCTATTTATATAGTGCATAATTATCCTAAAATATTTACATTATAACCACCGTCAGAGGTCGCTCGATGCGCCGAGCATGCGCAGAGTGCGCGTAATAGAACGGCCAATCAGCGTCGTCCGGCGCGCGCTCCACTAGATTATAAATAGACGCGTGCGCGCTGCCACTGCCCCCCCCACGACATCTCAGTCCTGCCAAAAGGACTCTCCCCCCAGCCAAAGTGCTGGCCCCTCCTCCGCCCCAAAGAAAGTCCCCCCCCTCCCCCTGTGTTCATCCAAGACAAGGGGAGATGGACGGACGTCTCTAAATAGTGTGCCGATCGCAAGATCGGATTCACCAACGCCCGATCCACCCTTCAGGGTATTAAAGTAACCATCCCTACGTCCAAGGACTACAGGGAGCTTACCAGCCTTCTCCGGCAAAGAGGTGTGTCCTTCCACACCTACTCTCTGCCGGAAGAACGTCAGACCCGAGTGGTGATCCGAAGGATCCCTAAGGAAATCCAAGTCGCCGATATAAAGGCCGACCTTGAGTCGCAGAACGTCCCTGTGACTGAGGTGCACCGAATGCACCGATCTAGAGGCCAAGTCGCTTACGACATGGTACTCGTCGTCTGCCCCCCTCAGAGGGACATCATCCGATCTTCAAGATCAGATCGATATGCTCACTCACGGGCATAGAGATAGAGAAACCACGAAAGAGTGGCATCATCGGGCAATGTCACCGTTGCCAACTCTACGGTCACTCGCAGAACTTCTGCCACGCCAAACCCAGGTGCGTCAAGTGCCTGGGCGAACACGGCACTGACCAATGCCCACGTCCTAAGGACCGTGCGTTGTGCACAGAGCCGCCAAGCTGCGTCCTATGCGGCGAAACAGGCCACCCAGCCAATTATCGCGGCTGCCCAAAGGCCCCAAAATCATCCTCCCCCAAATTGACAAAGCGCGCAGACGCTCGTCAAATCAGGGAAACCCCGTCACAAGGGCCCTCAACCCTTCCCGAGCGACTAAGCCCTCAAAGGCCCAGCCCTTGGAATATGTTAAACCACCAGAGAGCTTTCCCAGCTCTCACGGCTACCAAGCCGTTCTCGCCTCCCGCCCACGCAAGGCTGGACCCGCGTATCACCCGTCCCGATGCGCCCAACCCTGTGCCCCCCCCCCACACCCGCACCCGCTGCTAGGACAGCCCCCGTCGCACCTTCAGCGCCCCCCCCGACCTCAACTACTCCTGCTTGTGATCCCTTCAATGTGATCACAAGCACATTTCTAACATTCGTTACCCCCCGCGCCAAGAAAATGGCAAGCGAAATCGTCGCTGCCAGAAACTCCGGCGACCTCTTTCAAATTCAGGCAATATACAACGCCTACCCAGAAATTACCCAGGCACTCACGGCCTTTATAACCAAACCAAATAACAATAATGGATAGAGGACTCATCGCCAGAACCAAACCCCGATCCCTTAAGCTAGCCTACTTCAATGCCAATGGCATTCAAGGTCAAAGAGATGAGATCGCCACCTTCCTCCGCGACCATCAAATAGACATCTTCCTCGTTCAAGAGACCTTCCTCAAGCCTAGCCACCGTAACCCTTCAGTTGCAAACTATCGTATGGTTCGTAACGACAGGTCGCGGTGTCACAAAGGCGGCACACTAATCTTTTATAAAAAGGAACTGCACTGCATCCCACTGGATCCTCCTCCTCTTTCAAGACTTGAAGTGTCCATCTGTCGGCTAGGCATGTCAGGCCATCAACCGATCACCCTAGTTTCGGTATACCTCCCTCCGCAAAACTCTGCAGACGACCCCCAACCCTTGTCAAACGACCTCTCCATCCTTCTTGGCTTGAGTGACTCCGTCATTATAGCGGGGGATCTCAACGCTAAACACCCTGCGTGGAACAGCACCAGGATCTCTACCAGAGGCAAACTGCTGTTTGACCTCTCCCCCATTCTGAACTTTGATGTCATTGGACCAATGACTCCCACTCACTTTCCACACGACCCAAACCACACTCCCGACGTCCTCGACGTAACACTTCTAAAAAATGTCAACCTACGGTTAGTCACTATAGAAGTGGTACAAGAGCTCTCCTCAGACCACCGACCAGTCATCATTCATATGGCCCCCCGCCTGGGTCTCCCCGATCCCAACCAACCCGCCCAGACAAAAGTGGTAACGGACTGGAGGAAAGTAAGCGAGTGCCTGAAATCCACCACATCCCCCCACTTAGACACCATCCCCGGCCAGTTCAACTCTATCGCGGACACGACGGCTGCGATTGACTCGCTCACGGAACACGTACAGTCGGTCTTGAACGACTGTTCCAGGGAGATTCCATTGGTGGATGACCATCAATGGAATTTACCTGCTGACTTGCGTGAACTGCTGAACGAAAAGAACGCGGCTGTCCGTGCATACAGTAGCTTTCCCTGCGACGCGAACAAAGCTCATATGCGTTACTTACAGAGATCTGTAAGAACTCGCATATCCGAGTGGCGTGAAATCAAATGGGATAAGACACTGAGCGATCTCGAACCCACCCACCAGGCCTTCTGGGAACTTCAAAAGAGATTCAGATCTCGAGACACAACCTCCATGCCTCCACTGGTCCGCCCTGACAAATCCATCGCCTTCGATGACATCGAAAAGGCTGAATGCCTGGCCGACAGCCTCGAAGCCCAATGCACACCCAGCTCCCAACCAGTAGACCAAGCCCACCTCGCGGAGATCGAAACGGAGGTTGAACGTAGAGCCTCCCTCCCACCCGTCGAAGACCCTGATAATCCTCTGCCCCCCGTCACTCCTGACGAAGTGCAGGATATAATCAAAGGTCTCAAACCTAAAAAAGCTCCCGGCTCAGACGGAATCACCAATAGAGTGATCCAGCTATTCCCTGCCCAACTAATAATGCTACTGGTCACCATCTTCAACGGTGCCATGAGCAATAATATTTTCCCACAAACGTGGAAACAAGCCACCGTTATCGGCATCCCTAAGCCAGGCAAGCCCAAAACGGAACCTTCGAGTTACCGCCCCATCAGTTTGCTCAATGTCCTCGGTAAGGTTTACGAGAGGCTTATTTATAAGCGTCTCAGAGACTATGCTGAAACAAAGGGCCTTATTCCCAACGAGCAGTTTGGTTTTCGAACCCAACACTCCTGCGTACAGCAAGTCCACCGTATCACCGAACATATACACGCGGGATTCCAACGCAGTTATATGACAGGTGTGATTTACTTCGACATAGCGAAGGCCTTTGACAAAGTCTGGCATAACGGCTTAATATACAAGCTATACCAACTCGGTGTGCCCGACCGTCTCGTGCTCATCCTACGAGACTTTCTGTCAAACCGCACATTCCGCTACAAAGTGGAAGGAGCGCTATCCTCCCCACACCCCATCCGAGCAGGAGTCCCCAAGGGCTCTGTACTTGCCCCACTCATTTTCACGCTGTTCACTAGCGATATCCCCACAAACAAAAAGGCTCAGTTGGCATTGTTCGCAGACGATACTGCCATTTTTTACTCCGGCCGCAGCCTAGTCCAGATATCTCTCACTCTCCAAACCGCAGTCAACAAACTCGCTGCTTGGTTTAGGAAGTGGAGAATAGAAGTCAACCCTGACAAGAGTCAAGCGGTTCTCTACTCCAGACCGCGACGCAACCCCATACCCCCCCGACCTATCTCCATGTTCGGTAAGCCGATCCCTTGGGAAAAGCGAGCCAAATACCTAGGAGTCATACTCGACAGGCATCTCTCCTTCGCAGAGCATATAAAAACGGTCCGCTCGCGCGCCGCTTTCGCTCTAGGCAGACTCCACTCCGTTCTCAATGCACGCAGCAAATTGTCACTAAAGTGCAAATTGCGCATTTATACAGCGTGCATTCGTCCAATAATGACATATGCCTGTGTAGTCTTCGCACACGCAAAGCCCCACCACCTCCATAGGATGCAGGCCCTTCAAAACCGTTTCCTCCGAAAGGCTACGGGATCCCCTTGGTTCGTCCGAAATGAGATCCTCCATGTTGACCTCAAAATCCCCACTATCCAACAATTCATGAAACGCCTTTCCAAGCGTTTCTTTGATACCGCCGCCAAGCATCGCAACCCCCTGGTTGTCGAGGCCGCCAGGTATACTCCCTCCCAAATCAGCAAACGTCGCCGTCCAAGGCATGTTCTCTTAGACCCTGACGACTCCATTACCCTCCTCCAGGAGAGTAACAAGGCAACTAGTACAGTACACAAAAACAAAAAACCGACATTCCGACCTCGCCGACGAGGTCCCTCGCGACGTCCCCAATTAAATACCCCACCCCGACCCTTGCTCGATGAAGTGCCAGCCCGCGCCGCAGCTGAGCCTGTAGCTTTAAACTCCCGACTGTGACCTCTGAGTTTGTTTCGGCATTTCTTCTCAGAGCAGTCAGATAGGAAATGCCGGCCCCATCAAGCTTAAATAATAAAAATCTGACCCAGCCTGTCCCATCTTGCTGCCCTCTCCAGCGACGCCCTAAGCCGAGGTTCGTACCCCACAGGGGGTGCCCTTAGCGTGTAGTCGCTTAATATAGTAGATATTCGCCCTGGCTGGAGGCTTTGAGTTTTCTTAAGGCAACCACAGGATAGTCCGGTTAAGTAGTCACGACCTCCCAAGGTCAACTACGAGATGCCATTTCTAAAAAAAAAAAAAAAAAAAAACGCGTGCGTCCTTTCCTCGGGCTGCCGGCGTTGCGTGAAGATCTCTCTGTGTCATCGCGTCGTGTGTCCACCTCTGCTGCTTCGATGATCTTCACGCATGTCGTCAGCCTTGAGCCCAAACCGTTCTTTTCAGAGCGAACTTCTTATTTCTTAACAGTCACGTACGTCCTTTTCAGGGCGGTCTTCTTCTATGTTTCTTTAACAAATTGTCAAATACGTATGGTATGGTTCTGGTACTGAAGGTAGGTGACTGGTATGGTATGGTTCTGGTACTGGAGGTAGACTGGTATGGTATGGTTCTGTGTAACTACATCACTCCCCCCTAAGTGAAGCGTACGTTCGGTTTCACAGTGCGGCCGGTTCTTGTGACGTAGGTATGTTTACTCGGTGCGTTTGATGTGTGCGTGTCTGCTGATGCGTTTAGATGACCTGGAGTCGGCGAATGTGTCGCAGGCGCAAGCGAGTTGGACGTGGTTGTTCCTGTGTCGTCCACGTTGTACATATACGCCGGCTTCAATCTGTCGACTGACACGATGGCGGTGCGACGAGGTAGGCGCAATGTAAACAGCTTCCCTTCTTCGCTGCGTTGTAGTATCTCGAACGGGCCGTCGTAAGGTGGTGTGAGTGGGCTGCGCACAGTGTCGTTTCGCAGAAATACGTGCGTACATGTTGCGAGATCTTTGTACACGAATGTGTTCGCGTTCGTTGATTGGTTTCTTTTCCCCGGCGATAGCGACGACATTGTTTCAGTCAGCTGACGTACGAATTCAGCGTCTTCAATGTTCGGCGTTGTAGGCACGAAAAAATCAGACGGAATGCGTAGTGTTGTACCGTACGTCATTAGGGCTGGGCTGACGGAGGTATCTTCACGAAGTGCGGTACGTAATCCTAGGAGAACTGTGGGTAGTTCCTCGCTCCATCGTGTCGTGGCTGCTCTCGCCATCAATGCTGACTTTAGTGTGCGGTGCCATCGCTCGACTTGACCATTCGCTTGTGGGTGGAATGCAGTGGTGCGAATGCGGTTGATGCCGAACTTCTTCATCAGCGATGTGAATAGCGCAGACTCGAATTGTCGCCCTTGTTCTGTTGTGAGTCGTAACGGGCATCCGAATCGTGATATCCACCCGTCGTATACGGCTTTGGCGACAGTCTCAGCGGTGACGTCACGCGTAGGGATCGCTTCGGGCCACTTGGTGCAGCGGTCGATCATCGTGACGAGGTATCGGTAGTCGTTAGATGGGGGTAGTGGTCCGACGATGTCCACATGAATATGTTCGAAGCGCGTTGACTCTTCGAATTTACCGAGCGGGCTCTTCACGTGACGTTGTATTTTCGCACGCTGACAGCCGATGCAGGCCCTTGCCCATGTAGTGACGTCTTTGTTCATGGAAGGCCAGAAGAATTTTGTTGTCATTATTTTTCTTGACGTTCGTACCCCGGGGTGACTTAAGTCGTGTTGCGCTTTGAAAGCGGCAAAACGATAAGTTTGTGGTAAATACGGTCGAACGTTGTTTGTTGATGTTTCGCAAAGTTTGGGTCGTTGAACTCCAGGCATAGTCAGTCGGGTGAACTTCAGCTTGGGGTTGTTCAGGCACGATCGTAGTTCGGAGTCGTCTTCATATTCCCCGACAAGTTGATTGTAGTCGATAGTCGAGTTTAGTAGTTCGACCTCTTCTATCCGTGACAATGCGTCAGCTGCCTCGTTGTTATCGCCGTGTATATATTATTTGATATTTGCGCAGAATTGGCTTATATAGTGAAGTTGTTGTTCTCTTCTCGGCGTGTCGGTACTGCTCGGCGTTCTTGTGAGTGCGTATGTTAGTGGTTTGTGGTCGGTGTAGATTATTAAATCGTTGCCCTCTATTAGCCGTCGTAGATGTTGGACTGCGGTGTACATAGCCAGTAATTCTCGATCGTACACGCTGTAGCGTCGCTGCGTCTCGCTCATTGTTTTTGAGTAAAATGCGAGAGGTTTCCATACGTTGTCGACTTTTTGTTGCAGAACGGCGCCGATGCTAGTGTTCGACGCGTCGGTAAACAAACATAGCGGTGCGCTAGGTACCGGGTGCGTTAGTGTTGTTGCCTCGAGGATGCTTTGGCGGCATTTCTCGAATGCTTCTTCGGCTTCTGGCGTCCAGGCGATTGGTGATTTATCGTTCTTTTTGCTGTTATGTAGGCATTTGTTGAGAAGGTTTTGGTGTTCGGCTTGATGAGGTAGGCAACTGCGGTAAAAGTTTAGCATTCCCAAAAATCTTCGTAATTCTTGTATTGTTGTCGGTTTCGGGTAGTTGATTATAGTTTGGATGCGGTCTTGTGTGGGTTTGATACCTTCTTGTGTGACTTCATATCCGAGAAATTGTATTTTGTTCGTGCCAAACTCGCATTTTTCGATATTTAGTGTGATGCCGTAGTTGTTCAATCGTTCGAGCACTTGATGTAGGTGGCGCTGATGTTCTTCTTCATTATTTGAGTAGATGAGTAAATCGTCGACGAAACAAAATACGATATCGTCGAGTCCTCGCAGTACTTCGTGCATGAAGCGTTGGAATGTTTGACCCGAGTTGCGTAGGCCAAACGGCATGCATGTAAACTCGAAGAGACCGTATGGCGTTATAATGGCGGTCTTGGCAGCGTCTTCTTCATTGATTGGTATGGAATAATAGGCCATCTTCATGTCGAGTTTCGAAAAAACTTTCTTCCCATGTAGTTGGTACGTAAAGTCTTGCATTCTCGGAATTGGGTAGCGGTCGGGTACAGTCACGGCGTTAAGTCTTCGGTAATCGCCGCATACACGTAATGAGCCATCTTTTTTCTTGACGACGTGTAATGGGCTGGCCCATGGGCTTTTAGAAGGTTTACAGATACCCATCTCCATCATCTTCTCAAATTCTATTTTTGCTGCGTTGTACTTGTCCGGAGGAAGTGGGCGTGGCCTTGAGTAAATAGGTTGGCCTGTTGTTTCTATGTGGTGTTTCAGGTCGTGTTTTGCAGAAGTCTTGAGTGATGCGGGTCGCAGAACATCTGGATACATCCTCAGTATGTCGTGGTATGCATGGTTACGGTCGATTAAGTAGACGGCTTCTTCTGTGGCTTGAATTCTTATGGTGTTCACGGCGAGATCGGTAACGCGGTCGATGAGTTTCCGTTGATGTAAATCGACTAGTAATTTGTGATTTACTAGGAAATCTGCGCCCAGTATCGATGTCTTGACGTCGGCGACGACGAATGTCCATTTAAAGCTTCTACGTAAACCTAGGTTGAGCTCGAGTGTACGCTCTCCGTAGGTACGTATTTGTGTGCCGTTTGCTGCGAATAATTTGTAGGTGCTGTCTGTCGGCTTCGAATATTTCTTGTTTCTTGCTGCTAAAACTGATATGTCGGCTCCGGTGTCAACGAGAAACTTCTCTCGGTTGTTGATATCGATGATGCAGAGGCGGTAACTTCGTTGGCTTACATCGACTTCCACCACAGTCGATGTATGTTCTAGTTTTCCTTCTTGATTTTAGAACAAGGTGATTCGCATTTGCGTGCTTTGTCACCGAATCGGTAATGATAGTAGCACAACCAATCCGCGTCGCCCGGTTTACTCGATCCGCGGGAGTTCTGGCGCGAAGTGCTGCGGTGGCGCGACCACGATGTATAGCGGGAACGGGAGCGAGAGGGGCGGGCGTGCGCCGCGTGTTGTTGCTGGCTTGTGCGTAGCTCGGCGATTTCAACTGATAACTTCTCGATTTGCTTTGATAGCAATTCTACTTGCAAATTCGTGATGGCTGATGATGAGTGATGACTTCCGCAGCTTGGCGAGGTTGTTGTGGAGACTGCGGCCACTGATGCTGGTTCGAAGTGTTCCATCATTTTGTCGGCCATCGCAGCCAGGACTTCGAGCGCGGATTCTGTGTTCACAGAGATCACGGCGCGCACTTGCGTGGGTAGCTGATTGAGCCACATAACCTTGAGCGCTTCGTCTGACATAAGTTTGCCACTCAAATCGCGCATCTTGCGCAGTAGTTGGCTAGGCTTCTGGTCGCCGAGTTCGAGCCCGGCGAGCAATTTTTGCAGTTGACGATGGTCCGACTCTTGTTATGTCGATATCAGCCTGTTCTTCAGTGTGCTGTATTCTCCCGTGGCAGGTGGATTCAGAATTATGTCACCAATCTGCTCCAAATCACTGTAGCCCAGCAGTGGAACGACGAGGTTAAATTTCTGATCTTCTCCGATCTTGCTTCCGGCGATGGCGGTTTCGAATTGCGCGAACCATAGTCGTGGATTTTGGCGGTAAAATGATGGCAAACGCGCAGGCAGCGATATCGCGGCGACGTCGCTCTTCACCGTTGTGGCACCCTGGGCATCGGAGAAATCCTCGATGTGGTCGTCCTTTGACATTTTGCTTGAGTATCAGAAGGTAGGCGTCTTGACTCCTCTTAGGATTGCGGCTTGAGTTTTTGGCGGGGTCACCAATTTAGGGGTATCTTAAATCAAAGACATGTTCAAATGATCTGATATTTATTTTGTAAACTGCCCTATTTATATAGTGCATAATTATCCTAAAATATTTACATTATAACCACCGTCAGAGGTCGCTCGATGCGCCGAGCATGCGCAGAGTGCGCGTAATAGAACGGCCAATCAGCGTCGTCCGGCGCGCGCTCCGCTAGATTATAAATAGACGCGGGCGCGCCGCGTGCGTCCTTTCCTCGGGCTGCCGGCGTTGCGTGAAGATCTCTCTGTGTCATCGCGTCGTGTGTCCACCTCTGCTGCTTCGATGATCTTCACGCATGTCGTCAGCCTTGAGCCCAAACCGTTCTTTTCAGAGCGAACTTCTTATTTCTTAACAGTCACGTACGTCCTTTTCAGGGCGGTCTTCTTCTATGTTTCTTTAACAAATTGTCAAATACGTATGGTATGGTTCTGGTACTGAAGGTAGGTGACTGGTACGGTATGGTTCTGGTACTGGAGGTAGACTGGTATGGTATGGTTCTGTGTAACTACAAACTCTTGCCTGTTCACGGCTGAACAATACTCTAAACTCTAATTTGGCTTCTAAAACTTGTGCAAGCAGAACAACATTTTTAAAATGTTTGCTTTTCATTTGCCATCTGTGCCATCTTGTCTGTAGGCCGTTTCATTTTCTGCTATTCGTAGTGAAGCACCATCTTTACTAGTCCTATTGACCTGAAATACAAAACTAATGTTATAAATTCTTTCTCTTCATTATCTTATTTATACTGATTTAATTAATCAGTAGCGGCATCAAAATAACAGTCATTACTATTCTTATGGCGGGTTTTTTTTTGTTACAATGTGTTTTGTACAGGCAAACGAAGTTCTTCGTAAAATTGTAAATTGGATAAATCATGCCAGGCTGCCCCTGTTTAGCGTTAGTGCTTGTGTCAGTGTTTTTATTTTCTATTATGGAGACCTCTCCCTGACCAATTCTTCCAAAAAATCTAAGGATTAGAAGCATAAGCAAGCATAAGTATAAGAAATTGAGAATATTTACAAAACATAACTTACTTTGAACACATTTTAGCTGTAACAGTAGGTACACACCTTATCCTCCTCCAACCAATATTCAATTCTTTGCCCTTTATTGCAACTAGTCTCCGGTCTTAATTTCATTTATTTTAAATACAAAAAAAATATTCAAAAGTTTTTTAGTTTGACACATACAATATCAAATTCATTCATTGACATATTCATATTGTTTCCATGACGACCATGACGTTGTCGCGTCAAAACCGTTGAAACTGTAGACAATAAATTAGTTTTTCATACGTAATAATGTCTATGGACACAAATATTCGGTTCGTAGACAGATATTCTCGTATGCATATCTGTCTACGAACTATATATTCATTATAATGGCAACATTTAGAAGTTGTAGGACATTCTAGTTATAGAACGTTTATGAAGCGTTTATGAATACAAAATTTTATCGAATGTTTTAAAGGCCTATTGAGCATTTTAACTAATGAATGGTTTAAACCTTCAATAGGCTTTTTTTATGAATAAGACCGAAAGTGTTTAAAATATGGAAATTGAACAAAGTGCATCTATTAATGAAAAAAGTGACGCAGAAATATTGAAAAAAAAAGACGGGTTGCACTCCGGGAGTGCCGGCAGATGTGAAAACTTGAATATTAACGTTGAAATAAATCAATTTTTAATTTAATTATTAAATATTACTCATTTTTTTTCAATATTTCTGCGTCACTTTTTTCATTAATAGATGCACTTTGTTCAATTTCCATATTTTAACACTTTCGGTCTTATTCATAAAAAAGCCTATTGAAGGTTTAAACCATTCATTAGTTAAAATGCTCAATAGGCCTTTAAAACATTCGATAAAATTTTGTATTCATAAACGCTTCATAAACGTTCTATAACTAGAATGTCCTACAACTTCTAAATGTTGCCATTATAATGAAGTCATCCAACAAATTGGCCAACACATTAAATCGGCATACGAGAATATCTGTCTACGAACCGAATATTTGTGTCCATAGACATTATTACGTATGAAAAACTAATTTATTGTCTACAGTTTCAACAGTTTTGACGCGACAACGTCATGGTCGTCATGGAAACAATATGAATATGTCAATGAATGAATTTGATATTGTATGTGTCAAACTAAAAAACTTTTGAATATTTTTTTTGTATTTAAAATAAATGAAATTAAGACCGGAGACTAGTTGCAATAAAGGGCAAAGAATTGAATATTGGTTGGAGGAGGATAAGGTGTGTACCTACTGTTACAGCTAAAATGTGTTCAAAGTAAGTTATGTTTTGTAAACATTCTCAATTTCTTATACTTATGCTTGCTTTTGCTTCTAATCCAGATTTTTTGGAAGAATTGGTCAGGGAGAGGTCTCCATAATAGAAAATAAAAACACTGACACAAGCACTAACGCTAAACAGGGGCAGCCTGGCATGATTTACGAATTAGGTGCCTATCCAATTTACAATTTTACGAAGAACTTCGTTTGCCTGTACAAAACTCATTGTAACAAAAAAAACCCGCCATAAGAATAATAATGACTGTTATTTTGATGCCGCTACTGATTAATTAAATCAGTATAAATAAGATAATGAAGAGAAAGAATTTATAACATTAGTTTTGTATTTCAGGTCAATAGGACTAGTAAGGATGGTGCTTCACTACGAATAGCAGAAAATGAAACGGCCTACAGAAGAGATGGCACAGATGGCAAATGAAAAGCAAACATTTTAAAAATGTTGTTCTGCTTGCACAAGTTTTAGAAGCCAAATTAGAGTTTAGAGTATTGTTCAGCCGTGAACAGGCAAGAGTTACATACGCCAGCGTCAGCATCAAGAGCGACATACATTCGTTCCACATAAATTACTAATTAGTAAATGAATAAATTAGTCATCAAGCTGGAGTAGAGTTTGATTCATCTTCTATAATTCCTCTCACTATGGCCAAGACGCCTTTAGCCATCACCAGTTCTATGAGTCTGTGGGACCGGCAATGACAAAACTATTTCCTGTGTACACATTGCACGACGTACACAAACCCCTATTCCTACCCAAATTCTGTCTGTTCCCGTAGGTCTCCCGTAGGCTTGTATGATAGGTTAGGGTGTTAGGATAACTAGGGTGTTAAGTAGTTGATGTAGGTTTATAATCAGTAGGGTGAGGTAACCATAGATACCAGGCTCAATTGTTACAAACTTAGCCACACTGTATGCATTTGGAATAACAGCCGTACTAAGCTGTAAGTCCCGATGCGTACAAGTATTATAAAAATAAACTGATATTTGTATACAAGCTTTTTATTAATGAACTACTCCCCAAATTTCTTCTCTTTTACTTTAGATCTTGTTGGCTCAAAATATTGCCACTTCCACGTTGTCGTCGGTGGCAGCGCAGAGGTCACTTTGACTGCATGTTTTGGGTAGGACAAATAAGGCAGGATAGGAAGTGGAGCATGTTTTGCAACATAGCTTCACAGCCACACCCTACTGGAGCATCTCCCTGCAGGGTGTAAACTTCCGTGGTCGACACGGAAGCATTGTTTTCACACAAAAGCAGCAATGTCCCACAGTATTTCTTGTTGCTATAATGTGCTTCGTTATATTTTTCGTCGCTTCTATTTTGTATTGTAGGTAGGTATATAATAATAAACTAAATTGGTTAAACAGATGTTCAAAATAAATTAAATACAACTGCGGCTCCTCGAAGTACTATTGTTTACGAAACTGACTTTTTAAACATTTGTACGTCAAATGTCATTTTCTTCGGCCATCTTAGTCGTGTCTCACTTGGTTCACTTCGGTTGGCGCCGCCGTAGAAAGAGATGGGGGGGGGGAGGGGAAATCTCTCCTGACGGTCACGTGTCCTGACGCGATGCCCTGACGCGAGTTTAACATTTTTTACCCATTACAAAAAGTGTTCAACGCCGCTAAAGAAGTTTTCACTTCAAAAAAATGAGTAATATTAATTAAATTAATGATTGATTTATTTCAACGTTAATATTCAAGTTTTCACTTCTGCCGGCACTCCCGGAGTGCAACCCGTCTTTTTTCTTGTAGAAAAGGAATCTGTAACTTATCACCAGATAAATTAAAATATAACATCAAAAAAACACTTTTTACTGCCAAAAATAGTAAATGATCACCAAAATTAAAACTCCATATTATTGTAAAGTACCTAGGTAAAGATATTTCTATTCTCATTTGCTTGCACTTGCATCCTAAGTCGACGGAGCCCCGCGAAGCTGGGCTCCTATTTCTGTGTACAGGGTTTAAAGTAACCTAACCAAACCTAACCTCGGGGTACCCAGCTAGAACTATTGTAATTTTAGACTTAATTTTTTTGGTGTTCAATATATTTTTTGGTGATCATTATAATTATTTAATCCCCGATTTTATTTATTTGTAAAGATAAAGATTTAATTTTGCAAAGATCTACCTTGTTAAAGATAACTTTCTTCTGTAATGGACCTTTCTAATGAGGCATGCCTGAGTGGTCGTAACTGGTGGTAGAGTCTCATACATATAATTTAGTTCATCCTCCTTTTAAAGTAATTTTCTTTTAAAAGCAAAATGAAGTTTAACTAAAATGTGGAATGCACTATTTACATCCCAGCAATAACTTTTTCTCATCTTTATCACTAGATAAAAACAATAGCACTGAAGAAAATGCAGCCAGTTTTCATTCGAGTTCAGATGCTGAAACATCTACGCGATTAAATTATAGGATTTAAAAAATCGCGATGAAAGAGCTAAAGTCCATTACATCGTTACGCCCGTGTATTTCCATATTGTTTTTTTTAATGACGATTGTTATTTATACGAATTGTGTTGTTGCTTATGAATATGAAAACATTATTCAGGATTTACCAGCGGCATCGGATTTCGATTATTATTTAAGTGCATTGGAAAAGGCGGTAGATTTTTGTTTCATACATAAGAATTACGTGGATTTGAATTTGCAGTTCGGATTGTTTATGATAGACGGTAAGATTGTACCAGACTAGTAACGATATTTTGAATGGAAGGGTTCTTTACTGGTTGTTAATTTTATAACCTGAGTGTGAAAGTTTTTTTTTTGGGAATCAGTCTTAACACAAGGTTTCAGGCAAGTTTCGGTTTAATCTGTCAAGCTCCGCTAATGAGACACACAATTGATTTTCTATTGTTTCGTCGCCGATCGGCGAACCGCGCCGCTTGACCGGTTAATTGATAATTGATGAGACACTAATCAAAGCGTAGTCATTGTTATAATCGGATAAAAAAAGTACTGAAAACTCATTTCATTTCCTTATCATATCTACCAGTTCAGAACAATAAAACGAATTAGCTAACCTATGCGTTCTATTGCAGATGAAATCAATTCGTTCGTGATAAAAATTAAATTTTGTTTATTATGATGAGTAGATGGATTTTGTTCGTTGCCAGTTCATTCGAAAATCTTTAATGCCTATTTTCGTTTAGTAGGTGCCCTTGTTGGAGGTGTTAAAATCGAAATACCAACAAACAATTCGAATTTTTCCAGATCAATGTTACCCTTATTGAGTTTGCGCCCTGAGTCCGATCCGAATCCGAGAAATGACGATGTCTGTCCGAACAGATCGTCACAAAATGTTTTAAATTCTGATGGAAGGAATTCTGATTTAGTGCGGAACGCATCCTGTCATAGAAAAAGTACAGACGCCAGCACATTAAGCTACTACAATCTGTCAAATTTCTTTAATAGATTTTCAACTTTACCGCTATAGCATAAGGCTCGAAGTTGATTGGGAAAATTTTACAGTTTCGGGTAGCTTGATGTGCTGGCGTCTGTACTACGGGCACTTCTTCGGACCATTAGTATTCTCGGATGCGCAAACAAACTGAGAACAACGTTGGAATGAAATGTTTACTTTTCTTTTTTTTGCAGTAAATTTGAGACAAGTTTTGGAACAGGATATAACGAGTATCCCTGCAAAAATACGTTCCCGTTTGGAAGTAATATTTCGTAAGAACGACGATGTGGCTAAGCATTTCCAATTCATGGTAAAAAAAAATCAAAATGTGACAAACTATAGCCAGAACCAAAAATGTAAAATATTTTTCTTTGCGTTATAGGTTGCAGACTGCAATTAATGTATATGTCGTGGACATATCGTAGATTTGCTCACTTCATGAAATGCTCGAGAATTTCATGAAATGGTCGCATTTCATTAAATGTTTCACTGTCTATTGGCCACATCATGATGTGGTCTGGCCAGATCAATGATTACTCAACGTTTGACGATACGAACAGTTAAACGCACGACTACTTCATGATGTGGCCAAACATTAGTGATCATATCTTAAAATAATAAGAATATCCGCCGGTAGAGGCGTCGGTGTCGGTTTCCTCTGTGGGTTCCCTATCCATTTGCATAAAATTTTAAGACCTAATATAACTTGGCATACTTTTGTGTCTCTTAATTATATTTTCGCATAACAGCTTACGCATAATTTCTCTAATCATAATAATGATTAAGCATAATATTCTAAAGCATAAATTTAGCATGCTCGTTTTATTTCTAACGACGTCAGGTCTACGCGGGGCGCCTATTTCTGTCTGCAGGGTTTAAAGGAACCTAACCAAACCGAACCTCAGGGTGTCCATGACGTCGTTTAGTATTATGCGAACCCTAAATTCTTGATATGGCCAAACGTCGAATGATATATCATTAAACGTTGACTTTTAAACGATATGGTCAATCTTAGCTGGCCATTTCATCATACACGACCATTTCATGAAATGAACGAACACTTCATGAAATGATCAATTCTATGATCTGGCCACGACATATACATACACATATGTATATATTCTTAAGAAATACTTAAGTACTTCTTTTAATAGCAGGTATGTAGATATAATTCCAGAATTGAAATATCAGCAAATCAGTCCGAGATTCTCCAGTAACAGTTACAATATATATTTTGCGTATTTATTGTGAAAATGTGAAAATAATATCTACAGGTCATTAGTTCATTTCAACTCTTTGATTTTGATTATTTTCAGTGGCACTACTCTTTTACCAGGCAAATACGTGGCTAAGGCCAGATACATTTAATATAAATCTACTGAATGTAACGAAGATCTACACTCCAAAAGAGCTGCAGGATATTATTGGCGAATGGCAGAAATATCGCAAAAGCGTGTTCGATTTCGAAACAATGAAACCTACGCCTGCCGAAATAGGTTAACTGGGCTTTGTTTAATATCTTCAACCAATAAAATAATGTCTGAGAATGTTCTTATAAAATGTGAAGTATAATGAAACCTTACAATGCAAGCGACCCTTAGCAAAATACTCGTATAACTATTGTAAACAATAAATTTCTACTATCGTAACGACATCGAGGGTAAAATTTCCAGTTCTTGGTGTTCGAAACACCTTTTCTTGACGAAACGAGCCTTTTTGCATCAGTCCCTTGACTTAGGTTAAAGTTATTATTTCATTGTTTTTAATCTAACATATTACTTTAGATTTATGCATATCACTGTTGGCACTGACTGACCCTGTTAGGTTAAAGTTATTATTTCATTGTTTTTAATCTAACATATTACTTTAGATTCATGCATAGCAATGTTGGCGCTGACTGATCCTTTACATAAAGAAGTAAAACTTCAGCCTAGCTGCCTGATTCCCTATCGCTGCAAATTGGTGATGGTAGGAGGCAACCAGTTCGGCTATGGGCTGACACACAGGTACGTCTTGTATAATTATAATCGTAATACAAGAAGATTCTTGGACTTCCGGAGAAGTCTTCAATTCAGTTTCATTTATTTATTCAGTCAAAAACTATCCATTAAACCACAAGTACACACATTTAACACAACATAAAAATATTATACTACATCTAAGTATACAACTTCCCTACTCGTATTAGTTTGGGGATGCAATCCTCAGGTATACGGTATAGGTGGACAAATGTTTTCACTTTGGAACTGAATCTTCCATGGAATGAAATCGTCGCCTACCGTTATCGAAGCAAAGTACAAACTACCCATAAATTCGAAATGTTTTAACAATCATTCTTTGTGTGATAAAAATATAGGACCTAAACTATGTATCTACAAATTGTAATAGTATTACCATCTTATTATAATAGTCTAAATACCTACAACATCATCAGCAGCCTAAAGCAGTCCACTGCTGGACGTAGGCCTCTCCAATTGCCCGCCATTCAGCTCGATTCTCGGCAACTCTCATCCAGCTGCTACCAGCCACTCTGCGAAGATAGTCGGTTCACCTACCTGAGGGTCGCCACCGCGCCGTGCGACGGTTTGCTGATTCGCGATCTCCATTCAAGAACACTTCTACCCCAACGGTCATCGGGTCTATAGCTAATATGGCTGGCCCATTACCACTTCAGGATGCATCATCATTTTAGTCGGTATAAAATAATCATTATTTTTTAGGATTTTATTCATGGCCGTTGCCCGTTTTTCTCGAAGATGTAGCGTGTTCTCGAAAATCGAGGACAGTATTAAGGCGGATATGTTTTGCAAGAATTGTTTTAACGAGGCGCAATTCATTGCCTTAAATAACTTTTCCCTGCCTGACCTCATGTATGAACAGAGTAAGTGAAAATATGATACGATCATTACTTGAATTGAAAAATACTAAGACTGATAATTCAAAATCTTTAAACTGTTTCAGTTGCTGTCTGTGGCCTTTACGGCCACGCTCAGTTTTTGCGCAACAGCTGGCTCAAAACTACAGTTCGGTTCCAAACTTCAAGAGGTTGTTTCTCTGAGAAGATAGCAACTAGAGATTTCGATGGGAATCAAATGAGAGAGAATGAAAACGATGAGTGGAAAATCGAGAGGTCGTTGGATATCATGAATGGGCAGTGCAACGTACACTTCACGGCGATGGCTCAGGCAGCGCTCTCAAGTGCCCTCAGATATATAGTAGAGACTTATTACGTGTATTATTGAAACTTATTGCGTGTTACTGTTATTGCTCTCTGTTTGTGGTCTCTATAGATGTTATTCTTTCTTTTACTGTGAGAGGACGGTTATCCCCCACGCGGGCCCAGTGCGGCTGGGTGGATGTCACATGGCTTCGAATTTTTGGTTCTTCTTCTCTGACTAAATTACACAAAGTGAAATGCATGCCTGTCTGCCTATTCAACAACACCAGTCGGGTCCATTACCACTGAGCTACCACTGCTCTCTTTGGGGGTTGAGTCAGGACATATACATACAATGTCGCCCATCCTCCTTTAAAATATTTTTCCATTAAAAAGGAGTGGAACTTGAATTTGGAGTGCACTGCTGACACACAGCCACATCTACATAGGATAGCCTCTGTAGCCTGTGTAGGTACCTGCCGCTCTATGATGAGTTTATTAGGGTTCCGTACCTCAAAAGGAAAAACGGAACCCTTATAAAATCACTTCGTTGTCCGTCTGTCTGTCCGCTAGTGAAGACCCTTTTTCTCAACAACGCATGGAGTTATCAAATTGAAATTAATATCAAATACTCAAAATTGCAACCCCTTGAAGCAGTGAAAAAAATCAAACTTCTAAGTCAACGCAATCAAAAGATACGGGCGTAAATGTTCCGAAATCAAAACCTATAGTAGAATCATGTTTAGTAAGAAGCAATGTCATGTATGTACTTAGCACAAGTAGAGGAAAAAATCCGAAACCGTAAATTTGTAGTTACATTACAAAAAAATTTAAAACTATTTACTTAGGCACCTACAAATTTGTACGGAGCCCTCGGTGCGCGAGTCCTACTCGCACTTGACCAGTTTTTTTTTTCTTGTAGAAAAGGAATCTGTTAACTTATCACCAGATAAAGTAAAATATAACATCAAAAAAACACTTTTTACTGCCAAAAATAGTAAATGATTACCAAAATTAAAACTCCATTTTATTGTAAAATACCTAGGTAAAGATATTTGTATTCTTATTTGCTCGCTCTTGCATCCTAAGTCGACGGAGCCCCGCGAAGCTGGGCTCCTATTTCTGTGTACAGGGTTTAAAGTAACCTAACCAAACCTAACCTCGGGGTACCCAGCTAGAACTATTATAATTTTAGACTTAGTTTTTTTGGTGTTCAATATATTTTTTGGTGATCATTATATTTAATCCCCGATTTTATTTATTTGTAAAGATAAAGATTTAATTTTGCAAAGATCTACCTTGTTAAAGATAACTTTCTTCTGTAATGGACCTTTCTAATGAGGCATGCCTGAGTGGTCGTAACTGGTGGTAGAGTCTCATACATATAATTTAGTTCATCCTCCTTTTAAAATAATTTTCTTTTAAAAGCAAAATGAAGTTTAACTAAAATGTGGAATGCACTATTTACATCCCAGCCATAACTTTTTCTCACCTTTATCACTAGATAAAAACAATAGCACTGAAGAAAATGCAGCCAGTTTTCATTCGAGTTCAGATGCTGAAACATCTACGCGATTAAATTATAGGATTTAAAAAATCGCGATGAAAGAGCTAAAGTCCATTACATCGTTACGCCCGTGTATTTCCATATTGTTTTTTTTAATGACGATTGTTATTTATACGAATTGGGTTGTTGCTTATGAATATGAAAAGATTATTCAGGATTTACCAGCGGCATCGGATTTCGATTATTATTTAAGTGCATTGGAAAAGGCGGTAGATTTTTGTTCCAGACATAAGAATTACGTGGATTTGAATTTGCAGTTTGGATCGTTTATGATAGACGGTAAGATTGTACCAGACTAGTAACGATATTTTGAATGGAAGGGTTCTTTCCTGGTTGTTAATTTTATAACCTGAGTGTGAAAGATTTTTTTTTGGGAATCAGTCTTAACACAAGGTTCCAGGCAAGTTTCGGTTTAATCTGTCAAGCTCCGCTAATGAGACACAATTGATTTTCTATTGTTTCGTCGCCGATCGGCGAACCGCGCCGCTTGACCGGTTAATTGATAAATTGATGAGACACTAATCAAAGCGTAGTCATTGTTATAATCGGATAAAAAAAATACTGAAAACTCATTTCATTTCCTTATCATATCTACCAGTTCAGAACAATAAAACGAATTAGCTAACCTATGCGTTCTATTGCAGATGAAATCAATTCGTTCGTGATAAAAATTAAATTTTGTTTATTATGATGAGTAGATGGATTTTGTTCGTTGCCAGTTCATTCGAAAATCTTTAATGCCTATTTTCGTTTAGTAGGTGCCCTTGTTGGAGGTGTTAAAATCGAAATACCAACAAACAATTCGAATTTTTCCAGATCAATGTTACCCTTATTGAGTTTGCGCACTGAGTCCAATCCGAATCCGAGAAATGACGATGTCTGTCCGAACAGATCGTCACAAAATGTTTTAAATTCTGATGGAAGGAATTCTGATTTAGTGCGGAACGCAACCTGTCAAAGAAAAAGTACAGACGCCAGCACATTAAGCTACTACAATCTGTCAAATTTCTTTAATAGATTTTCAACTTTACCGCTATAGCATAAGGCTTGAAGTTGATTGGGAAAATTTTACAGTTTTGGGTAGCTTGATGTGCTGGCGTTTGTACTACGGGCACTTCTTCGGACCATTAGTATTCTCGGATGCGCAAACAAACTGAGAACAACGTTGGAATGAAATGTTTACTTTTCTTTTGCAGTAAATTTGAGACAAGTTTTGGAACAGGATATAACGAGTATCCCTGCAAAAATACGTTCCCGTTTGGAAGTAATAGTTCATAAGAACGACTATGTGGCTAAGCATTTCCAATTCATGGTACAAAAAAATCGAAATGTGACAAACTATAGGCAGAACCAAAAATGTAAAATATTTTTCTTTGCGTTATAGGTTGCAGACTGCAATTAATGTATATGTCGTGAACATATCGTAGATTTGCTCACTTCATGAAATGCTCGAGAATTTCATGAAATGGTCGCATTTCATGAAATGTTTCACTGTCTATTGGCCACATCATGATGTGGTCTGGCCAGCTCAATGATTACTCAACGTTTGACGATACGAACAGTTAAACGCACGACTACTTCATGATGTGGCCAAACATTAGTGATCATATCTTAAAATAATTAGAATATCCGCCGGTAGAGGCGTCGGTGTCGGTTTCCTCTGTGGGTTCCCTATCCATTTGCATAAAATTTTAAGACCTAATATAACTTGGCATACTTTTGTGTATCCTAATTATATTTTCGCATAACAGCTTACGCATAATTTCTCTAATCATAATAATGATTAAGCATAATATTCTAAAGCATAAATTTAGCATGCTCGTTTTATTTCTAACGACGTCAGGTCTACGCGGGGCGCCTATTTCTGTCTGCAGGGTTTAAAGGAACCTAACCAAACCGAACCTCAGGGTGTCCATGACGTCGTTTAGTATTATGCGAACCCTAAATTCATGATATGGCCAAACGTCGAATGATATATCATTAAACGTTGACTTTTAAACGATATGGTCAATCTTAGCTGGCCATTTCATCATACACAACCATTTCGTGAAATGAACGAACACTTCATGAAATGATCAATTCTATGATCTGGCCACGACATATACATACATATATATATTCTTCAGAAATACTTAAGTACTTCTTTTAATAGCAGGTATGTAGATATAATTCCAGAATTGAAATATCGGCAAATCAGTCCGAGATTCTCCAGTAACAGTAACAATATATATTTTGCAATTTTGCGTATTTATTGTGAAAATGTGAAAATAATATCTACAGGCCATTAGTTCATTTCAACTCTTTGATTTTGATTATTTTCAGTGGCACTACTCTTTTACCAGGCAAATACGTGGCTAAGGCCAAATATATTCAATACAAATCTACTGAATGAAACGAAGATCTACACTCCAACAGAGCTGCAGGATATTATTGGCGAATGGCAGAAATATCGCAATAGCGTGTACGATACCGAAACTATGAAACCTACGCCTGCCGAAATAGGTTAACTGGGCTTTGTTTAATATCTTCAACCAATAAAATAATGTCTGAGAATGTTCTTATAAAATGTGAAGTATAATGAAACCTTACAATGCAAGCGACCCTTAGCAAAATACTCGTATAACTATTGTAAACAATAAATTTCTACTATCGTAACGACATCGAGGGTAAAATTTCCAGTTCTTGGTGTTCGAAACACCTTTTCTTGACGAAACGAGCCTTTCTGCATCAGTCCCTTGACTTAGGTTAAAGTTATTATTTCATTGTTTTTAATCTAACATATTACTTTAGATTTATGCATATCACTGTTGGCGCTGACTGACCCTGTTAGGTTAAAGTTATTATTTCATTGTTTTTAATCTAACATATTACTTTAGATTTATGCATATCACTGTTGGCGCTGACTGATCCTGTACATGAAGAAGTAAAACTTCAGCCTAGCTGCGTGATTCCCTATCGCTGCAAACTGGTGATGGTAGGAGGCAACCAGTTCGGCTATGGGCTGACCCACAGGTACGTCTTGTATAATTATAATCGTAATACGAGAAGATTCTTGGACTTCCGGAGAAGTCTTCAATTCAATTTCATTTATTTATTCAGACAAAAACTATCCATTAAACCACAAGTACACACATTTAACACAACATAAAAATATTAAATAACATCTAAGTATACAACTTCCCTACTCGTATTAGTTTGGGGATGCAATACTCAGGTACCTATACGGTATGGGTGGACAAATGTTTTCACTTTGGAACTGAATCTCCCATGGAATGAAATTGTCGCCTACCGTTATCGAAGCAAAGTACAAACTACCCATAAATTCGAAATGTTTTAACAATCATTCTTTGTGTGATAAAAATATAGG
Organism: Amphipoea lucens; assembly: GCA_947508005.1. Classification (NCBI taxonomy): domain Eukaryota; kingdom Metazoa; phylum Arthropoda; class Insecta; order Lepidoptera; family Noctuidae; genus Amphipoea; species Amphipoea lucens. Next base: position 18,360,699 of record OX382359.1, on the reverse strand, counting down.
GCTTAAACTATGTATCTACAAATTGTAATAGTATTACCATCTTATTATAATAGTCTAAATACCTACAACATCATCAGCAGCCTAAAGCAGTCCACTGCTGGACATAGGCCTCTCCAATTGCCCGCCATTCAGCTCGATTCTCGGCAACTCTCATCCAGCTGCTACCAGCCACTCTGCGAAGATAGTCGGTTCACCTACCTGAGGGTCGCCACCGCGCCGTACGACGGTTTGCTGATTCGCGATCTCCATTCAAGAACACTTCTACCCCAACGGTCATCGGGTCTATAGCTTATATGGCTGGCCCATTACCATTTCAGGTTGCATCATCATTTTAGTCGGTATAAAATATGTAATCATTATTTTTTAGGATTTTATTCATGGCCGTTGCCCGTTTTTCTCGAAGATGTAGCGTGTTCTCGAAAATCGAGGACAGAATTAAGACGGATATGTTTTGCAAGAAGTGTTTCAACGAGGCGCAATTCATTGCCTTAAATAACTTTTCACTGCCTGACCTCATGTATGAACAGAGTAAGTGAAAATATGATACGTTCATTAGTTTAATTGAAAAATACTAAGCCTGATAATTCAAAATCTTTAAACTGTTTCAGTTGCTGTCTGTGGCCTTTACGGCCACGCTCAGTTTATGCGCAACAGCTGGCTCAAAACTCCAGTTCGGTTCCAAACTTCAAGTGGTTGTTTCTCTGAGAAGATAGCAACTAGAGATTTCGATGGGAATCAAATGAGAGAGAATGAAAACGATGAATGGAAAATCGAGAGGTCGTTGGATATCATGAATGGGCAGTGCAACGTACACTTCACGGCGATGGCTGAGGCAGCGCTCTCAAGTGCCCTCAGATATATAGTAGAGAAGACTTATTACGTGTATTATTGAAACTTATTGCGTGTTACTGTTATTGCTCTCTGTCAGTGGTCTTTATAGATGTTATTCTTTCTTTTACTGTGAGAGGACGGTTATCCTCCACGCGGGCCCAGTGCGGCTGGGTGGATGTCACATAGCTTCGAATTTTTGGTTCTTCTTCTCTGACCGTTTTGAGAGCAGTGGTGATAAATTACACAAAGTGAAATGCATGCCTGTCTGCCCATTCAACAACACCAGTCAGGTCCATTACCACTGAGCTACCACTGCTCCCTTTGGGGGTTGAGTCAGGACATGTACATACAATGTCGCCCATCCTCCTTTAAAATATTTTTCAACACACTTGCTCGTAAAATGGCTCTTAATGCACCGCTTTTAGGACCATAATGCAGTGTATTACAAACGCGTGCTTTTTCTTTACGTTACGGTACTTGTGCTTTATTTCCACAGATAACTATTTAATTTACTAGTCGGAGGTCGGAGAAGTGCGTTTTTTTTTTAATCTCTTCAAAGAGACTTCATGCCAAAAGGAATCCGCGAGCCATATTTCACTTTTTTTTTAATAGTCTGAAATGTCTTTGGTCCCAAAATGAACTAAAATGTATTTACCTTAAGATTAATGCGCAGTTGTAGCCCGCGAAATTCAATTTTTATAACGTTTTTTGCAATTTTCAGGTCAGTGTCAGGTTGTATCTTGATCAAAATATGATTCGCGACTATAACAGGTATGTATTTACAGAATTATAATCATTAGAATCATTAATACATCTTTCTAAGTTAGATTTGTTCCATAAGAACAAATCTCTTATGGATAAGTTCTTAGGGAACAAATCTAACTTAAATAGGTATATTATATTAATGATTCTAATGACTATAATTCTGTAAATACATGTCTATTATATATATACATTTTGATCAAGATACCACCTGATACTGACCTGCGAATTGCAAAAAACTTAAGAAAATTTAAATTTCGCGGTCTACCACTGCGCATTCACCTTAGGGTGCATCCACACAGAGCAAGGCATGCGCCGCAAATGATTCTTTTTAATTGTATGGTTGCCTCAGGCTGAGGCATCTAACATACAAATAAAGCACTTGCGGCGCATGCCTCGCTCTGTGTGGATGCACCTTATAATAATTGTCCGTGGTCCCTCGCGGAACCAAACGGAAAAGACCATTGGCGTTCTATTATTGCGGATTCTCACTGAATTAATGTATATTTCTGTATGCCAATAGTACTTTCTAATTCCATACTAACTAAACTACAATTTGACATACGACAACACTACGATCAGACTAAACATTATCTTGTGTTTACTATATTTTTTCTATAGGCTGTTTATCGGTTTGTCTGTGCCTTTAAATAAATAAACGCGCGCCATTACTTACTCTATGGGTAAACCTGCGCGCGCACGCTGGCGCGGCGCGCGGAAAAACAAACCCAGCCCGCCATTATCCATAGAAGTTAATATTTAACAATACAAGCCTGTTTTTGTCCTCGCAAGTGTGTTGAAAAACGTCGTATGATACGCGTGTGCATTGATAATTAAACTCTCGGCTACCTTATCGCGCTCGCCTACAGCTCGCGCGAATAATACCGCCTCCAGTTTAATGATCAACATAGCACACATGTATCATAATATACTATTTCCATTAAAAAGGAGTGGAACTTGAATTTGGAGTGCACTGCTGACACACAGCCACATCTCAGCCTCTGTAGCCTGTGTAGGTACCTGTCTCTCTATGATGAGTTTATTAGGGTTCCGTACCTCAAAAGGAAAAACGGAACCCTTATAAAAGCACTTCGTTGTCCGTCTGTCTGTCCGCTAGTGAAGACCCTTTTTCTCAACAACGCATGTAGTAATCAAATTGAAATTAATATCAAATACTCAAAATTGCAACCGCTTGAAGCAGTGAAAAAAATCAAACTTCTAAGTCAACGCAATCAAAAGATACGGGCGTAAATGTTCCGAAATCAAAACCTATAGTAGAATCATGTTTGGTAAGAAGCAATGTCATGTACTTAGCACAAGTAGGTAGAGGAAGAAATCCGAAAACCGTAAATTTGTAGTTACATTACAAAAAAAATTAAAACTATTTACATAAGTACCTAAAAATTTGTACGGAGCCCTCGGTGCGCGAGTCCTACTCACACTTGACCAGTTTTTTTTTCTTGTAGAAAAGGAATCTGTTGAAAGTATTTTCTTGCAAGAGCATTGGGTAGGTTCGGTATGCTTATGTTAATTGTTTGTTTGCGTTTCGTCTGTCCGTCACCCCATCTAAAGGGGATGGGCGGAGGTCGAAGGAAACAAGACAATTAATTATTTTTCACTTCTCATGCTCTAAAAGTTCGTCTGTATGTTGTGCTTAGGCGACATAAAATCGCTTTGTATGTTCTAGTGCATAAAGTAATTTTTTTTTCTGAGACTAAGGTAATCAGGCCCAACAGCCACACGCGCAATAAAACTTCGTAGATTAAAGTCGTGATTTATTTCATTTTCTTTAATTTATACCACTTCCGTGTTTTCTATCGTTAATTTAATAAAATCAGGTAAAATAGTTGTCATTTATTATTTAAAAACGCAAAGAAACGTTTTTATGACTTGGCAGTATGAAGTACCCAAGTCGAATGACAAAGGTTGAAATTAAAAAAAAAAACGAGTGTGCTTATGACCACACGACTGAAGTGAAACTTCAAACGTATTTGGCTATGAGAGGAAAAGAGAAAGAAAATGTGCGCGCGCACTGATTTCTCTTGCTTATATCCCCCACTCAACTCCCGTTCGCCTCGCCCGTAGCCCGTAGACATGGGTCGTACTTGCAAAATCGAGTACCAGGGCTTCCAAGTACGTCCACCTTAAGAAACCAGGGCCTAAAACCAGGGCCTAAAACCAGGGCTCGAGATACTTTCAAGTATTTTCTATCTGCATAGAAAATTGATCCATAACTTCATACAGATAAGAAGTACAATCGCGTATTCAAAAGCCCCGTTGGAAGTAAAACTACTTGCAAAGGAAATTGATCAATGACTTCCTATAAATAAGGAGCAAAATCGCGTTTACAAATAAATACTTGCAAACCATTAAAGTAAAAAATACTTGCATACGAAATTGTTCCGTAGACTCTTACTGATAAGGAGCATGATCGCATTTGCGAAAACTAACGCGGTTGAGTACCTACGTATTTGAGCGAGTAGCCGTATAAGATACTTTATAGTTTTGCAAGTATTTTGAGTCAGTACCTGGTGTGCGTCATCATCATCATTTCAGCCGAAAGACGTCCACTGCTGGACATAGGCCTCCCCCAAGCACCTCCACTTCGACCGGTTTTGTGCTTCTCGCATCCAACGAGTTCCTGCGGCCTTCACAAGGTCGTCGGTCCACCTTGTGGGAGGCCTCCCAACGCTACGCCTTCCGGTACGCGGGCGCCACTCCAGAACCTTTCGGCCCCATCGGCCATCTGTTCTGCGAGCAATGTGCCCTGCCCACTGCCACTTAAGTTTGGCAATTCTTCGGGCTATGTCGGTTGGTTCTCCTGCGGATCTCTTCATTTCTGATTCGATCCCGCAGGGAAACTCCAAGCATAGCCCTCTCCATTGCCCTTTGGGTGACTTTTAGCCTTCTAATAAGGCCCATTGTGAGCGACCACGTTTCAGTGCCATATGTCATCACTGGCAACACGCACTGGTCAAAGACTTTCGTCTTGAGACACTGCGGGTATGTGGGACGAGAAGATATTGCGTAGCTTCCCGAACGCTGCCCAGCCGAGTCGGATTCGACGATTGACCTCTTTCTCGAAGTTGGACCTACCTAACTGGACAGTTTGTCCTAGGTAAATATACTCGTCCACGACTTCGAGTGTAGCGTCTCCGATCTTCATGAGAGTGGGTGTTACATGGGCATTTGACATGACCTTCGTTTTGTCCATGTTCATTTTCAGACCCACTCTTTCAGAGGCTCTACTGAGGTCCTCCATAGTCTCAGCCATGACTACTATATCGTCGGCAAACCGAAGGTGAGTTATGTACTCGCCATTGATGTTAATGCCAGCTCCTTTCCAGTCCAGAACCTTGAAGACATCCTCCAGAGCAGCGGTGAACAGTTTCGGAGAGATAACGTCTCCCTGTCTCACACCTCGCTGCAGAAGGATAGGTTTCGAGGTCTGGTCCTGGAGTCGAACTGACATAGTGGCGTTTTCGTACAGACACTTCAGCACCTCGATGTACCGATAGTCGATCTGGCACCGTTGAAGAGACTGCAGTACAGCCCATGTCTCGATCGAATCAAAGGCTTTCTCGTAGTCCACAAACGCTAAGTAGAGAGGCAGGTTATACTCTTCGGTCTTCTGTATAACCTGTCGCAGCGTATGTATGTGTTCTACGGTGCTAAAGCCTTTACGGAAGTGGTGTGCGTACTTGGAAGCAAATACCTGGTGTAAAAACCTGGTCGCGTAAATACGTACCTTCCCTACTCGCCCGATCACAGTTTTCGTAACGTTTACGTCACGCGTTCGCCAGCTTACTCTCCAAGTCAAGTGTGCGTGAAGAAGTTTCACTTGAATAATTTTGACACAACAAAAATCGAATTTGACAATCGCGACTCGTCGACACGTGGTACTTATTTGCCCTACCCCGTGAACTGTTTTTTAGAGCCGCAGGCGCGGAGGGGCGGCCTTGGCGTGTTTTTTAAGGAATTTTTCACTTTTTGTATGGAAAATATGAAAAATGCTTACCTACATGTTGAGTTTTAGGAGTTTATGGGTATCATAAAGGGGGTCGAAATTTTCATTATTTTTGCGATAGGACGCACCATTTTCGAGATATAAGCAAAAGAAAAAAAACTTCAAACGTATTTGGTTATGAGAGGAAGAGAGAAAAAAAATGTGCGCGCGCACTGCTTTCTCTTGCTTATATCCCCCACTAAACTCCCGTTCACCTCGCCCGATCACACTTTTCGTAACGCGTTCGCCAGTTTACTCCCCAAGTCAAGCGCGCGTAAAGAAGTTTCCCTTAAAAAAAAATACTTGCATACGAAATTGTTCCGTAGACTCTTACTGATAAGGAGCATGATCGCATTTGCGAAAACTAACGCGGTTGAGTACTTACGTATTTGAGCGAGTAGCCGTATGAGATACTTTATAGTCTTGCAAGTATTTTGAGTCGGTACCTGGTGTGCGTACTTAGAAGCAAATACAGTGTAAAAACCCGGTCGCATAAATACGTACCTTCCCTACTCGCCCGATCACACGTTTTCGTAACGCATTCGCCAGTTTACTCCCCAAGTCAAGCGCGCCTAAAGAAGTTTCACTTCAAAAAAAACTTTTAAAATGTTTCGTGGCGGTATTATCTGTGGTGGCGGGAAATTGCTATGCTTTGCAACATTTTTGATTAATTATGTACTGTATACTTTATGCCTGTTTCATTTTCTCGCAATCGAAGTGAAAGGCAGAGTGTATATAACTCAGGCATAAACGAGCCATTTTACCCCTCGACTTAACTATCCACCCTCGCCTGCGGCTCGCGTGGATATAAATGTCTCGGGGTAAAATAGCTTCTTTTATGCCTTAGTTGTACAATCTACTATTACTGCGCTACTGCACAGGTATTAGGCGATTGGCACACTGCTGCGTTTCACGCAGCGGTGTGCGGGATACGGAGTCAAATTCCACGCGCGTGAGTGCGTTTTTATTGAATTTGTATGTAAAAAATCACGCGCGTGGGTGCGTTATCTGCGCCCCGCTGCATCATGCGGGGCAGTGTGAGAATCGCCTTATAATAAGCAAAGTTAAAATTATAATGTGTCAAGTGAAAGAATAAAGTGGATAACCGAATCGAATTTTGTGAATAGTATCAATATAGAAAGTTTCTAGGAAATAATCTGACCACTTAACCAATCTGCCTAGCCTTTTCGCCTAAAAATGTCTCGCTGACGGTGGCGTGTGTCTTGGGTCATTTAGCTCCCTTCAAAATGGTTGAGCTGAATGGAGCTGATCTATGGCGTTATGTTCGTGAACGGGCGCCGTCAGTTGGGGCTGGTCATCACTTAGCTGCCTCGGCTTATTTTTAATTATTTTATTTAAAAATAAGCCGAGGATTTGATAAGCCGAGGGATTGAGCGATCAATCGCTTGACACATCGGACGTATCTTGATTAGCTTATTATGATACAATTAATTAATTACAAATAAAATTGTTAGAATTATTTGCGTCGTCAGTGATATAAGTGTGTCGCGAGTGATTATTACGAGGTTACTGACTCTGTGTAAGAATGAGCTAAAGTATTTTTAAAGACAAATAGTGTTTCTGTGTTAGATATGTCTAACACAGGATCTAGCCCGTTTGGCCGTAGCCATCTAGTACCGCGAAGTCCTCCGCCAACACCAACTCAAGATTTCCAGCCAATAGACCCAAAGCCACCACCTCCCATGGAGAATGAGCTACCAACTGAAGTCATTTCTACGCCAGAGATACAGAAATGGATGGGGTCCATAGAAAAAATCCTAAGTGAGGTATGCAGTATAGTTGCTGAGGGAAAAATGATCGCGGAACAAAAGGTTCGTGTAGCCAATCTTTGCCGTAGTGTCTCAAGTGGCGCATCTCAGATGGCTGTTTTATATCAAGCCCTAAAGCAAAAAACCATTCAAGCCCATAGTACCATTCAGCACTTACAGCAACAACAGAACATCGCGAACTCTCTCCTACAGTTCAAAGAAGTGGTTGAAGGCATTTCAAAACCTTCAGAACCCTTTTCGTACGCTAATATGGTCAAAAAAGGTTCGGATAACTTTGTGCGCCCAGCAAATTTAAGCTCAGTTGCCATATATCCCAGCGACAAGACCAAATCTAGTGACGATACCAAGTCTCTCGTACAGAAAATTATTTCGCCCGGGGAACTTAAACTACATGTTCGTGGTCTTAAAAAAGTAAAAAATGGAGGTGTACTTATCAGTACCGACTCCAAAGAGGACATTCAAAAGCTCAGAAGCTCAGAAAAACTCGTTTCTTCAGGCCTTAAGGTTGAAGAACCATCAAAACGGCGCCCAAGAATCACAGTTATTGGTGTCCCGGTAGCGCTGACTGATAAGGAGGTTTTTGACTGCATCTACGAACAAAACCTCTCAGATAAGTTGACCAATACTACTCGTGAGTCTTTTGAAGAACAAATTAAACTGAGCCATAAATCTGGGAAAAAAGACCTCCCTAATTGCAACTACATACTAGAAGTGCCAGCTAGCATAAGGAAGATTCTAGTGAATCAAGGACGAATATTTATCAATTGGACGTCATGCCCAGTACGAGATTTCACGATTGTTACACGGTGCTTCAACTGCCAGCAGTTCGGTCACGCGGCTAAGTTCTGCCGTGAAACTAGCCCGACGTGCAACCACTGCGGAGAGACTGGCCACTCTTTTAAGGAATGTAGCGCAAAATCCAGTCCACCCAACTGTGCGACGTGCAAACGTTTCAAGAGAAAAAGTGATCATAAAACTGGTGACGTAAATTGTCCAGCACGAAAATATGCCGAGGACAATTATATCCATTCCATAGATTATGAAGGCGCCTAAGAGCGCTATCTATTAACCTATCTATTTAGCACACTAGTAGTAGTTTTTTGTTTGTTTACATATTTTAGTTGTTTATTTATCATGACTGATCAATTGATAAGTGACCTAGATCAATTTTCTGTGTCTGAAGCTATAAATTGTAACGTTGATGAGTGTAAACACCTCTTTCCCTTGGGAGAGAAACCGCTGACCCTACTCACACAAAACATTCGCAGCATAAATAGAAATATAAATGGCTTTGAAATATTGCTACAGAACCTGGGTATAAGTTGTGACATTATCGTCCTAACAGAATGTTGGTTGACAAACCAAACAGCTGTTATACCATCATTAGACGGATATGTTTCGCATAAAACCAACAGAAAAATCAACCAGAATGATGGTTTAGTTGTATTTGTTAACAATAACTTAAGTACTACTGTAGAAGAACCTTTGCTACAAAATAGTAATTGCTTACTCATTAAAATTAATTCAGACACGGTAATTATGGCTATATACAGACCTCCTTCTCAAAATGTTGCAAATTTCTTAGATTCACTAAACGTACAGTTACAAAGTCTTACAACTTTTAAACACATAATACTGATGGGGGACATCAATATCAACATTGCTTCTGAGAAAATGGATATAAATGCACATAACTATCTTAATATCTGCTCCTTCCACGGACTCTTGCCAGCTCATTACCATCCCACGCATCAAAGCGGTTCATGCTTAGATCATTTCATTATAAAAACAACTAACCCAACCAAAACATTTGTTACTAACTCTTCGCTTACTGATCATCAAGCAGTTTTACTAACATTACAAGTTTCTTTACCCAGAAAAAAATGTTTACGTAGCTATACTAAAGTCAACATGACACACCTCGAAAAAGAAATACGTAATATTAATTTTGACCCAGTTTATAATTCCACCGATGCAAACATTTCTATTAATTATTTTATAAATTCACTTCACTCTGCAATAATAAAACACACAGTCGCTAAAATAACGCCGAGGAAGTATAAGTGTATTAAACCTTGGATTACACCTGGACTTGTTCGATGTATTAGGCATAGAGACAAACTTCACATAAAGTCCAAACTTGAGCCTGGAAATGAAATTCTTTCTATTACGTATAAAAGATATAGAAACTTCTGCAACAACCTTCTGAAAAAAATAAAAAATGAATATGATAGAAAAGAACTGCAGAAAGCAGGCAAAAATAGTAAACTTATTTGGAAATTTATAAAAACAAATACATTTAGAACAAAACAACCTGAACCTCCACTTGACTTATTGACAATAGAGAACAACCCAATCGAATCAACAAATAAAGTTAATTTCTATTTTTCTAACGTAGGCAAAACTTTAGCAGAAAAGAACATACAATCTAGAAGTTCTTTCTCTCAGAACCAACCTAAAACTTTCCCCACACTCAAATCGTTTGTCTTACTAGATACGGATGTCGATGAAGTACTAACAATTATTTCTGGATTAAAGGACGTTTGCGCGGTTGGGTGGGACGACATATCAAACAACATACTTAAACATTTCAAATACCTACTTGCTCCGCCACTAACTCATATTTTTCAGTTATGCTTAACTAATGGTATATTCCCTAAGGCGCTTAAAAAAGCAGTGGTAACTCCTGTATATAAATCTGGTGACAAAAAATGTTTTAATAACTACAGACCCATTTCCGTTTTAACAGGGCTCTCCAAGATCCTGGAGAAAATTATTAATATTAGATTAATGAAATACTTAGAAGATAACAAATTGCTTTCAGATAGACAATTTGGTTTTAGGCCCAAAAAATCTACTAACCAAGCAGTACATCAAATGACTGAATATATAACCACTAATTTGGATAAGGGCATGCACTCCATTGGGATCTTCCTAGACCTCGCCAAGGCCTTTGACACAATTTCCTGTCCTTTATTATTGGACAAGCTTGAAACACTCGGAATAAGAGGAACAACGCTTTCACTACTTTCTGATTATCTTAGTGACCGTGTACAATGTGTTAAAATTGGTCAGTACGTCAGTTCTGAGCTTCGGAATTGTAATTACGGAATACCACAAGGTAGTATTTTGGGTCCTACTTTATTCCTAGTATATATAAACGACCTGTGCAGCTTAAAACTCCCAAATGGTGTCATAATGTCTTATGCAGATGACACAGCTCTATTGTTTTCAGACAAATTTCGAGATGAGGTGTATAAACAAGCCCAGAACGGTTTTAATATAGTGTCTAATTGGCTATATGAAAATCTCCTAACACTAAACGCAGAGAAAACCAAATACATGTTATTTACTATGAGAAATACTAACCTACCAACTACTAACATAAACATTTATGCGCATAAGTGCGGCACGTTTGCTGACAATGCATGTAATTGTCCTACTTTAGCAAAAACCGATCATATGAAATATCTTGGTGTAACGATTGACACAAATCTAAATTTCCGTAAACACATTGATTTGTTATGCACTCGAATGCGTAAATTAATATACATTTTTAAAAACTTACGATATATATCGGACTACAAATTAATTAAACAGGTCTATCTAGCTTTGTGTCAATCCATTCTCACTTATTGTATAACTTCATGGGGTGGGGCTGCTAAAACAATCCTACTGCCATTAGAACGTGCGCAGAGAGCTATCCTTAAGGTAGCCACTTTTCGCCCATTTAGATTTCCCACACACGAGCTTTACACGGCATGTAATGTTTTAACCGTGCGTCAACTATTTATATTGAATATAGTACTACATCAGCATAGAAAACTTCCTTATACCCCAATACCTATAGATAAGAGAAGAAAAGACTTAGTTTGCATAAAGCCTCAAAGTAGACATACTTTTATAAATAAATTTTATGTATTTTTAGGTCCGTTCTTGTATAATAAAATTAATAAGTCTCTAAATATATATAGTGTAAATTGTAAAAAATGTAGTGAAATGTTGAGTTAATACTTAGCGACATTTAATTACTCAGACACGGAAAAATTGCTAGAAGTACTGCAATAAGTTTATTTATGTTAACTCAATTTTTATTTCAAAATATAATTATTATGTATCAGTGCTAGCTCTATGTAAAGTAACATAATAGTGCACTAAAGCAATCAGCGTTGTTAAGTGATGGCCTGAAACACAGGTTTGAAAAAACCTACATCAGGCAGGTCGCTATTGTATTCATTAGGCCTTTAACCAATATATATAAGTTATACACTAGATTTATTTTAGGCATAGTTTAATATTTTCTTCACAATAGTAATATGTAACTTTGTAATGATGTAACTTTTATGTAATTTATATGTGAACTTATGAATAAAAATTATTATTATATTAAAAAATTATTATTATTATTATTTTTGGATTATTGTTTTGTTACTATTTGCTGTAGTTAGGACGGTTTTAACGCGCACGTCTTTTTATTTTGACATCGTTCTCACATATGTATAATTATAAATTCAACATTAATGATGTAGCTAATATTTTTGTAAAAATATAGGTAATTTAAAAGAGTTTCCATGGAGTTTCTTGCGCGTTCTTCTCCATAGGTACTTACGCTTTGGAATGGGCAACTAGCTTCATATTTTCTGACTGACTGACTTCTTGACAGTTCAAAAGTGCATGTATATGGTTTAATTAAAAATAAATGCCTTGAGTTTGGGTTTTCCCATTTATGTTGGGGTCGTCAGCCAGTCTATAATCCGAATATAATTTAACTACTATAGAAGATAGTGTAATATAGCATCCGATAGATTCACAGAAAAAATATGTAAGTACGTACGTATAGAAAATGTTCAATACTAACTTTTTAGACCTTTGTATCCTGCTTATGCGTATGAAGTTTAATTAAAATCGGTTCATTAATTTCGAAAAACAAGGGCTTGAAAGTTTGTGTGAAATGCCGTTTACGTCGTAAATGCTCTTAAAAAGGTAGGCACCTGTGGCGTAGCTTATTCACAGCTTATCCCTGCTATAATTTACCGAGAGCCGCAATACATTTTAATATAGACAAGTTCCTTTATTTTTGAAGCGGAGGCTTTTTAAATCCCCCTTAAATATTATTGTGTTAACGCCTGACTCTTTCTGTTCAGTTTATTTTTGTTGCCTTAAAGGAAATTGTTGCAAGTATTTTATTGTAGGTGCAATGAGTGTTGTTCGGTTAATTGTTTGTTGTAAATGTGGTGCTGTTCCACAAACAATAGGACACTAATTATCCATGTCCTGCGTGTCCTGTTGTCTGCACGTTACAGGAACTGATGGACGCGACTAATGGCGCCAAACTCGTAGCCGGATTCTGGGGCGACCTCCAGTTAGATGGCCATGGAAACCCTAAGAAGAATTATTTGTTTTCGTCCTTCCCGTAAGGCCATCCAAAGGAGATGGGATGATGAGTGATGAGCGGAAGTGGAAGGAAACAAGGCAATCAGTTAGGTACTTCACTGCAGAGGTAGTATGATATGCCAAGACAAAGTGATTAATCAAAAGCCAATAAAGTTCCTAAGAAAAAATATGTCCAATTAGACGAAAATTTAATAGGATCCAACTGTCGAGGAAAGGAAAGCTGTATTAGTACGTATGCGGGCTTTAAAAGAAAATTGTGTGGGTGCAAAACAATTCGAGGAAAATAAGTGATCGTTCGTCTTTATTCTCTCATCCTTGTCACTAGATAAAAACTATAGCTCCGAAGAAAATGCGGCCAGTTCTCATTCGAATCTAGGTGTTGAAACATCTTCGCGGTTAAATTTTGCGATAAAAAATCCGCGATGAAAGACCTAAAGTCGATTACTTCGTTACGCCCGTGTATGTTGATTTCCATATTGGTTTTTTTAATGACGATATTTTTTTTTATGAACAGTGTTGTTGCTGACGATGCACATAGAGAGATTATTCAGGATTTACCAGGGAAAACAGATTTTGACCGATATTTAAGAGCATTAGAAATGGTGGTAGATCTTTGTATAAGACATAAACATTACGTGAATTTGAACTTTGAGTTTGGATTGTTTCTGTTAGACGGTAAGTTTGTACAAGACTACAATTAAAGGGAGGGGTGTTCTGAATGAAAGTTGTTCTTTATTGGTTGTTATTCTATTACCTACCTTAGAGTGTAAAATAAATGTGAACATTGCTTTTTACCCGATTGCCAAGAAGGGTAAGTGAGCATGTTGCCTAAGATGCAGTCTTAAATTAAATTTTTTCAGGCCAGTTGCGGTTTAATTGATAACTTGAGACACTCTTATCAAAGCATAGGTTGTTTTCAAAGGAATTATACAAAAAAAAGTCGGAAAAACATACTGGAAGTTCATTTGAGCTGTGGTAATTCGCAGTGTACAGACGTGCTCGTTAGCAATATTTAATAATTACCTACTTTAATAATAGTGACCTCCTTTAGTGCACTACCAACCTAATGCAACTGTAATTTTGCTTAGTGTGTAGTTTCTGTATATAATGGACACGAAATAGTGAACTAGTAAAAATACAAATTGGATAACAGCCCCTTTAATCCAAGGCGGCCAGTGCATCCCTCCGCCTCGCCGTCGAAGACGACAACGTAGAACCCAGCCCTTGAGTCAGCCACGGCTAATGTTGTTTCAACGCCCGAGATTCAAAAATGGATGTCAGCCATCGAACAGCACTTAAATGAAATTTGCTCTATTGCCGCAGATGGCAAACTCAACTCTGAGCGGAAACTGAAAATCTCTACCTTGTGCCGCAAAGTAGGATCTGGAACCTCACAAATGGCAGTTCAGATCAGTTGGAAAACACTGACAGCTCACTCCACGCAAGTTTTCACGGTGAGATTTTTACAGAATCGACATGCTGTAGCTATTTATCCTAACGATATAATTATTAAAGTCAAGTGACGAAACAAAAGACCTCATGCAAAAAATCATTCGCCCTGAACAAATGAAGCTGCATGTACGTGGTGTCCGATAAGACCAAAAATGGCGGCGTTATTGTTAGTACAGAGACGAAACATGATGCTGACAAACTCAAGCACGCAGTCCAGCTCTCTACATCCGGACTTACCGCCGACGAACCAAACAAGCGCAAACCTCGGATCGTGGTTGTAGGTGTGCCGACTACTTTGGCTGAAATTGAAGTCTTCAGGTGCATTTATGAACAGAACGTAACCGATAAGTTTCCAGCAATCCCTAGTCCGAGTCCTTTTTGAGCGTGGTTAAATTAAGCCACAAATCTGGGAGGAAAGACGCGTCGACCTGTAACTATGTCATTGAAGTTACAGCCAATATACGTAAAGCCCTATAATCCCAATCAAGGCTTTTTATAAATTGGACGTCATGCCCTGTCAGGGACTTCACCTTGGTCACCAGATTCTGCAAATGCCAACAATATGGTCATGCAGCAAAAACATGCAGAGAGCTAAAATCTGGGATCCCTTCTTTTCGCATAATGTTCTTTGTCCTAATATACTTCGGCATAACGATTTTGGCACAATTTGTTTTGGCATAATAATACTTCGGCATAATTTTTTTAGGCATACATTTTATGTTGGCATAATCATCTTAAAGACTAATTTGTTTTGGCATAAATTTGATTCGCATAACGTTAGTAGGCCTAATGACTATTAGCATAACGTTAGTAGGCCTAATGACTATTAGCATAATAATATTTAGGCATACAATTAATATAATTTATACATAACATTATGTAAATTAAACGATTTTTCAATCGCGAGATAACTTTTATCTGAAGAATATATTAGATGTTTTGACAGTTTTTGTATAAAAAAATATGTCAAACAGTTAACTTCTATAATGAGAAATAAATATGGCGGTTATTCCTCAGATAGAAGTTAACTGATTGAAACGGGAACACCCAAATACTCCGAAATATTTTATTCCGAATTTCGATGTTCCGATTTTCAAAAGTCCGAATTTCATAATACCTAAGAATCATAATGTCTATTATTAAAAATCACGAAATTTATTTTACCGAAAGTCATAAATGCGACTTGTTTGTTTTCCGATTTTCATATATTCGAAGAATCAAATGCTCGATGGGTTCGCGGTCCGAAAAACGACATTCCGATTTTCAATACTCCGAATTATTTCCGTTACCGTTACCGCACCCGAACTCAACGAACGCAATAGACGACATAGGATGCAAGAGCGAGCGATGGGCACCCCGAGGTTCGGTTTGGTTAGGTTACTTTAAACCCTTTACACAGAAATAGGGGCCCCGCGAAGCGGGGCTCCGTCGACATAGAATGCAAGAACGAGCGAAGGGCACCCCGAGGTTCGGTTTGGTTAGGTTACTTTAAACCCTTTACTCAGAAATAGGGGCCCCGCGAAGCGGGGCTCCGTCGACATAGGATGCAAGAGCGAGCGCTTGAATGCTGCATGCTGCATGCTTGCTTGCATGCTGCATGCTTGCTTGTTTGCTGCATGCTTGCTTGCATAATGTATGCTTGCTTGCTGCATTCCTACAGCGAAAAAATAAAAATATGTTTTAATATCATTATGCGTAAATAAATTTATGCTTTAGGATATTATGCTAAAAAAAGTTATGCTTTAGAACTTTATGCTTAATAAATTTATGCTTTACAATATTATGCTTAATCATTATTATGGTTAGAGAAATTATGCTTAAAAAAATTATGCGTAAGCTGTTATGCGTAATTATATTATGCGAAAATATAATTATGCCAAACAAAATTATGCTAAGTTATATTAGGTCTTAAAATTTTATGCAAATGGATAGGGAACCCTAAAATCTACGTGTGGTCACTGCGGTGAAGAAGGACACTCGATGTCAGAGTGCGCGAAGAAATCTGACACACCGAAATGTGCAACTTGCTCACGTTTTAAAAAGCCCAATAACCACAAAACGTTAGACGCTAGGTGCCCTGCTAGGAAAATAGCGGAATACAGGTACATCAACTCTATGGACTACGAGGGCGCCTAGAGCGTCACACTTAAGGCCAGACCGTGTTTACTGCCTGCTGCTGACTCAACAAAACATTGCACTGGCCTACAAACCCTCGATTTTGTTGATGAAACACATTGCCTCGAACGTGATTTAATTTTATGCAACATTGACTTTAACCCGCTTACCATTTTCTGCTGACGCAAAATCATAATCATTATGTGTAGCTAAGTTTTAAAGTGCAAGAAACTATTTTACGCTGACTAAATAATTACGTATAAAGTATAAGATTGTTGGTTATTTTGATCTTTAAGGTAAATAGTATTTAAGTAAACTAGGTATAAACTAAATAATTAATTACATTTTGTCATTATTTCAATACTTCTAATGTTAAATATTGTTAAGAATTTTATTGTCCTACAATTACCATAAAGTATGGTTTTTAAATTTAAATTTCTTAGGTTAGTACCTGGTATTTTCAGGATCTCACTGGTGTGAACCAAGGTGAGATTCTAGTTATTATTTTCAGAAGGTAAATTGCTCTGTACTGCAGTGAAATTATTATCCAAGTCTAGTTGTAAACATTTTCTTACTATGCGGCAAGTGTTTAATATGGCAGCTTTTTGTAGTGTTATGTATGTGTATATAGATAGATTAAGTGCATTAAAACTATTGAATATTTGTTTCGGGATAACACCTGTTGTTGATATTACTATTGGGACTATAGTGGCTCTATTCATTTTCCAAACTCTGGTAATTTCCTCTTGTAATTCTGTGTATATTTTGTAGAATTGGTTTTCTAATACAGCTCTAGGCGTGTACTTGTAATATGGTGTGTGTATATGTATGGTCTTGTATTCTGCATGAATTTAAGTTTGGTTGCGAGTTTTTGATGTATGATATTAACAAGTTGATTATGTCTATGCGTATAGTCGTTTTGGGTTAGTGCTCCTGTGATATGTTGTATTGTTTCAGGTTTGCTGTGACATATTCTGCATAAATCATTTCTTACTGTACTATCTTTTATTATATATTTTCTATAATTTTTCGTGTTAATGACTTGGTCTTGAATGGTTAACATAAACCCTTCTGTTTCAGGGAACAGCTCACTTAATGTACGTTTGGTATAAATCGTTGGGATGTCTTCCATGTAGTTCCTTTTGCCTCCACTTCCTGTGTATCTCTTCTATATGTCTCGCTTTATCTACTGTCTCAATATTGCTATCATCGCTAAGGTTCAATGGTGTATATTGTTTGTCTATCTCTATAATTGTTTTGTGTAATTGACTGTTGTTATTTTATTATTATTTAATTTCTTTATCGTAAATGCCAGTTAGCAACGAAACGAATCAGCTAACCTATACCACAGTGTAATAAAATATTTAAATACCTACTATAATAAAATATTATACCGTGTCTATCTCTATAAGTTTCATCAATCCGTTCATGACAAAAATTATACCTAATAAGTAGGTCTCAGTCATGTACCCGCGGCTTTACTCGCATAGAAAACACAAAACACAGACGTGTTTTCTGTTTGCATTAAAAGTTAATAGGAACGAGAAGTCCTAGTGTTTTCATAATAAAATTCTATTGAGTAGGTATATTATGATTTTTGCCGTTGGATTTCGTTCGATGTCATTTCACTCGTAATCTTTGATGCTCTGGGAGTACGATTAAAAGCCATTTCCGGCTTGCTGTCCCCGCGTCCGGAATTTTGTCGGGACTTTTCTATGTAGGGGAAAGAAAAAAAGTGTAAACGAGTAATGAAAAAAGAAAGATTTAGAAGTAAAATATCTGGACTATTCGAAAACGTCCGGCTTTCTGTCAGGACTTTTCAAATTGGTAACCAGAAGTAGAGGTTTTAACATTTTAAAGGTGGAGTTGTTAAACTACAAAATAATTTATATTTATAATCCAGAAAAAATGCCCTAAGGCTATCGCACTAGGCTACCATGGTGTGGTGGCGCAACCATGTTCGCGCTATCAAATAAGCATGGTTGGTTGAGCAACCAAGCGGACACCGGCTTGCACAGTTAGGTTAAGGGAAGACCCCTTTACAGTCTCCCCAGGGATGTGTCCTAACAGGCGTTGCACAGAGGGGGTCTCTTTTAAGAGGTAACGATGCCTCCTTCAATGTGCAGATGGTGACCACAAGGGTGGTTTTAGAGTGGTAAAAATCCCACGATCCCCGGACTTATCCCCAAAGCCTGGGCGTCTTTTGAAGGTTTCCTTCCGAAAAAAAAGGTGAGGGTCCCTCCATAGCTGCATACATTTTAGACACTGCGCCACCACTGGTGTCCTATTATTATAATTAGACTAAGAACAATGTTAGAATGAAACATAAACTTTGTTTTGCAGTGAATTTGAGGCAAGTTTTGCAACAGAAACGAGCAGATATCCCTGCAGTCACACGTTCCCGTTTGGAAAATCTACTTGTGAAGAACGACATATTGACTAACTATTTTCACCTCATGGTACAAAAAAATGAAAATGTGTCAGCACTCGCGCATAGTGTAAAATGTAAAGTATTTCTCTTTGTGTTTTAGGTACTTGGCACAATCAATATAATACAGCCTTTATTCTTAGGAATTACCTTAGTAGGTACCTATTACAAAATATTGCTGGTAATTTTCAGGAATTGAATAGGAAACGATCAGTTGGAACTTTGCACCTAGCTTCTGGCGTTTCATGAGTGCCTAATGTCGGTAACAAAAGTATTTGAGGAAATTGTAAACAAACCCAACTCAATTAAATTATTACACAATCACTCACTAAAGGGGAATAATAACACATTCATGTGTATTTACAGGGTGTTACGGAAAGGGTATATCAATACAAACGGGTTGAAGAGTGTATCTGGTCTAGAATCTCTGTACAAAATTTCAGCTCAAAAGTAGTAACTTTGAAAATGCTTAATATTTTTTTATTTCGATAGTTTGTTAAATTGAAATCATAACAAACGTGTCACCGCACTACGAGGGTCATTATCCATTATCTGTAGTGTGTCTGTGCGCCTAGTACACGCACATCACGCCGCCGCGCGCCAGTGCAGCGCCGTGATGTCGAATTAAAAAAATATTAAGCATTTTCAAAGTTAATGCTTTTGAGCTGAAATTTTGTACAGAGATTCTAGACCAGATACACTCTTCAACCCGTTTGTATTGATATACCCTTTCTGTAACAACCTGTATAAGGTTTTTATTTTATACAACATTATTTTTAGTATATGCGAAACCCGAAACACGTGTCCAGTATTTTTATGTAAAGAATCTATGTACAAAATTTCAAAACTGTATCATGAATAATCACCAAGTTATAAGCTTGTTATGTTACCTGTTTGTCCGTCCAAAAACATGGTCTCCCCCACCGCGTGCCGTTCAGTAGGGCGCGGCGATTGTATTGTAATTAACTGGTGATAACATTTTCCATCACACTTGCAGGCTTTGGGCTGTCGTAATGGTCAAGTGTAGGTAGTTATTATAATGTACTTTATTCGTAAATAAATGCAGCCGTAAGCTACGAATAAGTAATTACTTATTCGTAAGCCGTAAGTGATACAATGTAGTCAATGCGATTTGTTGCACCTTAATAACTTTCTACAATTAACCATCTTGGCGTGTTTAAAAATGTTACACGACACTTTTTACATACGATAGGTACACGATCAACCGAAACACAACTCGGCCCGCGGCGGCCGCGCGCTCGCGATTATGCAGTTGGACGGGAACGCGAACACGTGCGCGCCAACCTGTGGTACCCGGGCGACTGAAGGGGTTGCTGCACCCCCGCCCCGGTCGCCCCGCTCGCTGTGCGCCCGCGCCGCTATTGTTGTACCTACTTAGTGTCGCTCCTCGAACACAGTACACTATAATATACCTCCTCGAACGCGTCGCTCTCGTGGTGTCCAAGCTTTAACCTTTTTTAAATATTTTTGGGCCAAAATATAACATGGGGTAAAAATTATTGGAATCGATTCAGTTACTTATTCTGAACAAACTATATTCAGGTTTCGCATATACTAAAAATAATGTTGTATATCACTACAAAAAATGAAGGAATAACCACCGATGTTTACATTTTCATCAGATAAGTCCATACCTACAAACGGGGTGAATAGGGATGCAGGGGTGAATTGGGACGAAACTTTAAAATGGATCTTAGCGTTGAATTGAAATAATATAGTTTTTTGCCGACAAGGGCACTTAATCGTTAATTATAATGCAGTAAACACATTAGAGTCCTTTTTGGCAAAAAACTTTATTATTTCAATGTTAAAATCGCTTTTAAAGTTTCGTCCCGATTCACCCCTGCGTCCCTATTCGCCCCGTTTGACGGTACTTTTGAAACGGACCATTTGTGTAGGTTTATGAGTGATAAAATATTTTGAATTGAATTGAAATACTTAAGTACTTATCGCAAAAATCTGTCCGAGATTCTGATGTTTCGGAATTTTTAAGTTAGCGAACCTATAGGTATTTTGTAATTTGTATATTTATTATGAAAATTGCAGAAGCTAAATATAAATTATTATCTATGGTATTTTTTTAGTGACACGACTAATTTACAATGCAACAACGTGGTCTAACCCATTAGATAAATTCAATATAGATCTGCTGACCCGAACGACTATATATAGTCCAAAACAGTTGAAGCAAATGTATGGCTCATGGGAGAACTATTTCTCTAGTGTGATCAACTTGGAAAGTAATAGTCCTACACCCGATCAATCAGGTAAAGTGTATTTTACTTATCATCTACCGGTACTAGTACCAATAAAAAACCGGCCAAGTGCGAGTCGGACTCGCACACGAAGGGTTCCGTACCACCGTACAATAATTAACACTACATATTTAACGGAGTTCTACCTATCATGCGTCCGTGTCATTTATTTCATCATCTGCCGAGCTATTTTGTTAAAATCTCACCTCGAAAACTTAAGTGAAGTGAGCTGTCAATAATGTCAATCCCAAGCATCTAGCATGGTGGGATGACACTGACAGCTCACTCCGCGCTCACTTCGCCAAAATTTTCACGGTGAGATGGTTACAGAATAGCTCTGCTGCCTAGCCTTTTCCTTGTCCGTCTCATTTATTTATCAGTCGTTTTTATTTTGTAATGTGGATAATCATTGCAAAACAAAACTAAAATGGCTGAATATTACATTATTGATTATCGTATTTGTTAGGCCCTTTACACGGTGTCCTGTCATTTGACAAGAAACGAATCACAAATTTTCATTCTAAAAATAACGTTAGGTAAATTTATACTTGATAAAGTTATCACTTTACAAACTATTCTTTCTGTAAGTAACTCATTTGACAAATAATTGAAAGACAATATTTCATTACATCAAAACATCATTTGACAAACTAATCTTTATATTATAATCATGTTTATTGGGAAAACAACGCAAAGCATAAATAACGTTTGACAAAATGCATTGCTTGAAAATTACATACTTAGTTAATTTGAGAAAAAATTTCTAAGTGTCGGTCCAAGAGCGAGCGAAGCGAACTCGGGACTTGGAGCACTCTGACTCGGACAGGTTAGGTTCGAAGGGGATGACGAGGGCTCAAGTGAGCGAGCAAAGCGAGCGAACGAGCGAGTCCCCGTCATCTCCTTCTGTTAGGTTCCTTCAAGACAGAAATAGGGGCTCCACGAATTTAAATCTAACCTAACCTAACCCAACGGGAGTTTCATAGAAAATACTTACGTTTATTTGCGGAATACATACATGACGCAGAGAAAGAACACAAACACAAAAATAAAAAATTGGGGGAAAATATGCGTCACATCCAAGCAAGACGGCCATCGATCAGCATAAAGCTACGACCCTATAAGAGGCAGAGCCCTAGCGCTGGTTATCAGAGAGAGCCGGCGTTGACGTGATGACGTCAAACCTTAACTTTAATTTATTTGTATAGGTTTGTTATTCCCTTTTATGAAATCTAACGTAATTATTTTAGATAAATGCCTGGCATATTTGGAGCAGTCTTCTTCTTTACGGTTGATAAGAAGATTTCAATCTAATTGTCCGACTACCCCTCTCTGCAAAGAGATACTGCAAAATGGCGGCGAGTTCGGCTATTTTTTGACACACAGGTACGTCTCGTATAAAACTTTAAAGGTGCAAGATGCATCTTGAACTTCGGAAGAAATCTGCGTGCTGTAGCAAAGTGCAAGCTACACACACACGTACCTACTTGCACGCGCACCGCATGCGGGCCCAGTGCGGGTTCGAATTTTTGGTCTTAGGACATGCCGATTTTCTCACGATTTTTTCCTTCACCGTTTTTGAGAGGAGGTGGAATAAATTACAGAAAGTAAAGCGCCTGCCTTTATCCGAACTATCGACCTACAACTCGGTAAGTCGGGCCGTTATCACTGGGCCGCTCTCCATAATAATTATCTTACTAACTTAATAATTATCTTACTTATTATGTTAATAATAGAACAGTCTAAACATCCTACTAATCCTACTTAATATTATAAACGCGAAAGTTTGTGAGGACGGATGGATGGATGGATGTTTGTTACTCTTTCACGCAAAAACTACTGAACGGATTTGGATGAAATTTGGCACAGATAGTGTATAACTAGGAACACATAGAACTTTTTATCCCGATATTCCCACTGGATCAAAACTAATGCGGGTGAAATCGCGGGGCGCAGCTAGTATTTTATAGTCTGCCTTCAATCAATCAAATCAGTACCTACCTACTTTAATTCAGTATAAAATAATCGTTATGTTTTAGGCTTTTATACCTGATCCTGGCCCGTTTTTCTCGAAGATGTGTCGTGTTCTCCGAAGAAAAGGACAAATTTATGGCAGATATGTTTTGCAAGAAGTGTTTCAGCGAGGCGGAGTACATTGCCTCAAATAACTTCGAACTTGCCGACCTCTTATATGAACAAAGTAAGTAAATCCATACTAATATTATAAATTTGAAAGCAACTCTGTCTGTCTGTATGTTACCTTTTCACGCTTAAACCGCTTCAACCGTTTGGATGAAATTTGGTATATAGTTTGAGTCCCGGAAAAGGACATAGGGTACTTTTTATCCCGATATTCCCACGGAATCGAGACTTATGCGGGTGAAAAGTAAAAAACTAATTATAATATCATAATATCTTATTTTATAACTATAAAATAAGATATTATAATTAGTTTTTTACTTTTCTCGGGTCTCTGGGGTCTCAGACCTTTAGAAGGCGTACGAGGGCCCGAAGCTAACTCGCAGAGGCCCGTTCGTTTCGTATGAAATGATGTGGTACCAACCGGCGATTATCCATGTATGCACTGTGCAAGTGCACCCACAAGTGTACAACCCCCTGGACCCGGTTGGTGTAGGACTATTGCTGGATATGGAAATAAAAAAAATGGACTATGGGTTTGGATGGTTAAAATGGACTTGTTACCTAGGACTATGCAAAGACTATTTTTATATACACATACTAATTAGTTTTAATAATTACAAGAGAAAAATGTTACCAATGATGTTAATTAAAGTTCTTTCAACTATTTCAGTTGCTCTCTGCGGCATTTTAGGCCACGCTCAGTTCTTCCGCAACTACTGGCTCAAAACTCTTCTTCGCTTCCAAATCTTTGAGGGTTGCTTCAGGACAAAGATTGTTACTGGGAATTTCAATGAGAGTCAGTCGAGGGACGATGCAGACCAGACGTGGCACATCGAGGGTCCATCGAGTATTATGAATGGGCAGTGCAGTGGACACATCACAGGGGTGGCAGCGGGGGTATTCTCACATGCCCTCCGATATATTATAGAGACTCATTATTGAATCTATGCCATGGTATGGAGATGGATTTTGTACCATACAAGCTTAGTAAAAAAAAAAAACCGCACAGGGCTTTTTTTTAATCTTTATTTATTTAGTGGTTTTTTTCATACATGAATATTTCACCCCTATTATTGAAAACAAAAATTTCACTTAATATTTAACTTAAATAAACCCACAAAAACTAAGAAACAAGAAAACACTACTCTGACACCATCACCATCCTAACCAGCACGTTGGCTGCATTAGACAATGGTGAAGCCAAAATACTATTAAAGAAACCTACATTGTAGTACCTACCTATTAGATTGCCTTGGACGCTCAAGCCGACCACACTCCGCTAAAATGTGATGCGCGTCCTCCAAAATTCCACACACTGTACAGTCACGTCTAAAAGTATGTATACACTTGGCTTTATTCAAAGGCGATTTTCTCCTTTATTTTTGAATGAAATTTTATGTTATTACGAAAATAGTATTTTCGAACCCATAGGTTTATGTTAAGTGTCGTATTTCAACGTTGCATTCGTTATTTCACGAAAAAATCGCAATTGAAAATTGCCAAGTGTATACATACTTTTAGACGTGACTGTACAATTAGGTGATTCTACTTTGCGCATCATGTAAACAAAACTATTGAGCGGAATATGACCAGATCGGAGCCTCAAAGCCGTCACCAGTTCTTGCCTGTGTATCCCACCCACATCGAACCACAAATAACGACAAAGAGAGGGCTGAATAGTCCTGTACCAAATACCTTCGTCAAGGACCTTTATCGAAATATTCTGACCAGGACTCAAGACGCGAATGTCTTACTATAGGAATTAGTTCGGTATGAAAAGGTAAACAGGAATATTCATAACCATCGGATGCGGCTTCGTTTGCGGTCGACTACCTCATTACCCTCCAGCCCAATGTGCGAAGGAATCCACTGCAGTACAACAGTTCGGTTTTTAGTTACATTTTCATAAATACATTTTAACACGTTACCTAACAGTGCAGCTACTAAATGTGAGAGGAGCCCCTCACGTGCAAACACGTTTTGTGGAAATATGTAAAGAGAGGCTTATGTAATGATAATTTTGAATAAATTATATAAATATAAACCCTCTAATTGTTTAAAAATTAAAAAAAACTTGTGACCCACATGACCTTGACCCTTGTGACCCTATAAAAATGTTGTCCGGTTTTTGAGCAAACTTTTTTTATAGTTTATTGTTCACACGTGTATGCAAAAAAATTAAAATAAATCACACGTGTAAAATATAAAAAGGCTTCAAATTTGTATGGAGTCGTGACCCAAATGTGGTGCACGCACGTGTCAGATTGACCTCACAGTGACCCACATGTGGTGCACGCACAGGGAACGTGTTAAAATAGTGTAAGCTATTGGGAGGCCCCTAACAGATAAGGTACGTTTAATCAAGTGTAGAAGGGCACTTTTAGAGTCAGTGTAGATGACAAAACGATCTCCGGGTAAAGAATGTATTATGAGAGGGCCTCCGCGATGGCAATCAGTTCTAAATGCATTATAGAAACATTACAAGAAATTTAAAATTTCATAAATGTACTTGTATATCTAAAAATGCGCCGCCGGAATGATTATCTTTGTGTAAAGAACCGTCTGTATAAATTGAATAAAATTCGTGATATTGTTCATTAAGTGATTTGCAACATAGGGATCTTAAATTTTGCTGGCAATAAAATTGTTTCGGTTTATCAATACTACTTAAGCTAGGTCTTACTATATAAGATGAGTCCACATTGCTGACCCAAGTGTCCATGGAGAACATATCCATCTGATTACGGCAGTGAATAAGATGCTCTTTAAATAAATTATGAGTTAATATTAACAAAGGCTTTCTCTTGTGAATCCAATAAAGATTATTACAGTCTGTTTAAATTTTCAAGAATATTAATTATAGGGAAATTGTTAGGACTTAGATTTCAAATAAAATTTACCAGCTAAATATCGACGTCGCACAGACAAAGGGGGCAGCATTAATTCGGATTCCATCACATGAATCGGGGTACTTTTGATGAAACACACATAAACAAATATTTTGTAACCGATCAAGTTTAGATAAGTGAATGTCTGCACTGTTATCAAATAGGAAACTGGCAAAGTCTATTCGACTACGAACAAGGGCGATGTATAGCCGTCGTAGGTTTATCGGATGGACACCCCACCCAGGGCCTACCAAGACTCTAAAAATGTTAATGAATTTAACAATTTTTTCACAAATCTCGTTAATATGCTTTTTCCAACGAAGACCTCTGTCTAGCCACATTCCTAAATATCTAACATTGTCCACAAGTTCTAATGATAAACCGTTCAAGCGGACATCAATAGCAAGCCTACGGTAACCTCTACTGAATAAACATAATATTTTACTTTTAGACGGACAGATGTCCAAGCCAACATTTATAAACAACGAATTGATTAAGTCCAGGGCTGACTGAATCTTGGACTGGCCCTCTAACATCGAAGTACATTGTACATAAATTGCAAAGTCATCCTCATATTGGGAGATATTAACATATTTTTCCACAATTTTGAAAATTTCTAAGGTTATCAACTTATCACATTAAAAAGTAATGGTGATAATAGATCCTGAGCCTGAGCTAAACCGCGAACTGAATATCTGCTAAGGTACCTATTACCTGTTTTAATTGTTAACACTCTTTTGTGAAGAAAGTTCCAAAGATATTTACAATGTAGAATCCAACTTCTAGTTATCGAAAATATGAATTAAAGTATTATTATCTAAATTATTATAAACACTATTTATATCTAAAAAGCAAACTAATGTCGAAAAACCGTCGGAAAAACCTGTTTGTATAGAGGAGACAAGACAACTTAAACTATCTAGACAGGACCTACCTACATCTGCGGAATCCTACTGTATTTACTGAGAATATATATATTTTTTTCAAAATACCATTCAAGTCTGCGGTACAGGATAAAGTGAAATACACACATCAAAAGTGTCTAGGGATCAAGCATTTTTATGCGGATTTCTTGAGATTGAGATGTGGCTTTGTAATAAATTTATGATTTTATAAATTTATATGGATCCTTTTTGGTGCATTTCATAATTTGAATCAGGAACTGTGAATCAAATTCGAGTAAAAGATGAAAATCAGCTGTCAATATTTTCCCTATAAAAACATACAACGCATTGAAGACATTATTAGTGCTACTGTTTCCCTACTACTGATTAAAACCAACGTTATTATGGAGCGGCGACGTCATTTAAGCAGGGAAGAAATGCTCAGAGCCGTGGGAATGATAGAAGCTGGTTCCCGGCAACGTACTGTGGCTTTAGCTCTGAATACAAGTCAGAGTGTTATCAGTCGACTTTGGACACGTTATCGAAGCACTGGTACCGTGGCTGAGCGCCATGGAGGACGGTATCGCTGCACCACACGGAGACAAGACCAATACATTCAAATCTTAACTCGAAGAGCTCCAACAATAACCGCCATGATGTTAGCCGTGAGGCTTCATCACTCTTCAGGGAACTTAATTAGCGACCAAACAGTCAGAAACCGCTTGCATGAAGTGAACCTTCATTCCCGAAGACCGCTACGGGTACCACCTATAGCAATGCACAATCGTAGGATTCGATATCAATGGGCTCTTGAACACAAAAATTGGGCAGAAGAACAATGGCGTTTCGTGTGCTTTTCTGATGAGTCTCGTTTTGGTATGAGACCGGATACAAGACGTATACGACACTGGAGAACCCCTGGACGCCAACAGCGATTAAAATCCTGCCAGGAAGTCCATCCTTATAGTGGTGGAACCATCATGGTATGGGCGGGTATTTGGATCGGCGGAAGAACTGAGTTGATTTGGATCAGAGGCAACCTCAACGCTCAAATTTATGCTGAGACGATTGTATCAGACGTCATCGTTCCTCTACAAGTGCAAATCGGTCCCTTATTTCAGTTAATGCATGATAATGCACGACCGCACACCGCAAGAGTTGTAAGACAGACTCTCGCCGCAGCTAACATCAATGTCCTGCCCTGGCCTGCTCAGTCGCCAGACTTGAACCCGATTGAGCATGCATGGGATATGCTACAGAGAAGAGCTCTGCCGAATATGGAGGGTATCAAGTCGCAAGAAGACCTTTTTTTGTTGTTACAACGAACATGGGCTGCCATTCCACAGCGTGATTTGGATGAACTCATTTTGAGTATGCCAAACCGATGTTCTTGTGTTGTTAGTGTTCGCGGTAGAAACACGGATTATTAATTGTTTAAGTTACCCAATAAAATTTTAAAGAAAACTGTTATTTCAGTCTTTTTTTCGAACTTTTGTGTTAGTGGTTCAAATGTCAAAAATCCCTTTATTAGGAAAATGGCAAATTTCTTTATTAATGCAAAGGTGACTTGGTTTATCGTTACTGTGACAAACGAAAACACTTTATTTGATGAATCCTTGAAGAAAATTTTAATTAATATCAATCAGGAGAAAAGTTATTGCAAAAATATATGTTGATCCCTAGACACTTTTGATGTGTGTATTTTACAAATAAAAGATAATAAAGATATAAGTCTAAGAGAGGAGACGTCACTGGGGTCACCTCCAGGTTTCGGGATGGGAATTATAGAAATATCGCGCCACTGCCAGGGTACAAAGCCATGAATTAAAAATAAATTATATAACGTTAACAAAATACGTTTGCCTACATCAGCTAAATGTTTGATCATAGAATATGATATATAATATGATGTATCCTTGGATTTAATACATTTTATCGAGCTCCTGTATGGAGATCTCACATTCTAAGATATGGTGTTCTTTGTGGATGGTTGGAGGTGCTGGAGAAACATAATCCGGTGTAAGAGAATGCGTGAGCATCAAGATGGAGGGACCAAACCTCCAATGTCTGTCCTACATATCTGAAAAATTAATACCAATAATCTACTATTTGCTACCTTTGCTATAATTTTAGCTACCTCATCATATACATAATATTTTAACAAAATGCTTGGTCCCTCCATCATGATATCAAGATGGAGGGACCAAACTGATAGACTACTCCCTGGAATATTCTACCTACTTAGTGTTATAGTACCTTAATTCTACCTTAATATTATTGATTTTGGCTGCCCGAAATATATATCGTTTTAAAGATATCGATTATATAAGTTGGTCCCTCCAAATTGACGATTCAATTGTTTAGTGCAACTGGTAAATGGTCGGTTTATTTTCGATCTTCGAAGGATACATATTTAATACCTATTTACTACCTTCTAATCGTGCAAAATTTCTTACGATAAAGTTTATTTTAAACTAGCCAAACAAAAATAAAGAAATAAGTAGGTACAACGTACAAATTTTGACAAAATTTTGACATATGACCATTGATATATATGCATGGAATTATTATGTACTACGGTTGTACGTAGTACATAATAATTCCATGTATATATGTCAATGCATATGACACACCAGCTGACTCGACGGGGTGTTGTGAATTACGTCATGATAATCAGGAATAGCTAATATAAAATGTATCTTTAGTTTTTAATTATTACTATTTATTGGTTTATTTTATTTTAGTCTCGTAACACTGGTAAACAAAGAAAAATATTGAAAGCGGTCTACACACCAAAGCCGCTGACCCGGCGGCACGGATCGCCGGCCCAACCCGCCGGCCTTATTTTGTACAATCATGCCGCCGGCTTGCGCCCGCGCGGGCAAGCCGGCGGGGCAGCATGCCGATGCCGACGGCATCCCTCTCCACTCACTCAGTCAGTTGCCCGCCGGCTTTCATAGAGTAGTGACAATTACTAGAACACCACATGCCGCGGCTGTCGTGCCGCCGGCAAAGTCGTTCGGCTTGGACATTCTGAAGCCGCCGGGTTAACCCGCCGGCACTAAGCCGAAAACAAAAACAAACTTTAGCCACATTTAAAATAATTATATTCCATAAGCGGTCTACACACCAAAGCCGCTGACCCGGCGGCACAGCCCGGCGGCTTGGTGCCGGCGGGTTCAGAATGTCCAAGCCGAACGACTTTGCCGGCGGCACGACAGCCGCGGCATGTGGTGTTCTAGTAATTGTCACTACTCTATGAAAGCCGCCGGGCAACTGACTGAGTGAGTGGAGAGGGATGCCGTCGGCATCGGCATGCTGCCCCGCCGACTTGCCCGCGCGGGCGCAAGCCGGCGGCATGATTATACAAAATAAGGCCGGCGGGTTGGGCCGGCGATCCGTGCCGCCGGGTCAGCGGCTTTGGTGTGTAGACCGCTTTCAATATTTTTCTTTGTTTACCAGTATTACGAGAATAAAATAAAATAAACCAATAAATAGTAATAATTAAAAACTAAAGATACATTTTATATTAGCTATTCCTGATTATCATGACGTAATTCACAACACCCCGTCGAGTCAGCTGGTGTGTCATATGCATTGACATATATACATGGAATTATTATGTACTACGTACAACCGTAGTACATAATAATTCCATGCATATATATCAATGGTCATATGTCAAAATTTTGTCAAAATTTGTACGTTGTACCTACTTATTTCTTTATTTTTGTTTGGCTAGTTTAAAATAAACTTTATCGTAAGAAATTTTGCACGATTAGAAGGTAGTAAATAGGTATTAAATATGTATCCTTCGAAGATAGAAAATAAACCGACCATTTACCAGTTGCACTAAACAATTGAATCGTCAATTTGGAGGGACCAACTTATATAATCGATATCTTTAAAACGATATATATTTCGGGCAGCCAAAATCAATAATATTAAGGTAGAATTAAGGTACTATAACACTAAGTAGGTAGAATATTCCAGGGAGTAGTCTATCAGTTTGGTCCCTCCATCTTGATATCATGATGGAGGGACCAAACATTTTGTTAAAATATTATGTATATGATGAGGTAGCTAAAATTATAGCAAAGGTAGCAAATAGTAGATTAATGGTATTAATTTTTCAGATATGTAGGACAGACATTGGAGGTTTGGTCCCTCCATCTTGATGCTCACGAGAATGCAACAAATCCTCAGCACTTTGGGAATCCACGTAACGTCTGGGTGAACGGTATCCTTTCTGCCATTTCATTTTACGCCACATATCACTGGACGTAGTGGACTCATCAAATGAAGAACAATAATTATGAAAATCTTCTCCTCTAGCCTGTCGGATCAGTATCTGTGATGTGTTTATGCGGTCTTTTAGAACATCTAAATTTTGAGGAGTTGGATTACACCTAAAAGTAGCTAAAGCTAGTCTACGCCCGGCTACAGCTTGCGAAAGACTAGTGGACCAGCAAGGTTTTGGAGAAAATGTTGAGGAAGGGTTTTGGTTAAATTTGTGTAACGGAATGAATTTATCGGCAGCCTCGTTAAGAGTATCTAATAATAAATCAAAGGCTTCTTAAAGGTCACTTGGTAAACTAAACGTGTGAAATTTCTGATTTAAATAAGTATTTGGTATATGAAGCCCAATCAGCTTTGCGGAAATTTCTTTTTGTGACTGGGGGATGAGAATAATTAATCAATGTTGATATTTTAATGATTAAATGGTCACTGCCTAAATTTTCGTTTAAAACAGCCCAGTTGCATTGCAGTGCAATATCAAAATGGAAGCAAAAGAAATATCCGGGGAAGACTGTTGTGGAATTAAGTTAACTAAACGGATCCGTGTATGTGTCCCATCATTCAATGAGAGAAAGTTGCTTTCCATGAGTGCGTCGTAGATATAAGTACCTCTTTGATCAGTTTTATAGGACCAACTGATATGATGGGCGTTAAAATCGGCTAAAATTAGGGTTCTGGATGGCCACAATGCAAAAATAAAATCCCAGTCTTGCTGAGTTGTGGTGGTAGTAGAGGTACAATAGACGGACACAATGTTTTCTATTGGATAACAATTGAATAATTGGACACATATTATCTCAATACCTCCGTTGTGCAGAGTTATTCGTCTCCGTTGAGCCTGAACAGATTTATGAACTACCACAGCCACACCGCCGTAAGAGTCGTGACGATCTGCCCGAAAAGCTTCGTAGCAACTAAGTTTGAATAAAGATTCTGGATCGAGTCATGTTTCACTAAGAGCAGCAATATGGACTTATTCTTGGCGTAGTAATTCTAAAAAACAAGCGCTCTTGGGTCGAACTTCCGAAACTAAAGTTATTTATCACTTTGTAGTGTTTTTTTTGAAGTCGGTTGTTTTTTTTTTGTAAAAAAGTTTTTAGCGCATGTCTTTGTGTTAGCATACACAATAATCGACTACTTAACTAATATTATTTGTGGGTTGCAACATTGTCATTTTTTTACATTTTATGCTTTCGGTTTGTGGCAACCCATAAATAAGTCGCTGATGAAAAACGGCGAAAAAAGTGAAAAATTGCATTTTTCCTCTCTCAGCAAAAAAGATGATGAAAGTGGTCTCGTTCGAGTTATAATTACTATTTTACTGTGTTGAGTCTTGAGTACCAATAAAGTGATGTGTACAAGTGTTCGAGTTTATTAATTCTAACAAGTCAGAAGTGTGCTAAAGTTTATCTACGTGCCTGACGCTGTGGTTTCCTGGACCAAGGACAGTTTAAGTTAATATCTTAAGCGACGAACGGACGACGCGATGTGACTGTTCCCAAATTACCCTAGGCTGATAAAATTTTCGTTTTTTCTCATTGTTTTAAATATTAGTGTTTAGGACGGTTCCTCCTAATGGGGAAGAGCCGCACTCCGCCACCGTGCGACTCTGTAGATAGAGCTCGTGTCCAGACTGGACACTCTCCCACCGATAGAGATTAAATGAATTCCAAATATAAAGTCCAATGCCTTGCCTCATCAATAGACCAAGGAAAGGATTGAAAGAAGTGCTAAATAAAACTTAGGAATTCATAGTTATGAACATACATTGAATGTGGTTTTAGAAAGTTAGTAATAATAGAGGGATCCAAATATATTATTATTATTATGTTCTGAATAACCCATACACTAGTGTCACAGGTATTTGATCAGTCATTACTCACACGATACCTCACATCTACATCTGGAGTACTCAGAGCAACGCTTCCATATAGTGACGCAAGCGGCTTTCCAGCGGCGTTGCGTCGGCATCATGCTCTTTTGGAGACATGGTCCCTAGCAGTTCTCTCGAACTGATAAACGTGACGAAGCGGCTTTTCCTGCGGCAACCGAGCGACTGTCCTCGTCTGACTACGGAGCGGCTAGTCCCAGCGGCGTTGCGTCGGCATCATGCTCGTAAGGAGACATGGTCCCTATCAGTCCTTGGACTGAATATGAAATATATGTGGTCACCCAACCCCCTGGAAGTTCACCCTTTGCACAACAAGCATATCTGCAAGACACGTGTTCATGCCAGTCTGACCGAATTATTGGTCTGAGATAAAGAATACAACATTCAAGAATTACTAGATAATAATAAAGTTGAGATTCGAAAATCACGTATCATCATTCAATAGAGCTTTGAATAATCTCTCCTAAACCACTCTTAATGGCCGGAGGCAATGAACACAATGTTCAGAAATTATAGTAACTACTAGGATTTACTAGATACTAGAGTAGAGAATGACAAATTAAGAATTACTAATTAATAGAGGCGTGGATCAACTCTCTTAAAGGTCTATAGACAGCCAAAGGGCCCACCCTTCACCACTTCCTAGTGTTTGGGCTGGGGAGAAGAAGTGGCACAACAAACACCCCAGCAACACGTCTCTGTCTAATTAGTTATATAACTTTAATAAACCTACGAGTATCAGCCTAGGATATTTTTTATAATAAATGACTCACCCAGTCACACCAACAAACACACACACTCACCACTTCTACTAGATTAGTCTAATCTAATCTGGGCTTCAACCCAACTATATTTAACTTAAAACCTAATACTCGCTATACTGCGACAGCCCACTCGGACATGGCCTCTTAGTGTTCCCTAAATCTCCTAACTCGCAAGTTCGTATCCTAAAACGGGTCGACCCCGACTGCCCCTCCGTCCTCGTTCTAATTTCTCACATATCACCACTTCAGAGCCCCTTTCCCTCGTTTCTTGGAACATCGTTGTTGAACTTGGTTCAGGGGCCATATTTACGATAACCAGATGTTGGTGATGGGTTTGGGTCGTCCTTAGAATTCGTACAAAATACTGCATCTTAAGTGACGTAGAGATAGTAATGTTATGCATGATGTTATAGTGATGTTGAGTTAATAAATAAATAATAATAATAATAAATTGCCCATAAAGTGTAAATGGAATTGGTTTCCAACAGGTTCACTATTGTTTTACAATTTTAAAGAAATAGGATATTTTGTTATTTATTAGGGTAACGTGTCAAACCGTCATCCCATAAAATTGAGATTTAATGCGTTTCTAAGTGGCCCGAATCATGTGCCAGTTTCAAAATAAATATAATGACTTGTTATAAAATAGGTCTAAGTGACAGACAGTCACATATGCAGGATCGTCGGATATAATTGAAGTTTAGTAAGAAACCCGATGGATGTTGTCGACTGAAATTTAATTCGTTAAATGAGCTGTTTGTTTTCCATTAATAAAATTAAATTTTATTCGAGAACATCCATCGGTTTCTTGCTAAACTTCAACTATAAATCTGACGACCCTGCATACTTATCTCTTTTGTTGACTGTACATAAACAATCACATAATTTAATAATTAATGAATATATTTTTAAGAATTTCATAATAATTGCCTACATTATTCTTACGCAATACTTACATAAAATAACTAATTTATACTATACCTACATACACAAACCTAATAATATAATATAATTATATACCCAATCTAATAATTTATAATAATATTGAATTGTTACTTAGCCCTCTTCCTCTCTCCTACTTTTGCTGTACCCGACAGGGTCCATATTGATCTTTTACTTTATAATAATGCAATAAAGAATTGAGTATTGAAAAGTTTTTTTGATAAAGAAATACAAATGCTTTCTTTTTGTACCGTACTCATTCAAATTCAGATATTCTTATACTACTTTAAGATAAGGTAAGTATTCATTCTGTTCTACGTAATGATTATTTATAGTGGGATCGGGTGTGAATCATTGAAACAACTTAAAAAGGTAGACACCCGCGGCGTAGCTTATTCACAGCTTATCCCTGCTATAATTTACCGAGAGCCGCAATACATTTTAATATAGACAAGTTGCTTTATTTTTGAAGCGGAGGTTTTTTAAATCCCCCTTTAATATTATTGTGTTAACGCCTGACTCTTTCTGTTCAGTTTATTTTTGTTGCCTTAAAGGAAATTGTTGCAAATATTTTATTGTAGGTGCAATGAGTGTTGTTCGGTTAATTTGTTTGTTGTAAATGTGGTGCTGTTCCACAAACAGTAAGGCACTAATTATCCATGTCTTGCGTGTCCTGTTGTCTGCACGTTACAGGAACTGATGGACGCGACTGATGGCGCCAAACTCGTAGCCAGATTCTGGGGCGACCTCCAGTTAGATGGCCATGGAAACCCTAAGAAGAATTATTTGTTTTCGTCCTTCCCGTCAGGCCATCCAAAGGGGATATCCCATCCCCTGAGGGAGAGGATGAGTGATGAGCTGAAGTGGAAGGAAACAAGGCAATCAGTTAGGTACTTCACTGCAGAGGTAGTATGATATGCCAAGACTTAGTGTAATGAAGTCAAAGTGATTAATCAAAAGCCAATAAAGTTCCTAAGAAAAAATATGTCCAATTAGACGAAAATTTAATAGAATCCAATTGTCGAGGAAAGGAAAAACTGTATTAGTACGTACGCGGGCTTTAAAAGAAAATTGTGTGGGTGCAAAACAATTCGAGGAAAATAAGTGATCGTTCGTCTTTATTCTCTCATCCTTGTCACTAGATAAAATAGCTCCGAAGAAAATGCGGCCAGTTCTCATTTGAATCCAGAGGTGTTGAAACATCTTCGCGGTTAAATTTTGCGATAAAAAATCCGCGATGAAAGACTTAAAGTCGATTACTTCGTTACGCCCGTGTATGTTGATTTCCATATTGGTTTTTTTAATGACGATATTTTTCTTTATGAACAGTGTTGTTGCTGACGATGCACATAGAAAGATTGTTCAGGATTTACCAGGGAAAGCGGATTTTGACCGATATTTAAGAGCATTAGAAATGGTGGTAGATTTTTCTATAAGACATAAATATTACGTGGATTTGAACTTTGAGTTTGGATTGTTTCTGTTAGACGGTAAGTTTGTACAAGACTACAATTAAAGGGAGGGGTGTTCTGAATGAAAGTTGTTCTTTATTGGTTGTTATTCTATTACCTACCTTAGAGTGTAAAATAAATGTGAACATCGCTTTTTACCCGATTGTCAAGATGAATAAGTGAGCATGTTGCTTAAGATGCAATCTTAAATCAAACTTTTTCAGGCCAGTTGCGGTTTAATTGATAACTCGAGACACTCTTATCAAAGCATAGGTTGTTTTCATAGGAATTATACAAAAAAAATGTTGGAAAAACATACTGGAAGTTCATTTAATTTCTTTATCGTAAATGCCAAATGAATCAGCTAACCTATACCACAGTGTAATAAAATATTTAAATACCTATAAGTTCCATCAATTCGTTCATGACAAAAATTATACCGTCTCACCCGCGGCTTCACTCGCGTGTGCATTAAAAGTTAATGAAAACGAGAAGGGGTTCCCTCTATCTGGCAGAATCATGATGCTCCGAATTTTTTTTGGCATAACACACTTGGCATAACCTTCTTTAAACGAATATTTTTAAGGCGTAAAAATTATTTAACATAATTATTGTTTGGCCGAATGTTTATATGTCCGAATTTACAATGGCATACCAACTTTTCATATGGCAGAATTTTATTTGGCATAATTACCTTAGGCAGTGTTAAAATTCCGCATAGTTTCTTTTAGCATAACGTTTATTTAGAGCGACGATTATTTGGTACAATTTCACTCGGCATACTATGAAGATGGCAGAATTTCATTTGGAATAATTTTATAAGCATTTTGCTATTTGAAAATAGCATTTTGAACCTTAATTAAAATTAAAATATTGTCTTATAAAAGTTAATACCTATGTTGTGGTACAAAAGTTAGTGACAGAAACGAATCGCTGCAAAACCGACTCCACGTAATCCTGTCTGCCGCTGCCCTACCCCTAGAGTGTAATTTAAGCCCGCGTAGGCGCGAAGAGGCGAGGTGGCCCGCGAGTTGAGGGACAGGTGCATGCTTGCTGCATGCATGGCGTATGCTTGTATGCATGCTGCATGCTTGCTGTATGCATGGTGTATGCTTGTTTGCATGCTTCTTACAGTGAAATAAAAACAATATATGAACGCAATCAACTGTTTTATTGAGTGATAATTATGATATACGAGTCTTTCAATTATTATGAATATGAAATGTATGCCAGAAAATAATTCTAACTGTAAACTTTCTGAGATATGATAGTTCTGCCTTTTAATGACTATCGATATGAAATGTAGGTATGCCAAAAGACGATCCTGACTGTGAACTTTCTGCGATATATTATGATGGTTCTACTTTTTATTTATTATGGATATGAAATTTATGCCTAAAGATGATTCTAACTTACAAAATTATGAGTTTTGAATTTATGATAAATGAGTGTTTGTCAATCGATTTTCTGCGAAATGAAGTTTATGCTATCCGCTGTTATGCAAAATAATATTATGACAAAAAAAGTTCTGTTATAAAGGGTGGACCCAACGAGAAGTCCTAGTGTTTTTGTAATAAAATTCTATTGAGTAGGTATATTATGATGAGTCGTTGGATTGCGTTCGTTATCAGTTCACTCGTAATCTTTGATACCGTTCAGTAGGTGCTCTGGGAGTACTGGGAGTACGATTACCAGCCATGTCCGGCTTGCTGTCCCCGCGTCCGGAATTTTGTCCGGACTTTTCTATGTAAGGGAATAATAAAAAATAAAAAAAGTGTAAACGAGTAGATAATGACAAAAGTAAGATTTAGAAGTAAAATATCTGGACTATTCGAAAACGTCCGGCTTTCTGTCAGGACTTTTCAAATTGGTAACAAGAAGTAGAGGTTTTAACATCTTGAAGGTGGAGTCTATATTTACTATCCAGAAAAAATGCCCTAAGTCATTAGGCCACCATGGTGGTGCAACCATGGTCGCGCTATCAAATAAGTATGGTTGGTTGAGCAACCAAGCGGACACCGGATTGTACAGTTAGGTTATGGGAAGACTCATTTACAGTCTCCCCAGGGATGTCTCTTTAGACACCTCTCTTTTTTTGGGGTTTTTTTAGGAGGGAGGTGCTGGGCTTGAACGGGGAGTTGAGGGAGCTAAGGCTGCATACATTTTGAACATTGTGTTGCGCCGTCACTGGTGTCCTATTATAGTAAGATAGACTAAGAACAACGTTAGAATGAAACATAAACTTTGTTTTGCAGTGAATTTGAGGCAAGTTTTGCAACAGAAACGACCAGGAATCCCTACAGTCACACGTTCCCGTTTGGAAAAACTACTTGTGAAGAACGACATAGTGACTAACTATTTTCACCTCATGGTACAAAAAAGTGAAAATGTGTCAGCACTCAAGCAGAATTTAAAATGTAAAGTATTTCTCTTTGTGTTTTAGGTACTTGGCATAATCAATATACAGCCTTTATTCTTAGGAATTACCTTAGTAGGTACCTATTACAAAATGTTGCTGGTAATTTTCAGAAATTGAATAGGAAACGACCAGTTGGAATTTTGCACCTAGCTTCTGGCGTTTCATGAGTGCCTAAAGTCGGTACCAAAAGTATTTGTTTGTCAGTTCAGGTTAAATCCTTACACAATCTAAAGGGAAATAGTCACACGTTCATCTGTATTTATAAGGTTTTAAGTTTATGTATCACCACTAAAAAAAGAAAAAGTTATTGAATAACCACTGATGTTTACATTTTCATCAGATACCTACTTTTGAAACAGACCATGTCTAGGTTTATGAGTGATAAAATATTTTGAATTCAATTGAAATACTTAAGTATCGCAAAAAAATCTGTCCGAGATTCCGATGTTTAAGAATTTTTAAGTTCGCGCATCTATAGGTATTTTGTAATTTGTATATTAATTTTGAAAATTACAGAAGCTAAATATAAATTATTATCTATGGTATTTTTTTAGTGACACTACTAATTTACAACGCAACAACGTGGTCAACGCCTTTAGATACATTCAATTTAGATCTGCTGACCCGAACGACTATATATAGCCCGGAACAGTTGAAGAAAATTTATGGCAGATGGAAGAACTATTACTCTAGTGTGACCAAATTGGAAAGTAATAGTCCTACACCCGTTGAATCAGGTAAAGTGTATTTTACTTATCTTCTACCGGTACTAGTACTAATAAAAACCCGGCCAAGTGCGAGTCGAACTCGCACACGAAGGGTTCCATACCACCGTACAATATTTAACACTACGAAGTTCTATCATGCGTCCGTCTCCTTTATTTCATCATCTGCCTAGCCCTTTCCTTGTCAGTCTCATTTATTCATCAGTCGTTTTTGTTTTGTTTTGGTTTGACATTGCAAAACAAAACTAAAACGACTGAATATTACATTATTTATTTTCGTATTTGTTACTATTTATATGTGACACAAAATTTTATTTGAGTATGCATACACACGTCACGTTGCAGTGCGAACTGATTAACATCCCTCGTCACCTCACACTTCAGGACCAGTTGAAAACCAGCGTCAGCAGGCACTAGTTGTCTAGAATTTTTTGCTGAACAGTGTCCTTTTTGGCGCAGCCGTGAGGCATACTTTCCTACTAATGTGCACTTTCGCCTTTATAATAATATATAGTTAGAATAGTTAGAATTCTTGCTATTAATAAAAATAAATAATTATCACACTAGTATTATAAAGTTTGTGAGTGTGTGTGTTTATATGTTTGTTACTTCTTCACGTTCAATCGGCTGGACCAATTTTAATAAAGTTTTGTATGGAGGTAGCTGACACCCTGGATTAACATATAGGCTACTTATTATCCCGATATTCCCATGAGAGCGACATTTACGCGGGTGAAACCGCTGGGCGCAGCTAAATAACACCTTCTTTGTTGAACCCGGCAGCACGCGCAGCTGAAGTGCTTTCGGGTTTTCTTATTGACAACTCCGGATGTCTGTTTAAAAAACCTTGAATCCAGTCCTTGCCAGCTTCTTGTTTTTGAACGTTGAAAGGATGTGGTTTATTATTTTTTACAGCTAGATTATAAGCTAATGCCTTGAGGTCTTTAGTTGTAAGACCGTAAAGTCGACTCTCCATGTCTAATATATAGCTACAAAGCTCTTTTTCTTCGTCTTCTGTAAAAACAGGTCGCTTAGGCCCTAAAGGAACTTTTATACTTGCAGATGAAGAAGCAGCTAAATTTTCGCGAGATATCTTGACTTTTCTTTCTAAAGTTGTCTGAGGGACAGAAAATGTCTTCGCTGCCAACATATACCCCATTTTTCCTTCTATAACAGCATCCACAGCTTTTACCATACTCTCTTGCGCCCAATCCCCTCTATTTGTTTTTTTCTTATACGTTTTCACCATTCTAAAACAAAATAATATATGATTGATTACACCATCAATACATACTCCCTTGCACCCAAATCACCCACTACCCCACACACTCATACACGTATAAACCATAAAAACTTGCGATATAATCAGAAACCACGAGCGGGCAAGATGGGGTATACAATACCCCATCTTACCCTCAAACGCTTAATTATATTTAAAAAATCACATACGGAAAGCAATTCAAAATACACAAATAAACAAGTTCTTACCTGCTATCTTAATCGTTGACGCATGAAAATAACTGTAAAGCTAATATAGTCTAGTATTATTTGAGTAGCAAACACGTACCAAATAAACTTAAAAAATAAGAATCAAACTGCCAGAAACAACTTTTTTCTCAATAAACAAAAAAATACGTGTCGCTGCGATCACTCAACGGGCACACTGACAGCCATCATGGCGCCGCATCGTCACGCGCTAGAACGATCGTGATTGGCCAATTAGAATTCCTTATAATACAGGTGCCCCGTCTTGCCCGCCACCCCGTCTTGCCCGCATCTCCCCTAATATAATATAATCCGTACTAATATTATAAATGCGAAAGTGTGTCTGTCTGTCTTTTACTTCTTCACGCTTAAACCGCTGAACCGATTTAGATGAAATTTGGTATAGAGATAGTTTGAGTCCCGGAAAAGGACACAGGTTCGTTTTTATCCCGATATTACCAAGGTATCAAAACGTATGCGGGCGAAACCGCGGGGCGCTGTTTGTAATAATATTATGAACGGATTTGGATGAAATTTTTAATCCCGATTTTCCTACGGGATGGGGACTTATGCGGGTGAAACCGCGAGGCGCAGCTAGTTACTAATAAATAAACAACAACAACATGTTTGCTTATTTAAAGTATTTAAACTCGAATAACTTAAAACAATTCAGTATAAATTTTATAACAGCTTCATTGAGTATGTCGACGAAGGCCCACTTGGCGGGGCTCCTATTAGTGTTTGAATGGTCAAAATTATTCCCAAGCTCGCTCCTGGATTCTAGGTTATCTAGGTAAAGTATCTGTCGGTGCGGCGCCCGCCGTAAATATTTTGGCAACCAGCTCCGGCAAACAAATCGGCGCCCAGCGCCGGTAGCAGAGGCACTCCTTAAATTTTAAGACCTCAGGGGGGATTTCTGGACGTTGTTTCTTTTAGAGTCCAGTTTTTCCCCTAAATGGGATTATCTGGGGGGAAGTCCTGATTTTTTTTTAGATTCCACTTATTCCTGACTTTCAGGGGGGATTTGTGGAATAAGCCACGTCATCGAGGGAAGATACTAGTTCCCGGGGTCTTTTCGCCAAAAGGTTTTTTCCTGAAAAACTTTTGACGAAACGAGCCTTTCTGCATCAGCGTTGACGTGATGACGTCAAACCTTAACTTTTATTTATTTTTATAGCTTTGTTTATCCCTTTTATGTAATCTAACGTAATTATTTTAGATAAATGCCTGTCATATTTGGAGCAGTCGTCTTCTTTACGATTGAATAGATCTCAACCTAATTGTCTGACTCCCCCTCGCTGCAAAAAGATACTGCAAAAAGGCGGCAAGTACGGCTATTGGTTAACACACAGGTACGTCTCGTATAAAACTTTAAAGGTGCAAGGTGTTTTCTCACGATTTTTTCCTTCCCCGTTTTTGAGAGGAGGTGAAATAAATTACAGAAAGTAAAGCGCCTGCCTTTATCCGAACTATCGACCTACAACTCGGTAAGTCGGGCCGTTATCACTGGGCCGCTCTCCATAATAATTATCTTACTAACTTAATAATTATCTTACTTATTATGTTAATAATAGAAAAGTCTAAACATCCTACTAATCCTACTTAATATTATAAACGCGAAAGTTTGTGAGGACGGATGGATGGATGGATGTTTGTTACTCTTTCACGCAAAAACTACTGAACGGATTTGGATGAAATTTGGCACAGATAGTGTATAACTAGGAACACATAGAACTTTTTATCCCGATATTCCCACTGGATCAAAACTTATGCGGGTGAAATCGCGGGGCGCAGCTAGTATTTTATAGTCTGTCTTCAATCAATCAAATCAGTACCTACCTACCTACTTTAATTCAGTATAAAATAATCGTTATGTTTTAGGCTTTTATACCTGGTCCTGGCCCGTTTTTCTCGAAGATGTGTCGTGTTCTCCGAAGAAAAGGACAAATTTATGGCAGATATGTTTTGCAAGAAGTGTTTCAGCGAGGCGGAGTACATTGCCTCAAATAACTTCGAACTTGCCGACCTCTTTTATGAACAAAGTAAGTAAATCCATACTAATATTATAAATTTGAAAGCAACTCTGTCTGTTTGTCTGTATGTTACCTTTTCACGCTTAAACCGCTGAACCGTTTAGATCAAATTTGGTATAGAGATAGTTTGAGTCCCGGGAAAGGACATAGGGTACTTTTTATCCCGATATGCCCACGGAATCGGGACTTATGCGGGTGAAACCGCGGGGCGCAGCTAGTTATAAAATATGATATTATGATATTATAATTAATTTTTTACTTTTCTCGGGACTCGGGGGTCTCAGACCTTTGGAAGGCGCACGAGGGCCCGAAGCTAACTCGCAGAGGCCCGTTCGTTTCGTATGAAATGGTGTGGTACCAACCAGCGATTATCCATGTATGTGTCGCAGGTTTATGATGAAATCAGGTTTTTCATCAAAAACCTAGGCTTTTGATCAAGAACCGGAAGACAAAATTATTACTTTATATTATCATAAACCTAAGAAAATCCAGTTTTTTTTATCAAAAACCTGAACTTGTTAAGGTTTATGATAAAATTTAAGCAATTGACGAAATCGAATGGAAGATTTCGATTAACGGGGATTTACCGCGGGCCTCGCCGTGCTTTACCTGCACTTGCGTGCACCTCAGTCTCAAATCACTACGCAAAGGGTCAACCCGTGAAATGCATGTAAAATTATTAGATAACACTTTTCTTTTATTTCAAATTATTTTTAACATTTCGTGATGCAACCTCAATTAGTGCAGAACCAATATAGATTATGTGCTAAATGTCAAATCATATCAAATCAAATCATTTATTTTTGGAAACATGGGTAGGAGTATAGATGTTATGTAACAGGTTTTGATAATGTTCTGCATGCTCTGTCGTCACTTAGGCATGCAGCACATAAATTACAACCAAAATACCATGCTGAATAACAATAAATACT
Organism: Amphipoea lucens; assembly: GCA_947508005.1. NCBI lineage: Eukaryota > Metazoa > Arthropoda > Insecta > Lepidoptera > Noctuidae > Amphipoea > Amphipoea lucens. The sequence goes on along the minus strand of OX382359.1, from coordinate 18,316,793 downwards.
TATTACAAAATTATTAAATTGGAAAATCTTTTAACCATTTTTTTTTTCACTTAGCACACACACACACACACACACACACACACACACACACATCACACATTTTTTTGATTGTATTTAAAATAATAACAAATAAATAATTGTTTGTTGTCTTTTAATTGTTTTATTTATCTAAAGAAATAGCAACCGACATTGTTTTTATCATAAAACTAATCCAGTCTAGGTTTTTGATCAAAAAACTGGATTTTCTCAGGTTTATGATAAAATAAAGTAATAATTTTGTCTTCTCCCGGTTCTTGATCAATAGCCTAGGTTTTTGATCAGAAACCTGATTTTGTCATAAACCTGCGACATATGCACTGTGCAAGTGCATCCATAAGTGTACAACCCCCTGGACCCGGTTGGTGTAGGACTATTGCTGGATATGGAAATAAAAAAATGGACTATGGGTTTGGATGGTTAAAATGGACTTGTTACCTAGGACTATGCAAGGACTACTTTTATATACACATACTACTCGTAATTAGTTTTAATAATAACAGAAAAATGTTTACAATGATGTTAATTAAAGTTCTTTCAACTATTTCAGTTGCTCTCTGCGGCATTTTCGGCCACGCTCAGTTCTTACGCAACTATTGGCTCAAAACTTTTCTTCGCTACCAAATCTTTGAGGGTTGCTTCAGGCCACAGATTGTTACTGGGAATTTCGATGAGAGTCAGTCGAGGGTCGTTGCAGACCAGACGTGGCACATCGAGGGTCCATCGAGTATTATGAATGGGCAGTGCAGTGGACACATCACAGGGGTGGCAGCGGGGGTATTCTCACAAGCCCTCCGATATATTATAGAGACTCATTATTGAATATTAATGCCAATTAGTTTTGCTCTTTACACGCATCGCCGGCTAATAGCTAACGGCTTGTGTAAGTTATTAAAGCGTTTATAAATATGATTGAATATTAATATGTTATGATTTCGATGCTTTTAATAAATGTTATTTTGACGTTATAACTATAGGGAAAATGTTATAGCAATAACAAGAAGTAGGTATAGACGCCAGCATATGAAGCTACTCGAAACTGTCAAATTTTCCTAATCAAGTTTGAACCTTATGCTTTAGTGATAAAGTTGAAAATCCATTAAAGAAATTTGACAGATTGTAGTAGCTTGATGTGCTGGCGTCTGTACCTACAGACAGACAGATGAGACCAACAATACGTCAGTGGTATAACTATGAAACCCTAAGCCATTCCCATCCAAGTTTCTTGCCTGTGGCATATATAACTTGCTACTATACATTGTTTAGACGCCACTTTTATTGTTGCTTTCATTGTATGCCACGGACATTTAAATCTTACCGAAAGCACTTGTAAGTCTCAAATAATATTGTAACCATGGCATGGACGTGTTGAACTTCCTTTAACACTAAGGTCTCGTCTCGAAAGTGACAGCTGTGGTCGACCTCGCCTCATCGTAGGTATGTAGATACTATAGACTGCTCAGCCAATGTCGACCGGACGTTGACAGCCGTGAGCATATAGTCTCTTCCGGTTGCAGGAAGTGTCTAGGTACAAGAACCATGATAGCTTGTTCACTTTGAAAATGAGAAAAAGTCGTTAAAGGTATTACATGACTTAAAGCGCGGTCACTGTCTGACTGCATACAATAGAAAGAGAAGCGCGATGACACAACGCTGCCTGGTAATTTATTGCAAAATATGAAGCAATTATCTATTTACAAAAAATCTATTGTTTGGACTAAAAAATTAAAACACTATGTTGCTTGTAGAATAATCTGACAAAAAATCAGAATGATTGTATGTATATTAATATGATTTTTATTGTAAAAAGAAAGTTTTTAGAGGTATCTTCATGATTTTTTTCTATCATATCAAATTTTGCATTATGTTTTCAACACACTATGTACCTAGCATATGTCCTGAAGAATATCATATTTTTCTAATTTTGTATTATATACTTTTCACTTCTCATGCTCTAAAAGTTCGTCTTTATGTTGTGCTTAGGCGACATAAAATCGCTTTTTATGTTCTAGTGCATAAAGTAATTTTTTTTTCTGAGACGAAGGTAATCAGGCCCAACAGCCACACGCACAATAAAACTTCGCAGATTAAAGTCGTGATTTATTTCATTTTCTTTAATTTATACCACTTCCGTGTTTTCTATCGTTAATTTAATAAAAATCAGGTAAAATAGTTGTCATTTATTATTTAAAAACGCAAAGAAACGTTTTTATGACTTGGCAGTATGAAGTACCCAAGTCGAATGACAAATGTTGAAATTAAAAAAAAAAACTTTTAAAAAGTTTCGTGGCGGTATTATCTGTGGTAGCGGGAATTAGCTATGCTTTGCAATATTTTTGATTAATTATGTACTGTATACTTTATGCCTAATTCATTTTCTCGCAATCGAAGTGAAAAGCAGAGTGTATAACTCAGGCATAAACGAGCCATTTTACCCCTCGACTTAACTATCCACCCTCGCCTGCGGCTCGCGTGGATATAAACGTCTCGGGGTAAAATAGCTTCTTTTATGCCTTAGTTGTACAATCTACTATTTAGGCATTATAAAACTTGTGTGTTTTGCGTTTAGGTGACGTCCAGATTACAGTGATTTCTATTGTAGACTAGCTGACCCGACCGACAGATGTTGTCCTGTCCAAATTTTAATAGTTCATAAAAAAATCCCATACATAACGGGACGGTCACTTTTGGGTACCCCTATTTGAAAATTTTCCGGGAAACTATTCAAGTTACAAAAAAAAAATATCCGGACTATTACGAACATTTCAAAACGAAAACCGGCCAAGTGCATGTCGGACCACGCACAATGAAGGGTTCCGTAGTTGGAATGAATTTATCCCAAGAATATACAACATTGTAGTTGAAAATCATGTTCTCCCATACGTTGCAAATGCAAAAAGTTGTTTGACTATTACTCGTAAACTTGCAAAGCCTACCCATTTAGCTGGCACCCCCGGCCATAGGTAGAGGTGGAACACCGCGGTGGTTTTAGCCAGTAAGAGTCCGGCATGCCCCTCTGTCACCCCCACGATAGAGGAAGTCCATGAGGATTTCCACCGCGAGAAAAAAAAAAGGCGGACCCTGGACTCTAACAAAAATTATCACTTTAAAGCTTAATATTTCACAAACGGATCACTGAATCGAAAAATGGTTTGCACAAACCCGCAATATTTTTGAAAGATCATTCCAACAATACCCCACACCATGGGGTAGACGAGAAGCAAGGAAGCTTGCAAGGAAGTTCTCGGCCCTGCACAAAAAATCTTGTTTGAGCCGTTTTATTTTTAATTGAAAGACTAATGTTTCTTTCAACTCTTCACTCTCTTAGTCACAAATGGAAGTGTTCCCAACGGAAGTGTTATTATTGTACTTGGTGAATTAACTTCCGGTTAGTTAAGAGAACTAGTATTCAATGATGTAATTAATGCAACCTTCATTTCATGGGAACATATATGTATGGGTGGGACCGAGAAATTAATTAGCTTATTGATACTGAAAAATGTCCTGATTGTTTGAATGTATTAAAACTTTACTATAGCACCTTATTATTACGTTTTATTTAACATAACATAACATAGCCTGTATTCTTTATGACCAGTGATCGGAGAACAGAGGCAAAAAGTGGAGACAATTCCTTACGATGACATTTTTTTTTCCCGGAATTCGGGAAAAATCTTAAACAAGTTGAAAATAAGCTTTATTTAAGATGGGTAAAGGCTATTTTTAACTAAACTGGCAATTACCAAATTTTCGGGATTTTCACGTAAAATCCCGAAATAAATAATCTACAAACTGCAAAAAAAATTATATACATATTTACAATAAAATTAATTTATGATTCAACAAACAAATTATCCGTTAAGTCGACATTTAAAAGATTCTACTTTTGACATCATAATCTAAGATACGAGTAATATACGGTCTGTGTGGCTGTTATAATTTAGCCGGGCCCGGGTTATGTTACCTACCTACTAAACCTTAATTGATTAATTCATCAAAATGATGACCATTGTTTTCATCATTTCGAACAAGGAAGGTACGTAATGTTAATGTAGGTATGAATACTTTATAAAATAAGAAGTTTATTAAAATTCTACATTTTCCTTAAGTTTGCCGTATGTCATTACTTCCCAGAATTTGATCCTTATTAGGAACACTATCGAATGGTGTAATAATATAGTGTCTGTTTTTTTTTCAAAATCAACAGGTTCGATTGTTGGCTAGAAATATTGATTTTTCAAAAATCCAGTGATGCAGTTTTAGTTTTCATCAAAATAGGGCCCGCGACTACTTTGAGTACTTTTCGCTAGTCCTCATAGTTTCGGATTTGGCCATCCACGCCCACTAGAAAAATTCATCCTGTATAGTATCTGAGATGTATGAGTAAAACAACGTGTAGCTAGTTATGCGGTTTTATTGGGAACGGCCATGATGGGCCCAAGCAGTGACAGGCCGCCACATTGACATACCATAAACAACATAAAGTTACCATCATTCCAGTATCATTATAATTACAAACAGTAATATTAAAATCAACTGAGTCACCAGTTCATTGCTAAACAAGTATCTATACCAAGAATGTTTATTGTATTTTTGTTTACACACGTGACTACCTTGTTACCTGTAGGTACGCGTGCGCATGTTTACCTGCTAACAGAATCAATCCAATAGCACAAATATTTACTATGTCACCTTGTGAATGTATGAATGAATGAATATCGTTAGTTTATCTATCTCGCGAGATTATAATATAAACTATCTGTTGGAAACATTAAATACTTCTTATAGTTTACAAACAAATTAAGATTGTCTTTGTTAAAAACTGTCATGTCTCTGTTCTAAGACTTACCTACCGTGCAATAAAATAAATAATAGTTATTTATGCCACTGTTGTATAATAAGGGGTACTAAAACACGAGTGCGGTAATAGTATCACATGAGTGTTTTAATACCTAATTATGCACTGTTGCATACAAGACTTTATCTACACCCATGATACTCGTATGAATCCTCTATAAAGGTTCTGAAACAGTTTTTTGCAATACTAATATCGAATAAAAATTTACGTACGAGAAATTTCAGATAGAAAAACCATACAACAAATTGCCCGACCCGGGAAGCGAACCCAGGACAGCTCAGCAGTCGCTTGCGACTACTAGACCGTCGAGGCAGTACTCAATTTCAAAATCGTTCGAATTTAAGTAACATTTACTCCGCGCGTTCGTAGAAGCCCACTGGACTCTGTTAAAACGCTAGATGCAATCTAATTTCATTGCTCCTGTTCCTAGGAAAAATACCTAAAGTCTATTCAAAGGAGACTGTTAAAAAGTGGTCTATGAACCAATAGCGATACTGCTACGATATTTCTGTAGGGATACCTCAACTATACCCTTGTGCAAAGTGGCATCAAAATCTGACCCGGCAGTTTTGAGAAATATTATATTTTAGAATAAATAATTTCATGATAACATTAAAAAGTGGTCTATGAACCAATAGCGATACTGTTACGATATTTCTGTGGGGATACCTTAATTATACCTGAAAGGAGTATACAACTTTGCAGACTTTTACTCCGGGGTTTCTCCACAGGCATGCAGGAAATATAAATAAAACTCGAGGCTCATGCAAAATAAAGCTGCGTGTAGATGTGGTGAGTGGGACGTCATGCGTGGGCGGCTGCGGGCGGAGTAATGAACAAAATGTTTAGAGCCGCGCGTCTTTTATAAGCGGCGCTCGTAGCGCAGAGGGCGGGGATACATGATTTATCCTTCCGCGATTATGTGTTTGTTTTTGTTGTGTTGTTAGTGGCAGCATATTTATTTATTATTGTAATTCAGGTACACATACATGGTGTACGGGATATCCAGAACTCAGGAAAAATAAAAAACGAGGAGAATTTGGAACGACTTGAAAAACGTGTACTCAATTAGGTAATGACACAAGCAATTAATTATCGCGCAATTAGTACATAAAAAACTTAAAACTAAAACAGGACGCATCGTCGCTCGCTGCTAAGACGAATCCATCAGGCGCTCCAACATGCCCCCGGACGTTGAAAGATTCTCTTTCAACAAGCTTCAGAAGATACGGGTAATGGGCAAATTCTGTTGAAGGCTCGTCTTATTACTCCGGCAGTAGTCCGGATGTCAGCCACACGAACGATGCCGTCTGATCCTGGATGAACGGCGACAATTCTACCCAGCTTCCACTTGAGGGGGGGTAGGTTATCCTCTTTGATCACCACCAAGGAATCCAACTTCAATGCATCTTTGCAGGAACGCCATTTGGTTCTCTGCTGCAACTCGGAAACAAACTCCTTACTCCACCGAACCCAGAAATGCTGGCGGAGTTGCTCGATCCTTTGAAAGCGAGTTAAATGATGAATGGAGTGTTCCTGAAGATCTCGCTGTGGCAGTGAAGTAAGCGGTCGACCGACAAGGAAGTGTCCTGGAGTCAGAGGTGTAAGGTCAGCAGGATCAGCGGACAGCGGCGTCAGTGGACGAGAGTTTAGAACTGCCTCAATTTGGATCAGCGTGGTGTTAAGTTCTTCGAACGTGAGATTACAATTTCCCAACACTCGCTTTAAATGATATTTTGTCGACTTAACACCCGCTTCCCAGAGTCCGCCAAAGTGAGGAGTATAAGCGGGAATAAAGTGCATCTTAACTCCATCATTAGCCAAACTTTCACCCAAGGAATCGCAATTTGACTTTAAAAATTTCGATAAATCGTTGTACGCTCCAACGAATGAGGTACCGTTGTCGGAATAAATATTAACGGGTTTACCCCTTCGCGAAATAAACCTGTACAAAGCCAATAAATATTTATTACTAGTTAGGTCACCAACTAGCTCCAAGTGAATAGCCTTGGTGGTGAAGCAAATAAATATCGCAACGTACACCTTTACTAGCCTACAACCGCGGCCTTGCCGACTGGCACACATGATAGGGCCGGCATAATCAACGCCAACACTTTCGAAGGGGTAGCCTCCCTGATGGAGACGCTGCTGCGGCAAATTCCCCATTAAGGGGGTAACTACATTACCCTTCATACGACAACAGCGCACACAGTTGTGATAGCAAGCTTTAGACAAATTTCGGCCGCCTATAGGCCAATATGATTCCCTTATCGACGCTAACAATAACTGTGGGCCTGCGTGCATCAATCTCTTGTGCTCGAAATTAAACAATAGCTTTGTAAATATATGTGTGGACTGTAAAATAATAGGGTGTTTTTTATTATATGAGAAGTCAGAATTCTCTAAGCGTCCTCCGACACGCATTATATTATTGCTGTCTAAATAAACATTAAATTTGAGAAGGGCGCTTTTTGAAGGTAAACTTTGTTTTTTTGCAAGTAATTTGTGCTCTGGAAACGAATCAATTTGACATTTTAAAATAACAACATTTAATGCTTCCTGTAGTTCTTCTTCTGATAGAAAGTTACTAATTACAGGAAGTTTTTTACAAATCCTAACAAATCTCAACACATATGCTACGGAACGAACAAGTCTTAAATAATTTGAGAAGCGCTTAAAATCTATAAATAAATTACTACCTTCTACAATAGCGCTCAATGAAACTTGAGGTCGCGTTTCAGGCAAAGTTTCGAATTCTAAGCATTTAACGTGAGATGGCCAGTTGGACTGATCTTCCTTCAAGAAGTCGGGACCACACCACCACAGATGTAACCCTTGCAGAGCATCAATATCCACGCCACGAGATATGAGATCTGCTGGGTTCTTGGCAGTTGGGACATGACGCCAAGTACAGTTTCCTGTCTTATCTAAAATTTCAGCTACGCGATTGCGTACAAATGGCTGAAGTTTAGAAGGCAGCATTTGTAACCATCCCAACACAATGGTCGAGTCAGTCCAACAGTAAACCCGATCGAACTTTGCTCGAAGTGATTTGACCACCTTTTCACACACGCGAGCTCCCACTACGGCACCACACAGTTCCAACCTTGGAATCGTGGTAGGTTTAATCGGTGCCACACGACTTTTCCCTATCAATAAGCGGACCATGCATTCACCATCACTGCGGACACTACGGACATAGGCACACGCACCGTACGCGCGCTCAGATGCATCCGTGAATACATGGAGTTCTAACGTGTGGTACGAATCGGACATAATAAAACGTGGGATACGCAAGTTATTTAGAAGAGGAAGATCTTTAAAAATAGCTTTAAAAGTTGTGTTGAGTTCCAGAGTCAACGGTTCGTCCCATGAAAGGTTGTTCAACCACATTCTTTGCAACAACATTTTCATGGTAACTACAAAAGGAGATAAAAGACCTAAAGGGTCAAAAATGCGTGCAATTGCTGAAAGCAAATCACGCTTAGTACTGCCATTAGCAGGCATCTCAGAACTCATCAAGAAACCTAGTTCGTCAGAGTCAGCAAACCAATCAAGTCCCAACAGTTTATTGGGCTCACTACAACCTATACCTAAACCTACGGATGACTGAGAAGTCCCTGAGACTAGAACAGGTTCATTCGACTTCCACTTTCGAAGTGGCATGCAAGCTGATCTGAGTGCATTGGTGACTTCATTGCGAATTACCATCACTTCATTTAAATCATTGCCACCCGTGAGTAGATCATCCACGTAAAAATCATGCTTGATAATGGTGGCAATCTTATCATCAGTGCACTCAATACCTAACTGCTTAAGGCAGCGCGTCGCAAGAAACGGCGCACTCGCCGTGCCGTATGTGACGGTGTTCAGCTTAAATACCTTGACAGGACTAGACGTGTCTTCACGCCAAACTACCTGTTGCAAGTGCCTATCAGATGGATGGACTACTATCTGTCTATACATCTTTTCAACATCGGCTGACAAGACATACTTATAGTGTCGAAACCGAAGAAGTATAGACAGGAGGTCGTCCTGAACCGTAGGACCCACCATCTGTAAATCATTAAAGGATATTCCTGATGAAGTAGGGCAACTAGCGTTGAACACTACACGTAGTTTGGTAGTGGTACTACATTCGCGTAGTACCCCGTGATGAGGTATGTAATAGGCATTTAAATCTAATTCCTTATTTACGGTCATATGACCTAACGACTCATATTCTGCCATAAATTCGTGATACAGCTTACTAAAATCAGGCTTAGCCTTAAGTCTGCGTTCCAGGGAATATAAACATTTTGAAGCCCTATGAAATGACTCACCTAGAACAGAAGGGTTCTGCTTCATTGGTATACGGACACAAAAACGACCGTCCTCTAACCGAGTCGTGGTTTTAATAAAATGTTCCTCACACAATTTTTCCTCTGGCAAATAATTCGAGTGCTGCGAGGTAACCTCTTCAAGGTTCCAAAATCGCGTCAACTCATCACGAATAAATCTTGAGTCATGATCGCTATAGGAACTAGTTTGAGTAAAATTACAACTTACGCTGTTACTTAATTTACTACTATTATATAAAATGGGACCAGAGATGATCCAGCCTAACCTAGTTTCACATAACACTGGTTTCCCAACACCTAGCTTTACTCTTTGCGAACCTAACAGGTCCCAGAAAAGATCAGCACCAATTAAAATATCTACATCGGAGGGCTTGTAAAAGGTAGGGTCTGCCAAACAAATATCAGTTGGAATGTTTATGTTAGACAAATCTAATTCACGACATGGCATTTCATTCGTTATTAATGGCAAAACAAAACAAAACAACTTAGCAACATAACTGTTGTTGAGTGACGTCATTTTTACCTGACAAGTATTGCCTACGCGAGAGGTCACGTTATTTATGCCATAGATTGAGCCATCTATCGGACTTGTATCCAATTTAAGTTGTTTACATAGTCGCTCCGTCATGAAGCATGAAGTACTACCGCTATCGAGTGTCGCTCGCACAATATGCTCACGATCATTATAATCAAATACTTTAATTAGAGCTGTTGACAACAACACGCCGCGCTCCTTCCTACTGTCGCCATAAGAAGGTGAAATGTTCGCAGACAAAGCTACGTTATTAGCGTCAGTGTTAGCAGAGTGCGCGGGCGACGCAGACGTTGACGGAGACGATGTTGTGTTATCATTACGACTATCGCTAGCGTCCGAAGTATGAAGTAAAATGTTGTGCCTGCGATTGCATAACTTACAACCCGGTTTTTTACATTTGTTGGAGAAGTGACCCGAACGAAAACAGTTGTAACATAATTTAAAACTAGGCACTAATTTACGACGAGCCTCGTTACTTAACGAAAGGAACTGTGAACAATTTGATAGACTATGGTCACCTTTGCAATTGGGACATTGCCTCGTGACAGATTCAGTACTTACATTATTAGAATGTTGTGTCGTCACCATAGACTTAACTTTACTCGTTGAACCTGATTTAGCGATACCTGATACGTTGTGTCTTGGTATTTCCAGGGTTTCAACTAAATCAGCGCGTGTGCGAATAAATTGGAGGAATGCATCGAAAGTAATTTTGGTGTCTTTGTCAGTATGACCTATAAATTCCTCCCATTCGCGATAAGACTTCTGATCCAACTTACGAGTAACTAAATATATCAACAAAGTATCCCACTGCTTGACTGGTTCACCTAACGATTCTAACGCTCGTAAGTTTTTATTTAATACATCTACTAAACCTTTCAAAGCGACCGAGGATTCCTTTGTGATAATGTCTATATTACATAATGCTGACAAGTGATTCTGCACCAACAATCTTTTATTGTTAAAACGTTCACAAATTAAATTCCAAGCCACATCATAGTTACTAGCGGAGAACTCAATTGATTGAACAACCACAGCAGCAGATCCTTCCAGAGAAGCACGCAAATAATGAAATTTGTTGATTTCATCAATATCGTCATTATTATGGATGAGACTAGTAAAGGTGTCACGAAACTCCAACCAATTGGTATATAATCCATTAAATTTCGGAAGTTGTATGATAGGCAACTTAATATTATGTTTATAAACACCACCACGAGTACTTTTATCACAAACCGAATCATTTTCTTTATTAGATTTACTCAGTAACTGTTGAGCCCTCGACAATGCCTTAAAGTACAATGCCTCGAACTCACAACGCTCAGACAACTGGGCCTTCGCATCATCAACCATACACTCTAACCGCAACTGTACCTCATCGTATTTTTCGTACAACGATTCAAGTTTGCCCATACGCAGCTGTAATTCCGTGGCGTCACAACTACTTAGTGTCTTGTCAATCAATGCGTCCAGGTAACTGATGAATATAGTTAAGCGGCCCTTAAAACTGCCTCGCTTCTTTACTAATTCCTTTTCCTCGGACATACTGGGACTCGAGTGTTGTCGACCTGAAACGTATACAATAACAAATACGTTTATATACTTAAACGGAAGTTATGTAGCTACTAAGTTATACGGTTGATTATAGTGTGATGTAACAATGTAATTAGATAATCTTTAATGGAAATATCTGTACATAATAATAAATCTGATTGCTAATGTGACGGTGCAAACTTTTTATTATAAATTCCTCAATACCTAATCTTTAAGTTAGATACATTAATTAGGATATAAGTAAGCAACAATCTGAAGTACACTACGGTTTAAAAAAACTGACACTGTAGTCAATGATTGGAAATAATACCTAACACTAATCAGAACAAACTATGGCTGATGAATACCTACACATCAAACGAACACTTAACTGAATAGTTATCGCTTTAATGCAACAATACAAATTATTTAAATGTAGTACTATATTCCTACTATACTTCAAAGTATTATAATTAATAACAATATTGTCGCTAATTGTACGCGAAGCATACAAAAATAACGAAACCATTCAAAATGCAAGGTACCTACTCAATGAACATAATTTATTAATACAAGTTAAAAAATGCACTAACCTTTAGTAACTTCTAATTAAAGTTTAATACAACCTGTACGAGTGTTGGGTGACGATATTATCCAATATAAAACTTAACACCGTGAAAATAATATGTGCTCAATCCAAATTCCACGCTGGCGGCACCGGCGTATAACCTCTCAAAGTCCAGGTTAATTAATTCCGTCGTTAATATCGCTGATTTCATTAATCTTCGAATTAACTTGATGAATACCACAATCCGGCTCGATATTGGACCATGTACGGGATATCCAGAACTCAGGAAAAATAAAAAACGAGGAGAATTTGGAACGACTTGAAAAACGTGTACTCAATTAGGTAATGACACAAGCAATTAATTATCGCGCAATTAGTACATAAAAAACTTAAAACTAAAACAGGACGCATCGTCGCTCGCTGCTAAGACGAATCCATCAGGCGCTCCAACACATGGTTATTAGGTACACATACATGGTTATTAGGTACACATACATGGTTATATACAAGAACATCAAAGTAAAACAACAATTAGAATAAATCATAAGAGCAAATTATAAAGGGAAAACGAATACAGGACTAAACTAAATAACTACTTAGGGCTAAATTATACATGTAAATGGCCTTAAAACTAAGCTGTTATTTACAATCTCCCCCTCGTGCGCAAGCACCAAAACGTTTAGTCCGCTGTTGTGATCACGATGAGGCGAGAGGCCGGGCGGCGAATCAGACCAGCTGCTGTTCTTACTTCGGTTATTCTGACTCGACCATCTGGTCCTGGGTGAACTTTCATCACTTCACCTCGAGGCCACACTCCTCTGGGCATCGTACCGTCGCATATAATTACGATGTCGCCGACTTTCAGGTTCTTATGTTGGGGATTGCCGCTGGGTCGGGGCATTAAGAGAGGTCTATATTCAGCTGACCATCTCGCCCAAAAGGCATCGGCTAGTGCTTGAGCGGCTTTCCAGGAGTGTGTGTTTGCATGTGTGTCTTTAAATGAGCCAAACGGTGACATTCCACTAGAGCGCCCAATAAGGAAATGATTGGGGGTTAACGCTTCTTCATCTAGGTTGGGGTTCACCGGGGTCAATGGCCTCGAGTTGATCACGTGTTCGGCTTCCAGCAGTAACGTGTGCAGTGTTTCGTCGTGTGGGAACCTCTCCTTCAGGGTGACTTTCAAGGCTGATTTTACAGATCTGACCAATCTTTCCCAGGCGCCTCCCATGTTTGGGGCACCCGGTGGTATCTTCTTCCAGGTTATCAGCTTCTCTGAAGCGAAAGCTTTAAGACTGTGGTCGTTGCTCTGCATGGCTTCGGCGATTTCGTTTTCAGCACCCACGAAGTTGGTTGCGTTATCGCTGTATATGACAGTCGGCGTGCCGCGGCGTGCCATCATTCTTCGCAGGCTCATGATCATGGAGGAGGCCGTGAGGGATGTGGCCACCTCCAGGTGCACTGCGCGTGTGGTGAGGCAGGTATATAGTGCGCCCCACCTTTTTTCTAGCCTTCGTCCGACTGTTACTTGCATGGGCCCAAAATAATCCACCGCGGTTGCAGTAAAGGGCGGTTGGTTTTGGGCCAGCCTTTCTGTTGGTAGATCGCCTAAGGGGATTTTTGACGGGATCCCCCTATAGGTCCGACACCACTGGCATTTGTTGCAAATGTAGCGTATAACTCCGCGCAGTCCTATTATGTGGTATCGCTGCCTCAGCTCATTCATTACGGTTTGATGATTGCCGTGGTTGAAGGTTGAGTGCGTGTGATGCACCAACAGCTGAGTGAATCCTTCTTTGGCATGTAGGACTGGCAGGTTGTGCTCGTCTGTGATTCTGCTGTCTAAACACAGTATGCCGTTGCGGTCGATTTTCACGGAGAGCTTGTAGAACGGGGACTTCTTCGGCGGTCGCCGCCCGGCCTCCATGGTCTTGATATCTTCGGCGAATGAGTTGTACTGGCTCCTCCTCACGAGCAATAGCTCTGCCAGTTTGATGTGGTTTGGTGCGATTTCCTTACTCGTGTTTCTTTTGAGTAGTTTGGCTTTAAATACCTCAGCGGCGAGCAGAACGGTGGCAGCAGCACGTACTAATCGAGTGTATTTCGAGAAACGCTCTATCTCAGGTAAATAATCGCTAACGTCGTGCCTGATGGTGACGTGGACTTGCTTAAGCAGCCGTTCCTCCCCTGAAGGGGGTGGCGGCGTCTCGACTTGCTTTTCTCGCGGCCATGTCTCGGCATCGCGCCTAATGAAATCGGGTCCATAGAACCACCTATGTTTCGAATCGAAGCCGGCGGGTATACCCTTAGTCGCGTCGTCCGCGACGTTATCGGCGCTGGGCACCCATCGCCAGTTAACTGGAGTGGTTAGACTCTCTATTTCCGCTAGTCGGTGCGCCACGAACGATTTAAATGTGCGCGGGTCTGATTTGATCCATGCTAGCACTGTTTTAGAATCGGACCAGTAGTAGCACTTGTTTATGTTGTAGTCGGACTCGCGCTTGACCGACTCGGCTAGTCGGCTTCCTAATACTGCGGCCTGGAGCTCTAAGCAGGGTATCGATATCGGCTTCAACGGAGCTACCTTGGCTTTGCCGGCCACCAATCGCGACGTTTTTACGCCTCCGTTCGAACCCGAACTTACGAAATAAACTGAGGCTGCATATACTTTTTCGCTCGCGTCGCAGAATACGTGTAGGTCTCCTTCGCCAGAGGGCGTGGCGGGTACGTACCTATCTAGCTCTAATCTTTTTAGTAAGTGTAAATTGTTTATAAACGACATCCACGTCGCGTGATGTTCGGCCGTGATGGGGTCATCCCATCCTATCCCGCTACGCCATATCTCTTGTATTAGACACTTTCCGATCATGGTGACCGGTGATACCAAGCCGAGCGGGTCGAATACCGACATGACCGCGCTGGTTACCTGTCGCTTGGTAGGCAGAGTGTCGCCTCGAATGACGTTTGCGGGTGTGCTTCTAAGATTGACATTGAAACCTAACGTATCGCGCGCGTGGTTCCAAATGAGGCCTAATGTTCGCTCCGTGTCGCTTTTTCCGAGCGTTGTCGTATCGCTACTGCGTGTATCCGTGACGTCACTTATCACTTCGGGCACGTTCGACGCCCATCCGCTTAACTCGAAAGATGCGTTCAAGTGGACTTTGTACATGGCGTTTATTACCTGTTTCGCCTGGTTTTCAGTGTCGAACGAGCCTAAGTAATCGTCCATATAAAAATTACGCACAGTAGCCTTCGCGACCTCGGGGTATTGTTGACCGTGATTTTCTGCGTTTTTATTCTTAACATAGATGGCGGTACACGGAGAGGAGGCCGCCCCGAATATTAGTGATGTCATCCGGTACTCTTGTGGCGGCGCCTCTCTATCTTCACCCCTCCATAAAAATCGCAGACTATCACGGTCCTGCTGAGCTATTTTCACCTGCAAAAACATCTCTTTGATGTCGGCTACTACCGCGATACGGCCTTCTCTGAATCTGATTATCACACCGAATAACGACTGCAGTAAATCAGGGCCTGCTAAGAGCGCGTCGTTTAGACTTTTTCCCCCATACTTAGCGGCCGCATCGAACACTAATCGTACTTTACCTTTCTGCGGGTGCACTACTGAGAAGTGCGGTAAGTACCAGCTACGTGGCGATGCGGCCGGGGTGTCTATTCTTTCAGCATAACCCGCCTCTATGAGGTTATTCACCTGTTTACTGTATTCGGTTTTCAGATTCGAGTTTTTATCTAGTTTGCTCTCTAGGCTGTATAAACGGTTGAGCGCTTGTTTTTTGTTATTTGGCATAGTTTCGGCGTCCGTACGCCATAGCAAACCCGCCTCGTACCTATTACTATTTATTTTTTTACAGGTTTTATCTAAGATGGCTAGGGCGCGTTGGTCGGGGTCGGACGCTGGCCTGCGCGGTTCGATTCCTAATGATTCTATGCTAAAATAATTCCGTATGAGTTCTAGCGCGGGGTCGTCGGCCTGAGTGGGCCTCACATGGTTCACGATCGCGACAGTACCACGTGGTCGCGCGTTTTGCCCGTGCAGAACCCAACCCAACTTGGTCAACGATGCTACGGGCTGGCTCTTTTTCCCGACACGTAATTGTCGTGACGTAATCAGGTGCCAATTGTCCTGGCCTATTAGCACGGTCGGTTTAGCTCGCTCGTAGCATAGTTCATCCTCTAACTCCGTTAGGTGGCCGCATTGTCGCACTAGGTCTCTGCTGACCTCCTGAGGCGATAAGTTTAATTTTCCTATGGTGTTCGCGTTCATAGTTTCTATGTTTCTGTTACATAGTCCGCGGATCGATAAAGTGACATGACACGACTCGTGGTCGTCTATTCTGTTGCCCCCTACCCCTTCTAACGTCAAGAGCTGGCTGCGTCCCCTAGGTATTACGCTGTCCGCCACCTCACGCTCAACGAGCGTCATGGTTGAGCCTTCGTCTAGCAAGGCGTATGTGGCTGTCGTTCCTATGGGGCCGCTTAATTCTACCGGCACTATTTTTAGGTAGGTGTTAGACGCGTGTACATGATTTATCGAGCTTACGTTTCCGCGGGTAGGCAGAGATGTACTGTCGCTGCCGTGCAACATTTTATGGTGGGCCGCTTCGCACCCGTTTACGCCGCACGGTATGTATTTACACTTAAAAGGTCGCCCGTGTGAGTTACCTAAGCATCGAAAGCACATTTTATTTTTCTTAGCCGTGTCCCACCTTTCATTTACCGTTAGTTTAGCGAAGTCGGCGCACTCCGAGGCGCGGTGATTTCCCGCGCACATTGCGCATTTTTTACTCGACTCTGCTGATGCCTCGACTGCCGGTCGTGATGAGCGTGGCTTATGTGATTTCGACGCCTGTTTCTTCGGGGAGGTTTTACTTACTGCGGCTACCGTTTTACGTGGCGCGGGCGGGTCGATGTTGGCCTCCGACCGGTCGCAAGAGCTGTCGCTACCGGAGTGTTCGCGTTCGCGGGTCGTGTTTACGGCGCGCTGCCTTGTACGGTTTTTTCTGTCGTCTCGCGCCGTTTCGTAGGCAAACATCGCGCCGCACTGATCGGCCATAATGTTTAGGAATCTAGATAACAATTCTAATTCCGGCGCTCCGGTGCGCTCTGACCTGAACTCGTACCATTTGTATTTTAATATTATACTGAGTTTTTCTACTATGCGACTGACTAACTCAGGCGAGTACAGATATTGCGGCTGATTGAGTGATTTTATTGCCGCTACTGTATTCGATACTTTGCTCGCGAAACTACCTACATTGCGCCCGTCTTCCGACATGCGGGGCATGCGTTTTATATTTTCTAGTTCAGAGAGTATGAGTAATTCCGGTCTTCCGTACCGTCTTTCTAGCGTGTCTATCACCTCATACGGATCCGACACCGTGAATAGTAACGCTCTGACCGTTTCGCGAGCTGCGCCTCTAAGGGCTTTTCTTAATCTAGCCACGTTTTGTACGTCTGTAAACATGTCCACTGTGTCATTAAAGACCGATTTGAAGGCCATCCACTCTGCGATCGCCCCGTCGAAGTGGGGTAGTTCGTGGATGAACTTCGGTGCCGCGGAGTCTGATCTGTTGGAGTTTACCGCTGCTACTATCGCGTTGGCCAGCATCGCCATGTCGCTACTATTATTATTATTAGACGTCATGTCTTTGCCAACGCGTGGTTCGCTCCTACTCGCATTGGGTGGTCGTGTGGCTTGTCCCGGGATTTGAGCGTTATTGTCTAATATTGCCGGCCTATCGTTCGCGCATTGTTCCGAGATCCAACCTTCTACACGCGACTTTTCTACTCTGGACGGCGGTTCCGCGTCGTTGGAGCTCTCTAGTTCTAATCTGGCTATTTCCAAACGACTTACGGCAGCTGCGGATGCCGCCCTAGCCCGTGCTATCTCGGAATTGTGTAACTCTAATTCGGCTTTTAATATGGACAACCTGCTACTCGCTCTGTCCCCGGGGACATTTACTACTGTGCCCGACGCACTCCTAACATGCGCGTTTGACTCGTCTGCTTGCGCGGACTTTGGTTCGATTACTCTATCCGCCCTATCGCTAATGAGCGTGCTGCTTTCACCGTTCGTGTCCTCTGTGCCGGTGCCCTTACTCCACGTATTTGTTTCGGTCGACGTTGTCTGACCGGACGCCGGCGTGGCGTCTGTGGCAGGCGTAGATTTGCCTGAACGCAATACACGTGCGTTTTCCATTGCGCACGAGAGGGGCCCTACTCCTATTTTTAACTTAAAACTAACACTTTATCACTTTCACTTGCACTTTTGTTCTTCTCGTTGTGTCGCCTACCTTGCCTATCAGCCTGGCCGGACTCCTACCGCGGTGATGCCGGACCAGGAATGGGAATGATTGGGGAAAGGAGGGTAGGAACCTCCCGGCAGAGGATGCGGGCGCTCACGGGTGCATCAGAGTGCGGTGGGAATATTCCACACTCGTCGTTGCGTACCAACTCGTGGTCCCAGAGCGTATCCACACCTTACCGGCGGGGTCTGACTGTTACACCTGGGTAGGTGCGTGGAGCCGTCAGATGGTCCACTGTGCTTCTGTACGTTTGGCGGCCGTTTATCACCGCTAGGTGGCCACGTACTTGTGATGATTTGCTTCCAAGTAATTAGCAGTGGTTAAGCAAGCCAACTGCTAACACTCGCGCGTACTTGTTTCTTTCTTGACGCGAAGGATTGAAGTTTCTTCTTGCTTGAGCACAGGTTTCTTGATGACTTGACACGGAGTGAAAGGAGTTTCTTCTTATTTGAGCGCGGATTTCTTGAACGGAGACTGGAGCTTTTCCTGCTTCAAATCTTGAATCTTGATGCAGAGATCCGGAACTCGAAGGACCATTGAAAGGAGTATACAACTTTGCAGACTTTTACTCCGGGGTTTCTCCACAGGCATGCAGGAAATATAAATAAAACTCGAGGCTCATGCAAAATAAAGCTGCGTGTAGATGTGGTGAGTGGGACGTCATGCGTGGGCGGCTGCGGGCGGAGTAATGAACAAAATGTTTAGAGCCGCGCGTCTTTTATAAGCGGCGCTCGTAGCGCAGAGGGCGGGGATACATGATTTATCCTTCCGCGATTATGTGTTTGTTTTTGTTGTGTTGTTAGTGGCAGCATATTTATTTATTATTGTAATTCAGGTACACATACATGGTTATTAGGTACACATACATGGTTATTAGGTACACATACATGGTTATATACAAGAACATCAAAGTAAAACAACAATTAGAATAAATCATAAGAGCAAATTATAAAGGGAAAACGAATACAGGACTAAACTAAATAACTACTTAGGGCTAAATTATACATGTAAATGGCCTTAAAACTAAGCTGTTATTTACAATACCCTTGTGCAAAGTGGCATCAAAATCTGACCCGGCAGTTTTGAGAAATATTATATTTTAGAATAAATGATTTCATGATAACATTAAAAAGTGGTCTATGAACCAATAGCGATACTGCTACGATATTTCTGTAGGGATACCTCAACTATACCCTTGTGCAAAGTGGCATCAAAATCTGACCCAGCAGTTTTGAGAAATATTATATTTTAGAATAAATAATTTCATGATAACATTAAAAAGTGAACCAATAGCGATACTGTTACGATATTTCTGTGGGGATACCTTAACTATACCCTTGTGCAAAGTGGCATCAAAATCTGACCCCGGCAGTTTTGAGAAATATTATATTTTAGAATAAATAATTTCATGATAACATTAAAAAGTGGTATATGAACCAATAGCGATACTGTTACGATATTTCTGTGGGGATACCTTAACTATACCCTTGTGCATAGTGGCATCAAAATCTGACCCGGCAGTTTTGAGAAATATAGTATTTTAGAATAAATAATTTCATGATAAAATTAAAAAGTGGTCTATGAACCAATAGCAACACTGTTACGATATTTCTGTGGGGATACCTCATCTATACCCTTGTGCAAAGTGGCATCAAAATCTGACCCGGCAGTTTTGAGAAATATAATATTTTAGAATAAATAATTTCATGATAACATTTTTATTTTAAAAACCTTTTAAAGGGTATTTCTGAATTTATAATACTTAATTAATGTGTTTCTTTCCTAGATTTTAGTATTTGTTTCGATTTTAATTGACTTCAAAAAAGGAGGAGGTTCTCAGTTCGTAGGAATTACATTTTTTAAATATTTTTATGTTCACCGATTACACGAAGACGGCCAGACTGATTTAAAAAACTATTTTTTTGGTTGAAAGAGTATACTTACCAAATGTTCCCATTGTCACCAGGTCAGGATCTGGTGATTGGATCCTGGAGAAACCTAGGGAACTCTTCAAACATTATAGGCACAGCTATAACAATTTGGGTATTCTTTAAAGTAACTCGTGCATTTGCTCTCGGAAAGCACCATTTGGTGAAGTGGTACTAATGATGAAGACCTCAGATGACCACCGGAACCACTCATTAATAAGTATTTCACGGGTTGCGATTCGATATGGTTGCTAAGCAATTTATGCTATAAATAAAACGTCAAAATAAAATGAAAAAATATTGAATGATTAAATCACGTTTCGATCCAGAGGTGATGTGATTTGTTTGATCTGCAACCATTCTGTGCTATTTTTTCGAAAAAAAAAACCTGAAATTCAGCACTGTCGAGGTGGTAAGTGTCTTTGTTTAGCATAAAACCACAATAAATAAGTAGTATAAAGTCAGAAATACCCGTTAAAACGTTTTTAAAATATAAAAATGTAGCAAATAAAGTGAATTTTAAAGTATTATTTTTCTCAAAACTGCCGGGTTAGATTTTGATGCCCCTTTGCACAAGGGCCTAGTTGAGGTATTCACACAGAAATACCTCTACAGTATCGCTATTGGATCATAGACCACTTCCCATACAAATTTTAACAGTCTCCTTTGTTTCGAATTGATGTTATTTCAAGTTAAACCAATATCAACTTTATTTTAATGTTTATTAATTTGATTTCAGAATAACTAGCAGTATTGAAAAAGTTATAAAAATGTTTCAAGTTGTAGCGTAAACTGAACTTTATTGTGTAGGAATTAAAGTTACTTTTCCATAAACTCATATTTGTTTACATTTTTGGCAAATAAGTCACGAATGCAGATTACAATATGCCGTTGATTTCAGTACTTCCACTTATCCCCCTTAGGGGGGATTTTAGGGGGGATCTGTGGAATAAGCCCTTTTTGGTCATCATCATCTTCCTGCCCCTGTCCCATGTTACTTGGGGTCGCCGTAACACGTTTTCTTCTTCATTTCTCCCTTGTCAATCGTCACACTATCTTCACCCCTTTCTCCTTCATAATTATCATTCCTCACACAATCCACCCATCACCTCTTTAGCCTTCCTTTACCTCTCCATCCATCAACATTTATATTCATCATTATTTTATTCACATGCATTCAGTACGTGATTTCAGTACTTTTTGGTAATATGGCTTATTATTATGCACACTGCATAATAATATTAAACTTGTTTGATTGAAATTGGATAACGTTGTTCTAATAATAGTGATCAACAATATAATCACGAACTAATTTGTATGTGTGAACAGTTTAGTTTAGTTCACTAACTTTTATAAAAAAAAAACGTTTTATTTTTTGTAAAAACGTACCTGTTCCGTAAATTCTGGGAATATAATATTGTCATTTTGCGGAAACTAGAAAAAACACAAGTGAGTGCGTTTGCGCACTTTATCCGATTCAAATCCAGCAGTATTCTTAGTGCTACGAAAGATGAGACGACCCCGCCTCCCGCGCTTTTTCCGCCGCCCCTCCTATGACGTCCGGTACCGTCTCGCGTTCAGGCCTCATGCCGCTAAAGAGACCTAAAATCGTCTACTCCTCAAGTCAAACCACGTGGTGTGTCAAGTCTTATCTTTCGTGGCGCTAACTATACCATTTGTATCAAGGTCTTTTTTTTGTGGGTGCGATCATCAAATGACCCCGCTCTGGGTGGAGCGGGAGGGAGTGTCAGACTCTTACTGACTAAAACCCACCCGTGTTCCTTCCTAAGCCCTTTATGTTCCGGGGTAGCGGTAACCCTTTCGGACAATCCCGCCACCCTGTATCAAGGTCTGTGTACGAGATCCGAATTTGGAGCATTCACAATTTTGATGGAACTCGGATTCAGTGCGCAAACGACATAGCATTTTTGAATAATTCACCTTTTTTTTGGATGAAGTGCTAAGACAGTAAAAAGGAACTTATAGTCTAGGTAGCTATACCTAAAGAAATAGGTTTAAACGCGACAAAAAAAATCGCATGAATGAATTGATATTAGCATCAATATAGTTGTCAGTCAATATTCGCACACATCGTATATCTTATAAATTAAATATCCTGTCAGTCAGCTCTCTTCATAAATTTCAAACCCAAAAATGTCCACGAACTCTCTACAGTTCGTAAAGTACCTACGTACCATAAAGTAACATAACAGAATAGTGCCATACACGGCCTAATTAGGAGTCGAATTGAAATTCGGGCCGGGTTCCTTGGGGACACCACACAAAGTGGTGCTAACGGTGCTTCACACACTCGCATTCTTATACTGTTAATGTCCCTTTACTTCCAATGTCGGTAAATTTGAAAGGAGCTTGTTTAAAATCGTTTTCTAGAAATAGGTGGCTTATATGAGGTACTGTCGTGTCATGCGCATTATAATTGAAACGCAAATGTCCCAGCAGTTGGGAACATCATAGGCTGCAATTATTATGACCTTTCAGGTATCTACCTCATAATTATGTGGATTGAAAATAACTAATATGAAGTCCTTGGTAACAGGACGAATTAATTAATACAGTTTATTATTCCTAAGCTAGCTTCGGCTATACTCGTATATAACGGGTTTATTCAGAATTAGCTTCTGCCTGCGACTTCGTTTGCGTGGAAGTCGTAAGGCCACAATATACTACAATAGCAGCCATATTTGTATAATTTATTTATTTATTTAATTCTTCAAGCACATAAATGTACAGAGAATGTGTGTATAATATGCGTTCTCTGTATACCACTTTTGTAGTTTTACCCCCATATTCATAAAACTTATCAAACCTATTTTAGTTAAAATGGTGTTTGTCTCTTTCTTACACACAGACATGACAACGTGACAGATAAAGAGAAACGTTCTATAAACCTATTTTAGCTAAAATAGAGATAAAATAGGATTATGAATAAGGGGGTTAGTGTCTGCAGCCAAAATATAGTCAAGACTGGCGACGGACAATTAGCCGCGTGAGAAGCAGCTCATACTGAAGTCGAGACCCGCAGGCTTCAGTAGCAATTTCCCATTGCTTACGAAGTTTTTAGTTTCTAGTGAATTAATGAACGCCTGCGTTCCATATACATCATGTTCTTTATTTTACGTTCTAGGAACTACCATATAATATATGATCAAACGAACTTCTTAAGTGAAGTTCGATCGATATAATATGAGTGGTTTCATTTGAAGATATAAATAAACAGGTAGTCCTTTGACCTACAACACCTTTAACACTGACCTTTAACACTCGCACGCTTTTAAAAGTTATTTATAATTAGAATAACGATTCGATTTCTTTTTAAATAATAATCGATTAAAGTATCGACTCGTCTACCCTACACTATACGAGACGGTGACAGCTCATTCTTTTAGAGTTGCGACTTGAGTTCAAGTCCTCTCGTGTTATAGTAAAAATGAACTGGGTTTTGGGTGGGTTGGGTATTTATATCTTCAAATGAAACCACTCATATTATATCGATCGAACTTCACTTAAGAAGTTCGTTTGATCATATTTAATATTTCGTGGTTTCATTTTCGATATAAATAAACAGGTAGATGTTCAGAGACTGTGATATTTTTACATTTGTTTTATGCCTCTAGGATAGGTGTCTAACAATTAAAACACGAGATAACATAAATCATAAATTTCTTATATTGATTAAGGAATGATTCAACAAATCAATACATTACAATCACTTGATTCGTAACTATTTCGATAGGTATTCTTAATAATAATTAATCATGGGTATAGTTGTGTAAGCAAACGGATTTTGCAAAATTAGATTTTTCTACAATAGGCCGGTTATAAAACTTAGCAAAGGCCTGGGAGGACGCAGTCCAGCCGGCAGTTTTTCGGATGAGATCAAGACTTAGCCCAGCCGCGCGCGCAGTTGACGTGGCAGCATGGCGGGTGCTGTGTGCGCCGTAAAGTGACACGTCAATGCCGCTCGCACACAATGTCTGTTTGATCCACCTGCTTATAGTCTGTGCTGTCGCGTTCTTGTAGGGACGCTTCACAGTAATTAAGAGGTGATCTGTGTCTGAAGGCCTTAAGTCCATTGTTGCAGACATATAGTCGACTAGCGTTGTGGCTGGACAAATCGAAGGATTTTCTAGAAAATATGGTAAAAACAGAACCGGCTGGTCCCGTCCTATCCCAGAGGTTTTAATAATATCCGTTATAACAATCTCGATACCATTTGAATTGATTTTAATATTACTTATTTTAATGAGGGAAAAAGTTTGTACTCTGTGTGCAGTACACAGACCCAGTAACACAACAAGCTTTTTAGTTAATTTTTCTAAATTAAGCTGAGTATGTGGAACCCATACCGAAATATGATCCAGCACTATTTGAGGATCCCAAGTAGCTGAGTATTTAGGCAAAGATGGTCTCAGTTTGAATATCCCTTTAAGGAGGCGTTTAACGCACTCATCTGAAGCTAAGTTGTTTCCTATGAGCAAGGATAAGGCTGAACGGTGGCTGTTGATTGTACCGTAAGACGCACCTTTATCATACTGTTCAGTTAAAAAAGTGACTATGTGAGGGATGGAACTCTCGAACACATTGCGATTATGGTCCTTACAGTACTGCCACCACAACTTGTAACAAACGCTATATTGCTTTAGTGTACTTTCTGATAGTGAGGCGAGCATCAAGCGCAGGGCGGCTGGCGGCGTACCGCGGCGAGAGAACGCGAGCGGCGAGCCTGAGAGCAGCGCTGCTCCCAGGGAAAGCGTCTGGTGGAGCGGGTGTTGTTGTCTGAAATGCGACAATAATAATTTTGGGTGCGGTTCTAAGACAACAATTTCTCAAATTATTAGATCCATTAACATAGGATACCAAGCCTGTGTAGGCCACATTGGGAAAACCAAGATACCGGTAGCTTTATCCTGTATAATTTTTTGTATGCAATTTAATAACAGAGAAAATGGTGGGAAAGCATAAAATAATTTTGGGAACCAGCTTATCGTAAATGCGTCGACGGCTATCGCATCTGGGTCCTTTTTCCATGACACATATTCGTGACACTTGGCATTGATTCGAGAAGCGAATAAGTCAATCTCTGGTTGACCTAGACATTTTACAATATATTTAAATGCGGGTTGTGATAACTCCCATTCGACGTCGGGGTTCACCCTGCGTGATTCTTCGTCAGCCTCGACGTTGTCTTTTGTGTTTATATACGAAGCGAATAACCACAGCTTTCGCATCTCGCACCATTGCCAGATATCACGAGAAAGTGCGCTTAAATGTGGGAATTGAATACCGCCCATGCGGTTTATATAACTTATCGCGGTAGTGTTATCCACACGAAGCAAGATAGTACAGTCAGTTTGGTCCCGAGCAAGACATTTAAGGGCGAAAAATACGGCTAGTAGTTCCAAATAATTAATATGAAAACTAATTTCACCTTCTTTCCAAGCACCGTTGACTCGTACCCCGTTACTAAATGCACCCCAGCCTGTGCGTGACGCGTCAGTGTAAATTTCCAGCGCATAGCTTTGGGACTTTAGTGGATTATTTACTTTGTAAATATTTTGAGACCACCAGTTCAAATCACTTAAGATATTATGAGGAAGTTTAACTTTTACGTCAAATGTACCGTGTTGTTGTAAAAACAAATATTTATTGCTTTCTAATATCTTCGTATACAACCAACCGTAACGCACCGCTGCGCTGGGCACGCTGCTACGAGTACTCCTATCAATTGGGAGAAATTTCTAATTGAAACTGTGGGTAGATTGGAATACTTTTGAACTAAACAGGCTATCTTGTTACGTTTGTCTAGAGGTAACGATAAAGTCATATCGGTGGTATCATAAATGAATCCTAAAATTTTGCATGATGTTTGAGGTTGCAAATTGCTTTTTTCGTAATTTATTACGAATCCCAAACATTCTAGTAATGCTACCGTTTCCTTTACATTACGAAGACATTCTTCGTAAGTGCTCCCTAAACAAAGCAAATCGTCTAAATAGGATACAGATAGAAACCCGCGATTACGTAAAAATCCTACAACCTCTCTGACAATCTTAGTGAAACACCTAGGAGCTATGGCGAGCCCATAGGGTAGTGCGTTAAACTCGTAAGTTATTATTTTGTTTGAGTTTTGCGCAATATAATGGAATCGTAGGTATTTTCGAAATTGCTTAGCAACAGGAACAAGTAGATATGCTTCCTTCATATCTACGGTCGCCATGTACCAGTTTGATTGTACTAACTTACAGGCAGTTCTACTATCCTCCATTTTAAAATGTGTTTTAGGTATGAATCTATTTAAAGATTTTAAATTCAGAATAAACCTTTTACCACCGTTGGACTTTGGAGCTAAAAAAGTACTAGAAATAAACTGATCTGAACTGGGCTCAACCTGTGAAATAGCACCTAGTTCAGTTAAATTCTCGACAGCTAATGACATGTCACGCTGTTCACTCAATGACCACGTAATTCGAGGGATACAAGTTTGAAACGGCTCACATATAAACGGAATAGGTATTCCCTCCATGATCCAATTAAGAATACTGGTATTATTAGTAATGTGGGTCCAACAATTATAGAAATGTTGTACCCTACCTGCATGTACACACGGTTATATCAATTAACTGACCCCCCTAAAAATTAAACGAATTTGAACCTTCTGCTTGTTAGCAGTAAGCTTATCGAACTAGAACAACTGGTTCAACGTCTACGATTAATAAAACAGTTATTCGAATTTGATATTTAACACGCAGTGTTAAGGTAGGTATGATCTTGAATATTGTTCTAACTTGTAATGTATTATTGCTAATTTCAACGATATTCACCATGTTCGTGTGGTCTAGTGGTAGCTGCAGTGAGCTGACAAGAGCGTGGTTGTGAGTTCGAAACCAATATATTTTCTGCTACGCGTTTTGTTTTATATATTTTTTAAGTTATAAATAGTAAATTACTTAATACTTAATAGTAAAAACTTTAGCAACAAAAAAAAGCTGAACAGAAATAAAAAACGATAATGATGGTAAAAACGATTTTATTTTATAAATAAAATTATTATAAGAATAAAGTAAATATAACATTTACCTGCTTACAAATAACGTTGTTAACTTCACAGAGTTTAATGTAGTGAATCAACATGTTATAATATTTAGAAATATATAGGTATATATCTCTATTTCATAACAATAACATCACCACATTAAATATCATTGAACTAAATAAAATAGCATTATACGTTGATGTTTTACCTACTAGGTATACTATACATATATCAATTTGTTTTGTAAGTAGTTATGTTTAGTTATAAATAAGGTTTTGATAAAAAATTAGGTATGCGAAATACTTCGTTAGAAATTATAACAATAGTTAATTTAACACACACACTAACACATTAGTATTGTTTGTGGCCAACATTGGTCACTGAAGTCATTCAGTGGTGCTTTTCAATAGCGAAGTGGAGCACCATTTTTTTCTATTACTTGTTGCAAGCGGTTTCGCATACCGCGCACCATATTTCAACAACAATCACTTCCTCTCATGAATTCCCACATTGATTGAGTAGGCAGAAATGGGTGTTCAGTATGCCTTCTAACAATTGCTCTGTGACGTTCTCACACAGGAGTGTACACTACAGGTTTTGGTCCAGGACGATCCTTTTGAATATTCCTTGTCTCTTCTTTTGAAAATGTTTTCGTCTTAGCCTTAATCTGACTGTATTTCTCTGAAACAACACAATAAGCATAATTTTAGTAACGAAGTAAGCATAATTTTACGAATAAGTTTGCAAAAATACCTTTAGATAAACCACATTAGACCTATAAATGATCTCATAATGAAACAGTTAATTTTCTATTATTCTACATTCACCGGCGTTTTTAAGCCAACAACGAATTAAGGAAGCATAAAAAATAATACACTTACCGCTATATTAAGTTTCCTAGCAATCGCTTTAATACCAACATTCTCCTCATGCAAATATATTATTTTGTATTTTAAATAATCACTCAACTGAGACATGACGATTAAACTATCAAAACCGATAATAATATTTAATAAAAAGTAAAAAGGCGTGGATTTTCGCAACTTAGTAAAGCAATATAAAAATGTTCGCGCGTATTCACTGCTATTTGTGCATAGAATGTCTTGTTCAATTTATTCTTCTACCCCATATTCCTAATATCATTTCAATAGCAGTTTTTGTTGAATACGCATATTGACGTCGAACTACCCACTTATAGAAAAAGGTGGAACGTTTATCGTTTATCAACTTAATTGATGTGCTTGTTCTTTACAATAATGCAAGAAATACTTAAAGAACAATTTATATATTGAAAACAAAATTAAACATTGAGACTGGATTTGAACTCGCATCTTGCACGTCTCAGCCTTACGCATGAACCACGACACCAGGTTAACTTGGGTAAGACAGATGAAATAAGGTATTAGTTGCAATGACACAAATTATCACAACACTAACCTAACCTTTAAGTCTTGCTGCATAAAAATGAAAATTGCGTAACAAATACCCATAATAGTAAATGACCTAACACCAACATCTTAAAGCTCAAGTTTGCGTATCAAAATTATTTATTGTTTCTGTTCATCGAGTAGTGTTAGTCCGATAAACTCATACATATTGAATAACCTTTAATGTTATGAGCAGAGGGTGCAAAATTGAGTAATTTTTAGGGGGGTCAGTTAATTGGTATAACCCGCTGTACCTGTGTTACTGGCGTGCAGGGGCACGTGACCGGTTCTGGTTCGCCTTGGTTAGCGACGTCGCTGTCGCCGTCGCCGCTGCTGATCGACGTGCTGACGTGGGGAATCTCCTCTGACCCCCTCGCCCCCCCCTGTTCGTTGGGTAACGAGAAGGTCCGACCCAGTTTCCCTGGAACTGATGGCGCGCAGACATTGTGTTTTGGGACTGGGCATTATTATTAGATTTCACTGGCAGTGGCACAGTCTTCTTTATCTGTAGACCCTGTTTTTCAATGGTTTTAGACGCCTTTATTTTATCCGGTAAAGTGGAACCGAACAACGTCTCATCTCGCTCGCTGTCCTGTATGACATTGAGAAAAGGCTTCGCTAGCCCGGGTGTAACCATTTTTATCCGAGCCTGGGTTTCGGAATAATGTAAATCACATAAAATGCGACAACCATCACTTAGTGTTTTGATCGCTTCGATCTTGTTGTCACTGGTTATTAATGACGTCATCGCCTTGCTAATAGCTGTAATACCTGCACCCAATTGTTGTTGAGATGTCTCAACTTTTTTGTCGCGTAACCTTACCATCTCTGGAACAGCGGCTGAGATCTCAATGTTTAGTTTTGGCGCTTGCAGTAATGTACAATTACTGGGTATGAGATACTGTTTTAATATTTTGTCTCTCATTTCTTTAACCATTCCCTTTTTGAGTAATGGTAACCATAATTGGGTCAGGTTGTTATGAATTTCCTGGCCCCATATGGGTCCTTCATCAGTTGCCTCGCCAAGAGCGGACAGGATCTCTGGATCCAATGGAGGTTCAGGAAACGCTGCTGGCGCCGGCGGTGCCGGTGGTAACGACTTCAAATCGTCCTGTTGAGTCGAAACAGACTCCAACAAAATGTCAGGCCGAGGCTCATCGGGGTCAGGTATTATGACTGTGTCTTCAGGTCCAAGACCAGGTTGCGGCTCAGTTTCTACGGGTTGTTGTGATAAATCCCACATTGCCGTTTCGTCTCCTAAAGGAAAAACAATAAACGTAACTCAAGTATATCTATGTAGGAGGTACGTCAAAAGGTAGGTATTGTAAGAGTTCTAAATTCGAATCTATTACCAATTTCTTTGTAACGCCTCGTTCGCTAATGGAATCTATGGCGGGTTGCATATTTGCCGTGTTCAAATTTGAATCTATGACAAATCACCTGTATCAAGACTGTCACTTTGACCAGTACTTGTACGGTAGAAGTAGCAGAGATATAGTAACTAAACTAATATTATTTGTGGGTTGCAACATTGTCATTTTTTAACATTTTATGCTTTTGGTTTGTGGCAAGCCATAAATAAGTCGCTGATGAAAAACGGCGGGAAAAGTGAAAAATTGCATTTTTCCTCTCTCAGCAAAAACGTTGACGAAAGTGGTCTTGCTTGAGTTATAATTACTATTTTACTGTGTTGAGTCTTGAGTACCAATAAAGTGATGTGTACAAGTGTTCGAGTTCATTAATTTGTAATAAGTCAGAAGTGTGCTAAAGTTTATCTACGTGCCTGACGCTGTGATTTCCTGGACCAAGGACAGTTTAAGTTAATATCTTAAGCGACGAACGGACGACGCGATGTGACTGTTCCTAAATTACCCTAGGCTGATAAAATTTTCGTTTTTCCTCATTGTTTTAAATATTAGTGTTTAGGTCGGTTCCTCCTAATGGGGAAGAGCCGCACTCCGCCACCGTGCGACTCTGTAGATAGAGCTCGTGTCCAGACTGGACACTCTCCCACCGATAGAGATTAAATGAATCCTACTAATATTATAAATGCGAAAGTTTTTGAGGATGGATGTATGTTTGTTACTCTTTCACGAAAAAACTACTGAACGGATTTGGATGAAACTTTACAGTAATATAGGTTATTCATCAGAATAACACATAGGCTACAATTTATAATGTAATGTAATGGCACTAGATTGCGAGTCAGGGAACTAGGCAGGCATATTGTTAAGGCCACAATTTTAACTGGAGAAGCTAAGGGTGAAAATGTTCTTATTCCACGCATCCCAATAATACCCAATAACTTACCCTTTAATTTCAAACGTTTACAGTTTCCACTTAAAGTTGCATTTTCTATGACCATCAATAAATCGCAAGGGCAAACTTTAAAAGTAGCGGGGATACATTTAGGCACGCCCTGTTTTTCCCATGGGCAGCTTTACGTAGCTTGCTGACGTGTTTCTAAATCCCAAAATCTTCTTATTTACGCTGAACAAAAAAAATCAAATAACATAGTATACAGGAGTATATTGCAGTAAAAACACAGATAAATTAACACAGATGTTCACCTATTCCAATTACGTACCACATAATTCTTTAGTTATTACAAAATCTATTAAAAAAACCGGCCAAGTGCGAGTCGGACTCGCGCACGAAGGGTTCCGTACCATTGTCTATAAAAAATGGCGAAAATAACACGTTTATTGTATGGGAGCCCCCCTTAATATGTACTTAATTCTTATTCGTATTTGTTGTTATAGCGGCAACAGAAATACATCATTTGTGAAAATTTCAGCTTTCTAGCTATCACGGTTTATGAGATACAGCCTGGAGACAGACAGACAGATGACGGAGGCTTAGTAATAGGGTCCCGTTTTACCCTTTGGGTACGGAACTCTGAAAACCGCAGCAAAATCCGTTGCGTAGTTTTAAAAAATTTAAGCATTCATAGGGAAAAAGAAAGCTTCTTTGTTTTATACTATGTTAGTGATTAAATGCAAGTAACATTGGTCCGACCTGTTTAGTTGTCAGTGTTTAGTAATCCGTTTGTGCTGGATAGGATAATCTCAAGCCTACTTTTTATAAACACACCATACAGGTAAAGATTGATGAAGAAACCACTGGACTTAGCATTTTGAAATTTGCAGAGTTCTATTATAGCTTAAAATAATGAGCACTTAGAAAGGAATTCAGATAATTCCACCCTCAAGAGATACCCTCTAAATATTAGGTATAGGAGTTCAAAGATTGTATGGAAACTAATTTTGAAGTTAGAAATCTGGGATGTACGATGTGAAGGTACATTAAAAAAATATCAGTATTTAAAAAAAAATGTCACGTAACTTAATGTGGCAGACCAAATTCTACGCGAGCGAAGCCGCGGGCAAAAGCTAGTTCCAAATATAAAGTCCAATGCCTTGTCTCATCAATAGACCAAGGAAAGGATTGAAAGAAGTGCTAAATAAAACTTAGGAATTCATAGTTATGAACATACATTGAATGTGGTTTTAGAAAGTTAGTAATAATAGAGGGATCCAAATATATTATTATTATTAAATTCTGAATAATCCATACACTAGTGTAACAGGTATTTGATCAGTCATTACTTACACGATACCTCACATCTACACCTGGAGTACTCAGAGCAACGCTTCCATATAGTGACGCAAGCGGCTTTGCAGCGGCATTGCGTCGGCATCATGCTCTTTTGGAGACATGGTCCCTAGCAGTTCTCTCGAACTGATAAACGTGACGAAGCGGCTTTTCCTGCAGCAACCGAGCGACTGTCCTCGTCTGACTACGGAGCGGCTTGTTCCAGGGGCGTTGCGTCGGCATCATGCTTGTAAGGAGACATGGTCCCTATCAGTCCTTGGACTGAATATGAAATATATGTGATCACCCAATCCCCTGGAAGTTCACCCTTTGCACAACAAGCATATCTGCAAGACACGTGTTCATGCCAGTCTGACCGAATTATTGGTCTGAGATAAAGAATACAACATTCAAGAATTACTAGATAATAATAAAGTTGAGATTCGAAACTCACGTATCATCATTCAATAGAGCTTTGAATAATCTCTCCTAAAGCACTCTTAATGGCCGGAGGCAATGAACACAATGTTCAGAAATTATAGTAACTACTAGGATTTACTAGATACTAGAGTAGAGAATGACAAATTAAGAATTACTAATTAATAGAGGCGTGGATCAACTCTCTTGAAGGTCTATAGACAGCCAAAGCGCCCACCCTTCACCACTTCCTAGTGTTTGGGCTGGGGAGAAGAAGTGGCACAACATACTCCCCAGCAACACGTCTCTGTCTGATTAGTTATATAACTTTAATAAACCTACGAGTATCAGCCTAGGATATTTTTTATAATAAATGACTCACCCAGTCACACCAACAAACACACACACTCACCACTTCTACTAGATTAGTTTTTTTTTTTTTTTTTTTTAAAGTTTCTTTATTAACTTCAGTTGTACAAAATAACTCATCTAAACACTATGCAGCGTTACAACAAAGGAAAATAGTGGTTTCGATGAACTCTGGCACCCAAAGTAAGATTTAACTTGTGTTTAGGGTGCCAGCAAACTAATCAGTCTAATCTGGGCTTCAACCCAACCATATTTAACTTAAAACCTAATACTCGCTATACTGCGACAGCCCACTCGGACATGGCCTCTTAGTGTTCCCTAAATCTCCTAACTCGCAAGTTCGTATCCTAAAACGGGTCGACCCCGACTGCCCCTCCGTCCTCGTTCTAATTTCTCACATGCCATATCACCACTTCAGAGCCCCTTTCCCTCGTTTCTTGGAACATCGTTGTTGAACTTGGTTCAGGGGCCATATTTACGATAACCAGATGTTGGTGATGGGTTTGGGTCGTCCTTAGAATTCGTACAAAATACTGCATCTTAAGTGACGTAGAGATAGTAATGTTATGCATGATGTTATAGTGATGTTGAGTTAATAAATAAATAATAATAATAATAAATTGCCCATAAAGTGTAAATGGAATTGGTTTCCAACAGGTTCACTATTGTTTTACAATTTTAAAGAAATAGGATATTTTGTTATTTATTAGGGTTACGTGTCAAATCGTCATCCCATAAAATTGAGATTTAATGCGTTACTAAGTGGCCCGAATCATGTGCCAGTTTCAAAATAAATATAATAACTTGTTATAAAAGAGGTCTAAGTGACAGACAGTCACATATGCAGGATTGTCGGATATAATTGAAGTTTAGTAAGAAACCGATGGATAATGTCGACTGAAATTTAATTTGATAAATGAGCTGTTTGTTTTCTATTAATAAAATTAAATTTTATTCGAGAACATCCATCGGTTTCTTGCTAAACTTCAACTATAAATCTGACGACCCTGCATACTTATCTCTTTTGTTGACTGTACATAAATAATCACATAATTTAATAATTAATGAATATATTTTTAAGAATTTAATAATAATTGCCTACATTATTCTTACGCAATACTTACATAAAATAACTAATTTATACTATACCTACATACACAAACCTAATAATATAATATAATTATATACCCAGTCTAATAATTTATAATAATATTGAATTGTTACTTAGCCCTCTTCCTCTCTCCTACTTTTGCTGTACCCGACAGGGTCCATATTGATCTTTTACTTTATAATAATGCAATAAAGAATTGAGTATTGAAAAGTTTTTTTGATAAAGAAATACAAATGCTTTCTTTTTGTACCGTACTCATTCAAATTCAGATATCCTTATACTACTTTAAGATAAGGTAAGTATTCATTCTGTTCTACGTAATGATTATTTATAGTGGGATCGGGTGTGAATCATTGAAACAACTTAAAAAGGTAGACACCCGCGGCGTAGCTTATTCACAGCTTATCCCTGCTATAATTTACCGAGAGCCGCAATACATTTTAATATAGACAAGTTCCTTTATTTTTGAAGCGGAGGTTTTTTAAATCCCCCTTAAATATTATTGTGATAACGCCTGACTCTTTCTGTTCAGTTTATTTTTGTTGCCTTAAAGGAAATTGTTGCAAATATTTTATTGTAGGTGCAATGAGTGTTGTTCGGTTAATTTGTTTGTTGTAAATGTGGTGCTGTTCCACAAACAGTAAGGCACTAATTATCCATGTCTTGCGTGTCCTGTTGTCTGCACGTTACAGGAACTGATGGACGCGACTGATGGCGCCAAACTCGTAGCCAGATTCTGGGGCGACCTCCAGTTAGATGGCCATGGAAACCCTAAGAAGAATTATTTGTTTTCGTCCTTCCCGTCAGGCCATCCAAAGGGGATGGGATGATGAGTGATGAGCTGAAGTGGAAGGAAACAAGGCAATCAGTTAGGTACTTCACTGCAGAGGTAGTATGATATGCCAAGACTTAGTGTAATGAAGTCAAAGTGATTAATCAAAAGCCAATAAAGTTCCTAAGAAAAAATATGTCCAATTAGACGAAAATTTAATAGAATCCAATTGTCGAGGAAAGGAAAAACTGTATTAGTACGTACGCGGGCTTTAAAAGAAAATTGTGTGGGTGCAAAACAATTCGAGGAAAATAAGTGATCGTTCGTCTTTATTCTCTCATCCTTGTCACTAGATAAAATAGCTCCGAAGAAAATGCGGCCAGTTCTCATTTGAATCCAGAGGTGTTGAAACATCTTCGCGGTTAAATTTTGCGATAAAAAATCCGCGATGAAAGACTTAAAGTCGATTACTTCGTTACGCCCGTGTATGTTGATTTCCATATTGGTTTTTTTAATGACGATATTTTTCTTTATGAACAGTGTTGTTGCTGACGATGCACATAGAAAGATTGTTCAGGATTTACCAGGGAAAGCGGATTTTGACCGATATTTAAGAGCATTAGAAATGGTGGTAGATTTTTCTATAAGACATAAATATTACGTGGATTTGAACTTTGAGTTTGGATTGTTTCTGTTAGACGGTAAGTTTGTACAAGACTACAATTAAAGGGAGGGGTGTTCTGAATGAAAGTTGTTCTTTATTGGTTGTTATTCTATTACCTACCTTAGAGTGTAAAATAAATGTGAACATCGCTTTTTACCCGATTGTCAAGATGAATAAGTGAGCATGTTGCTTAAGATGCAATCTTAAATCAAACTTTTTCAGGCCAGTTGCGGTTTAATTGATAACTCGAGACACTCTTATCAAAGCATAGGTTGTTTTCATAGGAATTATACAAAAAAAATGTTGGAAAAACATACTGGAAGTTCATTTAATTTCTTTATCGTAAATGCCAAATGAATCAGCTAACCTATACCACAGTGTAATAAAATATTTAAATACCTATAAGTTCCATCAATTCGTTCATGACAAAAATTATACCGTCTCACCCGCGGCTTCACTCGCGTGTGCATTAAAAGTTAATGAAAACGAGAAGGGGTTCCCTCTATCTGGCAGAATCATGATGCTCCGAATTTTTTTTGGCATAACACACTTGGCATAACCTTCTTTAAACGAATATTTTTAAGGCATAAAAATTATTTAACATAATTATTGTTTGGCCGAATGTTTATATGTCCGAATTTACAATGGCATACCAACTTTTCATATGGCAGAATTTTATTTGGCATAATTACCTTAGGCAGTGTTAAAATTCCGCATAGTTTCTTTTAGCATAACGTTTATTTAGAGCGACGATTATTTGGTACAATTTCACTCGGCATACTATGAAGATGGCAGAATTTCATTTGGAATAATTTTATAAGCATTTTGCTATTTGAAAATAGCATTTTGAACCTTAATTAAAATTAAAATATTGTCTTATAAAAGTTAATACCTATGTTGTGGTACAAAAGTTAGTGACAGAAACGAATCGCTGCAAAACCGACTCCACGTAATCCTGTCTGCCGCTGCCCTACCCCTAGAGTGTAATTTAAGCCCGCGTAGGCGCGAAGAGGCGAGGTGGCCCGCGAGTTGAGGGACAGGTGCATGCTTGCTGCATGCATGGCGTATGCTTGTATGCATGCTGCATGCTTGCTGTATGCATGGTGTATGCTTGTTTGCATGCTTCTTACAGTGAAATAAAAACAATATATGTACGCAATCAACTGTTTTATTGAGTGATAATTATGATATATGAGTCTTTCAATTATTATGAATATGAAATGTATGCCAGAAAATGATTCTAACTGTAAACTTTCTGAGATATGATAGTTCTGCCTTTTAATGACTATCGATATGAAATGTAGGTATGCCAAAAGACGATCCTGACTGTGAACTTTCTGCGATATATTATGATGGTTCTACTTTTTATTTATTATGGATATGAAATTTATGCCTAAAGATGATTCTAACTTACAAAATTATGAGTTTTGAATTTATGATAAATGAGTGTTTGTCAATCGATTTTCTGCGAAATGAAGTTTATGCTATCCGCTGTTATGCAAAATAATATTATGACAAAAAAAGTTCTGTTATAAAGGGTGGACCCAACGAGAAGTCCTAGTGTTTTTGTAATAAAATTCTATTGAGTAGGTATATTATGATGAGTCGTTGGATTGCGTTCGTTATCAGTTCACTCGTAATCTTTGATACCGTTCAGTAGGTGCTCTGGGAGTACTGGGAGTACGATTACCAGCCATGTCCGGCTTGCTGTCCCCGCGTCCGGAATTTTGTCCGGACTTTTCTATGTAAGGGAATAATAAAAAATAAAAAAAAGTGTAAACGAGTAATGACAAAAGTAAGATTTAGAAGTAAAATATCTGGACTATTCGAAAACGTCCGGCTTTCTGTCAGGACTTTTCAAATTGGTAACAAGAAGTAGAGGTTTTAACATCTTGAAGGTGGAGTCTATATTTACTATCCAGAAAAAATGCCCTAAGTCATTAGGCCACCATGGTGGTGCAACCATGGTCGCGCTATCAAATAAGTATGGTTGGTTGAGCAACCAAGCGGACACCGGATTGTACAGTTAGGTTATGGGAAGACTCATTTACAGTCTCCCCAGGGATGTCTCTTTAGACACCTCTCTTTTTTTGGGGTTTTTTAGGAGGGAGGTGCTGGGCTTGAACGGGGAGTTGAGGGAGCTAAGGCTGCATACATTTTGAACATTGTGTTGCGCCGTCACTGGTGTCCTATTATAGTAAGATAGACTAAGAACAACGTTAGAATGAAACATAAACTTTGTTTTGCAGTGAATTTGAGGCAAGTTTTGCAACAGAAACGACCAGGAATCCCTACAGTCACACGTTCCCGTTTGGAAAAACTACTTGTGAAGAACGACATAGTGACTAACTATTTTCACCTCATGGTACAAAAAAGTGAAAATGTGTCAGCACTCAAGCAGAATTTAAAATGTAAAGTATTTCTCTTTGTGTTTTAGGTACTTGGCATAATCAATATACAGCCTTTATTCTTAGGAATTACCTTAGTAGGTACCTATTACAAAATGTTGCTGGTAATTTTCAGAAATTGAATAGGAAACGACCAGTTGGAATTTTGCACCTAGCTTCTGGCGTTTCATGAGTGCCTAAAGTCGGTACCAAAAGTATTTGTTTGTCAGTTCAGGTTAAATCCTTACACAATCTAAAGGGAAATAGTCACACATTCATCTGTATTTATAAGGTTTTAAGTTTATGTATCACCACTAAAAAAAGAAAAAGTTATTGAATAACCACTGATGTTTACATTTTCATCAGATACCTACTTTTGAAACAGACCATGTCTAGGTTTATGAGTGATAAAATATTTTGAATTCAATTGAAATACTTAAGTATCGCAAAAAAATCTGTCCGAGATTCCGATGTTTAAGAATTTTTAAGTTCGCGCATCTATAGGTATTTTGTAATTTGTATATTAATTTTGAAAATTACAGAAGCTAAATATAAATTATTATCTATGGTATTTTTTTAGTGACACTACTAATTTACAACGCAACAACGTGGTCAACGCCTTTAGATACATTCAATTTAGATCTGCTGACCCGAACGACTATATATAGCCCGGAACAGTTGAAGAAAATTTATGGCAGATGGAAGAACTATTACTCTAGTGTGACCAAATTGGAAAGTAATAGTCCTACACCCGTTGAATCAGGTAAAGTGTATTTTACTTATCTTCTACCGGTACTAGTACTAATAAAAACCCGGCCAAGTGCGAGTCGAACTCGCACACGAAGGGTTCCATACCACCGTACAATATTTAACACTACGAAGTTCTATCATGCGTCCGTCTCCTTTATTTCATCATCTGCCTAGCCCTTTCCTTGTCAGTCTCATTTATTCATCAGTCGTTTTTGTTTTGTTTTGGTTTGACATTGCAAAACAAAACTAAAACGACTGAATATTACATTATTTATTTTCGTATTTGTTACTATTTATATGTGACACAAAATTTTATTTGAGTATGCATACACACGTCACGTTGCAGTGCGAACTGATTAACATCCCTCGTCACCTCACACTTCAGGACCAGTTGAAAACCAGCGTCAGCAGGCACTAGTTGTCTAGAATTTTTTGCTGAACAGTGTCCTTTTTGGCGCAGCCGTGAGGCATACTTTCCTACTAATGTGCACTTTCGCCTTTATAATAATATATAGTTAGAATAGTTAGAATTCTTGCTATTAATAAAAATAAATAATTATCACACTAGTATTATAAAGTTTGTGAGTGTGTGTGTTTATATGTTTGTTACTTCTTCACGTTCAATCGGCTGGACCAATTTTAATAAAGTTTTGTATGGAGGTAGCTGACACCCTGGATTAACATATAGGCTACTTATTATCCCGATATTCCCATGAGAGCGACATTTACGCGGGTGAAACCGCTGGGCGCAGCTAAATAACACCTTCTTTGTTGAACCCGGCAGCACGCGCAGCTGAAGTGCTTTCGGGTTTTCTTATTGACAACTCCGGATGTCTGTTTAAAAAACCTTGAATCCAGTCCTTGCCAGCTTCTTGTTTTTGAACGTTGAAAGGATGTGGTTTATTATTTTTTACAGCTAGATTATAAGCTAATGCCTTGAGGTCTTTAGTTGTAAGACCGTAAAGTCGACTCTCCATGTCTAATATATAGCTACAAAGCTCTTTTTCTTCGTCTTCTGTAAAAACAGGTCGCTTAGGCCCTAAAGGAACTTTTATACTTGCAGATGAAGAAGCAGCTAAATTTTCGCGAGATATCTTGACTTTTCTTTCTAAAGTTGTCTGAGGGACAGAAAATGTCTTCGCTGCCAACATATACCCCATTTTTCCTTCTATAACAGCATCCACAGCTTTTACCATACTCTCTTGCGCCCAATCCCCTCTATTTGTTTTTTTCTTATACGTTTTCACCATTCTAAAACAAAATAATATATGATTGATTACACCATCAATACATACTCCCTTGCACCCAAATCACCCACTACCCCACACACTCATACACGTATAAACCATAAAAACTTGCGATATAATCAGAAACCACGAGCGGGCAAGATGGGGTATACAATACCCCATCTTACCCTCAAACGCTTAATTATATTTAAAAAATCACATACGGAAAGCAATTCAAAATACACAAATAAACAAGTTCTTACCTGCTATCTTAATCGTTGACGCATGAAAATAACTGTAAAGCTAATATAGTCTAGTATTATTTGAGTAGCAAACACGTACCAAATAAACTTAAAAAATAAGAATCAAACTGCCAGAAACAACTTTTTTCTCAATAAACAAAAAAATACGTGTCGCTGCGATCACTCAACGGGCACACTGACAGCCATCATGGCGCCGCATCGTCACGCGCTAGAACGATCGTGATTGGCCAATTAGAATTCCTTATAATACAGGTGCCCCGTCTTGCCCGCCACCCCGTCTTGCCCGCATCTCCCCTAATATAATATAATCCGTACTAATATTATAAATGCGAAAGTGTGTCTGTCTGTCTTTTACTTCTTCACGCTTAAACCGCTGAACCGATTTAGATGAAATTTGGTATAGAGATAGTTTGAGTCCCGGAAAAGGACACAGGTTCGTTTTTATCCCGATATTACCAAGGTATCAAAACGTATGCGGGCGAAACCGCGGGGCGCTGTTTGTAATAATATTATGAACGGATTTGGATGAAATTTTTAATCCCGATTTTCCTACGGGATGGAGACTTATGCGGGTGAAACCGCGGGGCGCAGCTAGTTACTAATAAATAAACAACAACAACATGTTTCCTTATTTAAAGTATTTAAACTCGAATAACTTAAAACAATTCAGTATAAATTTTATAACAGCTTCATTGAGTATGTCGACGAAGGCCCACTTGGCGGGGCTCCTATTAGTGTTTGAATGGTCAAAATTATTCCCAAGCTCGCTCCTGGATTCTAGGTTATCTAGGTAAAGTATCTGTCGGTGCGGCGCCCGCCGTAAATATTTTGGCAACCAGCTCCGGCAAACAAATCGGCGCCCAGCGCCGGTAGCAGAGGCACTCCTTAAATTTTAAGACCTCAGGGGGGATTTCTGGACGTTGTTTCTTTTAGAGTCCAGTTTTTCCCCTAAATGGGATTATCTGGGGGGAATTCCTGATTTTTTTTTAGATTCCACTTATTCCTGACTTTCAGGGGGGATTTGTGGAATAAGCCACGTCATCGAGGGAAGATACTAGTTCCCGGGGTCTTTTCGCCAAAAGGTTTTTTCCTGAAAAACTTTTGACGAAACGAGCCTTTCTGCATCAGCGTTGACGTGATGACGTCAAACCTTAACTTTTATTTATTTTTATAGCTTTGTTTATCCCTTTTATGTAATCTAACGTAATTATTTTAGATAAATGCCTGTCATATTTGGAGCAGTCGTCTTCTTTACGATTGAATAGATCTCAACCTAATTGTCTGACTCCCCCTCGCTGCAAAAAGATACTGCAAAAAGGCGGCAAGTACGGCTATTGGTTAACACACAGGTACGTCTCGTATAAAACTTTAAAGGTGCAAGGTGTTTTCTCACGATTTTTTCCTTCCCCGTTTTTGAGAGGAGGTGAAATAAATTACAGAAAGTAAAGCGCCTGCCTTTATCCGAACTATCGACCTACAACTCGGTAAGTCGGGCCGTTATCACTGGGCCGCTCTCCATAATAATTATCTTACTAACTTAATAATTATCTTACTTATTATGTTAATAATAGAAAAGTCTAAACATCCTACTAATCCTACTTAATATTATAAACGCGAAAGTTTGTGAGGACGGATGGATGGATGGATGTTTGTTACTCTTTCACGCAAAAACTACTGAACGGATTTGGATGAAATTTGGCACAGATAGTGTATAACTAGGAACACATAGAACTTTTTATCCCGATATTCCCACTGGATCAAAACTTATGCGGGTGAAATCGCGGGGCACAGCTAGTATTTTATAGTCTGTCTTCAATCAATCAAATCAGTACCTACCTACCTACTTTAATTCAGTATAAAATAATCGTTATGTTTTAGGCTTTTATACCTGGTCCTGGCCCGTTTTTCTCGAAGATGTGTCGTGTTCTCCGAAGAAAAGGACAAATTTATGGCAGATATGTTTTGCAAGAAGTGTTTCAGCGAGGCGGAGTACATTGCCTCAAATAACTTCGAACTTGCCGACCTCTTTTATGAACAAAGTAAGTAAATCCATACTAATATTATAAATTTGAAAGCAACTCTGTCTGTTTGTCTGTATGTTACCTTTTCACGCTTAAACCGCTGAACCGTTTAGATCAAATTTGGTATAGAGATAGTTTGAGTCCCGGGAAAGGACATAGGGTACTTTTTATCCCGATATGCCCACGGAATCGGGACTTATGCGGGTGAAACCGCGGGGCGCAGCTAGTTATAAAATATGATATTATGATATTATAATTAATTTTTTACTTTTCTCGGGACTCGGGGGTCTCAGACCTTTGGAAGGCGCACGAGGGCCCGAAGCTAACTCGCAGAGGCCCGTTCGTTTCGTATGAAATGGTGTGGTACCAACCAGCGATTATCCATGTATGTGTCGCAGGTTTATGATGAAATCAGGTTTTTCATCAAAAACCTAGGCTTTTGATCAAGAACCGGAAGACAAAATTATTACTTTATATTATCATAAACCTAAGAAAATCCAGTTTTTTTTTATCAAAAACCTGAACTTGTTAAGGTTTATGATAAAATTTAAGCAATTGACGAAATCGAATGGAAGATTTCGATTAACGGGGATTTACCGCGGGCCTCGCCGTGCTTTACCTGCACTTGCGTGCACCTCAGTCTCAAATCACTACGCAAAGGGTCAACCCGTGAAATGCATGTAAAATTATTAGATAACACTTTTCTTTTATTTCAAATTATTTTTAACATTTCGTGATGCAACCTCAATTAGTGCAGAACCAATATAGATTATGTGCTAAATGTCAAATCATATCAAATCAAATCATTTATTTTTGGAAACATGGGTAGGAGTAT
The DNA here is from genome assembly GCA_947508005.1 of Amphipoea lucens. Classification (NCBI taxonomy): domain Eukaryota; kingdom Metazoa; phylum Arthropoda; class Insecta; order Lepidoptera; family Noctuidae; genus Amphipoea; species Amphipoea lucens. The sequence goes on along the minus strand of OX382359.1, from coordinate 18,273,782 downwards.
AGATGTTATGTAACAGGTTTTGATAATGTTCTGCATGCTCTGTCGTCACTTGGGCATGCAACACATAAATTACAACCAAAATACCATGCTGAATAACAATAAATACTTATTACAAAATTATTAAATTGGAAAATCTTTTAACCATTTTTTTTTCACTTAGCACACACACACACACACACACACACACACACACACACACACACACACACACACACACACACATCACACATTTTTTTGATTGTATTTAAAATAATAACAAATAAATAATTGTTTGTTGTCTTTTAATTGTTTTATTTATCTAAAGAAATAGCAACCGACATTGTTTTTATCATAAAACTAATCCAGTCTAGGTTTTTGATCAAAAAACTGGATTTTCTCAGGTTTATGATAAAATAAAGTAATAATTTTGTCTTCTCCCGGTTCTTGATCAATAGCCTAGGTTTTTGATCAGAAACCTGATTTTGTCATAAACCTGCGACATATGCACTGTGCAAGTGCATCCATAAGTGTACAACCCCCTGGACCCGGTTGGTGTAGGACTATTGCTGGATATGGAAATAAAAAAATGGACTATGGGTTTGGATGGTTAAAATGGACTTGTTACCTAGGACTATGCAAGGACTACTTTTATATACACATACTACTCGTAATTAGTTTTAATAATAACAGAAAAATGTTTACAATGATGTTAATTAAAGTTCTTTCAACTATTTCAGTTGCTCTCTGCGGCATTTTCGGCCACGCTCAGTTCTTACGCAACTATTGGCTCAAAACTTTTCTTCGCTACCAAATCTTTGAGGGTTGCTTCAGGCCACAGATTGTTACTGGGAATTTCGATGAGAGTCAGTCGAGGGTCGTTGCAGACCAGACGTGGCACATCGAGGGTCCATCGAGTATTATGAATGGGCAGTGCAGTGGACACATCACAGGGGTGGCAGCGGGGGTATTCTCACAAGCCCTCCGATATATTATAGAGACTCATTATTGAATATTAATGCCAATTAGTTTTGCTCTTTACACCCATCGCCGGCTAATAGCTAACGGCTTGTGTAAGTTTTTAAAGCGTTTATAAATATGATTGAATATTAATATGTTATGATTTCGATGCTTTTAATAAATGTTATTTTGACGTTATAACTATAGGGAAAATGTTATAGCAATAACAAGAAGTAGGTATAGACGCCAGCATATGAAGCTACTCGAAACTGTCAAATTTTCCTAATCAAGTTTGAAACTTATGCTTTAGTGATAAAGTTGAAAATCCATTAAAGAAATTTGACAGATTGTAGTAGCTTGATGTGCTGGCGTCTGTACCTACAGACAGACAGATGAGACCAACAATACGTCAGTGGTATAACTATGAAACCCTAAGCCATTCCCATCCAAGTTTCTTGCCTGTGGCATATATAACTTGCTACTATACATTGTTTAGACGCCACTTTTATTGTTGCTTTCATTGTATGCCACGGACATTTAAATCTTACCGAAAGCACTTGTAAGTCTCAAATAATATTGTAACCATGGCATGGACGTGTTGAACTTCCTTTAACACTAAGGTCTCGTCTCGAAAGTGACAGCTGTGGTCGACCTCGCCTCATCGTAGGTATGTAGATACTATAGACTGCTCAGCCAATGTCGACCGGACGTTGACAGCCGTGAGCATATAGTCTCTTCCGGTTGCAGGAAGTGTCTAGGTACAAGAACCATGATAGCTTGTTCACTTTGAATATGAGAAAAAGTCGTTAAAGGTATTACATGACTTAAAGCGCGGTCACTGTCTGACTGCATACAATAGAAAGAGAAGCGCGATGACACAACGCTGCCTGGTAATTTATTGCAAAATATGAAGCAATTATCTATTTACAAAAAATCTATTGTTTGGACTAAAAAATTAAAACACTATGTTGCTTGTAGAATAATCTGACAAAAAATCAGAATGATTGTATGTATACTAATATGATTTTTATTGTAAAAAGAAAGTTTTTAGAGGTATCTTCATGATTTTTTTCTATCATATCAAATTTTGTATTATGTTTTCAACACACTATCTACCTAGCATATGTCCTGAAGAATATCATATTTTTCTAATTTTGTATTATATACTTTTAGGCATTATAAAACTTGTGTGTTTTGCGTTTAGGTGACGTCCAGATTACAGTGATTTCTATTGTAGACTAGCTGACCCGACCGACAGATGTTGTCCTGTCCAAATTTTAATAGTTCATAAAAAATCCCATACATAACGGGACGGTCACTTTTGGGTACCCCTATTTGAAAAATTTCCGGGAAACTATTCAAGTTACAAAAAAAAAAATATCCGGACTATTACGAACATTTCAAAACGAAAACCGGCCAAGTGCATGTCGGACCACGCACAATGAAGGGTTCCGTAGTTGGAATGAATTTATCCCAAGAACATAGAACATTGTAGTTGAAAATCATGTTCTCCCATACATTGCAAATGCAAAAAGTTGTTTAACTATTACTCGTAAACTTGCAAAGCCTACCCATTTAGCTGGCACCCCCGGACATAGGTAGAGGTGGAACACCGCGGTGGTTTTAGCCGGTAAGAGTCCGGCATGCCCCTCTGTCACCCCCACGATAGAGGAAGTCCACGAGGATTTCCACCGCGAGAAAAAAAAAAAAGGCGGACCCTGGACTCTAACAAAAATTATCACTTTAAAGCTTAATATTTCACAAACGGATCCTTGAATCGAAAAATGGTTTGCACAAACCCGCAATATTTTTGAAAGATCATTCTAACAATACCCCACACCATGGGGTAGACGAGAAGCAAGGAAGCTTGCAAGGAAGTTCTCGGCCCTGCACAAAAAATCTTGTTTGAGCCGTTTTATTTTTAAATGAAAGACTAATGTTTCTTTCAACTCTTCACTCTCTTAGTCACAAATGGAAGTGTTCCCAACGGAAGTGTTTATTGTACTTGGTGAATTAACTTCCGGTTAGTTAAGAGAACTAGTATTCAATGATGTAATTAATGCAACCTTCATTTCATGGGAACATATATGTATGGGTGGGACCGAGAAATGAATTAGCTTATTGATACTGAGAAATGTCCTGATTGTTTGAATGTATTAAAACTTTACTATAGCACCTTATTATTACGTTTTATTTAACATAACATAACATAGCCTGTATTCTTTATGACCAGTGATCGGAGAACAGAGGCAAAAAGTGGAGACAATTCCTTACGATGACATTTTTTTTTCCCGGAATTCGGGAAAAATCTTAAACAAGTTGAAAATAAGCTTTATTTAAGATGGGTAAAGGCTATTTTTAACTAAACTTGCAATTACCAAATTTCAATAATCTAGAAACTGTAAAAAAAATGATATATTTACAATAAAATTGATTTATGATTCCACAAACAAATTATCCGTTAAGTCGACATTTGAAAGATTCTACTTTTGACATCATAATCTACTATTGACAGATAATATACGGTCTGTGTGGCTGTTATTTAGCCGGGCCCGGGTTATGTTACCTACTGCAGCATTAGTAGTTACTGCATGATGATTATTTTTGCCATTCGTCCTTCTTCAACATTATAATCAACCTCTTTTTGTACTGGCCCTATCAAAAACCTTTATTTTCATAATAATTTTGAAATAATTTCTTTTACGTGACATGAGATTTTTTCCTGGTGACATACTTCACTTGTCTACATAGTCTCTGATACGACGTCCGGAATTTTTTATTGATTGGGAAAGAAACACCTAAATTTATTATGGAAATCAACAAATCTTAATTGGATCGTGCATGTCTATCTTGCTGTTAATTATTTGATTCGGGGTTTCCCCATACCTTGACGGAAGACTACCTATTATTCCTATTGACTGGATTGAATCCTTTTGACTGATAGAAGTCCGAATTTTCTGCGAGCCGATTTATTCGGCTCCATCCACCCACCTACATATTAACTTTTATCTGCGGCTCCGCGCTGCGCTGCGGACATCCTCTTCATATAATATCTCAGAAGTCAGCAAGTGAGGTATTGGAACAACTGGCAGAGCTTCTACGTCACCGCGAAGGTTTTGGACAAGATATGGGAGATTTTTAGGTTTTTTTTATTTCCCGTAGTAGATTTAGCCTTTTTTATTTTAAAATCTGTTAATCTTAAATATTTAAACACCGCGTTATTTCAATCTTTGAATACATTTAGTCGTACCTATTCTCAACAAAAGTTACGTCTTCGTTTTACGGATCTGGTTGCAACCGGCTCATAACTCGTTACGTAGCATTTAAAACCTAAATTTAAAATATAATGCAATAGTTTCCTATTATTTAAATGTGACAAGTTTTCATATTTAGTTTTTCCTTTTTTGTATTTTTATATTTTTTCATATTTGTGTTTTCGATTTTTTTTATATACAAAAATTAAACGTGTTTGTCGGTGAAGTGTTCTTATGTTTCATTTCGCTACAAAATGGCGCCCGAAGTAAAAGTAAGCACTTTTATTGATTCTAATTTTACTAAATTTTTTTTTTTTTGCTGTCGTGAGGGTGATTGCTCTTTCTGAGCAAATTTAATCTTTCATTTCTGTATTCATGTTTACAGGTACCAGAATAGAGGAATTTTTTTCTCGTTCCGTCAAACAAGACTGTTGCCATAGTTACCAGGGATTATGCTGTGATTGACAACTTCTGCTAACCCTTCCATTGCTGATTGATTGCTTTATTGTAATGTGCTGTGTTGTGATGCAATATAAAATAATAATAACTTTGTAGAACCTTAAAACATATAAAACGCTTTTATTTCTTCCCTTTAAATACATATTTTTTTCCTGGGTTTTATTCCACTCCTTAGTTAGAAGTAGTTAGCATCCTGTAGTGTGTGATTGGTGTGTGAATGTTGTAGACTTCGTGACTAAGGTAAGCTTTTTTTGCACGGCTGATTGCTAGATTCTATTTGTCTTTTTTGATTCTAGCCCAGCTGTACGTTGTCTTTTTTGGTACAGTTGGTCCCCTAGTTTCTATTTGTTTTTGCTTTGAATTCTTAGCCCAGCTGTTCCTGTGAAGTCACGTTGTTGTACCATTCCTATATCAACCATATTACCCGATGCCTAACACTTTCCTATAACGTGGAATGTGACCCGTATATTTGCTAGTTTTTTCTTTACTATAGCAGTTTAAGGTTAGATTATTTTGGTTGCCTAACTGCTTTGGTTTGCAGCCTTGCTTATCGTTTAGTGTTAGTTTGTTAGGGTCTGATTGCTTTTTATTCTCAACAATTTTTTCTTTTTGCTGATTTTTTGCCGTTCAGTTCCCTATCAGACTAATCACTGAATTTCTAGCTCTTCCTAAGTACACAGACACACTACAGACACCGTAAGTAGTAGTCGTCTTCCTTAGCACATTTGCCTATTTAGTTTTGTTCTGTCCTTTTTGGCATACTATCATGGCAGAGGAAGAGTATTCTATTCGCGAGACGCCGCGACTAATGAGTCCTATTATCTCAAGACCTCCTCCTATACCTCCTAGGCCATCTTGTTCCTCTTCTCCGTCAATGGCTCTTACCCCGAAGAGATCCGAAGATCAACAATTATTTAAAAAACAGTTTTCTCTCATGAAATGGAGGCTTAGTTATTCTGGCGATTCATGCGTTCGTGAATTTTTCACGAGTCTTGAAGAACATAAAGAAGCAGATGATATTTCCGATGGTTACCTCTTAAAACGCTTCCATGAAGTTTTATCAGGAATTGCCCTACAATATTTTAGATCAATTCGTCGACCTGGCTTGACTTATCTCGAGGTTAAGCAGGCCTTTTTGAGTACATTTGGTACGGTTGACTTCGATTTCAAAACAGAGCAAGAGGTCAGAAACCTGAAACAAAAAGCTGATCAATCAGTGAGGGAATTTGTTATTCGCGTATCTTATTTGAACCAAACGCTACGCAAACCTATTGATGAATCTAATCTGTTAGATATCGTAACACATAATATGTATCATAGATATTTCCCCTGTTTATCAATTCATAGATTTACCGATTTCAATACACTAATCGAAACTGTAACTCATTTTGAGAGTTATTTACAAAAATCTGTGAAAACTGTTTCAAGTTTAGTTAGATCATCCCAACCAGGCCCGGTTCTTAACCAAACCCAACCTAGTCATAACGGTATCCAACTTTGTTCAAATTGTGATCAAACTCAACAATGTTGGAAATGTAATAAAACCGGACATTCCTATCGTTTTTGCCCAGATTTCCCTGGTATATTATGTTTTAAATGCCGTACCCCTGGCTTTATTTCTCGTGATTGCCCTAAGTGTAATCCAAAAAATGTATAACTTGCCGGCGGCACGTCTCTCTCCGTTCAGTGTCACCGGTGATTAAATCTAATTCATCAGATAACCGACCTTTTATTGAAATATTATTACGTGATCGTGTGGTTAAGGCTCTTCTTGACTCTGGCGCTCAAATGTCTCTTATTAGTGATAGCTTGATTCAGGATCTTGGTATCCCATTGAAGTCAAATAATTCGCATTCTCGTGTTATTTCTGCTAATAACTCGCCAATCGATATTCTAGGTACTGTTTATCTTCCATTTAATTTCAATGGTACGACCTTTGACCATGAGTTTTTAGTGGCTCGATGTATGTCTTCTTCAGTTATTTTGGGGATTGAATTTTGGAACAAATTTGGTTTAACTTCAGTTTTTAGTAGGGCTTTCAATAAAAATATTAAAGGTAACATGTTCCTTTCTTCTGTAAATCATTCCCTTTCCCAACCTTCCTGTTTAAGTGAGGTACGTTATATACATCCTCGCAACGTTCTAACACCTGACCAAGAGCAAGGTTTACAACTGGTGATCGATGAGTTTGAGGAAATCTCGTCAGACAAGATTGGTCTTGGTAGGACTACTTGGCTCTCACACAAAATAATTACAACTGGACAGCCAATAAGACAGAGGTTTTACCCTCTTTCTCCTGTTAAGTTAAAGATTCTCAACGAAGAGATAGATAAGATGTTAGAGGTCGGAGTAATTCGTCCCTCTCGTTCTCCGTGGGCTAGTCCGGTGGTAATGGTCACTAAGAAAGATGGTTCTGTTCGCTTCTGCGTCGATAGCAGGAAATTAAACAGCGTTACCATCAGGGATTCTTATCCTCTCCCCCGCATACAGGATATACTTGATAATCTTCGTGGTGCTAGATACATTAGTTCGCTCGATTTTAGAAGTGCTTTTTGGCAGATCCCTCTTGCGGATAAAGAGAGTTGTGAAAAGACAGCTTTTATAGTCCCTCAACGTGGATTATTTGAATTTGTTAGGATGCCATTTGGTCTCACTAATGCGGCATCTGAGATGCAACGTCTTACAGATATGATTGTTAATTTCGAATTTACCTCAACTAGTGATGACTGCGTCTTTGGTTATGTTGACGATTTAATTTTGATTTCTAAAGACTTTAATAGTCATCTCGCTCTCCTCAGAAAGGTTCGAAACCGCCTCAAAGAAGCTGGTTTGTCAATTAACTTAAACAAATGTGAGTTCTGTAAGAGTGAATTAAAGTATTTGGGGTACATTGTAAACGAAAAGGGTCTACAGACTGATTCTAGTAAACTCGATGCTATAAGGGACTATCCTACTCCGACCACCGCAAAGTCTCTGCGCGGTTTCATCGGTATGTGTTCCTATTATAGACGTTTCGTTGAAGGTTTTTCTTCTATAATTTCTCCACTCACTTCCCTTTTAGGAAAAAGGAAAGGTCGTGATCCTATCAGTTGGGGTGACGATGCCGAGCATGCTTTTATTAAACTGAAGGAGGCGCTAATGAACACACCTGTCATGGCTTGTCCTGATTTCTCTAAGCCGTTCATTTTACAGTGTGATGCTTCAGCTGTAGGTCTTGGTTCGGTACTTTCACAAAATATTGATAATATTGAGCATCCTATTGCTTATTACTCTCGGCTTTTTTCCAAAGCAGAACGCAATTATAGTACCACCGAACGTGAACTTTTGGCCGTTCTTGACTCTATTAAGCATTTCCGTTGTTATTTAGATGGAATAAAGTTTACTGTTATAACCGATCATATGGCTTTAAAATGGCTTCTTACTTTAAATAATCCCTCTGGTCGTTTAGCTAGATGGGCTACTGTTATTTCTCAATATACCTTTGACATCGTTCACCGCAAAGGTTCACAACACGTCGTTCCAGATGCACTATCTAGGGTATATGCAAGTCCTATTTCTTTCGATCAAGGTCCAGAGCATACCACCGATAGATGGTATAAAAAGGTTTATTTAGGGGCACGCGATTCACCCCAAATGTTTCCTGCTTACGCTATACAGAACGGTGTACTTTTAAGACGCATGCCTATCACCAGTCCCTTATCTTCAGATCCATGGCGTGTAGTTTTACCGGCAGAGAAGGTTCCACTCGCTATTTGGGAGGTACACAATAGTTTCCCATCTATTCATCCTGGCGTTACCAAGTCATATCTTAAGTTAAAAGAGACCTTCTACTGGCCGAACATGTTTCGTGACGTGACAGAGACCTTAAAGCTATGTGAGGTGTGCAAAGCTTATAAAATAGCGAATACTCAACCTCGTGGTCAGATGAGCTATCCGAAGGATGTTTCCATGCCTCTACAGGTATTCTCTATCGATGTCATTGGTCCCTTGCCCGTTGCTTACTATGGTTATAAGTATATTCTATCTATGGTTGACGTTTTCTCAAAGTACGTTTGGCTTATACCCCTTAAGAAAGTTAATGCTTGTTCTGTTATTAAAGCTCTAGAGTCGGAAATATTTTTCAATTTCGGAGTTCCGCGTAGTATCCTCTGCGATAACGCAACTGTTTTTCGCAGTAATCAGTTTCTAAACTTTCTTAGATCATTTCACATCGAATCACCGACCTATACTCCCTATTATACTCCTCAGGCAAATACTGTCGAGCGTTATAATCAAAGCGTGGTTACATGTTTAGGTATCTTGGTTGGTGAGAATCAAAGAAATTGGTCTAAAATGTTGCATAAAGTTAAACTTTATCTCAACTCTTGTATTAATTTAGCTACAGGTTTCTCACCGAACTTCCTTATGTTTGGTAGAGAAGTTCTCATGGTTCCTACTCGTGCTAATAGTCAGACTCAAAGCGTAAATTTAGCTGAGAGTCGGGCCCAGCACGCATCGAACTTATCGTCCTTAACAGAGGTTTATGCGAAAGTTGCTGATAATCTTTCTATGGCTTTCCTCCGTAATTCACGAGCTTATAATATGCATCGTTCAGCCGTCACGCTGAATGTTGGTGATACTGTATGGAGAAGAAATTTTTCCAGATCTTCAGGTGATGATTATTTTTCGGGAAAGCTAGCTCCTCGTTTTATTAAATGCCGTGTAACTAGGGTTATTTCTAGGACCACTTATGAACTTCATGATATTGATTCTGTCCACTCTGGAAGATATCATATCAAAGATATTCTTAAATAATTTCTTGGTAATTTCTAAACTCGTAATCTCGTTAACTTATTCCCATTCGGAATGTTATGTTTACATTTAGTTTGACCCCTTTAAATTAAATTCCCTTTATATTTACTTAAATAAATAAGCTCATTCATAATTATTAGTTTCAAAAAAAAAAACGTTAACAGCGACATCTAGTTGTCCCTGAGCGAAACAATTTGTTAGCTACCTTTTCTTATGTGTCAATGCTTTATAGTTCAGGCTACGCCCGTAGATGTCATTACATGCACATGTCATGTTGTGACGTCTGACATAATAGCTCTAGTGTTGGGAAACGGTCGATTAACACTTATCGATAGTTGTACTTTAGTGTCGGGACACTGTCGACGTATTTTTATCGATAACATCACAATAATATATTGTTTAAAATATTATTTTTATTTCCTTTCTGTTAATCGTTATAATTATCGATGACTCTTTTCTTTTTATAAGAAACATGCGTAAGTTTCTTATTATTTTTTAAAGTTCTGTCTTTGACTAAAAGCCTTTGTTTGGCTTAAGTCCTTTGGTTGTTTTATGTCGTTTCTTTCATTATTTTAAGTCTTCTCTTTCGTCGTCTTTGTTCTTTATTTAACTTTTGCTCTTTAATTATATTTCTTTGAGGTTCCTCCTTTTTTACTTAGGTCTTAAGTCTTAGATAATAAGTTAGTTAGTCTTATTAGTTTCTAGTTTTCTTGTTATTTCCTAGATTTTAGTCGACGCGTCTGGAGTTCGCACTGATAACGTTTAGATTGAAGTCCGGATTTCGTATTTATTCAGTATCTGCTGCACTTCGATGTCGTTCATTTAGGTTTAATTTAGATTACTTATCATTTGGACTTATTGTTTAGGCTAAGTTAGGTTAATTTTTATTGGGTTCTTACTCATCGATTATATTTAGAATTTTTCTCTCCTCTCACTTACCTATATTTTTTTTTTTTTTGGAAAGGAGGTACTGCAGCATTAGTAGTTACTGCATGATGATTATTTTTGCCATTCGTCCTTCTTCAACATTATAATCAACCTCTTTTTGTACTGGCCCTATCAAAAACCTTTATTTTCATAATAATTTTGAAATAATTTCTTTTACGTGACATGAGATTTTTTCCTGGTGACATACTTCACTTGTCTACATAGTCTCTGATACGACGTCCGGAATTTTTTATTGATTGGGAAAGAAACACCTTTTATTATGGAAATCAACAAATCTTAATTGGATCGTGCATGTCTATCTTGCTGTTAATTATTTGATTCGGGGTTTCCCCATACCTTGACGGAAGACTACCTATTATTCCTATTGACTGGATTGAATCCTTTTGACTGATAGAAGTCCGAATTTTCTGCGAGCCGATTTATTCGGCTCCATCCACCCACCTACATATTAACTTTTATCTGCGGCTCCGCGCTGCGCTGCGGACATCCTCTTCATATAATATCTCAGAAGTCAGCAAGTGAGGTATTGGAACAACTGGCAGAGCTTCTACGTCACCGCGAAGGTTTTGGACAAGATATGGGAGATTTTTAAGTTTTTTTTATTTCCCGTAGTAGATTTAGCCTTTTTTATTTTAAAATCTGTTAATCTTAAATATTTAAACACCGCGTTATTTCAATCTTTGAATACATTTAGTCGTACCTATTCTCAACAAAAGTTACGTCTTCGTTTTACGGATCTGGTTGCAACCGGCTCATAACTCGTTACGTAGCATTTAAAACCTAAATTTAAAATATAATGCAATAGTTTCCTATTATTTAAATGTGACAAGTTTTCATATTTAGTTTTTCCTTTTTTGTATTTTTATATTTTTTCATATTTGTGTTTTCGATTTTTTTTATATACAAAAATTAAACGTGTTTGTCGGTGAAGTGTTCTTATGTTTCATTTCGCTACACTACCTACTAAACCTTAATTGATTAATTCTTCAAAATGATGACCATTGTTTTCATCATTTCGAACAAGGAAGGTACGTAATGTAGGTATGAATACTTTATAAAATAAGAAGTTTATTAAAATTCAACATTTTCCTTAAGTTTGCCGTATGTCATTACTTCCCAGAATTTGATCCTTATTAGGGACACTATCGAATGGTGTAATAATATAGTGTCTGTTTTTTTTTTTTAAATCAACAGGTTCGATTGCTGGCTACAAATATTGATTTTTCAAAAATCCAGTGATGCAGTTTTAGTTTTCATCAAAATCGGGCCCGCGACTACTTTGAGTACTTTTCGCTAGTCCTCATAGTTTCGGATTTGGCCATCTACGCCCACTAGAAAAATTCACCCTGTATACAGGGTGAATTTTTCTAGTGGGCGTAGATCTCAGATACGTATCTGCGTATCTGAGATTTATGAGTAAAACAACGTGTAGCTAGTTATGCGGTTTTATTGGGAACAGCCATGATGGGCTCAAGCAGTGACAGGCCGCCACATTGACATACCATAAACAACATAAAGTTACCATTATTCCAGTATCATTATAATTACAAACAGTAATATTAAAATCAACTGAATCACCAGTTCATCGCTAAACAAGTACATATCTATACCAAGAATGTTCATTGTATTTTTATTTACCCACGTGACTACCTTGTTACCTGTAGGTACGCGTGCGCATGTTTACCTGCTAACAGAATCAATCCAATAGCACAAATATTTACTATGTCACCTTGTGAATGTATGAATGAATGAATATCGTTAGTTTATCTATCTCGCGAGATTATAATATAAACTATCTGTTGGAAACATTAAATACTTCTTATAGTTTACAAACAAATTAAGATTGTCTTTGTTAAAAACTGTCATGTCTCTGTTCTAAGACTTACCTACCGTGCAATAAAATAAATAATAGTTATTTATGCCACTGTTGTATAATAAGGGGTACTAAAACACGAGTGCGGTAATAGTATCACATGAGTGTTTTAATACCTAATTATGCACTGTTGCATACAAGACTTTATCTACACCCATGATACTCGTATGAATCCTCTATAAAGGTTCTGAAACAGTTTTTTGCAATACTAATATCGAATAAAAATTTACGTACGAGAAATTTCAGATAGAAAAACCATACAACAAATTGCCCGACCCGGGAAGCGAACCCAGGACAGCTCAGCAGTCGCTTGCGACTACTAGACCGTCGAGGCAGTACTCAATTTTAAAATCGTTCGAATTTAAGTAACATTTACTCCGCGCGTTCGTAAAAGCCCACTGGACTCTGTTAAAACGCTAGATGCAATCTAATTTCATTGCTCCTGTTCCTAGGAAAAATACCTAAAGTCTATTCAAATTTGTTTCGAATTGATGTTATTTCAAGTTAAACCAATATCAACTTTATTTTAATGTTAATTAATTTGATTTCAGAATAACTAGCAGTATTGAAAAAGTTATAAAAATGTTTCAAGTTGTAGCGTAAACTGAACTTTATTGTGTAGGAATTAAAGTTACTTTTCCATAAACTCATATTTGTTTACATTTTTGGCAAATAAGTCACGAATGCAGATTACAATATGCCGTTGATTTCAGTACTTCCACTTATCCCCCTTAGGGGGGATTTTAGGGGGGATCTGTGGAATAAGCCCTTTTTGGTCATCATCATCTTCCTGCCCCTGTCCCATGTTACTTGGGGTCGCCGTAACACGTTTTCTTCTTCATTTCTCCCTTGTCAATCGTCACACTATCTTCACCCCTTTCTCCTTCATAATTATCATTCCTCACACAATCCACCCATCACCTCTTTAGCCTTCCTTTACCTCTCCATCCATCAACATTTATATTCATCATTATTTTATTCACATGCATTCGGTACGTGATTTCAGTACTTTTTGGTAATATGGCTTATTATTATGCACACTGCATAATAATATTAAACTTGTTTGATTGAAATTGGATAACGTTGTTCTAATAATAGTGATCAACAATATAATCACGAACTAATTTGTATGTGTGAACAGTTTAGTTTAGTTCACTAACTTTTATAAAAAAAAAAAGTTTTATTTTTTGTAAAAACGTACCTATTCCGTAAATTCTGGGAATATAATATTGTTATTTTGCGGAAACTAGAAAAAACACAAGTGAGTGCGTTTGCGCACTTTATCCGATTCAAATCCAGCAGTATTCTTAGTGCTACGAAAGATGAGACGACCCCGCCTCCCGCGCTTTTTCCGCCGCCCCTCCTATGACGTCCGGTACCGTCTCGCGCTCAGACCTCATGCCGCTAAAGAGACCTAAAATCGTTTACTGCTCAAGTCAAACCACGTGGTGTGTCAAGTCTTATCTTTCGTGGTGCTAACTATACCATTTGTATCAAGGTCTTTTTTTTGTGGGTGCGATCATCAAATGACCCCGCTCTGGGTGGAGCGGAAGGGAGTGTCAGACTCTTACTGACTAAAACCCACCCGTGTGCCTTCCTAAGCCCTTTATGTTCCGGGGTAGCGGTAACCCTTTCGGACAATCCCGCCACCCTGTATCAAGGTCTGTGTACGAGATCCGAATTTGGAGCATTCACAATTTTGATGGAACTCGGATTCAGTGCGCAAACGACATAGCATTTTTGAATAATTCACCTTTTTTTTGGATGAAGTGCTAAGACAGTAAAAAGGAACTTATCGTCTAGGTGGCTATACCTAAAGAAATAGGTTTAAACGTGACAAAAAAAAAATCGCATGAATGAATTGATATTAGCATCAATAATTGTCAGTCAATATTCGCACACATCGTATATCTTATAAATTAAATATCCTGTCAGTCAGCTCTCTTCATAAATTTCAAACCCAAAAATGTCCACGAACTCGCTACAGTTCGTAAAGCACCTACGTACCATAAAGTAACATAACAGAATAGTGCCATACACGGCCTAATTAGGAGTCGAATTGAAATTCGGGCCGGGTTCCTTGGGGACACCACACAAAGTGGTGCTAACGGTGCTTCACACACTCACATTCTAATAGGTACTGTAAATGTCCCTTTACTTCCAATGTCGGTAAGTTTGAAAGGAGCTTGTTTAAAATCGTTTTCTAGAAATAGGTGGCTTATATGAGATACTGTCGTGTCATGCGCATTACCTAATTGAAACGCAAATGTCCCAGCAGTTGGGAACATCATAGGCTGATTATTATTATGACCTTTCAGGTATCTACCTCATAATTATGTGGATTGAAAATAACTAATATGAAGTTCTTGGTAACAGGACGAATTAATTAATACATTTTATTATTCCTAAGCTAGCTTCGGCTATACTCGTATATAACGGGTTTATTCAGAATTAGCTTCTGCCTGCGACTTCGTTTGCGTGGAAGTCGTAAGGCCACAATATACTACAAAAGCAGCCATATTTGTATAATTTATTTATTTATTTAATTCTTCAAGCACATAAATGTACAGAGAATGTGTGTATAATATACGTTCTCTGTATACCACTTTTGTAGTTTTATTGTCTGCAGCCAAAATATAGTCAAGACTGGCGACGGACAATTAGCCGCGTGAGAAGCAGCTCATACTGAAGTCGAGACCCGCAGGCTTCAGTAGCAATTTCCCATTGCTTACGAAGTTTTTAGTTTCTAGTGAATTAATGAACGCCTGCGTTCCATATACATCATGTTCTTTATTTTACGTTCTAGGAACTACCATATAATAGTACAACAAAATACAGGTTAAAATTGAAAACATGCGACAAATCGAAATGGGAGATTGTACTCATCATTATGAACAACTTTTACCATGGGACCACAGTGGCGGATTTACCAATAGGCTGAGTAGGCTGAAGCCTAGGGCGGCAGATTTTAGGGGCGGCAAATTTGGGGCAATTTTTTTTTTAAATGTCTTTGGTACTGAAATTAAAAATATTAATAATATACGTACTATGTTTTTTTGGAAAGAATAAACAAAGTGAATGCTCAAATTTAGGCTTCTACCGTAGATTTTATCAGTTGCCGACCTTTACAAATCTCTTTGCAAGTTTTTCGTAGCTGATGAACAAGAACATTTTAAGTATTTTGAAGAAAAGGCGAAGTAGTATACAAAAGACATGGGACATTATTGTAAAGGTCGGTAGGGGCGGCAAAATTTGGATAGCCTACTGGCGGCAAATGTGTAAATCCGCCACTGTGGGACCAAACCTGAAATCGCAAAAAAAAAAATTAGCTGTACATTTTGACGAGTTATGCGAACATAAATGTAGCTGTTTTTTTTTTCGATTTCAGGTTTGGTCCTATAGTAAAAGTTGTTCATAATGATGAGTACAATCTCCCATTTCGATTTGTCGCATGTTTTCAATTTCATCCTGTATAAAAAAAAACAATCACAAAAAATATGAATTCGAGCTTACAACCACAGGATTGCAAGCCGACGTTGAACCGCTAAGCTAAATGCTTTTTTCAAAGTTGACTAAGTCGTACTTATAAATGTTATGATTGAATACTTAGCTCCATAAAGGTATAGCGTGATGATAATTATTTAAAAGGTTAAATTTGTAACTATCTGACATATTCTAACCGCGAGAACAAGCGAGCCAAAATCGCCTTTTAAGGTTTGTGGTAAACTATAGAAGAATACGAACATAATGCAATATTGCCCTTCCCCTATGTCAAATAGCGTGATAATTTATAGCCTACAGACTGACCAGTTTTATATGGAATATCTATGCAAAGATTGAACAGAATCTATTTAGTAGTATTTGCGTGATGCTGGAACATACATTCAGACAAGCAGATAAATAGACATTAAAAAACTATATTTTTGGCATTAAAATCGTTCCTAGACCTCGTAGCAATTACTTTTTTTTTCTAAAATATTCAATGTAGGTTCGTCACGATTTTATTATGTGTATATAGATATATATAATATTTATAATATATTTAAATTATTTTCAGCCCGGTATCTCAAAGTTCAAGGATGTTAAGTCTAATATTAAATCGATTTATTATTCATAATCAAAAGGTTTTCGCAAAAGCAGAGTGTCAGCTTATTATTATTATAATAAACCAATTCGTTTGTTGAGTTCGCACAGTGGTGCCATAACTCTACTATTATAATAATGTTACGTGAATGCAAATCGTCATCCGGGATCAAAAGATCGAAGGCAGGAAGTGTTATGATGAATATCGGCCATTTATAATCATTACTATCGTATTTACTTGATGTATGTGTGGTTTGAATGCTCAAGTGAATGAAACAGGCCTATGGAAGTCTGTAGACATACTGTAAAGTACACTTAACAAATGAGATAAGTATACATTCAAATATGCAAGAGTAACGACTGCGAAAACTTAAACCCAGCACCCTTGGAAGCCGCTTCTAGTGCTTATAGACACGAGGTAATCTCTGACACGAGCGTCAACGGCAGAGAAAACCGTCGAAAACTGCCGCTCATGTATTTGACCACCGTACTCTAATACACGAGCGGCATGTTATCGACGGCAGCTGCCGACACGTCGATGGCTGCAGTTTCCTCTGATTGACGCGTGTCGCTCGTGTGTATGCACACATAATGCCGCTTTCACCTTGTACCATGTTCCTTGAGCTGCTGCTGCTGCTTTTGCTAATCTTATAGCTGCCAATAACAGAAAAAAGAGTGACACGATATTTTTAAATTTTGATGCCTGGCTTGTGCTGAGTAGGTCCACTTCCTAGAGGACTTTGAAATCGCTCTTCTGAGTATATTTTATTAGGTTTAAATATATCACGCTCCTTTTTGGCTCTGGGTAAAAATACACCCGGTAGCATTTTATATCATAAGATTGTATGTGCAACTAGTATTGACCGATAAACTTGTTGGTTATTAATATATAAATAAATAGAATATTGACAGCCTAGTGAAAGGATTTTAGCCCTGCATACTTAAATGTTTTGTTGACTGTAATTACATCTACGGTGGTTGACAGTAATAGACTATTGTTGCGCGAGTATTCGTACCACGTGAATATTTATACTCAACTGGAATTTGTGGTCATCCTTTTCCATGAAAAACTATTCAACAGGCGATACCTATGGAAAGGTAATCAGAAAGTGCAGCACCTATAATAGCCCATGCATAGTTAGTTATACGTATTATATTATCTGTGGTCATACATATATATAATGTTTCTACTGCAGGGACACCGGCCTCCTCCCTTCGAGAGGGAGTGGGCTATAATCTACAACGGGGCTCAGTGCAGGTTGGCAGATGTCACATGTTTTCGAATTTTTGGTTCTAGGACATGGTTTCCACACGATGTTTTCCTGCACAATATATTGAGACGATTTTAACAATCAAATATTAAGGTTGTGGTTATACGCGACAAGTCTGTGCAATAACTTTTCCTGCAATTGCACTAAGCACTAAAATTACGTGTGTACAGTTTCTAAACAAAATGCTTGACCCGTCAATGAACTTTACCCCAACTTTCAAAAAACATCTGGGTTTATACTAACTTTAAGTGACTGAACATTTACTTTCGCAGTGAACCGGAACTGTCTTTTATGATTATCAACGACGGAATCTTCAAAACAATGGTCTTTGGTTTTAAGATTTTATTCTGAATCATGTACGTACTGCATCCATGGTACAGGTAACGCGTCGATGTCCCTGTCACCCTGGATGAATATTGAATAGAGGTACCCGAAAATGATTTAAACTTGCTTCGCACAAATTCCTAAGTTTCCGAATGCACTTTACGTAGAATGCGCTGTACAAAACAGGATAGCAAATTCCCTTAGGCAAACGAAACAACTAAAAACGTGTCTTTGTAAACTTCAGTGTACCCGGTGGTTAGCAACAAATAAGGAAGCAAAGATGCATTGACCAATTACAGCATCCGATTGTAACGGTACATAATTGTGCACTATGGGAACCTGCTGGCATTTAGCGTTGTCGTAGAGAATGCATGTGCTAAGGTCACCGTGCTTAACCTTGAAACTATTTAAACTGTGAATGAAAAGCTTCAGAAGTGGGGACACCTATAAGTTTCTAAGTATCGGGATCTCTCGAGAAGGAAGTATGAGTTTCCCATAGATTCCAATAAAGATTAACCTTTTGAACGCCAGTGTATAAATGTATCGCCGTACCCCTGACGCCAGGCCACTGTAACAACACAAAAACACACACACACTTAAAACAACAAATTTCTCGATATTGGTGGTTTATTTATATTAGTTTCATGCAATACAATATAGACGGAAGCTTAAACTTTTAAATTATATAAATAAAAACACACAAAAGTAATGATTAAATTGTTTATTTCATAATATGATGCGACGTGTATTTTGTCATATATTTGTGACGTTGGCGTTCAGGGTAAGATTTCGTTTGTCACATATATGTGACAATGGCGTTCAAAAGTTGCGTAAGTCGCATGGCGTGAATTTCGTCTATGAATCATTTTCTTCGAGCAGGGAATAGATTAGAGTGGCGGAAGATCAAGTTGCGACTTCGACAGAAGTGAATTGGACAGACCTATACCTAGCATTGGTCTGCTATAGGCTGACGATGAATTAACTTTATCTATTATTCAAAGTTTGTTTTTCTTGCCTGAAGAACTCCTCATGGATGTCCTCCGCCCTGGGGCAGGTGGAGAGGTCTGTCAGAATCTTACTGTCTAGCACCACTTTACGCACAATGGCCCACTTGAAGGACTAAGTGCGGAAACCAAACCCATAACATAGAACACCACACGGACGCTGTTCTTCAACTACCTTTAGTCGAGGCGCTGGAAGACTTGCGCAGTTCGTGACACTCCCCCGGCCAGGTTTTGGCACTTATAACTTCCATGCGTACCAGCGTTCAATATCTGTTCACGCGAAATACTCCCCAAGTCTTCCACCCGTTGATTATATGTCAGATCATGTTTCATTCTCATCATCATCAGCGTACAGCAGTCCGCTGCTGCACATAGATCCAGCCTGACGGACGTATCATCCGGCTGCTACCAGTCATCCTGCGAAGATCGTCACTCAACCTAGCCTGAAGGCGTCCTACGTTACGTTTGCCGATTGTCTCCACTCAAGAACATGTCTACCCGTCTAGGATCATGTTTACTTTACATTTAATCAATGTCACGGGCATGTAATAGTAGGTAAGACCTTAAAAAATTGATTGGTAATTAAATAGCTATTGAAAATTAAAGAACCTTAATAAGTAGATAGTGTTTATTTTATGGTTTTAACAGCAAGGTAAATGACATTATCAAATTCAATTGAAGGTTGCACGACAAAATGTCGATCAGTTTTATGATTTATCATTTAATTTGTATAAAAGGAAGTTAATGAGAGGAAATCCTAGGGGGGGGGGGGGTATAATTGTAAGATTGGGAAAAATTAAAAAAAAATCTAAAAGTATTTACTAAAACATCCTTGGCTTCTGTCTTATTTATTTATTTTATTTTTGTATTATTTTATCTTATGACCGGGCAATGTGATTTAATTTAATATTATTTTTAATTTTTAATTAAATTAATTTTTTTATATATTTTTTTATATTTTTATTGTATGTGTATTATTGCTATTGACATTGTATGCCTAATACTTGTATGAGTCCATGTTACTTGATGAATAAATAATAATAATAATAATTTAATTATGTCTTTTATTTTTAAATTTCATCATTTTAACAATACAGAGATGGCTAAAGTCGAGAATATTTCTCCTTGATAAATTAAATTTGTCTCGCGCTTGTCATCAGTAGATTACAATAAAAAAGAAAGAATTACAATAAAAACTCTAAGATTTCCCTAAGTCTCTGTCAGTCATTCAATAGGTATGACTAATATCCTTATTAGTCCTTAATTAACATCCAATTGATCGGTAATCATCAGTACATCCTCATTAAAATTAATGGTTTCCGACCAATTAGTCTAACACAAGACAGTATCGTGACCATTTCCTTTTAATGAGAAATTAAATCTGATATAAATAGTCATCGTTTAAATTGCCTACTTTATACATCATGTATCAGATAGGTATGGTCATATTTTAGGGAAAACTGGGAACTTTCTCCATGAGACCAAAATCGTGATTGCGAAAAAATTAATCAGCTGTCCCATGCAAAACTGCTGGGATGCATGAAGAAGCCTCCTCGTGTAGCGCAGTTTGTTCCGCCAGTTACTCAACTGAACGCGCGCATCCTGGACATTTACACCCAACACCTTATTTGACTGGCCAATTCTTCCTTTGCGGTAGAAGGGCTAACGCCCGCCTGGTTTGCGACCACCCTCCCACCGGAGTCCGGCGTCAAGCAGCCTGCTGTGTTTCGTCGATGTGTGGGAGTTCCAGTGCCTTAGGCATCTTCTAGGCACGCTCGTTCCATCATAGACCTCATCCATCGCTTTCCATCAGGCGTGATTGAGGTCAAGAGCGTGCCCTTTCAGCAATAAAAAAATAACGTCAATACCTATTCGACCTAAGTGTATGGGGCAGCTGATTATTTTCTCGCGATTACGATGTCCCATAAAGAAAGTCGTTCACTTTGATGGCCTGTACCACATTTGTCATATTTACGGTGACCGCACATTTCTGATATAAGCTGTTTATTATACGTAATAGTTCATGATTCCTTTTAAAATTGAATAAATCAATTTTCTATTAAAAAATAGGCATAGGTTTTTGATGATTGTGCCCGGAAAATTAAATGGTAGCATTGGTTCTGTGGCCTTGTGAAGACTGCGGGAATCTGCTGGATGCGAAAGCACAGGACCGTTCGACGTAGCGACGCATTGGAGTGGCCTATGTCCAGCCGTGGAAGTCTTTCGGCTTAAAATGATGATTATGAGATTGTGGTACAAAGTCCTACTACATACCAAAACAATAGTATACGCCTGTCTATCTTTTCAGAGAATTGAGGCGTGAGCATACACAATTTAACCCTATGTATGCCAAACGTGAATCCACGCGAGACACAATGGCTTTTTAATTTTATTGTTTCCGTAATTACGGCATTCAACCATGTTAATAGAATAGGTAATTTATTATGTACGTTATGAAAGTGAAATATGAGTTCATAACATAATTAGCATTCAGCAATCTGTTGTAAATGTCACTGAATTTAATTAGTTGTGATCAATTTGGGTCATCATTTTGATCTGCATATTAATTAGATAAAATACATTGACTCTTATGCTTTAATATCTTAAAAGGGACTGACAGAGTTGTATGCTTGTCACCCTTTTTCAGGGTATTATGGATGTATTTACCATATTTCGAATGAAAATCTAATTCGAGAAAACAACAATCTAGGTTGGTTTTATCCTGTCACAACTGGATGAAACCAACCTAGATTGTTTTCTATCGACCTATTAACCTATATCAAAATCAGTAGATCCAAAGTTGCAATGCCTAAATCTTATCAGCTGTGCTTCCCACATCCAGTGGATTCCTGCGACCTTCACAAGGTCATCGGTACACCTTGTGGGAGACCTTCCAACGCTACGTCTTCCGGTACGCGGTCGCCACTCCAGAACTTTCAGCCTCATCGGCCAACTGTTCTGCGGCCAATGTGCCCTGCCCACTGCCACTAAAGTTTGACAATTTTTCGGGCTATGTCGGTTACCTTGGTTCTCCTGCGGATTTCTTTATTTCTGATTCGATCAGGTAGGAAACTACAAGCATAGCCCTCTCCATTGCATCAGTGAGTAGCGTGCTGTTAATTTATGTAGCAGAATTTAATTAACTGTCTTCATTCCGTGTAGATTAGTTACGTATGTAAATGTTGAGATGGCACAGCCTAATAAAACAATTTTAATGATTATTTTTAGCAATTGATCTAGTTTCTGATCGTAAATCTAGTATTATTAATTAATGATTTTTGTGACGAAATAAATCAAGGTCTGTATTTGCAAATCGGTCAACCAGCTCGATAGATGGCGTTGTAAAATCAGGGTCAAAGTATGATTGTTGTAAAGTCCGTCTCACGAAAGAAGTCTCGTAAACGCGGTGCCACTGTCGTGCAACGTATGATTTATTTATTTATCTCGACATCATTATAAAAGGCATTGGTTAATAAAATGCACAATTTTAAATAGAGAACGGTGTTGTAAGAATGTTGCTAACTACTTATACGGGTAAAATTAAATTGTCTAGCGATACTCTGCGGACGTGATGGGTATCGAATTATCGATAAATAAAGCAATAAAGTTGAAAATCTACTAAAGCAATTTGACAGATTGTAATAGGTTGATGTGCTGGCGTCTGTTCCTGCCTAGGTTCAAACTCACGACCTAAAACTAGTAAGTCGGGGCGGATACCACTATCGCAGCGCTGGTTGGCATGTATCTACAGCGTCGTATTTTTATATATAAGCACAGTGGAGAGTAGCGTCAATTGAAAACGCAGACATGATTAACAGACTGTACAAAAATAATTTAGATAAGGCAGTGTCAGTAGGGTAGGTATTATGCTGAAATGATGAGTGATAAGAATAGGACACGAAGTTTGATGTAATCCTGGTACTTAGTACCTAAGTATAAATAGCACTGGGTAATCCATTAAAAGTATTCAAACCTATACTAGGTAATCCATTCAAATGACCTATGTACTAAGCAAAAACACTTTAGCGAAATATTTATGGATCTAAGATAAGATAATTCAATTCCTAAATAAAAATTATCACACAAATTCAAGGTCTCTTAACTTGTTCACCACGTAGAGAAAACGTGCGCATCATTATGAAAATAATAATCGTTTATCGCTATCTTTCGCCTATTATCGTAAATCTTGCACCTTCACTATTTAGAGGAATAATAATAGATATTATTGTAACCATTCATTTGTTATTATTAAGTACATACCTAATTATTATTTCCTACGAAATTTTCTCTTTCGGTTGAGATTCGCTCAGCTCCCCAGAAGTTGATACCGCTAGGTTATGATATGGTACATTATGAGAGCAGTGGTGGCTCCAGCGCAGTGGGCTCCAGCGCTAGCACCTGAGCAGTTAGCAAAAACGGCCGCGACTTACGAGTCGCAGGTCGTAGGTCCGAACCCTGATAGGCGCCTTACTTTGTGTAAATTATTTCATCACCACTGCTTTCAAAACGGTGAAGGAAAACATCGTGAGGAAACTAGCATCTCCTAGTACCAAAAATTCGAAGACATGTGACATCTGCCAACTCGCACTTTGCCCGCGTTGTAGATTATAGCCCACTGCCTCTCGATGAGAGAAGGCCTGTATCCTAACAGTGGGAACATTATAGGCTGATTATGTATGTCGAAAAATCGTGGGCAATTCTGCCATGCGTAGCTTTGATTTAGACTTTTATGACCTGATAATAGGGATGACTGTAAACATTTTCCAGAAACATAATTAGTGAAATGTGGGTGGTAACAGATGCCAACACATCAAGCTACCCGAAACTGTCAAACTGTCCCAAACAACTTTGAAACTTATGCTTTAGCAGTAAAGTTGAAAATCTAATAAAGAAATTTGACAGATTGAAGTAGCTTGATGTGCCGTCTGTACGCATTTAGGGAATACAGGAGTTACGTCATTTTGTTGTAATTTCCAGAAAAACAACATTGCCCTTCTATTTTTCTAAACTCTTCCTATTTCATCATCATCTGCCTGGCTTTTTCCCAACTATGTTGGGGTCGGCTTCCAGTCTAACCGGATGCAACTGAGTACCAGTATTTTAAATGGAGCGACTGCCTATCTGACCTCGACAACCCAGTTACTGGGTAATACGAAAACCCTTGGTAAGACTGGTTGTCAGACTCTTCCTACTTATTGTTCTAAATTGCACCATCAAATTCTACATACTTGCTTGTCTTGTGTCATTTTGTCTCCAATAAACTCAGCTAAATAGCATGGTAGCCCTAGTGAGTGCACGCATGCGCCTTACTACTCAATATTCACTACACGCGTAGGAGCGTTGACATCGGCGTGACACAGATTTCTTTGCGATGTCTAGACATTACTTTGAGTTATTTAGTAACCGTATTGATTAAAATAACTGTAATTGATTTTCTTGTAGCGGTCTTCTTTCAGTTAGCTTACAGTAATTATTTTGTAAAGTTATGTTTTCCCCCAACTTGAAATTTTTTTGTTGTGTATGTGTGTTCTCTTTCTGCGTCATTTGTATCGCAAATAAACTCTTCTTATTCTTTCTAAAGCTTTATTTTTAAACTAGCTTCTGCCCGGGACTTGGTCCACTTGAAATTTCACCCTGCTCTCACTCACCCTCTTAGGGGTGGAATTTCGAAAAACCCTTTCTAATTGGATGCTTACTCTTCACAAAGAACACACCCCCCAAATTTCATGTCTCTAGGACCAGCGGTTTAGGCTGTGCGTTGAAATATCAGTCAGTCAGGACTTTGAATTTTATATAGGTAAGTATATAGATTATTACCAAACAAAATTACCTACAATGGATATTTTGAACCAGTTCCATTCCTAGAATATAAGTCATTTATTCATACATTAGCATAACAGCACGACTTGTTTCCCCGTAGGGTTGGGCAGAGTTGTACTTACAGTTAACAAAAGAGAAAAGTATGCAGGATCGTCGGATATAGTTGAAGTTTAGTAAGAAACTGATGTCGACTGAACTAAAAAAAGAAAGACATAATCTTGGTCTAGATTAGAATCTCATTAGTTCTTTTGCTTAAAGAACCACACAGTTTTGAGTGGTCCTGTCCAGTCAGTGCACGCAGTGTCGTCAGTAATCGTGTAGCTAATTCAGAACTTAAGGAACTCAACGACTCGGCGAACAATATCATAAAACAGCCGCATAAAGTACTCCAGACTATCATTAAAATTAACTGAGAAGAAAAATAAAAGAACAAAAATACCCACGTAGTCCACACATTCACAAAATCACCTCATTCCGAATCATCGCTAATGAATCACTTTAGGATAGTAACAAACTATGAATTTCTCCCCAATAGTTTCACGTAAAATATGAAACTGCAACTTATAAGCCCTTTCTGCTCCATTGAACCAGTTATTTCATTTAACACCTTAAAACAGCCACCCTAGGGTGGATACTCAGAAGCACGCAGGAGAAAATCGGAAAAAAAGTACCTAATATACGAATTCCAATTATCCGCCCCGTCTTCTGGGGTATACAGATGAACACTCGTTTCCAAGTATCGAACACATACGTGCTAAGTACCTAAGATATCTCGAAGCTTACGTTACAGAACATAATGCGTTCTATCAGATGCTAACAATGCAGTCAATTGCAGCTTACTGTGTCAAATAGCCAATATTGGTAGTTTCTCGTTCAATAATTCCATTTATTACCTACTAGATTCTGTCCGCGACTGCATGGAAGCCAACTATACTATGAAATATATCATATCGTCGCTCGCATGACTAACTGTCCTATCTAATTTTTTAGCTGATTTGGTTCGGGACGGCCACACTCCTCTATTCGTGATTCTTTACATTGTGTTGGCTTTCAAAATGGTTATATTTTGAGATCCAATCTTCTTTTTCTTCGTCTTTTTAGCTACTATTTTTTGTAACTAGTAAACCACGGAGTGCAAAGTTCGACGGCTCACCTCGCTGTACTGCCGTCACCACATGACGTTGGCAGAATAGTCGAAATCGGCTCAGCTGCAAAAAAAAAAAACATAAAGGTACGACGGTTAGTAAAAAGTGTAAAAAACGCGAATAGAAGTAGTCGTCCTGACTCAGATCAATCAAAAAATGTGAAAAATGAGATAGGACAATTAGTCACGCGAGCGACGACCTACTAAGAAATAGTGAAGCTTTCTACCAATGAAATATTTTTTAAATCGGATGAGAAGTTTCCCAGATTACATTCTACATCCACACTTACAAACTTTAGCTCTTTATAGTATGAGTGTAAATCACGAGATAGGAATACGGATGGGTTTTAGTCAGTAAGAGTCTGACACTCCCTTCCGCTCCACCCAGAGCGGGAGGAGTCATTTGATGATTTCCCAACCAAAAAAAAAAGGGTGTCCACGAAATGTGTAGCCAATATTTTGGCCAAGTAGTTTCTCTCCGAAGAGCTTTCTTTTAGATACGTCTTTAGAATAAATTGCTTTCTATATTTCCTGAAAAGATTTATGAAACAGGAAATAAAACATTCTAATGTCATTGTAATTCTATACACTACCACTATCTATTGAGTTACAAAGAAATACTCCCAGAAGTAATAAATATACACATGTCGTCGCTTCTCAGGAATAGAGCCGTAACTAAAAAATCTTTTAAATTATTTTTGTACTCGTATCTACATAAAACCGACACGTAAAACTAATTTTAAAGATTTTTTTGTTACGACACTGCTCTTGAGAAGCGACAATGTGTACTTATTGAAACTCTTATTGATAGGATATTCGCTGTCATTTGTAAATCTTTGACTGTCGTTACGGGTAGTCAGAAGCTCGAAACGCTGATAACCAGTCTTGTCAAGGGGTATCGTGTAACCTAGTAACTTGCTTGTGGGGGTTAGATAGGCAGCCGTTCCATATGAAATTCTGGTATTCAACTGCATTCGGTTAGACTTGAAGCCGACCCCAACATAATTGGAAAAAGGCTAGGCAGATGATGATTGATTGATTGAATCTGATACTTGTACATAAATTCTTGTTAACCATAAATACTTTTACGGGGTTATTGGTAGAATTATCTGCGTAGGCTGCTTTATCAAACGTTTCGTTTTATGACACTTATTAATAATTATAAATATGAAAAATTAAGGTTCTCAGTCATAGTCTAAAGTCATAACTATTTGATATGTAGAAGGTCCTATAGACTAGCTACAACTCTGCATCTGCAATACAGGCACTGTCATTCAACCGAATAAAACTACGAAACATCCATTACCTAACACCTATCCCTACACCTACCAAAACACCTTTATCGGCCTGATGACTAACAGAATCCTTGAGTATCGGATGCAACTCCTGCATACATTACATTTGCATTATCTGTGATGTTGCGCAGGCGCAGCGCAGACGCCGCCATTGTTGTTGAACAATGCCGCGAACACCCACAGACACTTTCTGACAGCACACGTGTGCAAGGGCATTGGTTAGGTACTAATATTATCACATAGAAATGAAATAAATAGTAAATACAGACAAATAATTTAAGATCTAAGAAAAAAATATTCCTTGTTATGATTATAATCCTTGTTATGGTTATAAGGAATAACTCAACATCTATGATAATTATCATAGATGTTGAGTTGTTAGCGCAGTGGTGGCCCAGTGGTGCTGGCCGCAACTTACGAGTCGTAGGTCGTGGGTTCAAATCCAAGCAGGCGCTTTACTTTGTGTAAATTATTTCATCACCATTGCACTCAAATCGGTGAAGAAAAACATGTTGAGGAAACTGGCACAGAAATTCGAAGTCGTGTAACAGGCGCCAATCCGCACGGGGCCCGCGTGATGGATTACGGCCCACTCCCTCACATGGAGAGATGGCCTTTGTCCCAGCAGTGGGAATATTATAGGCTGATTATGGTGATTACCGCACAACTACTGACATTTTTGTCATTTTCATAGGTATGTTACATATCTTTTCCCGTACACAAAATACGCGCTTGGACGTGGAGTTGCGGACACCAGCCCCTTACTACTACTACTTAAAGTTTATCTCAGACATCACTGTCATCGGTAATGGAAAACATTAAAGGCCAATTCTCGTAATTTAAAACGTTCAAAATCTAGTCGCAGTCTCATCTCGGCGACAAACAAATGTCAAAAACTTGTCAGATTGACACAGATCAGACTGTGAACGTTCTTAAAATTACGAGAATTGCCCCTCAGGACTTCTAAACTAATATTATAAAGAAAAAATATTTGATTTTTGGTGTTTATTTGTTATGCTTCCACGCTAAAACGGCTGAACGGATTTGCATGAAATTTGTTACATGATAGACCATAACCCGGAGAAGGACATAGGTTTTCATCCTGGTTCGCAGACTATGTCGCAGGCAACATATTGTTCTAAATATAGGTCAGTCTGAAAACGCCAGTCCACTTTGAGCAAGTGCCTTCTTTGTATGAAACGAGGCCTGCAGTGGTATTATCACGTTAACTTTGTATGAAACGAGGCCTGCAGTAGTATTATCACGTTAACTTTGTATGAAACGAGGCCTGCAGTGGTATTATCACGTTAACTTTGTATGAAACGAGGCCTGCAGTAGTATTATCACGTTAACTTTGTATGAAACGAGGCCTGCAGCGGTATTATCACGTTAACTTTGTATGAAACGAGGCCTGCAGTGGTATTATCACGTTAACTTTGTATGAAACGAGGCCTGCAGTAGTATTATCACGTTAACTTTGTATCGAACGAGGCTTGCAGTGGCATTATCATGTTAACTTTTTTGTAGTCTCGTTGGTCTAGTGGTTGTAAGCGCTATTGCTGAGTATGAGGTACTGGGTTCGATTCACAGGTCGAGCAATGCGTAAGTTCTGGGTTTTTCCATTAGGAATTTCTGTGTAGCAGCCCGGAGTCTTGATTTATGCCCGGTGGCTGGCAATGGGCTTGCCCCCTATGACATGGGACTTAAACATATGTGGCGAAATGTGGGTGTATCTACTATGGGTACGTCTTTGCCGAATATTTAGGGGATTATAGACGTTATGGTATTCCTCCAGCCAAAAGTTGCTAGTAAAGACTTTGGTCGTTCTACTCAAGTAGTAAGTGCAGTGACGTAATGGCATTCGAAATCATCCTGAAAAACTTAATACTGACTCATTTACAAAGACTGTGACAAAAAGATGATGCAAGAAGGATATCCGCAATCCTTCGTTAATGGAAAATCAAGCTTTTAAACCTGACCTTCAGTGTGATAATTAGTTTTATAAATAACAATAAGTTGAATAAGGACTCTTTGACTCATAAAAGCACTTCTTGAGAATTCGTTAAGTCACCGGCTCATTTCAAACGTAGCAAAAAGCTACTGACAACTCTCAAAAGTCTAGGCTAAATTTTATCAGTTTTCTTTGAAATCTGACAAACTTGTAGGTACATTTTTCATTGGGGTGCGGGATTGTCCGAAAGGGTTACCGCTATCCCGGAACATAAAGGGCTAAGGAAGGAACACGGATGGGTTTTAGTCAGTAATAGCCTGACACTCCCTTCCACTCCACCCAGAGCGGGAGGGGTCATTTTATAACTTCCCTTCAAAAAAAAAAAAAGGTACAGATTTTTCATTATAATATCAAACTAACTACTGTTAGAAGAACACTGGTAAGGTTAAGATTTTATTAAAAAGAGAAAAAAGAGTTACGTAGGGGTATCGTATTATCCAATAACTTGGTTGTGGAGGTCAGATAGGGGTCAGTGGGTCGTCTTAGGACGCTCCATGTAAAATACTGGTATTCAGCTGCATCCGGTTACACTGGAAGCCGACCCCACGCTGGGAAAAGGCTAGGCAGATGATGTTGAAAATAAAAGAGTACTTGGGAGGACTTTACCTACCAGTAAGACAAGTATAGGCCAAAAAAATATAAAGGTAATAGTAAGAATTTGATCGTTAGCAAAATTAAGAAAAAGAAAACCGAGTGTGCTTATGACCACATGCACGACTGAAGTGAAGCTTCAAACATATTTGGCTATGAGAGGAATAGAGAAAGAAAATGTGCGCGCGCACTGCTTTCTCTTGCTTGTGTCCTCCACTCAACTCCCGTTCGCCTCGCCCGATCACACTTTTCGTAACGCTTACGTCACGCGTTTGCCAGCTTACTCCCAAAGTCAAGCGTGCGTAAAGATGTTTCACTTCAAAAGCTCAATCAATCATGAACTTCAAGTTATTAACATCCCAAGAATGTCAGTGAACACTCAACTCATAACTATAACGCACTGCACGTTTCGTCTAGTATCCGTCGGTATGCGCACTATGGCAGCACTGTAAAATTAATCTGCGCAATGTTGGCGGCCTTGAAGTCGCGTGACGTCATCAGGAAGCCTGACCAGCGCCTATCACGAACTGGATCAAGAATCTTAGTACAGGCAGGGAAAGACTCACTAACAACTTAATTTGTCCATGTATTTAAATCACCAATGTCTTTCTTTATTAGTCGTATGAAATGGCTATAACGCGGCGATCTTACGGAGTGTTTCCACGGTTACAGATTACAGTCATGTTTGAACTATGGTAATTAGTTAGTAAGTATTTGATAGGATATACATGCTTAATTAGTGTTATGACATGTTTGAGTCATGCAGGCTTAGAATATATGAGTATCCTTGACACTGTAAGGTTTGAAAGACTGTGCAGTAGCTTGTAGGTATAAGTTATACGTCACTTGCATTAAAATATTTGTTTTGCCGTAGTAAAATCACACTTTAATATTATAAAGGCGAAATTTTGTGAGTGTATACAGTGTGTTTGAGTGTGTTTATATGTTTGTTACTTCTTCCCGCTCAAACGGCTGGACCAATTTTGATAAAAATTTGTATCGATGTAGCTGACACCCTGGATTAACATATAGGCTACTTTTTTCCCGATATTGTCACGGGATCGACACTTATGCAGGTGAAACCACGGGGCGCAGCTAGTAATAAAATAAAACAATTGCTTCTTCAATATTTAGCCGTAAAGATGTGTAATGAGAACGTTTTTTTAAACCACTTGAGCGTTACGACAAATGGTTTTGGTTATATTACCATATAAAAATCACCACAATTGGCATCCGAAGACGATGATGAGAAGACAATGTGACGTCCTCCAACTCTTACTAGGCCCGGGCACTGGATTACAGCCCACTTCTTCTCATAGAGAGGAGCATTTATAACTATAATATCACCATGAATCATATCCACCAACAGAACGTAGGTAGTACTAAAGATTACAAATTCTAGATACTTAACTAAAACTTTGTTGCCTTGCCAATATAACGATCTATTGCAAAAGCCCGCAAGCTTTCGTGAATACAAATTAAAACTTTTACTTCTGACATTTCGTGTGCACTATCAAATAAGCCCTGAGTATATATGACAGATGAACAAACACTATTTGTTCACACTGAGCGGAAGAAGGCTAATTACAGCATCAGAAACTCCATTACAAATGTCATGCCGAACCTAAATACCACGAAACAGAATCATCTCTGTTGCCAACTTGAAAATTATTATCAAAGATTAACTAGGTTCGAAAAAAGATGTTTCAAAATTTTTTGGAAAGATAAGAAACAATCTTTTTGAACATCCAAAATACTGGCCAGTGCTGCATCTAATATTATTTAAAAGAAATTAAAATAAACGAGCATCAATTAGTAATATAATGAATAATGATATGCATTTATTTTGTGTAAAATAAAGTTTTACGATAGGTTTATTCTCTCTTTATACTTATTCAAAAAGTTATAATATGAAAAAGTAATCAAATCAGTAACAATACCGAAAATATAAGACAAACGATAATTTTTACACATTTTCTGTGACTTTTCGGAAAAGAATTACCGCAAAAAATAATATCTCTCTTCTTGTTATTATACAGCCTTTTTCTTCAAATACTTACCTACAAACAAAACATTATGAGGAGAACCTCAAAACAAGATGTCGAGTCTGTCTGGTGACATTAATCTGCGATGCTCCCCTCTTCAGATGACGCAACTGTCGACGCGGGCACGCGTTGCGTAAAAGCCTTTTTAGCATGCCGTCTGCGAAGCTTTCTCGCCAAACATCGGATTCGAAGAAGCACCCGAACGCTTTGTTTCACTCCAGGTAGCCAAAGAACAAAATACCCCATGGAGGGCGTGAAATCGACACACAATCTTTGTCTTATTTTTGTAAAGGGTGACGAATGTGAACGACGTAACCCAGTCGCTTGGTTACCGTTGTAGCTTCTGGCTTTTTAACATTAGAACCTTTTTTTTTTCTTTAACCATTTAGGTTAATAGCGGTCAGGTACGGATCTAGACCGTCTTGGTATTAATATCACTTGAAATGGTCCGAACAATGTTCCGATTTTTCTTCTCTCCTTTCCAAACTTTCTCAAGGTATTTAAGACCAAAATAGTATAGAATTAAGTATTGGTCATGGTTGTGGAATGCAAAAGCTTCATTAGATTGATTATAAGCACACCTATTTAATATAAGCCAAGGTTCATTTATGTAATCAGGTCAGTTTCGCTTGAGGCAAGTGTGAATTGCTTGGAATTTCAAGAGCTGCTCTTAAAGCGCCGATGTTTCGATAGAAAATGATTTACGAGTTATTTTCCGATTTATATTTGATTTAGTTTGAATGTAACTTTTAGTTTCTTAAAATTGTAATTAGACTTCTCTTTCAATCGATGATACAACAAAATGGCAGTAGTTTATTACATTCAATTAATCTATTCTTTTACTATTTTGAATTAATATTTTGAAATTGGTTTATTTGTGGGAATAATAAGGGATCCCTCCTTTAAATTTGGTATATTTTATTGTTCCTGAAGCAAATAAGAACTTCAAAACGAAAACCAGGATCTTCATAAAATTGTTACAAATTGCACGTGCCAATTTTATACCTACTACAGTTTTAAAATCCTTACATTAACTGTTCAATGAGTCACTGAATAACTTATTCAAGTATTCTATGACTGTCGATCATTCTTATCTACGGCCATTATTTTAGCTTTAAACCGCAAAACTTGAACGGTAAAACACGCTACTTACGTATCACCGGCTGATCACTAATATCGCCACGTCTGCGCCTGCGCATGCTCTAACATTGCACGTATTATGTAAAAGAAATGTTGAATTACGAGGACACAACTCACGTTCGAGTTCAGTCAAACGGTCGGCGACCTTTTACAATTATTATTTGCGAGCAACCATTGTTTAGAAACTGGGACTTTTTATTATAATATAGATTCGGTTTGTTGTTCCATTCTGTCCCACTTCTGGTCAAAAGATGCCTTTATTTTGTTACATTTCTCGTGATTCCGCACTTCCTTCTTCTATTTTTTTAGGAATCCATCTAATCTGTTCCTCCTGCGCTTTGTCCTTTGTGGCCTGACACCTCAAAGATAAGAATAATTTTCCTAGATTTCTGACAAGTTTTTGACATGGATTGTCGCTGAGTTGAGATTGCAATTAGATTTTAAATGTTATAATTACGAGAATTGGGCTTCTAGCATTTTACTCCACGACCAAAAAAATACAGAACAAAATCGTACTGGTAATTCTGAAACTCAGCGGATAAAGTAATAAAAAAAACAATAAGATGTTTTATCTTTCTTTATGTAGGCATTCATAACCAGTTGCTATTTTTATCTTGTAATTTAAGCATTACAAATGCATCGTATGCGGAACTAGTAATTATAATACATAAGAGAACAGACTACCTTGTCATGATACCGTGCGCTTGCGCATGTTAGTGTTAGCTTTGGTACAAAGCCGCGGTTTATCTTAGATCGAAGCCTTCGTTACTGTTTATTTATATGCAGTCTGCAGCGTGTTTCTGTAGGGTGGAAACTTACGAAGCTTAGTTTAGTCAGAAATGAGATTTGCTTTTAAGCCAAGAGAAAAATAAAATCCGTGTAAGATTGCATCACATACCTGGCATAGTTCGGCTTCGCCTCATGGTAAGGCCCGGACTCCACTGAAGCGGAGCTGTGCGGAGCGGAGCGGAGACGTGCAGGAATCGACCAATCACAATGGTTGAAATCCTCATCGCGTCACTCGTCTCGTCTGTGATTGGACGATTCCTGCACGTCTCCGCTCCGCTCCGCACAGCTCCGCTTCAGTGGAGTCCGGGCTTTAAAGTTTAGTGTCATCTTTTGAGCACCAAAGTAAAGAAATAGGGGAAAGTAAATAGGTTTCTACAGTTTGCGTGAGTTCAATACTCATTGATGTCCATAATGTGAACATAGATGATAGGTTTTGCCAAGACATGATCATTGTGGACCCTGTCGGGTGCAGCAAAGTAGGAGAGGAAGTGCTTGAATTTGATTAACCCTTCGTATCGTAACGTGGATCCACGCGAGACACAATGCCTTTTTTAATTGTTTCTGTAATTACGGAATTCAACCGGTTTTAGAGAGTGAATGGTTAGTTTTATATGAGTTAGAGAGTTAACCAAGAATATTCCATGTTTTTACTTTTGATTTTTCCAAAGAGCATCAAAGATTTTTCTGGTGTAATTAAATATTCATCGACCTGCTCCAAATCGTCTCGTTCACGTGTCGTGGACTGTAAAATAAAAGCTACACTTTCGTCTCCAATACTTTCGTCGAGTTTCCGTGGCTGAGATACTATCGCTTGTCACCGCTACACAGAATACTAATGTTCATCTGTAGGTATGGCTCCCAATACAATGGGCCAACGGGTTGCATAACAAACCTATCTTGTAACAACTTGTTGGAATTTGAAACGACTCTCTGATTATTCAATTTGAAGGAAAATCACAGAATGTCCCGCTTTTGATGGGTTCATCGGTTTCTTGTTTGCCGTTGATTTCTTTGGAATACGTGTGTGTTTACGTCAAGAGTGCGTCACGTTGGCAGTCAGAGATATATACTTACTAAGTATACAGACAAATACAGTTTTAGTTCAGTTCCATTCAGTCTTTCATTGTTCTTCTTCGTCATATCGATGATTCCAAATAATATAAGTTTCGGAAAGAATTCAGCCACGTCGACAGCGCCAATGCTGACATTGTGTTCAAAAGAAAGTTCTTGCATAGTGCAGTTGTTGTTGCTAAAAGAGCATAACAAGAGATCTTTAATTCCAGCTTCTCCAGTCAGCTCAATACCGACAAAATTGAATAAAAGGGTCTAATAATTTTACAAACTCTCGAGCTCTCTATTTGTTCACAGGTTTAGGAGATGTTATACCCCTTTACTTACCTCTTCATTTTAAATCAAGACGGGTACCTATTTTACCAGGAATCCGACCAGATGTCGGCCTTGCAGATTTGGCAAAGATTATGTATGTCACACGAACGTTTTCCAACACGTGAGAATGTTATTTATATAACAAATACGAGTTTTTTATTATCATTAGACCATAGTCACTGGGTGGCTAGAATAAAAATATATGTAAGTAATTATTTATTTTACTAAAAGACTTAGCCTAGGTAACACCAGTGTTAATTCAAAAGGGATGGGTATGGCTATTACATTTGAGAAGACCCCTGCCCTTCAAATTAGGAAAATTCTGTATCTTGAAGGACAGTGTACTTTAAAGGGATTGACACGTTTTTACAAAATATTCATAACTGCGTAATAACTCTGATGCTAACAAACATATTACCTATTAAAGGGGCTTATATTCGAGATACATATAATGTGGTCCAACAAGCTGACAGACCGCCGGATGATTACTGCCACCTGCGAACATCTGCAACATCAAAATCTTGATATTTATGCAATGCATCACTATTGCAAAATATTACAGAACCACTTTCATCATGTCAGTCGAAACATGTATTGATAAGTGTATATTGAATAAATGGCACAGTTCATAATGTTTGCATTAAATATTAATTATGAAACTATTCGTTTTAAGAAGATGCGTTGCGTGTTAAAGCTGTTTTATGATCCTACTAGTTTCTGCCCGCGACTTCGTCCGCGTGAAATTTCACCCTGTCCTCATTCACCCTCTTAGGGGTGGAATTTCGATAAAAACCTTTCTTAGTGGACCTACTCTTCACAAAGAACACACTCTCCAAATGTCATGACTTTAGAACCAGCGTGCAGCGGTTTAGGCTGTGCGTTGATATATCAGTCAGTCAGAACTTTGAATTTTGTATTATGATGATCCTAGGTAATTCTCATATTGATGTTTCGAAAATTTCCTCCTAATAACTCTAAAAGGTCTGCTTGCCTGCAAATCTTTTCTGTTAAAATCGTACCGTGTGGTGGAATGACAGCTCCAAATCTCCCGTTTTGTTTTGTTTACGTACACTGCATAGACCTTTCCCAAATACTTCCAGATATCCTGTTCCACAATCACCTCCAACCAGCCCTTGCGGTAAGGTTAATGATTTGAATATTATTATTTTTATTTCAATCAAAAAATTATGAATCGTGAAAACTAGTTTTCTATTCAGGGTATCTATGCTTCTAGAAGTGATCTGTGGTATAGATATCCATTCGAATGAATTACAAATTGAACTGTGTGGTCACATTACGCCACCTCTACCTCAATTAGGTATTTGTAAAGATAGAGCTTAAATAAAATATCAGTAACTTATTTAATTATACAAGTCTCGAAATGAACGTTAGATCGACCTGGTTATCAAATTAAAGTATCTAAGGCATACAGTACAGTAATATAAATAGTAATTATAATAAATCATTCGATGCGCAACTCCTTACATGCACCATGAACCCAAGAACGGACGGAACGTAGCAATCGCACCTTTCTCTGTCCGAGTTGACTGACATTTCGCTAAAGTACATACTATTTCCATGCATTTCGCACATTCGCTCGAGAATCATCGGGCCCGATCCGAAACGCTCTGAGAATATTCACGAGTTCTTTATTCAAATCCAAGAGACGAGAAAGTGATTTATCAACAAACTTCAATGCATTTTACGTGAAATAATGTCACATATCCTGTTTTTTATTTATCTTCGAATAGGCTTTTGTTTCGTCATCGATGACATAACTTTGGCACTTACGAGTATGTTATGTGCTTGCAAATTTCTTTTTATTAAGGTATGCAGCAGGCAGTGCCGTGGATTTCCGGTTTTTGTTGTTATTTTTTTTTTAAATATGAAGTACGTACTCGCTCTTTACTCACCTACGATACAAAAACATATAATAGAGCATTTACATGACAAAATAATGACACATAAATGAGCCTACATCAACATTAGACTGAAGTCACTTGATTAAAAGCGCTGAATCACGTCTATGAGTCACAATTACCAATTTAGGGTACGACTTACACCTACGGCGTCCTTAGGAATGTTTTGCCGTAGTATTTGCCAACAACCTTCTGGATAGATTCCAAACTGACAGAAGATTGATGGCAGGTTTAACGCAAACGGAGGCGAAGCCACGAGCGCACGATTATTCCACTTATTGTTGCTATTTAATTCACATTCAAAGGATGAATCTGGAATTTCAATGGTCTTGGAATAGATGCGGAGAAAAAGCTCAACTTTAGGTTATGTAATGCAAACTTAGGCTGATGCATTACAAAGATTTATCACTCATTTATTTATAAACGTTACTTAAAGGTCAGAGACGTTTTAACGTCAAAAATGTATGGTTCAACGGTCGCTAATCATAACTTTACCACGTCCACGTAACCAACCCTCACTGGGCCCGCGCGGTGGATTACGGCCCACTCCCTCTGACCGAGAGGAGGCCTGTGGCCCAGCAGTGGGAAGGTTATAGGTTGATTAACATAAAGCTGGTTTACAGGTTAACTGCAAGTTGAGACGACATGAGTAGCTTAAAATATTACCTACAGCTAAGTTACAGTATATTTATTTGCTAGTGATCCCCAAACTAGACAGTTCGTATCTTGGGACTCGGGGTACGAGTTCCAGAGTGGAGACTAGAACGGTGAGATAGGTAGGTCATTATATGTGGAATGAGTTTATTTATTTATTTAAACTTTTCGCACAAACAGGTACAAAGGCGGACTTAATGCCTTAGGCACTCTCTACCAGTCAACCAAGGGTGGTGAAGAGATTAGATGGCAGGTGCTTTGGTTGAGAGGAACAATGATAAAAAAAAAACTATTAAAACTGGGTACACAAATACATAAATAGGTTATATACACATACATACTATTTACTATAACATATACTTATATACAAATTCAAGGAAGAGAGATGTTGAGATGACTCTACGCTATTTGTTTTGAAAATAACTCTGCAATTTCCGCTTAAATGCATACCGACTGGTGGCCCTCCTGATATCAAGAGGAAGTGCATGAGTTCCTTTAAGTTTCACTGGATGACAAACCATGCAGTCGATAATATTCTTTGGGTATCAACCGACTATTTTCTTTGCCTCATATTTTCTAAACCCTTTTTTAGCATGACATTAATTAGATCAGTAACAAAATATGTGGGTACCAAGTCCCGTTACCCAAGGGTCAAG
The DNA here is from genome assembly GCA_947508005.1 of Amphipoea lucens. Taxonomy (NCBI): domain Eukaryota; kingdom Metazoa; phylum Arthropoda; class Insecta; order Lepidoptera; family Noctuidae; genus Amphipoea; species Amphipoea lucens. The sequence continues at coordinate 18,235,389 of OX382359.1, read as the reverse complement.
TGCAACCCGATTGTAAGGCAACACGCACACCGCTTCCGTTACACTAGTCTGATATAACTATGACATTTTGCCCAATGGGAGTCTAAAGTAGGACGCACATTGTGTTACTAACACGGCCACGCTCTGTAAGGATACCGCACGGCACTTGACACATATTACCGCTACTAACTATGTATTTGTCACACTTTTGTATCGGTTTAGTGTGTTAATCTACAAATTAATTTGGGGACAACTGGCCCCAGTATCTTGCGGCCTGGGTGTACAGTCACGAGCAATAATATGTCAACACTTGGCAACTTTCAATTGCGATATTTTCGTGAAATAACGAATGCGAGGTTGAAATACGACACTTTACATAAACCTATGGGTTCGAAAATACTATGTTCGTAATAACATAAAATTTCATTCAAAAATAAAGAAGAAACTTGGCTTTGAATAAAGCCAAGTGTATACATACTTATAGACGTGACTGTACCTAATGAAAAGTTTGAAATTAAAGCACCGCTATTGTAATTTCAGTCGTAAATTCTCACTGTTCAGATGCTGCGTATAGAGGCAGTTGGTTACTGTTTTTTTTTTTAATTACCCAAGCAGACTCTCCGGCTGTTATTTTTTTCTGAGATAATGTTTTAACAGACACCTCACCACTTTATCAGGATAGGGATCCTAATAAAGTGGTTGCCAGTTACGATGCAGTACTAAATGAAAAGATCACAGATTCTAGGATTTCTAGAAACTGTATCATTAAAAAAATACGCTGGACATTTTATGTTTCTGCTCCGTTCAAAAAGTCTCCAAATCTATGTCGTCTTGACGCAGAACGGTGACTATTATCCTAAAACATGGTCTATTTAAAAACTATATGCAGAACCAATCCTTTGAACCACTGGACAAAGTGAACCGAAACACGTACGTCCCATTCATTTAAAGTTCTAACGGCACCGGTCTTCGTAAATCGGGTGACTTTATTGTCCGCTATATTTTTTCATATGTAAAGCAATTTATGGGACCTTGGATGGAACATAAATATTCAATGACGTTACGAATTTCACAGAGGTCCGACTGTGCATTCTATGCGTGTTGCCAGTCACCGTTACCTAATCGAAAATATTCGGATGGCATTTAATGAGTTGCGCAGGCTTTGGCAGTGTCTTAATGATGAATAAATGCAAAGGTTAGTGTCTGTCTGATTCGTTTTCAACTAAGCCATAGAACCGATTTGATCAAATTAAGCAGAAGGACAGCAAACCTAGCACGTGTTCAGGTGGAGCTAGCTTTGCAAATAGGTAACGTTGGTACCACTCACTACTGACCGTATAAATTAAGCATTTTAAAACAAGAGTATAATCAGCCTTTAATGTTCCCACTGCTGGGACACAAGCCGCCTCTCGGTGAGAGGGAGTGGGCCGTCACCCACTACGCGGGTCCAGTGCGGGTTGGAAGATGTCACATGTCTTCGATTTTTTTGGTTCTAGGACATGCCGATTTCCTCACGATATTATCCTTCGCCGTTTTGAGAGCAGTGGTGATGAAATAATTTACACGAAGTAAAGGGGTACACTACAATAATACGAAAAACTTTATTCCGAAAGTCCAACGAATTTCAGAATACCGATTTTCATAATTCCGAATGGTTCAAAATTCCTTTTATAACAACTCCGATTTATCATTCATCCTATTTTAATAATTCCGAAATTTCAATATCCCTAACGTTTATAATAATTACTATTCTCAAAATACCGAGTTTCAATAGATAGAATAACAAAAAGTCCGACTTAATGATAATTCGAAACATCAAAAATACGAATTCCGATTATTAAAATACCGATTAATTAGAATTCCGAAATAATAACGCTTTGTAAAACTGAATAGCAAGACGAATAAACAAATATTTCCAATTGTAAGAATATAGATGGCACAAAACCAACAATAGAGCCCCTATTTCTGTGTAAAGGGTTTAAAGTAACCTAACCAAACCGAACCTCGGGGTGCCCTTCGCTCGTTCTTGCATCCTATGTCGACGGAGCCCCGCTTCGCCGGGCCCCTATTTCTGTGTAAAGGGTTTAAAGTAACCTAACCAAACCGAACCTCGGGGTGCCCTTCGCTCGTTCTTGCATCCTATGTCGTCTATTACGTTCGTTGAGTCAGGTGCGGTAACGGTAACGGAAATAATTCGGAGTAAGTATTGAAAATCGGAATGTCGTTTTTCGGACCGAGAACCCATCGAGCATTTGATTTTTCGAATATATGAAAATCGGGAAACAAACAAGTCGCATTTATGACTTTCGGTAAAATAAATTTCGTGATTTTTAGTAATAGACATTATGATTCTTAGGTATTATGAAATTCGGACTTTTGAAAATCGGAACATCAAAATTCGGAGTAAAATATTTTGGAGTATTTGGGTGTTCCCGAAGTAAAGCGGCTGTCTGGATTCGAACCTATGACCTACAACTCGTTAGCAGCGGCCGTTACCACTGGGCCACCAATGCTCCACAAAACAAAAACAAGAGATGAATACAAAAATATACTCATTTGTTTTTTATTTATATTGTGTGCTTTAACATATCATCTGCTGATGTTACTTTTATGCTAAACTGACTTTTAATTGAGTTTATCAAGATAAAAATAAATCGGGGTCCTCCGGGGCGGGGGCCTCGGGGATCGGGGTACTCAGGGAGTAACCCCTATAAAGAATATTCTGGCTTTTGATCTATGTTCACATGTGTAATAACGGTATAAAATTAATCAGTCTTTTTTTGTTAAGCCTTGTACGGACTAAGCGTTCTAATGTACCTACGTGTAACCGACTACGCGTACATTGGAACGCTTAGTCCGTACCAGGCTTTAGCCTATACTGTCCCACTGCTGGGCAAAGGTCTCCCCCAAATCCTTCCAGGAACTCTTTTCCCGCGCCATCTTGAACTAGACCTCACGGTATGCGTCCAGGTGATCTCGCCCTCTCTTTCTCAGCCGGCCTCGGCGGCGCCGTCCACCTTCAGGCACCCATTGTGTGGACACTTTTGCCACCAAAGTCATAGCCACAATTTATTGTGGACAGAATAAAACCGTACTTGACATACTAAAATGATTTCATACATACATTGATGTTCAATAGAATATAATGTAAGTCTAAGTGCCCATAAAAATAGTTTCAGAGGCGGTTGTAATAGTTTGCAAACCGATTGTTAAGTAGTGTTTGCCAATAAAATGCATCTATTGAACGTGGTTGGGTTGTTGCACATTGTGGCTCCAATGTATGAGAATATAGATCGTTATGTACGATGACATTGTGATTTTTTTATAGGTATTTGATTTATTTTGCGGTTAATAGAGCTGTGCTTACAATTTGTAATTTGGTTGTTAAGATGTTACAATTATGTTATTTAATGACCGTTTAAAAATAGATTTATGTTATTGGGTTAGCTACCAGTCGTTCAAGGTTGATGAGGTCTGTGATCAGCCAGTAACATTATAATGTCAAATTAATTTATAGTTTAACTTTCCTTTAACATTTTTCAGTCAAATGTGCGTAAACTCATAGGTTCCGTCTTCCCATCGTATAGAAGGCCGAACGTCAAGCGCTGATTTTTATACAGCGTGTATCAGAATTAATGTGTGGTCATATTTACAGACCGATATTTTTTTTTTTTCGCGATTTCGATGTTGGTCCCGTGAAAAAAGTTGTTCAGTTTGATGGTCTTAAGGCACCCTTAAATGTGACCACACATTTCTGATACACGCTGTATATTGCATTACATAAGTTTTGAAATCAAAATATTAGCATAACAAGACATATGTATTTAATATATAATGCTTGAAGCTCTATTATTCTTGATCTCTGTTGACGTATGCGAAATGATCACAATAATTGTCTAGGCAGCGATAGGTCACAGCTGATCGAGATAAAGTCAGAGTTGACGATGAAATATTTAGAAATAGAAGTTGCATTTCTTAATGCTAACGCAGAAATGTCAATGCCATTAACCTTTAAACATCTTTTACGTTAAATGAAAATCTTCCTACCTATCTGAAAGTTTTCCTGAAAAAGTGAAACACAAACGGCTCTCCTTAAACAAAAAAAAATCCTTGTTTTAATTCCAGAGTAACTGGAGAACCTAACAAATTACTTGCGGATAAACCTGGAAATCTCTTGCATCCAAACGTTACCCTAACTTGGACGGACATCAAAAACCGGTAGTTTCTCTTACCTTTTAATTATTAAATAACAATAATTGTTTCACGCATGATACCATCTTTCGAGAGAAATGTTTATGTTCAATTACAATCGACCTAAGGTTACGTAACAGTGAAAGCTCCATCAAGAACTGTAGAAGCATTAAATCCACTGTTCACGAAGGCTGTCAACCTATGACTCTGTAGCTGTTGGAAGAAGTAAGGCGTTAATTAGTGTTTCACTATGGTCTGTTCATAGTTTTTTTTATCTCTGGCAGCAGCAACTTAACTACAACCTTACTAATCGAGAATAAATATCAGAATGAATTGACAGACTTGTCAAAGGCAGCAACCCAACAGCAACCTTATAAGAATGAGAATAAAGATCACTGTGGTTTAGACAGTGATGACAATATCAGAGGTAAAATTATTGTGAACGGATTGTAATGAAGTTCTTAAATCAAATTGTAGTTCTTCGTCTTTTGTTTCGTTTGGAAACGAACTTCAACGCCCGTTTGATCAAAATGAACATTTTGTTGTGCCACAGAATACTTATGGTTGTGCGTTGGTTGTCGCGGTTGCAAGCAATATCGGTGGAGTGTTAGTCAAGTAACTGTTGTTTTATTTCCGTAAGCAGAGAAAATGAAATGTTCATTGATTTAGTATGCCTGCATTAACACGACTGCTGATGGTGTTGTATATTTTCAGATTACTGTTTTTATGCTACTGATTTTAACTCTCTTTTGAACCTAATGTAAAACGAGGTTTGTTAACGTTGATCAGTGAATCTCGTGGTAGGAATACTGTTGGCTGTTTGCTGATGCATCGGCAATAGCGTCCCGAGTCCCGACTGAACCCCGATACCGATCCGATCGTTGTCCCTAGGGACACCAAGAGCTTGCCATAATTTGTTATCGACAAGAACGAAGATACATTCGAAACATTTGGGATAATATGGAAGAGTGGTCCAGCAGTAGACATTCGCAGACCGTTATGGTAATTGAGATGCGTCGTTCAAGGCAGGCAGGCGATCGAAGGTCGAGCTGACACCTGATATATCGAGGCGAGGTTCAAGACGAGTACTTTTTTATTTCACTATACCAAATGAAGACAGAACAGGTTTAACAGGTAAAACTTTAGGCCACCTAGGAATATGAGAAGAATGGTAATAATCAACATGAAGGTCACCATACAGTAATAACCTCATAACTAATGCTATTATTACTGAAGGCCCATATTAGCCACACTCTTAACAAAATAAAAAAAAAATACTAAAGAGTTTGTAATGTTATGTTCAAGGGTAACGAGGTGTTACTAATGAAAAGTATGACAGATTTCGAAAACGGAATATCCAGATTGCATTTGTTTTTGTTTCGGTATCAACCTTTCAAGTTAAGAGGAAATGTGGGTGGTCTTTTTTCCATAAAATCGCTCTCGCCTGTTTTCTTTTTGGTTAATGACCATAAAGCAATGATTTTTTACAGAAAAATAAATATTAACTACTTGTATGTCCCTATGTTTTCCTTTTTGATGATACATTATTTTTATAAGCACTAGAACCCTAAAAAAATACTCAAAAATGCCGATTTAAACCGCTGTCAACAGAGGCCTAGTATACAAGTTTGACAAATATTAATGAAAAAATTAAAACATAGAGATACAGAATATATCCTTCTTATTCAGTTTATGAAATATCTTTTGAATTGGTCAAATATTGGAGGACGAAATAGGCGAGAGCCATACCTCGAATTATGACTTTATACTTAGGCTTTTTCAAAAGTCTCTCCGACCGCATTTCCTCTTAAGCCTTCCTAGAAGCGCAGTAGCCGCTACATAATGGCCGAAGTGCCAATTGTCATGAAAATTATGGTTTAACTTTACGGTGTCAAAAAACGCTTTATAATAAAACACACCAACTTTCATAAATAACGTTTGAGGGAGGTCATTCGCCGGTAAATTGTAGACGCTATGTGGCAGCTACAGGTCTTCTACGAAACTGTAGCTTAAGTGCGCTTACAATAAGTTTAAAGGACTAAAATTTATTTCAAAAAAATCCTTCAAACCAAACTGATAATTTTTCCGTTCGTGGATCGGGCCTGTAGTGCAAAAGAAAAACGTTTTGCCAATATGCAATCTAGCCGTCAAACGAATAACTTTATGACCAGCTAAAGTCATTTTGATATGGGTTTGTTCACTGTTTAATATGGAAATTAACTATAAAATATTAATGGAATTTTTGATGGCCATTTTAAGTACTATTAAAATTAAGTGGTCCATGCCAGATGCTTGTACAAGACAAGTGCGTACTTTTAATTTATAAAACAAAATCTTGATTTAAACATACAGAGAGAATTAAGCTACATAGGCATAAGCAGCATAGAGGGGCTTGTTGGTAAGTAATAACAGCCGCACGGGTCGATCGATCAGGTTAAGCTACACTTGCCGCGGTTGGTCTGTGGATGGGTGACCATCTTAAGGTATCGAGATCCCACCGTGCCTCGGAAAGCACGTTAAGCCGTTGGTCCCAGCTGTTATTCGTATTCGTATATCTTTGCCAGTCGTTACGGGTCGTCAAATGCCCAAAAGTCAGACAACCAGTCTTTCTTACCAAGGGGTATCGTATTACCCAGTAATTGGGTTGTGGAGGTCAGATAGGAAGTCGCTTCATGTAAAATACTGATATTCAGCTGCAGCCAGTTAGACTGGAAGCCTACCCCAACATATTTGGGAAAAGGCCCGGCAGATGATGATGAGGCATAAGCGACATAGGTAATTAACATGTTTCATAACTTTAAAGTATTTGCATGGTCATCAAGATACCTTATGACATAATTTGCTGAACAGTGAACTTCTTCTTAAATGACCTTGAAAGCATGTGTACCTACTTTTAGGAATTTGGTAAAGTTGCACAGCCAAGACTGAAGTGGGTATCAACCTGGACTGTACTGACCCGTAGCCCTGTCTGAATTTCAGCTTCTTTTGCGTTGGTAATTTCAGACCACTCCGAACAGTTTTCCCTCAAAGTTGTCTTTCAAATCGGTGATAAGTTTACCTATTATGTACACTCAACAAAAGAGATAAGTATGTGATAAGTCTCGAATAAAATAATTTTATTAACATAAAAGAAACAGCTCATTTATCAAATTAAATTTCAGTCGACAACATCCATCGGTTTCTTACTAAACTTCAACTATATCCGACGATCCTGCATACTTATCTCTTTTGTTAACTGTATATATGCGATGGAAAACCTCATCATCTGCCTAGCCTTTTCCCAAGTATGTTGGAGTCGGCCAGTCTAACCGGATTGAGAACCTCCTCCTTTTTTTGAAGTCGGTGAATTATATTTTAATCACAAATTGTAATTACCAAGAGAACTTCATTTTAATACCGATGCACATAAATCCAGGCGTTAACTAGTTATAATTTACCGTCTGAGAGATGACCTGACATCCTTGATGATTGCCGACAAAAACTCCAACCAACTTAAGGATTAATTACGACTTACAAGTTATCCGCTTTTGAGGCTTGCACCTTGACCAAAATAAGTTTTTGAACTTCAGACCGCCTTAAAGACGCAGCAGCTAAAAATATTAAATTGTCTGCCTCTTTGATGTTGTAGTCGCAAGCGCAACTTTTGGAGTCTCAAGTTGAATGCTTGGGTCGGGTAAAGTGTCATTTCGGGGACATCCGTCACCCCATTCTAAGACCCGAGCTGGCGGTGCGTAGAGTTCCATGCGCGCCTCTCTAATACGTAACAGGGGGAGTTTAACTCCTTACTCCCCCCTATGGGACGTGGACCGCATAGCGCGGGCCGTCACCATTCCGGGGTAGTAGAAGTCACATTCGCACCCGCAGCCCCTGACGCAGGTGTACAAGGGAACACCGGAGTGGTTTTAGTCAGTAAAAGTCTGCCCACCCCAGGGCGGTGGACATCCATAAGGATTTCCAATTCGACAAAGAAAACGACTGAACTGACTGACTGAAAAGCGACTAGAATCAATTCTATTTTAAGATAATTTTTGACGTTCAAAAGTGCCTTTTATGTGCCTATTTGAAATAAATGCTTTGACTTTGACTTTGAAAAAGGCAGTGTCATTGGGTATTTCCTTTACAACTTTTTCAAAAATGGATCATGTGTCCGGACTTGTTCCCGGGTAAGGAATATAAACTCTCCTCCCATTTTATGGGCTCTTTAACAAAACTGGTAAAATGTATATACATTTTATAAGTAGGTACATCTGTATCTACCATAATCCTCCGTCTACCTCTTCGGGAAATCCCGACATGATTATGTTACAGGAATAAAAATAAAACAGCATAAAACATAAACAAACAATATTTATTTTGCTTAAGGTATCTATAATTCTACAATGACTAGATTTGATTTGGTTCCAACGTTCCAATGTATGAACCTGTTTATAAACTTGACCTTCCTTGTTGCTCATTGAAATAACAAAACTGCATTCATTATGTTTTTAAGCACTTAGTGCTTATAAGTATCATTAATTATATTACTGATGCAATGACGTATCAAGATCACAGGAACACGCGTATATATCGAGGCAAACTTGATTGGATCTGCAATTGCATTTTATTGAGGCCGATAGTGCAAGTGCAAGAGTGACCGAGAATAACTTCTCGTTATCCTGTATATTTATAACTAGCTTCAGCCCGCGACTTCGTTCGCGTGAAACTTCTTGTTTCCCCCGAGCCACCCCGTCGTATCGCATCACCCGCCCGCGCTATCACTTAACGTTCTTTTTGACTTTTTTTCTTTTTGCTCGGCTCCTAAAGGTCATAGCGTGATGTTAAATAGCCTATAGCCTTCCTCAAAAATTGGGCTATCAAATGCAAGAAGATTTTTTCAAATCCGACTGGTAGTTCCAGAGATTACCCCTACATACAAACTTACAAACAAATACCTCTTTATAATATTAGTATAGATGTTAATGATTTACGCGTTTATTTATAAACACTGCTGATTGGCAGCTCACTCCTACTAAGTATTCAAGGTGAGATTTTTATATAATAGCACACCAAACAAGAAATCGCAATAAAAAAATCAGCTGTTCCCTACATTTTGACGAGTCGTGCGAACATAAATGTAGGGAACAGCTGATTTTTTTTCATGATTACATTTTTGCTCTCATAGTAAAAGTTGTTTACAATGATGAGTACAATGACCTCTTAAGAGGATAACGGTGATTAAAATTTCACCCTGTATTTATGTCATTCGAAGCCTTGAGTCTTCCGTTTACACAAAAAATAGTGACTGCACCCATATTTGTAAATTAAGTACAAGTTCATATTCTGACCTCAATTTACAAGATGATGTAAGATCATGTAATCAATATTTGTTCAAAAATTTCTCCGGAGCTAGTGTAACTCTGTCTACACTTAGGTATAAGAGAAATCTGGTCATAAGTTTTGCGCGCGGCTTTATTTGCGTGAACTTGACTATTAAGTAGGTAATAGTATGACTTCATTGATTAATGTTCATTAAAGAAGTAAATCATTGATTATCTCTCACTCATTCTTTCTTGCACTTAGGTTTACCTTAGAAATGTCCAGTTATACTTGGAAGTTAATAAATATTATTGTCATATAAACCAAACATAATGGTTTTCGACGCGCAACCGACTATCGTAGAAATTTTTAGGCAGTAATCAAAAACATAACCGGCTATTTCATCGAAAAATGCAATACCTACGCGGTCAATTTGTATGGAACAACAACTTTTTTTTTAAATAACCGGCTTTATATTTCATTGCCGGGGGGTTCACAATCATGTAATGAATCCATGGTAACAGAAGGCTAAATTCCCGTAAATAAAAACGTTCAAAATCTAGTCGCAATTTCATATCAGCGACAATCAATGTCAAAAACTTGTCAAAAATGTAGGAAATTTAGAGGTATTTTTGACAGATTGAGACTGAGATCAGACTGTGAACGTTCTTAAAATTACGAGAATTGCCCCTCACGTTGCGCGTGTTTTTTTCCTGCCACCCTTTATTGTTGGATCTATACATAGAAGAGGATTGATTTTGTCTAGTTGTGAACGAATGACTGTTGGTTGAATGATTGATTAAGTCTTGTTTCACACGTACCACAACCACAACACGTGGGTGGGCGCTAATTTGTATGAATATTAATAGTTAAATTCACACAGACCACATTTTGCCGTCAATATCGACCGCGTGTGTGATACCGGCCACATCGCAGCCACGTCGCAATCACAACGCAACCACCAGGGACACCGCGAACTAGCGGCCGGCCACATCGCAAATACAACGTTAACACAAAATTTTGTAGGTACTACAACGCAACTGCGAGAAGCCGCAGCGACACTATACACACATAGCCACAGCTTGAACACATTTTGTGGCTGCGATGTGGTACGTGTGAATGGGCCTTAAGATGTGTCTATTTGACATACCACCCAATCCCAAAATGGCGTTTATTGTCGTTTCAACTTTATGGAATGCTGTCAGATCTAACCTGAGTCCTAGGTTGCTTCATAGTATACTTCTTCTACCAAGCTGCCTTATTATTTATCCTAAGACATCTAAACATCTACTATTTACATAATATATACGCTAACAGATGTAAAATAATTACATTAATATAAAAATGTATCTAAAACATCTACTTACTTGATAAAAGTAAAAGTCTTAAAGTCTGACACATGACGCACAGCCTAAACCAATGGGTCTAGAACATTGATGTATAAAAATACATCAATGGTCTAGAATCATGAAATTTTGCACAGGAGTTCCATAACGTATAACGAAGGTGAGCACTACGGAAGGGTTTTTAAAAATTCAACCCTAATGAGGTTGAATTGGGAATAAAAGTTTTTTTTATGAAAGAACGTAATATACGTTGGGAAATCTTATCGGACACGCGGCTTGTATACTAAGAAATCGGAAATTAGTCTTCAATAGAACACAAAAATGTAAGTAAGGATCGTAGCTGGTGACGTTCTGTAGTTATTGCCTCGTTCTGTGTATACCCCCATGGGAAGAAGGCGTGTCTTTATGTATCTATGTGTGTAGAACATAATGAATTAAGACTACACTGTAATGTTCTGTGATCTTGAATAAATAATTCAATGTCACAATTCTCAGACTATGCTATAAAGCAGCATCGATTTCCGTCTAAATTTAAATAAAAAATCACACTTTATTAATAATTTCGACAAACATAATGAATTTCCTGTTTTTGCGGAAGTATTTTATAACAGGCATCTGGCTATTTTTAAAGTAATGATTGACTTACAGGGAACGATAAATCACAAAAAAATGTGAAAAATAATTCTATGGCCACATTTTTGGTACAAGTTTGGAATATACTTAACGCGAGATTATCATACTTGCGGATGCTAACTAAGCTATTGTCTATCAATCTTCTCCCTTACTAATAAAAATTCAGCAATGATTGACATCTGCTTAGCCATTTTTTTTTGCTTGCTAGAATGCTTAAATTGTAACGTTTATAACTATAAATATACAAATAACAAATTGCCTTTCCTATTTCCCATCACTTTTACAAATAAATTAAACGGATCACAATCTTAAATACATTATTTTTGTGAAAAGTTTTAGAATCTGAAAACTTCGAGATTTCCGTAAATTTGTTCTATAAAGGGTGCTAGCCCCACTGTTTTTGCCATTCTACAGCTACTCTTTCATTTTCACGGTTAATTTATTGCACCCAGAAAATATGAGAAAAACTTCTAATCTTTATATTTGTTAAGATAATCCAAAATTTTTGTATAAACAAGTTCAGGCGCGTTATTGCCCCAAATATGATTATGATGACTCCAGTATTTTTTAGGCACTACGTAATTTTCTACCAAATTGGGTAACTTAGACACTAAAATATCAACGTCTTTTAGGGATGATAATGAATCACTTTGGGCACTTATCAATACAATTGGAGAGGATACTCGCGAGACGTTGTATTGTGGAGGCTTTCGAGTTCCATATCGTTCAATATTCCCCTCAGTACCTTCATCATAGCGCTGGAAATTCCCGCTTATAACCAATTGCGCAAAATGTGCTATGTTCTTTATTGACGTACCGCTAAATACATGGGCAATAGCAACAGAAATATCTTTGAGTGGTATGGTCCCCGGCTTGTAGCCAGTTGATAAAGTGAGTCCTACTTCACAAAAATTAGGAGCTAACTCGCAAAGAAACTCAACAATGAAATGTACGATATGCTCTCTACCAAATATTTCATTTAAGCCGGCGTTATCTATAAAGGCTTTTATCGGTACGTAGTTTTGGGCAGCTATGACTGCTAAAGGGTTGTTAAAGTTCTTAAACCATGCTACGGGACCTAGCATGATGGCTACCCTCACCTTATCATTGTATTCCGGCCGCAAAGAGGTCATAACAAAATAATTTGTGCTACCTTGAGAATGTCCGATGTAGAACAACTTCGAGTGTCCAGTAGTGCGAAGAATGTAGTCAATAATTGCGGGTACATCGAAGTTGCCATGGTCGTCGATCGTGAAGTTCCAGTATTCTGGATCCTTATTAGGGTCAAGTTTAACGTGTCGTCGAGAATAAAAGTTTCCTCTGTGATTGGCTGCCCATACGTCGTAGCAGTTACTGGCTAGTACGTAGCCGAGCCCAGTTCTCGTTCCAGAAACAATCCACATGTCTGCTGTATCAAATATTCCATGCAACAAAAACACTGGGTAAGGTTTAACCGTTTCACTGCACTTTGGTAATATTCTAAACACATTTAAAATGTATCCATCGTCGGTGGTCACTGTATGCACTTCTGTCGGATACTTGTATTTGTCGGTAAGTTCTGTGAAGTTCAAGTATACATCCTCGTTGAACCCCAGAGCCTTCTTGAGCTGTCGTTTCTGAGGCAGGGAATACGATACGAGCCTAGTCGGCTGAAACGTGGGCCTTGTTGTGTCGATGTGGGGCATATACTGTGTCAGTAGCAAAAAATATAGTGCAAATATGATTGAATATTGTTCCATCTTTATTCTTATGTCACGGAATGTTTAACAACGTATGTTTTCATTGTAAACAAGTATCCAGTTTTATAACATTCGATTGACCTTACAGGAAGGTCTTAAAGATAAATACGTAGGCGTGTAAAAAAAGTGTATTTATAGAGATGAGACTGATGTTTTTATAACTATAGATTAGAATACAATGTGATAGGTTCGCGATTATGTAAGTACTTCCTGGTGCAAAATGCTTGCTTGTTAACGTTTTGCGACATAAATGACTGATATCATTAAAACAACTACATGCTTTATATAAAGTTTCCTTTAAAATGACCTTAAAAGTAACAAGATCTTTACAGGAAATCAAATCCAGTTTGAGTATATTCAAAATGTAGGTACCGGTGGAAGGCTTCATTTTTTTTGCGCATTTAAATTTTTCATGGTCAGCATTTAGTGGCATTTAATTTATAATCGGTAAAAAAGGGATTTTTTGTAATATTTATTTGTATTAACCTCTGTACACAAAATTACCTATATTATAATTATAATGGTTGAAGGAAATTGATTGCATCTTAATGTGTCTGACCGTTTGTATATAAAGCCGTTCGCTTGTTCATTTTTGTAACAGTAAACACTTCTATACTTGTACATGCAGACGATTGCATTCATATTATAATTTGGTAACTGGGGTGCTGTGGAGGAAGTGCAGGAGCAGCCATATAGAGGTATGACGAACATGGTGTAAAATTCCTCATAGAAAGGTAAGGCTCCTTCGACCAGACGGGTGATATGTCTGGTAGGCTACTGCTCGACTGTTGTTGTCGGGATGTTGTATAAAGGTTTGCGCACATTATGTCGGGCCTTAGCGGGGTGGGTCAGGTCGCATCACACGCAACCAATATCCGCGGTAGAATATGCGACCGCTGCGCCCCGGATAGTGTGCAATAGTTCATATAAAATACATACAAGCGATTTTTGTGCTGACCCGACCCGCTACGGCCCGACATAATGAGCGCTAAAACGCTAATCACGCGGATAACTTTGCTTGCGCGATGTAGGATTTGTGTGACGTCAGGTGCCACTTCGAATGTGGCGTTGTGGCGACAAATACTAGGGTAGAAGAAGATTTAATTAACCCTACGCATAAAAATACTAATCAAATCGGTGTAATTAAGTAATTTCAATCATCCGAGCCATCATAGAACTCCATAGCACATAGAATCGAAAGGGCCGATAGTTAAGAAAAATAACAAGCAGTATATCATTGATGGCAAATTATTGTAGATACAAGGTGATTTGTACTTTAATGATAATAGTAATTATATCCATGTTCCAGATTACGTAGATATTCTTAACTACAGGGGGATTATCATAATCAAATTGCTATGGTCTATTTGGAAAACTTGGAAAACTTTGTTCCACGGTTCGAGATAAATTGGCTTGGCTAACCTGGAAGGCTAGCTGACATATGGCAAATAATTAAATTCAATGTCCTGTGTCTTGTAATGTTGATTACTTTGAATACCTATATTAATAGGTATTCAAAGTATACAATCAAGAACATCATGAATCTGAACAGACTGCTGCAGGGGAGGTTGTTGCGCTACATCTTCTTCCCAGCTAAAGTAATAGGAAGTAGTGAAGGGCGAGCGTTTTCGGGGACTGTTTTATGTAATTTTACTATACAGTCAACTGTTCATCAGTGGCAAAAATTTGACATTGATAGCACCTTTATGCCGTAGCATTAAGGGTGGTTTTCGTAGTGTAAGTGTTACCACTTGTGTTGACTGTACGTGACTAGAGATATCCGGAAGTAATGAAGTATTCGCTATCGAAAATAACTTATCAAGGACCATGACAAGGAAAGGTCAGAAATTAATTAACACAGTCGTTCGTAGGAATATATTTTAACACCTAATATAACATCACGCCCATATAGATAACTAGCTGTGCCCCGCGGTTTCACCCGCGATAAATGTATTATAGTCCTTTTTTATTGATTCCCTTTAGAAATCTCCACCCTCTTTTTACATCCTTAAGGGATAATTTCCGGGATAAAACCTATTCTATATCCTTCCCCACAACTCAAACTATCTCCATACCAAATTACATCTAAATCGATTCAGCGGTTATTGATTCCCCATACAAACTTTCACCGCCCTTTTCACTCCCTTAAAGGATGATTTCTGGGATAAAAACTATCCTATGTCCTTCCCCGGGATGCAATCTATCTCTCTGCCAAATTTCATCTAAATCCGTTCAGTGGTTTAGCCGTGAAAAGGTAACATACATAGGTACAGACAGACAGACAGAGTTACTTTCGAATTTACAATATTAGTTATCTCTCTGCCAAATTTCATCTAAATCCGTTCAGTGGGTTAGGCGTGAAAAGGTAACAGACAGACAGACAGAGTTACTTTCGAATTTATAATATTAGTATGGATACACAAAAGGTTAGGCAGAGGTGTAACCTGTTATATTTAAGTCCCATGTAATAGGGGGCGAGCCTGTTACTGTATCAACCGGGCTCTGAGAAATTCCAGATGAAAAAACCCGATACCACTTTGCCCAACCCAGCAGTTGAACCCAGGACCTTATAGAGATATGAGTAACAGGGTGTAAAGTTCACTCATACTCTATAGAAAAGGGAGGATCCTCCGACCAGACGGGTGTTGTGTCTGGCGGGCAACTGCCCGATGATTCATGTCAGGCTGTTGTATCTAAGCTAGTTGCGCGGTAAACCCTTCTTGCGAGATGCAGGATTTGCGTGACGTCAGTATGACACGTTGATCGCATGTGGCGTTTTAGATACCGCTACAACCTCATGCCCAGCAGTAGCGCTTGCAACCAGAAGACCAACGAGGCAGTTGTATGTATGAACAAGTCGTATGTATCAAGTGATCTAGTTCTCCGAATCATTTTTACCATTCACGATTAAATGAACTGCAGGTTAACCAGGTCAATTAAAATAAAAACAGTGGCACCCCTGGAGTGCCGGCAGAAGTGAAAACTTGAACAATTACGTGTGTATTTGTTGAATCGTCATACTTATACAGGTTGAAATTGAAAACATGCGACAAATCGAAATGAGAGATTGTACTCATCATTATGAACATGTGAACATAAATGTAGGAAACAGCTGATTTTTTTTCGCGATTTCTGGTTTTATCCCATAGTAAAAGTTGTTCATAGTGATGAGTACAATCTCCCATTTCGATTTGTCGCATGTTTTCAATTTCACCCTGTACCTATACAGAGGTGTCGGTAACGGTAACAGTGTCGCGAGTTTAATGGTTTTTTCCCATCTCAAAAAATTCCCAACGCGCCTAAAGAAGTTTTCACGTCAATATATATTTGTTTAATCATAAAAGCATAGTCATTTTATAAATATGTTTGAAGGTCATTCTTCCCGAAGAAAATGTAGCGCGCGTTGATGTCTTTATAATGGCCAAAACTTAAAACAGAGTTGTCGGTTGCGGTAATAGTGTCGCGAGTTAAATGGTTTTTTTAACGCGCCTAAAGAAGTATTCACTTCAAAAACAAAACAAAATGATCTTACTAAGGTTTTATTTAAGGGGCCTGTGCAGAAAAAGCAATAGAAACTTATGTGGAAGATGTATAAAAAACCGGCCAAGTGCGAGTCGGACTCGCCCATGAAGGGTTCCGTAGCAGCAAGTAACATAATATAAAAGTTCTTGTAGTTCGTTGTAACTTTGTGAAAGGTAAATTGCGGTTTTCGATTTATGACGTATTACTAAAAAACTACTTACTAGATCTCGTTCAAACCAATTGTCGGTGGAAGTTTACATGGTAATGTACATTATATATATTTTTTTAATTTTATCATTCTCTTATTTTAGAAGTTAGAGGGGGGGGGGGGACACACATTTTACCACTTTGGAAGTGTCTCTCGCGCAAACTATTCAGTTCAGAAAAAAATTATATTAGAAACCTCAATATCATTTTTGAAGACCTATCCATAGATACCCCACACGTACAGGTTTGATGAAAAAAAATTTTTGGAGTTTCAGTTGTAAGTATGGGGAATCCCAAAATTTATTGTTTTTTTTTCTATTTTTGTGTGAAAATCTTACTGCGGTTCACAGAATACATCTACTTACCAAGTTTCAACAGTATAGTTCTTATAGTTTCGGAAAAAAGTGGCTGTGACATACGGACGGACGGACAGACAGACATGACGAATCCATAAGGGTTCCGTTTTTTGCCATTTGGCTACGGAACCCTAAAAAGCAATAAAAACATATGTGGAAAATGTATGAAAAAGCAAGAGAAACATAATATGTGAAAGTTGTATGAAAAAGTAATAAAAACATAATATGTGAAAGATGTATGAAAAAGTAATAAAAACATAATATGTGAAAGATGTATGAAAAAGCAATAAAAAATATGTGGAAGATGTATGAACAAGCAATAAAAAAATATGTGGAAGATGTATGAAAAACCAATAAAAAATATGTGGAAGATGTGAACAAGCAATAAAAAAAAGACGGGTTGCACTCCGGGAGTGCCGGCAGAAGTGAAAACTTGAATATTAACGTTGAAATAAATCAATTATTAATTGAATTAATATAACTAAGTTTTTTTCACTATTTCTGCGTCACTTTTTTCATTAATCGATGCACTTTGTTCAATTTCCATTTTTTGAAACACTATATACACGAATTTTACGAATACACAGCAGTGTGGCTACTACACAGACGGTCGAGCCATCAGCTGACCATCCACGTCCGCGTCCTCGTCCGCGTCCACCATCACATCACATCACATCACATCACCATCGCCATCGCTATCACCATCGCCATCGCCATCACCATCACCATCGCCATCGCCATCACCATCGCCATCACCATCGCCATCACCATAACCATCGCCATCGCCATCGCCATCACCATCGCCATCGCCATCACCATCGCCATCACCATCACCATCCATCCATCCATTATCGTGTCTCACTTGGTTCACTTTGGTTGGCGCCGCCGCAGAAAGAGATGGGGGGGGGGGAATCTCTCCTGACGGTCACGTGTCCTGACGCGATGCCCTGACGCGAGTTTAACATTTTTTACCCATTACAAAAAGTGTTCAACGCCGCTAAAGAAGTTTTCACTTCAAAAATATGTGGAAGATGTATGAAAAAGCAATAAAACAATATGTGGAAGATGTGTGAAAAAACAAAAAAAAAATATGTGGAAGATGTATGAAAAAACAATTAAAATAATTGTGGAAGATGTATAAAAACCTAGGTTTGTATTTTTTTCACTTTTCCCGAAAATCTAACTATGTCCTATTAAGCAACTACGACTAATAATTCCGGCCAATATTTTATGTACATAATAATAATAAATAATAATAAATTTTTTATTGGAATAAAATAGTGTTACAAAAACATATGAAGCCTCTGAAAACCCAAACTAGGTAAAAACCTGTATGTCGGATTTCAGCGCCTTCTCCCAAAAAATTACATGATATTTTTATTTATTTATACCAACTAAGATTTTTAAAGAACACTAAGTATAACTTTGAGCATGCAGAAATTACAATAGAGATAGTACTAGAGGGTATTGAAAATGTAGTGTGAAAGTAGTGTGTGGATGTGGAGTGTGGGTGTGGAGTGTGGGTGTGGAGTGTGGGTGTATGTGTGGGTGTGAGGATGAGTTCACTTTACCCAGTAAAATATTTTTCCGTTTCTTCGTAGTTAAGAGATAGAAGCCAGTTCTTAACCTTAGACTTGCATTCATGTAAAGAGAGCGGGTAAATGTTTAAATTTTTATTAACTTTATTATAAATATGCACAGAAAGAAAACGCCTTTGACGTCTGGCTAATGCAGTACGTGTTCTTACAGAGTCAAATACATTACTAATAGTACATACAAATCAATTGAAAAAACTCAATTCAATTCCAATTGAATCAATTTTGAGCACTTTTCTTTTAAAAAAACTAATTTCTGCGGGCACAGCTAATAGGAAACCTACCTGTAGGAGGTAGGTCGGTACGTAGGTAGGTCTAAGGCCCGATTTTTCAATCGCCAAATAACTTTTATCTGAAGAACCTAGTATAAATAAGAATTTAGTATCTTGTTTACATAGTAGTATTATATATGGACATTTTAATTTATATGAAAAAACAAAGAATACTATTAATACTCTATTAATATGGCGGGTTCAATGCCGGGTTGCAAGATTTAACAAAAGCTGTCAAAATTCAATTTTTATTCCTCACTAAAAAGTTATAAGAATAAAAATAAACGATTCCACACACGGAAGTTTACAAACTATTCCAAACCATAACGTTAACGGTAGTAAAATCTTTTCTGAAGTACTTTGTCTGTGGGTCATAAAACGTCTATGAGGTTTTGCAAATGGCGTTCGCAGTTGATAGCCCGACCGGCCTTGAGATTAATGTAGGGCCGTCCTGATCGGGTCTATGAATTAGAATGAGAATGATCGGAATTTTGTGGTTAAATTTATAGGTATAAGTAAAATGTTAGTGTGTTTAAGGTAGGGTGTTATTTCTGTAGGTCACCATCCGATCAGGACCAGGCCCGTGCCGGACGGCGCGTACGTGTTCCACGCGCGCCTCAAAGAGATGTCAGCATAAAGAAACGGGGCCTATCAGGGCCGAAGCCTGCCGGGGGTGTGGGATTGTCTGAAAGGGTTACCGCTACCCCGGAACATAAAGGGCTAAGGAAGGAACACGAATGGGCTTTAGTCATTAAGAGTCTGACACTCCCCTCCGCTCCACCTAGAGCGGGAGGGGTCATCTAATGATTTCCCATCCATAAAAAAGGCTGTCCCTTAATGCCCTCTCCGAGCGACGCCCTAAGCTGAGGTCAGTACCCTACAAGGGGTGCACTTAGCGTGTAGTCGCTTAGTTTTTAAGTTTTTTTAGGCCTGGCTGGAAGCCTTAGTTTATAGAGGCATCCACAGACAAGTTCGGTTAAGCAGACGACAACCTCCTAGGTTGAATTTAGAGATGCCATTCTCAAAAAAAAAAAACTACCTACATAGTACTTGATTTCTGACACATAGCCACCAAACAATGCTGCTGTAGGTACGTTAACAGTTTGTTTTAATATTATGTTAAAACCTTCACCTTGTATTATGTCATTCTTGTCACATTGACATTTTAAAACAAAGTGCGAGCAAAGTACACAAATGTACATACAGACATAGAACCTATTTAAAAATTGCACATTAATAATACAAGTAATTAGAATATACGTTCATCGTGTTGTAGATAGTACCTACTAATATGTTACCATGACCGTGGTAAACTTTATTTAAAAGCCTTGTAGTTAAGGGGAATACATTCAAATCTTTAATCCATACTACAATATTATAAATGCGAAAGTGTGTCTGTCTGTTATCTCTTCATGCTTAAACCGCTTAACCGATTTAGATGAATTTTGGTACCTATGGAGATAGTTTGAGTCCCGGGAAGGGACATAGGATAGTTTTTATCCCGATATTCCTACGGGATCGAAACTTATGCGGGTGAAACTGCGGGGCGCTGCTAGTCTTATTATATATAAAAATCAATTGGCGTACGTTAGTCTCGCAAAAACTCGAAAGTGGTTCGATCGATTGTGATGAAACTTTGGTAACTTGTGTGCGCGCCGAAAAAGGTTATTAACAGAAAATAAAATACAAGGCGTGGACTTTAGCTAGTCTATACATAAAAATAAATTCATTTTTCTGTGATTGCGTTGTTCTTGTAAACTACGCAACGGATTTTGATACGGTTTTCACCATCACGACTTTAGAGAATTTATTCCAAAAGATTTATGTGTAATAAATTGATATCTATCCAGGATATAGCACAGAAATCTTGATGTATTGACATATCACCGCCTACTAAGGCGGTGATCACACTAATATTATAAAGGCGAAAGTTTGTGAGTGTGTGTGTGTGTTTATATGTTTGTTACTTCTTCACGCCTAAACCACTGAACCGATTTAGATGAAATTTGGTATAGAGATAGTTTGAGTCCCGGAAAAGGACATAGGATAGTTTTTATCCCGATATTCTTACGGGATCGACATTTACGCGGGTGGAACCGCGGGGCGCAGCTAGTATTGCATAAAATGGACCCTTGCGAAGCAGGGACGGGTCTAGTATAAAACAGGAGAGTAGAGTCTATAGAGGTAATTGCATTTTTGCACTAGATTGATGATAACAGCGCCCTAATTGCGTAACACACTGTCAATCGGAATCTGAATCATTTTGAAGCAAATTGCTATTCCATTGCTTCATAAGTTCGAAAAATGTGTTTGCACAACACGTAAATAACGCAATGAATGTTGTTGAACTGTCAAAATGAAATCGATTCCGTTATAATTATGATAATGTGTTACGCAATTACTCCGCAGGTCACAATCATCTTCATAGAAAACAAGAAAGAAAGAAAAATTGTTTATTCTGCACAAACAAAACGCACATTACAAATAAAAAAATAATCAAAAAACAGTCATAAAATATACACATACAACGTAGTCAAAAGCCTCGTACTCAAGCTTAAAAATGTTGACAACAACAACGTTGTTGTTGATGTTGTTGTTGTTGTTCATGGGTAATTTGCAACAATCAGAATGCAGGGGAAGTAATTAAAACAACGAGACTAGGAAAATATCTCGCGTGTGAATGGAACAGACACCGTAGTAAGCAAATCACGCCATCGTAATAGTTAATTTAAAACAATGCCATCCATGCTTTGTTTACCTCTACAAGTGTTCACCCATGAGGTCAATAACCCAACACAAATATTGTTATAACCAAGCACATCACAATCATATAATCAGCCTATATTGTTCCCACTGCTGGGACACAGGCCTCCTCTCTTCGAGAGGGAGTGGGCTATAATCTACCACGCGGGCCCAGTGCTGGTTGGTAGACGGCACATGTCTTCGATTTTTTGGTTCTAAGACATTCTGGTTTACTCACGATGTTTTCCTTCATCGTTTTGAGAGCAGTGGTGATGAAATAATTTACACAAAGTAAAGCGCCTGTCTGGGGTCGAACCTACGACCTTAAACTCGTAAGTCGCGGCCTTTATATACCACTGAGCCACCGTTGCTCTCAACCAAGCACATTACAATTTTATTGTAACTTTGCGTTCCACGGTGAAGGCAGTAGGCATCGCCTTAATTAATAATAGAAGTTTTCCAATGACCGTGATATGAACTCTGCCATCTAACCTTCGTGATAATCAAGAAATTAATTATATTATTTCCGTGTGGCAACCACGTGTATTCATCGTCATCACAGTGACGCGCTTGGACGTGGAGTTGCGGACACCAGCCCGTCTTATCTTACTGGTTATCACTTACTAGTCTAGTGACTTTTTAATTAGTGTCATGTCTTAAAACCTTGGTATTTATTACCAAAAATTCTCCTAAGCCATACGTAAGTAGCATTGTAGCATCACCACGCTTTTTTTTCCAAAGAAGTTGGCAGAGTTATATAACACCTATGTTTCGACAGCCAGCCCCTTTGTTAAGTGAGTCCAACCAGTGCTGGACTCATAGAACAAAAGGAGAGCTCATTACTACTCACCGAGCCCAGTAGACACTCCAGGTTTTCTAACTGAAAAATACAATATAGGAGTTTGCTGAGTAAAGAATCTTTAGACCAATGAGGCGCTATTTGTGACTAACAATAAAATTCCTGTCTCTGGGGTCTTAACAACTTGGTACAATCAACAAAAGAGATAAGTATGCAGGATCGCCGGATATAGTTGAAGTTTAGTAAGAAACCGATGGATGTATGCTGTTTGTTTTCTATTAATAAAATTAAATTTTATTCGAGAACATCCATCGGTTTCTTACTAAACTTCAACTGTATCCGACGTTCCTGTATACTAATCTCTTTTGTTGACTGTACCTTGAACCTCATTGAATATCTATTTTTATGTTTCTTAAAGAAATATTTGAAAATGTAATTTCTTCTTTGACAGGTGCTACCGCTGGAAGATTCTGAATTTCTCAAGAAATAAGCAGTACATTAGTACTCGAAAGTTAAATGTCGCCTATCAATGTGTTTAGTGTACATAATACGTAAATAAGTAATTAATGTGTGAAAAATTAATGAAGGAAATAAATACCTAGTGATATAGTAGTTGCCTTGTGAATAAATAAATAAGTAAATTCTTAAATAACAACCTGATAATCTCACGAGTAATAGTAAGACAGGGTCGCGGCAGGCCGTGTAGGAGATGGCGGGACGAGCAGTATAGGTTCCATCAAAGCTGGAAGGAGGACGCGCGGGTTCACGAAATAAGGAAGAAGTGGAGGCCTTAACCAGAAGTGGAACCGAGCAGACCAAAAAAAAAAGAACTCACGAACCATTCATTACAAGAGGCACAACATCGTTATGATGGAGAGACCCCATATGTATTATTTATTGACTAAATAGACTCATGTCGGAGTACCATTGTTGTCGATGAAGCATGTCGTCGAAGTCGCATCGTTTCCTAGATAAGTCATGTCGAAGAAACGCTTTGTCGAAGTACAGTAGTGTCGGACTTAAGGTATTTCGAACTAAAGTATTGTCGAAATGAAGACGTTTCGGAGTTCCATAGTGTCGAAATAAAATCTTGTCGTATTACAGTTTGTCGAAATTCACTTGGTAAGTCCACCTAAGTGTCCCCTATTTGTTGATACAAATTGAGCCACGACTTTAGGCCCTGCACATTACGTATACGCACAACGTAATCTTGATTTCAAATTCGCAATACTTGGTGACGCATAAGTCGATTGAGCAATTGGTTTCCCTAGGGCGACACTTTCAACTGGGGAGGTAAGATTTATAGTCAATATGACATGGTTTTCCTCATTGGTAATTAAAACTAGATCACTTTAAAATTTTCGGAGAAATCCTACAACTGGTTGTCGTCTAGATGTGATCGAGGAGTGTGTTTTACCTCACTAAAACGGTGGTTATCACCCATGTGTTGGTGGTTATTACCGGACTGGTTTTAGACCACCGCAAAGTTAGCATCGGGTGTTCAACTCCAGAACCCTCTCTGTTCAACGCTTGTTAGAACACATCCCTGACGAGCATGTAAAGGGAAGGTAGCTAGAACCCTAGTTTACTATTAATACTCTATGTTATTTTCCTTCAGATCTAAAAGGAAAAAAAAACCTTAAAATTTATACACGAGGTCCATATGATCTAAATGAAGTGGATGGATAGCATACGTAATATCAGGCACTGCAGTTTCCTTAAAGATTGCATTTGTCAGATGGTCAAAGGGCTCTTAACCCCTGAAATAATCTGCAAGTCATCTGTTATGACCGTTTGCAAAGAGTTTGTTATCAAACTTATCGTTCTTTTTTTGTTTTTCGTCTTGTTCCCTTTCCATTAACTTAGAGGGAATACTTACCGAACAATGCTGTCAAATTATCACATTACCCATATCATTGTCATAATATTTTGATAAATAGCGGTACAACAAAATGGTTATTGTGTTAAGAAACTGACAGTTTCATGATAAGTATCGACAGTCATAACCATAACACTGCAGTGTCCCTTTTCAAGTGAGATGATGATTTATCGAATAAAATCTTTAATTCATTCACTGACGGCCATTGCACTGCCTACACCATTGCGTATAGAAGCATTAAATGCAAAATAGCATGACAGATACAAACTGAACTTTTGAAAATTCATCTTCTAAAGGGTTTAAACAGGTGAAGAAAGTTTGTTTGGAATTAAGTTCGTAATTTTTGTCAATGGGAAACCCCATCGAGAACATGGCTTGAGTGAAGAACAAACCTTTAACAAAATAACAAAAATTTCCTTCTTGCCGACACATTATTCACGGAAAGGAGCATTCCATGATTAATGTGTCGGCAAGAAGAAAACAGCGAGAGGTAGGTAAAGAGTGCGAGTGTTATTTATATAATCTGCGTTCTCTATTTGTTTCCCAAAAATATAAACAAATATGAATTAATGGACAAGTAACTTTGATTCCTACACAATAAAGTTCAGTTCACGCTACAACTTCAAACAGTTTTATAACTTTTTCAATTGGTCTAGTCACTCTGAAATCAACTTAATTTGTCATTGAAATTAAGTTGATATTTGTTTAACTTGAAATAGAGTGGGGGTGTGCAGCATTGCGCACTTTTACTATAAATAATATTTCTTTAAAAAGTGAGACAAGAAGCAAGACGACCTGCTGATGCGACGAACAGCGATGTACTGCTGGCTTGTCTGCCATCGGATTGATATAGGAGTATATCTAGTGAATAATACTATTATTAAGTACCATTAAACATAACACAATGGTTGACCTTTATAATGGCTACTGTTGCTAAGATTGTAATCGAGCTAACAATTGCATAATCGCTAGTGTTGAATGTGATGTGTCTATCTATAGTCCGGCGTTTCTAAATTTACCAAAGATGTAAACAACATTGGCCGCTCGAAATTGAATAAAATTGATATATAAGAACATTTATTTTAAGTAATGTTTGTTTTCGTCTAAATCTCCGTGCTAACTAAACGAAAACAAACATTACTTAAAATAAATGTTCTTGTATATCGATATAAATCGATTTTATTCAATTACGAGCGGCCATTGTTGAATACATCTTGCCAAATTTAGAAACGCCGGACCTTAGGAATTTAGCTATTTTATTTATGGGCTATCGAGATGACGACTAATAGAAAAGTATGGAAGAAAAAGACTAAATTTATTGGGATAAGGGAAGGATGATGATTATTTTATCAGTTCTTCAAGCTGCAAGACGAAGATATAATTTTGAAAATTATGTAACCAAAACAATTATTACCTAGCCGTTAAGAATGTAAGATTTATTTTTTCCTGCGTCAGCTCATTTGACGTCAAGTTTCCTCAAGTAAGTACTTATTTATGTGCTAACGGGTCCTCATTTAAATAAAATAAATAAACAAACAACTGACGGCTCATCCCTTCATACTTATACGGGTATAAATAAACCGAAATTTGTGGGTCAGTAACCGAATAAGTACGTACCTACGCGAACCGACGACCTTTGCTTGCGCGTGCGCTTCTTCAAATGCCAGCCCATTGAGTAATTACAAGCTCCGTGTCAGAGGAGCATTGATGTAATAGTTTACGTATTACTTTTGTATGTAAGCCTACATTAGATTTTTGATGTACAGACGCCAGCACATCAACCTACTACAATCTGTCAAATTTTCTTTAATAGATTTTCAACTTTATCACTGAATTATAAGGTTCAAAGTTGATTGGGAAAATCTGACAGTTAGGTATAGGTTGATGTGCTGGCGTCTCTACATTAGCACATAACTGCCTCTTTTGATAAAATTCGGCGATACAAAAGCAGCAATGTATGTTAAAATTGTATGGTCGTGGTGGGTCACTTTGTTCAGGTTATGTAGTTGGTATCATCGTTACGTGCTTAGTTCTGTTTGAATAGTAGTTGATTATTGACAATTGAATTTTTAAAACAATATTTGGCTAGAGTAGATACTTAAATGTTTGAATCCATAATTCATGTGGGTCTACGTAACTCAGCAGCTTTGTAGGTAACCGTAAGTGTTTCGCCAGACTGCAAACGCGGGCGGGAGGCGGGCGTGGCGCGGCGTACTCAAACATAAGAACTTCATTTGAGCGTCCATAGTGGGCACGCCGCCGGCACGGTGAGCGCGGGGACCGGGGTTCTCAAACTAGTTCGAGCTTTTTTCTAGTAAAAATAACCCTTCTTCATCCATATTATATTTTGACAAACACTGGACACGACAGCATTCAGAACGAAGCCGCGCTCGACTGCGGACAGGCGGATCGCGCGTGTGCGCCGCTCCCCACTCCGCGCTGCCAGTCTGGCCAAGCACTAACGTAGGTTTTTGCATAAGAGGTTTTGTCTGGACCTAGAGCTTTCCTAATGAGGGATTGTTTGTTTATTTTAGTTAAGCGGAGACCAGCGTGAAGAAGACATCGGAAGGACGCTTGGTAAGGAAAAAATTGAACTGAGGGCCGTGTGTGGTGATCAAGGGGAGGACATAGAAAGGATCGCAGTGCGCCAAACGAAGAGGTTACTATAAAGCTGTCTACGCACAAAACCCGCCGACCCGCCGACATGATAATACGCCGACACGCGCGGGTACAAGTCGCCGACATGATTCTTTTGAAATAAAAGCCGTCGACATCAAGCATCAGGCTGTGTCGGCGGGTCGACTTGGTGTGTAGACTGCTTGATTACATAACATCACGCCTATATTCCCCAAATGGGTGGGCAGAGGTGTACCTATGTATATGACACCAACATTTCACGACTTATGCTTAAGTTCCATGTAATATGGAGCGAGCCTATTGCCATCAACCGGGCAAAAATCCTTACTCCGGGCTGCTACTGAGAAATTTCTACGGGAAAAACCTAACAATATTTGCCAGTGTTTTTACACGGGGAATCTTTGGGTCAACTATACAAAAAGAACGTTGGATGACCTACGCGTACAATACAATAATATTTTTAGGATGCTGTTTGGACTGCCGCGATGGTGCAGCGCTTCTGCTATGTTTGCGCAAAACCGAACTGACGGCTTCCACGCCGTCATTCGTAAGAAAACCGCGTCGCTGTTGTCAAGGTTGAGGGCGAGTGGCAACAGCATCCTAAAAACTATAGCGGAAAGTATTGACTCTCCGATTTAAAAGTTTTGTGAGAAGGACAATCACAGAACATTAATCTGGGGATACCCTTTTTACAATACTATTATTTAACTACTCTGTCTTTTATAATGTATCTCAGCTACTAACACTAGAAATAAGTTATTTTATATTGCTTACTAACACAATGGATTACTGTTGTCCGAAAAATAAAGAATTATTATTATTATTATATTATTTGGTGAGACCTGATCATCGAACCCAGGAGCGCATGCTCAGCAGTAGCGGTTGCGACCACGGGCACTCACCATAGTCATACTTACGCAGAGATATAATAGGTCTGGCCGGGTTTGCATGGTGATCACCGGGGTGGTTTTAGTGAGATAAAAATCCCATGCTCCCCGACCTTACGGAGGTTGGGTGCCTTTTGAAAGTTTCCCCCCACCAACAAAATGAAAAGGTCTGAGCGGGTAGAATAGGAGGCCTATATTGGGGATATGTGGTAAAGATTAGATAGATATTTTGACTCATCTTTAATGACCTAACTAGGTAAGAGCTAGCCGAATATCACATCTGAGGGGCTATTCTCGTAATTTTAAGAACGTTCACAGCCTGATCTCAGTCTCATTCTGCCAAAAAT
Organism: Amphipoea lucens; assembly: GCA_947508005.1. Lineage (NCBI taxonomy): Eukaryota > Metazoa > Arthropoda > Insecta > Lepidoptera > Noctuidae > Amphipoea > Amphipoea lucens. The sequence goes on along the minus strand of OX382359.1, from coordinate 18,206,963 downwards.
ACCTCAAGTTTTCCTACATTTTGACAAGTTTTTGACATTTGTTTGTTGCCTAGATGACACTGCGACTTGATTTTGAACGTTTTAAATTAAGAAAATTGGCCTTCTGATATTGTAATTGTTACACTGGCTCTGGTGTCCGACTAGGTTTTTCTGAGTAGTACCATATCTGCCTATCTGACTAGCCTTGAATAGAAATTATTACTAAAATAATAGGGTAGTGTCCTGGGTAAAAAAATAATAATTCTAATTAGTCCGTCAGTTAGATTATCGAAAAATAATGGATGAACAAAAAATGACAAAGATAAAGCACGTCAAAATTTGGGAGTGGGGGGTCGTGACGTGCTTTATCTTTGTCATTTTATGTTTGATTGACAAAAGAAAAAATACGGGTCCATTATTTTTCGATAATCTAACTGACGGACTAATTAGAATTTTTTAGGAAACTAGCCTATTGTTAATCACACTAATATTATAAAGGCGAAAGTTTGTGAGTGTGTGTGTGTGTGTTTATATGTTTGTTACTTCTTCACGCCTAAACTACTGAACCGATTTAGATGAAATTTGGTATAGAGATAGTTTGAGTCCCGGAAAAGGACATAAGATAGTTTTAGAAGGAAGGATAGGATCGACATTTACGCGGGTGAAACCGCGGGGCGTAGCTAGTATCAACTAAATGAAACATGTTATCATTAAGTGTCAAGTTATACATTGTCATATTCAATTCAAATCTTAAGCTATTTTCTTTCTGTGGCAAACTGTTACAATAAGTGAATGATAACAACACTATTTTTCTTAAACTAAGATTAAAAATCCCCCAAAAAAAAAACCCACCCAGAAAAAAAAAAAGCAAACAAACAACCAATCTCCAATCTCTCTTTTTTTCTTCTTCTTTTTTTTTTCTTTTTCCTTTCTTCTTCTTCTTTTGGAGCAATTCCTCTTTGTTCACATTTTTCATTGCCCATAAAAAATAATGTAGTTTCCTAGCAAAAGTAACATATTTAATAACTTTTTTCATAATATCAAATACGGAACAATAGAGGGACTTAGTAATAATAGCCACACGGGTTGATCGATCAGGTTAAGCTACGCTTGCCGCGGTTGATCCGTGGATTGGTTACCATCTTTACATACCAAGACCTCTCCGTGTCTCGGAAAGCACGTTAAGCATTTCAATTCCTAAGTGTTCATTGCTAAACAGGGGTCTCATAAACAATAAAAAACAGTAATAGACAGGGTGGTAGGGACGTCAACGAAAATGTATGGAACCGTTTTTTTTTTTTAATTACCGACGAAAAATTTCCTACGCCCCCTGCGTTTGCGGTTTAGAATCATGTATTGATTCCTTAGTAACAGGTTGAGCGTCGATGTCCTTACATACATAACATAATCAGCCTATAATGTTCCCACTGCTGGGACACAGGCCTCCTCTCGGTGAGAGGGAGTGGGCCGTAATCCACCACGCGGGCCCAGTGCGGGTTGGCAAATGTCACATGTTTTCGAATTTTTGGTTCTAGTACATTCCGGTTTCCTCACGATGTTTTCCTTCACCGTTTTGAGAGCAGTGGTATGAAATAATTTACACAAAGTAAAGCGCCTGTCTGGGCTCGAACCTACGACCTACAACTCGTAAGTCACGGCCGTTACCACTTGGCCACCGCTGCTCACGATGTCCTTGCCACCCTGTATATCCACATTTTACCTTCCAATCTTCACATATCCCCAAAAAATGTCCCTCATTTAATATAGTCTAACAATATGCCGTTGTATATGATATACATACAATCAGAAGGAAGTGCGCGTACGCAGCGACTCTGCACAATTTCGTGCGCGCAGTCTTTATGAATATTAAGTAAGGAGTACCGTTTTGTATCAACTTATTGGGATCGCACTGAGTTATTGCCATTGACTATGGTTTCTTGGTAAGTAAGGCATGGTATGCTAATATGGAAAATGATTGGAATAAATTTATTTATTATAGTTTTTTTGATGGATTGGTAGCCTTAGTGTCTTCATGTAAAATACTGATATTCAGCTGCATCCGGTTAGACTGGAAGCCGACCCCAACATAGTTGGGAAAAGGCTGGGCAGATTATGGTAGCCTTAGTAGGGTAGGCGCGGGCCTGCGGACGGAGAGTAATGGGTAGCTCACCGTCCGATCGGGACCAGGGTGCTTACTCTTGAATTTAATTCCGATAGATCGACATTAGAATTATAACGTTTCGTACTTTTGAGTTCGGTTTAATTAAACTAAAAGGTAAAATTGGATGATTGATTTTGGAGCCCGGCCCTAATTTCCACTTAGTTCACCAAAATGGACACCCAATTTTGCCTTTTAGTTTAATTAAACCGAACTCAAAAGTACGAAACGTCACAATTCTAATGTCGATCTATCGGAATTAAATTCAAGAGTAAGCACCCAGGCCCGTGCCGGACGGCGCGTACGTGTTCCACGCGTGCCTCAAAGAGATGTCAGCAAAAAGGAAGGGGCCTGCCAGGGCCGAAGCCTGCCGGGGGTGCGGGATTGTCCGAAAGGGTTACCGCTACCCCGGAACATAAAGGGCTAAGGAAGGAACACGGATGGGTTTTAGTCAGTAAGAGTCTGACACTCCCTTCCATCCCACCCAGAGCGGGAGGGGTCATTTGATGATTTCCCATCCATAAAAAAAAGTAGTTTGTTAGATTTACTTTCTCCTGAGGGGTTTCACTGGTGTAAATTATAACAAAGATCTCTGAGCCTGCGACGAAATTGATCGTGGTGTGACGACACAATATACTAGCTCCCATAGCGATAGTGCAAAGAGAGGAAAATGTCAATGAGGAACATAGGTACGAAAAATGAAATGAAATGGAAGGCACATTGACGCGCAAACTGTAACCATGATTTCAGAACATGATTCTAGACCCCCTAGAGCATAAAGGAAGAGAGAGAGAAGAGAGGTTAGGAACGAAGCCTGCCGGGGTAACGGGATTGTCCGAAAGGGTTACCGCTACCCCGGAACACAAAGGGCTAAGGAAGGAACACGGATGGGTTTTAGTCAGTAAGAGTCTGACACTCCCTTCCGCTCCACCCAGAGCGGATTATTTGATGATTTCCCATCCATAAAAAAAAGGTACGAAAAAAAGGTCCACGAATGTTGTTGTAGGATCAGAAACTAAATTTCAGTATATTTTTTCTAATCTACAAGAAACTTTTGTAGTATTGATTGTAATTAAGTAAGAGCATTTAGCTATCCAAATGCACAAAAGCTGGACGCCTATACATTGAATCGGAATGAACGAGACCGATTTGCTTGAGTTTTTATTTAATTCTAGAACCCACACAGTTCATTAAACTGTCAACCAGTCATTTAAATTAAAAACACAATGTTACTAAGGCACGATTTATAAAATACTTGAGGTAATTCAATTTCTTTTGTTAGTTCACTGAGATTAAACAGTACCCTATTCTTAAAAAGTTTCACAAAATTCCTTTATTTATCATCAAGAGTTGAATACTATAATTTTAGAGGTGATTGTAAGTTTAGGCATTTCGTCGTCGGTGCTACCTTCCGCATACTGCACATAGCTGCGCCGGCGCAATGAGGCAAACATCGCGGTGACAACAACAAAGACTATGCTATTAGTCATATTTTGTAACGCAGAGTAGGTAGAATGGATCGTTTGTTAATGGAAGATAGTTTAGAAATTAAAGTTGTTAAATTATGTTGTTGTTATTTTAAACTTATCATCTGTAACTTGTACCTACTTTCTTTGCAAATACAGAACTATTATATTATATGACATGTGTCTTTAACTGCCATAATTAGGCTATTGGTAATTAATTCAAGAAAATTAAATTAGTTGGGTAACTTAACACAGAAGCTACTTTTCTATGCATTTAAAGTGTAAACATGTTTTATGTATGAAAAAGGAAAGGACCTACAAGCCAATTGAATTAAATTAATCATAAAAAAAACATACAGTAAGTATTTCCTCAAAAGACCGCTCCAATAAATAATTAATTCAATTGAACATTAAGAAAAACGAAACTCTTTTTACAAACTTACAAAAACAAGCGTTATTTCATGTTATATAATATTACTTTACCTACTCTGAATAAAAAAATGGCATTTACTCAATAACTAGCAGCGCCCCGCGGTTTCACCCGAATAAGTGTCGATCCCGTAGGAATATCGGGATAAAAATCCTATGTCCTTTCCCTGTCCTTTTTGCTGATTGGAAGTCCCAACGGGTTCTCGAATCTAGAATAACTACATACAAGTAAATATAGAATCATAAAAAATGGGGAGACAGAAGACCTTTTTAAGAAAACATCGCCCGAAATCAAAACTGCAATAAAAAAAGCAACATCAGTCAACTGCCACATCTACACTTGCATCATCGTTGCGCCTGCGCCGTGAAACCAGCAGGCCTTCGCGCCGGGCGCGGACGGTCGTCGACTTGCTACTTACATCCTTGTCCTAAATATACGCACTTATCGTATGCGTGATCTAATCGATCAGTTACCATAATACGAGCCCTATAAAGGTATAGAGGAAATCGAGATAGAAATGGGTATGGCAGACTTTGGGTCTCTGGAGCTGTATAAAAATCGCAACTAGTGTTTGGTGGGTAGAGGTACTTTGGGTTATAATTATACTAGCAGCGCCCCGCGGTTTCACCCGCATAGGTGTCGATCCCGTGGGAATATCGGGATAAAAGTATCCTATGTGTCATTCTGATGTATAAGCTGTATTAGTGAAAAATTTCATTATAATTCGTTCAGTAGTTTTTGCGTGAAAGAGTAACAAACATCCATCCATTCTCACAAACTTTCGCCTTTATAACATTAGTGTGACTAGCTGCGCCCCGCGGTTTCACCCGCATAAGTTTCGATCCCGTGGGAATATCGGAATAAAAACTATCCTATGTCCTTTTCCGGGACTCAATCTATCTCTATACCAAATTTCATCTAAATCGGTTCAGTGGTTTAGGCGTGAAGAAGTAACAAACATATAAACACACACACACACACACACTCACAAACTTTCGCCTTTATAATATTAGTGTGATAGTGGGATAGGAAGTAGGATAGTAGGATTAGTAGGAAGTAGGATAAACTGTTGCAAATTTTAAAATCTCTTAATATGGCTGGATAAATAGAAGAATAAATGATTTAGCACGTAAATGAATGAATCTTTAAATACATAGGAGAGGGTTACAAAAAATCTGTAAAAATAAAGTAAAGAAAGAAAACCTTTTTTGACTACAAGCACGAGACGTTCATCGTGTAACTACTACTTTTTACATTTACCTACCGGAAAGTTTCCAAACATAACAGTGAAGAAAATAATACATTATTTTTTACACTACAGCTAAATCACTACGCACTCATTACTATATTAATCTCTATTTATTATTTATTTATATATACTGTATTGTACACCACAAAAATACATAACATGAAAAAATACATTAAACACTACAAAATATACAATGGGCGGCCTTATCGCTTTCTGCGTTCGCTCTCTATGTTCTTTTTCTAAACTTTTTAGATATTCTGTTATACATTTATACACTAAGTACCTACGACGGTTGAGATACAAAAAAATTCCAAGATACGATACACGAGTACTGAATGAAAAACATTATGAATCGACCATTTTATACATCCGGAGTTCCGTATACAGAGATCAATGAGAGATTTTGGTCTCTGAACCTTGCGACTTAACCTTCGTTCTTAGTCGAGTGTAAAACTAAAACTATTGTCTTACTTCACTATGAGAATATGAAAACCGGCCAAGTGCGAGTCGGACTCGCGAACGAAGGATTCCGTACCACAAGGATAAAAAACGGCAAAAAAAATCACGTCTGTTGTATGGGAGCCCCCCTTAAATATTTATTTTGTTTTTAGTATTTGTTGTTATAGCGGCAAAAGAAATACATAATTTATGAACGTTTTAACTGTCTAGCTATCGCGGTTCTTGAGATACAGCCTGGTGACAGACAGACGGACGGATGGACAGACAGCGAAGTCTTAGTAATAGGGTCCCGTTTTTACCCTTCGGGTACGGAACACTAAAAAACTAGCTTATGAATATGACTAGCTTTACGTCTATGACTCCGTTCGCGGGGGTACGAAGTATTGACTTACCAGCTGTTTTTTTTATACTAACTTCAATGTTCAATTCATTAATATACGTGTAAAATAAACTTTTTAGTTCCCAATCCGAGTTGATACACGCAGGGAAACCGATTTTCAAAGCAAGTGTTTGTTCAAGTATAGCTAGTGGTTGAATTTTGAAAAAATTATTCTTTGCTCCTAAACTCTTTAAGATACTCTACAGCCGATTGTGAAAAAATCACTAAAAAATTAGGTGAAGTGAGCTGTCAATAGTGTCAATCCTAAGGGGCCGTCTCCAAGAACGAGAGAATCGCGGCAATATTATCGTCATGCCACGTATATCTATACACTCTCTTAGAACGTGTCTCCGCACGGCAATATCATCCCGGCGAAAATTTGATGGCACGGCGAGACTATCGCCGCGATTCTCTCGCTTGTGGAGACGGCCCCCCCCCTTAGCATCAGATGGAATGACAGCTCACGTCAAACTCACTTCACCTTATTTTTCAGTGATTTTTTCATAAATAAGATCTATGTGATTTTACACAGTGTGATTTTACAGAATAGGTCGGATGTATTTTCAGTAATTTATGCCAGGCATTTTCACACATGTCAAACATTCACGGAACTGTTTTATATGTATGGAAAGATAGAAGATAAATAAACTACAGCTACACCTCATGCTAATTTTATTAGCCTGCTATTATGGTATGAACATTTCCTTTCATGAATACTATGTTTAATTCAAGGTTCGTAAAGCCATCGAACAGATAAATCGTGATTCATCTCGGAAAACACTTTCGCTGTCGGTTCGCAAGTGGACGCTGGACCGTGGACCACTTGTCTTGGCCTGAAGATCGCTTGTGTTTACTGCTTGAGTGAGCTCGAGATGTTTCGACTTAATATGCTTGGAGGACATCCAATGTGTTTACGATTTTGATGTGCAATAGGAGAGTTGTACGAAGGTGTATGTATGAAGGTTTAAGAATGTTCGCATTGTAATCTAAGTCACAATCTATCAAAAATTTTATAGGGTTTTAGACATTGATAATTATCGCTGAAATGATATTGCAACTAGATTTGAAACTTTTTTAATTACGGAAATTGACCGTCAGATTGTTATCATTTGAAGTAAAATTGAGTATAAGGAAGATCGAACAATAGAAAGCAAATATATGTGTTAGCATTGTAAACACTATAAAAATAAATAGAAGTTGACATGTGTTACAAGCTAAGCGGTCTAAACTAAACTAAAATTCAAAATTAATTCAACATAAATAAAAGATGTTTTAACTAATTTTAACGACTTGATCAAGACATGTTTTTACCAAATAGATTTAGCAATATGGTTACAGAAATATATAATCGTGACCTAATACTCGCAGAATATAAAAAATAATAAAACACACAAGCGATGATTACCTAACATACGCGATGAAGTGTAGGTACAATGCATCAATTGTGTAGCATCTACAATAAACGAATATTGATTACACAGAATTCATAACACAGACGAGGGAATGATTAATTATCTCGTTAATCTTTACAGTTTCTATTACAAACTAATGGAGCAGCAAGTACCTGGCTGCGTGTAGAGCAATTGACACTCAGTCAGTGCAACCAACAAAATGAATTTTCCCAACTCCCATGATTGTAGTGAGTGATGATGATGTACGAATGTTGACAGTGTCGCGGGGGTGCGCGCGCACCCCGCGGAGGCAAGCCGGGCGCGCGCGGGGCCTGCGCGGGCGCCGGCGTCGCTTTTCACCGTCGCTGCGCTGCGTACGCCTACCCGATATAAAAGCCTCAACCGCCCATTCACCCGCTCGCAGTGTGTGCTTGAACGTTACAGTGTCCACTTCACTCGTGCAAGGACTTACAGTTTAATCATGAATTCACGGTGTTTAATAGTGCTAGCAGCCGCCCTCGGCGTGGGTACGTAACATTTGAAATATTTAGGGTGCGCCCGCGACGTGATCGACGGATACCTGTGCCCAGTGACGGCGGAACTATCTAGATGTGTGGCTCGCTTGCTCTCATGTATCGATAAAAATGTAATTGGCGTAGCAACGCGAAAGCAGTTGAAGTGTTATCGATACAGTTTCCACACTTAAGCGTTGCAACTGCGCGCGCGCAACAAGTGTTGAGAACAGATAGATTGCGGCCAGCGATGTGGTGTAACGACAATGCCTTGCCCCGGTGACACACGGACTGATCGTATCAGTACTGGATATTTATTGTCAAAATCGTGTTGTGGAGCTTTTAAAGTACCAGTGTCCACTAGGCCGAAATTCATCCCAACCAAATTGTTACAAAAGTTGCCTAAAAACTACGAAATAGCATCAAGCAATATGACATTCTGACATCTTTGTAGAACAATGGAGTCGGTAACACATTGATGTAATTAATCACATAATGCTATACAAGTGTGTGAACTAGGTCTTATTGCGATGTCAGTCAACCCAATTTCTACTGGCACTATTATTTTTCACACATGTCAATGACCTCATAACGTCATAGTACAGAAAGTTTGAGCTGTTTCATGTTAACTGGAGCTGATATTTGTTCTCGAGTAAGAACATGCAGCTATCGACTGCATAGCACGAGAAAGCGGTTTCTCGAGTTTTCATAATCATTGTTTATTATGTCAAAACTACTGCCCGTTTAAAGTTTATCGATATTAATTTTATGTTTTATTGAAAGCTTTAATCGTGAGCTTCAAATGAAGAAGCTTTCACTTGAAACATCGATAACCATTAAACGCAGAAGAATAGACAGTACATTTCATTATTTCAATGGCTGCATAAAACATTATGGGTATAAAAATATTGCGTCATAATTTCTATGCAAAAAAATGCTGTGACCTTAGAGAAATGTTGTAATCCTTTTAACAGTATATTTATTCTTCACATACGAGTACAGGGTGTTGCGCAATCGAAATTGACTGATTAGCATTTTTCGCAATGCACGCACCCACTGCTGTAAAGTTATGACACAGATAATATTTGTTACTCAAAGCCATTGGAATGGGATCAATAGTTCCCACGTGCTACTACATAATTATTATCGAAAGTTGGTGCTTAAGTTAACTTAAGTTTACATAACGAGGGAGTTCCGAAGCAGTTTAGTTAAGTTATGTTTGTTTACAGAAATATCTTGGGCTCTTTCATAACTTTATCTCTCGATTTCTTGGCTCCAGTTATATTCTATGAATTACGAAGTCTTTAAAGGTCTCATCTTTCAAAGTCGTATAGAAATAGTCCCATGTCATGATGAGTTGTCACTTAAATATTCTGGCTAGAAAATTTATCTTGTTCAAGGGTAGCCTTTCATATTGTACCGAAGAGGATATATATATACATAAGCAATTATTCATTATTAATAAATAAAATATTCAGCCAATTACCGGTGACCATAGTCTCCGAACATCCTCCACATTATGGACTTCCTCATATACTTCTATAGCACTCATTTCCGTTTATCGATGAAGGAAGTCGAGTGTAATGACAATATCATTTCACATTGACTTGGAAAAAAGGGGCCCGTGGCTAAATAATAACAGCCGCACAGGTCGATCGATCAGGTTAAGCTACGCTTGCCGCGGTTGGTCTATGGATGGGTAACCACCTTTACATACCGAGACCCCTCCGCGCCTCTGAAAGCACGTTAAGCCGTTGGTCCTGGCTGTCATTCGTCGATCCTTAACAGTCGTTACGGGTAGTCAGAAGCCCGAAAGTCTAATAGCCAGTCTTACCAAGGGGTATCGTATTACCCAGTAACTGGGTTGTGGAGGTCAGATAGGCAGTCGCTCCATGTAAAATACTGATATTCAGCTGGATCCGGTTAGACTGGAAGCCGACCCCAGCATAGTTGGGAAAAGGCTAGGCAGATGATTGACTTGCAGAATTGTCATTGTCTTTCATAACAATCTGGGCTATTGATCATGTAAAGAGCTCTGAATAGATATTTAGCCAAGGATCTTCCCCCTATGTAATCATCGTCATCCTACACCTGCCTATTATATTCCAATTTATTTGGCGTCAACGCGCCATGTCTTCGATCTTCGTCTTCAATCTCTATTATCCTTCTTCAAAGTAGTCACTCCCATTCTAGTCTTATCATCTTTCACAAACATCGTTTCTTACTATCTATACTTATTATATTTTATACATTAGAACTGCAGAAGCGTACGCTTTCAAATCCCCGTCTGTGGAAACTATTTGATGAAACCTCCTTGACTTTTTCATTGCCATTTAACCTCTGGCTTATAAGTTAACGTAACTCAGACGTGTCCTTTCACATTCCTGCGAGAAGACATAGACAAGAAACTAGTATTACCTCATTTTAATCATTATCATTTAACAGCATTGACTGCTTGCTTTGTTTCATCCACTGATGAATCCTCAAACCTCTTTTTGGGTCATGCTTCCCTGGTACAATTTTATTATAAAATCAATTCTTGTTCACAAATTGATCTCCAGTTTCCAAGGCGTGATGCAAGTTCCCCCGAGGCAGGTTTTAAGTGATATCATTAATATAAAACTCGTGTTCTTCGGCAGGATGTTCAGTTTTCACTCTGAGGTTAGTTATGAGGTGCTTGTGGAATTCACCATTGTTAGGATTTCTAACACGTACCCAGTTCTCACGGACAACGCGATCAATTGCGCAAGCACCGATAATTCTCGACTTTTTCTTTAATAGAACAATCTTGAACGATGTGTGCTTGTTTTCTAATTGCCTACAAATAGCTTGAACAGCAAAAAATATAACCTTTAATTGTTTCGTGTGAGTCATTGTTATTGTTTTCGATCGTGTTAATCCATGGTTAAATTAAACCTAACAAACACTCGCAACGTTTTATTGGTCGAGTTATCTTAGTTAACTAAAAGTAACTTTAACGGCAGTTAGCCACGCTATCAAATATTCATAATGTCATTACTGCAAGCGTGAAGGTATTTGATTATCGAGTCTCGCAGTGCGTGCGCGAATTTCACGAGAGCAATGAAAACACGGAGAAAATATATCAGTTGCTTGAGTGCGCAGATAACTGTGCGTTAGATATTATCTGATATTGTTATAGCTTTTGAACGTGACTTTGTTCGAGAATGAACTACATACTCGTAATATATCACTAGCAACGTATAACTGATTGAGTTGATACATATATTTCCATAAAAAAATAACTGGCCACCACATAATCATGATGCTCGGACAGGCAGAAAAAAAAAAACAAAAGGCTGTCGTTTCGGCTTCTTTTTATTTTAAAAATAGACTCATCTGACATTTGATTTAAGAAGGTAGGTATACCTGTACAGACTGCAAATTATACAGTCAAAGATTGTCTTCAGTGACAGAGCTCGGATTTATTAAAGAAACGCCGCAAGCAAAGCTTAGGTAGAAAATGTAATGAGCAGACAGCAATAACAACGACTTTCCTTTGTAATCTTTTGTCCGTATTACCTTGGAGTGTTATTTCAAGAAACAATTTAAATAAATATTCTGAAAAAGTTACTTTTGTCGCTCGACAATAGTAGCTAAGAAGCTTAGTTTAATTGGTATTTTCGTAACGTTTTTCTTGATAAAAATAAAACAATAATGAATTCTTACAGAAAATATAGGTACGTCTATTACATTTTTTATAACGTTTCGCAGTTAATTTGCTATCGATAGTTATAAAAGCGGCCGTCAATTCGATCATGCAATGCGTGTTTAACAAAATATCCATCAACATTAAAGTTAATTGGATAATTTGGATACTCTCTCTGATAGAATGCGATAATTAAGGTGTAATTGAGTAATCTATTACGGTAAGAATATCATTATTTATTCGTTCGATAAATTGTTTAAGGTGTTGAGTAATTGTAAGCCATTGAACTGACTTGCCTGTATTTCAATCTGAGACGTTGTGGAACAAATGATATGTACTGAGATTGCATTTCATACTCCAAAGCTCTTAATAAAACAAAGTATTTTAAATACTAATGATTGAACAGGGTTTCGGATGTGAGTGGGTTTATCTAAAGGCTTTATTTAAATAGCTTTATATAGCCAATACGCCCGCCCTCTCTTACATGGGACTTCAAAGCCTTCAAAGACATCAATCCAACCTTAACCGTTTTTCCACAGGCTCTATCTATGAAATTCCTCAAGACCCTACTCTACACATAATTATCCTCATATGAGAAAATCCATAACGTACCTTTGGCGTAGCCATTGTTATTTAACGTTTGTTTACTAAAGATTACGAACCACACTTGTCAAGATAATTCTAAGGTTACATACAAAAATAAAGTCAAAGTTAATCAAGAGGTCGTTTGACCGGAAATCCACGAAATAATTAACGATATTGCACCTAAACAATGCACCGGAAACTGTTGTTCTTAGGCAAAAATACACCGTCGACAATGATATCTCACGGCTGAACATTTTATTGAACAATGCATTGCATCCTGTATGTTCCCATCCTAAATACAATGACTGGTGATTCTTATAAGAAAATATAAAGTTTTTTTTTTCGGTATTGTATTGGTCATTGGCAGAAACATGAAGATGATTGTTTCTAACAATACATCTGTAAAACATGATTTCACTTGAGTCTAATAATAGATAAAACTGCGGATAATTGCGTATCACAGTAACAGTAGCAATGACTTTCATTCTGACAGTTCAAAAACATTCATTGCGTTATTAACGTTGTCGGGCAGACACAGTTTTGGAACACATGAAGCAATGTATGTGATAGTATGTTACGCAATTAGGGTGCTGTTTGATCTTAACTAGAAGCAAACTGCCTGAATGCAGGCTTCATCGTTTCTACTTCTATGAGCTAAAAAGTTTAAACCAAAAACAATTGACTGTCTACTATCGAACAGAATCTAAATTCAAATAAAAATCGACTTTAACCTTCTTTTTCACCTGGTCCATTCAATCACTTGTGTTTAATTCACACTTCGATCGCCTACAACTGGCATAACCTACGCCGAGAACCTAGTGTAGTTACAAGCCAGTGATTGTCTGTCCTTCGAGCGCCGATATAAATAACCTCTTGTTAGCCCTACGCATTGTGCTGTTGTTTACTTTTTTTTACATCCATTGGCATCACCATGCCTTGTTTTTGTAACCATTTTCTAGCAAAACGGGCCTCGAATTTAAAAGGATAATTAAATTTCAGTAGGTGTTATTTTTCCGGATTCCATTCTGATATTCACCATTTAATTTTAGTGTCCATGCAATTGTGTTTAAATACACTGAAGATTATGCAAATATTATATATTATCATGAACTCATCTTTGTATACTTTTAAAGCTTCAAAATGCTGCAATCGGAGTTACAGTTCGACACACTGCATTTAATTAGTCTGTGCCATTTATAATTTTGCAAGTGCCACTAAAATGTTGCTTTACTCTACCCTTTAGATGCGCATGAGTGGTTCGAAATAGAATTAGTGATTACGTAACGATTACGCGACGACACCTGTGCGCACGCCCAGCCTCTTGGGTACACGTACGATGTGAATTTGTATTGCTCATTAATTTGTTATAGGGTCGTTGGCTAAACCTCAGGCATTGTAATGTATCAATAAAATAAAACATGTAGTTTTAAGAATGATCTATTAGCTGTAACCAAGTGAAATGTAGACGATTAGAAATCTATCAAAACATCAAATAGTTTACTACAAAATCTAAACTATTGTTTCCAAAATATCAAAAATACACAATAGCATCACAATTACACAATAAGCCATTCAAATTAACAACAACACAACAGATTTTTAATATTACCCACAAATTAAACACGATACTCTCCATTACCTTTTACATAATCGCCTCTCATATTAAATATAAATGCTCCCATTAAAGCTATTATAGTCGCAGTGAGCTTAGGAACTTTCACCGTCCAACAATAGTTAGCTACAACAACATCTAGTTGTGTGTTACGTACGTCAGATTAGACCATGAGCCAGTAATCATTTCTTTTTAGACATTATCAACGTGAGCGTGAACTCTTTTAAAAGTGGAACGTCGTATTCGAATCGGTTGTTGAACTGATTTTTTTAGGCTGTGGCCATTTTGTTTTGAGTGTTTTATTAGGTTAGGTATTTGATTTGTCTGTGTGACAGCGTCGTTTTAGGTCTATTTTAAATGCATTTGATATAGAAGATTATAATTTAGACTTCTGTAGAGAGTAATAAGCATTATAATTAGCAAGTTTTAGGCAAAATATTGCAATTAGGCTTAAAACCTTGCTTTTCAATTCAATATTATTTTAATACTATTCCACATCCCTATGAAAATGAGATATAAAAAAATGCAAAATAGACGTGAGCTTATTTATTTGATATTATTCAACGGCCTACATGATAAAGGTCAGTGTGAGTGAGATTACTCAACTTCGCAGACGCGGGCGCATCGTCTTAACGAAATCGAAAGTTCCGCCCACTTCTCGTCGGTAGGTAAATTTTTGAGGCTTTCGTTTTCAAGCTTTATTTAATGTATTACATGACCTTTGTCATAAGAATGTATCATGTTTATGTAATGTGCACATTTGGGGCCATTACACAATAGGTGTAATTTGCTGTATTAATTTCTCTCGGCTAGTGACTTGCTGTTTCTTGTGTATATTGTCGTGTTATAGCCATAAGTGTACATTGTTTGTAACACAATGCGATGTTCATGAATATTGTAAAAATAATGGCTAATGATTATCTGAGGGAAAGCTTGGCTAGGTGATTGTGGGTTTGTGAACATGGTCAGACGACAGTGTAATTGCTTTTTTAATTGCATAAGTACCTTTTTTATTACTGTCAAGACGTGTTTAATCGTCAATTTTATGAGATCATGTTTTATCTTACGATTTATTTTTATTGCAGTGTCATGTAAAAGAAAATTATCTTTCGTTTTCAAGCCCTTTCTTAGCTTGTGAATTTTAATCACATATATTTTCATTTACCTACTTCGAGTTCATAGTACAAGTACCCACAAACATGTGCCAAAACCAAGTAAAAAATCACGTCATTGCAAAACAATTCCCCAGTAGCCAGTAGTACTGTTACATAATACGTTATGACAAGGCAGCACCGGGCAGATCAATAATTATGTCATGTGCACACGCGGGGTCCGGTGTCGCCCGGGCATTGCGCAACCTGTCCGGTTCACTGCACACATGGCCCGATTACTGCTGACACTAATACGTCACTGTTCATCAGGTATTTTGTATTACAACTAGGCTTGAGCATTCTTGCCAGCCTGAGCTTTTTCCATGAAGCATACGGAATCGATATTCAAAATCGTGACAGCGTCACGATTTTGAATATCGATTCCGTATGTCCCAGTGTGCGAAAATCAAATTATAAGGCCTGTATTCTGTATTTTTGTGTGCGAAAAACCGAATAACTAGACCGGTATTGTAGAACAAATGTGTTCTAGATGATTCTGGATTCAGTTTTCAAAGCAATTTAGTTGAGAATATTGACTTAGGACCATTCTAAAATATGGGAGAGGGAGAGACTTCTGTGTCACACAGTCCATTATATTTAATACAATCTTTGCCCTCAAACATTGTGTGAAATCCACTTAGTTCCAACACAATAAGTATACTAATGTTTGACATGTGTAATCAGCACCTCGTTTCTGCGATGTTCGCTCGCTCCACAAACTTAATGAGCGATTAAAACCCCAGTCATCTGCCAATTAGCAGATGTAATTGGCGTAAAACAAGCATAACGCGACCCGAAGAGCGGTGATCCGAATTTTCAATGATATCGAAATCGCTCCACATTTGTACTACATTGCTTATTAGTCTGGCAGCCGAGGTATGCCAGGCACGCGACTGTGGTTCACCTCGATATCGACGTTTGATTTTAATAAGAAAAGTTGTTTGCGAACACTTATGCAGATGAGTATAACCTACAGCTTTTTCGTAGGAACAATTTAATTCAAGGTTAAAGAATAAAAACGGATTTTACCGGCGATTTTCATGTTTATTTTTAAAAACAACATCGTTGGCAATTGATATGCATTGTAGCTAACATAGGTTAATAATCGATGTTTTATGATAATGACTTAACTTGCTGATCGATAACAAGGAACTAAAGTATGGTCACTTTTTGCTTATTTGTATTAGAACAGAGCAAACAAAAAGCCGATGCATTTCTAATGATTACATAAAACAATTAGTATTGTTTTCATCAACATTGTGTTAATCAGCTTTGTAGTTATGCTCAGTACGATTAAATAACAAAATGTGTCGATTTATTTGCAAGATTATGAAGCTAGTGTGAAGAATCTTAAACTAGCATATCGATAATAAGAGGAAAAAGCATTGTATCCTGTTTCATTTCTCTACTTAATGCTAAATATCAAACCGGTCTCGAAAGTTGTTAGAGCCATTTCTAAGTTTATAAGTCGATTGAATTTACAGCAGTCCCTATAGAATTTATCGAGTTAATGCACTTGCAAATCGTCGAACATTCTAGAGAGAGTAATGTGTTGCAAAACTGTACGGATGAGGGCTTTCTTCTCGCAAATGTCAGCCGGTACAGGTGACACATATGTTGTGACATAATGTGACATAACTCCCGTACGGGGAAGCGGCGCGTACGCAAACAAGGTGTTAACGCGTCAAACATAAATTACGTATACCACATTCAATGCTCCTAAGGTAATTTAAACCGCATTCAGACATAAAGAAACATCAACGACTTAGATTTCTCACATAACGTTCTTTTAGCATCATAATTTATGTTTCCGCGTGCCGAAAATGAACGCTGAACTGTATTGTTTGAGTAAGACTTGTAAATTTGGTAACAGTGATTACCCAAAACGGGATTACCTCATGTATCAACGAACAAAGACTACACGTGCTAACCAGGTAGTGTAGACTCGTTGTTGCCTCATTAGGGTCTGCGTTCCTTGGAGAAAGAGCAGCCCTGCCCGAGCCCAGTCTGTTTCAACATCGCTTGCGCACCATAATCGTTATTTAGCAAACCCCCCCTAGCGGTTTATTTTGTAATTTCATTAAAATTCAAACATTGTGATGTGTCGTTACACCACCGCTGTTGCAAATATTGGCATTTTGTCAAACAGTTATACATTTGAAGGCGTTTGTAGATTATGCAAAGCAATTGGTATTCGAAACTTGTCCGAGGAACGATAACAGCCACAGTGTAGGTACCATCTACAGCTTTCAACGACAAAATAATATATACTTTTCTCTATCAACACGGATTCTCCAACAAATTCTAACCTAATTTTCTCTTTGCAGCGGTCGGACAGGAGTCCTTCAAATGTCCCGATGACTTCGGCTTCTACCCCCACCACCTCTCCTGTGACAAGTACTGGAAGTGCGACAATGGTGTTGCTGAACTCAAGACTTGCGGCAACGGACTTGCCTTCGACGCCACTGACTCCAAATACCTGACTGAGAACTGCGACTACCTCCACAACGTCGAGTGCGGAGACAGGACACAGCTTGGTACGAAATTGCACTTCATTTTGTTTCATATCTTCGAAAGCAGAGAGATTAGAAATTTTGCGAATATTACAGTTTAAAAAGTATAAAACTAAAATATAATAGAACAAAAAGTATCGTCAGATTTTACTTGTCACGATTCCGTCGATGAACAATTCGGCCATCTGTCTCATAAAAATCGAAAGGAATGCTTAGCAACAATAGTATTTGCTAGCGCAAACGGTCAAGGTCGCCGGTTTTACATAATCGCACATGTGTCATAAGGATAATATTATTCAAAATACAAATCTCCACCAGGATGTCGTAAAGGTCACTCGGCCAATTGACACCATACAGAAATATCTATACATACATAATGTATAACGTATTCTTTACATCACCTGATGCTCAAATATCTATTTTATGCAAATATATTTTACCCATATCACTGCTTACTTTGAACTAGAGCCACTTCTTAAAATTTAATTTTATTGCTGCCAAGCTCAGTAGGTAGCTTTTTTGTCGAACTCTTTGATGGCTTTTTTATGGAAATGAAGATTGAAAGCTTTTTGCTGTTTTTGATTGATAGCCAATTATCCTCAAAGCGGAGTGACATTTCGGAGAACCATGAATGTTTTGATGAAGGGTTTTTTGTAGTTTAGCTATTATTTATGAGTCCTTGCCCGGACCATTAAAAAAACAATGAGTTCTTGTCCTGTTTTAAACCAATTTACGACTCTTTATTTGTTTTTCGTTCGTCTCGTCAATGTCTCCTTTCGTTCCACAGAGCCTCCGATCACAACCCCTCACTGCACGCGGCTGTACGGTATCTTCCCTGATGAGAACAAATGCGACGTCTTCTGGAACTGCTGGAACGGTGAAGCCTCCCGCTACCAGTGCAGCCCCGGTCTTGCCTACGACAGGGAATCCCGCGTGTGCATGTGGGCTGACCAGGTCCCCGAATGCAAGAACGAGGGTACGTAACATTTGAACGTTATACCAGTACCTTGATCTATACAGCACCTTTATTGATTTGCGGTTGAACTGTCGATCTGTGTGGTCTATGTTAATGACAGTAAGAGACCGCAGATCTTCAATCCTTGAAAATGTAATTCAAGCTCAAGAATTGTTTGCAATTTTATTGCAATGATTGTTGTGGATATAAATCTATAATAGTCGTGCAGTCGGATCAAACGACCTGTCTGCTTTGTTTATTGTTAAAATGTGAACATGAATACTAAGAATCTAAAGCACATGAAGCCTTTGTGCACGTACTATTCCAGTGAACTTACTTCAACTTCATCACCGCTGTAGCTGCTGAATTTCGGTTTCGCCTTCCGCACTCTCGCTCACGTAACCTCTTTGGTGTTTCCCAGAAGTAGCGAACGGTTTCTCTTGCCCCGCTCCCGGTGAGGTGTCAAACGCTGGCTCCTTCAGCCGTCACGCCCACCCCGAGGACTGCCGCAAGTACTACATCTGTCTGGAGGGAGTCGCCCGCGAGTACGGATGCCCCATCGGCACCGTGTTCAAGATCGGAGATTCTGACGGTACAGGCAACTGCGAAGACCCCGAAGATGTTCCCGGATGGTGAGTTACCTTTCTAAAACCTCGTGTACATATTGCATACACACCACATCATAGGACATACGCATTTCAACATCAATCTAGTTCAACTTCTCATGAATCATGTTTCATACAACTCTTGATATTAAAAACTGCATGATCGAATGCGGATGTCCTATCCACACCGTTCAAGTAACGCAACTAAGACAGGCAGCTTGAACGCACTATAGGACTCTTCTACTCACTGGTTGAATACTGGTTCTGTGGTGTTACCAGCGTCTTGTGTGGTACATTAACATCTAGTACCTAGCCTAATCATGGACACCAAGAAAGTATCCTCATGATCATGAAATTCTTGACCAAAATCACTAATATTGAATGGGCTCCCAAACATTAATCTGGTATAACGATATTCTTGGTGTCCCAAAACCCTGAGACCCTGTAACCACTTCACACAACCAATGTCGTCCTTGTGACTAACAACTCTTCTTGCACAAAAATAATGAAACATAATACGAACACAGATCGGTTGCACTTCGTGTTGCCATAGCTTTATTATACACGAATCGATCAGCATTGTACAGATGTCGTTGTAGGTAGACATAGGTGGATACGTATTAAAGCTCGCCCACCTGAATAGCTGGCCGCAAGTATGCGGTCCGGAGCCTTGCACGCTTGCGCCATTTAGGACACTTAGAAATTAACATGACTTAGAGCAAAATAGTGCGCTCACAGTCGTGTCATGCGCGGACGACCGTGGTCAATGCCGACCGGTACATAACGGAGTGCGTATGGTAATGACCGTTGTTTCACTCAGACATATCGTATCGACCGTAACTGTTCGAGTATGACACAAAGGTTGAATTATCAATGCCTTTCATAAAAAAAAGGTTGAATTTATCAATGCCTTTCATAAAAAGAGGACATGTTCAAAAGAATGCCGGTGACTGGCGCAGACTTGCTATCATGAAATAGTTATGAGTTTTTTTTTTTAACTCGTTGCGCTCGAACGTACTTGCTTGTCATTTATGAAAGTATCTAGTGTTCGCTCATGTATTTCAACAACTTATCAGTTCTACGCGCAGTTTCTACAAAAAATCAGTTACATTTATCTGAACCAAACTATTCGTCTATTGAAACAATGAGAAAACTTTCAAAATCTTTATATCCGGTTCATGGTCTGTGTACGTCGAACAATCGCAAGTAGATCGATACTGAGATGCGCCTGCGCCGGTCACGATGTAACCACATTAACTGAAGGTCGTAGAACCAGTCGTTTTCAAAAGACTGCGAGAGCTCCGGATCACATAATTGTCTGCAAAGAAAAACAAACGTTAGATAACGCTAGTTGGAAAAGCGAGCGGATATAATTCTTGTTGCCATTTCAAGGCGGTTTACTCTTTAACGCCGACTGTGTACAAGATTACATTACACAATTCTCGCAGCCAGTTACCACTCGCGTAGTAAAAGTTGCTAGAAATTGAGATAGCCATTTATGTACTCACTCGTCGTCGATAGGCATAAGACATAGAGTTAAGGCGAGCTAGCAGTCGAGGCAGGTAGTAAGGTGCGCGTACATTTTCAGCGAGGACTACTACGGGGATCTGGATCTGAAGACGATCCGCAAGAGCGAGCTGCTCGCCGGCCTCCAGCAAGATGGCCAGACCCGCAACACGCCCAAGCAGCTCAAACCCCGCCCCCAAAAGGAGAACTAAATACAATTCCCCACCCCCATAACCTTTTAATACTCACATAGTTTACTATAAACCAATACTCTGCGCGCACTACGAGCAACCAATCTGACAATTCTGGCTGAATACAGATACATTAGCTTTGTAAAAAAAAGAAAAACGTTGCTCATGGTGTGTGGAGATCGTGTTCCAGGTTCAAAAATATTCGATTGTTTAGTGAGTGAGCTACAGTTGATATGTATCACTTCTAGTTGCCAAATACTTCTCGTTGTAGCTTCTTCGAACAGTTTCATTGAGGCACGTTAGGAAATTAGTAAAACCATACAGCGATAGATATATTTATTATTTTTACATTATATCTTAGTATTTATAGTGTCCTTTCAACATTATTATATCGAAACCAGTTATCCCAGCCTGTATAAAGTTTGCACTATAAACAACTCAAGCGTTAAAGGAAGTTGTTTTGCATTTATGACAACGTAGTTCTGTTTTAAATCCGTAAGGACATCGATATATCATTGTATCCGCTTAAATACCATGACCTTGTAAATATATTATTGTACTGAATTATTTCGCTGCGACTGAGTGTTGTTGTTTGATAGAAACTGTAATACTTAAGTTTTATTTTTAGTGATAAAATAAACAAAAATTTATAAAAATTATCCTCTGTTGTATTAATTTCCTGTGTGTAGATGCACTTTAGCACCGATACCTAACATTTTCCACCACACTGTTTTCTGTTTCATTTCACTTTCTAATATATTAATATTCTCTTGGTTCTTTTAGTAATTTTCTTCTGTCTAATCATTATTATTACTGACTGTAACAGCCAATCGTCATCCTTGGGAATCCAGGTACGTTAATCCTTCTTTAACGTTGAAACAAATGCATTTTATGGTGTAACTTTCTGTAAGTAATATCTTTGTTAAAATTTCTATTAAATATGCATCTTAATCTAAGTTTCAACAGTGAGCATGAGTCTTTCTACAATACACTTCAATGAAAGTCGATTTAATGGCGTAGTACCTCATGAATATTATCTATCTGCGCTAGTATCATCTTAACATCTTTTTGCTATGTGTGTAGAAAATGTAGATAGCCAAAACTTTATGCAATATATCTACTATTGTAGATACTTTCACCTTAAAGCCTCACGTATTGATGAAGAAAAGCAAAGTACACATGCAAAGATAGATAATATTCGAGTGCTAATTTCCTAGGTGTCGTAAAAGGTGGATTGACAATACCATTCACAAGTCAACTAAAAGCATATACTGCGACAGCAGTTTCTCCTGATCATGCTCATGGTAGTGAAGCTCCAGTTACTTAAGGAACTGATAAATATACTATTGTTACAAAAGGAACTGATTGTGTATTTTATCAGTAATGCACAAAAGTTCCTGTAAGCACAGTTGACCATGCTGATAAAATGAATACGCATAACGACGATAAAGAAGATATATTCTCCCAATCTATATAGTTAACTAAACTATGGCAGTTGATTCATAACGTGATAACATTACAGCGAGGATTACTACGGTGACGTCGACCTGAAAGCTTTGAAGAAGTTGGGATACTGAATGTCAAGGAGCGGCTCGAAGGACAGACTGAAGCTTAATCCGTTCCATTTGTTATAGTGTACGAACGGCCTCTTCAGAGTCATATGTTATTGTTAGAGCCCCATGTGCTGTAGTGACTAGTGACGTCACATCGACTGTAAACCATCCAGCATGATGATTGACATTCGATAAATTATTATCTTTTTTTTCTCTTTATCATTTGTGTGAAGATGATCTGTTTTAGTCTGTACAAGTGCGTCTAGTGATTTATGAAAGGTTTTTTGTCTGTCTGAAGAGGCGCTCGAGTATTTCTAAGCCATGGGTTTCGAAAGTGAATCGAATCCCACAATATTTTTGGTCTGTTTTGTCTGAAACATTGTTGCCAAATTTTGGAAATCTTCAAAAACCTTGACATGGTACCAACACAATGTGCTGGTGCTGTGTCGAAATATATGTTGTTCTTAGTCATAAAACTTATGTAAGTTAAGTTTAGCGAACTTATATTTTTAATATTTTTTGTAAATAAATAATATTTTTATACAATAACTTTTTTATTTCAATCAAGTATCTTAGCTTTTTCTGATTACCAATCACAAAATATATTAATTATGATTTTATGTTTAATTTGACCTTAGAGTGAGTGACAAGAAAATAATCAAACTAATAATTAGGTATAATTTATTTAGTAATCATTTCAATAAATTAAAATGCAATTTGCCGATAGAGTGTTAGACTTAAATAAGACATTAATAATAATCTAGGCGGAATCTAGTAGCCAAACTAGATTTACGACCAATTAATTGCTCAATTCAACTTATTGATACGTATTTGAACAAGGTCTGTTAGTGTTACAACATTTTAGTTACAAGAGTGCTTAAAGTACACGCCCTGTCTGATTTCACTCTAGCCAAGCATGACTATATTAACCTATTTTCAAAGGATTGTTTACCAGTAGAGGTAGCAAAAGCCTTAACATATAATATTACAAATACTGTGAATTTAGACATCGAGTTTGGCGATGTTACCAAGCTGCAGCTGACGGATGGCATCTTGACGAGACATGGCTATGTGGGTGGAGGTCCAACCTGAAAAACGAATGATGTAGGTTCAGTAAGAGTAATGACTAATAACGATGAAGGTGAAAGAAAGATTGAGAAAATTCTAGATCACACACACGGTTATTAAAAGTAACCTGCAAAATCAGCTGTTGCATATTCTTAAAACTATTATTATTATACTGCAATAGGAAGAAACTACGACTGT
Source organism: Amphipoea lucens (assembly GCA_947508005.1). Classification (NCBI taxonomy): domain Eukaryota; kingdom Metazoa; phylum Arthropoda; class Insecta; order Lepidoptera; family Noctuidae; genus Amphipoea; species Amphipoea lucens. Next base: position 18,183,336 of record OX382359.1, on the reverse strand, counting down.
CTTTTCTAAATTAACTCGAATAAAGCGACACATACGCAACATCCATATATTCTAAAAACTCTAATTACTGCAATGTAGTAATCTCTTATGAAATCTAACATATGACCATTTTAATTAATTATTTAGGCAACGGTTGAGCATTCGTTAATTAGGTTGTATCCATTCGCATCGTAATAAACTTATAATTGAGCAAATACCTAGTAAATTGTATTGATGTTGAAAAATAAGGAGCAATGTTAATGACTGAAATGAAGCACATTAATCTTGCAACAGTCTGTGTCTAATAGGCTATCTTGCCTAACATATAATAAAGACTTTAACAAATAATAGACGATAACATAAAGTATTGAACTTACTTTGAGTATTAACTATAGAATTCTCTGAGAATACAGTCTTGGTTTCACCAGGGTTCAGTATTGAAGCAGGTGCAGCTAATACAATAGGTGACGGTGGAGGGGCAAATGTTGCTGTTGGTGCTAATGGTGAAATAGGTGCAATTGGGGCAATAGAGCTTGATAGAGCAAGAGGAGCTGGTGATGCAGATGGTGCAGGAGTGGGTGCAGCTGGTTGGACTGATGTTGATTGAGGAGCAAAGACTTCAGTGTTGATGGCAGTCGATGAGCAGTCAACACGAGTAGGGTAGTCGCACACGCCTAGTTGCTGGAAATATAAAAAAGATACATAAAATTATACGTTTATGCTCACTAGTTCCTTCGCGTAGTTCCTTTGAGGGAACTACTGAGAATTTTTGGATCAGTAGTTCCTTTGCAAAAGCTGAAGGAACTACTGAGACTAGAAAATTCCTTTAGCAGTTCCTTTGAAGGAACTACTGAGAACTTTTTGATCAGTAGTTCCTTTGCAAAAACTGAAGGAACTATTGAGACTAGATAGTTAACACAATCTCATTATATTAAGGAACTTTCCTTATTACTTAGACGAGGTGAAGACGGAATATTGAAAGTGTTATTGACAGTAGCTATAAGTAGCATGAATTATTTAGTAGGTAATAAAACTGAACCTTTTTATGGCATTGAAGAAGTAAATTCTATAAAAAGGGGCTACGGAATTGCGTAGGCACTTAATAAAAGTACTATAAAACCATGCTGAACTGGTCATATTGCAAATAAGGATTTCCATATTGAAATGCCTGCATTGAACACCTATGTGAAATGAGTCACTGTTTCCAGAGCGAGTACTTATTGAGAAAAAACCAATAAGGTTAGGCAATCCTACTAATAAGTACTAAAACAATTCTGTTATGACGACTAAGTAGGTAAGTAGAGCAGATAGCAAACCTAATAAAGTAGTGGGTGGTAGCATCTCTCATCTATTAAAATCATTAAGGCGATAACCTAGATATAATCTTACAAATACATTGAAAATAATTGAATGAAGCATGGGCATTAGCAACCTCATTGGAGTACCAAGTATCTCAAAATCAATATGCGCGGGTCAACTGTCAAGTAAAAATGGGTACTATTAAAAAAAAAACTCAAGTTTTGGAGTTGTGAAACCAGTTCATACGTTAAAAATAACTTGCTCTAGCTATGGTAAACTTATACCAGGATACTGAATGTTTTATTTTAATCATAAAATTAAAAATAAATTACTCTCATCAATGAAATATTCGATGAACTTTAATTTTTATTACTTTTCTCGCTGAGCTATGCGGAAGGTACATGCATAAAATAAGCTTGAAGGATGGGTTGCTTATCGATAAGTTAATTAATGGAGAATAATATAGATGTAAATGAAATACCTGGTTGTATGAAAGGTCAGCAGGACACTTGAATTTGACAGGCTGTCTTCCAACGCATACGAAGAACTCGTTACAGTCTAGTGCGCTTCGGAACGCTTCGAAGTCTTTTCTACATTGTGGCTGTGTTGGTGGCTGTTCTCCTGGTGAAAGAATAGTTTAATTAATTTATATGTTCTCAGTTATCTGTAGTCGACTAAGGCACAGTTCATGGTTAAGTAATATCAGATGGTTTCCTTTATAATGAAATAATTTTATCCAATAGCAATCATTTCAGTAGACAGTTGAAGGATTTTGTATAAACTTTCGGATGAACTATCTTTGATGTGTAATTATCACACTAATATGAAAGATATCAAAAGGATTATAGGTAAATTTAATTTTTTTTAACCAAAATAACGCCGGCTTTCTCCAAAGGGGTAGTCAAAGATGAGCTTTTTTTATCCATATTTGGCATAGGTAACGTTATGTTAAAACATCCACATAAAAGGGGGCGAGATCCATTCTGTTTTTCTATCAGGAACTACTTTTACTAGACCAGGGTTCACATTTAGCATCACAAAAACATTCAGAGGTTATAGGCGTGACCAGTGCACCAGGTCAGAGGCACATTCGTATTTCGTAATACGACGACCCGGCTGCGGATTTTATATAACCTGACATTTCCACGTCTGGCGACATCTTCTAGTGGTTATATTATTTACATATCCGTCCCTAAGTAGCTATGAAGGTTCATATAACTTAGAAAAGGTGAATAGGTGGGATTTTATAACAAAGTGTAAATGTTGATTATTCATCCATACTAATATTATAAATTCGACAGTATGTCTGTCTATCTGTCTGTATGTTTACCTTTTCACGCCTAAACCACTGAACCGATTTAAATGAAATTTGGTATAGAGATAGTTTGAGTTCCGGGAAGTTACATAGGATTGTTTTTATCCCGATATTCCCACGGGATCGAAACTTATGCGGGTGAAACCGTTTGGCGCAGCTAGTCCTGATATAAAGGACGGTAGAGTAACCGAGTCGTTTTAAACCATAATATTCATAGATACGTCAGTGGTGAGTGTGGTGACCAAACATGCACCCTAATTGCGTAACACACTATCGATCTCAATCTGAATCATTTTGAAGGATATTGCTGATCCATTACTTCATATGTTTGAAAAATGTGTTTGCTCACGACTTAAATAGCGCAATGAATGTTGTTGAACTGTCAAAATGAAACCCAATGATAGTGTGTTACGCAATTACCCCGCAGTATAAGCCGGCCTCTCAATCTATTGAAACTTCGGACACACAGCTACACATCAAGCTATACATAACCAGTATAAGCTGAGTTCTGATTGTATGAAAAACCTATACAAATCGAAGTCAGCTAAAACTGAAAATGTATAGCTTGATGTGTCGCCGCTTGTTGTCGCCGTGTGTACTTACGTTAGACCAGTTCAAGATCAAAGTATTACTACCTCTGACGTTCGGACTACTATAGGTACTATTAGTTATCCATAATAGCACAGTAGGTATAGCTATGCATAGTTTGAATGATAGATCGTGAACAGCAAAAAAGAAAAATATTTTGTGATTTTTATCAGAAGGCTAATTCTCATAATGAAAGACTTTCAAAATCTAGTAGCAAACTTATCTCAGCGGCAATCAAACGTCAAAATTGTAGTAAAATGCTATGCAATTTTTGACAGATTACGACTGAAATTGATTTGTGAACATTCATAAAAATACGAGAATTGCCCTTCAGTTCTTGGATATCCATCCAGAAGAAGAAGTAGGGCGAGGATAAACTGATCAACCAAAGGAACTAAGTAATGTTTGTTTTCTTCTAAATCAAACATTACTAAAAAAAAAAGTTACTTAAAATACATGTTCTTGCAGTTTTCTTCAATTTCGAGCGGCCATTGTTGTTTATATCGTTGGCAAATTTAGAAACGCTTGACTTTAATTTCATGTGCATTACGTACTAAATAAACAAGATACATAAATTCAATTGCGTTAAGTTTTAAATCATCTCCGGTCATGTTGAAATGTTATCTTAGTGACATATTCACAAGTAATTATATTAAATGAGCAGGTTTTACGACGTCTCTAGTGATGAAAGATTTAATGAAATTGCAGATTAGTATGCGTTTAAGTATAAGAAAATTAATTGAAATTGAGATACCTTGAAAATAATGAAAGTTAGTAATAACTATGAGTAAGTATAAAGGTAAGTTAGGTGGAATCGTAGATTAGTAGAATGACGAGAACGAGGCCGCGAGTTCGAATCTCTCCTGTTACCAAATTTACATGACGTAAATCATACTATACAAATCACTTATACTAGCACACCATGGTGTAGTTGAGAGGCTTATAGAGGTATGAGGAACAGGGTGTAAAGCTCACTCATCCCCCAAAGAAGAGAGAGGATTCTCCGACCAGACGGGCGTTGTGTCTGGCGGGCAACTGATCGATGATTCATGTCGGGCCGTTGTATTTATGCTAGTTGCGCGGTAAACTCTACTTGCGAGATGCAGGATTTTGCGTGACGTCTGAATGAGTTTAAAAAAAGCTATCTTTTAAAGACGACCCGTCTTCAAAAAATCGTTTTTAGCGATGAGATCGCCCATTGTTTCACCCTATGTAAACTTTATTCATTCTGTAATTTATATGGTCACCATCTGCCTAGCCTTTTCCCAACTATGTTGGGATCGGCTTCCAGTCTAACCGGATGCAGCTGAATACCAATATTTTACATGGAGCGACTGCCTATCTGACCTTCACAACCCTGTTACTGGGTAATACGTACGATACCCCTTGGTAAGACTGGTTGTCAGAATTTCGGGCTTCTGACTACCCGTAACGACTGTCAAAAATCCACGAATGACAGCCGGGACCAACGGCTTAACGTGCTTTCCGAGGCATGGAGGGGTCTCGGTATGTAAAGATGGTCACCCATCCACAGACTAACCGCGGCAAGCGAAGCTTAACCTGATTGATCGACCTGTGCGACTGTTATTATTTAGCCACGGACACCTCTAATATCGTGTAGTTAGCTATTTATCTTAATAACAATACACAATATAAGTAAAAGTATTAACGTTGTTACAAAAAGGTACTTACTCAATTTCCTGCTCTCACAATTCACATTATCAGAATAATCGCAGTACCCCTGACTGCTAAACAGCAGCCCAGTCGGACACTCCTGCTCCACTGCCCACCCATCCCAACAGTTCAGGTAGTTGTTACACAGCTTCGGCGAAGGTATCTGTGACCTCTTCCCTTCGCACAGTGGGTTCGGTTCGATCACTGGGTCTGGAGTGTGAGTCAGCATTAACTTGTTGTGGTACTGTGGGTCTTTCTGGATTTGTTGGATGACCTCGTTGGATACTGGGATCGTGAGGGAGAATACGTTGCCAAAATCCTGTTGGAATAAATTGAGTATATGGTTTGGTAATTCATTGATAAGAATTAATAACACTTGTTTGTGGATTTTTACTACAGTCCATAAAATAACGTAACATAACATTACGCCTTTAACCCCCCAAAGGGTCAGCCAGAGCTATCTTCTTCCTTCTATAAAATTACCGTTCGAATTTAGTGTGGTCTGACACTAGATCTTTCCCCAAGATTAACGATCGACCTTCTACTTTTCTTTTATTTCATCTCTGTTACCATAGACTAACTAAGACCAGACAGGAAAAATGCTGATATTGGGGCCACTAAGAGATTTTTTTTGACGATATGTCTACAACAATAGGCTACTAATTAACTACATATTTATTTATCCATTTATTTCAGGAATCAAGGCCCATATAAACACATCATCATCATTATAATCAGCCTATAATGTTCCCACTGCTGGGACACAGGCCTCCTCTCAGTGAGAGGGAGTGGGCCGTAACCACCACGCGGGCCCAGTGCGGGTTGGAAGATCTCACCTCTTCGAATTTTTGGTTCTGGAACATGCCGGTTTCCTCACGATGTTTTCCTTCACCGTTTTGAGAGCAGTGGTGATGAAATAATTTACAAGTAAAGAGCCTGTCTGGATTCGAACCTACGACCTACAACTCGTAAGTCGCGGCCGTTACCATTTGGCTACCACTGCTTTCAATATAAACACATACAATACAATATTAATATAACTTAAAAATACTATAAATACATACAACATTGTAATTACACTAAAAACTAACGCACAAGAAGTATCTGCGTCGTGTTTCGTTGACTGGTGTCATGTAGCCGGCTACGAAACCGGCGGTACACAACACCCTTCGGCCAGAACTCTTCCTTGAGGAACTTCTCGTGATGATGTGTCGGAACACGCACCACGAACGACTAATGATATGACTTATGAAGTCATAAAAGTTTTAAGCTTATGTGTAAATACTATTACTTACTTTAATAAAACCGAAGAATGGGTTCAAGAAACTTCCATAATAAGGCAGGTGACCAGCGTTGAGTTTCAGGTTTTGCAGGAACGGATTATCGGGGTAGGGGTTGGAATAAGTCTTCACGAGGTTTCCATCCTCATCGTAAACTGTAAAAACAAGCAGAATATATATTTTTTTATATGTGAATGGGAGCCCGACAAAAATTTGCGCCGGTTGCAAAATCGCAAAATCCAAACTCCAAACGTTCTTCGTTTGTTATTTCGCTTCAGTAGTGCTATTCTGTAAAAATCTCACCGTGATAACTTGGTTGAAGTGAGCTTAAAGTGAGCTTTCACAGTGTCAGAGTGTCAATCCCTAGCATCAGATGGAATGACCGCTCACTTCACCTAACTTCTCTCGGTGAGATTCTAACAGAATCAACCGGCAGGTCAAACTAACCACGCAACGAACACAGCACTTGCCTGCAGGGCAAATCAGTGGTCAATCAGGCAGTGGCCGCAGTGACCAGAACGCTAATTCTCGTAATTTAAAACGTTCAAAATCTGTTCGCAGTCTCATCTCAGCGACAAACAAATGTCAAAAACTTGTCAAAATGTAGGGAAATTAGAGGTATTTTTGACAGATTGAGACTGAGATTAGACTGTAAACATTCTTAAAATTACGAGAGTTACCCCAGAGGTATCAGTTAGCTAGGAATTGCCGGCGCCATCAATTTTCTATAATATTATATTGACCAAATAATTTACGCGTAAAAGTGTCTCAAAGGATCTACTTACAGAAATAAACATCATTTAATTTATTTTCATAATTTCACAATCAAAGTGCTGTAACTTGTATTAAGGACCTCTGCGTGTGGCAAACGTTTGAATCAAAACATTTCCTGGTACATTGTACCGTCAAGTTCATATTTCATTTTGTAAAATAAATCGTAACATCAGATCTGTCTTCATAAGATTATTCAACAAGGGTTTGTGTGCACGCACTGACAGTTGCGAAAATGAACATAATATTTATTTTAGTTGAGTGTCAGATAAAAATAAAGTATAAAGTTGGTTTAAAGACAGTTCATACATAAACGTTCCTGCAACTTATACATTACTAGCTGCGCCCCGCGGTTTCACCCGCATAAGTGTCGATCCCGTGGGAATATCGGGATAAAAACTATTCTATGTCCTTCCCCGGGACTCAAACTATCTCTATACCAAATTTCATCTAAATCGGTTCAGTGGTTTAGGCGTGAAAAGGTAACATACAGACAGACAGACAGACAGAGTTACTTTCGAATTTATAATATTAGTAAGTAATAATGGATTGAATTAATTTACATAAACATAAAATAAAATAACGTCACGCCCTGTATTTCCCGAAGGGTTAGGCAGATATGTACTTATAGTACACTTTCATTTCGTCGTAACAAGGGGCGAGCCTCTTGCCTAAATTAATTAAGTTTAGGTAAGTATATATGTTTAGGTCATGTATACCTACGCAAAGGGGCCGTTGAAGATAAATCCAAAGTAGCTTAGTCGTATTCACATTAAAAATGTCTTGCAAAAATTTAGCCACATTGTTGTTATTGAACCAAACAACCCTTTGAATGGCATTTATAAAAGCCATGTTAAACAAAATGATAAAATGTAAATTCACACGCACATTCTGTCACCTTCTCCAAGCAAACTTGACAAATATCGACAGTAGTATAGACACATTTACACACAAAGGTACCGCGAAGTAACTCGATACAGCTCATTGCCTTCAGATGCCGCACGGCGACATATGAATCGCCCTTAACATGCCGCAAACAAACAAAATAAAGGACTTAAAGACGTATAGCTCTTCTTAACAGTTCGAACATAGCTATAAATTCAGTGAGAGATCGCACGCACTAATAAATAAGGGAGAAGTGTTCTGTCCGTCATGCAGGTACTCGACATTTTGTTCGTGTAAATAAAATTGAGAGCAGTGGTGGCCTAGTGGTGACAGCCGCGACTTACGAGTTGTAGGTCGTAGGTTCGGGGGTAGGCTTTACTTTGTGTAAATTATTTCATCACCACTGCTCTCAAAAACGGTGAATTAAAACATCGTGAGGAAACCGGCATGTCCTAGAACCAAAAATTCGAAGACATGTGACATCTACCGACCCGCACTGGGCTCCCGTGGTTGATTACGGCCCACTCCCTCTCACAGAGAGAGAGAGAGAGAGGAGGCTTGTGTCCCAGCAGTGGGAACATTATAGGCTGACATGCTAAATTAAATTGTGAAGTTTTTACTTAAATATAAACAAAGTGCAATATAATAAAGCTAAAGGTCCGAGATCGTTGACCGAGAGTGAACAGCGCATTAATATGAGATATCCTTACTGCCAGTCATGTTAGCCGTAATTGAAAGATGAAAGGATAGCCGGCCCGCCTGGATTACCTATTTAAATGTAGGCAGGTCTTTGCCGCGCTCTTGCATAGTCAAAGTAAATTATTTGTAGCGGATTGTTACAAGTCACACCCTTACATTAAAATACAAGTGAAGGTACATCTCTTAATAGATCATTTTGAATTCTTGTGAATGGAATTTCCTTTTGCCAAAGTGGTATGAGTATTATGGCAGTATTGCGGATTGACAAGCGGTTTATTGCAGTTTTAAAATTGGTTCATAGGAAGCCGGATGCTTCCAGATAAAGAAGATGATGGTTAGACAGATACCAATTCTTAAAAGTGGTGTTTTAAGGTTATAGCATTGCAATGACGATGATGAACTAAGGGTAATACCAAATCTTATGGTCTGTTCCAAAAGTATGTGACGAAAATGCATACAGATGGGTAAAAAAAAATGCCAATTTGTAGTCCCCCTTACAAATTGGGGGCATTCATTTGTTTATTTGTATACTATGTTATAGTTTTTCATATGAAAATTGAGGTTAATTTTATAACCTCAATATTGTCGATGATTTTTCAATGAAAATTTAATACTCGTAACGTTATTCAATCAGCAATTGTTGGAAAAAGTGTTGAGAACCTATAAGGTTGAAACCTTCCAAATACAGATGAATGTGTTAAGTACGCATTTCTTTTAGTGAGTGATTACGTAAGAATTTACTCTACTTGGTACTGAAGTAAGCACTACAACAGATACATAATTACATACATATTATGACTAGGCAGTTTGGCCACCATTAATTCAACGAGTATTTTCATTGAGTCTATTTGATTTGATTATTACAGTGCTACATAGAAAATAACAAAACCATTTTGTTTTTAACATCAGTAAAGATAGCCAGTCGTGGGCGAATGTGGCTATTCAATGAAGATGCTATGCAAATGGGCAAATTCCAACACAAATTACATTTCTATTTTGATCTCTATCTAAACTCAAACTCAATACACTTATTTCAATCAAACCTTTTACAGGCACTTCTGAATTGACAAGGGACTCCTTGGGTCTGACCAACTGGTCAGTTAGTCAGAAAGTTGAAGCTAGCTGCCCATTCCAAAACGTAGATCTCTATGGAGAAGAACGGGTAAGAAACTCCAAAGAAACTCTTTTAAATTAAGATATTACAAAATCCTGGGTACATTGTTCTTGTTACTTCTATATGTGAGAACAATTGAAAAAAAAAAACAAATCAAAATATGAGATTAAAAAAATAAGCCCAAGCAGTTAAGAGATGACCAGTCTCAACAGAAGCGCCCGTTCACGTACATTACTTAGGTACTAATTTATTAACGGCAATCCGGATTGCTATTTCTATTTGCATCGATGCAGTTTATCGAGCGCTTGATTTATCGATATCCGATCGATTCATCGTTACATCTTAACTTACTTCGAGCCATCATTCATAATGTATTTATATGGATTGGATTGGAAGCTAAAGGCTTGCCCTAGAAAAAGGTACAGTCACGTCTAAAAGTATGTGTACACTTGGCAATTTTCAATTGCGATTTTTTCGTGAAATAACAAATGCAACGTTGAAATACGACACTTAACATAACCCTATGGGTTCGAAAATACTATTTTTCGTAATATCATAAAATTTAATTAAAAAATAAAGGAGAAAATCGCCTTTGAATAAAGCCAAGTGTATACATACTTTTAGACGTGACTGTACAAGTAAATTTTTCACTTATTGAATCTTTATTTTAGGTCTGATATCGCCAGTCCGTCTTGATTAAGCGTGGTGAACTGGTGATCAATGGACGTGTCTTGTCTATATGAGAAGAGGACTTTGCCCAGCAGCCCACTGCTGGGCAAAGTCCTCTATCCAGCCTATTATTGTCCCAACAATAATAGGCTGGTATATAAATATATTTAAATTAATCTTTATTACGATTTTTAGAGCTTAATACAAAATTGTAATTGTATTGATTTGGTAGGTAATTAAAAACATAATCTGCATTCGCGATTTATTTGCCAAAAATGTAAACAAATGTGAGTTTATGGAAAATAACTTTAAATCCTACACAATAAAGTTCAGTTTACGCTACAACTTCAAACATTTTTCTAACATTTTCAATAGTGCACTCTGAAATCAACTTAATTAACATTAAAATAAAGTTGATATTTGTTTAACTTGAATATAATATTAATTTGAAACATAAGTTTGATTAGGTAGCTTAATTTATATAGTTTTATGAAAGTCTAGTGATGTTTTTTCAAAATACGTAGTTATGATGCCATAACCCAAAACTGACTGTATGAGACGTACATACTTCACTTCTATTTTCGTTCAAAGACAGCCAAATATTTCGCAGTAGATTTTGCGCTAACAATAAATTGCTGAGTGAAACCTATGGATAAATAAATCAAAATGTACTTCAATTCTTACGCAAGATCCTTTCGATTTCTGATTGATTTACGATCAACTATTATTGACGGTTCCATTATAATTTCAGTTCATATTTACGACTATAATGGCTTCCTGAAAAATCACACACATATAAATAACAATTCAAGGAGATACACTTTTGGATATACAACTATCCGAAATATTTTTGCAAAAAAAAAACGATAAGTATTTTCTTTGTTGTTCGCGAGAATTAAACAAACAAAAGGATAAAATTAAAAGATCAACACGTCATTCGCTCACTTCATTACACGTAATTCGACTTCAAGCCTTTTTATTATATCCTCAGTTGCTTTCTGTAAATAAATTGTTAAAAATGATACTGAGATGTAATTGAAATAAACAGGTGACAATAAGCTTAAAATGTCAAGTGCATGCGCGCACGCAGGAAAGTTCACCGGCAGCAATTAGAAGGATCGAAGGATCCGGGTCGTGTCCCTCTCCCTGTTCGGGGTTTCCCCTTAGAAATGGGAGAGACCGATATTTTAACACTTCAGACAGAGAACAGTAAGAACTCCGATACTTACGAGTACAATAATTATCCAATTGAACAATTATTAATAACTATTAATCATTGCTCAAAGTGATAAACTTATCACTTTGAGCAGAGAACAGTAAGGACTCCGGTACATACGTTGAACACATAAGCGCTAAATCATTGTCCCATAGTAATTACGAGTAGGTTGGTATTTAGGCGTCCTGTTTTTCAAATAGGTAGGTACGTTTAAAGCATTTAAAGGAGGTGTTCAACAATTTTGACGGGGATTCTAATGAATATTTTTTGGTGAACAAACATGAACACTTAAAGTTTTAAGTATTTTGTTGGCATATTGGTCGATAACCTCATCTGAAGAAAAGTGGCTGCAACCGCCCGATTGACAAACACAACGCTTTGATACGTTTGCCAACCTTAGAGGCATAAATATAGATTAAATGTCTCACGTGAATGTAATTTCACTGACTTTAGTGCCCTTCAAACTAGAACATAGAAATTACGCCTAGTGTTTACTTTTTAATAGATATGGCAGTTGTTCTACACCGGGCCTGCCCTGTCATAATAAGCGGTCTTAATTCCTACTGAAAAAATTATGAAAAAATTTGGATGGAGATCTAAGAATATCAAAACACAAACGAGCTCAATAAAATTTGAATTGAACTGGGTATCTGAAAATTATGTAAACAGGGCTTGAACACTTAAGAAAATATCTTTAGACATAAAAATAAAATGAAATAAATGCATGAAAAGACTGCAAGAGTTTAGCCACATTTCAGCAAAAGTAGCTTAGAGAGACCATTGGACAACTTGAGGCACACTGGCGCCGATTCCCTTGTTCACAAACTAAACTAAATTTAAGTTCAGTGCATCTTATTCTTTCTATTTCATTAAGAAAAGGACAGATAAATATTAGTTTAGTCTTGTCAAATTAGTCAGCATCTGACATAAGTTGACGTATTTTTAGTAGCCAATTTTTTAATCGCGTCTAAACTTGTCTATGGAGTATCTTGATTTGACAGGACTAAACTAATATTTATCTTCTGTCCTTTTCTTAATGAAATAGAAAGAAAAAGATGCACTAAATTCAAATTTAGTTTAGTTTGTGAACAAGGGAATCAGCGCCATTGTCGTGAAATGCACTAGTTAAACTCGATGCAAACTTCTCTCAACATAACATTTTTCAGTCAACTTTTGTGATTAAATTATCGTTTTAAACTAAGTTACAGATTATCTAATATTTTCTAATTATTCTCTATTTTTCATCAAACAACCCCAAAAAGAACCAAAAACAAATCACATGTACTTACATAACAATCTCTTCTGCCGGCTATCTTTCGCACTCGCGTCGCCCTTAACGCAAACCGCGCAAATAAAAATGGCAAGAGTTACAATTTTCATCTCGATCCTTATAGCCAGTGAACGGACAGGACAATGTCAGGGCTAAAAGCAAAACCTAGCTTATATACCGTCGGAGAACGAAAACAAGTACTTGGCTATACATACGTGGGATCTAGTTTTAGTCAGGATACTAAAGGAAAGCCTAAAAGGGTGCGCTCGTTCTATAATAAGTAAAGTTTTTTATAGATCGCGGATGAAATTAAATTGAGTCATCGGTTTTATTATTGTCCTTTTTTGGTATTTTCTTGTCGGTTGTTGATAGGGCAGTTATTGACGTACAGACCTAATGACGTTTGTTTTAATTCGCCCTCAAGTTTTGGAGTTTTCATTTGTTTTTTACACATATTTTCTTTCACACAAAAAAGATGATGACTGATAATTATTGCAATTCTGGGCCTGACTGTAGTCATAGGGTTAATCCTTTGATGGAGATTGTATGTAGCATGCCCGATAAGTATGCGTTGATAATGTCACAACACGCAGTTGACATTAGACAGTCACTAAGCTATGCAACAGCACAATGGGATACAGATTTCAAGCTAATAAATAAATCGTCGAATTTCAAGTCTTTCAACCCAAAAAAAATTATCCTTCCCAAAAATGATCTATGGGCTCCTCGATCTTATAATACCGGGTTGAAAAATAAAAGGCTTATTTTATATTAATCTCGTAAGCATTCATAAAAACGATGCTACTCATATTACATCATGACGCGGGCTGTCAGCTCTTCAAGCCGTGTCTCAATTATTTTTCAGCCGTCTAAACGTGACGCTAGAAAAAAAAAACTTTTCCAATATTCTAAATATGAAATACTTACCCCCTTACTAATAAACGTATTATATCAGATGTATAGTTACACACCGATTTCTCTCTTTCAGTCGTCAGTAATTTGACTTTCGAAAGAAGAAGACAAAGCGCTGCTATACAACGTTTATTAGTAAGGGGGTTATTGTCTATATCATTTTTCATGCCTGATGGCATTATTTAATACTAGCTGCGGCCCGCGATTTCACCCGCATAAGTTTCGATCCCGTGGGAATATCGGGATAAAAAGTAGCGTATATGTTAATCCAGGGTGTCAACTACCTCCATACAAAATGTTATCAAAATTGGTCCAGTCGTTTGATCGTGAAGAAGTAACGAACATATAAACACACACACACACTCACAACCTTTCGCCTTTATATTATTAGTGTGATTATAGTGTGATTTACGAAGGTTCATTTCAGTTCACCGAACAAAACCTCTTCAGTACTTTCATTTTAAAAAAGCCCATCTAACCCTTCCTTTGCCATTGCGCAGTTCAACAAAATACCAATCCTCTATTACAATTCCAACCTCAAGTACTCTTACTATAATACTATTTAACATACCTTAACAACCTGCTAAGGCAACATAACTCATACTTACCCGATTCCTGTCTAAGCTAGGCATCTAGGCATCCCAGTTGAACCATTAAATCATGGCCGCGGATCCGATAGAACATTCCCGAAGCCCCATTAATCAAACCTGTCTTGTTCATCTCCATTTTGAAGCTTTATTACAGGTCCTGAGATATAAATTACAAATATCTTGTTAGGAGATAGGAGATGAGTCTCGTTATCAATTCGCTAACGATGTTAAGCGTGACACTTAATTTTGAGTTAGTTTTTTACGACGTAGGTATATGTTAAGAGGACTACATGACCTAAAGCGCGGTCACTGTCGGACTGCATAGAAAAGAAAGAGAAGCGCGATGACACAACACTGGTAATTTATTGCAAAATATGAAGCAATTATCTATTTACGAAAAATCTGTTGTTTGGACAAAAAAATTAAAACACTAGAGTTTTAGTATGTTGCTTGTAGAATAATCTGTCAAAAAGAAATATAACCTGACATAATGATTGTATGTATGTCAGTATGGTTTTTATTGTAAAAAAGAAGTTGTAGATTTTAGAGGTACATTCATGATTTTTTTTTATCGTACCAAATAAGTTGTATTGTGTTTTTAACACACTATCTATCTAACTTATATCCTGAAGAATATCATATATTTTTTTGATTTTGTTTACTGTAGTCGATCATATACTTTTTGTTTCTAAAACTTGCGTTTTTTACGTTTAACTGTCCCGTTGGTCTGGTGGTCGCAAGTGTGACTGCTGAGCGTGGGGTCGATTCCCGGGTTGGGCAAAGTGTTATTGAGTTTTTTCATTAGGAATTTCTTAGTAACAACCCGGAGTTTTGAAGGTGGCGGTGTGATACTCCCGTGCCTCGGAAAGCGCGTTAAGCCGTTGGTCCTGCGCCTGATCTCTCTTCGGTCGTGTCGGATTGCCGTCCCATCGGACTATGAGAGTGAGGGAGTGCACTTGTGTCTGCGCGCACACGTGTGCATTATTAATATCTCCCGGGCCGAAGGCTAGTTCCCGTTGAGATTGGCCGCCGTGGCTGATATGGTCTGGAGGACTTTTTATTTGATCAATCTTAGTAATCTGTGAATGAGCGTGAATATAAACAATAACTGTTATTAAGTACGGGCACAGGGGATATTTTTTTAATATTGTCACTTTTGATTGACAGGTTGGTGATGGCATTAACTATGTCAATAATAAAACAAAAGAACTGCGACACTGGGCATCTTCTCGACGTATGAACATTGTGATGGTAGTATGTCATTATAGAAACAAAAGAACTGCGACACTGCTGCCCATCTTGACGTTTGTATTTTAGTTCTAATTTACTTGATTGAAAGTGCGGCCAGGATTGAGTGTTAACAGCCTTAGAGAAAAGGTTTCTATACTGAAACACACACACAATATAGCGCCCTCTTTATTGTCTTTTTACACCATTATTTTATTGTACGTATGTTAAACAAATCAATGACATATTGGTGGATTTAATACTTTCTCGGATAAGGCATTTCACTAGAAGCCCTACCTACTTCTGTCCCAAGTCTTTAAAGGGAATTTTATTTTCATTTAGTGCTGTTTAAAAATATTATTCCGCTAGCCAGCTTAACGACCACTGTAGCGATCCCTGCGTAGGATTTCCATGAATGTGTGCTTTTATTGTATTTAGTTTAGTTAATTACGAGAGAACACGCGCCAACGCCTTCCGCCAACCTTAATGAATCTCTTAATAAGAAGAATTATATAGATAAGGAATTGATTATTATCAATTAAACAAGTGGCATCTTCGACAACAGCCATTTTTTTTTTCATTACATTACACTCAAATCTGTAATTTAGATAATAATCTACATGGTCCTCAAATACACTATCAGACTATAATGTTCCCACTGTTGGGACACAGGCTTGCTCTCGGTGAAAGGGAATGAGCCATAATCCACCACGCGGGCCAGTGCGTGTTGGTGGCCCTCACACGATCAAGAATTTTTCTAGACTTTAACAGTGACTTTTAAGTGTTTTTTCACAGTGTATTCGGATAAGAAACACCGACCTCATCTAGTTTTTAAAATATAATTGACGTGTATAAATGTTTGAATTAAAACAAACACGAAAAAAAGACTATTTTGAGGATGGAGAGGATAAAGATTGTTTCTTTGTTTAGTGACCATAATAAAGGGGCCCTAAAGTGCAGCATCTTGTACCCGAGAACTACAAGATAGTCTAAAGCTAATTACTGCTATAAAAGCGAGACAAGCACTATGTTTCTTTGAGACATAATGATGCGCCTTTACAGTGTCTTCGGACCATCGGATTGTTTTATTAGTCGGGGATACGCTTTGCACATGAATTGATGCAATAGGTGGACTAAGGGGAGGTACTCACATCGCGTCTTCGGTGCAACAAAGTCACAAAGCCAAAACTGCAAAATTGAGGTAAGTATGCCAAATTGTCTCTGAACCATGCCTATACTTGGGAAAAAAAATATACCCGCGAAAGTATATCAAAATTCTACTAGATGGCGCAGGTGCCTTTGTGGTTATAATTATGCGAAAAAATAAGGAAATAAATGCGAAAAAAAAATTCAAAATCCTCTCCTGTAAAATTTTAAATGAAAAAAAATTAAAAAAAAAAAATTAAAAAAAAAAATGTTCGGTTGGGTATATTCGATTTGGTAGTATTTGTTGAACAACATAGGAGGGGCTTGTGGCTAAGTAATATCAGCCCCACGGGTCGATCAATCAGATTAATCTACGCTTGCCGCGGTTGACATCTTGGTGGACTGTCAAAGATCCACAAATGACAGCCGGGACCAACGGCTTAACTTGCTTTCCGAGGCACGGAGGGGTTTCGGTATATAAAGAAGGTCACCCATCCAGAGACCAACCGCGGCAAGCGTAGCTTAACCTGATCGATCGACCTCATCTATAATTAATTATTTACAACTAAAAAAGCAATTCTTTTTATCTGAAGATTCCTAGATAAGATAACCAACCTACAAATGAATATCTTCACGCGATCACGGTATTCCACTGGCCAGAGGGTAGTCAAAGTGCTTTTTAATGTTGATCGTGCAAGGAACGCATGGGATCTACACTCGCTCGCCCCGAAGCGTTGCTTATTACAATTATTTCACACGAGAAATACGTTTGGTTTATCGTAAAAAAAGGAAAATGGGGAGAGAGTAGAATACATTGTGTCTTGCTTTGTGTTTTGAAATATAAATACGAGTATAGCGGCAAAAGCAATGGTTGACGGCGTAAGAACATTATTACCTTCCATATCCATTAAGCTTAGTAGAATAGTTACCGATATGGCTAAAAAAAAATTCTTAAAAAGTAATAGTGAGAT
Source organism: Amphipoea lucens (assembly GCA_947508005.1). Lineage (NCBI taxonomy): Eukaryota > Metazoa > Arthropoda > Insecta > Lepidoptera > Noctuidae > Amphipoea > Amphipoea lucens. The sequence goes on along the minus strand of OX382359.1, from coordinate 18,165,731 downwards.
GCTTGGTGTTTTTAGGGTTCCGTACCCAAAAGGGTAAAACTGGGACCCTATTACTAAAACCACTGTCCGTCTGTCACCAGGCTGTATCTCATGAACCGTGATAGCTAGACAGTTCTATTTTTCACAGATGATGTGTGTGTGATGATCTGTTGCCGCTATAACCACAAATAGTAGAAAGAGAATAAAATAAATATTTAAGGGAGCTCCCATACAACTAACGTGATTTTTTTGCCGTTATTTGCTCGATATTAATAACGGCAACAGGTAAACGCTTGAAATATTCACTGAATATTTAGTTGTATATTCAATTTAAAAACAAATAATTAAAAAATATTTATATTTAAGGGAGGCTCCCATACAACAGACGTGATTTTTTTGGCGTTTTTTGAGATAATGGTACGGAACCCTTCGTGCGCGAGTCCGACTCGCACTTAGCCGCTTTTTTTTCATTTACACAGGATAAAAATTAATCACTGCGCAAATTGTAACCATGAATTCAGCATATGATTCTAGAGTCCTAATGTAAAAATGTTTCGCCAATTATCAAAAAAATAATCAGCTGTTTCATAGAAAAGTGCAATACCTACATGGTCAAAATGTATGGAACAACAAATATTTTTATAACCGCCAAAAAATTTCTACTCCTTGAATCATATGCCGAATCCATGGTTACCTACAGTTTGCGCACTGATTATTTTTTCTTCCTGTATATAACAATCTTTATATTATTATTATTATTTGTATTGACTGATAAAAGACAATAATGTAAAAAAAAAAAAAACAAATAAATACATACATAAACAGTGAGTCGACTTCTTTCGACACATGGTTGTTATCTTTTCTAATTTCACATTACTGTCACGATGACTCAGTTTTCATACAAATATTAACTTCAGTGTTTTACAAATATTATAAGATGCCATCCACAATATATTGTGGATGACATTTTATAATATTTTAGTATACGGAATCCGTAAAACCTTAAAATAGGTATAATTATCTATATAAAGTACGATAGCGATATGGAGAGTTTGTGTAACAGTTTTGTTTATTTTAGGAAAATTCTCCTTCAATTAAGTATCTCGTAATAAGGTTTTCAGCAAATGAAAACGCGATATAAGACGTGAATATTGTCAATCCAAATATAGTGTGAGGGTGTGTGTGTGTGTGTATGTAGTACGTTTTACATTATCTACCAAAAGTGGTTCCCAAAAACCTTATCTTAAACTAGCACCGCCCCGCGGTTTCACCCGCGTAAATGTCGATCCCGTGGGAATATCGGGATAAAAACTATCCTATGTCCTTTTCCGGGACTCAAACTATCTCTATACCAATTTTCATCTAAATCGGTTTAGTGGTTTAGGCGTGAAGAAGTAACAAACATATAAACACACACACACACACACTCACAAACTTTCGCCTTTAAAATATTAGTGTGATAGTGTGATTCATGCCGACACGCACCTGAACATGGTTTAACTTCCAAAATTAACGAATTAAGAGCTAATTGTAAAATCAAATCAGCAAGCATTAACAATCAAAAACACACTTTAACACCACCTCATTAAAGTTAATTTTTCACTAAATGCTATAAAACAATGTCATAAAATCTGTGGTAAAGTGAAACCATTGCTTCAGAGGAGATCACTTTCTATTGCGCGTGCGCGGATGAAAGCGATATTAGCATGATGCGCACGAAATCAACAATTATCTTACACTTGCGCTCATTATATGCGTAAATCGGTAGAGAGTAGATTTATTAATCGGTGTGATGACATGTAGAACATACACATACCGATGTAATTTGAAAAGAAAAATACTACAAAGTGAAAAAGAACTTTAATTTCGGAAGTCGGTGTCTTGTATTGTCGTTTTCTGCCACTGACTACCGAAATTAATGTTGTTTTTCACTTTGTAGTATTTTTTTGGAAGTCGGTTGTTTTTTTTATGTAATGTTTTTTTTTCACATTTTATCTGTGGTACCTACCCCACACAAATTCGTATAGGTACCTTCACTAGCTAAGTAACAAGTGACAGGAAGTTACTCGTATTATAACATCGTACACATACACTAAGTGGAGAAAATACGTATTATTGAAGCTAACTCAAAAACCACCCATCAGAGGGGCAATTCTCGTAATTTTAAGAACGTTCATAGTCTGATCTCAGTCTCAATCTGTCAAAAAATACCTCTAATTTTAGGCATTTTGACATTTGTTTGTCGCCAAGATGAGACTGCGACTAGATTTTGAACGTTTTAAATTACGAAAATGCATCTTCAGAAGTTGACTATAAGTATACCCTCTCAAATAAAAGAAGAATTTTTCAAATCTGTTTATAAATGACGTAGTTCTAAGGTAAGAAACATTAAAAAAAATACAACCGAATTGAATACCTCCTCCTTTTTGAAGTCGGTTAAAAAGGAGTTGTAGCTTAGACGCTGTATTCCAAGGGTCGCTGTTCAAGCACAGAATACCACTTTAATATCTTGAAGAGCATAAAAACATGTTTTCGGATAAATTCATTGTCCTTGTTACTTTTAGGGTAATATTAGATGAATATTTTAATACCTTGTATTTCAAATACAGGTACATACACACGGCTACACATCAAGCTACACATTTCCAGTTTTAGCTGACCTCGCATTGTATAGGTTTTTCTTACAATCAGAAGTCAGCTTATACACCAGTATAAGTGCAGTGTACTACCAGTGTAGTAGCGGAACCTACATATCAAGCTATACATAACCATATGTATAGCTTGATATGTAGGTTCCGCTCTTGCTTAACCATGCTTGATGTTAACAGTGGATTAGCACAAGCAGGAATTCTGTGAAAAAAGACGATCATTTTGATTAAGGGCTGAGCTAGCGAAGAAGTTACAGTTATCAGTTTACTGACACTACAGACTAACTAGCTTCAACTTTCTGACTAACTGACCGACTATTCAATTTTGAAAATTCAATGGTGCCTGTATATGGTTTAATTGAAATAAATGCTTTGAGTTTGAGTTTAACAATGCTAGAAATTTATAAAATAAAAAAAGTATTTCAAACGAAAATAAATAGTTTTTATTTTAAAATGAAATAGAGATTACGATAGACCTTATGATTTTCTTTATTTTCATGGTGGTTTACTCTAGCCAAATCAATTATTTAGGATCCCACTGAAAAACACATAAAGTAAAAATATTATTACGCATGAATGAGGGAGCGCTCTATCAATAAACTAAGGCAGAGTTAGACAGGTTTTTTTTTACACCAAGTACTCACTTTGTCGATAGAGGGCGGGACTAGGTAGTGCGAAAGGATGATACATTGCGAGTTAGATCGTCTTTTTTTCGGCAGATGGCACTGGCAGTGGCATTAGTTACAACTGGTAGATAGTTGTCCACAAAATTTGTAAATGTTTTTCCCCTTGATTAATTCATCCAATCCTTTGTTTAATTTACCATTAATTTAAGTTTTTAAATAATTATGATAATATAATAATATTCGTTGTGATCAATAAATAACTTTGTCAGCAAATAATAACTAATATCTACCTAATTAATTAATAAAAATAACAAAATTACTAAAACTATACAGAAACTAAAATATTGCTTCGAAAAATTCATCCGCATCGCTGTCGACTGGTAATGTACCCAAGAGACTGGCGGCATTACCACGTTGTATGGCAATGCTTAGCCTTTGGCCAAGGTAAACGCCAGCCCTTGGGTCACGGGAAGTGTCAACCAGCCGCTTCTGAATTTCGTTTAATTCTTTGTTAAGTTAAAGAATAAAATTATATTAGCAATGATATCTACCCAACCTTGTACTTTTAATATTATTTAATTATTACTTTTCCACGTCCATGCGTTATTTCGTAAGTATTCCTGTACTAACGTTAACAGTTCATGTTAATAATACAACTGAAGAGTTTCTTCGCTTGAACAATCTCTAAAACTACCAGTCAGATTCGATATTTTTTTTTGTATTTGATAGCCTAATTCTTGAAGAAGGCTATAGGCTATTTAACATACACGCAAGGACCAATAGGAGCCGAGCAAAAAGAAAAAAAGTCAAAAAGAACGCTAAGCGAAAACGAACTAATAGCGACGGGGAGTTTTATAAAAATATGCCTATACTAAAGGCATTGTGTATCTTACGACTTCCTCGCGAACGAAGTCGCGGGCATAAGCTAGTCAGAAATAAAGAAGTTATTATTTCAATACCTTTTACGATTGCTCATGCAAAAGATTGAGCGCTTATCAGTTTATTTTTATCTTTTGAAATGTATCAATGTATTTTTGTCAGGGCTATTTTACACTGCAATATTATTGATTCATTATAATTTTAGTTAAACGAATAAAGCCACTAAATTAAACAATAACAGGTACAATGAAATAAATTAACAACATTTGAGAGAAACTAAATGAGAAAAAAAAATACACACATACAAACGCAAAAGTGTCGTGACGGTCAAGAATGAAAAGAAAATGAAAATGTTATGCTTTTTTCGGTTGTTCCAGATGAATGAGAGCTATCTCATTCACCTCATCGGATGCAGCTGAATACCAATATTTTACATGGAGCGACTGCCTCTCTGACCTCCGCAACCCAGTTACTGGGTAATACGATACCCATTGATAAGATTGGTTGTCAGACTTTCGGGCTTCTGAGGACCCGTAACAACTGTCAAAGATACACGAATAACAGCTGGGACCAAGAAACAATTTATTTCGTCGCTTATTGTTCCAACCATAATTGCTTCAGGGTAACCTACAGCAATTATTATTGGAAATATCAATAAATATCAATTCTTATAAATCAGTAGCGAAGTATTCTTTTGCGCATAAAATAAACCTTCCTATAATAGGCTATTATTTGTAACATGTTTATTAAGTTTACGAACAATGGACACGATAATAACGATGTGTGAATATCCTCCGACATGTCCGGGACACTTAATCACTGTGTAAAGTATAAAAAATACATAAGTAATTTTGTTCGTTTGTTCTCAGCCATCTCGGGAAAGGTGAAGGATTTCTATCCGGTGCAAGAATGTTGTGGATGCGACCGTAAATTGCGATCGTCAATTATTTTGCTATGCCCTTTATTATAATTACCTACTGTATTTCCCCGCATGAGGTGAGTCAGGCGTATTTTTAATTTTTTTTAAGTCGGGTCTGTTTGTGCTGGGAAATCCCTAGATACTACAAAACCATATGCTTTTTATCTGATTCTTAAATATAAATCTATCTTAAATAGCTTCCATGAGGCGATGCTTAAAGATAATCACTCACCGGGAGCATTCACTTGTAGTTAAAAAAACATGATTTTATTTTGAGCATTTTTTAGTTACAATACTGCGCCAACCCGACGCACCGATGCAGGGAGCATTCGCTTTTGTAACCGCTCAAATTGAGCATTCGTCTGTGTAAAGGTCGTAGCACACGTATCAAATCGGAAAGGGATCGGCACTGTATCGCCTTTCGCGTCGCCGTCAAACAGGCGTCAACCTAACGTAAGCACGTAACCAAAGCGGATCAGAAGCTCCGATACGTCGACTCTGCTACAGCTAGGCGACGCCGCGCTTACGGCTCGCCGACTGCTAGTTGATGGTGCAGCAGGCAGGCCGGAGGGGTGAGAGAGGCAAGGCTGCACGAAGAGACGTAAGCTCGGGTACGGAGAGACGTAAGCGCGGAGACAACGAGCCGTAAGCGCGGGGACGACGAGCCGTAACGCACCGCACCGCGGTTTCCATGGTTTGTGAGCTTGTCCCGAGGCGAGGCGATTCCGTTACGATTCCGATTTGTGTGCGTTGCAGTAGGGAGTTTTATACAAAAAATACTGAACGGCTCGAGTTGATACGGTGCCGATCTCTTTCCGGTTTGATACGTGTGCCTTTATGTGTAACATCAATTCAGCTGTTTTGACAATGTCAGTTGTAAAGCTTGATTTTCTATACTCACTGCTGCAATGTTAGAAACTGTCTCAATACAGATTTTTGCCTTGAGACATTCAGTGATATATTGTTTGAAGCTGAAGTGTTACAGTACATGCGAATGCTCTCGATGAATGAAAACCTTAAGAACCGCACGCATTGCGAGCATTGATTGCCACCATAAATATAAAACGCAAGAATTTTTCTAGCTGCCTGTACCTACCATTTTTTTTACATAATCTGTGAATGCAGTTAATATTAACTCAAAAACTTATCCACAGTCTTCTTAGCACGTTATCCTGGAGCTGCAACGGTTAAGGAACCTGCACTTGTAAATCCGGTAAATTAAAGAAAGAAAGAAAAAGTATTTATTGCGACTCGTATAGGAAGATCACAAACTTAAATAAACACAGTAAAAAAGAAACCAAGTTATATAAAGAAAAGTAATATAAAGAAAAATGGACAGAAAGTCTAATAATAGTGTATTTATCTGCATGCCCCTTTGCACAAGGGAAGATGAAGTATCCTTTCAAAAATCAAAACCGTATCGCTATTGGTCCCTAGACTAATTTTACCCAGTCTTCTTGGTTTTGCAAGCATTCGTAGCGCAAACGTCTCTTTCGCCACGAAAATTCATTCGAACATAAACAAACAGTTTGGTGAGTACGTGAATCCAAACACGAAAAACAAATTGTAATAACAGTGCTCGCGAATGAATGTTTATTTCACGAGTGAATGTTCGTTGTGTAATAAAAGCTCGAGCAACGAATCTATCAACGAATCTATCTTGCAGATATAATACGAATCTATCTTGCAGATATAAAAATACATAAATAATAGATAAGCGAAATGTTTAGTATATATTATTCGTGATCTACTGACTCGGATTATAATTTAATATGTAAGTTAAAACTAGTTCCTACAAAACAATTATCTCCAAAAACGGGGCTTCCTCTCTCCTACCCTTTTTGCTGTGCCCTACAGGGTCCATAATGATCTTAATTACATATAAGTTACCACCTAAGTACACATTATGGTAAAGCAATAAAGTATTGAGTATTGAATTTGTGCAAAACAAATTCACCAAAAGAATGCTCACATTGAGTACCGTCCATTAAATTTATGAACGTCTGGCACACCCTGGGCAGACTGCCCTCCTAGCACTTCGCTTACTTACTGTCTAATGTTATTGCAACGGCAAGAGATAGCTCTTATAGTTGGTGCTGATACAAGAGAAAATAAATGAGGCACCTATTTATAATCTTACTTCTGAATGAGGTTCTCCTATCAACTTTATGAACATTTCAGAATACTGAGCAGTGAATGCTTATGAGAATCCCGCACCCCCGGCCATAGGTAGAGGTGGAATACCGCGGTGGTTTTATTTATTACTAGCTACGCCCCGCGGTTTCACCCGCGTAAATGTCGATCTCGTGAAAATATCGGCATAAAAAGTAGCTTCAATGTTAATCCAGGGTGTCAGCTACCTCCATACAAAATTTTATTACAATTGGTCCAGCCGTTTGAGCGTGAATAAGTAACAAACATATAAACACACACACACACATTCACAAACTTTCGCCTTTATAATATTAGTGTGATTTATTTATCAAAATCTCCCTTACCACTATCGTTACAGGTGTACCCAATGCGATAGCGTAGTCTTAAAATTAACTTAAGTACTTACAATTTAAAACTATGAAACGCGTAAAAACTTGTAGTACTTATAATTACTTACATCTAAAATAATATTATGTACTAATTTCCCTAAATAAATTAAAACAAAATAAAAACAGCAACATATAGCCTACTCTAATCTAGATTATAACATAAAAAGAACATCAGTATTTTTGCGAATTCACTCAAATGGGCATGTAAATACATCGATCTTCACGTGAAGATCGTTAATAACCTGAATTGCGCGGGTCAGTGGTGTTTTAGCCGGTAAGAGTCCGTCATGCATGCCCCTCTATCAACCCCACGATGGAAAAAGTCCATGAGGATTTCCACCGCACACAAAAAAAAAAGTGCTGTAATAAACCGGTAAAGAATTACCTTTGTATCTTTATTGCTTAGAGACCTCAACCAGCTTACTGAATATCTTAACCAGTAAACGTTTGAGATATATTCAAATTGCGTCAGACGTTGATAGAATACCTTACAACTCCAGCAAGCAACTTGGCAAGATTTTTGATGTTAATTTTACGGCCTGGGAATGATTTGAATTTATAAACACGATACGATTTCCTATGTGCTAGTTGTTTGTCATTTAGATAAGGATTATTTTAAAACCTATATTTATCCATACATATTATAAATTAAAGTCGCTTTTTCGGTCTGTCTGTGTGACCGCGTTGTTCTCCTGAACTGCACAACGAATTTTGATGCGGTTTTCACTATGATTTAGAGAATTTCTTCCGAAAGGTTTAAAGTTCTTCGAAAGTTCTATATAATTAAGAAATCTTATTGTTTTGTCAAGCTGTTAAAACCGTGCGAAGTAGGCGATCTTGAAATATATTCTAAGCAAATATTGCTATAGTAAAAGAACAATGAACACCTATATATGTTTGTACATCCCGATCTTACATTTGATAGAGATGAAATCCTAACTAATATTATAAATGCGAAAGTATGTTTGTTTGTTTGTTATGCTTTCACGCTAAAACGGCTGAACGGTTTCGGATGAAATTTGGCATATGAGTAGACCATGACGTGGAAAAGGACATAAGCTACTTTTCATCCTGTATCGGAGACGAAATCGCGGGCAACAGCTAGTAAGACCTATATATATAGATCATAAGCTCACTCATCAACAAGTCACCGCTTTGAATTTAGTGAAACAAAAAAAACATCAAGTTAAGGGGAAGTGTCAGAGTAGCCCGCGAAATTTAAAATTTCTTACGTTTTAAATTGCAATTTTCAGGTCAGTGTCTGGTTTTGTGTTGAACAAAATATAATTCGCGACCGTAACAAATATGTATTTACAGAATAATAATAATTAAAGTCATCAATACAACCCTCTTAGTTCATATAATTCGATCGAGGAGCTAAATCGGGATTTACGAGTAGTCAAAAATTGGTCTGATCGCTTTGGGGTGGCGGTTAACCCAACCAAGTGTCAGGCTATCATTATAGGGAGCCCCCATAGCCTGAGGAGGTTGAATGGTTCAACGGTGCCACCGGTTACCTTTGATGGCACTGTGATTCCGTTTAGCTCTGACGTCAAGGATCTGGGTTTGCATGTTGACACTTGCCTTGACTGGCGTAAGCAGGTCGCGATTGTGAGCAAGAAGGTTACTGGCACGTTGCGGTCGCTCTATAGGTTGAAAAATATTCTCCCATCACACATTAAGGCAATGCTTGTACAGTCCCTTATCTTCCCCATAATTGACTATGGTGATGTGTGCTACTATGACCTGAATGCAGATCTTCTCAATAAACTTGACCGACTTCTTAATAGCTGCATTCGATTCGTTTCCAATCTTCGCAAGTATGATCATGTATCTGCACATCGAGCGCTTTTAAAGTGGTTACCTATCCGGCAGCGCAGAGCGTTGAGGGCTTTGACAACCTTGTTTTCTCTTCTTCACAAACCCACTTCTCCTTCTTATCTGACTTCTCTTTTTCAATATTTATGCTCTGCACACAGCAAGAATCTTCCGTCCGAGAATAATCGTCTTCTTCGTTGTCCTTCTCATCGCTCTGGTTTTATAAAGTCTTCTTTCTTTGTCCAGGCGGTTTTCCTTTGGAATGCGCTCCCTCAGAATATCAGGACGGTAACCAATGCGTTCACATTTAAAGTGAAAGCTCGAGAACACATACACAAGAAGTTGGCAGATTCGTCTCAAAATTAAGTTGTTGTAGGGATTCTTATCTATGTCTCATACCTATTTGTTTTATATTTATATATATATATATTGTTGTACCTATGTATGTATATATGTATTTATTCTTATACCTTAGTTATAAATATTTTCTTTTTTTTTTTTCTGTTATTGCACCTACTGTGTATTGTCTCTGCATCACCCTAAGGTAGACTGGTAGAAAATGCCCAAGGCATTAAGTCCGCCTTTGTACAGTTTTTTACTTGTGCATAAAGTTTTAATAAATAAATAAATATAACCCTCATCATCTGCCTAGCCTTTTGACCTTTTTTTTAACATAGTTGGGATCGATTTCCAGTCTAACTGGATGCAGCTGAATACCAGTATTTTACATGAAATGACTGCCTATCTAACCTCCACAACTCAGATACCCCTTAGTAAGACTGGTTGCCAGACTTTCGGGCTTCCGACGACCTGTAACGACTGTCAAAGATATAAGAATGACAGCCGGACCAACGGCTTAACGTGCTTTCCGAGAGACGGAGGGGTCTTGGTATATAAGGTTGGTCATCCATCCACGTACCAACCGCAGCAAGCGTAGCGTAACCTGATCGATCGATCCGTGCGGCTGTTTTAACATGGCCACAAGCCGCTCCTCAGTTCATATAACCCTGTTGATTGATATTTCACGAATACTTCTTCCCCACTGCTCAACTAGATTGCTCAAGAAGTAATCATTCCCTAATCACCATCCTGGCACCCATTTTTTGTTTCCAATATTTTAGACAAGCTACATACATTTTGGACTCTGTCAGTTAGTGAGAAAGTATGTTGTTGTAAAAGAAGAAAGTCCGCTTTTCTTTTGTTTGTTTTTCTTTTAACTGCACATCTTTTTAATTATGAATATAATTCATCTTTTTACGACTGTCATCCATTTATCCACGCACCGAGCCGTGTCCCCCACACGCAACGTTCTTTTATAGACGTAAATACATATAAAGGTGACGCATGCGTTATATGGAGTCAGTTCACAATGTGCAGAACATGTTACACTGCTTTTAAGGACTTTTATATCGATTCAGGTTATTTTAATTATGTTCATGTGTAGGACTATCACGCTTGTTGCTAGGGTTTTAGGCAGAATAGATGCAAATGATTAACCGGTTAAGCGGCGTGCGTCGCGTACAAAATCAATTGTGTCTCATTAGCGGAGCTTGACAGATTAATAGTTTTACTTAAAATGCACAAATTCGTAGATCTAAACAGATATTTTTTCAATGTAAACGTTCGTTTGTGCCTGTTTAGGAAAAATGAACTGTAAATCCTTACTGGCTGGAAAATGGAATTGCCTGATTATTTAAGTTTCAAACTGATAATTATATTATTATACTCTGATTCTGTTATTAATTAAGTATGTCTTTAATACGTTATTTTCAAATCAATTAGACTATGGCTGCAAATTTCACATAAAATTATAATCCCCAAGCCGTACATACACACACTTAATTAGTAAAATACCCTACTCATGGTCATTAATAACAACCATTCGATATCAACACAGTATGCGCAGCTTTCTTAATTCGCAACAAATTCCATTCAGTATGAAATCACTTGCCTAACAATCAATTAATCACTAATTTTCTAATATCAAGTAAACTTCATTTTAAACCGGGTAACTGCATTTCGGCATTTGTAAATATTCTTGCAGAACACGTAGAACAATAACAGGATCCGAAGAGTTTACGGAGAGAGAGGGATAGAGGTATGAAAATGTGTGAGGGGGAAGGAGATGGAGAATTAGTGTAACCTTTCGCTGAGCTGTAGCACAGCTAAGAATGGATGACAAAAAGTGAATAAGTCAGTGTGGCATAGAGTGCGGTGCGGACGTCAGGCAGACATTAATAAAGTCACTTATAAGTGACATTTAAGTTAAATAAGTGATAGGAGTGATATCACGAGATGGCGTTCCGATCGTGCGTGGGAGTCATTTTCTTGGGCTGTTTAGTTGGTGAGTATTTTTTTTTTACTCTAATAAAAAAAAATAACAATCATCATCTGCCTAGCCTTTTTTACCAACTATGTTGGCGTAAAAAAAAAAAACAATACGAAAAACAAACTATAAATAAACAAAGGAAAATTCTATTAATAAACTTTGAGGTTCTCTCAATAAGGCATAGACAAAAAAATATTAATAAATTCAAATCATGTACTTTCATTACTCCATACTTCAGTTACGACCTATTTCGATAACCTTTAACAAATTAATATTCAGTGGAGCAGTAAGTATTACAATATGTCAGGCTACATGTTAGCCTTGACGCCTAGAATTACAATTCCTGTCTAATTTGAATGCTAGACTACAGGCATTGGTAATAGACTGTAATTGCTTTGATTAATTATTAATGATAATAGAAAGCACGTTTTCTATTAAGTACCTTATCTTGTATCTACATATTAATAGAGTATCGTGTCTGATTGACAGGCAATGCGGAGCATAAACAATTGAAAAATTACAGGATAATTATACTTCTAATAATCACACACTAATATTATAAAGGTGAAAGTTTGTGAACGTGTGTGTGTGCGTTTATATGTTTGTTACTTCTTCACGCTCAAATGGCTGGACCAATTTTGATACAATTTTGTATGGACGTAGCTGACACTCTGGATTAACATATAAGCTACTTTTATCCCGATATTCCCACAGGATCGACATTTACGCGGGTGAAACCGCGGGGCGCAGCTAGTATTACCTAATCGTCTCTGTAGATAGAAAGTTGTTCCTTGACTGAAAGACAGAAAACAAAGGCTTAACTACGCAAAAAATATATAAAGAGAATTGAAACTCGAAGGTCTTGCCAGAGAAACACAATACATTTATTTTTTACCTCAACTTACCAGTTCTATTGGGGCTTGAAGTTTATACAACAAGGCCCCTAAAACTAACATTCAAGTTTCATAAGTGCCCATGTAGGTTTATGTGAAATAAAATGTTTTGTTTTGATTTGAATTGTTTCTGTAATTACACATTCAACCGGTAAATACAATGTTTTCACAATTACATAATAGTTAAAAGCTTACAAATGCTTGTTTATTTCGTTGGTTAATGGTTTAGCCTCGTAACGACAGCCGTCAGTTACGTCTAGGAAGAAAAGACATCAACGCGCGCGCCCCATTTTAAAAGAGAAAGTTTCACATTTTCTGAAACAACATCAGTCAATGTTTGATGGATTTTAATTATTTATAAAGTGACAATATATTATTATTAGCATGTGATGTCCCACTGCAGGGCAAAGGCCTCCCTATTCTCTTTCCACTTCTCTCTGTTCAAAGCTGCCAAGGACCAGTTCTTGTTGAAAGAGTCCAGCTCATCCCGCCAACAATATGCGTTACTACTTATTATTCACTAGCTGTGCCCCGCGGTTTCACTCGCGTAAATTTCGATCCCGTGGGAATATCGGGGTAAAAAGTAACCTATATGTTAATCCAGGGTGTCAGCTACCACCACGCAAAATTTTATCAAATTTGGTCCAGCCGTTTGAGCGTGAAGAAGTACAAAACATATAAACACACATACACACTCACAAACTTTAGCCTGTATAATATTAGTGTGATTATCATTAGAAACGATTTTAGATTATCTAGACGAATGCAAGAAAATCCGGGCGAGTATCAATGTTACTTTCCAATTCATATGTACTTTCCAAGTTTACCTGGAATTATTCCAGAAATCCTCACCGACAAATCCCCACCAGTGGGAATTGTTTTTTTTTTTTCAGAAATCCGCACTAGTTAAATAAACTCGCCCTAGTGGGGATTGGGACATCATTGACATCGGTGAAGGAAAACGTCGTGAAGAAATCTGAAATTAAGAATAATTCAGCAAGCATGATGATCGATGTTTATGCCTTCTCGATACTCGTATGAGAAGAGGTTTTTTTTTTGGGTGGAAAAATTATCAAATAACTTCTCCCGCTCTGAGCGGAGCGGGAGGTCGTGCCAGACTTTTACTGACTAAAACCCACCCGTGTTCCTTCAGTTGCCTGTGCCAGGGCCACGGTATCTCTTTTGAACAGCACGCGACCCTGTCAGGAGAAGAGGCTTTCATAATAATGGTTTCTAGATAAAACTATCTAAGCTCGATCAAACAGCTACCCAACGATTACTTAAGTTCAAGTAACAGTTAAGACAACGATTCTAAGTAAAGTAACGGAGAAACGACGTAGGTACTTATTCAACGCACGCAGCACCGCTGAATGCCATTAAAGTTCAAATGAGTACACATGTACTTTGTATAGATGGAACTTATAATGAGGGTGACGTCACAAACAAACAATTGAATGAGGACCTGATTCAATTGTTTGTTTGTGACGTCACCCATTTACCCCAGTTTAACTACCATGAGATCTCACACACACACATACACACATAATCAGCCTATAATGTTCCCACTGCTGGGACACAGGCCTCCTCTCAGTGAGAGAGAGTGGGCCGTGATCCACCAGGCGGGCCCAGTGCGGGTTGGCAGATGTCACATGTCTTTGGATTTTTGGTTCTAGGACATGCCAGTTTCCTCACGATGTTTTACTTCACCGTTTCGAGAGCAGTGGTGATGAAATAATTTACACTAAGTAAAACGCCTGTCTGGATTCGAACCTACGGCCTACAACTCGTAAGTCGCGGCTGTTACCACTTGGCCACCACTGCTCATGCTGAGGTCTCAAGGTAGTTAAACTGGGGTAAATGATGACACCATTTTCCCAATGGTTGTCTCTATCGAAGTAATAAATTACCGAACTAATGAGCAATCGCTATAGGGTTTTTCGCAACAGGATTCTTCGCACAAAATGTTACATCGCACCAACAAAGCATCGATGAAATAAAACATTGTACAACTGAATTATCGACACCGTGTTCGATATAATAAAAATCGAATCATCAACTTTCAAAAAAAAAAAAGTAGGCAAACTCGCCTAAAAAAAGTTTAAGTTTAAAAAGTACCAAGTAAAGTGTCAATATGATATTCACAAATACACAAATGTCAAAACTATATAGTTAGCTTAAATATCTGGTTAGACTGGTAATTGATATTCTAGAAAAGGTTACGATTATAAATGCTTCAATAGTTCAAGTATTTTGCTACCTAACAGTAAAGGTCATATGCGCACATAAGGAATGATTGAGCATAGCGCTTCTTCTTTCATGTTAACGATTTTAGACTATAGGTAAACAATTTTTTTTTTTTAAGGTGGGGAATCGCAAATGACCCCTCCCGCTCTGGGTGGAGCGAAAAGGAGTGTCAGACTCTTACTGACAAAAACCCACCCGTGTTCCTTCCTTAGCCCTTTGTGTTCCGGGGCAGCGTTAACCCTTTCGGAAAATCCCTCTGACCAGTTATTAGTGAGCTAAGGGCCACTTAGCATAATCTAAACCTGTTAACACTACAGTTAGGCGTACTGAGAATATTATTAACTACGGATAGGGTTTTATAGGCGGATCTTAATGGGTTCGAGGTTATCATTTAATGGGAAGATTAATAAATGGCGGGATGTCGGATAATTTCTTTGACCTTATGCGATGACCTTAACTATAGATTACTTAATAGTTAATGCATCCTCATACTTTTACATCCTATTTATCTGATACTCTTTTGTTTATTGGTACAATGCAAGTGCTGGTCTTTCTTAAGTTTATTATTTCTCGCATCTATTTAGTGAAAGGTTCTGGTACATAAATATTTGTTTGTTGTCTTCTGGATCTTGGAAACCTTGCCTTATCGATCTGAAATCTCCAAAAATACTCGTTCCTTTCCTGCTTCTAGTTTTCTTCTGTATTTTGATGACGTTTTCTGGTGGCTACTTTTACTACCTACGTAACTTCTTACTATCAAAATATTTTAATCGTACTTTCACACTCATAGGAAGAAATCTTTTTCACTTACAGTAAATGCTACTTTTATTTTTTTATAAATATCAGTGACTACCGTCCAACTATATCTATACTGACATTTCTGAATACTGCTATTTAAGACCTGAAGTCCCCGAGTAAATAAACTAAACTGTATCTTGTGATTATTAATGTTATTCTGATGTCTAACCTTACCTAATTTTCCCTAATTTTATCTCATTTTATCTAATTTTGTTTACTTTTATTTAACTTTATCTTGTCTAGTTTTATGTAATTTAACTTAATTTTGCGATTTTATGTGTAATTACTAGTATTGATAAACAAATGGTCTGGTACAAACTGTAAATATACGAGTAGTTTGGTTTTTAATCACACTAATATTATAAAGGCGAAAGTTTGCGAGTGTGGTTATATGTTTGTTACTTCTTTACGCTCAAACGGCTGGACCAATTTTGATAAAATATTGTATGGCGGTAGCTGACACTCTCGATTGACATATAGGCTACTTTTTATCCCAAAATTCCCACGAGATCAACACTTATGCGGGTGAAACCACGGGGCACAGCTAGTAAACAAATAAAATCTAAACCACATTTGATTTTAAAAAACAATCTGATTGTATCAGGCACTATTTATATTCAGCGAGTTATTATTATGTTCGTATAGTGAAGGTTATCGATTGAAACATTAATACAGCACTAATATTTGGACACACTGCCTCGTACAATGCTACGTGTGTTAGGTAACAGAGAAATCAGCTCTTACACCACAGTTTTTGGTTATCTTTCATCTGTTTAAATGTTGGCAGTTGCAAAAATATTGTTTGTTTTCACATTTTGTGATTTGTAAGTGAAGTTTAGGGGCTAAAAGACCATAAAGTTTCTTTTTAATCTGAGAGCCAATTCTAGTAATTAAAAACGTTTAAAATCTAGTCTCAATCTCATCTCAGCGACAGTCAATGTCAAAACTTGTCAAAATTGTATTGAGACTGAGATCAAACTGTGAACGTTCTTAACCGGTCAACCCCGCGCGTGACCGATCGGTCATGAAACAATAGAAAATCAATTGTGTCTCATTAGCGGAGCTTGGCAGATAAATTACGAGAACTGCTCTCTATTTTAATAGTGCCAGTTGCCAAAATATGTTTTTTTTTTCGTATTTCGTGATTTGAAATTGAGGTTAGGGGCGAAATTACCATAAACTTATAAGTGTATGTACGTGGAAGAAGGACTAATTACATACCTTTTGAAAAGTGAGTTATGAGCAAATATCCCTAGAGCAGCATACAGGGTCGTCTTCAAATATGATGAAAACGAACGTAAAAAGATTTAATATTAAATCATGTAAATCAGAGTTTTATTACTTAATAATAAGACAGAATAAAGTTACAACACTCTTGTTATGAAAAATGCTTTTAAAATATTCAAGGTCACTTTTTAATTTGTTTTAAGTCATTTTGATTTCACATTTCTGTTTACGATAGCAACGCGAATATAAATTAAAACATTTACAATCAAGGATGAGTGTCTTGGTGATTGCTAGCCAATTTTGCTGTTATGAAATTAAAGAATCTAGTAACTAGAAGCAAGGTTAAATTTATAAAATAAAAAGTATTCAGGTTCATTTACTTTTAATTACTTAGGTAACGTTCAAACTACTAAGAAATATATATAAGGTCCCATTAAAATAGA
This sequence comes from Amphipoea lucens, assembly GCA_947508005.1. NCBI lineage: Eukaryota > Metazoa > Arthropoda > Insecta > Lepidoptera > Noctuidae > Amphipoea > Amphipoea lucens. The sequence continues at coordinate 18,148,385 of OX382359.1, read as the reverse complement.
TGGACAAACTTTTAGAAATCATTCAGACCACCAAAATAAGGACGATGGTAAAAAAATATACTAGAAAAACGCATTAGATACTTACAAGAAAAATAATCAGCTAACGAAAATACACTAATGTGCCGGCAATTTATTATTTTAGGTCAAAATAAAATCACTTTAATCAGTGTCTTTTTGTTTCGATATCTTTGGTTAGACGTACTGAGCGCTGTGATATAATTTGTCCATCTATTTTAATGGGACCCTGTATATATATGTATGTAACTATCTGTATTAGTATTTATTCTTGTATTTTATAGTTATTTCCTAGCTATTTATCCCGTACGTTGCACCTGCCATGTTTTGTCTCTTCATCACCCTAAGGTTGACTGGTAAAAAATGCCCCAGGCATTAAGTCCGCCTCTGTATAGTATTTTTTTACTTGTGCATAAAGTTAAAATATTACAGCTATGTAAACCTGCGCTATAGTTTACACCATACAGCCTTTGATTACCAAATTCCCACGGAAACTTAATAATTCTCGCACATGTTTGAAACCACAAAGAAAATATTACGCGGAATATGGATATTTCAAGTATTTCCTTTGATAAAAAGCGATCATATCTTTTATGTGTTCCCAGCCTATTTTCAAGATTTATTTTGTTATTGAATGAAAATTTAGGTAAGAGGCCGTGACCCGCACATGGGTCATGGATTCTGTGTTATAAGTTCGAAACAGAAAAAAAAACACATAAATAGTTAATTAGACGAAAACAAACATTACTTAAAAGAAATGTTCTTGTGTGTATATCGATTTTATTCAATTTCGAGCGGCCATTGTTGTTTACATCCATGGCAAATTTATAAACGCCGGACCTTACATACATCTTTTCAAGCTACAAAAATGTAGGATACTTTCTCTGTAACTATCCAATATTTCGCTGGCTATCTGTATTATTGACTGCAGTTCAATCCACAGACGCTTAGACATAGACCGATTACATCCGCTTTCAGAGAGAAATCGGATACAGACATTCTACATTTACCATTTTCAATGTTTCAACAGTAAAATCTTTAGCTCCAAGCTTTGCAATTAACCTACAAGTATCCAATTTTCTTAATGTCCAGTTTAAACATTTAGAAAGTACATGACAGTGCAGTCTAATTAGGTTTTACTGCAGCTAATTGCAGCATTGAACTTAAGGAAGTGGCCGCACTCAATGTGAACTACTTTTGACAACACACGCGCAGGAAATGTAGCGCGCGTGTCATTGAGCTTAACTGATGTGTATAAAAAGTTATTTTGATCTAATTTAATTTATACACCATATAAATTACAGACATAAATATAGAAACTTTACAATGGGTGACACAATGGGCGGTCTTATCGCTAAGAGCGATATTTTAAAGACAACCTTTAATAATAAATAAAATCACTAAACTAAATAACGAAACTACAAAAACAAAATTAAAAAATGCAGATGTATACAGGGTGAATTTTCCAAGTGGACGTGGATGGCCAAATTCTAAACAATGAGGAATAGCAAAAAATACTCAAAGGAGTCGCGGGTTCGATTTTGATGAAAACTAAAACTGCATCATTGGATTTTTGAAAAATCAATATTTCTAGCCAGGAATCGTACCTGTTGATTTTGAAAAAAAAAAACATACTGTATTATTACACCATTCGATAGTGTCCCTAATAAGGATCAAATTCTGGGAAGTAATGACATACGGCAAACTTAAGGAAAATGTTGAATCTTAATAAACTGCTTCTTATTTTTTTAAAGTATTCATACCTACATTACGTACCTTGTTCGAAATGATGCTCAATATTTTTATTAACACACCCGCAGCGCAGTCACCTTCAGAACATTATGTTCTAAATTCAAATTTCTATTACGATCTTTGGAAAATATTCTAATGAAATCAATAATATTGTAATGCTGAATGCAGTACAATCCTTAAGACATCGAATCCAGCTATGTATTGAAAACAATGGTTATCATTATGAACAATTAATCAGTTAAGGTTTAATAGGTAGGTAACATAACCCGGGCCCGGCTAAATAATAACAGCCGCACAGGTCAATCCATCAGGTTAAGCTACGCTTGCCGCGGTTGGTCTGTGGATGGGTGACCATCTTTACATACCGAGACCCCTCCGTGCCTCGGAAAGCACGTTAAGCCGTTGGTCCCGGCTTTCATTCCAGGATCTTTGACAGTCGTTACGGGTAGTCAGAAGCTCGAAAGTCTGATAACCAGTCTTACCAAGAGGTATCGTATTACCCAGTAACTGGGTTGTGGAGGTCAGATAGGCAGTCACTCCATGTAAAATACTGGTATTCAGCTGCATCCGGTTTGACTGGAAGCCGAACCCAATATAGTTGGGAAAAGGCTAGGCAGATGATGAGGTAGGTAACAAGAAAAATAAAAAAGTATATTGTTAAAAATGATGATGTTATCCCTCTCACTGAGAGGAGGCCTGTGTTGCAGCAGTGGGCATTATAGGCTGATTATGGTTATAGTTAAAAATTAGCTCTTTCCTTTAGTTTGCCGTATGTCATTACTTTCCAGAATTTGATCCTTATTAGGGACACTATCGAATGGTGTAATAATACAGCGTGTGTTTTTTTTTTTTTTCAAAATCAACAGGTTCGATTCCTGGCTAGAAATATTGATTTTTCAAAAATCCAATGATGCAGTTTTAGTTTTCATCAAAATCGAGCCCGCGACTCCTTTGAGTACTTTTCGCTATTCCTCATAGTTTAGAATTTGGCCATCCACGCCCACTTGAAAAATTCAACCTGTATATTAGCTATCTTCGTTTTCAAAGTAACACTAACACATTTACATAAATCAGATATGTATATCAATATTACATAAGCAGAGCTTAACGAGCTTTGTTATCAATTGAGGCCACATTAGGTAATAGTTAAGAAGTTATGATGCTAATTTGTATAACCTACAGAAACTGTACCAAATATGAACATCAAGATTACATATTTTTATGTCAAGTGCAATAAAAAAAAAAATCTGTTCCTCGGAATTTCCTTGATCTATTTGGATACTTATTTTAATAAACATGTGCATAACTAGCCTATAATGTTCCCACTGCTAGGATACAAGCTTCCTCTTTTTGAGAGGGAGTGAGCTGTAATCTATCACGCGGACCCAGTGCGGGTTGGTAGATGTCACATGTCTTCGAATTTTTGGTTCTAGGAAATGCCGGTTTCTTCACGATGTTTTCCTTCACCGTTTTGAGAGGAGCGTTGATGAAATTATTTACAAAAAGTAAAGCGCCTCCCTAGGTTCGAACCCACCACCTACAACTCAAAGAATACTTCACGATAACTGGTCCAAGAACAAATGACAATTATTTTGTAAATCCAATAAAAAAGATGGTCCTGGTTTAAATAAATGTGGTAAGTAAATTGCCATTTTATTAATAAATCCTTTCTCATTCCAGTGTTGGCATCATCAGCAGGCCCGAAGCCCAAGGGTAGGAAACCAGTTAACCCTCCGATCCGGACCATCAATGACAACGAGAGGAAAGCCGAAGCCGAGGCCGAGATCACCAACGACTGTCCCGAAGACGGCTTCTTCGCTGATGCGGAGCAGTGCGACAAGTATTATGAGTGCAGGTAAATATGTCTTTATTTTAGAACCAATGACTAGATTTTACCGGAGAGTAGGTGAATCTGTGTAGGTACCGTCAAACGGGGTGAATAGGGATGCAGGGGTGAATCGGGACGAAACTTTAAAATGGATTTTAACGTTGGAATAATATAGTTTGTTGTCAATAAGGGCACGTAATCGTTAATTAAACTACTGTAAACACATTAGGGTCCTTTTTGGCCACAAACTATATTATTTTAATGTTAAAATCCCTTTTAAAGTTTTGTCCCGATTCACCCCTGCATCCCTATTCACCCTGTTTGACTGTAATACCTACTATGGGTGACAGTTAACTGACAGGATGATAGAACACAACAGATGAGAGAGACTGTGTTCTGTCTAGGAGAGATGAACTATAGTCCGTTCACAGTTACTTTACCTCTGATGGCAGCAACCTAACAGCAACCATATTGTAATGATAATAAAGATCACAGTGATTTTGACAGACCCGTCAGTAGCAGCAATCAAAGAGAAACCTTATTAACATGAAAATAAAGATCACTATGACGTTAACAGTGAAGCAAAATCAGAGGTAAAATAACTATGAAAGGACTGTAACAGTGGATTGTGTGATACAGGCCTCTGACTTTAAAAGTAAAGACCATATCACTGTCAAAAGTTCAAAAAACATTTCGAACTCTTTTAAACAAGCTAAATATAAAGCAGAAAAAAAAAAACAAACGAAACTACTCACTCATTTTGTAATATTCAAATTCAAGAAACATTTGCCAACTCATTCCATGGGTTCTTATTCAAACTACCTTTTACCTGCTTCCACAATTTATACATGAATCATGAATATTTGAAATGCGCAAAACTTCTTACAAAAACTAGTATAAAGTTCACTCCTAAATCTCATTGGACAATGCTTGCAAAGAGTTCAAATAAATCACTTCAATTTCGTATAAGTTATTACAAAACCGAACTCACTAAAAGTAATTTTAAATAAAGTTATCCTCGTTGGGTCATCGAACTTGTGACATATGAAGAAATAGGTATGTACATAAATACATCACCTTGCCAAATATTTAACGGAGAAAGGATATTGACTCGAAGCTTAAAGTCAGGGATGTTTGAAGTAGTATATACATACACAAAGAATTGTTGAGTGGTTTGAACGAGAGAATGTTTACTTACACTTTGAGTGTATTTTGCAGGTTGGAAAGGATGCATAAACTTAAATATTTTATTTACAAGATGGATTCGCATCTGCAAATTTCCCTGACGTTATACCTATAGTAAATATATTATATTTTAGCTGATGAAATAATTGTCTGCCGTATGTATATAATAAATCAGATGAGTTCTTAATCCCTCCAGCGTCAAGTGTACACCAAGTGTGCATTATAGAAAGTGCTCGAAACGTCAACGGTACACCAAGTGTACACAACAGTGTCATTGTTCTATTGTTATTGTTAAAACAATGACTTTACTGCGCCCATTCAACTACTCCGCCGCGTAGGGTGTTTCGACAGGTAGGCGGGCAAACATGTGAGAGGTTAAATATTTAATTGATTAAATTACCTTTCTTCTACTAATACTTTACCTTTGAAGAATAAGGATAATCACAGCTCCAAGGAATACAATTTTTCATCTACAAACTCGACTTTTACTGCCTCTACATCAGAAGCATCCCAAGCAATGAACAGTGGTAGCGGGATTGTCCGAAAGGGTTACCGCTACCCCGGAACATAAAGAGCTAAGGAAGGAACACGGGTGGGTTTTAGTCAGTAAGAGTCTGACACTCCCTTCTGCTCCACCCAGAGCTATTAAACTTTGATGATTTGTCATCCACAAAAAAAAAAAATGCCATGAGGTCTTGACAACCTTTTGTAACATAAATGTCCTTTAATTCTTCAGAGCCGGCAATATAATCGAGAAGCTGTGTCCTGACGGTATGGTGTTCAACGACTACAGCTCCCAGGAGGAGAAGTGCGACCTGCCCTTCAACCTTGACTGTTCGGCGAGACCTAAGCTCCGTAAGTTCTTTTAACTATTGTAGTCTACATCTGGATATACTGCATAGACTTCACACAAAAACGGTGTAGTGGTCTCTATTGGACTATTTTGTAGACACCCGGTGTAACCATGCCTGACACACTGGCGTAACTATAGGGTGGCATTGGGGCAAAATGCCACGGGGCCCCAGCCAGGGGGGGCCCCCGGCCCGATAGGGCCATGAGCACAGGAGGATCCTAGCATAAGTTTATAAAAGCAAACTTTTTTTGAAAATGTGCAACAGAGGACATCAATGCTACAAAATGTTCAAAACATGAAGTTGAGTTGCAGTTGTTGTTGATGTCCTTTGTTGCACATTTTACCTTTTTCCCATTGTTTGTCTAATTTTTTAGACAGGACCTCATGCTCAGCAGTAGCGCTTGCGACCACTAGACCAACGAAGCAGTCCGGTGTTAAATTTTGTAGAAGAAAATATGAAATCTACGCGGAAGAAGTCGCGGGAGAAGTGCTAGTAAAACAAAAACTATAACGTTGGTTGGCCTTTTTTACATCCCTTGAATTTGCCACGGGCCCCAAACAGTATAGTTACGCCACTGGCCTGACAAATGGATTATGTGATCTATGAGCAAGTTCTCTTAGTCTGGCGACTCAGCAAGCAGTCACTACCTTCGTGTATTTTAGTTGACAACGAGTGGTGGCTATACTACAAACTATCAGACTGTTTTCTTCACTCACAATGTGCTACCAATTGCATGACTACTTTTTATCACTACTCGTACTAGCGATATTTACATCATAAGTTGGTTAGAAATTCAGTCATAGTTTTAATTCAAGGGATTAATAAATATAAGCCAGTTTCGAAGTCGGCTAATCAGCATTAGGATTTATGACAAGAATTGAATAGTTAAGTAGTTGCTATTTCCTATGGAGACACGTGTACTGCTTTGAACACATGTTTGCTGTTATGTAATTAAGTAGGGCTGCCACACTTCTGCAGTATCTACATAACTACCAAAAAAAGCTGTGGCTATATTTCCGACTTGCAACACCAATTTATTTATTCGTCTTTTTATTGGGACTCTCAAATTTGATTGATTTTTTTTTGCACTGTGTAATTTAATAATTTTTTGTTGACAAGAATTCAATGAACCTTTTATTTGGCAGCCTAGATTAGGTAAAAAAATTTTTTTTCTTTTATTAATTCATTCATTGATAGACAACGCACTGCCATAACAGCTGGGAAGTTGAGCCCTTAGGAAGGATTTTCGAAAATTCATACCCTAATGTAGTTACATCTACCAACCCGCACTGGGCCCGCGTGGTGGATTACGGCCCACTCCCTCTCACAGAGAGGAGGCCTGTGTCCCAGCAGTGGGAACATTATAGGCTGATGATGATGATGATGATGAATGTAGTTAAATAGGGGACGATATTAATAAAGGTATTTTGCTGACGAATATCCTATCGAGCAGATGTATAATTGTAGATCTATAAAACTTACGCAATGAAATGAAAACAACAATGCCTAGCACTGTCAACCCTAGATAAAGCCACAAAGTGACTGGTTAGTGACATCATTAGAATACAGATTACACATAAATGCCGTAGGTCAACAGAGCTGGAACAACTTTCACAACTCAAGGGAAGCGCGGCCTTGGCGGCAAGACGCGGAATTTATTGTCCGTCCGAAATATACATACGGATCTTTATAGGTACTCGTACGATAGCATGAAAAGTAACTGACGCAATATACCTTAAGAGGATGGATGACAAACACTGTTTAAAAAATCAGGGATCGCCAGTAATTATTAACCGAGTTCAAAAAAAGGAGGTTCTATATTCGACTAGTATGTATGTATGTTTATATGTCCGCGATTTTCTCAAAAACTAATGAACAAATTTTGATATTTCTTTCACTATTGTGATCTACATGCTTTCAGGAAGGTTTTAGTGTATAATACATTAGGTAATTATTCTTATGTACGAAGTTATATGCATAAATGTACTGCATGTCCGGCATTTCTATGCGAATTTTGATGATTCTTCTAGTCGGTGTCTTCAATTCTTGTATGCAAAAGTGTTAATTGAATTTGTGTGGGGTAGGTTATAGCTAAAAAGTGAAAAATAAAAACTTTCTTGCAAAAAAAACAACCGACTTCAAAAAAAAAAACTACAAAGTGATACTTAAATAACTTTAATTTCGGAAGTCAGTGTCAAAAAACGAAAATGCGGAACCAACGACACCGACTTCCGAAATTAAAGTTATTTATCACTTTGTAGAGTTTTTTGTTGTTGTTAATCATAAGCAGCGGCGAAGTAGTTGTTATTATGGTTATTATGTATAGAAGCAAAGGATTACCCAAAGTTCCTTTAGCAGTAAAAGTAATGTTTTGTTTTTGCCCTAAAACCAAGTGCAATAAAAAGTTGTTCCCCTTTCAGAACAACATACGGAAGGAAATATCATATTTATCCGTTTTCAGAGGATTTCCGTTTTCAATTATATTGGTAACAGCTTTCCAATTTCAAGGGAAGTACGGCCTTGTCAAATGACGCAAGTTTTTTAGTTATCCATACTAATATTATAAATGCGAAAGTGTTTCTATCTGTCTGTCTGTTACCTCTTCACGCTTAAACCGCTCAACCGATTTAACTGAAATTTGTTATCGAGATAGTTTGATTCCCGGGAAAGAACTTTTTATACCGATATTCCTACGGGATTGACACTTATGCGGGTGAAACCGCGGGGCGCTGCTAGCGCCAAATAAAAACACTATTAATAGAAAGTGTTATTTGCAGCATAATATAAAAATACTGTCACACTTTTAAGTTTACAAAGCTGGAGACATTGCCACGGCTAAATAAATGTAAACATCCCTTAGATGTCTTCAACTCAACATTTCTATGGTAAAACAAGCAATTAGTTGTTGTCACATGTTCGGAAGATGCTACCACAAATTCTCCAGGCGATTCAGATTGTACCAATTTTCATTCCTGTAAGAATCGAATAGAATATCTCTCTTTATTTTGTACATCATACATTAACAGATATAAATGTACAAATTGTACATAGGGTGACACCATGGGCGGTCTTATCGCTAAAAGAAAACTGACTATAACACTTCCACAGTTGAGAGTTACAGCCACAGATATAGATATACCTAGATAACGCAAGTATCACGAACTGTATGAAAACTAAGCGTGCCACTTTTTGACTACCTACTATGATGTCACAAGCTCGCGCTCTCTCGTTCACGCTCTCCCAGCCAGCAGTACGCAGGACTGAGCGAGAAAGTGGCGGCTTATGATTTTCGATCGTAAACTGGTGCGATTTTTGGCACGCGAAGTAGGTGCTCTTGCATTATCTAGGTGTATCTATATCTGTGGTTACAGCTATTAAACCTGCAATAAGTCAAACATCACCATTCTTATCAACAGAGACGCCACAGCCACAACTGCACTGCCCCCGTCTGCACGGCTACTTCGCCCACGAGGACCCGAAGGAATGCGGAAAGTTCTACTACTGCGTTGATGGCAAGTTCAACGCGATCACCTGTCCAGATGGCTTGGTGTACAACGACAAGACTGGCATCTGCACCTGGCCTGATGAGGCTAAGAAGAAGGGCTGTGGCGCTGCTGGTGAGTTCCTTGCATTACGTTAGATTTGGTTTTGCTTAGTAAATGATAAATGATTTATTTTCTGTAAGTAGGTTTGTACAAACACTTTTACAAGTCAATCATATTTTTTTTAAGCTAGATTAGGTAGGCGTTTCCTATCTGACTACTCTGAGAAGAAAGGCTGAAACAAACTCAGAGGTCACAGTCTCTTTTAAAGTCCAGACAAAATCTTGGTCAGATCATGTGAAGAACATGTAGATTGGTGTCTGAAATGGTCTTTTGAGGAAAGAACCACACAGATTGAGCGGACCTGTCCAGTCAGTGCACGCATTTGTTAAAAATCGTGCAGCTCAACTCGGAACTTGAGGAGCTCAACGATTCGACGAACAATACCAAAGAAAGGACATTTGGGTAGGCCGCGTAAATTACTCAAACAGCCAGATCATGATTAAAACTAACTAAGAAGGAAAACAGAAAAAAGAAATGACCCACGTAGTCCTCACATACTAATAAACATTGTACAACGTCTGTATAGTTACACAATGCTTTGCCTTCTTCTTTCGAAACTCAAATTACTGACGACTGAAAGAGAGAAATCGGTGTGTAACTATGCATCTGATATAATACGTTTATTAGTAAGGGGGTATATGTTTAATAAGTTGGGAACACCCAAAGGATTAAAAACAATGAAAACGTGAGAGCTACTTATAAAGTTGAACCTGCGCTGGGGAGTTTGTTGCACCACTTCTCCTTCCCAGCTAAAGCAATATGATGTGGTGAAGGGAGGACGTTTTGGGAGACTGTCTTATGTGATTATGACGTTCAAAAAGTGCTGATTCTCAGCCTAGTTTGAATAAATGACTTTTGAAAGCAAAATATTATAGGACAATTGCATTTTCGATTCTAAATTCACGTAGGTACCATCGCGGACACTGGCGGTGGACCAGTTTTCAACCTTATTACTAAGGGCATAAGTGTCCAAATACACTATGCCGAAGGTATGCGACCGAAATTCCGTGGCGGATTTTACAGTACGCTATAACGCAAAGTAATTTCGGCAAAATGTGTCGTCACTAATTCAAATAGTATTGCAGGCGTAATCATGCCGAACTGCGGTCGCGTTGTACCTCCGGCATAGTGTGTTTAGACACTTAGGATGAAAAGCTGTCGACTGCCATTGTCCGCTGTTGTACATTAACATTTCTAAACGTCAAAAATTTCATGCTAGGCCTGTGCCATAGATTATTGACTGCTTTAAAAACAGCAACGGATAAGTACGTCTACTGTCTCGAATGTGGATTGTAAAGGAAAGAATAATATGGACTAAAACTCTTAAACCCACTATTGACTGAAGTGTACCCTGAGACGTTATAGTCTCGAAAAAAACTCAAAAATTTGTTCAAAGTATTTATTTTACTTCCACAGATGTATTTGACTTCGACTGCCCCCCTGTAAACGAGACGTTCGGTCTGACGCACCCCCGCTACGCTGACCCTAACGAGTGCCAGTTCTTCTACGTGTGCATTAACGGCAACACCCCTCGTCGTTCCGGCTGCAAGCTCGGACAGGCCTTCGATGATGTCCAGAAGAAGTGTGAATGGGCCAGGAAGGTGCCTGAATGGTGAGGCTCTCTTGATGATAAAGTAGGATTTAAAGTTACAGGTTTGATGCTAGATACTATTATTGGGATAAAGACTGGAGACTACGCATGTATAGCGTAGCAATAAATGCAACAAAGACAGGCCATTTTATGATGACAATTTTCCTTGGAAAACACGTTAAACCGATGATTCCGGCTGTCAGTCTAAGACCTTTGACGGTCGTTACGGGTATTGAAAAGGCATAAAAATTCTGACAACCAGTCATACTAAGGAGTATCGTGTTACCCAGTAACTGGGCCGTGGAGGTCAGATAAGCAGTCTCTTCATGATCATTTCCCCTCCCTTTTTATATACTTGTACATATTATTATTTTAAGAATGTTAGCTTTTTAAATTATGTAAATGTCTCTCCATGTAAAATACTGATATTCAGCTGCGTCCGGTTAGACTGGAAGCTGACCTTAACATAATTGGGAAAAGGCTAAGCAGATTCATTGAATTTTGGAGAACCATTAAAATATTTATTGACAACAGAACTAAAGGCCGATATTTTCTTAAATCCCTGTTATACGATTTGCACTATTAAGTCTGTCGAAAGGTTCAAGTAGAACAAAACAATTCAAAGCAAGTTTTAAAATCATGTCGAATACGAAAATCATGGCAAAGCTGTCACCAGAGGATGTTAACACAAAAAAAAAAAATAAGTTTCTGTTTTTAAAAAGTCAATCAATTATATGATCTCATGTTATTATCAATACCTAACACATGTTTTTTGTCTTCTAGCGCCGACTGGTACAAGGGCCAGCTGACCGATGCCGAGCTCGACGCCCTGGAGAACCCCCCCACCGCCAAACCGGCAGGCAGTGGCCGTCGCAAGCCCAACAGACCCCAGAAAGGCAGCAAAGCGGTGGCAGTTGACGACGAGTAGCGCATTTAATGTAGTCTAGCTTAATAAAGTATATTTGTAAGGATACTCTCTGGTTTGATTTTATAAATATCATAATTATGTATTATCATCAAACCCCTCCAATGCAATGAAGAGGGCTATGCTTGGAATTTCCCTGCGTGATCGAATCAGAAATTAGGAGATCCGCAGGAGAACCAAGGTAACCGACATAGCCCGACGAATTGCCAAACTGAAGTGGCAGTGGGCAGGGCACATTGCTCGCAGAACAGAATATTGCCGATGGGGCCGAAAGGTTCTAGAGTGGCGACCACGTACCGGAAGACGTAATGTTGGAAGGCCTCCCACAGGTTGACCGACGACCTTGTGAAGGCCGTAGGAACCCGTTGGATGCGAGAAGCACAGAACCGGTCAAAGTGGAGGTGCTTGGGGGAGGCCTATGCCAAGCAGTGGACGTTTATCGACAGAAATGATGATGATGATGATCGAACCCCTCCGTGCTATGGAAATCACGCTAAGCCGTTGGTCCTGGCTGTCAATCGTGGATCTTTGGCAGTCGGTACGGGTCGTCAGAAGCCCGAAAGTCTAACAACCAGTCTTACCAAGGGGTATCGACATCGTATTATCCACTAACTGGTTTGTGTAGGTCATATAGGCAGTCGCTTCATGTAAAGTACTGGTATTCAGCTGTATAGGTACGGTTAGACTGGAAGCCGACCCCAAAATAATTGGGAAAAAGCTAGGCAAATGATGATGAATTATGTGTTATTATTACGCCTATTTTCCCTGAATGTACTTATAGTACTCGTACATCCGCATTTTGCAAGTTTGTAATAAGCGGCGAGCTTGTAATAATGGGCGAGCCCACGGACTGCTACAGCCCATTCACTGTTTACGTCTGATTATGCATCTCTGTCAAAATCACAGTGATATTTGTTATTAACCCCCTTACTAATAAACGTATTATATCAGATTAATAGTAACACACCGATTTCTCTCTTTCAGTTGTCAGTAATTTGAATTTCGAAAGAAGAAGACAAAGCGTTGTGTAACTATACAAACGCTATAAAAAACAAATAATGTAAATGTTGTTGTTAATGTAATAATGTATGTGTGTGTTAGTGTAAAGAAAAGAAAGAAAGAAAGAAAATACACTAACACACCTAAGCTTAAGCTTAGCGGCTTGCTGGGTAAGATCTGTGATCTTAGGCTTGCCTTGTTCAAGTCTGCAAGCATGTTACCTAACTCAGCGGCTGATGAGGAAAAAAATACGATGTCATCGGCGAAGCGGAGGCTTGATAATCTCTTTTCACCGGTGACTAGTCCCTTGTAAAGTATTGAAGGTTGCCTCAAAAGTGGCAATAAAAAGCTTAGGAGACAACGGATCTTTGCTTGGCGACAAACTAAGTATAGTTAAAACAAACAACACTTTAATTAATTAAATATATTTCTCTTCTCTCATAACTTTCTATTTACATTTCCACTATTTCAGCAGCAATATTTACAGAAAAAATCTATATGAAAAATACATACATTTGACATTTCTATTGGTTAACGATACATATGTCTATGGTAACTAATATCACTCACGAATCAACTGTATTTGGCAAATCATTCGTTTTTAGTGTGTGTTCGGGAAATTACGGGGATCACACGGAGTTATTTAGGTTAAGGAATAAATAAGACTCGGTGGAAATATATTCCAATCATTCAGTGAAATTAAATTAATATAAAAGTAACGTATCACAAAACGAAAACGGTTGTTTATAAATTACTATGGGTTTACAAGATTTTTATTATTATTTTAATGTCATCGTTTACAAATATAATGGGTAAATCGATTTAGATGTAAGAAAAGCAATATTTTTTATCACTGAAGAAGTTTAGTAGTTATGTGGCACATAAAGTAACTGCAGGTATTTTTTTTTTTCATTCTGCATCTTTCATTTTCTATATTTTTTTTTCTATTTTTATTTCATCAATTTCGTTTTCGTCTTATGATACCAAGCTTCGTTATCCAATCACGCGTGTCCACAGTGGGGGACCAGCTCAGGATCCTCACAGGTCAGGCTCTGGTCGTCGAACACCTTGTCTTCACCACAGCTAATAAGGCGAGGGTGACCTTCTACGCAGGTGATGAGCCTGTGGCAGTCACCGGGTACGGGGAAGCGGGGGAAGGGCCAGAACTTCGCCGCTTGAGAGTTGGACGGCACTTTGGTTGGGCATTTGAAGCCGACGACAGCTGTTAGGAAAAAAAAAATTGGTTAAAAAATAAATTATAAATATGGCAGTAGTGCTAAATTTGTTGTGGCGCCATCTGTATGATTTAAAGTCATGTACATACGCTAGCACATCAAGCTACCTGAAGCTGTCAAATTTTCCCAATCAACTTTGAACCTTATGCTTTAGCGATAAAGTTGAAAATCTATTAAAGATATTTGACAGATTGTAGTAACTTGATGTACTGGCTTCTGTACCTAATAAGAAGTAGAACAAGGTAAATACTTGATTTTAATTATTCCACTTAGGGCTGATTTTTCAATAGTCAGATGACTTTTATCTAAAGAATAATTATGACATATTTTCTATACAAAAACTGTCAAACCGCAATATTTATTCCTCAGATAAAAGTTATCTGACTATTAAAAAAACAGCCCCTATTGAAATAATCCAACTCAAGTAGCGTTGTTATTTATAAAAAATCAGATTTTTGGTCTATATACCTGTCTAGAAACAGGCTCAATTGAATTTGTAAGATAGTATGTAGTTGGGTCTCTTATGTCGCCTATTATACCACTAGAGCTGCTATTTACTCGTTATGCTAATAAAAGCTTCGGCGATCAATGAATATCTTTTTTAAATAATCAATTGGCGCAGTGAGAATTGCTAATTAAAATTAATCATGTCTTACATCAAATGTAATGTTTTACAATTCTATATTTATGTTTTAGGACTCAGAATAAAATCTATAAAGATGCTCCATTACCTTCTGGGTTGCAGAAAGGCTGGAGTAGATCGGGCCAGTTGCATCCATGAATGCGCTCATCGTAGACCAGGCCAGGGGTGCAAGGCTCCTGTTCGGGGATGCCGTATGCGCACTTGACGTAGCTGGTGGAGCACTCATTGCTGTCTGGGTAGATGCCGAACTGGTATTCGCAGCCAGGAGATGATAGAGGTACCACTGGAAATTAGAAAAGGATAAGAAAATTATAGACGGTGCTTTGCGATTGACAAAGTTGTTCTTTGTCTTTTATGAGGGTCGTGTTGAATAAAGATGAATTGTTCTTCACAGACGTTTCACAACATGGAACTTTAATTTTTAGTTATTCATTTCCTGCTGTAAATTATATTAGAAGGGTTCCATTTTTTTCTTCCTGAGCGTTATTTAAAGATACAGTGTACCTACACAGTGCAGCTAAAATTGCCAAGTGAGTTTTAACATCACCAATTCGACAAGACAGGCTCAATGGTAATATTTACCCAGTCTTCAAACATAATAAACTTTACAAATAGGCAAAAAATAATTAGAAGAAACTTGAAACCGCTAAGTGATCCAGGAATATAATACTCACAGTCAGCTTTCCTGGTACCACAGTCGACAGCCCAATGATAGTTGCAGTGGTTGTGCACGGCGCCTTTGCCATCGAACAGGAGGCCATTCTCGCATGTTTCTACAGTCAGGGTGCCGTTGGTGCACAGGAAGAACTGGTCGCAGAGCTCAGGGTGGGCGTAGGCCTGAAAGTTGAGAAGAGCAACATGTTAGTAATTGAGCAACCAGGAGTATGTCCTTGAGTAGTGCGGCCATTGGAACATTTCATTTTTATCATATCATATCAGAGAATAAAGAGGCAACTTCCGTAATTTTAAGAACGTTCACAGTCTGATCTCAATCGCAATCTGTCAAAAATGCCTCTAAATTCCTTAAATTTTTGACAAACTTTTTTACGTTGATTGTCGCTGAAATGAGATTGTGTTGTGCGATTGTTTTTAATACTAGAATTGGTCTTCTGATTCGCAGGAGTAACAATAATCCTATAACTATCGTATTTGGGCATGTACCATCGCGGACACTGGCGGTGGACAACTGTTCAACCTTATTGGTTTATTACCAAGGGCATAAGGGTGAAAAGTGGTCGACCACCATTGTCCGCGGCTATACCTATAAAGATAGATATGTTTGGATACCTAGCTAACAAATTATAGGAAAAACCGGTAATTTTTTTTTTCAAAGTTATCTTTAGAAGCATCGAGGCATGTAACGTATTTTTTCTTATTTTTGATATAAAAAGCGACGAAAACCAATCCGTTTTCGTAATCATGGCCAAATAAAATGAAGCCACTACTCACCTTATCGCTTTTCCTTTCACCTTTCATTATTTGAGTCATTGATATAGATCAATGACTCAAATCACTCAGTAGACTCTTAACAGTAATTAAAAATTATAATAAGAAGGTACCTGAATTCCATACTGCTCAGGGCACGCAGGTGCATGCTCCAACAGGATACCAGCGCTTGCTGAAACAAAAGATGATCAATTTTAATACATTTTTTTTAAATCACAGTGTACTTTGACAACCGTCGCTAGATGGCGCTGCTAAGCGATTCTTGTTTGTTCAAATTATATCAAAATCTTATATGTAGGCTACCCTGACTATTTCTGCTTTTGATGGCTATGAGTTACGACTGTGTGCTCTTATTTGGCTAATGTCTTGACTAGCATCTGTTTTCTTTTCTGGACGTCTTTGTATCTGAGGAACTGGCTCCCTTGTTTCTGTTTACAATCCTTAAGCATAAGATTTGCTATTGCTACTCTCTCGTCAGGCATCCTCACAACGTGTCCAGACCAGCGGAGCAGACGATGTATTAGAGAGGCCTCAAAGCCTCAGAAATTAGGCCTTCGAAAGACATCCGTGTTCCTAAAACGGTCGGACCATGACCATTTGATGCTAAAGATACCTATCAAGCTTAGTGAGTTATTAACTTCGATCTGTTCGTACTGATTACGATTGATTGATTCATAGAAGTCGTTTGTATAGTTTATTACTCGAGGTCTTGAGGTAGATTTCTAAATATGTTATCGCTACTGAATGTATAACAAGTATCTATCTTTTACTTTTCAGAGTTCGATAAATGACTTCATAGGAAAAGAAATACCTAAATGCAGTTTTATTCTTATTTCTTTCTTTTTTGCGTAGATATTAAATTAGTCACATCGCACCTTCAGAATAGTAGTTACTTAACTCAAAAATCTAAGAAATCGAGTTACGAGGTTAAAGAAGCGACGTTTTTATGGTAGAATTAAGATTTATTCTACCACAAAAACGTCGCTTCTCTAATATTCACCTAAAAGTGCGTATCTTTTAGTGACCCTCGAAAATGTAAGAAATCGAGCTCAGTTGGTAAGTCCATAGGATCGTAACTCGATTTCTTAGATTTTCGAGTTAAGTCACTTATATTCTGAAGGCGCGACATGTATCTCTTGCTTATATACATTATACATACACTAGGCTAAAATTATTTCTGGAATTATCAGAGATTTTAAGCCTGTTTGGTCTTAAGGCCTAATGGTGTACAGGAAATTTCTATTTATTTAAAATAAAGTCGGGTTAGTTACATCATTTATAACTGAAGATCGGCTGGACCGATTATTATGATATTTGATTTGTTTGGATTTGTCTCTGGCTCGAAGAGCACAATTACCATTAAAACATGGGAATTAAAAAAGATTTCACGAAAAAAATAATAATGAAGATAATTCATTTTCTCATACATTATTTGTTATTGATTCTGAGGCGTTACGAAGTTTGCTAGGTCAGCTAGTTTGTAATATTTGAAAGTCAAAGTCAAAAAAATAATATCAATTATTCACATAAAAGGCACTTTCGAACGTCAAAATCAACAAGAAAATAGAATTGATACTATTTGATACGTCAGTCAAAACCATTTACTATTAACCCCCATATTAAAACACCCGTAACGACATTTTCAACACGCATTAACCAATCAACAACGATTCAACGATCAAGGGTTGGCAAGAGCTAATTCGAGGTTGCACTTTCGATGTAATAACATGCGTGTGTAACGTGCGTTGAAGCGAGACGTGTTGCAACCCTATTGTAAGTGAGGTCACCGACAATTGGCCGTAAATGAAACACTTGGTCGAAGCTAATACTTAGACTAATTGGTTCACACTCCGGCAGAATGATTAATTAGGTAAATGAAATCTGTTTTCATAAGCTAAGGTCATGAAGGCTTTGTCCTGTGTGTGACTTAGATGAAATAAAGTGTAGTATGGTATGTATTTTTGCCTAGGTCTTGACCTAAAGGTGCATCCAGACAGAGCGAGGCTTGCGCCGCAAATGTTTTTTTTTTATATGTTTGATGCCTCAGCCTGGGGCAACCGTACATCAAGCTAATCACACTAATATTATAAAGGCGAAAGTTTGTGAGTGTGTGTGTTTATGTGTTTGTTACTTCTTCACGCTCAAATGGATAGACCAATTTTGATAAAATTTTGTGGGAGGTATCTGACACCCTGGTTTAAAATATAGGCTACTTTTTATCCCGATATTCCCACGGGATCAAAACTTATGCGGGTGAAACCGCGGGGCGCACATTTGCGGCGCATGCCTCGCTCTTTCTGGATGCACCTTAAGATGTCCAGCCTATTCAGGCTCTGCCATTACGTAAACTAAGCCAAAACAGTAAAGTATATGTAGGTTTTCTCGGTAGATATCATATCTATCCCAATCCTATCACATCTAAGGAATGGTATGATTTTAAACAACTCAAACAACGGGAATTAGTTCCTATGACATTGAGTGGTTTCATAATATTAACATAGGCAAATAAATTAATGAAGAATTATATGCACATACTCGTAAATAAATACTCATAAAATTAATCATGCTAATTAACTACATGTAATCTTGATATTTATTTAACTATAAATAATAATATAAACATTATAGGTAGGTAATCTCCCTATGTACTAACAACTGATTTCCAAACATAGCTTGAGCAAACTTAATGAACGCAATCCTTTTATTCTTCACTTAACAACTTACAAGACATTTCGACAAGTTAATTTGTTCCTTAATTTTATATCGTTTGTTTATTAATAGACAAATTGATTGCCTGCAACGAATAAAGCTTCTTTATCAGCTTCTTGAGTTACATAATAAAAAATCTTTTAAGTGCTAGGAGAGTAAGGAAAGATCAAGTGTCAACTGTGTCAAGACTATTTTATTAATATAATATGACCCGGTGAACTTCGTCGCGCCCCGCCAGCCGCTCTGCCCCCGCTTTTTAAATCTCTGATATCATCTAAGATATTAATTTTAATGATATGTTGCAAAAGACAATTTTGATCTACATGAAATGCACAACGTATTTAATGTATTTAATTGGATTAGGAATAATAGTGTAATTTTAAAATAGCTTGGTAAATAACCCATAATTTTTTTGTAATATGTAAAAGATACGAGTAAAAATGGTTACTGTGGGTTATCCTTATGAGATAAACATATATACCATCGCGGACTTTTTTATCGATCTTTTTAAGATATACAATTCCGTAGTACGTTAATTTGATCTATTTCAAAAGATTTAGCCAGAATTTGCAATGTAAGTGCACAAAAATATGTTTCACATTACAAATCTTTGAATTTCACAGCTTTTCTCTACTATAATATGGATGTGTTATACATATAAACCTTCCTCTTAAATCACTCTATCTATTGCTGAAAACGATCTAAGCTTACAGACAGCGGGAGCGACTTTGTATTATACTATCCCCCTCACTAATAAACGTATTATATCAGATGAATAGTTACACACCGATTTCTCTTTCAGTCGTCAGTAATTTGGCATGAGAGAAGAAGACAAAGCGTTGTACAACTATACAGACGCTATACAACGTTTATTAGTAAGGGGGTATGTAAAGAAGCCTATTATTGTCCCAGTGCAGGGCAAAGGTCTCTTCTCATACGGAGAAGGCACAAGCACCACGCTTGCTTAACCTTTCTCAACAATTGGGCTATCAAATGTAAAAATAATTGTTCAAGCCCAACTATTAGTTCCAAAGATTAACGCGTTCAAAGAAATAAACCAATTCTTCAGATTTATTATTCGTATAAGATAGATAAGTCCAGGTTTCCTCATGATGTTTGTCAAAATAACTATCATCATAACAAGGGTGCCCTAGAAACGCTGATAATCGTGAGAATATCGAGATAAAAACTATCCTATGTCCTTTACCGGGACTCAAACTATCTCTATGCCAAATTTCATCTAAATCGGTTTAGCGGTTTAAGCGCGAAGAGGTAACAGACAGACAGACACACTTTTGCATTTATAATATTAGTATGGATCAGAAAGGCAAAAGACTAATCAAAGGTCTAATCTTAGGTTATAATTGAAAGTTCACTGAGGTAAAATTAGTCACTACATCTAAAGTATCAAAACTCAGAAGAATCTGATGGAACTGAAATCCATGTAAGGCTAGTAAACGAAAACGGTAGCAAAAAAAGTGCCGACAGAAGTGAAAACAAAATACAAACAGAATACTTTGCCATCACTCACTGACATATCGGATATACATTAAAACCGAGTACATCCCGAGGACAGCCGAACACATCCGAAGCGGTGCCGCTATGGGAAATATTACATACACATACATACTCATGCAAACGAAGCAAAAGGAATGTGTAAGGATCGTAATAAATGGCGTTCTGTAATTTCTGCTTATACGAAGACAAATATTACTTCCCGATAAATTATCATACAAAGCACTATCGAGCTCCTAATTCGGCAAACTGTAACCTCAAATAAATGTTGCTTCATTTCCTTAAAACCATTATGCACCTGCTTTAGACGCTAGATATAAATCGTGAAAGGTCAGCTTTACTCCACGACCTATGGCAACACTTTCCCCTAGCACACTGTTAACTAACAAGTAGAATCTTTCACTTATACCGTTTCAAGCAGTACAGTTCCTATTCTTACTTCCGATCAGGAAATGAACAAAATCATAGTACAATTATATGCTGCATACAATTACATGCTAGTTATATTGTTCATCATTAACGGCCAGTTTATTAACAACTAAAGTAAACAAAGTATTGACTTTTACTTGACCTTTACTGATACTACGGCAAATGTTTTTCTTCATTCAAGTAACAGCTAAAATAGTGAAGAAACCAATTTAACCGTTACTTTGACTTTTGGGACGTTACTTTGGCTGTTACTATTGATGAAGAAATTGGCCGTTATTTGTATCATGAATAGTAGTCCGATATATAGCAAAAATTGAGAATGGAAAACAGAAGAAGGTTGTGGAATGAAGACTAATTTTAAAATAAGACCTTTTGAAGATTTGAAACCTGGCAGATAGTACATTCTTTAAAATTTTAAATCAATAGTAGGTACTATTTATTTATTTAAGGACTAGCTGCGCCCCGCGGTTTCACCCGCATAAGTCTCGATCCCCTGGGAATATCGGGATAAAAAGTATCCTATGTCCTTTCCCGGGACTCAAACTATCTCTATACCAAATTTCATCTAAATCGGTTCAGCGGTTTAGGCGTGAAAAGGTAACATACAGACAGAGTTACTTTCGAATTTATAATATTAGTTTGGATAGTATATATAGCATATAGTATGGATATTAGTATGGATTACCAACAAGATACATTACAATATAATATTTTACAATAATAAAACTTGTATAGTATAAACTTGTAAACTAGTATACATTATCCTGTAATGCACACTCAATTACAGGTAACCACAGCCCAAAAAATCGAGTATGGAAAACAAAAGAAGGTGGTGCAATGAAGATGGAAAACTATTGAAGATTAAAAAACTGAGATTAAATGGTAAAATATCTTATTTGTTACTGTTGTACTGCGACAAATGTAGGAAGTCATTCTACAATAACATAGGAAGCACCAATCTGTACACACGAACTAGCAATACAAAACAATCGTAATAGCTATTGCGTTTATCTCGTACCAGGTGAATAGCGTTGAGAGTTAGGAAATAGTAGTACAGAGTTAGAAACAGTAATAACTTGGTAACTAGGAGTTTTGTTATTTTTAGCAAAACTTCTACTGCAAGACTAGATAAACGAAGAAGAAATGGCAGCATTCAAGCAAGCTGGATACTAAAAGAGAAGAAGGTACTATTAATGTATTCTTCTTAGCGTGTCGATAGCAATCTAAATGGACTCGGCCCAGAATTCGGCTACTTGTTTAGTGCCATCACCAGAGTCCACGAGTTCAGGACACACAGGACACGATATTAAGTGTTCCATCGTTTGTGGAATTAATTTGATAAATAACATTGAAGACCTTGAAAATGAAGAACCGTGATGTTAAAACAAAAGGCGAGGTAGGAGAAATGCGTATGAAACCTTCTTCACGAATTTCAATCGATGTCTTTGATATATCAATTTCTATCCAATGAGAACTAATTAGACTCATGATTTTAATACAAAACCACACCCCAAACTTAAAACAAAGCACTCAAATCTGTGTGGTTCTTTCCTCGAAAAACCATCTCAGACACTTATCTTCATGGTCCTCATTTTCACCTTATCTGTCTGGCCTGACCATGATTATGTCTAGTCTTTAAAAGAGACTGTGACCTCCGAGTTTGTATCGATATTTCTTCTCAGAGTAATCGGATATGAAACACCGACCTCATCTAGTTTTGTATAATTTATTGATTTTATTCTAAGTGTTGTGAGGATTAATTTGCAATAGATCATTTATCGTTTACTAATGAATACCACATGGACTCCCAAACAGCTAAAAAACAATCGCACACTGATTGACTACAGAGTTGGAAATACTCAAATCTAGGAGTCTTGTTGCAGTTAGATAAGAAAAACTGGAGAAAGACTACATAAAAAAATAGAGGTGAAAGAATTGGTGGGGCAAGCTGCATGCTGTGAGAAATGAGAAGAAACTATTGGTTCAAGAGATTATGTTAAATATCTTGCAAACAAAGATCAATTACGGTCAACAGCATGAATCATGATGATAAATTTGTGAAGGCCGCAGGAATCCATTGGATGCGGGAAGTACAGTACCGGTCGAAGTGGTGGTGCTTGGGGAGGTCTATGTCCAGCAGTGGACGTCTTTAGGCTGAAATGATGATGATAAAGGACAACGCCGATTTTAGTATGGAAGGTGGCGTCTTCGTATATTCTCGCGCCCATCAACCAAACCTTGTTTTTCTACTACAGAATAGTGTAACAAACGAAATTTATTTCACATGCACATCTCTAAACTCAGTCCAAAATGAGATATAAGATTTAAAATTTTTTATGTATTTTTTATTAGTTTTGTAGGCAATTTTTGACGCCTAGATGCAAGGTTAGTGTTAAGTTACCACAAAATAGCCGCTAAATGATTTTAGCATTTTGTAGTTTGATTGTTTTTTTACGACTTAACGAAAATCAAAAGTAAGTGGAATAATCCAGAAAACCTGACAATGTGTAATTGGTGAGAAGTGCGTAACGTCCGGGAGGGGGTGTAGCGAAAATTCAAATGTCCAATAAAATTTAGCGGCTACTTATCTATTTTGTGATAACTTAACACTAACCTTGCACCTAGGAGTCAAAAAGCCTAGTAGTAGATGATTCTGATACAAAAATTCATCCAAAACATCATCGTCATCATATTTCTGCCTTTGATCCATGTTACTTGAGGTCGGCGCTACACGTTTTCTTCTTCCATTCTCTCCTGTCAACAGTCACTCCCTTATCTTTCCTCATACATTCCAACCAAGTTCTTTGGCCTTCCTCTCCCTCTCTATCCATATTCACTACTCTTTTAGTCACATGCGTTTCCTCCGTCCTCATAACATGCTGGTTTCAACCTAAAACAACACACCAATTTTCACACAAAACTACAAAACAATCGCACACGGATTGCGTTTATCTCGCTCCAGATGAATAGCGTCGTGAGTGAAGCAACGTCATCGCAGATGTCGGCCACCGAAGCAATAACCTCGACCACTTTTACTTTTACAATGCGAACGTTCTAGGAGAACATCTTCGTTCAATTGTAGTGGCTCGTAGTGTAGCGGTGGGTAGGTCATTATTTAGATTAAGATGTCTGTTTTTGGTGTAACGTGTCTAAATTGGTGACAAGGCACATTATTTACTGCAGATGACGTTATATTAGTCGTAATTTTAGTATAGATGTGGGTTTATTTTTATCTATCTTGTTATATAACTGACACTGCGACATATTCGTCCAAAAATAACAAAATAAGCACATTTTCATGATAGGGTGCTGTTTAGTAAAACAAAAATCTATGAACGAAACATATATATGGTCACATTGTCGTATTGTCGCTTGTCGACTTTATTACCTGAATATATTAGGCCCCTGGTCTGGGATAATTGTTCTTTAGAGATCTTCGTACCTACTGAAAGGCAAGCGTTTTGGGGGACTGGCTTTTGTAATTTGACGTTCGAAAAGTGCTGATTCTTAGTCTAATTTGAATAACTGACTTTTGATTCATTTACTCTTTTCCTAGTATTGTAATGAAGGAGGTCAACTTCTTTAGATTTTGCTTAGACGATAATAATAAGAGTGCTGAATTATGAGAGAATCCGCGCAATGTTTAAAGTTGATTTAGACAGGGTAAGTAACTGACTCCAAACTCGAGAAAATTCAGTGCTGACCCGATATTTACCTAGTGTAAATTGAATTTGGAGACAGTGGAGTAAGTACTACCGACTCCAAATTCAATTTACACTAGGTAAATATCGGGTCAGCAATGACTTGTGTCGAGTTTGGAGTCAGTTACTTACCCTGTCTAAATCAGCCTTTAAAAGTTTATTAGTAGATTGTATTTAACAAATTGATACAAAATTCATTTGGTTTGAAAAATTATTCTTGCCCACATTTTTGGTCTGAACAGGTACTAAAATAAAATGACATTCAAATTATAAACCGACTTATGTTTTCAATTTAAATGTCATTTTGTCGATCGAATTAGAAGTCAATGTCGCCTTACATTGCAATGTCAATTACTACATATCAACAAACTGAAATAATAAAATGTACTTGTAACATGTGCAACTGGTTATTAAGAACACTAATTATACTAAACGTTATATAAAATAACTGGCCGCTGTTATACTTTCCGTGACCTTGCGATACAAAGCAAGTGATATTACCGACTGATAATGTGTGTTGGGCCGCTAAAATGAAACAAGTCGTTTTTTTTTTTCGTTTCGAAAAAAAGTTGATTAAAACCTACTTACATTAAAATAAAGCCGCAAACATTTTCTTGTGTGCGTGAGTCCAGCCGAAGGCTATCCTTCCAAGGAAATATGTTATCTTTAGAAAGAACTGCTAAAAACTATATTAATTTTTTCATGCTATTTTTGCCATGGACACGCTACGAAGATTAAAATGTTGTTTTTTTTTTTGGATGTTCGTTCTAAACAATCTTGATGTAAAACATGATAATAAAACAATTATAACTGCATGTTATGGTGTGAATATGCATAAACGATTGTAATGAGAAAAACAGGATGTGCTCTGCTATGTATTAAACTACTTAGTTGTATGGTTATCTAATGCGGGATTTCCCTCAATTGAATGAAACTTATATACTTTTCCCACGGATATAACCTTTATAACTAATTCACCTAATCGGTGTTAGGTAAACCTGTTATAAAATTGCGCTTGATCATTATGATGCGATGAGATTATGGCGGTGAAACTTTAGGCCTAAGCCTCATTAATTAGTTATTACATCATCTTTGGCTGTTCTAGGACGATAGGTAATCAAGCATCGATCTTTATTGAAATCTGCCAGATTAGTATTTGAATTCAGTTACGTACCTAATACGGAATTAAGGTCTATTAAATGATGATGTGAGAGTCTCGTAGCTAAATATGGATAGAAGGTTAAGCTGCAGTTACCGCGGGCGGTTCGTGGATGGGTGACCATCCATTACATATCGAGACCCCTTCGTGCCGGAAAGCAACTTTAGCTGTTAGTCCTGGCTGTCTTTCGCAGATCTTTGACAGTCCTTACAGGTTGTGAGAAACCCAAAAGACTGACAACCAGTCTTACCAAGGGGTATCGTATTATTGAGTGCCTAGAGAGTGAGTGCGAGTGTTAGTGAGTTAGTGATTGCCCATCTGATTAGGCAATCGCTCCATGTAAAATACTGGTATTCAGCTGCATCCGGTTAGACTGGAAGCTGACCTCAACATAGTTGGGAAAAGGCTAGCCAGATTAATTGACTGATGCTGTTTAGTTCTACATACTGAATAAAATTGCATTCGCATTCAAATTAATTTGAAAGACTATTCAATTTTTTTTATTGTTTTACATTGTTAATAAATAAACTTGGAAAGCTTACTTTTCAATATTACGTGTTTTATTTCAACAAACAAATTCAATTAATTAGTATGACTATTAAAATTTTAAAGCAGTGAAAGTGTTTGTTAAGATATTTATTACGTTAAAAAATAAGTGAAACAAATTGGCTACTGCACGCACCTGTATTATTTTAAAATCAACTACAGTAAATTCTGTTCCTATTCTCTTAGTTATGGGTAGTCCAAATCAAAACCCTGTTAAGGTGAATTGCGCAGTGGTAGACCGCGAAATTCAATTTTTCTTACGTTTTTTTCAATTTGCAAGTCATTGTCAGGTTGTATCTTGATCAAAATATGATTCGTGACTATAATAGATATGTATTTACAGAATTATATTCATTAGAATCATTAATATCTCTTTAAGATAGATTTGTTCCATAAACACTTTTCCATAAGAGTTTTGTTCTTAGGAAACAAATCTAACTTAGAAAGATGTATTAATGATTGTAATGATTATAATTCTATAAATACGTGCCTGCTAGGTATAGTCGCGAATCATATTTTGATCGAGATACAGCCTGACACTGACCTGAAAAGTGCAAAAAACCTAAGAAAAATTGAATTTCGCGGGCAACAACTGCGCATTTACCTTAAAAAAACACTCCAGAAGTAATGTGCGACATCCCGTTAGAACGAAGTTCCTTTCGCTTTTGCACACTTGGCGAATGAAAGATAGATCAAAAAAAGTATAACATTTTGACTATCGCGACACTTTTTTACGAAACAAAAGTGTGCAGAGTATAACGTGCGATAAACTCGAAAACTCCGTTCCAAAATTTAACTTAGAACCTTATATTATGAACCTTGTTCCGCTCATCGCTGCTTTTATGCACCAACATTCTAATGCATCCGAGCATTACCCGTGCAATATGAATAATTCATGCTGAGCTCTGGTTCGATGTAATCTCTGTTGCAGTGTCGCGTACGCATGTCGTGACAGAAAACAAACGCGCCTCTTGAATTTATGATACCATGATTGATTTATGTTTATGATTTATTTCTTTGTAAAGCCACGTGTATAATATTAAAAATAATAAACGTTTTTGTATTATGTAAATAAATATTATTTTCCTGAGTTGCTTAAGCAAAGTAAGTAGATATCATTAATTAATAAATCAGAAAGCCGGAAAACGTTTATTCTGAACGTATTTGGTCCGATATAAATCTCCCAACAACTGGTTTAGTGTGTACCAATAAATGATAATAATAATAAGTGCACAGTGCAGCCGTAACTTGTTTCACGATTGCAAGAAATCCGTACATTTTGCAACATTTAGGAGGCTTTATAAATACCCTTTTCAAACTGTAAAATACTACATTTTACTTGACATATTATATCCTTACAGAAATCTGTATCGCAAAATGTATGTGCAACATTTTAGCGGCTCGGGTGGTTAAAAGGCGAAAGTAGTTGCTTGCGAGTGGCTAGCCTTGGTGGTCATGCGCAGTCGCCGTCGACGGTAACTGCTTCAGATTAGATCGTACATATGCTACATTAAACAATGGTTTAGTAGACAATCTGATGTAATTATTATAATTAAGATTGTTTAGCGGCTGCGTATCTTGATGAATAGTTTCGTTTGTGGTAAAATACTCTTTTAAACACACGGTGTCCTGCTGCTACCTTTAACCGGGGTGCTAGCCATCCATCATAATATATTCGAGTTCTGTTAAATCAGGCTTAATTAATGAAATAATGTTCGACGTATGCTTTAAGTGTTAAACAGTTATCAAGGATTGGGCAATTCTAATTTCAGCTTTAGTAAAAGGAATACGTGCTAATTTATTTAATAGTGTTATCGCCCGAAGTAATTATTGACTACATATTTTGCTTCAGATTAATAAAACGTGTACTGTTACCAAGAAGTTTAATTTCGATTAAATTGATTAGAGGTTGAAAGGAGATTCTAGTTTAGGTACCTAGTTGGCGAGTTGGTAATACTAATTTCAATTGTATTGGCTAACTATTTTAGATTCAATTGCATAAACAGTATCTTATAAAATGTTTTGATGCCATTAATCAAGTAATAAAAATTCTTTTGAGGAATTTATGCTCTTGTTACACGAGTTCAAATATTTAGAAATGAGATAATTAGGTTTTACTATAGGTATTATTAAATTTTCCATATCCACCTTATCTTAATTAAAATAGTTCACATTCATAGAGATACAACCATGGGAATTTCTAGTTGTTTTAGCTTAAAAAGTCGCAAATTAGATACTTTATAGTAAAATTGTTCACTTTTATTAAGTTCATAAACAAAAAAAGACATCCTTTTTTGGTTTGTAATTTAAAATGGTCTTGTATTTTTAATTGTATCTAGGCATGATATCTTAATTTAACATAAAACGATAGGAACTTGGTAATAGTCGACAGGAGCCGTAATCGAGTTTCAAATGATTGTAATGCTCGACCTTGCTTATGTAATTAGAGAAGTAGTAAATAACACTAATTCTTTATAAGTTTCTTGGCTAATTATTTAATACTAGCTTCTTCCCGTGACTTCGTCCGCGTGTTTTAACATAAAACATATCCTATGGCACTCGACAATAGTATAGCTTTCTATCAGTTTTAAAATCAGATGAGTAATCTCGGAGATTACCTGTTTCATACAAACTAAAAAATTTGTTATTTTTATAATATTACATTTATATATTTTTAAAGTTTTCCGCTTGCTAATAAGGGGTTTTGACTGTCCCTTTCAGAATCAGTGGGTCATGTCGTGTGTAGGTGTGGCGAGTCATGCTAAATTATAAATTCTTATGTAATAGGTTAAGGTTTCTATGGGTCTATGCCACCCTAAATAAAGTTATTATTATTATTAGGTCTTTGTTAGATATTTGTGGTATTTTTAGCTAATAATCTCGTTTCTTACTTAATTAGAGCAAAAATTTCTTACAAAGCCACCATGTTTGTTTATTGTTGTTGATTTCCAAACATTAAGTCTATTTAACCTTACCTGCGATGTAAGCCTTCGAAATGAACTTGAAGAGGAAATTATAAAAAATATATAGGTATATAAACGTCCAAATTGAGAACCTCGTCCTTTTTTTAGGTCGGTTAAAAATTGTTACAAACCCAATAAACAACAATATTGTAGCTAGATCCGTTTTACAACAAATTGTCCTTTGAATGTCATTATATATAATATGTAGATACCTGCCTAGTACATATGTCTATTATAACATCATCCTTGATCATAATCTCATTGCCAATGCCGCAATTTCCTCATGAATTCAATGCGAATGAGAATTAATTAACATAAGGTGCGATTGTGTGAATATTAACAATGCTGTCACTTGTTCCAGACGTAATTGTGACATTAACTAATGATATTTATAGTTATTGTTGATTTGAACATTAATATAGTATGGCTTTTGATGTGGTTTAATTTCTGTTAGTAAAGGACCGATCTTTTTTGCACATCACTTTTTGCAAAATGGGAAAAGTTTTTCCAGAAAAAAAAAACATGGAAAAATTTAAGTTTTACATTAAAAAATGACACGGAATTTCTAAGTTTTATAGGTAGAGAAAATTGACACGGAATTTCTATGTTTTATAGAGAAAATTGACACGGAATTTTTAAGTTTTATAGAGAAAATTGACACGGATTTGTTTTTTTTTTTTAATGGATTTGCTCTTGACTCTAACCTAGGTCAGAGGTGACAGAGACAAAGTCGACAATGGAGTGAGCTTACCCAGAAGAAGCCTGTTTACTCTTACTTTGAAGAGATTCGGGTTGTATGCGCTCGGAAACACAGACGCAGAACTTCTAAGTTTTATAGAGAAAATTAGCGCAGAATTTCAGCTAGTTATTTTCTACTAAAGACTTACACTTCGTTTGTACAGAACATACATAAACTGACGCCTTCATCCAATGGGGTAGGCAGAAACTACAGAATGCCATCTGCTACGATCCCTACATACTCTTTTTGTTTCGTTTACGGTCATACACGCACACCAGTTGCGAGTACTACAGTCTTTACAAAACCGAATAAACACACAGGACAGTTAGACAGTCTGTACAGAATTCACCAATTAATTTATGTTTTAATTCAATTAATTATTGAATGTTTGTTTGAAATGCCGTACGTCGTAAACGCTCTTAACAATTTATGGGTAAGTATGTTATTGTTTTGTGTTTCATCATCAACAATCGAGGAACGTTTGTTTCACATTAGCAAATAATTTAATCTTTATTCCCGTCTAAGCGAAAGTATCATATTAAAGTTGAAGATTACAACAGCTCTAACAACATCATTGCTGTGGGAAACTACCTATTTGTTATTAACCAACGGTTAAATGTGCTTCATTGTTGGTAACATTTAGCAATCCTTAAACTTCTAGGTACCAAAGTTACAAGTAAACTATAATATGTAGTCGCTATAATCAAGCTAAGTTGAAACAATAAGTGTGGAAATAAGTATAGCAGGGCAAACTAACTTATTAGAGCTCCTAGCTTGAGAAGGTTTGTGTGTATTGTAGAGGTTATGCTTCTGCTGTGATACAGGCTGGTTATATTTGAAGGCATGTTCCATTCGAACGTTCAAGCGTGTGTCATTGAATGAGATTAGGCCATTTGCGTTTCTGACGACATGCAATTAATCCGTTTTGACGTATAAAAATAAGATGTGCTAATTTTATGTATTTAATGTGAAAACTCCTAAAATAATATCTTATGAAATCCGATAGGAGTTTCATTTAAATAAAAGCGCACCCCTCGTACTTAGCCCTTATAGTATTATGAGCAGTACCGTCTGTCTACCCATGTGCTAACAAAGAACTCTGACCACCGACCAATCTGCCGAACGTGGTGGAGCTCGCCCTTTGGTTGTGTTGAAATTTGTGTCTCGTGTTCAGCTGTGGTACCGTTAAAAGATCGATTACTTTATTGTACACCGTAGAGTAACATAGAACCTGAAGGCCAATTCCCGTAATTAAAAACGTTCAAAATTGCAATCTCATCTCAGCGACAATCAATGTCAAAAACTTGTCAAAAATGTAGGGAAATTAGACATATTTTTGACAGATTGTGACTGAGATCAGACTGTGAACGTTCTTAAAATTACTAGAATTGCC
Source organism: Amphipoea lucens (assembly GCA_947508005.1). Lineage (NCBI taxonomy): Eukaryota > Metazoa > Arthropoda > Insecta > Lepidoptera > Noctuidae > Amphipoea > Amphipoea lucens. Next base: position 18,117,153 of record OX382359.1, on the reverse strand, counting down.
CCTCTGATAGGATTTAATTATGTTAAAAGGGTCTAATGGCGATGCCTTTTACAAGAGGCATCGCTATAAGCGATTACGGATGTCATGTATAGGAAAGTCAATAATTACAAAATAGGGAAAGACATTGGCGATACTATGATGATAATGTCTGAAATTGATAAATAAATTAGCTTATTATTTAGTTCGTACATATTATTACTGTCAATATTGGAATCTAAACACAGAGTAACAAGTCATGAACTAAAAGGTAATAAACTAAAAAAATGTCTTTTAAAACGAAGCCCACAGAATATGTCAAACGCTTCCTCTGTGACGCAAGACGAGATGGCTCGGAGCCGGTTTCTCCGAGCCTTCCGCGGTTTTGCAATCCTATTATCGAATAAATAGGAAATCGACATCTTATCAGCCATTCTTAGCTTCACGACTTCGTTTAAACAAATGGCAGAGGTCTCATTTTCACTGCTAAACTAGAAAGTGGCTTTCATCTGACTTTAGTCGAATTTGGTGGTAGAAATATCTAGAATATGGACTCTCGTTTCTTTATTTTTAGATGTTGGTAAAATCTAGAATTTATTATGAGAGTGTTTTTTAATTTTTATTTTGAGATGTGGCTGGTTTGGTCTACTTACATTCGTCTGTAAGCTTTGCAGAGTCATTAAGTTTTATTCGATTTCCCAAAGTCAAACCTAGATTTTGAAAACGCTAAATACATGTATAATAAAATAGCAATGAAGTCTACTTTATTATAATTCTAACATTAAATACTTTTGAAACAAAGTAATTGCCGAGTGTAAGTGCGAGTCTGCAGCCAAAAATAGCATTCAGAATGTTTGTTCGTTTGTCTGTTTGTCTGGATGTATTATATGTTCCGAATTGGCGCAAAAATGGCTGAACGGATTTGGTTCAAATTTGGCACACAGAAAGTTTATAACCTAGATAAACATACTTATACTTATAATTCCAGCCATACGTTCCCGTGGGATATTTTCCGATATCCACAAAAGCCGGGCAAAAGCTAGTTCTTGTAATGAAATATTATTTATGAATATATTATAACAGGAAGTTCTTTGTGAGACAGTTTTCATAGGTTTCTAGAATGTTACGTATCTCGTGTTGTCGTGAAAGGACAAATAATTAATATGGCTGCGAAGTAATTTCCCGCCACTACCATTCATGGCCTTGAATTTAGTAAAAGTTCATTGATTTCAACAACAAGTTCGTAAAAGGTGATATTATCAAAACCAGTCATATTAACATGACAATTTCGAATAGAAATTTTTAAAAACTATTTTTGGAACATATTTTTTAAGTTTATTGTTGATTTTTAGTAACAAATGTAACCGGAAAAATTTCTAATTAAACCGATTTCAAAACAGAAAAATTTGGCAATATTCAGTGATACATTAATGTTTGTTAACTAAGTATAATTCCTATCCAAAGTGCTCGAGGCCTGTGTCCACAAACGAATTTCCAACTTTGTTCATCGTAAAGAAAGAAAGAAAGAAAATACATTTATTTAGCACAGACTAAAAGACACACAATACACCAGATACATCAGGTAAAAAAAAATCTAATAAAAAAAGCGTAGGTACAGTCCGATGTAAGTAATTAGCAGAACTCAATCATTTAATTAATCCTTTTCAATCTGGGTTTACGCCTGGGCACAGCACTTTTTCCGCCCTTCTTAATGTGACTGGCCAGTCACTAACCCCCTTACTAATTAACGTTACATAGCGTCTGTATAGTTACACAACGCTTTGTCTTCTTCTTTCGATAGTCAAATTACTGACGACTGAAAGAGAGAAATCGGTGTGTAACTATTCATCTGATATAATACGTTTTTTACTAAGGCGTAAAGGTTTATATTTAAAGACTAGCCGACCCGCCGAACTTCGTACCGCCTCAGAATTACTAAGAACGAATGTATGAGAACATGGATTATCATAATTATTTTTTTCGTGAATTTTTCCAATGTATTAATAGTTATTACGCTATTCGGGGCGGAGTCAACTCCAATAAATCAAAGATCATAAAAATCGGCCCAGCCGTTCTTGAGTTATAAATGGTGTAACTAACCCGACTTTGTTTTATTTATATAGGTAGAAGAAGATATTTTTTTCTCAATTTTCGTAATTGCACCTACCAATATTTGGCTCTGCATCACCCAAAGGCTGGCTGGTAGAAAATGCCTATGGCATTAACTCCGCCTCTGTACAATAGTGTGCTTAAAGTCATCATCTGCCTAGCCTTTTCTCAACTATGTTGGGGTCGGTTTCCAGTCTAAACGGATGCAACCGAATACCAGTATTTTACATGGAGCGACTGACTATTTGACCTCCACAACCTAGTTACTGGGTAATAGGATCTTGGTAAGACTCGTTGTCAGACTTTCGGGCTTCGGGCGTCAAAGATCCACGAATGACAGCCGGGACCAACGGCTTAACGTGCTTTCTGAGGTACGGAGGAGTCTCGGTATGTAAAGATAGTCACCCATCCACGGACTGACCGTGGCAAGCGTAGCTTAACCTGATCGATCGACTTGTGCCGCTGTCATTACTTAGCCCTGAGCCCCTAGTGTTCTTTAATTAATAAATAATAATAATCATCACCAGCCTATAATAACAGTTGCTTACCTATTCAGTTCATCTATAACCAGAAGCTTATTATTTAGAATGACACATACTTCCTTATAATAATACATAACCGTAATACAAACCACTAAATCGTGCGGTCGTGCAAAGTGCGTATTAAATAATATTACTACGTAGGTACTATACGACATCGCCACAATATAATAAAATGTGAAATTCCGCGGTTCGCTAACGATCCATTCATCATCTGAGTCTTGTAAATCATTGATACTTCAGTCATTCATGTTACTGCTGATATCACGGAAGACGTCATTAAACTTCTTTTAAGGAATCAATATATTTTCGAGTAATGATACTGAGAAAGTACGATTGTATTGTATTGACGTAACTTCTGCCTACTAAATAACTGATAAATCACACAAATCGTTCGTAATGTTAATAGGTAAGGTAAAGTACAGACGCCAGCACATCAAGCTACCCGAAATTGTCAAATTTACCCAATCAACTTTGAACCTTATGCTGTAGCGATAAAGTTGAAAATCTATTAAAGAAATTTGACTGATTGTAGTAGCTTGATGTGCTGGCGTCTGTACTGAATTCACTGTATCAGGTTGCGCGTCGATGTATGTCACCATTCCTGTATACTTTTGTTTTTTTTTAATCTTCCTATGATTGTTTTTAATTTCGTTTGTGATTTTTCTGTGCAAGTCCCAATAAATACTTTTCCTTTCTTTCTTTCTAACTGAGATAAAACTGTGGCGAATAATAAAGTTCAATTTTACAGAAAAATACCTAATTTATTTTACATGAATTCCAGGCTTTATTGGAAACAGGTATTTGTAAACATACATAGACACTCTGCAAAACCATAGATTGATAAATAAACCATGAGATATGTAGAGACAGGTAAATTTTATATTTCCAAGCTAATATTATCAGAAGAGAAAAGTTTTTTTTTAAATGTTTGTTACGCTTTCACGCTAAAATGGCTGGATAGATTTAGATGAAATTTGGCACATGGATAGACCATGACCTAGATTAGGACATAGGATACTTTTTATTCCGACATTCTCGCGGGATCGAGACTCATGTGGCTAAAACCGCAGGCGCAGCTAGTTTATTATAAGATGCAAAAGATCTAATCCTTTCCTTTTTATGTAGGACATGGTTTCAAAATCAAAATTTTTTCACCGTTACAATCCAAACTAATATTATAAATGTGAAAGTGTGTCTGTCTGTCTGTTACCTCTTCACGCTTAAACCGCTAAACCAATTTAGACGAAATTTGGTATAAAGATAGTTTGAATCCCGGAAAAGGACATAAGATAGTTTTGATCCCGATACTCCCACGGGATCGACACTTATGCGGGTGAAACCGCGGGGCGCTACTAGTATTTTATAAACTATTAATCGATACATCTTTAAATTGTTATTGCATCCAAACATATATTAGTAATAGCTATAAAATTCTCAACGGAAACTTGAGGAAACAGCTAAATGAAACTGGGTTACGATAATTTGAATCGACAGGCTAATTAACCCATTAGTGTTAAATGAGGCATCAAGAGTATTATGATTACTCACTCCATGAAGAATGAAAACTAGCTGCACACGCTTATTATAATAATACACAGGGTTACTTATAATTCGACGTATATCCGCCAGGAGCTGATGGGGGGCCAAAATGCAACATTTTGAACCCCCCATATGTATGGCCGAAATTTAATAGTTGTTTTTTCGAGATAGTTTTTTAAAAAGAGTCCTAAGACAGGCTATGTAGATTATTGTAGGAATTAAAATGTTTGTTGTTAGAAATACGTCTTAAGTTTTTCAAGAGTCTTAGAATAAAAACGAACGATTTATGGAAACTAAATAAATAACCGGTTTTTGTAACAGACAAAAAATATTTTGACATGAATTATGTCAACGGGTTTCAGCGTAGGCGCCATAATGCTAACTGTGATCAGTCTGTCATAAGCCTCGCATTTGCTCCCTATCCTATGGACAAATACGTCATTACCACTTCCTTTGACCATAAGCAAAACAATAGCACAACGTACTCATTTGACTACCTATGTAAATAAATGCACATAATATAATTTCCCTCATTTCCCTAAACTGCGCATACGACATTGCAAGCATGAATGAAACGCACAAAATGACGTGTGACATAAAAGAAAGCTCATTATTGTGCGTACGCGCAACGTAACAGATGTTAATTTATAGGCGATAAGATGAGCGAATCATTGCGTAAGCGGCGCGCCTATCCGTGGCGTTACGAGCGAAACCGATTCGCGAGGTTTTACTGACGACTTCATTTTATTGCGGTTTTAAATGCTATTATAGTTAAGATAACTCCTGTATACTACACTAGCGACCTGCCCCTGTTTTTTTTTTATTTTCATGACTTGACAGACACAGATGATGCAGAGGATGATATATATTTTTAATATTTTAATTCAGTCCTTGATCCATTTTATGTTAGTAATACACACTACATAAATGCTAGAAACTCAAACTCAAAGCATTTATTTCAACCAACCATTTTATTTAGTAACAAATGCAATAAAAAATTTAGTTCATATATTCTCGTAATTTAAAACGTTCAAAATCTAGTCGCAGTCTCATCTCGGCGACAAACAAATCTCAAAAACTTGTCAAAATGTAGGGAAATTAGAGGTATTTTTGATAGATTGAGACTGAGATCAGAGGGGCAATTATCGTAATTTTAAGAACGTTCACTGTCTCACAGTTTGTCGCCGAGATGAGACTGCGACTAGATTTTGAACGTTTTAAATTACGAGAATTGGCCTCCTGGCTGTGAACGTTCTTAAAATTACGAAAATTGCCCCTCAGTGGTGACCTGACGCACCGGGTACATGTACATGTATCCAATGCACCATAATGGCGCTACATGAATCACTGATGAATGTATTATACAGATAAACCTTCCAGAATAAACTCTCTAAATGCTGGTGTAAACCGCATCAAAATCCGTTGCGTAGTAAAGAAGAACAATGCGATCACACATACAAACACGAAACGTGGCTTTAATTTATAATATGCATAGATAACAATGTATGTATGTATGTATTTATAATATACATACTAGGATGGCTGGTAGCAGCTGGATGAGAGTTGACCTAAATCGAGTTGAATGGCGGGCAATCGGAGAGGTCTATGTCCAGCAGTGTACTACTGTAAACTGATGATGCTATGACACACATACTTCATAACATCAAGCCCGAAGGGATTGGCAGAGGTGTATAGTACAACCATATCTCTAGCTATGAGTATCGGACCCAGAACCCCATGCTCAGTAGTCACCTTTAAAAACGACCAATTGAAACCGTGCATATAGCTTCTGACGTTACATAAGTGCCCATGTAGGTTTATGTGAAATAAAAATATTTTGATTTTAAATTAAACAAATTAAAAAAAATATCCAATGCTCAGTACTCACCTTTACAAGACCTAGAAAAGCAACCAATTGAGACCGTACACCTAGCTTCTGACGTTTCATAAGTGCCCATGTAGGTATATGAGAATCGAAAAAAAAAATTACACACTACACTTATTATACAAAAAAATACTATGATCAGGTTTTTGTCCTTTTAGACAGGGCTGCATATGTTTTGACCTCTATAACTCGTAAATAATACGTAAGCTGGTATAACTGGTTTCCAAATTCCCAATACATAGTTATCCCTATGTAGAGTGTAAAGAGTGGCCTAATCTAAAGCCCCATATACACGGTGCAAGTTTATTGCCTATGGAATACCATATCGATGGTCCCTATTAACAATGTCGGTTTTGCAAAAAGCCTACTGTTCAGTAGAGCAGTTCAAAATTTGTTTTGGCAATTCTATATTTTGTCTATGTCAGTACATAGTAAACAATACATAAAACAATCAGTGCAAATTTGAACATCTTATAATTTTTTAATTTTAATTATGATTTTTTTTTAAACAAAGCAGTTCAAGCTTTACTGAACAGTAATCTTTTTGCGGAACCGACATTGTTAATAGAGACCATCGATATAATTGAAGCAACAATTGACTGTCAACATCTAAAGAACACGTACAATAGTTGCATGTTACGGGAGGGGGATATAGTTGCCGTTCAAAACTGGTAAACAGCACGTACAATAAAATAACATTTAATTTTGGCACGAAAATGTTTAATGCTGGCATGCAATTCTTGAATGACAATAATCAAGAAAAAAATTGTCTGATTAGGTTTTTACTCAGTCACTGCATATGTTTAGAATGCATATTAATATTTTTATTGTCCTTGATATATCCTAAATCACTACGTATGGTATTGTCTAGATCATTTCGTGTGAAGGCTCAGTGCGCTCTATTAAAAAAAAAACATTTTTAACCGATATTAAACCATTAAGATTGGTTTTAAGTCGTTTTAAACCAAAAATACTGTTTAAAACCAAATGATTTAAAACGCTTACAATCCGTTTTGCAGCTCTCTCTCTTTTATCTCTTTAACGTTGCAGAAAATTGCACCGTGTAAATGGGGCTTTAGTCATAAACTTTTACTTGTTTTATTATAACATAACAAAAAAATCTGGCAACACCATCGTAAAATAAAGTCATTGCCATTATTTTAAATTTTAGCTTGTTTTACTTTTATTTGTTACATGAGCTATTCGACATAAGTTAGACGGTAATTTATTTTTATATGGACATTATTGTTGTTTTACAAATATGGATTTCGTTTTTATAAGCTCTACAAAGTCACACATAAATAATGTTGTTTACTACTTTTGAATAGCGAGATTGCTGTAAATGTTATAAATTGATAGACGTATAAGTTTCTTGCGGGTCACACCTGTAATTACAAGGAGAACTCGACACCTTTATACGGAATTAAGAAGTGATTTGGAACATGTGATTAACAAATATTTCAGTTCATAATAATAAATTATGTTGTTATAGCAGCGCCCCGCGGTTTCACCCGCAAAAATTTCGATCTCCTTGGAATATCGGGATAAAAGTATCCTATGTGTTAATTCTGGTTATAAACTATCTGTGTGCCTAATTTCATCCAAATCCGTTCAGTAGTTTTTGCGTGAAGAAGTAACAAACATACAAACACACTCGCAAACTTTCACCTTTATAATATTAGTGTGATTAGGCCCTAAATTAAGCATAAGCATAATGAGCCTACACTGTTCCCAATGCTTGGACACAAGGCTCCTCTCTGAAGGCACAGTGCGATAGGAAAGGATAGCTCCTAAATTACTATTACATAGTTGTAGATAGAAGGGCAATGGAGAGGGCTATGCTTGGAGTTTTTCTGCGTGATCGAACCAGAAAGGAAGAGATCCGCAGGAGAACCAAGGTAACCGACATAGCCCGAAGAATTGCCAAACTTAAGAGGCAGTGGGCAGGGCATATTGCTCGCAGAACAGATGGCCGATGGGGCCGAAAGGTTCTGGAGTGGCGACCGCGTACCGGAAGACGTAGCGTTGGAAGGCCTCCCACAAGGTGGACCGACGACCTTGTGAAGGCCGCAGGAACTCGTTGGGTGCAAGAAGCACAAAACCGGTCGAAGTGGAGATGCTTGGGGGAGGCCTATATCCAGCAGTGGACGTCTTTCGGCTGAAATGATGATGATGATGATAGTTGTAGATTCTGCAACTGTCAACCGTTTCATACTCAACCATATATCACAAATGATATTCCTCATAATCAGTCTATAACGTTCCCACTGCTGGGACACAGGCCTCGTCTCTGTGAGAGGGAGTGGGCGGGAATGTCTTAGATTTTTTTGTTCTAGGGCATGCCGGTTTCCTCACGATGTCTTCCTTAGATTGCTCGATTTGGTCTAATTACACAAACACCCAAAACCAATCACACATTACTGCAAAGAAACTTCACTTTCTTCTCTCTTTCTCTTTCTTTTTTTTTTTGTTTCTTCTTTCTTTCTTTTTTTTTCTTCACTTTTTTGAATAAAGAGTATTCTAATCTATTCTTCCTTAGCTTTACGAAAAATTGCATAAAAATATGGACATCATCAAGCTAATTACAAGAATAGATATACAGATAATACAATATTCTGCAACCAAAACTACTATAAACAAAAAAAAAAACTACAGAAACGATGTTTTTTAACTTAATAACTAGACAGCACCACATATCGTAACCAACAAATGAACACTTTGACCGCGTAATTGTAAATTAGGCACATAAAATGGCTGTCGCAAGGCTAACCTCGTTCACATTCAGCACTGTACATGGGCAGACAAATACACAGACTGTATAAATATGCACTTGAGACTGAGACCACGAATTATCATTACGAATATATTTATATTTGTTGTGATTTAACGTACGATATTTGTTTTTATATCTTTGTAAGTTGTAGGATATATAAAAAAAATTAATGAACAAAATACATAATTATGTATTTTTACTAAAATAGTTAAAATTATAGAAAAATATAATATAATTATAAACATTTATATAAAAAAAATTGAATATTATACAATTTATTACTGAAAAGCATAAACAAAATCCTGGGGATATTTCGTCTAATTCCGTTTTTAAAATTACACAGGCTGGAAACACGAAGGTCAGTTGAAGGAACCTTAAATATTTCTTGTTTGTGCACGAGGCTTTTGGCTAATTTGTATTAGTGTGTGTGTTTTGTCTTTATTTTTTGTAATGTGCGTCTTGTTTGTGCAAGACAAACAATTTTTTTTTTGTTTTTCTCTTTCCACTGATCGTCTTTTTCTATCCTACAATTATTTGGTTGGCTAAGATCAAGAATCATCTCAATAATACGCGCCACTAGCATGTGCATTCGTGGCACAAGGCATAAATTTAAACCAATAGCAAGTTATTCAGCTTCAATAGCAAGTAATTCGGCTTCAATAGCAAGTTATTGGGCCTCGATTATGGAACAGCCCTACCTAAACAAGACTGATGTGGATGCGGTCAACGAACTGAGAAGACGTCGATTACAATAAATCGCGATAGATAAATAAACTGGCTTTATTTGTTAATTAATCAATAATTTGACAGTACTATTGTTATAGATTACTTTTTATTGTATTTTTTTTTCTGATTTTACATATCTCGGGACCATGGGGTCCCGGTCCTTTGGAAGGCGTACGAGGGGCTGAAGCCAACTCGCAGAGGCCCCTTAGGAAATTTTAATGAAATGTGGCACCAACCGACGATTATCCCTGTATGCACTATGCAAGTGCACCCAAGGACAACCCCCGGTTGGTGTAGGACTATTACAGGATATGGAAAAATAAAAAGTTGGACTATGGGTTTGGGTGGCTAAAGTGGACTGGTTACCAATAACTATGGAAGAACTATGACCCCTGCCTAATCAATGTTTTATATATAATAATTTATTAAGCTTCCTATAATAATTATAGGAAGCTTAATAATTTATTGTTATAGTACTTCTTCTCGTGTTCCATATACAGGGTGTATCAAGAATGTATGGTCATATTTAAGGATGTGGTATAGATCATCAAACTGAACAACTGTCTTCATGGGACCACCATTGTAATTTCGAGAGAATAATCAAATAATCAGCTGTCCCATACAAAACTTCAACACCTACCTACTCGACCCAAATGTATCTCTCCCATAAATATAGAAATGGAACGCTGTTGAATGCATGACTATAAGAAAGAGCTGAATGCAAAGGTGTAAGTGAGACAGATGATGTATGCCAAAAACGTATGCTTGGGATGACGTGGAGGGTATTTAAAAAAGGGAATGGCAGTTGGCTTTTTGGAATGACGAGGAAGACGTAAAGACGTGATTTTTCACTAAGATCTTTTTTATGTGTTTTTACGAGTTTATAAACAAATAAACCAGTGTATCTGTGTTCGTTGTGTTTTTCCTGTGTCTTCAGTCCTTTTATTTCCACATAAATATGGCCACACATTTCTGATGCAAGATGTACAGTAATAAATACGTACAACAGTACAACCAAACAGATGCAAATCAAACAAAGCAAAGGGTAGAACTTGAACTGTGAAAACTAAGTGCTAAACAAAAAAGTATTGCCATTACTACCAAAATCAATTTGCCTAGCCTTTTCTCAACTATGTTGGGTCAGCTTCCAGTCTAACCAGATGCTGCTGAATACCAGTATTTTATATGGAGTGACTGCCTATCTGACCTCCACAACCCAGTTACCGGGTAATACGATACCCCTTGGTAAGACTGGTTGTCAGACTTTCGGGCTTCTGACGACCCATAACGACTGTCATAGATCTACGAATGACAGCCAACGGTTCAACGTGCTTTCCGAAGCAAGGAGGGTCTTGGTATGTAATGATGGTCACCCATCCACGGACCAACCGCGGCAAACGTAGCTTAACCTGATCGATCGGCCCGTGCGGCTGTTATTACTTAGCCACATTGCCATTACAATGACACAATTGTCAATTTGTATGATATTTCCACGTTCTAAACATAAAGTTGTTAATAGCATGTCTTGTAACACAATAATCAACTCAACACATGTTCTTATATTATTTATAGGTACTAATTGATTATGAATTTATCTGTATGTGAATATATTTTTTTTTTGTAATCTTATTCACTGCTGTTTATGTGAATATTTTTTTTTAGTTTCATTAGTCACTGTTGTAACCTATTGTGCATTATAATTGAACCTAATTCTTGCTGCTTCACTGAGTACAATTGGTAGCCTTGGTTGTACTGAAGTTTATGACACAGTTTTTTCTTAGTATCTAATTTTATTGATAGGTACTCGTAATTTCAAGGACATTTATATTTAGACTTTATTTCTAAGTATAGTTGTACAGAAAAACTGACTGACTGAAGCGACTACGTGATTTTCTTTGTCATGATCATAATCCTACTATAATAAATAATATAATATAACATAATATCATATAATACAATATTATAAACGCGAAAGTTTGTGAGGGTGGATGGATGTTTATTACTCTTTCACGCAAAAACTACTCAACGAATTTGAATGAATTTTGGCCCGCAGATAGCTTATAACCAGGATTAATACAAAGGATACTTTTTATCCCAATATTCAAGCGGGATCGAAACTTATGCGGGTGAAACCACCGGATGCTGCTAGTCACACTATCACACTTATCACACTAATATTATAAATGCGAAAGTTTGTGATGATGGATGGATGGATGTTTGTTACTCTTTCACGCAAAAACTACTGAACGGATTTGGATGAAATTTGACACACCGATAGTTTATAGCCCGGATTAATATATAAGATACTTTTTATCTCTATATTGGATCAAAACTTATGCGGGTGAAACCGCGGTGCGCAACTAGTCAATTATAAAAAATAGTATGTAATGGATAACCTTACAAACTTTAACATATAAGCAATAATAAAACATAGTTGAATTGTGTAAGTGCTAATCCGGTAAGTACTTATATTTGTTGAACGTTAAACATACCCATCACGTCAAATTGCATGACGCATTTAGCAAATACTAAAAAAAAATACTGCATCCATAACATCCTTTACGGAATTCAAACGACTATAAAACTCAGTACTTACATTAGTATTATGAACAAAAGCAGGTGCTTACGAGTTTACGAGAGAGATAAAATCACTCTATAGTAAAATTGCGCAGTGCTGCACATCCCCACCCTATTTCTAGTCAAACAAATGTCAACTTTATTTCAATGTTAATTAAGTTGATTTCAGAGTGACTACCACTATTGAAAAAGTTATACAAATGTTTGAAGCTGTAGCGTAAACTGAACTTTATTGTATAGGAATTAAAGTCATTTTTCCATTAATTCATATTTGTTTACATTTTTGGCAAATAAATCGCGAACACAGGTTACATACTTAGAATGGGTTGTGTAAGTAGCGCGTTGAACTCTTTTGTACGAGTGGTTTTAGCAGCCTGTTATACAATTTATACCCGACAATTACAGATTATAAACGCGCGATTATTTAATCTTTATCTCACGAGTAACAATGTTACTTTACTTTCAGTGCATGTTTTCAATTATACAACTAGGATGGTTTGTATATTTGGTACGACAGAGTATTTCCATAAACGTTATGTGTATACTATAATTTGAATTTTCTGATGCCCGCGCCTTTGTCTGTGTGTATTTTGAATTTAAATATTTATTTAATACTTCAAGCCCATAAATGTACAGAGGCGGACTTAATGCCATACGCACTTTCTACCAGCAACTTTTGGTTGATGCAGAGACAAACAGTGGTAGGTGCAATCATGAAAATTGTGGAATAAATATTTATTTTAAGTACTAATACTCGGAATGAAAAGCAGTGTATGTCCTTGTAGCCACACCAGAGGGGCGAAGCTCATAATTTTAAGAACTTTCGCAGTCTGATCTCAGTCTCAATCTGTCAAAAATACCTCTAATTTCCCTATATTTTGACAAGTGTTTGACATTTGTTTGTCGCCGAGATGAGACTGCGACTAGATTTTGACCGTTTTAAATTACGAGAATTGGCCTACTGATCTGTCTCAATCTGTCAAAAATACCTCTAATTTCCCTACATTTTGACAAGTTTTTGACATTTGTTTGCCGCCGAGATGAGACTGCGACTAGATTTTGAACGTTTTAAATTACGAGAATTGGCCTTCAGGTCCCAGGCTATTCTATTTATCATAATTATATTGTATAGTACACACATCAAAAGTGTCTAGGGATCAACATATATTTTTGCAATAACTTTTCTCCTGATTGATATTAATTAAAATTTTCTTTAAGGATTCATCAAATAAAGTGTTTTCGTTTGTCACAGTAACGATAAACCAAGTCACCTTTGCATTAATAAAGAAATTTGCCATTTTCCTAATAAAGGGATTTTTGACATTTGAACCACTAACACAAAAGTTCGAAAAAAAGACTGAAATAACAGTTTTCTTTAAAATTTTATTGGGTAACTTAAACAATTAATAATCCGTGTTTCTACCGCGAACACTAACAACACAAGAACATCGGTTTGGCATACTCAAAATGAGTTCATCCAAATCACGCTGTGGAATGGCAGCCCATGTTCGTTGCAACAACAAAAAAAGGTCTTCTTGCGACTGGATACCCTCCATATTCGGCAGAGCTCTTCTCTGTAGCATATCCCATGCATGCTCAATCGGGTTCAAGTCTGGCGACTGAGCAGGCCAGGGCAGGACATTGATGTTAGCTGCGGCGAGAGTCTGTCTTACAACTCTTGCGGTGTGCGGTCGTGCATTATCATGCATTAACTGAAATAAGGGACCGATTTGCACTTGTAGAGGAACGATGACGTCTGATACAATCGTCTCAGCATAAATTTGAGCGTTGAGGTTGCCTCTGATCCAAATCAACTCAGTTCTTCCGCCGATCCAAATACCCGCCCATACCATGATGGTTCCACCACTATAAGGATGGACTTCCTGGCAGGATTTTAATCGCTGTTGGCGTCCAGGGGTTCTCCAATGTCGTATACGTCTTGTATCCGGTCTCATACCAAAACGAGACTCATCAGAAAAGCACACGAAACGCCATTGTTCTTCTGCCCAATTTCTGTGTTCAAGAGCCCATTGATATCGAATCCTACGATTGTGCATTGCTATAGGTGGTACCCGTAGCGGTCTTCGGGAATGAAGGTTCACTTCATGCAAGCGGTTTCTGACTGTTTGGTCGCTAATTAAGTTCCCTGAAGAGTGATGAAGCCTCACGGCTAACATCATGGCGGTTATTGTTGGAGCTCTTCGAGTTAAGATTTGAATGTATCGGTCGTGTCTACGTGTGGTGCAGCGATACCGTCCTCCATGGCGCTCAGCCACGGTACCAGTGCTTCGGTAACGTGTCCAAAGTCGACTGATAACACTCTGACTTGTATTCAGAGCTAAAGCCACAGTACGTTGCCGGGAACCAGCTTCTATCATTCCCACAGCTCTGAGCATTTCTTCCCTGCTTAAATGACGTCGCCGCTCCATAATAACGTTGGTTTTAATCAGTAGTAGGGAAACAGTAGCACTAATAATGTCTTCAATGCGTTGTATGTTTTTATAGGGAAAATATTGACAGCTGATTTTCATCTTTTACTCGAATTTGATTCACAGTTCCTGATTCAAATTATGAAATGCACCAAAAAGGATCCATATAAATTTATAAAATCATAAATTTATTACAAAGCCACATCTCAATCTCAAGAAATCCGCATAAAAATGCTTGATCCCTAGACACTTTTGATGTGTGTACATAGTTTATGCGTGAAAAGATAACATACAGGCAGACTGAGTTACTATTTATAATTTATTAGTATAGAAGTATGGATAATTAAAATTTATTTATTTATTTTATTATTTATTTACACACAGTAGTGTGCCTGCAGTGTATTTTGTTATTTAAACACCGTGAAATTTTAATCACCGTTTTCCTCTTAAGGGGAAAAAATCAGTTGTTCCCTACATTTATGTTCGCATAACTCGTCAAAATGTAGGGAACAGCTGATTTTTTTTTCGCGACTTCATGTTTTGTCCCATAGTAAATGTTGTTCATAATGATGAGTACAATGACCCCTTAAGAGGAAAACGGTGTTTAAATTTTCACGGTGTATAATTCTGAGAAGAGAAATCTTTTCAAAGGACCCTGAGACAAATTCTGTTCTACATTATTGATTATTTCGATCGAAACTAAGAAGTTATGTCAAAATGACGGACATTAAATCAAGTTTTACTAGAAGCAATCGTCATAAACCCACTCGTCACAACACATCAGACGTTTCAATCAATACCCATAATACATTTCACAACGTCACATAAATCACCCACAGGTCGGTCCAAATATATACGTATAATTTTTAAATGTCGTTCAGAAGCAGGTGTGGACCTTGAGTTTGGTACAAACGGTCTCGATTCCGGCTCCCTTTCCAATTGGTTGAGTAATCGACTGCAGGAAACTGCTCTATTTTATACAATTATACGCGAACTATGTACTAATTGATATTTTGTTTCATGTGTTGGGTGCTTATTGAAACACTGTCCGTAGATTTTAGATTTAGCTTAACGATAATAATTAACAGCATAGTTTTTTTAATTACTAAAGGCGGTTAGGTTTTTTTGTTGAAACGATAGTTAATTTAAACTTGATATTTATGTAATTATAATTCGGGTTAATGTTTTTGTGCGTGCAGTTAAATATCGGTATTTGTGTCAAGAATTTGAACAAAAACTGACAAGAATGTTAACATAACTTGTCGCAGCAACAACTTGCGAAACACAACAGTTAGGTAAAACTGTTTTTATGAAGTACTGGCAAACAAAAGAAGATCCTGCTGTAGATAATTGAAATTACTTAAGGCTGATTTTCGCAGGTATTCCTCGAAATGCACCACCAACTTTGAAACGCACTAAATGAAACGTCTATCGATATCATTTATTACGAATCCTTCATTCTCTTTTATTATTATTTTTATTTTAATTAATATTTAATTACTTTTTTTTCGAGGAATACTTTTGGTGTGCTTCAAAGTTGGTGCGCTTCGAGGAATATCCCGATTTTCAGGCGGGTTTCTTTTGAGTAGGGGAACACAAATGAAACGATGGATGAACTGTGCGTGGAAGATATTGCTAGAAAGGGGGCGACTACTGAGATGAAGACTAATAGAGAAGTAACAAGAAGTGTTGCGCCGACTACAAACAAATTGAGATAAAAACAGGAGAATTATGATGATAAAGGCTGATTTTACAAACGTCAGATATCTTTTTAGCTCTGGAAGAGATAGATGTCTACCAGTTTTGTATGTAAAGTCTGTAAAAACAAAATTATTCCTCGGGTAGACAGATTTTATACAAAAAAATAAAAAAAAAAACGTTGCTAAAATAAGCTATAAGTAATTAAAATTCGTCAAGTTTATCGTTTGTTAGCAGATTCGCCCTACATTATTTGCAATAATAACAAATTTAAGGGTTAATGTAATCTTAGACGTGTTTGTGAAAATAATTGAATGTATTGAAAACGTGTTTTTATTTATTATGAACTGTGTCTCTTCCACAATGAAATCAATATACCTACTTATGACATAATAGTGTCAACGTCGTATTTTTTTAGGTTATTTGAATATATGTATATTTTATATTTTTCGAAACGAACCCCAAAACCTCTGGCCTTTCCTATCAAAACTGAAGAAATGTAGTTTAATAATAAATATGTTTTACAAAAGCATGCATAATTTGCTACATTGACATTTAAGACTAGGCAGTTTGTCGTATGTAATGTATAGGTTATTACAAAGCTAAACAAGTTTGGCTGGTTTACTAAAATTAGTTTATTCACTCGTGAAAACCGTTTGATCTAAATATATTCTGGTTTTCTATACTTGTTTACACATCATATATATGAATGTGTATGTATATGAATACGTGCATATTTTTAAATGGTTGTTTTGTTATATACCTATTATGAATTAATACGAGCGACACGCGCCTGGTTCGCATCGTTTTCAAACTTGACAAAACATCGTTTTTTTTTAATCCATACTAATAGTATAAATTCGAAAGTAACTCTGTCTGTCTGTCTGTATGTTACCTTTTCACGCCTCAACCGCTGAACCAATTTAGATGAAATTTGGTATATAGATAGTTTTAGTCCCGGGAAAGGACATAGGGTACTTTTTATCCCGATATTCCCACAGGATCGAGACTTATGCGGGTAAAACCGCGGGGCGCAGCTAGTTTAATATAAAACGTAGTATACACATTAACGTTTCGGAATAAATTCCCTAAATTATTTCGAAACCGCGACAAAAGCCGTTGCGTAGTTTAAAAGAACAACTTGGTTACACAGACAGACACGAAAAGAGATTTATAATATGTATGTGTAGATAACAATATCTTTGACCTACAAAAGACCAACCTTTTGTCGTATAAGGGTGATATAATTATGTTATAAAAATTTGTATCTCAGGGCACATTTATCCCATCCATAAAAAAGGGCACATTTATCTGCAAACTGACAGGAAACTATTTTTCCGATCGTAAAAGAACCAACTCAATATTCTATTAATTACGATTCTAGAATATTGATTATTTTTTAGACTCTACTGTCAATTGGAGCTGTCTAAGGACAAATCAGTAGCCTGACTGACCTGACTGGTTTAATATTATAATCCTCTAATTGAATCAACTTTTAAGAGTCAACGTTTTTTTCTATGAAAATATACATACAACTTAAATCACGTTTGCATCTCCAAAGGGATCAGCTGCGATTCTAATTTAACCCTATACTATCCAAACCCCTAAAGTACTAAAACCCCTAAAATACTTCTGGCTTATTTAATATTATTACTGAATGTAAGTTATAAAACTTACCGTAAGCCACGCAGGCGAACAAAACCGCGAACTGTGCACTATTCCTCATGTTTGCTTGTTTGTTTGTGTGTGTGGTTGTCGCGACGTGTGCGCGTCGTAGTCGGCCCGGTAGCACTGGCTGCGCGCGCGCAGACCACCGACCGCCCGCAGAACGCGGGTTAGCGGTAGTATCTATAGTGTGGTTGTGATTTTCTTTTGATTTGTCCCATAGTAAGCCAAAGGGGTTGGTTTAAGCTGCTATTAAAACATAATGCAATTGGTCGTGGGTTCGAACCCGGTCAGGTACTTTACTTTGTGTATTTGATTTCATCACCACTGCTCTTAAAACGGTAAAAGAAAACATCGCAGCATCGTGAGGAAACCGTCATCCCTAGAAACAAAAATTCGAAGACATGTGACATCTACCAACTCGCACTGGGCTCGCGTGGTGGATTATGGCCCACTCCCTCTCGCAAAGAGGAGGCCTGTGTCCAGCAGTGGGAAAAACTTTTTAGCCACTAAGACGAAACAATAATTAGTCATAATTACACATACATAACTCATGCCTCCTTCCCATGGGGTAGGCAGAAACCACAGAATGCCACCTACTACGACTCTGGCTCCGGCTTGGGGAAGGCCTATGTCCAGCAGTGGACGTCTTTCGGCTGAAATGATAATGATGATGATGTAGCACCTCCACTTTGACCGGCATGAGGCACACAATGCCTCATGCATCCAACGAGTTCCTGCGGCCTTCACACGGTCGTCGGTCCACCTTGTGGGAGGCCTTCCAACGTTACGTCTTCCGGTACGCGGTCGCCACTCCAGAACCTTTCGGCCCCATATATAATACATTATACTTCAACAATAATATCTAAAAAAAATCCATCCAGCCTCCTCAATTATATTATCATTTTTGGCTACAGCAAGACTATGAATACAGCACCTGTCGGTATCGGTCTCGAGTCACCTCTTACGAAAACGGCCATATACCTCACGCGGCGTGCTTTGATTGACAATACGACACACACACACGCCTGGAAGTGATAGTAATTAATCGAAATTAAACTTTAATCTTGTTGCGCAAAGTCGTGAAAGAAACGCGCTGTCACTGTGTCAATGACAGGAATATCTATCAACGTTTGTAATTAAGATGACAGGGTGATTTATTGTGTATAATACCTAGATACTTTAGACTTATTATTTTGTAACTTCTGTCACTGTATTGGATTACAATTGTTATGTCATGTCACGCGTAGTGTGGTCTCTTTCTGGTAGAACCAGCGTAACCGAACTAAGGTCCAGCCGCACTAAATTTTCCAAAGATGTAAACAACAATGGCCGCTCGAAATTGAATAAAATCGATATACAAGAACATTTATTTTAAGTACCTAATGTTTGTTTTCGTCTAGTTTCAAATTTCAAATTTAGCGCGGCGGGACCTTAGTCATTGCTACCTATAGCATAGCAACTCAGACCATTTATAGCTTTTTAATTTGATTTGATTAGATTTTGTTTTTTTTTTTATATACAACGTGTAACGTTAAATGCGCAAAACCTCTTAAGGGGTCATTGTACTCATCATTATGAACAACTTTTACTATGGGACCAAAGCTGAAATCGCGAAAAAAAAATCAGTTGTTTCCTACATTTATGTTCGAGTAACTCGTCAAAATGTACTAAACAGCTGATTTTTTTTTGCGATTTCAAGATTGGTACCATAGTAAAAGTTGTTCATAATGATGAGTACAATGACCCCTTAAGAGGTTTTGCGCATTTAACGTTACACTTTGTATATAATGTCGTATCTGTATCTGTTTTTCGATGTATACATAAATAATAAATTAAATAAATAAGGCAGCTCACAATATTTTAGTGGCAAAATATCAGTGTTGATTTAAAGTGCCTGAAAACATGATATTCCACGATAAAAATTCAAGTTTACATATTTATAATGCGTCTTCTAAATATATTAATTTTTCGCAAAAACATACATATTGCTTTTTATGGCGTTTAGGTAATTCACGCTAGCAAAACTTAAATTACTTACGTGCCTTAAAAAAACATATTTTTGGGACTTTTCGAGTTTTCACAAAAATACGGCAATCGTACGGCTGAAGTACATAATCAGACTTCCCCGATTTCATCATCGTAATTTCGGGGAAGTCTGGCTAGAGTGGTTATCAACTTCCATGTCTGTTTTCATGCAACAACCACCCAAAAAACTCGGCGCGAAATATAAACAAATGAATAAACATAGAACAAGATGCAACTTGTTATGTGGTGGTACATACAATGGTACTTATTATTGAGTCATTCAACTGGTTTTTATACTCGTGTTAATAACGGAAAAATCGTAAACGAAACGATAAATTGCACTATAATCCTTAAATAGAGCTCGACGAAATGTTAATAAGCTTTATTAATATGGTCAATGAATGGATTCGACCTTTGAGGCATTCTAATATGAATAACAATTAATTAGTGTTCATAGTTTAGAGATAAACTAAGGCCAGACGAGGGGCTTGTGGCTATAATGCCAGCCGCACGGGTCGATCGATCAGGTTAAGCTACGCTTGCCGCGGTTGGTCCGTGGATGGGTAAGCATCTTTACATACCAAGACCCCTCCGTGCCTCGGAAAGCACGTTAAGCCGTTGGTCCTGCGCCTGATCTTTCTCCGGTCGTGTCGGATTGCCGTCCCATCGGATTAAGAGAGTGAGAGAAGAGGGAGTGCACCTGTGTCTGCGCACACTCTTGTGCACTATAATATCTCCCGCTAATATCTCCCGTGCCAAAGGCTAGTTTCCGTTGAGATTGGCCGCCGTGGCCGAAATACGGTCTGGAGGACTTTTAGACAGGAAATAAGGCCGAAGGGTACCCACGTGATAGGGTTTATAGGGCAAGCGAAGTCTCTGGCAATGTGCAGGCTATCATTTAATAAGATTCGGTGTGAAATGAAGAGTAGGTAGAATTCTTCGGAACTGAACTGCGAGTTGCTCTATTTTGCTTATACAGGGGGACAGGGAAACTCGACTTATTCCTTGAAAGGGGTTACATAAGGTGTTACAAAATTAACCCTACAAACATCAAGAGGTGCTTTAGATAGACCATCGAACTGAACAACTTTCACAATGGAACCAACTTCATACTTGGTTCTCGGAAACAAAATCAGCTGTTTCATACAAAGGTTCAATACCTACTTGACCAAAATGTATGAAACAGCTGATTTTTAGGGTTCCGTAGTCAACTAGGAACCCTTATAGTTTCGCCATGTCTGTCTGTCCGTCCGTCCGTCCGTCCGTCCGTCTGTCCGTCCTCGCTTAATCTCTGTGACCGTTAGCACTAGAAAGCTGAAATTTGGTACCAATATGTATATCAATCACGCCGACAAAGTGGTAAAATAAAAATTGGAAAAAAATGTTTTATAAGGGTAGCCCCCCTATATGTAAAGTGGGAAGTGATTTTTTTTTTAATTTCAACCCTAACGTGTGATATATTGTTAGAAAGGTATTTAAAAATGAATAGGGGTTTACTAAAATCATTTTTTGATAATGTCAATAATTTCGGAAATAATCGCTCCAAAAGTAAAAAACAAGGCGTCCCCCCCCTCTAACTTTTGAACCATAAGTTTAGAAAATATGAAAAAAATCTGAAAAGTAGAACTTTATAAGGACTTTCTAGGAAAATTATTTTGAACTTGATAGAAACAACAGTTTTTGTACAAAAAAGACAAAAAGTTGTACAAAATCATTTCTGGACTAAGTTCGTAGTATAATCGTATATGCAAGCATTTTTTTTAACTTCGTTTACATATTTTATTATCCTGAACGTATCTTTTTTCAAACAAAAAAAGAATGATTAAAATCGGTTCTCGCAATCCAAAATTACCACCGAAAACTTCTGGCACGTCTATGTATTAATTAATAACCCAATTCCCCGAGAGATGGCGCTGTAGGTACTTATTACATTGGGTCGGGTATTATCGAATTGTACGTGGGAAAACTTATTGTGACGGACGGGAAACTACGGAACCCTACACTGAGCGTGGCCCGACACGCTCTTGGCCGGTTTTTTTTATTCGTGATTTCAGAGTTGGTCCCATAGTGAAAGTTGATCAGTTCGATGGTCTAAAGCACCTTTTAAAGTTTGTAGGGTTAATTTTTTAACAATGTGTACATGTAGGTCTCCTCTTGCTTTGCTCAATTGAACGTGTTCGGAAGATAGATAAAAGGTGACCTTTTTGCAAGTCTGAGCGTGGCAGGTTGTCAGTTGGCCATGTTTCGCAATCACTTTTCTTTATGCTAATCTTATGCTCAATGTGTATTTTAACAACGGATATTTGTTTGTGTTATTTAAAGAAATTCTGAACATTTCCTGTGGAATAGGAAATAATTTAAAAGGAAAGAATTCTGTTAGATAAATGGCAGTCAGATGGTAGTCAAACTAATAATTTGTCAGCTTGCAAGCAACCACAAGCTGTGGTATAATCGTATATGATGATTCTATAGAAAAAAAAAATGTATTTAAATGTATTCATTCACTCGTTCTTTCACTGATTCTTTCACTCATTCTTTCACTCATTCTTTCACTTATTCTTTCACGCATTCTTTGAATTATCTTTCACTAATTTTTTCATTCATTCTTTCACTTATTCTTTTCTCATTCTTTCACTCATTTTTATCAAGGCTTCCACTGTTACAAGGATCTTTTGGCACTTGAATGACGTTTACGGGGGGGCGCTGTTGGTAAACATTTGAGTGGAATATTGTTTTTTGAAATGTATTGTAAAAACAATATGGCGGCTTTAGTTCCAATCCTCACACAGCTGTATGTTCGACTGTGTCATGAATCAGTGGCAAATGGAGTAACTTCTTTCCTGTTGATGATGATGATAGTTGTCTTACCCAAAACATTAGGTATCCATAATAATATATATGAAACTAGCTGCGACCCGCGGGTTCACCCGCATAAGTGTCGACCCCGAGAGAATATCGGGATAAAAACTATTCTATGTCCTTCCCCGGGACTCAAACTATCTCTATACCAAATTTCATCCAAATCGGTTCAGTGGTATATGAGTGAAAAGGTAACATACAGACAGACAGACAGACAGAGTTACTTTCGAATTTATAATATAACAAGTATGGATAATTCAACTTTGAGAAGGGACTCGCCCTCCTAAAAGATAGTAACCTGGCAGACCTACTAAAACTAACTAACCCTAACACTATTACTAATAATTTAATCGAAATTCTTCACAACTGTATCACGCTTAGTACTATCACTAGGATGATCCCGATTAAAAATAGAACCTTAAAGCCGTGGATGACAATTGGTTTATTGCGCTGTATTCACAACCGAAATAACATGCAACGGAGACTGAGACTTGACCCGTTCAACGAGGTACTAAAAATTACCTACAAAAGGTACCGCAATTACTGTAACTGCATCATTAAAAAACAAAAGCGTAAACATGACAGAGACCAGCTTGCTAAATCACACAAAAATCCTAAAAAAACGTGGGAGATTATTAATAACATCACACAACGAAAGCCCAAAAAAACAAATAATTTGAATCTACTAGAAATATCCCATAGCCCTCAGAACTCTATCAACAAGGTGAATAGCTTTTTCTCTAACGTAGGAAGGCTTCTCGCAGATAATATCACTCCACTTCCATGTGCCACTGTCAATTATAGCGACCCAAACCCATCCTTACCGGACAATACATCGGCCTCATCGTTTGCGTTACTTGACACAGACCCTTGTGAAGTTCATGCTACATTAATGGGTTTAAAATCGGACAGCGCCTCTGGTTGGGACAACATTCCCGTTAAATTTCTAAAAGCTGCACATGAACAAATCGTCCCAATCCTAAATTACTTGACAAACCTATGCTTTGAGCAGGGACTTTTCCCGGATGCCTTGAAAGTAGCCGTAATAACGCCTGTGTACAAGGGTGGAGACAGGTCAGACCCGTCAAACTATAGGCCAATTTCAGTACTGCCATCTATCTCGAAAATCCTAGAAAGACTCTTAAACTCACGCTTAATTAAATACCTTTCTAAGCAAAACATTCTGTCGCCGTCTCAGTTTGGCTTTCGGCAGGGTAGATCTACTGAGGATGCAGTCCTGTCACTAACATCTACTTTGGTTGATGAAGTGGATAAGGGAAGCAAATGTCTGGCAGTTTTCCTTGACCTCAAAAAGGCCTTCGACACAGTGTCTGTCCCCATACTTCTGCGCAGACTCGAAAGCATCGGCATAAGGGGGCCCCCTCTCGACCTATTCAAATCCTACCTGAATAACCGCAAACAAACAGTAAAAATAGGGGAGTTTACTAGCTCAGTAGAAACAATTTCGTACGGCGTTGGACAGGGGAGTATACTCGGTCCGACGCTGTTCCTCATTTATATTAATCACCTGTGCAATATGAGTATTGATGGGGGTCGCATTTTCTCATATGCGGATGATACCGCCATAGTCTTTGCTGATAAGACTTGGGCAAAAGTTAAAAGATCAGCCGAAACTGGCCTTTCAAAAATTGCAGAATGGCTCAATCGTAACCTCCTCACGCTAAACGCCTCCAAGTCCAACTACATTTGCTTTACCAAATATGCACGCACTCAACCTCCACTCGAATTCCAAATTAAGATCCACTGCTGTGCCAACCCCCCAACTCCCGGCTGCTCTTGTACAATGATTGATAGGTTACAACACACTAAATACCTGGGCATCATGATTGACCAGCGCCTGTCCTGGCACATGCATACTGAACTGATCATGAAAAGGGTTAGGAAATTAATATGGACTTTTAAAACATTGCGACACGTTACCTCAAAGAATCTTCTACAACAAGTCTACGTATCATTGGCCCAATCGGTTCTTACGTACTGTTTACCATGCTGGGGTGGAACAACAAAAATTAAATTTTTGGAACTTGAGAGGGCGCAGCGTTCTCTCCTTAAGGTTATGCTCTTTAAACCCTATAGATTTCCAACCCATAGCCTTTACCTTACCTCAGACCTTCTGTCTGTAAGGAAACTTTACCTACTCCATCTTATCCTGAGAAAACACAAATCCCTTCCGTATGATCCCACAAAGACGAGTATCAGTAGCAGGAGAAACTACATAGTCGCTCCAACTGTCCCAGTCAGATCTGTTTTTGCTGAGAGGCAGTATGAAAGACAATCTTCTCGGTTATACAACCTTCTGAATAAAGAGCTACACATCTATCCCTTGAAACTCCGTGACTGTAAAATAGCTGTGACTGATTGGCTTACGAACAAAACCTACAACGACATTGAGGCTTTGGTATCCTCGCTTCCATAATCTGTCCTATAATTAAAAGGACCACGATAGCGAAATCGTTAGTGGAGGAAGCTGTGCCTGGCTTCTTCCGATCCCAAGACATTGTCGTAGGGCTAACCTAAACCTAAACTGACACCTAAAAACAAATTATTACACAACCCAAATAAGAAAAGTCTATTTCCACTTGGAAACTCATTAACACATGCACGCTCACGCTACTACACACACACACACACACACACACACACACACACACACACATGCCCAAAATACACTCACATACATCACACAAGTGTGCTCCTTTTTCTTTTTCCTTTTTTGTATTTTTTTGTATATTTGTTTTTACTTTATTTTTCTGTTTTATTTTAATTTGATTGTTTTTTTTCGTTTTTCAAATGCATACTTGTTATTATGATAAGTGGAAGAGCGGAGTTCACCTAACACAAGCATATTCTTGCTTAAAAGGTGATCTCCATCTATATTTGTTTTCATTTGTATGTAATTGCAATAAACTTTTATTTATTTATTTATTTATTTATGGATAAGAACACCTTGATACCATTTTACTTCTCAGACTTTCACAAATAAGCGGGTTAGTTTAACTTTGGTCTCTGATAAACGAATAACAGCAGCTGAGTGAGTAATGACGACAAAAAGGCTGAAAAACCGGCCAAGTGCGAGTCGGACTCGCCCATGAAGGGTTCCGTAGCAGCAAGTAACATAATATAAAAGTTCTTGTAGTTCATTGTAACTTTGTGAAAGGTAAATTGCGGTTTTCGATTTATGACGTATTAAAAAAAAACTACTTACTAGATCTCGTTCAAACCAATTTTCGGTGGAAGTTTACATGGTAATGTACATTATATATATTTTTTTAATTTTATCATTCTCTTATTTTAGAAGTTAGAGGGGGGGGGACACACATTTTACCACTTTGGAAGTGTCTCTCGCGCAAACTATTCAGTTCAGAAAAAAATGATATTAGAAACCTCAATATCATTTTTGAAGACCTATCCATAGATACCCCACACGTACAGGTTTGATGAAAAAAAATTTTTGGAGTTTCAGTTGTAAGTATGGGGAACCCCAAAATTTATTGTTTTTTTTCTATTTTCGTGTGAAAATCTTACTGCGGTTCACAGAATACATCTACTTACCAAGTTTCAACAGTATAGTTCTTATAGTTTCGGAAAAAAGTGGCTGTGACATACGGACGGACGGACAGACAGACAGACAGACAGACAGACAGACAGACAGACAGACATGACGAATCCATAAGGGTTCCGTTTTTAGCCATTTGGCTACGGAACCCTAAAAAGGCAAATAAATCGTGTCATCGTTCTAGCGTTGAACAGTTGCGAAACTCTCGGAAACTTCGTCTTCTTCTTATTTTTTTGTCGATGGTACTTTTCTTCGTTATTTTTTATATTGTTTGGGCTCAGTAGGCTTTTAATTGCAGCGTCAGTGGCATTCTTTAGGTATTAAAAGGTGTTATTGAACCAGCACTTAAGACACTCCAGCAAGTGGGACATGGTCTGATCACAAACAACTGAAATCAGAATGCCAATTCTCGTAATTTATAACGTTCAAAATCTAGTCGCAGTCTCATCTCGGCGACAAACAAATGTCAAAAACTTGTCAAAATGTAGGGAAATTAGAGGTATTTTTGACGGATTGAGGCTTAAATCAGACTGTGAACGATCTTAAAATTACGAGAATTGCCCCTCAGACTGTGAACGTTCTTAAAATTACGAGAATTACCCCTCAGAAATCTGTTGTGTCGCTTTGTGCAGTACGGCGCGTTATGGCATAGTTATGCTTTTGTTTCTAAACTCCAGTCTCATATAGACCAAAGTATATTTCTAAAGTCCTTAGGTACGTTCTAATTTCGCCAGCCTATTTACTCGTAGGTCTTACAAACTGCCGGAACAAGTGGCAATACACACAATTTATACAGAACTGCTCTCATTTCGAAAACTTCTAAATTAATACGCTCACTATTTCGGAATACTGGACCTGCTAGACAAAGTAAGTGGCTAAACTAAATCGACATATTGGGAGCGATGCATAATGTTGGGAAAGGGTTTTGACTGAAATAAAAGCTTTGTGATTTAAAACGCAAAAAAGTAGGTATCTACGTATAATATACGTAAATACTTACTTTTTCTCTAAGGTGATATATCACCTTAAAGAAAAAAATCTCCTGACTGACCGGACTGGTTCTGTACCAAGCAAAATATAAGTAGGTATCAAAATAACTTTTTCTAGGAAATGCGTCAATTTAAATTGCATAAAAAATATTCTCGACCATGTTTTTTTTTTAAGTTCTGTTTTTTTTAACTAATTGAGATTTTAAATAAAATCAGAAATTCAATAACATTAAAAACAGATTTTTTTCAACAAGTTTTAATAATTTAACCTTCAACCCGTTGTTAGAGTGATAGAGCGTTATAATGTATATCACAAAGCTCTATGCCTGTATGGGCGTACCCACGGTGGGGCAGGCTGGGGCACTTGCCCCACCCTGCTCTCTGACCCGAAGCTAAGAACTTTTAGGCAAAATTATAATAATAACAAAATTAAATATTCATTTTGGTACCTACTTTAAACATTACCGCGCGAAACACTGTACAAGTCACGCAACGAGTTATGAGCGCTGACCTTGAAAAAAACAAGCTAAACAAACCCTTATTACTGAGATATAAGGGTTTGTGACGTTTGTTTTCTTCAAGGTCAGCGCTCATAACTAGGGCAGCGCTGCCGCCGTGCGGCACTTTGCGGCAAAAGACATGGCTAAAAGTTCATAGACAAAAAACCCAGAATTGCCAGCAACGAAATGTATAAAAATGGGTTCATTATACTAAACCCAGTACGGTTTCAAAAAATCAGCCTCCTAAACCATATAGTTAGTATAAAAGTTATTATACTTTGTGGCCCTTATTCATAATCCTATTTTATCTCTAGTTTAGCTAAAATAGGTTTATAGAACGTTTGTCTTTATCTGTCACGTTGTCATTTCTGTGTGTAAGAAAGAGACAAACCCCATTTTAACTAAAATAGGTTTGATAAGTTTTATGAATAAGGGGGTGTGTGTTTATGTTATTCATACTTACATTGATTACTCGACTTTTATTTTATCACAATCTCTTTAGTATAATTATGATAATATATTAAAATAATGTAAAAAATATACCCTTCATCTTTTAATATGTTTTATTATTAATAATCTTTTTACAGGCTGATTATTATTATTATTATTTTTTACTTTGTTATAAATGAGCTCTTTATTTTAGTTTCACGTATGTCATTACTTCCCAGATTTCGATCCTTATTAGCGACACTATCGAATGGTGTAATAATACAGTGTTTTTTTTTTTAAATCAACAGGTTCGATTCCTGGCTAGAAATACTAATTTTTCAAAAATCCAATGATGCAGTTTTAGTTTTCATCAAAATCGAGCCCGCGACTCCTTTGAGTAATTTTCGCTAGTTCTCATAGTTTCGGATTTGGCCATCCACGCCCACTTGAAAAATTCACCCTGTATATCTAGTATACCACGTCGTTTTTGCAGTATATTATTATATATTTTTGTTATACATATTATGCCTATAAAAATGACATAATATGAAGTTTCTGGCGATTCTGGGTTTTTTTTAGCCATCTCTTTTGAAGCCCTTAATTTCCTACCACTTATTTACTTCTGCCCCACCCCTTAAAAAATGCTGGGTACGCCCATGTATACTACGAGTAAGTAATAAGCCTGTATAGGCACAGGGTTCTGTCAACCAATGAAGACAAAATCCAAAAAATCATAGCTGAGACTACAAACAACCATTCTACAATCAGTCATCAACACACAACTATTACCACAAAAGTACAAGAAAAAAACTCAGATCGATAAAACAAGCGGGTATAATTACGAGTTGCGTATGCGCACAAATCGATCACGATTCGAGTGACCCGACAAAAAGTTGACGTTATCTGTTATCAGTCGCTCCACTAGTTATGTTGTAAAGACACCCAACATGACCAGGAGTTAGGAAATACATGGAGGAGGTAATTTAAAAAGGGGTTTCAGGAAATTCAGTACTTGTTCTAGTGGTTCCAAGCGCTAGTGCTGAGCATGAGGTAGGACCTCCTGAGTTCGCCAGGTCAGGCAGTGTTATAAGGTTTTTCCATCCAGCCCGAAGTCTGGATTTGTACACGGTTGATGGCAATGGGCTCGCTCCCTACTACATTGTGTGGCGGCATCTACATCGCCACATGTGAACTACGCATGACACTGACGTCACGCAAAATCCTGCATCGCGCATGTAAAGTTTACCGCGCGACTAGCATATATACAACGTCCCGACTTCAATCGTCGGGCAGTAATAACGTATAAACTTGTGGAGCACAACGTAACATGCTCATTTTATGCATTTTCATTCTAAAATAAAAGAAATAACCAAACAAACGATGAGGTCGCTACTGCGCGGTCGGTGTTGTCTTAAGAGGAAATGAGGTCGGACAGACTTTTGTAAAAGCCTAAGTAAAAAGTCATTTGGCTCTCGCCTATTTCCTCTTCCAATATTGGACCATTTAAAAGTTATTTCATGAACTGATTCTGAAAGATCGGTATATACTGTGTCCCTATGTTTTTCTTTTTTCATTAATAGTTGTCAAATTTGTACACTAGGCCTCTGTTGACAGCGGTATAAATCGGCATTCTTTGACGGTTCTAGTGCTTATAATAATAATATATCATCCAAAAAGGAAAACATAGGGACATACAAGTAGTTAATATAAAAAAATCATTGCTTTATGGTCATTAACCAGAAAGAAAACAGGCGAGAGCGTTTCTATGGAGAAAAGACCACCCGCATTTCCTCTTAACCATTAAACCATCACGACAGTATTGGAAAAATAATAACTATAATCTGTGTGCCCTTTGGCAAAGGCCTCCTCCAACACTTTCCAATCTTCTCTCTCCCGCGCCAGTCTAATCCAGGTTTTCCCAGCTGTTAACCACATCATCTTCCCATGTTCTGAATGGTTTTCCCTTGTTTTCTGTTTCCCTCTCTTGTGTATAAAACGTCCTATTATTTCTCCGATTCCGAGTGTGCTACTCTTAAAATAAATATCATGTATGTGTACATAATATATTAAACATAAAAAATCGGGTTGCACTCCGGGAGTGCCGGCAGAAGTGAAAACTTGAATATTAACGTTGAAATAAATCAATTATTAATTGAATTAATATAACTAAGTTTTTTTCACTATTTCTGCGTCACTTTTTTCATTAATCGATGCACTTTGTTCGATTTCCATTTTTTGAAACACTTTATATACACGAATTTTACGAATACACAGCAGTGTGGCTACTAGACGGTCGAGCCATCAGCTGTCCATCCACGTCCGCGTCCGCGTCCACCATCACCATCACATCACATCACATCACCATCGCCATCACCATCGCCATCACCATCACCATCACCATCGCATCACCATCGCCATCACCATCGCCATCGCCATCACCATCACCATCGCCATCGCCATCGCCACCACCATCACCATCCATCCATTATCGTGTCTCACTTGGTGCACTACGGTTGGCGCCGCCGTAGAAAGAGATGGGGGGGGGGGAATCTCTCCTGACGGTCACGTGTCCTGACGCGATGCCCTGACGCGAGTTTAACATTTTTTACCCATTACAAAAAGTGTTCAACGCCGCTAAAGAAGTTTTCACTTCAAAACTGCACGTTTCTAAGAACATACACACTAAAACTTTCTCCGTAATATAATATTAGCACAAGATAAATAGCACTGTTACATAACATTTAAATAGGAGTCGAAAAAAATCGCAAGTCGTGTTCTACCAACTAAGAGAAATATATCATATTTCTGACAACATATAGTTACGTATGTATTACGTGTGTTTATAGTCATAAAAGATATTGATGTTTGATTGATGTTTCTTTTATGATATCTGGACTAACCTGAACAAGTTTGCCCCCTTGTCACGCGCCATAAGATTGTTGAATATTATATCAAGTTTTAAATTTTATTATTAATTTTATTTCAAATTGTGTTCTTAATTGTATTTTAAATTGTATTTTAATTGTATTTATGAGTAAGTTAGATGTGTGTGTATCTTTGTAGTAGTAACATTGCATTGGCGTTATAGCTGTTAAGGTGTTATTTACGAAATTTTAAATAAATAAAATAAAATAAAATCTTTTTGAATAAACAATCAATAACATAGTACTTAATATGCTAATGAAATTGATAGAACCCTGAAGGCTTTACGCCTAGTTTGTTGTATAACATTATGTCTCTTTGAAATAAGTTATGGTCCATAACACACAGATACATAACATAATTTGGTGGGACATAGATATACGAGTACCTACAGGGTGAATTTTCCAAGTGGGCGTGGATGGCCAAATCCGAAACTATAAGGAATAGCGAAAAGTACTCAAAGGAGTCAGGGGCTCGATTTTGATGAAAACTAAAACTGCATCATTGGATTTTTGAATTATATATTTCTAGCCAGGAATCGAACCCGTTGATTTTGAAAAAAAAACACACACACTGTATTATTACACCATTCGATAGTGTCGCTAACAAGGATCGAATTCTGGGAAGTAATGACATAATCTTCCTGATTCCTTGAATATCGAGTTGACGTCAATTCGATTATGAACTCATTGAAAGTAGCTGCCCAGTGGTTATGTCAAGCATGTAATTTAATATGTAACCTGGGGCTCTCTTAAACAAAATTATAATTATAATTCGATAACATGAACGTGATGCAATGTTATAGGTAATTGTTACAATTTTTTGGAGCAGGGTTACGAAATGTAGAAAACCCTATAATTTTTTAACTACTATTTTCTCTGTTTTTGGTCCTCCAAAACATTCTACAAAATCTCTTCCATTTAAAATCATGTCTTACAGAATTTTTAAATGAAACAGAATGAGTAAGAGATTTAGCTAGTTGTTTGTCAAAGGTGTCTATCTATTTTTTCAAATAAAAAGCAATAGTGCCTACCAGCATTCTATTTTTTTCGGTATCGGTGGAACAGAGCAAATATATGCACCATAGGGTTAGTATACATACTACTAGATACTAAATCTTTGGTAAGCACCGCCTACGAAATCTGTAGATGCTGCGTAACATAAGCTACGAGAGGATAAGTGGCGCCATCCCTCCGTGATATACATGAACTACTAACAAAATGTTCCTCTTTTGTTTGCCAATAGTTCACTAGAATGCCGATAGTCGTCATCAGAAACATAAAATAAGGGTATCATTTAAGCTATCACCAATTTAATTAGTTTTGTGTTTCTTAAATAATAGGGTTTGTCCTCCAAATAGTAGATCTGTCACCAAAATGTAGTCACCAAACAATGCAAGTGACCTAACCAAACCGAACCTCGGGGTGCCCTTCGCTCGCTCTTGCATCCTATGTCGACGGAGCCCCGCTTCGCGGGGCCCCTATTTCTGTGTAAAGGGTTTAAAGTAACCTAACCAAACCGAACCTCGGGGTGCCCTTCGCTCGTTCTTGCATCCTATGTCGACGGAGCCCCGCTATCTGAGAACGAAAATATTTCGTGGCGATAGATCTATTTATTAGGTGATACAAATATTTCGTGGCGATAGATCTATTTATTAGGTGATACAAATATTTCGTGGCGATAGATCTATTTATTAGGTGATACAACTTGATGACAAATATAAATTTTGGTGATAGAAAATATAGTTCCCATAAAATAATGTTTACAAAAAAATATTGACTCGAAGAATTTGCAATGTCCAGGTTTGTATAATATATCTATGTATGTTTAATTTTCTTTCATGGCATAATAAAAGATAGTATAATATCACTTGAAATAACCGTTATATGATATAATTTTCATATGCTATAAAAACGCATAACCTAATTTCATGTTTATTACTTCCTTTCGAATCACTTCAAAATCTGTCTACTCTACTTTTCTTACATCAATGTATCGAGAACGGGCGACTGCGACCGCACTTGCGCAAATGCTACAATTATTATCTGTAATTGGTTTGCAATACGGCCTGCAACGACCCAAGACTTTACTTGCTTACATAAAATTAGCAAGACAATTTGTGTGTGATTATATGAGGATAATTCCTCGTTGATAAATATAATAACGCAGCAATTGAAGAGATCCGCAGGACAACCAAGGTAACATAACCCGAAGAATTGCCAAACTTAAGTGGCAGTGGGCAGTTGGTAACTTGGTACTGGTTGTCAGACTTTCGGGCTTCTGACGACCTATAACGACTGTCAAAGATCCACGAATGACAGCCGCGACCAACGGCTTAACG
Organism: Amphipoea lucens; assembly: GCA_947508005.1. Taxonomy (NCBI): domain Eukaryota; kingdom Metazoa; phylum Arthropoda; class Insecta; order Lepidoptera; family Noctuidae; genus Amphipoea; species Amphipoea lucens. The sequence goes on along the minus strand of OX382359.1, from coordinate 18,083,589 downwards.
TGCTTTCCGAGGCACGGAGGGGTCTTGGTATGTAAAGATGGTCACCCATCCACAGACAGCTTAACCTGATCGCTCGACCCGTGCGGCTGTTATTACTTAGCCACTAGCCCCAACATACCATCACAGTATTTCTTTTAATTAACATGGCATGGGATTCTCAGTTTAGATTAACCTTATACTAGCTTTCGCATGTCAAATGTCTGACTATGTAGTAGGAAACTTAATTACCGACTTTAAGACCAACGCTGTACCAATACTTAAGGTATGATTCCGATCTCGGCAGCACGCAGCAGTGCTGCCGCGGCAGTGCAGTCGCAGCACTACTGGTCCTCATACATTTTCTATGGGAACATACGAGATTACAATGTGCTCAGCAATGTCGCGCAGCATTGCTGCCGTGCTCGGAATGTAATCTCATATAAACCTATAGAAAATGTATGAGCACCAGTAGTGCTGCGACCGCACTGCCGCGGCAGCACGGCACGGCAGCACTGCTGCGTGCTGCCGAGATCGGAATCATACCTTTAATGTAAATAAATGTTTATGATTAGGTATATAGCTTTAACCTTTCGTTTTGTTTACAACCTTAAAATGTTATCATGTTAATCATATAATTATCGTTATGCTACTTGATTTTAAAAACAACAAGATAATTAGCATGCTTGCTCTTCCTTTAATAAAACACTGGCCTTTGATTTTATTATCGGCGCTATTTGTCCTGAAGGCCAACTCTCATAATTTAAAACGTTCAAAGTCTAGTCGCAGTCTCCTCTCGGCGACAAACAAATGACAAAAACTTGTCAAAATGTAGGGAAGTTAGAGGTATTTTTGACAGATTGAGACTGAGATCAAACTGTGAACGTTCCTTCTTAAAATTACGAGAATTACCCCTCTGGAAGTGGGGTCATTTCAGTTTGATTTCATAGCCATAATACGAGTGGTTTCCATAAAGTGCCGAGGCTAAATGTCTTGGTTGCATAGTCAATATTTTGTACTCGAGGCAATTCAGTGCTTAGCTAAATTATTTCGTACATAAATATTATCATAATATATAATTATAATAAAATTCGATATGTTTATATTCTTTATATTATAATAATAATTATAATATTAATGTACAAATATTGAGTTTTCTAGTAGGTAGTACTTGGAGGCGTAAATGAAACTCACAGTGACTTATTAAATATTTATTATTACTTATCTAATATCTTAATAAGTATGACACACTTCACGCCTTCTTAGGTTTGTTCTTCTCAAACGTCTGCCCTTCATAGTAGTTTTCACTGAAATACACAAAAATAAGTTAAATAATTGGGTTTACGAGTACTACCAGCTACGTGTATCTTTACATCTAGACCGTCTCTATCATTGAATTAGGATCGCATATACGGGTGGCAGGGATATCGCGCTAACTGTGACCTTAAATTCAGCGCATAATTCTGAACACCCCTAGATCCGTCAAATTTTAAAAATTAAATTTTTGTTCTACACATTTTGAGCGCGTAGGTTTTCTATGAAACAGCAGATTTTGTTTTTAGAGCTGACGAAAAATTTGTACGCTAACATACATAATTGTCTGGAATCATGTGCTGAATTCATGGTAGTAATAATATGTAAGCTGCTTATCTAAATAGACAATTGTCTCTTAATCCCAGCACTGACTGTTTCGCCAGATACTTATATTACTTAGGTACTAAGCACCCTTTTAATTTTGTTACCAAGGGAAGCAAAAAATGGAGAAAAGATACATTTTTCACACTGGAATAAACATTTTCCATATTACACCATAATCACTTTCTAGGGTTCAAACTTAACCTGAACTAAACCAACGCTATCAATCAGTCAAGACCTGCAGTTGAACAGACTTTTTTAAGAATATCTAATCTAATTAGCCAGGTCCTTACCATCCTTGAACCTTCTCAGCATCATCGCACATGAAGGTGTCCTCGTTGTAGACCTTGCCTAACGGGCAGAGTCCCTTCTGGGGCTGGACGCCGTTGCGGCAGATGTAGAACTTCTGACAGTCTTCAGGGTGAGGGAAAGTGGGGTGGGGCAGGGCGCGGCCGTTAGGTCCCATTACTTCACCATCGGGGCAGGAGAAACCATCGTCGAGCAGGTCTGGAAATTGGAGATAATTTGTCAGTTAGCAATACATGTTGACAAAAGAAATGGGAGCTATGGCTGACATTTATGAGCCCTTCTAAACCCTGTTTAATATTTGTTAATAATCTAGTCCTTTGTTAAAAGAAAGAGCCTGCAGTGCCACTTTTTTTATAGCTCTTGAGAAAACAGGGCTCCAGAATTACTTTGAAACAGTCCGTTTCACTCGATCTGATAATACGTTGAGAATCAGAGGAGCAACTTAAGAAGTATTCCGTAGCTTTCCTGTTTTTCTCGAATATATAATCATAAACAGCGGGGTAATTGCGTAACACACTATCAGTAGCAATGGGTTTCACTTTGACAGTTCAACAAAATTCATTGCGTTATTTACGTTGTTGAGCATACACATTTTTCGAACATATGAAGCAATGTATCAGCAATATCCTTCAAAATGATTCAGATTGAGATCGTTAGTTTACTACGCAATTAGGGTGCAAGCTACATATTCCATTGTTACTATTACCTAGATCTAGTGACGTATCTTGATTTGTACTCAAATCCACAAGGGTTACTTATTTTTCATTTTATTCTTGATGGTGAAAGAGATCATTATACAAGGTGTTACGGAAAGGGTATATCAATACAAACGGGTTGAAGAGTGTATCTGGTCTAGAATCTTTGTACAAAATTTCAGCTCAAAAGCAGTAACTTTGAAAATGCTTAATATTTTTTTATTTCGACATCACGGCGCTGCACTGGCGCGCGGCGGCGTGATGTGCGTGTACTAGGCGCACAGACACACTACAGATAATGGATGATGACCCTCGTAGTGCGGTGACACGTTTGTTATGATTTCAATTTAATAAACTATCGAAATAAAAAAATATTAAGCATTTTTAAGTTACTGCTTTTGAGCTGAAATTTTGTACAGAGATTCTAGACCAGATACACTCTTCAACCCGTTTGTATTGATATACCCTTTCCGTAACACCCTGTATTAACTGAAGAACGTTCTCTGTGCAACGTACCCTTGGTGAGTTGGTCACACTGCCTCTTGACGGAGTCTTTCCAGTCACAGTTGGAGGACTCCTCGTCGAAGTACAGACCGGGAGGGCAAGGCATCTCGTTGGGTGTGCCGTCGGAGCAGTAGTAGAACTTGTCACAGGCCTGGAAATGCAACAGAGTTTGTAGGTAAAAATAAGATAAGACCTTCAAAACTCAGCTATAAAAAAATAAAAAATCTAATTAACCGGTCAAGTGGCGCGCGTCGCCCGTTGGCGACGAAACAATATAAAATCAATTGTGTCTCATTAGCGGAGCTTGACAGATTAAATATACATAACATACTATCAGCCTATAATGTTCACACTGCTGGGACACAGGCCTCCTCTCAGTGAGAGGGAGTGGGCCTTAATCCACCACGCGGGCCCAGTGCGGGTTGGCAGATGTCACATGTCTTCGAATTATTAGTTCTAGGATATGCCGGTTTCCTCACGATGTTTTCCGTCACCGTTTTGAGAGCAGTGGTGATAAAATAATTTACACAAAGTAAAGCGCCTGTCTGGATTCGAACCTGCGACCTACAACTCGTAAGTCGCGGCCGTTACCACTTTTTTTTTTATTTAGTCTTGCTCTCTCAGAACCTCTTATTTTAAATGCTTACAGTTCAAATACGAATACCAGTATCAATTTTTCACACACGTTACCATCATTTCGAGGACATCTTAAAGATGGAACTAGATTATGTACGACCGATCCATGACATCAACCTTTCAAATCTATCCAAGGCGGTACATGACAGCCGAATTACGTTCATCGATCGACCATCGGTTATGTTCTGAATATCGAATGGTTGACGGTGATCGACCGCATTCTAGTTGCAACTTTAGTTGTCCGTCTTAATGTCAAAAATCTAAATAAAATCCAAATTGTAATGCTTATTATGAACATAAGGTTCAAGATGCAATCAGAGGTAATTCCCGTATTTTTAGGAACGTTCAGCGTCAATTTGACAAAAATACCTCTAAAATACCTACATTTTTTGACAAGTTTTTTACATTGATAACGCTGAGATGAATGAATGAATGTTTTTAATTGCGGAAATTGGCCTTCAGATCTCAAAAATTATTCCGTTCACTGCCCTTTGCCTAACGTTGGAGGGCACACAAATACTAGTTATAATATTGGTTGGTTTCACAACGTACCTGAGGATCGGGATGTTTGAAATATCCGTTCTGTCTGGGGCATCCTTTAGACGGCTTTGGCTCCTCTGTGGAAAAAAATCTTATCAGTATAGCTACATATTATTGTGCAATAGTGAGTCAAGTAAAGAAGAATAATTTTACCGGGTCATAGGTTACATTTTATCATAACAACTTTCATCTTACAACTTCATAATAAAATTAATTATTCAACCACGTAGACTAGTTTAAGAGAAGAAACGACGTTTTTTTTAATAGGTAGGTAAGTAAAATTAATGGTTTTGGCAATTTACAAGGTCATCCTCGTTTTCTGACTCTATCATTGTCATAATTAATAGCGCCCAAAATCTTACGACCGTTTTGTCAATAGCACTGTTCAAATCTACGAATAAGTAATTACTTAATCGTAGGTTCAAATACTATAAAATGTAGTCAACGGATCAATAAATTCGAAATAATAAATGTTAGCAAATAAATTGGTCTTGCTAGCAAAAGTGAACTAAGTACTTATTTCATCACTTTCGACATATAGTTTGTCGCAATGTCAGTTTATTGGATAGTTAACTAAACTAAGCTGAATTCTAGTAAATCAAGGGGATTTATTTATTTATTTTTCCATTTATTTATTTATTTGATTTACTCAAAGTCCTTTTATGTCTATTTATGTCCATAGTTTCTCATAGGGAATAGATTAATAGGCTTTCCAAGACACGGAGGGGTCTCAGTATGTAATGGATGTTCACCCATCCATGAATCGACCTCGGCAAGCGTTGCTTAACCTTGAAGATCGACCCGTACGGCTGTTATTATTTAGCCACGAAGGCTTCTATAGTTTCTCATAGGGGATAGTGCAGGGTAGGAGTTACTTACGCAGCTCTTTCCTGTCTCCGCAGTCTACATTGGAGGGGATGTCACATTTTTCCTTGCTTGAGTTCTCATCATTGAAGACCAGACCGTCGGGACACAGTTTCGCTTCCGATACACCTGCGAGGAAGAAAACAAATATGTAAGATATAGCTGCTAATGTATTTGGGTCTAACTAAAGTCTTCCCCGCTAGACGCCTTTAGTCGGCGCATTTCTTGACAAGAACCTTATTTTGTAGATTGGTTATGTTAAAATTCTCTGTCCTATTAATCTTTGTCTAATACTTAACGACACCCTCTTCAAGATACCCCACCTAAGTGTTTATTTACTATGCAAAAATGCACTTAAGTTATAGTGCGAGTGTCCAAACAAAAGGCTAGTAGCGTCAATCGTATGACACGACATAGACCCATCAAAAGCCTCGTAGTTGTCTCTAAAATAAGCCAATACATTATCTACTACAATATTTACCTATAGGTATAGACACGTACGTAGACATTGCAAAACCACAAAATACCGCTCACTTGTTTCTGACGGAAATACAAGAATGCATATATTGGTGCATTACAAAATGTAACTGTGAAACTACATACAGGATCATTTTTTTTAAGGGTTCCAAATTTTTACAGGGTGTTTTACCCATGAATATGAACAACTTTCACTATGGGACCAACTTTGAAATCACGAAAAAAATCTGCTGTTTCATACATTTTGGTCAAGTAGGTATTGAACTTTTGTATGAAACCGCAATTTTTTTTTTCGTGATTTCAGAGTTGGCGACTAAAATATTTCCTTATAATCTTCATTATTCACATCCCAATAGTACACCAGTCTGTGTAAAATAACTACTCTGATCACTACTTTTGATAAATAAGCTGAAATCATTAAATAAATTCGACATAATCCTTCGATCATCCATGACCTATCACGTTCTATCAGAATGTTTGGGAACGCGAATCGAATCCGTCAAACGTGCACAAAGACGGCTCATGACAAATGTATATAAGTGCCAAAGATCTAAAATAAGACAAATTACAGACATTAGACAGTTCATTGTCGCTAAATTTACTGAATTGAAGCAAAAGGCATAAATATTATCATGTACCTATAAAATGATATATTTATGTTTCAAATGACTTTTATTAAGAAGAGAATAATTATTATAATAATGTACGTTGTGATATCAACTAGTAGGTATGCAATATTATGTTAACTTTTAGTATAAATCTAGCTTTAAGTTAAATTTAATAATTCTTGCTGCGCCCTAACAAGGTTATGTACTCTTAAGTTTTAGCCTAGTCATAGCCTGTATCTGTGTGTACATTGTGCTAATAAATAGATACCAAATTGATTTTAAGATAAAATTAAAAAGTTACCATAACTCTCTAAAACATTTACAAATAATATTAAACAAAAGTCATCAATCATACTTTCAACAAATAATTTAACTATTTTTTTAACACTCCGATGGAAGAAAATCACTAAATTAATAGTAGGAGCTACATAACAATATAAACAGCAATTATAATTATTCAAAGACAGTTAACCATTATAGCTTTTAGCTTTCTCTTTGAACAATGCTTTTATCTTGCAAGCGTGTATAATTCGAATGTAAATTCGCCATGAAATGTTTAAATAATAGAAATCTTGTTAGTATTCCCGCTGCATCTGTCTCACATTTTCTTCTGTAAGTTTCCATTGAAACAGAGAGATGTGCTGTTTTGTATAAATTAGAAAATTCCATTACCTACTTGAATAGGGTCACTTGTTATTGAGCTCTTAAAACAAAACACGATCTCACATCATTCGGAGGCTAAACTAGTTCACATACGGAATTAGCAGGCTGTTTACCATCCCAACTGGGTTGGTTTCGTTTCAACATTTTTTTTTTTTGCAATAATGAATAGTCCCATCTATAAATAGAAACATTTATTATTGCAAAATTTATGAAAATTTTTGCTCAAACTTGAACCGTTATTACATAATATTATATTTACGTAATAACGGATCAAGTTTTTAGCAAAAAAATTCCGCTGACACGTTTGTATCCTCCCCTTCTCATAAATTATGGATTTAATTGAAACTAAAAAGCTATAACTAAATCACTTTGGCAATTTAATTATTTTTATGCTTCTTAAGACTAATTTACTGATCAAATTCTTCACACGTAATTTTCGTTACCTGTGTACTGATAATATTCAATTTTTGCATACACACATGATTGCCGATAAAAAATATTTTGGGCAATACCGTGCAAGCAATTTATTACCTAGTTATGGTCGCCTTCGTAACATTTCGCTATTTAATAATGAGGAAATATTAGGAATGTTTACACTCTACTTGCTATAATAATGAGAGTGGCCGAATGTTGGCAAAAAATACGAGTAGTCACGACATTTTGTGTAGTAATGTCACATTTTACAATGGGCCTACTCATTAATTGAATTCGTAGTAGGTAAGCACGTGAATTGGCGGGAAATTGCAAATGTCAAAATAATTCTATTGGTAAATGGGACATGTAGGTATTTGAGGCAAAGATTTAAATCGTTAGATTTGCCCGTACTCATGTCGCGAAAAAAGTGTCCACACTGAGAACAGTGAGCTTAATAATTTCGTACATGGCGTTGCCATGGCAACTGCGACATTGTATGTCAGAGGTGTCAAAACGAAACAGAAACGCGACCAACTTTAGACGCGTTAAGGTGAATCTAAAGATTTAAATCTTTGGTTTGAGGTGTATTTTATGGTGCTACAAAGTTTACGACTCTGTAAATAAGCTTCGAACTGCTGAGAATTATCTGTAGTCAAACGTGTTTACAAATTCTATTGCACAGGCTGCAATAAATTAGAAGGTTTGGTACCGTCTTAAAATCAATTAATGAAGAAACAGTGCTTATAAATATTCTTAGTATAATAAAATGCAATGCTTAATTAGAAGTGCCGCTTTTTTTAGACAACAATAAAAAATAATTATGTGAATAGGCCAAAATAACGGTAACTTTTTACAGCATTTTTATGAGTATTAACTCCCTTGGGTAGAAAACCGTGTCAATTAAAAATGCCAGCTTCTCTTTTCTCACATAAAAACTAAAAGATATTCTTTTACTGCACATTAAATATTACTGTCAATTAACTGTATTGTTATGCCAAAATACAGAAACTTTCAAAAACTCATAGAAATTAAATAAAGTTATTTTTAGTTTCTTATACGCCAAATCTACATATCTGCGTGTTGGAGATTTTTAAACTCAAATACGACTTATAAGTACAGACGCCAGCACATCAACCTACTACAATATGTCAAATTTATTTAATAGATTTTCAACTTTATCACTAAAGCATAAGGTTCAAAGTTGATTGGGAAAATTTGACAGTTTCGGGTAGGTTGATGTGCTGGGGTCTGTACATGTATTCGGCAGGCTATACTTAATAATCACCTCCACTTCAAAAACTAGTAAAACCCACTTATAAAGTGAAACCCGGAATACGACAAAAATAGTCTTCGACATCGCAACCATCCTCTTGCATGTATTACGTCATCAGAGGTTGGTACCTATGCACTGCACGGTTGACCTTTGTAGTTATATACTGACCTTTGCTGCATTTGTAGTAAAGGTCACACTGGTAGGAATCCGGGTAGAAACCACTCTTCTCCGGACAGTCGAACTCTTGTGCTGAAACTGAAACATAAAGTTTTGTAAGTAAAACTGGCGAATATTTAACGTTCGATACATTTGAAAATATTCAGAAGAAAAATCTGTTTTAATTTAATTGGAATAAGACTGGAAATTGGGCGATTCACAAAAACACATGTTCTAGAAATAGAAGCATCTTCAGAGAGTTCAATGCAATTTTGCTAGAAAATACAAGTACTCTTAGATGTTTCTCATCTTATTAAAAGTCAAAGAACTGATTGACTCGTATCCATATATTGATCATAAAAACTCGATACCATATTATAGTAAATTTTCAAAAATCCATTTTTGCACCTTATAAAAAAAAAAATCAAACGAAAGTGACACCAACAATATTGAACACACTCAAAGTTAACAACAGCAAGACCAGCGGCACTTTATAAACAAGAAAGTAACCGAACGCCTAAACCAAGGCCGCTAAGTCTTTGAACTAATTCCAGTCAGTAACGGCATGAGTATCACTGTATTGTTACTATCGCTTGAGTGGAAACACGTGTTACTCATTTTATTTTACTGGTGTCTCAGTGGTAACGGCCGTGACTTATGAGTTGTAAGTCGTGGGTTCGAACCTAAGCAGGCACTTTTGCATTGTGTAAATTATTTCATCACCACTACTCTCAAAAAGGTGAAGTAAAACATGGTGAGGAAATCGAACCTAAAACTGAGTCCTAGAACCAAAAATTCGAAGATATGGTGACATCCACCAACCCGCGTGGTAGATTATGGCCCACTCTCACAGAAAGAGGAGGGCTGTGTCGCATATTATAGGCTAGTTATGCTAAGAACGAAAGAGTAAACTTGAATAAAACTGTTCTCTAGAGCCATTTTGACAAATTCGTATGAAAAATTGGAACATCTTCAATTTTCCAGCTAAGCAGCATTAAGTTTGTCATATTGTATGTACTACAAAGGCTAATAGTATTCTTATCGAAATTGTACTTAGTAATGTAATGGAAATCGTATTCATTGCAATGAATAAATATGAGAGCAATCGAACTTTACAAAGACAAGGTATAATTCTGAATTAAACAAACCACCTTGATTTTTCAGGCTGGTAAGAAATTACTATAGCTATTTTCCAAAACAAATGCCAATGAACATAACATAACAAGACGCCTTTTTTTTTTTTTTTTATGGATGGCAAATCATCAAATGACCCCTCCCGCTCTGGGTGGAGCGAAAGGAGTGTCAGACTCTTACTGACTAAAACCCATCCGTGTTCCTTCCTTAGCCCTTTATGTTCCGGGGTAGCGGTAACCCTTTCGGACAATCCCGCACCCCCGGCAGGCTTCGGCCCTGGCAGGCCCCTTCTTTTATGCTGACATCTCTTTGAGGCGCGCGTGGAACATGTACGCGCCGTCCGGCACGGGCCTGGTCCTGATCGGACGGTGAGCTACCCATTACTCTCCGTCCGCAGGCCCGCGCCTACGGCGGCCGGGAGTCGTCACGCGGCTCCCGACGCCCGGAGCGTCTCCCGCGGCGGCTGGGGTGTGAGGCTCTCTCCCTTAGCCGTTCCGCCACCTCCTTCGCTAGCATGACTGCTTCGCAGAAGGAGGTGACGGCCTCCCACTCCCTCTCGCCCCGGACCATGGCTTGAACCAGGGCCGGACGCGAGAGGTCGCCGCTGCTGTCGATCGCCTCTACGAGGGCACGGCGGTGCTCCGCCCATGCGGGGCATACCTCCACCGTATGCTCCACCGTGTCCTCTGGGCGATCCTCGCAGTGGTGACACCCGGGCGTCTCCTCCCGCCTGATGATGTGCAGGAACCTCCCAAAACATCCGTGTCCGGTGAGGACCTGCGTCAGGCGATAGGTGAGGACGCCGTGACGCCTCTCTAGCCACTCCTCAAAGAGGGGTCTTACCGCCGCTATCGTGGCGTGCCCTGCGCTGGGTTGCGAAAGTCGCTCCTTCCATACCACCGTGAGATCGCGCCGGAGGTCTGTCCGCTCCGCCGCGATTTGCCGCGGAAGCGGAGTTTCCCCCCGGCTCAGTGCCTCCGCGCGCCACTCATACAGGCGCGCGAGGACTATCGCCTCCAGATCCCATGGCGGCAGTCCGGCAAGGAGGCTTGCCGCCTCGCCCGAGATCGTGCGGTACCCCCGGATCAGCCTTACGGCTACCACCTTTTGGGGCGCGTTCAGATAATGGGCGGCTCGCCGCCGCAGAGAACGCGCCCACATAACAAGACGCCTGTATTCCAATTTTAGCCAGTTATGTCGATGGTCCCTATTAACAATGTCGGTTCCGCAAAAAGACTACGGTTCAGTAGAGCAGTTCAAAGTTTGAAAAAAAGTTAAATAATTATAAGACTGGATGTTCAAATTTGCACTGATTGTTTGTGACGTTGCAAAACTAAATAGTGGCGACATCTGTCGTAGAATAGCAGCGGGCGTTTGTCATGGTGGTTTACGTAACGCAAAGACGGTTTTTTGTGTTTAGTAAATTAATTATAGTTTATCAGTAAATTAAAACAAATAAACAAACATTCATAATTCACCATATTTTTAAATTAAAAAAAACAATGTCGAATGTATTAAAGATAAAAATCGATAATAATCTTATATAGTCTGTGGAAGATTATTCGAGAAACTGTCAGATTGGTTTGGAAAAAACGGTGTTCCGTGTCCGGTCTTTTACGACCAAGAACACGAGCCTGGGGGCTGTTTGAGAGGGACTTTATATCCTGAGAGGAACGGGATGTGCCCAAATAACCCGATGGGGTTTTAATATAAATTCCAGTAGAAGCAGAATCCTGTGAGTATTCAACCATTTGCTTTATTCTTGCTGGACAGCCTATAGCCCAGGTCTCTTGCATGTATGTTCTGACACGAGGACGTTGTTACAGGTCTGGCTTGTTATGCTAGCCTTATTTTGATTGGTGCTATGCGCAGCTAAATTGATGCCTGGATGTTGCGCCGTTGTGTGATGATTTGGAATTCATCAGAGCGCAGGCGGCTTTAAGGTTATCCCTTGCGGTGTGGTCATCCGACGTTCAGGAAGGCCTTACTTAGCCGGTTCCCGGTTATGAGGGAAGTACGCCACTCCAGGTAACGAAAGCGTCACCATCTCGTCCGTAGGCCGCGTTCGCGTGTGCTCACAGGAACCTCCTGTGAGCGAAGCCAAGGACCGACAATCCGTCAACTGACTGAGAGACTTCAACTGACTGAGGTCAGAACTAACTGATTGGTATGAACTGAATTCAAAACTGAGAGGTTATCCGTGTAAGATAATAATTTAACCTATGAGAGAGTTAGGCCTTTTGTAAAATGGCTAGGTGTTAAGACCAGTTGTGGTAAGATATTGTGTCTCGGGTTTGCTTAGCATATTAGTTATTGTCCCCTTAGGAGCGTCAGACCTAAGTAGGTCGACCCAATTGACGATATGTTAGTATACAGTTGGCGCCCAACGGTATATAATTATTTAATTGTATAAGGTGAACAGATTGATAACGGTATCTCTCTCTCTCTCTCAGTACCCTCAGTCCTTTCAGTTGGCGGATTCTCGTTTTAGTTTAAGGCTAGTTTATAAGTTTTAAATATAAAGTGGTCAACGCACCACATTCTAACCATTTCTTTGTTGGACCGGTAAGGTGCAGAGTGTTGATAAAGGTCATTACATTACCTTATTTGTATGTATGCTCAACTCACAAGTTGAACAAGTTGCATTCTGTTAATTATTTTGGGACTATTCTATGTACCAAATGTTTGTTTAGTATTTGATGACTTAATATTACCTATATTTTGAAAGTTTATGTAACATACTAGTTTGCATTTGTGGTAAGGTTTATTTCTTGCAACTCACAGGTACAAGTAATAATTATTATAACTGGAAGATAATTATTTTACAATATAAAACAACAGTTCTTGTTTATGTTCATGTGTTTGTTTCAGTTCATGTTCAGATAAACTGTATTGCATTTATATAGTGAAACATTGTATTATAACTCAATAAACCCAATATAAATTTCTGTAGGACTAGTAAAATAATTTGGGGGTAAACTTAAAAATTATAAAGTTTCTATGACGCAGTTCTCAGTAGTGTTCTAGCGGTCTCTTCTTTGTTATAGAGGATTTCAGTAGTAAGATAATAACACTGCAGGCAAGCTTCACTATTATTAATTGGATTGTGCAATACAGGGAGCTGAAATTTGTCGAAATTATTGAACAATAACAGTCAACTTTCTTTGAAACGAAACACTTGGAATTTTTATGACAACTGGTCGGTCACTTAGACGTTTAACGTTAAAACACTCATCATTAAACCAAGATTTATAATACAACCGGCATTCCATAAAACAGCATTGTTTATTATCGACGTTCGTTTTCATACATTGGAACTTAACCTATAAAACACATTGACATAATTGACATATGACGTTTGACGTTTCGAAATATTACGATGCGTTCGGAAACGAGATTGGAGTTGTACACGTTTTGCGTTTAGTTTCTTGTTATTAGTTCTGCGTTTAGTTTTGCTTTTATTATATAGAAAAAATAACGTTACAAATTAAAAATAATAATTATAATAATAATGGATTTAGAGACAGTATATTGACATTTGATTCCCATCTTGAGGGCGAAGTGACGTATGAGGTTGCGGTTTATGCATTACTTGCGTGCGACTCGTACATTTACTTGTAGTTATTATTTACTGTTATAAAAAAAAAAATGTTACTGACACCATTACACAACTAGTGCTTTGGTAGCCGGAACTTTGAGAATTATGTATGTTCTTCTTGCTCACGGGATTCCTGAAACCGTAATTACCATTTTGAGGTTCAATTCACGGGATCAGAGTTTCATAGGCAACTATAGAAGTTTAACGTACCTCAAGTTCACTATGGGCGCACCACACACTAACATGGTGGAAAGGGACATTTAAACGGCAAAGTCAGTTGTTTCGTCTTATAAATGAAAAATAGATTACTTATTTATTTAGATTTTTTTTTTGCCAATTATTTTTTTTTTTTACTTTATTCCAGAACATAAAATTGTACCAAATACTCTAAAAAACTAGTATCAACAGTCAGTCACCAACCACCAGAACCGGTCGAAATGGATAAATAGTTTTTTTTTTAAGTGTTTCTGATTATAACAAACTCAACACATCAGACTCAACACTATTCAAGCCAGACAGGGATATATTCAGCCATAATTGATATAAATATATATATATATTATTTTTTTTTATATATAATTAAATGGCTTACTTTGCTTTTTGCCATGTTAATTTATATGATGTAGTAGTTTACAATATATTAGCCGTAGTCCGTGTTTTCACGTGTTGTATTGAGGTCTATTCGAACAACGACGACGAGGCGTAACGTAACTATAATGCTGCACATGGTATTTACATTGTTTTGTTTATTATATTAAATTATGAACGCGAGTTTAGGGTATAGTTTAAAATGTATACGGGAATTATGCCGTTTTGCTTGCCATGCGTTTAGTAACAAACTTATTTTAATGGCTCGGTCCAAAACTTTAGTAATCAAGCTTGGTTGGTTATTCTTATGGAGCGGGTAGTAACTCCTAAAATAGGCCTTGACTGAAGCGGATAGTGACTTCTAAAATAAGCCTTCACGATATTTATAATCAATCTGCTTGGTTGGTTTCTCTTATGGAGCGGGTAGTAACTCCTAAAATAGGCCTTGACTGAAGCGGATAGTGACTTCTAAAATAAGCCTACACGTTGTTTATAGCCAAGTTTGCTTGGTTGTATTTTTTTTTTATGAAGCGGATTGTGACTTCTAAAATAGGCCTTCACTAATTGTTTTGTTTTGCCGAGATTTCGGTGAGACTTTAGATAGCACTAGTGCTTATCTAGTTACGAGCGGCCGGTGACTCTTAAAATAAGCCAAACCACCATTATGTTTTCAGAAGTTTTATTTCTGGGAACGCTGTATACGTCTTGCCTGGTGAGTTATGCACATTGGTTGCCCTATATATGTATCAGCTCGCTGAACATATTCACCAGGAGGATCGTTTAGATTTGTATTAAACAATGCAGAGTTCCACTGGTATACAGACGGAATTCGGGAGTATGCAAGAGGTGGCAACCTGCGATATGAATGCAGGTTGCTACAGGATTGAAAGAGAGGAAAATTTAGGGATGTATGAAAGAATGGGGGGGGTTATGCCCGGAATGTAGGAAGATTTGTAAGCAGAATAAGTTTCCTGGCAGTTTGGATTTTATAAGGTTGGTCATTTACTTACAGTAGGAGAAATTAAGGAAAATATTTATATTCCATCTTAAAAATTATTATATCTGTCGTTTCAGAATCATCAGATTATAAAGATTTGTACTCTTCCACTTAGCTTACTATGAGAATTTGTTTACCCACTCCAGTGTTATAACACCGAGGGCGGTGTTGGTTTTTGCGTACACAAAAACCTTATTGTGGGAAGAGGGGCATTGTGACGTTGCAAAACTAAATAGTGGCGACATCTGTCGTAGAATAGCAGCGGGCGTTTGTCATGGTGGTTTACGTAACGCAAAGACGGTTTTTTGTGTTTAGTAAATTAATTATAGTTTATCAGTAAATTAAAACAAATAAACAAACATTCATAATTCACCATATTTTTAAATTAAAAAAAACAATGTCGAATGTATTAAAGATAAAAATCGATAATAATCTTATATAGTCTGTGGAAGATTATTCGAGAAACTGTCAGATTGGTTTGGAAAAAACGGTGTTCCGTGTCCGGTCTTTTACGACCAAGAACACGAGCCTGGGGGCTGTTTGAGAGGGACTTTATATCCTGAGAGGAACGGGATGTGCCCAAATAACCCGATGGGGTTTTAATATAAATTCCAGTAGAAGCAGAATCCTGTGAGTATTCAACCATTTGCTTTATTCTTGCTGGACAGCCTATAGCCCAGGTCTCTTGCATGTATGTTCTGACACGAGGACGTTGTTACAGGTCTGGCTTGTTATGCTAGCCTTATTTTGATTGGTGCTATGCGCAGCTAAATTGATGCCTGGATGTTGCGCCGTTGTGTGATGATTTGGAATTCATCAGAGCGCAGGCGGCTTTAAGGTTATCCCTTGCGGTGTGGTCATCCGACGTTCAGGAAGGCCTTACTTAGCCGGTTCCCGGTTATGAGGGAAGTACGCCACTCCAGGTAACGAAAGCGTCACCATCTCGTCCGTAGGCCGCGTTCGCGTGTGCTCACAGGAACCTCCTGTGAGCGAAGCCAAGGACCGACAATCCGTCAACTGACTGAGAGACTTCAACTGACTGAGGTCAGAACTAACTGATTGGTATGAACTGAATTCAAAACTGAGAGGTTATCCGTGTAAGATAATAATTTAACCTATGAGAGAGTTAGGCCTTTTGTAAAATGGCTAGGTGTTAAGACCAGTTGTGGTAAGATATTGTGTCTCGGGTTTGCTTAGCATATTAGTTATTTTCCCCATATGAGCACAGTCCAATTAGGTCGACACATGTACGTGAGCTAGTAAGGTTATTGATCTATTCCCTCGCGGACTCGCATAGCGACTCTGAGAAACTGCTATTTGTCTCATGCAGGTTTTCACCCATACCACTAGGTACGGAGACTAGTTGTGTGGGTGAATGCCATAGTAGCAGGGAAAGAGGCATTATTTTAGTGGCTCGCCACTTTGTTTGTATGTGTGCCTTAATTATGTATTAATTCCAATAAACTTGTATTGTGTAAGAAGGTACTTGTTTAATTGAATCTTTCCCTAGCAGAATATACCCTATAAATTTACTTTAGCACGGTGGTGAGTAGTATAGTTCAAATAGAAACCATCATCAGCTTGTTTCCAATTAATTTCTGTAAACTACGCACGGGCCAGTGTTACATGTTTTATATATTGTTTACTATGTACTGACATAGACAAAATATAGAATTGCCAAAACAAATTCTGAACTGCTCTTTTTTGCAGAACCGACATTGTTAATAGGGGCCATCGATGTATAACCAACATATACATAGACAAACTCGCACCACCCATTTTCTCATGGGGGTAGGCACTGTAGGAAGAAACTACAGAACGCTACCTACCAAGATCCTTACATACACCTTTTGCTTAATTTACGGTCATACACGTACACCGGTTGCGAATACTACGCGCCTAACCTTTCTGCAGAACATCCTTAGAGTATTATATTATCTGTGTCCATACTAATATTCTAAATGCGATGTAGAAGTATCTACAACGCCACATGCGAACAACGCGTCACACTGACGTCACGCAAATCCTGTATCTCGCAAATAGAGTTTACCGCGCAACTAGCATAGATACGGTACAACAGCCCGACATGAATCATCGGGCAGCTGCCCGCCAGACATAAGTCTGGTCGGAGGATCCTCCCTTTTTATAGAGTATGAGTGAACTTTACACCCTGTTCCTCATACCTCTATGTTCTCAGTGTTTCTCTCTGTCTGTCTGTAACCTCTTCGCGCCTAAACCGCTGAACCGATTTAGATTAAATTCGGTATAGAAATAGTTTGAGTCCTGGGAAAGGACACAGAATAGTTTTTATTCCGATATTACCATGAGATCGAAACTTATGCGGGTTTAACCGCGGGGCGCAGCTAGTTTAAGTTCCAAGTAACAGAGCGTGCCTATTGTCATCAAAGGACCACGAATCAAGATCTAAGCACTAAATTCAAACCTACTAAGAGAACTAAGCTACGAACTATCTCAGGCTATACAGGCAGTTCTGAAACAAAGCACAATATGTACACCCAAGACATTGTTCAACGTTCCTTTGTTACCATCTATTGTTAACGCTCACTTAGTTCCATTATAGAGGATGATATAAAAATTACTAGCTTGCTTTCGCCGGTGACTCCGACTGTGTAGGTGTTGTATTGTTTCCTGTTGCTTAATATCCTTTGCAGGAGATGAAATATGTATTGAAGATTGTGTTGGTATATTTTGTAAGTCAAAATCGTGTCTAGAACAGAGATGGCAAGTCGTGGGCAATTTTAAAGTATTTTGGCACTTATTCTTTCAAATGTTCGCCATCCCTGATCTAGAATGACATTGGTGAGCAAAAATGATGATTAAAACGGTATTACCTTACTTTTTGAGTGTATTTTTAGTGAAAGTCAATGCCTTTCGTCAAAAGGTTGATAGCATAATGATTAATTATTAAACCTTCATATCACTTAATTGAGATGCAAATAAAATTATCAAAAAATAACTATGTATTAATTTATTTATTAAACCACCAAAAGTCGGAATACATTACAAAAACCAATGTAATGGTAAAGCTCAAGCTCAAACCTCATCTGTTTTATTACATGCACAACAGAACTTTAAATTACCCGAATAAGAAACTTGGGACATTAAAATTCTGACCTATAGTAACTTAGAAGTTTTATGTCCCAGGCCAACCTTGAACGAAATTACTAGTCCAAGGAACAAATTGTACAGTCAACAAAAAGATTTGGTTACAGGTGAGATTTGTGTAAACATCATTGAACTACACGGGCGTTTATCATCCTCATTATTATATTATTATGAGACGAAAGACAACAAGAGATACGTTTACTGTTGAACATAGGCGACTCAAAAATATCGCCAAAATTATTTAACAACAAACAACTATCGAGCGGCAATAGCGGCAACTATCGAGATGTCAACTAATGGAAAAGTATAAAAAAATAATAAAAAAGCGTTATTGACACAAAAATATTTTACAAAATGATTTTGGCAAACAGTAGGTACAATTCTGCAATTGAACTCAATTCGAATGACCACTAACACCTAAACTAGGCCGAGCCTGTACCATTAGATCTTTCCCGGGTAACTATCTACAGACGTGTACATTAACATCCAATTGTATATTGTAAACAACTTTAGCACATTAAACCAATACAATAAATAATACTAACTAATATAATAAAATACAGATTAAACTGCGGGTACTCTTACTGCGGGTATAATGTAATAGAAATATTATAACTAATTTGTTGACATATTCATTGTAAAGTATTTAAAAAGAAGTCAGGCTACGCTGACCCAAAATAAATTGAAATAAGGGCTACCAGTGGGGTAATTGCGTAACATACTAACAGTACCAATACTTTCATTTTGACAGTGCAACAACATTCATTGCGTTATTTACGTTATTGACTAGACAAATTTACGAACATATAAAGCTATGGATTAGCAATATCCTTCAAAGTAATTCAGATTGCCATTAATAGTGTGTTACATAATTAGGGTGTGGCGTCCAAGGGATTTTATAACTGGAAACTCAATCGATAATCTTCTATAGATTTACCTACTCAAGACATACTCTGGGTTACAAAGAGTATAGTGCGCGCCACGAAAGATGAGACTTGACACACCACGTGGTTTGACTTGCACAGTACACGATTTTAGGTCTCTTTAGCGGTATGAGGTCTGAGCGCGGGACGATACCGGACGTCATAGGGCGGCGGAATGAGCGCGGGAGGCGGGGTCAAGTCTTATTTTTCGTGGCGCGCATTGTACCTATTTGCTAAGCTGACCTTATACTTATTTCTTCTACTGACTGTACATACGAGAGCTAAATTACGTCCATAGTATTCTAGTCGAAGTTGTTGACCCCGGCAATTGTTAATCGAAGTTGTCCTTAAAGTTGTATTTGAAGTGACAGCGACTCAAGTTCGCCTTGCATTTGGCAATCAAACAACTCGTTGCATCATTAGTACTTGATCAGTATCTTAGTGAAAGTAGAAAGTGTTAAAAATTAAGCAAAGTGTGACTTATCCTACTTATAGGTACTGGCTTATGTAACTTAGTTAACAGTGGAATTTTTGAAGTTGATAAACAGTAAACATCATTGTATTTATTTGCTTTGTATAAGAGGTCGGCCCGTGGATGGGTGATAATCCATTACATAACGAGACCCCTCCGTGTCTTAGCACACCACGTTTTTTAAACGCGCCGTTGACGCGCGTTTGTAGCGATACAGACGTGATACGCACGCGAGTCAGACGCAGCCTGTAGACCTTCTGTAGGATAAAAGCGCGCCGTCGACCCACGTTTCTAAAACGCACGTCAACGGCGCGTTTAAAAAACGTGGTGTGCACAGGCCCTAAGCCGTTGGTCCCGGCTACGATTTGTAGATTTTTGACAGTCGTCGCGGGTAGTCAGAAGCCTGAAAGTCTGACAACCAGTCTTACAAAGAGGTATCATGTTACCAAGTATCTGGGTCGTGAAGGTTCGATAGGCAGTCGCTCCATATAAAATACTGGTAAGTATTCAGCTGCATCTGGTTAGATGGGAAGCTGACCCCAAAGTAGTTAAGAAAAGGCTAAGCAGACGTAAGGGGTAATGAAAAGGACTTCTTATGAGTCACCATAGTTATAGATAAAAAGTTAAAGATATATTCCATCATCATCTGCCTAGCCTTTTTCCCAACTATGTTGGGTTCGGCTTCCAGTCTAACCGGATGCAGCTAAATACCAGTATTTTACATGGAGCGACAGCCTATCTGACCTCCAGAACCCAGTTACTGGGTAATACGATACCCCTTGGAAAGACTGGTTGTCAGATTTTCGGGCTTCTGACGACCCGTAACGACTGTTAAAGTTCCACGAATGACAGTCGGGACCAACGGCTTAACGTGCTTTCCGAAGAACTGAGGGATCTTGGTATGTAAAGATGGTCACCCATCCACGGACCAACCGCGGCAAGCGTAGCTTAACCTGATCGATCGACCTGTGTGGCTGATATTACTTAGCCACAAGCCCCTCCTCCTAAGGATATATTCCATAAGAAGTATTATTTTATAATCCCATTAAAAAATGTAATACCCGGGAGCATTATGACTGGGAATATTAAGGCCCGTGGCTAAATAATAACAGCCGCACAGGTCGATCGGTCAGGTTAAGCTACGCTTGCCGCGGTTGGTCTGTGGATGGGTGACCATCTTTACATACCGAGACCCCTCCGTGCCTCGGAAAAGCACGTTAAGCCGTTGGTCCTTGTGGATCTTTGACAGTCGTTACTGGTGGTCAGAAGCCCGAATATCTGACAACCATGAGTCCTTTCCCAGTTTCGAAGCTATCTCTCGCCAAACACCAAAACTATTTCGGTAGTGTGCAAAAACGTTTTGTACAGGCAGACACCCCCTCGTTCTTTAAGTAAAAACTCCTAAAAGAACATCTATCTACTGATGACGAAGTTATGACAGAAGGCAAGGCAGATCGTTCGAGAATGAGAAAGAAAAATTTACATCAACACACACTGACCTCACGTTCATTCTAGAACATTGCAAAGATAACAGGTTTTCCTTTTGAGATCGTCATAAGATAAAATGGATACAATTTAAATTCTTTTAGCTTATGTAAACCTCCGTCATCTTACTTGAATGCCAATGAAATGGCATTGACTGATAATCCATAAGTACCTAAATATTATAAATGCGAAAGTCTTTCAGTTAATTTTTCACGCCTAAACCCAGTGGTTTAAAATTTTATAACGATCGGTTCAGTAACCGATTGTTATAAAATTTGATAAATAGACCAGCTTCTGCCCGCGACTTCGTCCCCGTGAAATTAACCCTCCCTATTCACCCTTTTAGGGGTGGAATTTCGAAAAACCCTTTCTTAGTGGATGCCTACTCTTCACAAAGAACACACCCTCCGAATTTCTTGTCTCTAGAACCAGCGGTTTAGGCTGTTAGTTGATATATCAATCAATCAGGACTTTCAATGTTATATATGTAGATTGGGACCTGCAGAAGGACATAGGCTACTTTTCGTCCTGGATAAAAAATGTAGAATTAAAAAAAACAATAGCGTAGACTTGAGAATCTCCTCCTTTTTTTCGTCAGTGAAAAATTCGTAAACCAAGTCGAGGGCAACAGCTAGCCTACAACTACAACTAGCTAGCTTACATAAGTTCAAGTAGGTACTTGTACGAGTATAGTCTAGAAATCTTACTTGTTATGACTTGTTTTAGTTTTCATTGAGTCATCGAGTCTGGGACTTAAACATGACTGGCGAAATGTGAGTGTACTATAGGCATACCGCTGCCGAACCTTTCGGGGTAACAAGCGTGATGTTTAGGTTATGCTACCGTCGAAACTACGAAAAAAAACAGTGGCTTTTAAAAGCATAGTAATTTTATAAATATGTTTGAAGGTCATTCTTCCCAAAGAAAAAGTAGCGCGCGTTGATGTCTTTATAATAGCCAAAACTTAAAACAGACGTGTCGGTAACGGTAACAGTGTCGCGAGTTCAACGGTTTTTCTCATCTGAAAGAAAGCCCAACGCGCCTAAAGAAGTTTTCACTTCAAAAAATGTATATCAAACGCTCGCAAACTTCGGTAATATTTGAACTTTATTATATTTTATTGAGCAGTGGTGGCCCAGTGGTAACGGTCGCGACTTACGAGTTGTAGGTCGTAGGTTCGAACCCAGACAGGCGCTTTACTTTGTGTAAATTATTTCATCACCACTGCTCTCAAAACGGTGAAGGAAAACATCGTGAGGAAACCGGCATGTCCTAGAACCAAAAATTCGAAGACATGTGACATCTACCAACCCGCACTGGGCCCGCGTGGTAGATTACGGCCCGCTCCCTCTCACAGAGACGAGGCCTGTGTCCCAGCAGTGGGAACATTATAGGTTGATTATGTGTGTGTCATATTTTATTGTGTAAATAAAATATCGACCAATTTATTACATTTATGTTGTCACTATTACCAAACTGAAAAAAAAGTATTTCGAAATGAGTTCAGGTCGTACATTTTAGGTCGTAACAAGCTGACATGTCATTACTTTTAAAATATAATGACTAAGTTACAAAATCTAAAGTGTTACTTGTATTGGCAGTATTTATTTGGTTTTATTATGGATGAAGAAATCCTTAATAAATAATTAGGACCTACCTAATTGCTTTTGGAAATAAATACACTAGCAGTGGCGGAGTGTATCTAAATCATAGTTTTGATTAATTTATTTGATTAAACCATACAAGTTACGACCTTTCAAAACGGATCATTATTCAAAGTTCAAACTATTTCTCAAATATAATGAGGATCAATACCTAAACTAAATACACTGAAATGCATTGCTAAACATCGACTTTTGTAGCCAAATAACTGCAGAATACCGAATTTCATTCCTTATTTCACTCCTATTGTAACCATGACCTCCGGCTTATGCTTACTGAGGTCTGACCACACCTCGTTCTAGCAATTTAGCAACGACCCTTGGGCTTTGTTAATTATCTAATACGTAGGTATTTACTATACCTACCGTGAATTTTACCAAGATTATTATTTATTTATTTAAACTTTTCGCACACAAAAGACGAAGAAGTCTATTAACATTAGTAATTTATAGTACAACTAGCTGCGCCCCGCGGTTTTACCCGCGCAAATGTCCATCCCTTAAGAATATCGGGATAAAAAGTAACCTATATGTTAATCCAGGGTGTCAGCTACCTCCATGCAAAATTTTATTAAAATTGATCTAGCCGTTGAGCGTGAAGAAGTAACAAACATATAAACACACACTCACAAACTTTCGCCTTTATAATATTAGTGTGATAATTTATAAAATTTCGTGATCATCCTGCCCTTTGCCAGTTAATTTTCAGTCGTCATCTGTGTGCTTACTTCTTAGTAAACCTTCATTAGATTTACGCCTCACTTCAATAGCTCGTTTGTTCTATTATGTACAAAGCTTAAATGTACATGTAGGCATACGCAAGACCATTCTTACTTCATCGCTTCTACAACTAACAGTACTTAACAAAATTACCTGTGAGCGTCAATCGTGACTTAAGTTTCGAAAACTCTCCGAGTTTCCATGCCCTTGCAACATATGTATTGGGCAAATTAACTGAAGCATCGAACATTGAGGTGAAAGGAAGACGAAGCTGAACTACATCGATAATATAGGTTACAGTAGTGCTATTCTGTAAAAAATCTCACCGTAAATGTCTCACTGATGGTGGCGCGTGTGTTGGATCATTCGGTTCCCTACAAAATGGTTGAGCTGGATGGTGCTGATCCATGCGTCATGTTCGTGAACGGACGCCGTTGGTTGAGACTGGTCATCTCTTAACTGCCAAGGCTTATTTTTAATCTTATTTCTTGTATTGTTTCTTCATTTGTGTGTTTTTTTACATTGTTCTCACATATAGAAGCAACAAGAATAATGTACCCAGGATTTTGTAATATCTTGATTTATAAAGAGTGTCCATGGAGTTTCTTGCCCGTTCTTCTCCATAGAGATCTACGCTTTGGAATGGGCAACTAGCTTCAACTTTCTGACCAACTGACCGACTACTTAATTTTGACAATTCAAAAGTGCCTGTAATGGTTTAATTGAAATAAATGCTTTGAGTTTGAATTATAAACTTAGGTGAAGTGAGCTTAAAGTGAGTTGTCAATAGTGTCAATCCCTAACATCAGGTAGAATTTCAGCTCACTTCACCTATGTTTTCACAGTGAGATTTTTTACAGAATAGCACTACAGTACAGTAGGTAGGTATAACTTAGCGTTCAGTAAACCTATGGCAGACATGTGACATCTAAAAACCCGCACTAGGCCCGCGTGGAAGATTACAGCCCCTATGAAAAGAGGAGGCCCGTTTCCATGCATGCATGAAGGGATTTCAAAAATCTTTTTTACAAAAAAAAACATTACGAAGTCGGTTGTTTTTTTTTTGTAAAAAAGTATTTATTTTTCAGTTTTTAGTGATTGTACCTACCCTACACAAATTCAATTAACACTAGTGCATTGAAGAATTGAAGACACCGACTAGAAGAATCATCAAAATTCGCATAGAAATGCTGGAAATGCAGTATATTTATGCATATAACGTCATACATAAGAATAATTACCCAATGTATTATATACTAAAACCTTCCTGAATGTATGTAGATTACATTTACAAAAGAATTATCAAAATCGGTTCATTAGTTTTCGGGAAAATTGCGGACATACAAACATACATACATTCGGGTCAAATACAGAACCTCCTTTTTTGAAGTCGGTTATAAATGGAGGGGCTTGTCTTAAAATTGAAACAGCCTTTAATATTATTCCTGTCAATCAATTGTTACAAATATACATCATATAAGCTTTTAATACCTGGCCCACATATGAGCTGTGTGAATATAAACCTGTATAATTAATGTTATGCGTACTCGGATATCCTTATTTTCGTGCCCCCTTCAAAATTACATAATTGAACACAATTACGTATTATGTTAACATCATATATACGTATTAAAATTCCTGGTTTTAATTACTCTTATTATGTATGATTGCTTATGTATTGATTTCCGATCCTCATTACATTTGAAAATTGGTCTGTATAACAAACATTATGTCGATACTAAGCTATTATAATTCTGAAACTGTTAATTATTTACTTAGGTAACATATTCTTTGATTACCTATTTAGATGAAATAATTAACACATAGTAAAGCGCCTGTCTGGGTTCGAACATACGACCTACAACGCGTAAGTCGCGACCGTTACCTTTGGGCCACCACTCCTTTTAATTTTAGTCCCTATCACAGATTTAACAGACAAAAGAGGTAATTATTCTCTTTGACCTTTCATTGTCGAGGTCATTGGAAATCCTGCAACCAACAATCAATGATAAGACCCAGTTTATTGTAGAAAGTACTCAATTAATAAATCAAAATACCAACTGGCAGTAGACTCTTAGATAAATAACTTGATTCCAATATACACAAAAAAGTTTACGACATCAACGCCAAGATTTGGAAACAGTATTAAAAATTAGATTATCATTTCAATTGGACTAGCAATTGTCTGTACAACTAGTCGAACGTAGGAAACCTAAATAACTAAATACGTAACAATAGTGACCAATAAACAAGACACTAGTTCCAGTTTCACACAGAACTATTGCAAAAGTGTATGACAAACCTGTGACGTCATTCTAGAATTTAAGTAACAGAATAATCCCTTCCTAATATTGCCAGTAGGGACTCGTAAGAAATGAAGAGAAATGCCTTAATTTAAGGCAAAATGGAACGATTTAATTAATTGTCCCGGAAATAAACGGTTCCTAAAGTTGGGACAATCCGAGATTAAGTCTCCCATAGGCTGGGCGCAAACGTCCGGTTTCCTGATTCGGAATTCAGTTTCGGAATTCAGATTCGGAAACCTGAATGCAAGCATTTCATACAAAATGTTCTCACTAGCGCACACGTGCTTAAATTTTCCGTTCTGAAACCCTGACGGAAAATTTAAGTACGTGTGCGCTGGAGAGAACATTTTGTATGAAATGCGTGCATTCGGGGTCTCCGAATCTGAATTCCGAAACTGAATTCCGAATCAGGAAACCGAACGTATGCGGCCTGCCTTAAGGACCAAGTTGCAACTTCATTTTTAAAATCACAGTTATCATTGGAGCTAGTTCACTTAATAAACAAATGTTGTAGAAGGTATCGATGCGTTCATTCTCCAAAGAAATTTTCCAGAAATTTCTCAAATTGCAACACCAGAACCCTACGGCATCGTCGTAAACAGTAAAAGCTCGATCAAGTACTAAAATTAATCAAAATATGGAAGCAACTGGAAGAAGTTAACCGGGATGACAATTAATTTTGAACTTCACAATTAACAAATACAATAATTTTAAATGATAATTTAACCCATTAATGTGAAGCTAAATATGGGCAATGACCGCTAGAATTAACGGTACTTTAGTGTGACTAAAATATTCGATTGATTGATTAAAATGGTAACTTAATGCGACCCTGCTATGCATACCGCATACAATGTCAAATTGGCCATATAAAGCACATTATACGGGAAGGAAATAGCCACAACTGGACCACGTAACGAAGTGTGAACTATCACTAAAGGTTTAATAAGAGTATCTGATTGATTATTCACCTTTGTCGGTGCAGTTCCAATTGAGTCATACGACTGCTCATTGCGAAACTACGAGCAAATTGTATGCCTATTGATTGTTTGTAAAATTTTGAAAAGGGTCAACAGAACGCCCACAAATGTTACGTAAAATAAATACAGATGACAGATGTGTAAATATTATGTCAGCTAATGGTAATTCAAACGAGTTTATCAACCTCTAGAAGGAAATGGAAGGTTATATTTATGTAAACGAAGACGGAAAAGCTTCTAGAATGTTACATAAGTAAAATATGCGGAATCTTTTCCGTTGGGGCATTATGAGAATTTGAATCACCTACTTAATTACCAAAAAAAACATACTAATATATCAGTCAATCTTATCATAGAAAACTAAAAAATCATTCGCATTTAAACAATAGTCAAGTACTATTAATAAAACAGTAGTGCTTAAAGGCACTATTACAGTAAACTCTAACTAAAGTTGAATCACCCAATTTCTCAATCGAATTCCCGTTGGTAACACACCTCGCTAAAAATATCAAGTTAACATACACTAACTTAATTTAAACATACAACAAAAAGTAAAATAAAGTAAGTATTTTATTATAGAAAGTAACCAATTAAAAAAAACTGGCAGTTGACTCCTAGATAAATAACATACACAAAAAAATTTACGACATCAACGCCAAGATTTGGAAACTGTATTGAAAATTAAATTATCATTTTGATTGTACTAGCAATTGTCTGTACAACTAGTCGAACGTAGGAAACCTAAATAACTAAATACGTAACAATAGTGAGCAATAAACAAGACACTAGTTCCAGTTTCACACAGAACTATTGCAAAAGTGTATGACAAACCTGTGACGTCATTCTAGAATGTAATGGAATAATCCCTTATAATATTGCCTGTAGGGACTCGTAAGAAATGAAAAGAAATGTCTTAATTCAAGGCAAGATGGAACGATTTCATCAATTGTCCCGGAAATAAACGGTTCCTAATGTTGGGGCAATCCGAGATTAGGAAACGCAAAATTAGTCTAGGTCTCCCTTAAGAACCAGATTGCAACTTCATTTTTAAAAGCACAGGTATCAATGGAGTTAGTTAACTTAATAAACAAATGCTGTAGAAGGTTCATTCTCTAATGAAATGTTCTAGAATTTTCTCAAATTGCAACACCAAAACCATACGGCATTGTCGTAATCAGTAAAAGCTTGATCAAGTAATAAAATTAATCAAGTGGATGCAACTGGAAAAAGAAGTTAACTGGGATGACAATTCATTTTTAAATTCACAATTAACAAATAATAGTACATTATGATACATGTGTGCTATGTTGATCATTGCACCCGTGGCGGTATCATTCGCGCGAGCCGCAGGCGAGTGCGACATGGAAGCCGAATGTTCAACACACTTGGGAGGAAAAAAACAGACTTGTATTGTTATTAACATTTATGGAAAATGGCGCGCTGGTTTTGTTTTTCCGTGCACGGCACCAGCGATGCGCGCGGGCTTAAATAAAAGCACTGGCAAAACCGCTAAACAGAAATGACGAAACATTATAAACTTAATATAGTAATGAATGAGACTAAACATTTATATACAGAAAAGCTATTTGTACAAAGTAAAGAAAGCATTGAGGTGGGAAATGATC
This sequence comes from Amphipoea lucens, assembly GCA_947508005.1. Taxonomy (NCBI): domain Eukaryota; kingdom Metazoa; phylum Arthropoda; class Insecta; order Lepidoptera; family Noctuidae; genus Amphipoea; species Amphipoea lucens. Next base: position 18,055,224 of record OX382359.1, on the reverse strand, counting down.
GTAGTGTTGGCGTATGTCAAATTGTAGTTTAGTTAGTATGGAATTATGTAGTACTATTGGCATAGAAAAATATACATTAGTTCAGTGAGAATCCGCAGTAATAGAACGCCAGTCGGGGTCTTTTCCGTTTGGTACCGGGATGGACCACGGACAATTTAATGTAAATAAATTTTAGTTCATTTTGGGACCAAGGACAATTCAGAATATTAAAAAAAAAAAACAAAGGGAAATACGGCCAGCGGATTCCTTTTGGTATGAAGTCTCTTTGAAGAGATTTTAAAAAAATACGCACATCTCCGAATAGTATATAGGTATATATGGCGTTTATGGCGTTATATATGGCGTTAATGGCGTTTATGTTACCGCAATAGTGCGGTAACATAAAGTAAAAAGCACGCGTGTTTAAAACACTGCATTATGGACCTAAAAGAGGTTCATTAAGAGCCACTTTACGAGCAAGTGTGTCAAAAAATAATTTTAAATGATAATTTAACCCATGAATGTGAAGCTACATATGGGCAATGACCGCTAGAATTAACGGTATTGTAATGTGACCGAAATATTCGATTCATTGACTAAAACGGTAACACGACGCAGCTATGCATACTGCATACATTGTCAAATTGGCCATATAAGGCACATTATACGGGAAGGAAATAGCCACAAATGGACCACGTAACAAAGTGTGAACTGTCACTAAAGGTTTAATAAGTGTATCTGATTGATTATTCACCTTTGTCGGTGCAGTTCCAATTGAGTCATACGACTGCTCATTGCGAAACTACGAGTAAATTGTATACCTATTAATTGTTTGTCCGATTTGAAAAGGGTCAACAGAACGCCCACAAATGTTACGTAAAATAAATACAGATGTATAAATATTATGTCAGCCTAATGGTAATTCAAACGAGTTTATTGAACTCTTGATGGAAATGGAAAAATTTACGAAGTTACATAACTGAAATATGCGGAAACTTTTCCGTTGGGACATTAATATTAGGTCCTTACATATGAAATTGGCGTTTTGTATGGAAGGAACAAAAAGTCGAATATTTTTTAATATAATATATTTAATTAATCAAAGTATGAACCATTGTTTTCAATGCACTTTTGCCATCTTATAGGTAGTTCATTGATCCCTTTACTAAAAAAACCAGTCGGACGGGAATCAATAAAATCTTTGAAGGCGATTTGGACTGCCCCATCGGAGTTGAATTTTTTCCCTTGCAAAAAGTTATCCAAATTGCGAAAAAAATGGTAATCTGTTGGAGCAAGGTCCGGGGAGTACGGAGGATGTCTAAGACATTCCAATTCAAGCTCTTCTAATTTGGTAGCCGTCTGTTGCGCAGTGTGTGGTCTGGCGTTGTCGTGAAGCAGCAGTGGCGTGGAGCGATTGACCAGCCTTGGTTGGCACTAGTCCACCAAACGCTTACAAGTAACTTTTTTGGGGTTAATTTTCGCTTGGGGCAGGATTTGGCTGGCTGGCCAGGATCCAACCATTGCGCTGAGCGCTTCCGATTATCGTAAAGAATCCATTTTTCATCACAGGTAATGATTCGGTTTAAAATACCTTCATTGTTGTGCCGGTTCAGTAATGTAACGCAGCAGTCGACGCGCGTTTGCCGGTTTGCTTCAGTCAATTCGTGAGGTACCCACCTTTCAAGCTTTTTAATCTTCCCAATTTGCTTCAAGTGAATTAAAACAGTTTTATCACTAACATCGAAGCCTGCAGCTAACTCGGACGTGGTTTGCGATGGGTCCGCTTCCACAATAGCCTTCAATTCTCCATTATCAACTTGGGTCTCAGGCCGTCCACGGGGCTTGTTCTGCAGGTCGAAATTTCCAGAACGAAAACGTTGGAACCAAAAACGAACTGTGTTTTCTTTTGCAACATGACCGCCATACACATCATTCACCCTTCGAGTCGTTTCCGCAGCACTAGTGCCACGGCGGAACTCGTACTCGTAAATAATGCGATATTTTAAATTTTCCATTTTGTAAAATGAGTGACGCAAACAGAAAAAACAGAAGAAAAAAAACAAATGAATGACGGTCATCGAAGCACAAATACATGAGTAAATAGCTGTACAAATTTGAATTTGGAATTCCTTACCAAAGAGGAGAAATTCGTGATTAAAGTGGCCAGTACGAAAAACGCCAATTTCATATGTAAGGACCTAATATATCAGTCAATATTATGATGGAAAACTTAAAAATTCGATTTTAAACAATAGTAAACTGTCAAAACAAAAAAGGGCCCATTCTAAGTTAATTCACAATTTTGTTTATGAATAAATAATTAGATAAGCATTTGTGAACTAAAGCACTAAACTTTGTTCTTGACATGTTTATGGGTCCATAACAATGTTTAGAGCTTTAATTTTAGCGTTGAATTTAAGTGGATGGACAGAAAATGTGAAGTGCTTGAAAAAACAATTGTTGTACGAATTGTTTTACTTGTGTTCTCAGTCCGATTCAAAGCGTTGTCGTTTTCCGTCTCGTTCTGTCACAGCTTTTTTTTAATTTCGGTGTTAATCGTGATTACTATGCCTGGTTTTCGTCGTCATAAGGACATGGAAAGCGCAGAAAGAGCTGTTGCTATGCTTCAGAAGGGAGGCTCTCAAGATCTGTAACAATTCGTCTCGGTGCGTCGAGACGAGCAATCCGAAACGTGAGGGAACACTTTCAGGAGACCGAGAGTGTAGCTAGGAGGCCTGGATCAGGAAGAATTAAAACCACAACTTCCCAGGAAGACCAGTATATAAGGTTAACTGCACGAAGAGAGCGTACCGTAACCACCCGAGCGCGTGTTGCTCGAATCCAACTGACAAGGGCCCACCGAGCAGCATGCTTAACGTACGATCGCGAGTATTTGAACTGGGCAATGGATAACTGGAGGGTTGTACTCTTTACAGACGACTATAGGGTCTAGTTTTTCAGTGATGATAAACGAACCCCCGTGGGAGAAAATAAGGTGAACGTTTTACAGAACCAAGCATCTATGGAACAAACCGTTTTGGGGGTCCAAGTGTTATGGTATGGACGGAAATAAGCTTGGTGGGCAAAACAGAGCTGGTAATACTGGATGAGGGTACTGTAACTGTCTCTTGTTACGTTGAACTGGTAACACAACCTCAAGTTATCCCATTTTCGCAAAGATTGGGTGCCGGTGTTTTTAATGTATGACAATGCTCGCTTATATACGGTCCGTGCCACACAAAGAACACTTTCTGAGGCCAATATCACAGTTTTGCCATGGCCAGCTATGAGTCCCGATCTTAACCCCATCAAGCATTAAGGTTTCAATTGAAAAGAAGCCTTTAAGAAACCTACAGTCATGTTTACAGTCAACAGGAGCTCGTAAACACGCTAAAACCCTGTTGAGAACATTTTCCGGAACAAAATGTTACCCATCTTATTGAAAGCGTACCAGATAGGCTCAGAGAGTCGACCACCGTAGGTGCGGACCTGCCGACGGAGAGTAATGGGTAGCTCACCGTTCGATCAGGACCAGGCCCGTGCCGGATGGCGCGTATGTGTTCCACGCGCGCCTCGAAGAGAGGTCAGCATAAAGGACGGCCTGTTAGGGCCGAAGCCTGCCGGGGGTGCGAGATTGTCCGAAAGGGTTACCGCTACCCCGGAACACAAAGGGCTGACACTCCCTTCCGCTCCACCCAGAGCGAGAGGGGTCATTTGATGATTCCCCATCCAAAAAAAAAAGTCTCAGAGAGTACATACAGAGCAGAGGAGGCTTCACTCGCTACTAACCAAAACATTTATCATCAAACGGTCACAGGAAAGGGCGATAGACGAAGTTAATTTTAGTTTATTTCCCTTACAAGTAAATGCCATTTATGTGTAAATCGATCAAAATAAACAAATTTTACCTTTGACCATGTTTAAACAATTTTTAAATTCCTAGTCAAAACATCAAAATCCCTTATGCCCCGTTTCTGAGGTTTTTAAACGGAGTTTATCCATTCGATAGTGATTATTGGTTCGATATCGTGTTTCTAAACACGTCATTAAGAAAGAATTTAGCTTAAATGTCGAGTGAATTATTATCGAGGGTTTATCTTAGAACCTCAAAAACCGAGCATAAGGAAGGAATTCGCTTAAATATGTAGATAATTATGTCGAATCAACAGCTATTGAAAGTTTAAACTCCATTTAAGAATTCTTCAGGAACCGGGCATTATTCATTAATATTTTTAAATAACAGCCTAAAAACTGGGTTCCCTATTTACTTTTCAGTAGTTTACTTTTATTAAAACAGTAGTGCTTAGTACTGTCTACTATTACAGTAAACTCTTAACTAAAGTTGAATCACCCAATTTCTCAATCGAATTCCCGTTGGTAACACACCTCGCTAACAATATCAAGTTAACGTACACTAACTTAATTTAAACTTACAACAAAAACTTAAAAAGTAATTTAAAGTAACACTTACCTAACCCGCACACAACACCGACGACAAGAAGTAAACTTTTCATTTTTATTTTTTATTAAATTTATTTGAGGTAGAAAATATAAATAGAATTAAACTGTTCGTACGTGCGTTTCCTTTCGAAGGTTGGTCTGTATTGCGAGCGGGGACTATTGTGGCCGGCGCAAGCGCAGCTTACTACACCACACACGACCGAAATGGCTGCGATGAAAGTGAATGAAAGTTAAAAAAAAGAACGGTGACTGATGAAGCTCGGACATGCGATGTAATTTTAGAATCTATGTTTGTTTTTAACTATTATTTGTCTATTATTATAAGCTTTTGGGTGTGGAGTCTGTAATTAATCTTCGTATAAATTCAATTGCTTGTCGTTACTTTATTAGTTCTATTATTGAATATAGGAAATCAATTATTTTGTCTGTTTTGAGAGGTTATTAGAAGAGGAGTAATTTATTATCGACCAATTTATTTTGAGTGTGTATGAGGTAATGATTGAATCTGATATGATACGCATGTTTTGGCATCAACGCCTCGTTATTGCAAATTGCAGTGGCCCAGTGAATTGACATGACCTTAATTGCCTATATAGAATACAATTTCCCATAATAACATTCTCAATTTCTTAATTTTTGAAACTGACAGTAACTTATGATACCCAATGTGTAATTAACAAGTAGGTATGATGTTTTATGTTAAATTTCTTTAATAATAAACATGATTAGCGACTGTTTCCATGCACTTTTGACGTTTAAACATCCCGTAAGTTTAATCATCGTTAATAGATAAACCCCTATATGTGTAAGCTTCTTCGGATAAAAATAAAACTTCTGCCTTATAATAGGACAGTTCCAGAGTGTTATAGATATTGTAGCTCTGAATAATATTAAGAAAAACTGTATTAATTTGTGAATCACCTGTTTAGTCCTAACTTGGAAAACTTACATGATATCTGACTGGCAAATCTGATAAGTTAACGATGTCACTAAAAAACCTATTTCTTTGACATAATTATTATACTCGCACCCTAACCTAGTGCACGCCCTCTCATTACAGTGAGTGTATCAAGTCGCCAAGAAAAGTCACGACACTTACCTACAGCAGTACCTGTACACATACATAATGCATACATGTAAGTATGTATAGCTGCATTGTCGAGGTCCAAAGACGATTGCCTCCAAAATGGGCACGTCACGGCCAATTTCATGGAATTAAATGCGGTTTGGTTCAATCAATTGGTACCTTATTACTATGCATTTATATGATGGCCGTATCCTGGTTTTGGGAATGGGTAGGTACTTAATTTTTATAGGAGGCATCGCTGTAGGCAAGCGTGAATTGTAATGAAGATGAAGTCGATAATATGCATCAAATTATGAAGGTTTTTTTAAGGGAGTCAAGGGAATCTGACTGAACAAAATATGTATTACTTACTGGTTCTCATGATAAATATTATGCTTGGTAATTGGTATACCTACCTGACTAATTTTGGAATGGGAAAATTCCTAGTAGTAGGTAGGTATTTCAATTTTGACATAGTTTTGGAAATTCAATTAGATTGGGTATATATAGTTTTGAGCTGTTTGGGGTGGAAACACTCGAGTCTTGGGGTTGGAGTGCGCGATTGTCGGCATTTCACGTAACCAGAGGGCTGGATTGTTCTTTGGCCAAAAAATTAGCATTGCCATTTAACGTGGCAATGCTACCAGTCATCAAGGTACGTTCGGATGACAGCGATGCGGACGAGTACTTCGACGCCTAAGTGTTATTTTTGTTTTTGTATTTATTTGTATACTTAGTGATTTAATTTAGTAAGTACATAGTGTAAATAGTTAGTGGCGTTAAATATTTTAAAAGATACATAATAAATACCTAAAATTACATTTGATTAGCAATAAATTATGATGTTATTCAGCTGTCATCATCCAACATCGGATCATTTGCCAAAAAAACATAATATAGCAAAATTCCTTGATACACGTAGCGTTAGCGTTATACAGTGTGTAACATTCAGTATGAAGAATAATAATATGTACAAGTATATAAAAAGGGAGGGAAAATAATCAAAGGGCATCAAAAAATTCGTCCGCATCACTGTCAACGGGAAACGTGCCCAAAAGGCTGGCAGCATTGCCACGTTGTATGGCAATGCTGATTCTTTGGCCAAAAAATAGGCCAGCCCTCTGGTCACGTGATGAGTCGACCAACCGCTTGGCGATGTCTCGGAATACTAAGTGGGCACTCGGGCCCCATGGCCCTAGTGTTTCAACCCCAAACGGCTCAAATATGTAAGTTCCAAAGAGATTGGAGTATTTGCGCCGTTTGAGGTTTTCCGCACCTGCAGCAGCCGCCCCAGCACAGCTTACCGTGCTTGAAAGATGGGATGGCGCAAGGGTGTCGACACACGTTGCATCCCACACCAAAGGCCTACCTACCTTCCAAGGCATTATGGTCATCCCGTCTGGTCTCTTACCATCGTCGCGTGCCAAACCATTGGGTTCTAAAACAGCTGGCACCCCAGCGGTGACAAGAGCACGACGGATGATGTCATTGATGCTGGCATGCCGTGCTATCCGGCCTGCGCTTTTACTGCAGGATAAGCCATGGTGTCCGAGGCAGTCGACACCTTCACCGCATTGGCAGCGATGCGGAGCCACGCAAGGGGCGCCGTGTATGAAGAATCGATTTTGTCGCTGACCTTACAAGGTTCCTAATAATTGCTATGTAGTGGTCAGTAGACACTAAAGGTGGAAATAATAGCCGATCTCAACATTATTGGGAAAATGGCTAGGCAGATGATGATAGTGGTGAAAATAATAGATGTAGGTACCAGAAGGCAAATTCCCGTAATTAATTAAAAACGTTCAAAATCTAGTCGCAATTTCATCTCGGTGACAATAAATGTCAAAAACTTGTCAAAGATATAAGTTAGAGGTATTTTGGACAAATTAAGACTGAGATCAGACTGTGAACGTTCTTAAAATTACGAGAATTACTTAAAATCGCATCTAAAATCTTTAGATGCGATTTTAAGCGGAAATCCGCCACAATTTTATTTTATGTATGAAGAAACCACAACTAAGTACATATTAACACGGTGACAGGGGCAAAAAGGAATGTTAATTTTTATTATTAGCTTGTAGGTACTTGAAGGTTGTGCAGATCGTTTAAATACTTCGATACTTCGATTTTATAGGTTATTGGCAGTTTTAAACACTACCAATTATAGCTTCCGATGAACTAAAGACTACTTACGTACTTATTTACTTAACTTTGTTTCATATTTAATCCTAACTTAATATTATAAATGCGGAAGTAAGTTTGTTTGTTACCTTTTCACGCCTAAACCACTGAACCGATCATCCTGAAATTTTGCATATTATACGTTGTCAGGTGTACAAAAACTGACATAGAGTACCTTTCATCCCGAAAAAAAGTACTGTTCCCGCGGAAAACCACAATAACGTTAATATGATAATAGATGGCGCCACGTGTCTATTGAACTCTGTCACATTATTTAATTCTGAGGCGGTACGAAGTTCGCCGGGTCAGCTAGTATAAATATACAGGATGGCAGGGAGTCAGGGACATCGACATACAACCGAAGCGAAGGGCGGACGTTTTGGGGGACTGTCTTTTGTAATTTTGACGTTCGAAAAATGCTGATTCTCAGCCTAGTTTGAATAAATGACTTTTGATTTGACTGATTTGATTTGAACCAGTTACCATGGATTCAATACATGATTCTGAACCCCACTACGTCGAAATTTTTCGAATCATGTTCTGATTTCATGGTTACAGTTTACGTGTCTATGTCCATGCACCCTGTATAGGTTCATGTTCACGTTCCCATACCCCTAGATAACATGAAATATTAGAGCGGTTCCGATCCGAATCCGAGAAATGCCTGTCCGAAGTGACCATAGTCCTATTTGTATGAGGGGTTGCGCACTAGATCGAACTCTATCCGTCCGAATTTAGAATATTTCCATTTCGGATTGAAGTCGGATCTTTAATTCGGATCCGGATCAGATGTAGTGCAGAACCCCTCTTAGGTATCTACCTAACAATGTAGCATCGTATTTTTCGCTAGCCGTTCCTGTTCATTTTTATTAATATATCTGCTAGTTTAATTCTAAAAATGCTCATATGGCGCGGCTACAATTTTGAAACAGTATTTATAGAAACTACATAAATTTTGAGTATGAATATCGATGGCTGTAAGAGTAGGGGAAGACCAAAGAAACGAAAGATGAACTGTTTGAATTATGATATGGTTGAAACGACTAATAGAGAAGTATGGAAGAAAAAGACAAGTTGCGCCGACCCCTGGACAAGGAAACTATATATCTATAGTATTTTGCATGATGTTTGTACTAGGGGTACTATTGTAGATTGTAGAGAGAGAAAACCCAGTTACCATGAAGCACAGATTACCTTGAAGTTCCGGTTACGCCTTCCACTTTATGAAAAAACTTGTGCAGTATTTTCCATCGCTACCTGCTCTTCTGCTTACCCTGTAGGGACGTAATCTTAGTGATACAAAACTTTCATCTGAGACATTAACATAGTTTTTACCTGCTCTAGTTAAATTAACATATTAGACTACTTTCAAATACTTTCGTTTCGTACGTCTACTTGAGGTTACAACTGGAGAAGGAGACCTTGTTGGTTGTAGCAAAAAAATGCGGACTTTTTCAAGGATTTAAGGAACAGAATGAGCATTCTTTTGCAGTCCATTCACTGGTGTAAAATGTGAATTGAAAGGTTGTTAAACGTCGGATAAAATAGAGTTCAAAATCCGGATTTTTTCTCGATTTCCTATACAAAATTGCACCACCCGATTTCACTTCATTAACTATATTCAGGGGTTGATTATAAAAAGTATGCCTAGGCTATACCCTTTCTTAGGGTTCAAGTTGTCTCTATACCAAGTTTCATCAAAATCAGTTCAGCGGTTTAGCCGTGATGAGTTGCTGACAGACAAACAGAATTATCTATATTTGTACTGCTGTCACCACCATCTGCCAAGATATTCCGACTAGATAATATTATAGTGACTGTACCCTTTCATGAAGAAACAGAAACAAAGTTAAAAGGTTAGATAAATGCTTCAATAGCTTGAAGTTAATGGCAATTAAGTCATGAACTGTCTTCGTAATTAATTTATCGCATAATCAGTGAAAGTGAATGCTACAACAGCGGATCTATTATCTACTAGATGCTATAATATGCCCTAAGGATTGGAAATAGCTGCCATAGTTGCCAGTCTAGTTATTGATATGCATGAAATGGAAATCAGCACTAAGTTCCTACTTTAACAGTTTTAATGGTCAGTACGAGTAACGATTGTAATTAATTACTAAGAACCTTATTTTTAATAAATGATAAAAAATCACGAGTAACTCGTCCAAAATGGCTTTGCTAACATTTCACAAATCGTATCTTTAGTAATATTATTATTATTCTGTTATTTTGCTGTAAGTTGGATATCAAAATCAGTTTTAATATCATGTGTTTTTTTTTAATCTCCTGACGTAGACATTTCCTATCTAACTATCCCTGAGAAGAAATGGCGAAACAAACTCAAAGAATGTAAGGAAGAATGCTATAAGCTATGAAGACTATATTTTGAAATCAGTGAACCTACAAAAGCTTAATGTATGTACTTTGACTTCTGACATACCACTAAATAATGTCAAATACATTTCAAAACTATCCCGTGCCAATACAGATACAATTAAACTGATCACCCGATATTAGGCAATATTAACACATTTATAGTTGGGTAACAGCACGCCTGGCAAACTGGTCTAGGCATTGTGAACTAGACACGGGGTCCTAACGTTGCGTGTGCATATTCACGACCGCTACTTAGGCTGCGGACACATGTGTCGATTGTCGTGACCACGACTGGATATGACGACACATTTTATGCACAGAAGCGCCTTTGTTGGGAAGGATGTACCTAGTAGATTATACTGTAACACTACAAATAAATAATAAAACATTGAAGGTTTTATTGAATATGAATAAGGGAACTGACAAGTGCTATTGTACTATTTCTCGGCAAATCGTAGACTGCTGTCTATGGTAACAATGTGACTTTGACAGCACCTATTAAGTATATATTTCGTAGCAGTACCAACAGTTTTTGTAGTTCAAGTGTCACTACGAGTAGGTAGTGACCTACAGGCGTTTGACCGTACCTAGTTATGTAGTCTACAACACTGACCTATATTATACAGTTTATTAGAGGTCGGTGAGCTTTATATACCAAGACTCCTCCGTGTCTCGGAAAGCACGTTAAGCCGTTGGTACCGGCTGTCATTCGTGGATTTTTGACAGTTGTTACGGGTCGTCAGAAGCCCGAAAGTGTGACAACCAGTCTTACCAAGGGGTTTCGTATTACCCAGTAACTGGGTTGTGGAGGTCAGTCGCTCCATGTAAAATACTGGTACTCAGCTGCATCCAGTTAGACTGGAAGCTGACCCTAAAATATTTTGGGAAAAGGCAAGGCAGATAATGATTAGAGGTCGGTGAGTCTACAAGCTTTCACATTAAGCAAAATATTACACCTCACATCTTTCGTTAAATCCACCACCATGGTTTGACGATTTACAGTCACGATTGTACGCACACATGAATCAATTAGTATTAACTTATCAACAACTATAGAAACAAAATAATATATATACTACTAACGGCTCGCCCCTGCTTCGCACGATCTTTACGACTTAACAAAATATCGAAAGTTCTTTATTCAATGTAAGTTTTGCACATCAACTTTTCGGAATAAATTCTCTAAATGATGGTGAAAACTGCATCAACCGAAGAACAACGCGCTCACACAGAAAAGCCACATTAATTTTTAATATGTATAGATTTACAATAGTCCGCCTCATACCTTCGAGGAGACATAGTGGCTGGTGAGCTATTTTTAGTTACGTCTACACTATAGTGAGAAAAAAATACGCAACCTTCTTTTATTCGGTTTTTAAGACAACAATATTTTCGATGTAATCGGATAACCATTGTCTCGGGATCGAAGGACCATTTTTGGCCTTGGACTCATGTTCCTCCGACAATCTACCTTTCTTTATTTATTTTAAGGCGGTTTTGAGTTACAGTAAATACCATGTAAATAATTTAATTAGCTGCATGGTTAAGGGCCGAAATTTTGAGAATATTTTGTTATTTATTGGTTTAAGCGTTAGCCCAGGTTCGCACAAGTACGTTTTCCCGTGGCGGTTTTTTTAATGTGCTAAAAGGGAATAAAGCACATACAGTGATACGCTCAAAAGAAATTATTTCACATCTTCGAAAACAAATAACGACGCAAGCCTTTTTTTTTTTGAGGGTGGGAAATCATAAAATGGCTCCTCCCGCTCTGGGTGGAGCGGAAGGGAGTGTCAAACTCTTGCTGACTAAAACCCACCCGTGTTCCTTCCTTAGCCCTTTATGTTCCGGGGTAGCGGTAACCCTTTCGGACAATCCCGCACCCCCGGCACTCACTTCACTTATGCTGACATCTCTGAGGCGCGCGTGGAACACATAAGTACTCGACTATCATACAGGTGGTCAAATAAGCTGTGAAGTACAAGATACCTTTAAAATGTATTATGTTTTCGTCTTTGTCCTTTTTATTATAACAGTATTAGCTTCTGCCCGCGACTTCGTCCGCGTAAAATCTCTTGTTCCCCGAACCACCTCATCGCATCGCATCATCTGCCCATGCTATTACTTCGTTTTCGTTTATTGTTCTTTCTGACTTTTTATTATTTTTGCTCAGCTCCCCAAGTCCATAGCGTGATGATAAAGCCTTCCTCAAGAACTGGGCTATCAAATGCAAACCGAATTTTTCAAATCCGATTTGGAGTTCCAGAGATTAGCGCGTTTAAACAAACAAACTATTCAGCTTTATTATTACAATAGTATAGATAACATTATTACAGTGTATGTGACATTGCTATTCATACTGTGTAATTTTCTCACCTGTACGAACCTCGATTATGACAATAGTTTCTTTTAAAATAAATAAAATAAGTTTATTTCATATAATTTTGGCTTACATTGCGTAACGAGGAGTCTCCATTTAGGCATAGAAAATACCTGTAGTTGAAGGCTCCGCTCTTCTCTTACATTATAAACATACTAGCGGTCGCCCGCGGCTCCGCCCGCGTGGATGTCGGTTACCGCTGCAAAAAGCCTACTTTAAGGCATCTCTGAGATGAATGTAGTCATCAGCCCTCAGTCTTTGTTGATTCCGAGAAATATAATTTAATCTTTCCGATATCATTTTCGCCATCATGTCAACACAATATTGACTAAATAAGTCTCTGTAATAATGTAACGGATTAAAAGAGTTAGTTCTAAACATTAATCTAAATGCATAAAATTGCATGCACGAAACAGTTTTATTACGCGCAGAACCCTGCTGAGGGATAGTCAAATAATAACCGTCTTCTCCTGTCGCAAACATTATAGGATACTGTAGTGGATCATAGGACCGATGTAGCTCAGAAACTCTTTTGAGCTGTCCGTCTCTACCGTGTAAGACTATATCCCTGGGACCTTTGTCTTCATCGACCAAGAGAACGGCTACCTCGTTTACAGTAGGAGCATTATATCTGCCTCTGTGTGCTGTCTGTGGAGTGCGATCTGAATGAATAATTAACTTTTCAACACACTTGCTCGTAAAATGGCTCTTAATGCACCGCTTTTAGGACCATAATGCAGTGTATTACAAACGCGTGCTTTTTCTTTACGTTACGGTACTTGTGCTTTATTTCCACAGATAACTATTTAATTTACTAGTCGGAGGTCGGAGAAGTGCGTTTTTTTTTTTAATCTCTTTAAAGAGACTTCATACCAAAAGGAATCCGCGAGCCATATTTCACTTTTTTTTTTAATAGTCTGAATTGTCTTTGGTCCCAAAATGAACTAAAATTTATTTACCTTAAGGTGAATGCGCAGTTGTAGCCCACGAAACTAATTTTTTCTTACGTTTTTTGCAATTTTCAGGTCAGTGTCAGGTTGTATCAGGATCAAAATATGATTCGCGACTCAGGTACGTATTTACAGAATTAGAATCATTAATACATCTTTCTATATATTAATTATTCTAATGATTATATTTCTCGCGAAACCTATTTTGATACAGATACAACCTGATACTGACCTGAAGATTGGAAAAAACGTAAGAAAAATTTGAATTTCGCGGTCTACCGCTGCGCCTTCTGCGGTCTACCTTAAATTGTCTGTGGTCCCTCTCGGAACTAAACGGAAAAGACCACTGGCTTTCTATTATTGCGGATTCTCACTGAACTATACATTAGTTCAGTGAGAATCCGCAATAATAATATATTTATTTCTCTATGCCAATAGTACTTTCTAATGCCATACTAACTAAACTACAATTTGACATACGACAACACTACTGTGATCAGTATAAACATTATTTTGTGTTTATTATATTTTTCTATAGGCTGTATATCGGTTTTGCCAATGCCATTAAATAAAGGCCGCGCGCCGCGCTAGCGATGCGCGCGCAAGTCTAAATACACCTGCGCGCGCATCGCTAGCGCGGCGCGCGGAAAAACAAAACCAGCGCGCCATTTTTCATAAATATTTGTTAACGTATTCGTTGTGTGGTTAATTATTAAGTATCAAAAATGTCGACTTCACGTAGGGAAGAAGATCAATACGTAGATTTGACCCCGCCGGAAATACTAATCGAGGCACGAAACGCGAGTGATAGCCTGTTGCCACCCAAATCTAGAGAGAAATATCTAGCGGCCTACGAAACTTTCATACAGTGGAAAAACAGCAAAAATACCCAGTCATTCTCGGAGAACGTTTTTTTGGCTTATTTCAATGAACTGGCAAATAAATACAAGCCCAGCTCGCTTTGGTGTATATTTTCCATGTTAAAAAGCACTGTTAAAACCAAAAATGATATTGATATCAACACCTACTGTAAACTTACGGCATTTCTGAAGAGACGCTCGGACGGATATATTGGTCGAAAATCTAAAGTATTGTCACCAAACGACGTTGAAAAGTTTTTAAAGGAAGCTCCGGATAGTCAGTACCTGGCAACAAAGGTCAGTTGAACTTTATAAATCTAAATGTATCATCTCCATAATTACGTTATTGTAGCATAAGTTCTTATCACTAACTATTTGATCTCTTTGCAGGTTGCGTTAATATTCGGTGTTACTGGTGCGTGTAGACGTCAAGAGCTTAATGATATTTCAACAAAGGATGTTGAAACCCACGGTGAAATGCTTCTCATAAAAATTACTAATACTAAAAACAAGATTCCGCGATCTTTTACAATCCATGGCCCGTTTTATGAAATAGTAAAAAAATATCAAGCTCTCCGTTCAAAAAATGCAAAAAATGACCGCTTTTTCCAAAACATTCAAAAAGGTAAATGTACAGCTCAACCCATTGGTATCAACAAATTTGGAACAATGCCAAAAGAAATTGCAAAGTATTTAGATTTGCCCGACGCTGATTCTTACACTGGGCACAGTTTTAGAAGAACTTCGGCTACACTGCTGGCTGATTCGGGAGCCGATATATTAACCTTAAAGCGTCATGGCGGATGGCGGTCTGACGCAGTCGCTGAATCGTATGTTGAAGACTCCATTAATAACAAGGCAAACATTAGTGCTAAAATAACACGTGACATTCACTTGGAACCACAACCGAAGTAGTCTTGCCTTGAGCCGCAACCATCTACTTCGCGAGACACTGGCTATTTAGTGCCTCCTGTTCCCACGAATGAGCTATTACTTTTACAGCAGTCATCCAACTCAGAAAACATTTCATCATCACCAACGTTTACACAAGAAACTAATGACATAATTACTAGCAGCAATACAATATCACAAACAGTTAAAATGCCAACGAAAACCGTTAGGTATCATTTCAAAAATTGTACTTTTACTAACTGTTTTAACAATTAAAAGTTACTAACAATACAAGTCTGTTTTTATTCCTCGCAAGTGTGTTGAAAAACGTCGTATGATACGCGTGTGCATTGACCATTATACTCTCGGCTTCCTTATCGCGCTCGCCTGCGGCTCGCGCGAATAATACCGCCTCAAGTATAATGATCAACATAGCACACATGTATCATAATGTACTATTAAATTATCTGAGGAGTTAAGTTCTAAGTTTTGTTTAAAACTTCGTATATACACGTTATGATTATTCAAAGCGGTCTGTAATTCACGAATTAAATCCATTTTTAAGGTTGGTGCGATGCTTGATCGCAACGATAACTGGTCTGCATCCGAAATAAAATATATTTGCAAGAACTGTGGGTTTTGGCCTGACGGTGGTAAAAGGCTACCAATGAGATGATACACCTGTCCTTCAATTTTAAAAGTGGGCATAAAATTTCCTTCCCTGATTTCTTTTGCGCCAAACGAAGTCATTTGAAAAAGACTATTGTATCTACGTATGTTTGTTAAAAAGTGACCAGATAATGGATGGTTATTAGTTAAAAGATTTTTTATTGGTTGTGGTGGCTCCTGAAGGTTAGGAAGACAAATTTTACCTGAAGCACAGCACATACCATTAGGTTCGTCTGTCCATTTCTTGGCAGAGCAGTTAGAGCAGATCTTATTCATGACTCCGATTTGGACGGACGCTTGTTGTGCATAATCAACCTGCGGATCATATCTGAAAGCCAGTCTGTTGCTGTTAGCTAAAATTCGATTGCGAACTGTGTTTGTGGACAACTGCTGTCTCTCTGCTTGAGCTCTAAGTCGCTGCAAACGCTCGACACTCGACTCTCTTTCGCGCAACTGAGAGGTCCTTATATTTTGTTCATGAAGACGTTGGGAACGCTCCAGCCTCGACTCTTGAGCGCGTAGCTCGGAGGTTCTCAGACTTTGTTCGGCAAGGCGTTGCGAACGCTCGACACTTGACTCTCGTTCGCGTAAGTCAGAGGTCCTTACATTTTGTTCATGAAGACGTTGGGAACGCTCCAGCCTCGACTCTCGTGCACGTAACTCAGAGGTTCTCAGATTTTGTTGTGCAAGGCGTTGCGAACGTTCGACACTCGACTCTCGTGCGCGTACCTGAGAGTTTCTCTGATTTTGTTCAGCAAGGCGTTGTGAACGTTCAGGTGAAGATTCTCCCATACGACGTATTCTTGCTGCCCGTGCTTGAGAACTATGTTTAGAAAGTTGAGACCTGGCTCTCTTAGGCATTTTCAAATGTTTAAGAAAATGTTAATAGCGTGTAATAGTCTAGCTCTGAAAAGAACTGTTGTTTAGCCCTGAAAAGAACTGTTGGTTAGCCCTGAAAAGAACTGTTGGTTAGCCCTGAAAAGAACTTTTGTTTAGCTCTGAGAAGAACTTTTGCGTAGGTGTAGTTTTAAGAACGAAATCTAAAAAAAATCGCACGAAAATTATTAGACTTCGCGCACGACCGCTGCGTAGGGAGCCGACCTCGCGACTGAGCCGCGCGGGTACCTTACTCATAGATCTAAACTCCCCTCCCGCACGCGCACCCCCGCCTTGGTGACGCCCACTTCGCAACGGGCCGTGCAGCAGAAATCGTAATATTTTAATTTCGCCATAACTTCAAAACCAAACGTCCAATTTTAATCATTCAAAGACCAAATATTATCTCCATAAACTGTTCTTAGTGATGAAATCATTTATTTTGATAAGGATTAATAGCATGAGTAAAATAAACGCGTTTAAATGTAGTCCAAAAAAAATTCAAGATTTTTAAATAAAAAAATGGTTGCTGTGCCTCACTCGACATAGATGGGTATAGTGTGTCGCGGACTTTTTTGTAGATATTTATAAGATCTACAATTAATTAGAACATTTTATGGTTCTATCTTTTATAGTTTAGGCAGCGTACGCAAAATAAGTAACTTTTCTGGTTGATTTTTTACACCTTGTGTCCGAAAAACCCAAATATCTTACGGAACCCTATTTTTTTCCAAAATAAAATATAGCCTATGTTACTCGTGGATAATGTAGCTTTCGAATGGTGAAAGAATTTTTAAAATCGGTCCAGTAGTTTTTGAGCCTATTCAGTACAAACAAACAAACATACAAACAAAGTTTTCCTCTTTATAATATTAGTGTAGACAAATAGGTAAAAAACGAAAAGAGAAAAAAAAAGAAAAAGAAAACATACGATCAATTGTATAAGTGTTAAGTGTTTGCGCTCGTGTGTTGGGGTGTGTGTGTGTGAGGGTGGGTTAGGGTATTGTGTGTATGTGTTGGAGAGAGAGAGAGACGGATTTTTAGTGTAATGTGTGACTAAATAAGCGAATAACCCCACTCTATATAATTTACTATTAAGTCACACGTTGCAAAAATAACTGTATCATCATAATTTAAATTGTGTAGCCATGTTATTAACTTTTT
Source organism: Amphipoea lucens (assembly GCA_947508005.1). Lineage (NCBI taxonomy): Eukaryota > Metazoa > Arthropoda > Insecta > Lepidoptera > Noctuidae > Amphipoea > Amphipoea lucens. The sequence goes on along the minus strand of OX382359.1, from coordinate 18,037,371 downwards.
TTTTGCATATATATATTTTTTTATTGATTTTATTATATAAAAAGTATTCTTCTTCTTCTTAGCGTGTCGATGGCAATCTAAATGTACTCGGCCCAGAATTCGGCCACTTGTTTGGTAAAAAGTATATTATTATTATTAAAGTATATTATTATTATTGTTATATTTATTATATTATATATTATTATATTTATAATATTATTATTATTGTATATTATTATTAAAGTATATTATATAAAAAGTATATTATTTCTATACAAAATTGTTGCCTACATGGTCTTGGTACGAGTATATGGAACATGCCTTACCGGCGGCGCCAACAAGCACGATGACTGGTTGTCAAGAGACTTGCATCACACGCATAGGTGAGATAATTTAACAATGTTGTAATCTAAAAGGTTGAAGAAATAATGGTAATAAACATTTACAAAACATTACTGACTTTCCGTGTTCAAAGTCCATTGAGGATTATCATTATCCAATTTTATTGGTTTCGTCATTGGCAACTTTAAGATAAACTATTGCTAAAAGAATCCATGTATTTATTAAGGTACTACGGGATAGCCCGGTTAAGCACCCAACAACCTTCTAGATGCTATGCCACCCGCGTGGTGCTTTCCCAAAAAAAAAAAAAACATGTTTTCTACTCCGTCAATAAATAAATGCTAATCCAAAAAATACCTTATTTTGTAGTAGATTACGACCGAAATCCCCCAGGTCTAGACTTAGCATATTCTCTCATAGTGCTTCCAAATCATAGCTACTCTATAACGCACGCACAAATATTCTTATATGCATGTCTTATCAAAATTTCTGTGCAAGTCCTACACAGATATTAATCGTCAAACTAGTTGAGTGTATGAAAGTATTTTAGTACACGCTAATTATAATTAGCCTCAATTACCTAGTTTTGTGCGTTTTCACAGTCCACAGCCATTGAACTGATTTCTAAACTGTGTTTCATAATCGGAAAGTTTGACCTTTGAGGGTGCTGTTGATACAATGGATTATGGTAGGCCTAATCCGAGTTTATGGGGCTTTGACATGGTTTAAATATTACTGAAAATCTTATGGTTTTAATAAGTTACATCATATAACGCCTGTAATCCCCAAAGTGTTAGGCAGAGGTGTACCTATACTACACCCACATTTCGCCAGTTATGTTTAATTCCCATGTAATAGGGGGCGAGCCTATTGCCCTCGACCGGGCACAGTTCCAGACTCCACACTACCAATGAAAAATTCCAGATAGGAAAACCCAATAACACTTTACCCGACCTAGGAATCGAACCCAAGACCTCATGCTCAGCAGTAGCACTTGCAACCACTAGACCAACGAGACAGACTTAGGTTATTCAATATCTGTTAAACCAGAGACTGGTTCTAGATCTGCCTTTTCAATTCCTAATTATTGTCTAGTTCTTTATCATTATCAACATCTACAATTTTAGAGCCTTTTGGGCCGATATTATCAATTTTTCATTTTGATACCAAATCACAATGAAGCCGGTAAAAAAGTGTGCGATTTACATCATTCTTCAAAGTAGCAAACTACACCCGAAAATCGATCAATTACAGTTACCGGAGTTTAGAAGCGACTCCAGGGTTTCAGAATAGCAAGCAAGAGCTAACCTTTTTTTACAGATATACCATATAAGACAAGCAATAAAATATCATAATAATAGTAATGTTACATTTGCGTGTTGAAACACTGAACATCAATCACGTTCGTGATGAGACTGATCTGAACACTTCCGACGTCCTTTCACTAAACTATAGCACTTTATCACGAAGTACTTATAAGGATTTACTATTACATCTACATTATAATGAGGTACATTATAATGTAGATGTAATAGTAAATCTTTCCACCTGCATACAGTTAATCCGTTTGTTTGATATTTAGGTATGAAATTTAAAATAGAAAGAGAGAGAGAGAGATCTTCGGAATTTTCTTCACGTATGTATTGCTAGAGCCTATATCTCTTCATCTACCATACAAGTTTATTATTCAACAGCAGTCGCGTACCTCTTAATAACGGAACCTTTTTCTTTTCAATTATAATTTTATCGTTTGAGTATATCGAAGGACCAAATTCGAAAAATTGCTTATTCATATTTGGTCCTTGCATACCCGTAAGATCATTACCGAATTATATTGTATGATCATTACCGAATTATATGCAATAGAAATCTCCTCACACTTTAACCGACTTCTAACAAAAAAGAGGTTCTGTATTCGACCCGTATGTATGTTTGTATGTCCGCGATTTACTCAAAGACCGATTTTGATAATTCTTATGAACCGATTTTGATAATTCTTTCATTAATGTGATCTACATACTTTCAGGAAGGTTTTAGTAAAGTAGGTATATAATAAATTAGGTAATTATTCTTATATACGAAGTTATATGCATAAATGTACTGCATCTCCGGCATTTCTATGCGAATTTTGATGATTCTTCTAGTCGGTGTCTTCAATTCTTCAATGCAATAGTGTTAATTGAATTTGTGTGGGTGGGGTAGGTACACCTAAAAAGTGAAAAATAAAAACTTTTTACAAAAAAAACAACCGACATCAAAAAAAACACTACAAAGTGAAAAATAACTTTAATTTCGGAAGTCGGTGTCAAAAAACAAAAATGCGGAACCAACGACACCGACTCGAAATTGAAGTTATTTTTCATTTTGTAGTGTTTTTTTTAAGTCGGTTGTTACATCACTGAACAGCTTCCAAAAATGTATAAGAGAATAATTGACAGACATTTTGTAAGCCTAAGTCAGCGCTAGGTCATAAGCGCAACGTAAAAATAACGAGCACACACTTGCACAACGTATTGCTTGCTTGCAACACGCCATTTGCTACACTTGCACGATGGATAAATAAATAACTAATAGCTGTTATAAAAACAAAAAAGTTCAGTTTAAATGTTACAGCATTGGGGAATTTCAAAAGTATTGGATTTTGATTTGGTACGCGGGTTTGTTTTTCATTTGTTAGTATCTTGATGTAATTTACTTTCAGCGTTCTCTGATTAGTTAACAGTTAATTTTATTTCATACACAATACTATTTTAAGTTGTTTCTGTTTTTGGTTTTTGTGTGATTATTGTGTGACTTAACCTGGCTCAATTTTTTTTGTCTTTCTTTTTATTTCAGGCAGTTTTTTTATATCATTTTCATATAAGCATCATCATCAGCCTAGCCTTTTTCCAACTATGTTCGGATCGGCCTCCAGTCTAACCGAATGCAGTTGAATACCATTATTTTACACAGAGCGATCGCCATCTGACCTCCACAATCCAATTACTGGGTAAACGATACCCCTTTGTTAGATTGGTTGTCAGACTTTCCGGCTTACCCATAACGACTGTCAAAGATCTACGAATGACAGCCGGGACCAACGATTTAACGTGCTTTCTTTGGGGTCTCGATATGTAATGCATGGTCGCCCATCCACGGACTGACCTCGGCAAGCGTAGCTTGTTTTTGGCTGTTATTATTTAGCCACGAGCTTACACAATATTTTATTAATAAACGCTATTAATATTAGTTTGAACACTTGATTAGGAGCCCCCAATAAATTATGTAGTTCATCTAATTAGTAAAAAAAAAACCACTAGAATCCCTTATACAATAAAAATGGAGTTTCTTTTGAAAATTCATTCCTTAAAGAAGTTAAATAGAGGATAAAAGTTTGTATGGAGACTCATAATTTTAGCCGATAAAAAATCCCATCGATAAATAATAATATGTTTAACCGATTTGGCCGCAGTTCAGATTGCACAGTTAATCATGTTACTTTAATGGTTTTCTTTTTTACATAATTCAAAAGACTCAAAAGACCACCTCCACAATGAGATCATAATAAGCTCATTAACAACAATGCAGTTACCAAGAAGATAAATCTTAATTAAGGGCCCTTCACCGCGTTCAATAAGTCTTCCGTTACAAAGGCATGACAAAAGGTATAACTCAAGTACTAACTATGAAGGTACAGTCAACATCGGTGGTAACACACTACGAAAATCGCTCTTACTGCAACGAAATGAAGGCGATGTCAATTTGTTAATTTGTTACTTCAGAAGGCCAATTCCCGAAATTAAAAAGTGTTCACAATCAAGTCGCAATCTCACCTCAGCGACAATCAATGTCAGAAATGTAGGGAAATTAGAGGTATTTTTGACAGATTGAGACTAAGATCAGACTGTAAACGTTCTTAAAATCACGAGAATTGTCCAACTGATATGCGGTTGACTATACCTATACCTATTTTAGGTAGATACTATCGAGATCCAATAAATAAATATTGGTTGACATTTTTAAATGAAACTGAAACTCCCATATAAGGTGACAAGGGATTGTTTCCTACAGTATATGAATAATTCAGACTAATGAGGTAATTAAATCGCTAATCGTAATTTAAATAGACGTGATCTCCGTAAAAAAAGGCAACGCAAATGCGTAAGAGTAGGCATTATAAATATGATGCCTACTCTTCGTTCTATTGGACACACGAATAAGTCGAGTTGTCATACCGAATGACGGTACATCCCATTTCTTATTAAAAGTGGCGTACTATCTCATCATCATCATTTCAGCCGAAAAACGTCCACTGCTGGACGTAGGCCTTCCCCAAGCACATCTCTTCGACCGGTTCTGTGCTCCTCACATCGAACGGGTTCCTGCGGCCTTCCACCTTGTTGGAGGCCTTCCAAGGTGGCCTTCCAACGCCACGTCTTCCGGTACGCGGTCGCCACTCCAGACTCTTTCGGCCCATTGGCCATCTGTTCTGCGAGCAATGTGCCCTGCACACTGCCACTTAAGTTTGGCAATTCTTCGGGCTATGTCGGTTACCTTCGTCCTCTACCTACGTGGATAATAATTAGCTATGGAAGAACATTTTTCTTTGCTAATAATAAGCAACATCATTTTACAAGACTAACATAACATCACGCCTTGTTGCCCCGAAGAGATGTGCAGAGATGTAACTATGTAGTATACCTACATTCATTTTACCAGTTATGTTTAAGTCCAATGTAATGGGGCGATCCTATTGTCATGAACCGGGCACAAGTCCAGACTCCGGACTCCTAATGAGAAATTCCAGGTAGACAAACCCAAACCTATTCTAATGTAAGAGTAAGACAGAGAGTGACATGCTCAGCTGCGCAGTAGTCTTTGCGACCTCTAGATCAACGAAGCAGTCAAGACAAGACTACGACTCAATATTATTTGCTGAACAAAGTCTTTTAAAATCAAATTTAGGGCATCAAAGATGTCGGAACTATCGATCTGTATTACAAATACATAAATATACCAAACACAAAAACAAATTCAATACAAAAACAAAACAATACTTTTATTGTACTCGTTAGTTTCAAAATCTAGATAATATCTATCTAAATTTCATAATGCTCTAATTACTGTTTAGATACGGGTTGTTTAAATAAAACCAAATCGTGATATTATCATTAAAATCTCATCATGACTGTACTCCTTTCTGATACAATAAAAAGAACGATTTTGTGTTTGTGTATAATTATTACGAATGATTGGGTTCCGTTTACCAACTAAATCACCGTTTTATTAAAATAAATCTTGCTCTTGAACGAGGAGATGACGAGCAATTTATTGCTTAAATAAATTCAGTTTGACAAAAGTTGAGAATCTCTAAACATTCGATCAGGTGAATTATGTGGAGTTTAGAATTGACTAGAAACTATGGATGTACTGTGTGAATGATGATATTATTATGGTTAGAAAGGGGTTGACTACCGAGATGACGACTAATAGAGAAGTATGGAAGAAAAAGACATATTGCGCCGAGCCCAAATAAATTGGGATAAGGATAGGAACTGGTGAACGCTGGTGATAAACAAGTAGACGAATTCTGGGCCGAGTACATTTAGATTGCTATCGACACGCTAAGAAGAGGACAGGAGAATGATGATGAGAATTGATATTTGACTCTAAGGACCAACGAAATGCCTATCCACCAGCATACTCTTGTAACATATATGCTGTGGATAACGGTGTGAGTTTCACATTTATATAATATCTTTGTTTATATTATTTGCGCAGATATAATGCGCTACTGTTTGTTTGTCCCAAATAAATATATAAACATACTGAACCAACCTTGGGTATTCTGCAGACGTCCTAATAGAAAAAAACACCAAAGGTTAACTTAGGAAACGCCTATGGCATTAAGTCCGCCTCTGTACATTTGTGTGCTTAAAATATTAAATAAATAAAAAAGTTTTATTGTTTCCTAGTCTTGTCGAAATCTATACGAGAGTAGTTCATTATCATATGCCGTAGGAATAAGATAAGCCAGCCAGCAGGAAAATAGCGTGGCTGACTGCCCAGGATCCAAATCCTGGGCAGTCAACGTCTTAACCACAAACGGCTACCACAATAGCGTTAAGTTGAAAGTAAGTCACACGTTTTCTTTAGACTCTACGGATCCCTAACTGCAATCCGCAGTAACCAGAGGTCTTCCAGTTTACAAGGTGAACGCTTTTGGAGGCCACTAAAATTAAAAAAATACCTGAGTTTAGATTGGAACATATTACTGAGGTTGTCGACCTTTGCAAACCACTACTTGTACTTAAGGATTTGAAAGGGATTTTTTATTATCTCAATGAGAAATGGTTTACTTAAGGTCTTTCTGCGCTTTTACATATGGGTTATTTCAAAGAAAAAAACGACAGGTTCTGCTTTCTGAGTTCACGATTGATCATGTATGAAAATAACAATACTATAAAATGTTATCGATGTTATTCGTAATAAGAACTGCAATTAGAATAAAACTTTTAAAGAAACGTCTCTCAAACACTGAAATTAAAATTACATAGCTACTAGAAGAATTAGGTACACTTTCTATTCCCTGTCGGTTGTGGGGTTATAAAAAAGCAGTATTTTTAGTATCCATTCCGCAATGTTTATAATCTAATATATTCAGACTGTTATGCCGTATTATAGTTATCATGATCAAAATTACGTCCGCGTATGGAAATAAGAACCATTTTTCCCTGAAGGTATCACTGCTTCTATGTACGACAGAAACCAAACTACCTTTACACATAACAGCTTTTACATAAACGTATTCACATTGACGATAGTTAAAGGTCATGCAAATGTCAAATGAGAGTCAAATGCTATGCTCAGATACACGCATGTCAAATGCCAACAGCACTGTCTTCCTAGCGTGAGGAAATAACGAGAATCATGTTCAGTTTAATACCAATTATGGAAAATTTAAGCACTAGTGCCTTGAATTTATCTGAAAATGTTGTGGTTTGACAGATGCCAGTCTTCAATTTTGCGGAATAGCGTGGGAGCTGGTCCAATTCCTTAAGTCAAACGACAAAAGGAATTAAAAGTATGTTTTTTATTCCATCATAACTTTCTTATATTAATTCAATTAATAATTATTCTTTGTATATTTACATAATTTAAAAAACTAACAATCTTAAAATAATAATTAAATAAACCTTTGATTATTTTCCCTCCCTTTTTATATACTTGTACATATTATTATTTTAAGATTGTTAGTTTTTTAAATTAAAAGTCAAATCATTTATTTTAGGCACAATAAGGGCACTTTTGACAAGAAAATATAATTGAGTCCAATTGTCTCCCTTCCAAAAGGTAGTTTCGTGTAGAGAAGAATGGGGAAGAAAGTTCAAATTTTCTCTTTTAATTGGACCGATACGATTTTTTGTGGCTGGTATTAATTTGTTTAAAATAGGTACGCTAACAGCACAATCATCGTACATCATATCGTAGACTCCTTCCACATGAATAACTTACAACGATCATCAATCTATTTCTAAGAGCCAAAGCACACACGCTACTTTTAGCATCGGCGATCGGCGATTCAGCTGCTTTTTAGAAGCTAAATGCAGCTACCAAGCATTCCACAACGCACACTTAAAAACGCCAAACGCGGCGATTCAGTCGCTTTTCTGAAGCTCGATACAGCGGCTGAACGCTACACTCCGCACACATTCAGATGCCGGTCGCAGCGATTTGGCATTTGCGCCAGCATCGGAGCAGTCGCTATTCCGATACCACGTCCGAACGCAGAGAGTCGCCAAAACGCGATGCAGCATCGGAGCAGTCGCTAAAACGCGCGATTCCGATACCGCGTCCGAACGCAGAGAGTCGCCAAAACGCGATGCAGCATCGATACAGCCGCAAAATCGCCGATCGCCGATGCCAAAAGTAGCGTGTGTGCTTTGGCCCAAAAGGGTGGTGATTTTGCCTATTTTTTGCTTCCTGCTTTCTAAGGGCAATATTGTCCCATAATATCCAATACGTTTGTTGTACTTGAGTACATAATCAGCCGGAAAAGATTTCCACAGCTGGAATTCAGACCTCTCTGCGAGGATAGCCTGTGGGAGCCGGTCGTAATCCACCACGCGGGCTCATTACTAGTTAGTAGGTACTAATGATATCATTTTATACGTTGATATCATTTTATAAGTTTCTTATTCTTTATACTCGGTCACTCAGTGCCGAGGATCGTAACCCATCTTGTTGATATCTTCCTAGCTTGGCGCCATACATGTTAGTCCTGGGCCATTTTAGAAACACAGTAGTGCGAAAAGCACGTTAAGCAGTTGATTCGGCTGTCATTCGTAGATCTTAGCCAGTAGTTATTGGTAGTCAGAAGCCCAAAGAAAGTCTGACAACCAATCTTACTAAGGGGTATCGTATTGCCCAGTAACTTTGTTGTGGAGGTCCGATAGGCAGTCGCTCCATGCATAATATTAGTATTGAGCTGCATCAGGTTAGGCTGGAAGTCGATCCCAATATTGTTGGGAAAAGGCTAGACAGATTTAGGTAGTAATGATTGGTAACAAGCAACTTGCCGTTAATAATGCCTTCTTCGCCTTTACTAGTAGGGTGGCCAATTCTCAGAACTCCTCAACGTATTCACATGCACATTGTCTCCTACACTATTACATTATATTTCTTACGTGCAGTGAGAACTTATTTTTGAAAGCTTATTGTTTGTGACATAGTTACAAGTTAAGTGGTACAAAGCCTGTAGTGAGAGGATGTGACTAATTTTATAATTATCTGACAATACGTTAGATGATGCATTACAATGAGAGGTTTGCTATAAATTTCATTCTGCATGATTTTTGTTTTGTCTTTGTTAATTGTCAACTCACACAAGTTGGGTTGCGCAATCTGTTCACATAGACAGTTTGCTATAAAGCATTTGGCAGTAATAGAAAAGCGGAACTTAATTTATTCGTGTAAGAATACCTTAATGGTCGACTGGAGAAAAGGGATATTCACTGTAATGACAGTGAACAGTCAGTTCACAAACAGACAAACAGTCAGACTTCAGTTTTCAAACGCTTAACGCAAGATTCCACATTGTAGGTACACAAGGTCTATTGACTTTTGCTAGGCCATTGATTGACTATGTGTTATTTGACTTAATTACTTGGAACAAACGTTCGGTTGTAAGAACAGCCACAGAGCACAAGACAGAATTCAGAGCTGTTTAGGGGTTTCAGTAAAGCCTTTTCAAATTATGTGAGTTCTCTCACGTTAAGTTACCCAACCTTAACGTATTATGATATGTTACGTATTTAACCGGTTGAATGCCGTAATTACAGACACAATTGAAAAGCCATTGTGTCTCGCGTGGATCTACGTTTAAGCATACAAAGGGTTAAAGGTAAAAACGCGCATACTCAAGCTCAAACTCAAAGTAGGTATTTATTTCAATTAAAATCAATTACAGGCACTTTGAAATTGTCAAGGGCTAGGGATGAAGCTAGTTGCCCATTTCAAGGCATAGTAGGTTCCTGTGGAAAAGAACGGGCAAGAAACTCCGTACTAACTACTTCTATATTTGTGGCCTGGTTTGCGCCATTCATGTGTGTTCAGGTCTTTACTTTGAATCTTAGTTAAGCATACAGTGTAGTTAAAACTGTACCCGTGCAGCCCTATTTTATTCGATATTACAGGGGCGTACAGTTAGAGTTCCGCAAGGCATTCATCATCATCATCGGCAGTCTTGTTCCACCTACTGATGAGTATAGGCCTCCTTTCTTTTGTGCCATGCTTCCCCGGTCTGTGCGAGTTACATCCAGGTCTTCCCCGCCATCTTCTGTAGTTAATTCACCCGCCTGGCCGTTGGTCAGGTGGGAGGACCGCAAGGCATTAGTCTTTGTCCATTATTGTTTGAGTTTTTATTTTATTTGAGTTTTATGGAACAAATGACGTGTAACTTGTTAGCAGTGTATATTACTCATACAGTCAATAACGACAGCGATAATTGATAAGTATTCGTTTGATAAATTATGACAATAGTGATTTATTGTTTTCTGAGGCTTTAGTGAAGTTCGTAGTATTTATTATCTTTAGCTCTCTGATATAGGTATGAATCTGTATCATAGAGTGTCCTAGAGTGGAGATCACATCGGCAAGCGTAGTTTGGGACGCTCCCTAGCTAGATGGGCCGATGACCTTAGGATGGTGGCTGGGAGAAACTGGATACGGAAGGCGGAGGGCAGGATTTTATGGCGCAGGCTGGAAGAGGCTTATGTCCAGCAGTAGACTGCGATAGACTGAGTTGATTGATTGATTGAGGTATCCAGAGAGGGAAAATGGAAGTGTTGCGCCGGCCCCATGTAACATGGGACACGGCCGGGAAGTTGATGATGAGCTCTCTGATATAACTATGCATATAAGAAAAACACGTAGAGTAAAGCTAATTGAACAGATTGCTAGCCGGTTTTATTGGCTATTTACAAGCTTTTTATTTGATGGTGGGTTTTACAGCAACATAGATGACGGGATTTTAGCATTTTCTGCTTAGGTAAAAATGGTTGACAAAAATGGGCAATGACTGGTGGCCGAAATTATACATCAATACGGGTTCACAGGAGTAAATAAAATGCACATATTTAACTTAAAATGTATTTAACTTATTAAGTCTTAACATACAACTATATTACGATATCACTAGGTCTTAAGATCTCGCTTTGGGTGCGGCAGGGGCGTCCTCAGAGTCTTTGTACCAGTCCTCACTGTAAGCAGAAGAGTCCAGAATTAGATATCACGTTAGAAACAGTTAAACATAAAAACTAATTATTCGTAAGAGGCTCTAAACTTCGTTGACAATATAACTTATACGTATAAATATACCATTAAAATGCTTTACGACGTTTTTTCGTTTTTACGAAAAATCCACGTAAAGCATTTTAATGATATATCTACGTGATAATCATCAGTCAGAATGTGATTGTGATCACCTACTTATTAAAAATCGGAAGATCACTTGTAACATCCCCGTAACATTGAAATATCTGCATAACCAATACATGCAGCGGTTACCAGATATTTCTGACGTGCAATTTAATTTCTTGACAATTTTCTGGATATTAAGTAAAAAAATTACTGCACGCAGTCTACATTCGAATGACTAAAAGTGCCTATTAAAGCAAGAACACTATAGTCAGAACAAAAAAAAACCTTTTCATTCTAATTCTGACTGTAGTTTTTTACTCTAAAAATCATTGACATGAACTCACCATCCGCGCACATTCTCAGGTGCGTCACACCTCTCGGTCTCCTCATTGTAGACCTCTCCGGCTTGGCAGCCAAGGTCACGGGGCTCAACACCGTTCAGGCACACGTAGAACCTCTGGCAGTCGTTGGGGTGGGGGAACTTGGGGTGGGCAACGATCTGACCTTGGGCATCGACCTTCGGTGACTCGGGGCACTCGAAACCGTCTTTGGTTTTCTCTGTAATAGTAGATGGGTAGGTTAGAATTAGAATTTTGGGACCTACTCGATGAAATCTCCTAGAATCTGTGGTTGATGGTTTTGAGTGGTTTGAAAGAATAAGACTAAAATTGTGACAGAAAAGATTTGTAACATTTTGTATAAGAATCATATCAAGGAGCCTTCACCAGTGATGAATGCCTTCGTCGGGCACACCTTAGTTAAATTTGCTGACCAACTAATTTATCCATATGACATGAGTTAATTTAATACAGATGGTGCTGGCAGGATAAAAAGAAGAATCAATTTGGAAAAATTCAAATATCGAAAACACAGCATTAAAAAAAGAATACCGAAAAAAAAATACTCACTCTCTTGAGCCTGGCAACCTTGTCTGCCAGCGGAGTCGGGCCACACGCAGGTTCCGGAGTACTCGTCGAAGTGGAGACCAGCGGTACACTTGACCTCAGTGGACTCGCCTTCAATGCAGTTGAAGAAGATGTTGCAGACGGAGGGGTCAGGGTGGGCGAAGAAACCGTTGCGACGGGGGCATTGCGTGCTGGGCTTGGCCGGTTCTGTAAGGAAAAATGGGAGTATGTTAATTAATGATAGTACAAGTAACAATGAGAATAAGATGCCTACTTCGAGTAGGTAAAGATCGCCTTCAGCGATAATACCGCCCAATGTGTCACTCGATGTAATAAATTCTATATTTATATCTTGAATCCATATGGTGTGGAAATTGCAATACTCAAAAATTCTGAATAAACAAAATTGAAAAGTAAAAATCCAAAGTTTAATCATCTTTCCCAACACATTTGCAACGCTAATTAACCATCAATCCAAAGCTTATGCAAAGATCATAAAAAATGCAACACATAAAACCAATTATGCAAACAGAAAATCAACAATCTAAAAATAAAAGTAATAGCATTTCGCGTGACCTATTGCATTTTAATAATAAGATTGGTCCATAAATTACTGTTGCACATCAAAATCATAAATTATGACAGATGCAGACAGGTTGCATAAAACCAATGTAAGCTACTTTTTGAAATTCGCATATTTTAAAAACTTCATTTTGTCTCTGCAGACTAGGAATGCAAGGAGCCTGATTGGTCTGGCATTGAGTATTGTTGGTGACGCGGCCTTCATTCTAGATGGTCATTTAACCTAGGAAATGACAGTTTCATTACGCAGTTCAGGAAGTCAATTCGGTTTGGTCTCTTTCACTCAGTTAGGTACTCAGTTATATCAAGAGCCGTTTGTAGCTATTTTTAATTATTTACGCCTGTTATGTGCCTTGGTTCCGGATATTTATAAATGTTTAGATTTTTCCTTTAACTTTGTCATCGATGATATTATTTCGTCTCTATAACTTAATTCTTCGTTTGATAACTTTATTAGATAACTTTTTCGATTACATTTGGCAATAATGGCTTTTCCATATTCTATCATGTTGTATTGCCAACTTCGTTAAGTAATACATCGATTTTTCGTTCATGTAAGCTTACATTGTCAAAGTTACTCAACTTCCAAGTCACGAACTTTAAGTTGTTGCATTCCACACATTTAAACGAACTCCATACCTTTACAACACATTCCAATGTAAATGTTATTACTTAGAATATGCGGTAGAATCGTTTACGTTTTCTAAATAATTGGGAAAAGTAACGGTCAGCATGTAAAATTAACTCGTAAAACCTACATAGAAAACCACTTATTTGTGAATTATCAGCTCTAGCAGAGTTGGGGCAGCAACTCACATGGGACAACGCTAGTAAGATGATTATGAGGAGCTGACAATGAAAACTATACGTTATTTCTTTTGATCTTTAAGCTGAAATCTACGGAATGTTTTCCACCTATCGACACGCGTATGTCGAAAGATATAAAAATAACATACCCGGAGCTACTAAACATTTCAAATACGCACATATGAATGTCTAGAATTGTCTACCCGTTGGCCTAGAAAGTCAACCGCGTGTCGCCACGACCTAGTCGGTCAAAGGTAGACAGGATACCTTCACTTCATGAGAATTGTCGCAAGTGACCTCATACTGACATTTGATCTAACTTGCAGTTGGACAACACATTTAGTTGATAATTTTTCCTGCTGTGGCTTTTGTAATTCGTTTCCAAGAATAGTGTTTTATTGGTACCAGAAGTTGTATTGTGGCATGAGTTCTACGAATCTGATTGTTTGTTTCAAAAGCTACCGTGGTTGCTCCTGGTGGCAGTTACAATCATTATAGTAAATATTATATCTATCTGTGTGGAAAAGGCTAGGCAGATGAGATGATGATTATATCTATCTCTGTAATGCGCCAAGTTAAGCACTTCTATAAAAATAACTGTTTCTTTTTTATTGATCTCTTCTAATATTTCACAGTCTAGTGTGAATTCAGTAGCAACCTTTGCCTACAGTCCAAGAGAACCAAGACAGGTTTTCCACCAGCGAACAGAACAAAATCTTGGGTCATTGTAAAGGGCACTAACCCGAAGTTTGAATCTCCTACGTGAAAACCCAAGATCCACAAAATAAAACAATCAAAATAACTTACGCAGCTCAGTCCTGTCTCCACAGTCTACATTGAAGGGCTGGTCGCACTTGTTGATCTTCCTGATGGTGGGGTCGAAGACCAAGCCATCAGGGCACAGTTTGGTGGTGGCCTTGCCATCGACGCACTCGTAGAACTTGTCACATTGAACCTCGTCCTCGTATTGGCCGTCCTTGTTTGGGCATTTGAATTGTGCACCTGTGAAGAGAAGGTTACGTAAGTGACTTGTTTTTAAAGAAGGTTCGGGTGTTATCTATTGGGGAAGTTTGTATTCTTTGTGGAAGTAGCTTTGGACGACTTTTCTTTTAAAAGATAATTAATTGAAGAAAAATAATTCTGGCTATTATTATTGCGATTTGATTTCCAGATAATTTCATGAAACGTTGTGGTGTAGTATGTAAGTACATTATACTACAAGTGTGTGTGTGTTTATATTATCTGTGAATGGTCAAAATGCAAGCAGTATCTAACCAGCATTTGAGATGTGTCATTGTATTTAATTCCCGTATTTACAGCGTAATTTTACAAATATATCACATTCTAATAACTTCACGATAAAAATCGCCAAATTTGGACAAAAATGTCAAGTATTTGATATGTTAAATAAATCTTTCGTCAACATCATTATTTCAAAAATTATTACCAAAACGCGCTTTAATTAACACTAAACGCGAACATTACAGCAACATGTAAAAAGCATTGACCCAATCCATCATTATTTTATAAATTTATTACTTCGCAGCGATAAATATTAATTCATTATCTACCTAATTAGATTAGTTACAGAATCGTTCGTCCGAATCGGTTCCGGTCGGACAGATTTGCCCAAAAATCGGACCAGTCAGTGAAAGCCGATTTAGGTAAATAAGCAAGTTTTTCCTTCTGAGATACAGATCAAGTTTGTGTTACATAAGTATGTACTGTTATATACTTACGTAAGAGGTGACACACATTCAACTGTTCTCGACTGCTCGATATGTTACGAATAGTGTTGTGATCGGTTTCATTGCTTGGTTTGTGCAAATATTTTTTGCGGCTTCTTGAGTGTTCGACTCTTTCGCACCTTCAGAACAGTAGTGACGTATCTCAAAAAATTTTTTTTTGGGTAATCGAAAACAAAGTTTTGAAACTGCAAACTTTCAACTATCAATGAATACCTAACGTATCAATTATTTAATAATTGATAGGTTTTCATAAAAAAATAATTAATTAAATCAGTTCAAAGTGTGCAGTTTCAAAATTTTGTTTTCGTTTTCCCAAAAAAATAATTGTTTGAGATACGTCACTACTGTTCTGAAGGTGCGTTTTGTTCACTTTCATATGTGTGGTGATAGTGAATAGTTTCTTGGGTATTCAATGAGAAAACATATTTTCATTTAAACTTTGAAAATATTTTTGCGACGGGTATAAGATTTTTTAATAAAATTAAAAGACTTTAATTTTCATCGCTATTATTAGTAGTATTTGTTGAAAATACTACTTATTTGTAGATATTAAGTTTCTATTCAATGCTCACAGATGCCTAAGGATGCGCACCCATTTCACATCACTAGCTGAGTATTTAGTTTGACATTTTCGGATTAGCGGTTTTTTTGCAATTTAAATTAACTCTAATTGTCAAGGTCGTATAGTATTAACATAAATAGTAGTCTTACATAGTATTATTAATTTAATTCGCTTGTATTTTAATACCTACTTAACAGATCGAAACAGTGATTTAATATACAAGATAAAACTTACATTATTAAATTAATTAATAATTCAGAATGTTACTAGGTTATCGAAAATTCAATGAATTTATGCTAACAAAGTTGACCTGACCTGTATCACGTTTATGACATTATCATACATCTACAATTCTATAGGATCTTATCTTGACCTCTTCACTGTTCACATGTTGGAAATACACGTTTTTATGTAAGAAAAAGAAGTCACAAAATCCTTGATTTGCTAATGAATAGTCGACCAAAAGAGATGAATTTTATGAATATATCAAATCTTGTACAGATTCCAGCATATGAAGCTACCCGAAACTGTCAAATTTTCCCAATCAACTTTGAACCTTATGCTCTAGCGATAAAGATGAAAATCTATTAAAGAAATTTGACAGATTGTAGTAGTTTAATGTGCTGGCGTCTGTACCATGTGAAAACGTTCACCTAGGCTACTTCTATACCCATTATTTAAAAAACAACTTTATTCTTTCCCCGACAAATACTGATCGATAACTCATAAAAACATCTCAACAAATCTATGTAAGCTGTTATCAAGATAAATAAACTCAAACATTTTTTGCAAAAACTACCTCTAAAGTAAAATCTCCAACGTTATTTTCTTCAATACTATCTCTCTGTGTAAGCGTTGTACATACTAAGAAAAGTGTGTCACCAAGTGATCCAAGTAGCAGATATTATAAAACAGCCTCACACGACCCGGAGATCATGTAACGTGTGCAACGCAATGTAAGTAATTGCATTCAAATAACCCGTGTGGGTTATATCTACTGCACAAGTGAGATGGGTTGATAGTATAGACTCCGTATCGTAGAGTTAGCGCAGCTGGTTTTAGAATAACTGATTAAGGACGGTCAGTGAATCTTCTGTTTGATGGTTGGTAGTTTTAAAACCATCTAGATATATGACTTGATTTAAGATTTGTTCTTTTAAAACCAGGGTTCAGTCGGACCTTTGACTATTTTAAAACTACACATTTACATCTATCGGCTTTGACGAACTTCTTTCTATAAAATAATCACTACATTCGAATAACGCTGTCGCACATAAGGCACTAGCTGTACCTAAATAAAAACGGCTTTAAAACTACATTAACACTTTGTTTCTTTATCTACCTTTTTTCCCCAATGGCACCTTTTTTTTTAAGGATGGGAAATCATCAAATGACCCCTCCCGCTCTGGGTGGAGCGGAAGGGAGTGTCAGACTCTTACTGACTAAAACCCATCCGTGTTCCTTCCTTAGCCCTTTATGTTCCGGGGTAGCGGTAACCCTTTCGGACAATCCCGCACCCCCGGCAGGCTTCGGCCCTGGCAGGCCGCTTCCTTTTTGCTGACATTTCTTTGAGGGGCTTTTGATCTGATCGGACTGTGAGCTATCCCCAATGGCACCTGACAAAATCCTCCAAGTAAATCTACAATATTCGAATTTCTTACACTGTTCTAATCCTGTATCATCTTTCTACCTGTCTACTGTTACATACAATCTATTATCCACTAAACATTAAACCAACCTTTAGCTAATAGCCTAATACAAAACCTAACCTATCGATCAATACATCAACAAAAGCTCGCAGCATAATGTAACACATGATTATCGAGACGTACCCGAACCGACTCGCGCGCATGACGCAAGAAGTGAAAGTCACTCGAGACTTACGACACCAGTGCATCGCGCTGATGCAGCAAGGGTCGAGATCACACTGACCTATGATGTTACTGTTCTGTTGGATGTGTGTGATGGAGAATTTAGTTTTTTAGAATGATCTGATGATAAAATTCATCAACTACATCAGTTTGGATATGAAGTAGTAAAAGAGAGAGCTGATGATAATGGAAGTAGAGAGTTTAAGTAGAAATAGCTGCGGAGATAACAAGAACCTTGGCATACAAACGCAAACGGTGAAGGAAAACATCGTGAGGAAACCGGCACGTCCTAGAACCAAAAATTCGAAGACATGTGACATCTGCCAACCCGCACTGGGCCCGCGTGGTGGATTACGGCCCACTCCCTCTCACTGAGAGGAGGCCTGTGTCCCAGCAGTGGGAACATTATAGGCTGATTATGTTGTTGTTGTTGGCATACATAAACCAAAATCATATATCGAAGGCGAATTGCCAATACCTCCTGATTTTTTTTGAGAAATTCACTTTTTTATCGTTTTGAATTTAAAGGCGTTATTCGCATGTTTTAGTGAAATCTGCTAAATGATTTTATTTGCAACAGCATTAAATTAAAATGTGAAAATATCTCTCAACTAAACCGACGCGAGACGTGTCTATTTTTTAACGTTTTTTTTTTTCAGTTTTTATACATTTTTGACTTTGCCAGTTAGGAATTATTGGCACTTCGCCGTCGATATAGTCCTACCTAACAACATAGATAAGAAGACCCAAATAAATATAGAAGTAACTATTGAGATGTTAAAAACAGAAGTAGGAATACAGTATCGCAATATACCGAACCATGAAATAAAACATGACGAAAAAGAAATACCTGAGACAGGAGATGATGTAGAAGAAACTCTTTTTAAAGAAGAAAAACATAATGAAATGGAAGAGCCATTTATAGCTGTTATGGAAGCTTATGATCAATTTACAAGAATAATAAACTGTAATATCAGATGTTCAACAAACAGATTAATTGAAGAATTATTTTAATATCGTCAGCTTATTATGCACTTGCCTTCAATTATTAAAATAGATGCTGTTGTTGTGTCCGCTTTTATTAATATCATTAACATTTAAACAAGTAATGACAAGAATTTGCATTAAAAAGAAGCTTTATCGTGAGTAATTGTAGTCTCTATAATTAACTACATATGATCGAAGATAAACGAAAGTTTCTCAAAAAAAATAAACTATATTGAACAGGTTCAGACTACAAGATATTCCGAGACCTAACCCTGAATATTAATGATTTGTTATCCAATAAAAAAGCGAAATATATTTAAAACACGGACGTATCTGAGAATCACGTTTTTCTCAGGTAGTGACAGGCATACGAAAATAACTTAAGACTTATATCTTGTGGATAAAGACATTCCGGCAAACGGGTTTGACATTTATTTGCTCAGTGGCTTTACAAGCAATTCCATTAATTATTTATCTTTGCTTTTCCGAGTAAATGTGAAGCATTTGTACCTAGAATCTTTTAAAAGGTTACTTTAGGAAACTTCGACATACGTTTTCATGTTAAGCATGTAATTACTTGTCTTCTTATAAATTATATCCTTATAAATTATATGTAGGATTAGGATTTCCTTATCAAACTTCGGAATTTACATACCTGCAAGTATTTTGATATTTAATATTGTTTCGCAAAATCCTTGCTGGAAACGATCATTATGACTGAATATATTAAGTACCTACCTAAGTTTTAAGGCAAAACTCATACATAATTATCATTATTAACCTGTCATAATTAAGATTGTTCTGATTCATAATGCTTATTAACTATTACGTTAATCTATCGAAACGTTTATGACTTTATATACCGGATAATTTTTTTTACCGGTTTCATATATTTACAGGGTATTCTTTCTACCCATGAATACGAACAACTTTCACTATGGGACTAACTCTGAAATCAAAAAAATCAGCTGTTTAATACAAAAGTTCAATAAACCTACTTGACCAAAATGTATGAAACAACTGATTTTTCCGTGATTTCAGTGTTGGTCCCATAGTAAAAGTTGTTCATATTCATGGGTAGAACACCCTGTAAAAATTTGGAAACGGTTAAAAAAATCATCCTGTATATCTAGTCTTTTCCCAACTATGTTGGGGTCGGCTTCCAGTCTAATCGGATGCAGCTGAATACCAGACGTTTATGACTGTCATACACTAATAATTTTTATTATAATTAATATTAACCAATATTAATAGACATGTTACAGTTAGAAATTAAAATATATTAGGATATTAATAGCTTCATGGTAATAAACATAAATGCCGATACTATATACCTTTTGAAAATATCCATCTATATAAAATTCAAAGTCCTGAGTGACTGATATATCAACGCACAGCCTAAACTGCTGGTCCTAGAGACATGAAATTTGGAGGGTGTGTTCTTTGTGAAGAGTAGGTATCCATTAAGAAAGGGTTTTTCGAAATTCTACCCCTAAGAGGGTGAATGGGGGGAGGGTGAAATTTCACGCGGACCAAGTCGCGGGCAGAAGCTAGTGGAATATTAAGTTAGAAACCTTTTAATACTAGCTTTGCAAAATAATATTATAGTGAGACAAAGTTTCATCAAATGAATCAACATCTACCAATTCTATTACTCTACCACACCACAAGAACAAACCAATAAATGTCCAATACCACAAAAGTTTCAGCACAATATATTACGGAAACATAAATCCGTGCTCTCTCCGCAATATTTATTACAAAACCCTACAATATTTGCGTAAATTTTAATATCACCGATGTCAACATAGTTCCACGCAATATTTTGTAGAAACGCATGAACTTATTTTAATTTCACGAGTAAAAAATATTTAAAACTAGTGAATGTCAATGTCGGGTTTCAACAAAACCACTCGATTGTAAAGGTAAACGGAATTTCACAAGTCTGTTTATTTTCATTTCGTTTTGTTTTTTTACTATAGTTTTCTATAATCTGTAAGTGAAACTCTTTCAACTATTTCTTTAGAGAATTGGCCTGTACGTGTACAGTCAACAGCAAAAGTAGATGATGAATTGATTTTATAACTTTTGGAGTGAAAACTGATCACGAATATATGGCAGCTGTACTAGTCGTAAATGCTTGGTATAATTTACAATCACATACTTTTGAATCACTTCTACTTTTGCTATTGACTGTATGCTTTGGTGGGTAAATCTCCTGAAATTATAGTTTTTTGCTATAGTACCTTTAACATTCACTTGTTATTGATTGAAGCTTGCTTCCATAGGTTAAAGTTCAAAATTCAATCATTTACATAAAGTGTTGTCAAGCCAAGAGATTGTTTTAAATTACACTCAATCTAATATGTTAATGAATACAATTGATAACCAAAGTTTCGACATTAGGTAACTTTAAAGGGCGTGTCCCAAATGCTCTTCACATTTCAAGGTCCTCGAAAACTGCCTTCATTTTGATAAGGAGAAATAACAATTAATAACGACATACAGACCTGATTGCATGCAGTCATTACACACGGTCGGGTTACTAATTGATTGCACATATATTATGAATGCAAGCGAGGCGGGCTAACGGGCTATTACTAGGCAATTGAACCCGAAATTACGTGATGGGAATTGATTATGACATTTATTCATAGGAATATTTTCTGATTATGGTGGTTCGGGATCAACTCTTGGTTATTTTATTTTAATTAACCTATCATGTTTACCTACTGTTCTTGTCTTTTCAGTGACAGTTTTCGGGTTCAAAATTGTATTATGGTGGATCATAAACATATTGTAACTATTCTTCCATCATATGGGTCTTCGGCAAGCTTCGATCCACGAAAGAACACCACACACGATCACAAGTATGTATATATACTGTATATGCTTAAATTATTTACTGTCTATATATTTCTCAATATATCTTTTAATATATTTGACACACATTTGTATCAGGTATAATCAATTTCAAAAGTATTCCGAAATGAAATGTCGACATCATGATTTGGATCACTTTGATCGAAACATTCGTGCACAAAATTGATTGCTTTGTCAGAAAAACATGTAAAATGGACGTTGTTTGTTGAAAGGCTAATTTTTTTTACTGGTTGCAAACTAGTATACGAACTATGCTTCTTTATTTCAGCATTCTCAAATGCTGTTGTACTGAAGTACTAGATGGTGACGTTTTTGTTCAAAACTAATATTTTCTTGGGAATATACTTCTGTGCATCGGATTAAGGCTTATTGAATGATAAAGAAAAAAACTCTATCAGTGTTTCAATTTTATTTTAACTATATAATATTATTTCGTTGTCAAAAAGTTCGTGTGAACCTTTACATTATATGCATACAATTAGCCGGGTCAACAGCTGGTTGTATAATATTTTCGCAATCGTTACATAGCCTTACTAGGTATTGTTGCGTGGTATATAACAAGGGACCTTAATTGCGTTATGTCAAGAAAATAACTACTATTTCTATGAAAATAATAACAGAAATTATGGGTACGTAACTATGTATGTCAACTGCACTGAAAGTGTGGTTGTTAAAAGGCTGATTACTTTCATATAATGCTATGCATATTGTATATTTCCAATATTAAAATAAAAGCTTATTATTAAAATAATGTAAGAGGAATATAAGACCATAAAAAGCAGTATAAAATAAATTGTCCTTAATTTTATAAAAAAGGTGCGCTCGTTGAAGTCTTTTGTACTGACCGAAATCAAAACGTTTCAAATGAACTTTTTTGAGTCAAATATTGACTACGTGTTATATTTTCGTTGTGCAACCAGTAAAAGTATATAGGTTACACACTTTGACATTATATATTCACATAACACTGGGAATATTAATCAGAGAATGAATTTATGAATAACCAATAAGAGCTGCACCTTCTTCATTATATGTGATGAAATTGAATTATAGAAGCAGTTTTTCCATCATATATAATTTCTTTTTCCACAAAGAATACTTTAATATGTAACTAACATATTGTCACAAATATATAAAACTTATATCAAGTATACTTACTCGCTAGCGCGGTGACTGCTGTTAGTACGATGAACACTTTCATGATGGCTTTTTGATTACAAAATTATAAAAATTTACAATTATAAAAAAAGTTTTTAATGACTAGATTGTGGTCCGACCCTTGTGGCGACCCTGGCGAGACTGACGAACTCGGGCGTCGCGCGCGCCTTTTCTTCGCCTGCGCACGCTTCGGAACCGGTAAGACTTAGGCGTGATTTAACAAATTCTTCTATTAGTAAAACAATAATAATTTGTTATAACATTACGCGGTTGCATAGCCCCATCATCAGCTGATTATGTTAACTACAATTCCAACCAGATCCTAGGAATCCGAGGGATTACGAGCCGATGGTGCAACAGACCCGAGCTTCGTTTGATTTGAAAAGTTTTGTTACTTGCTCTCGCAGACTGAAGTGTCCTTGAAAATGCAAACTTCTTACTTTTTCGCCCCGTTCAAAATTCCAAAGAAGTCTTCGAAATAGCACTTATGAGCATAAAAACGGGAAAGGATTGTATGCATGTCTAATTTCAAGGTC
Source organism: Amphipoea lucens (assembly GCA_947508005.1). Classification (NCBI taxonomy): domain Eukaryota; kingdom Metazoa; phylum Arthropoda; class Insecta; order Lepidoptera; family Noctuidae; genus Amphipoea; species Amphipoea lucens. The sequence goes on along the minus strand of OX382359.1, from coordinate 18,014,112 downwards.
TCGATCAGATATTTACTGAATTAATCAGACAGAGTTATTTAGTATTCATGAAACGCCTTGTAGGTGTACGATGATGAATTTAATCAACAGACAGACTCTATTTAAAAAAAATATTTTAACTACTAACTTTATTTATAACCAACGAAGCTTACAGCTCCTATGAGATATCTTGCCTGTAATACAATCCTGCTTTTTTACCGTGGTGCCCTGAAAAGGCTTACTTAATAATTGCCTAAAATTCCTATTTTTTTATATAAAAATATTTAATACATAAAAACAGGTTACAAAAAAATGTGAGACCCTGACTCCTGAGCTAGGCTAGAGAATACCCTTGGTCTGGGTCCTGAAATACAGGTAAGTATTTCAGGAGCCCGTGAAGGTCAAGCAAGTTTCATACAGCAAAAGGTGACCAAATTGTTATATTACTTAAAATTAAGTTAAATAGTAAACATTTAATTTAAGCACTAAAAATAAAATAAGAACTAATTGAATAAGATTTCTAACTTAAAAAATTAATTAAATAGAAACGATATTACATAAAAAAATTAAAACAATATTAAAATTAAAATAAAATAAAATTAGAATAAAAACAAATTACAAAGCCAATTACATGCCATTATAATTAAACAAAAATAAATGGGCGAGCAATGGGTTCAATTTTGACAGTTCAACAACATTCATTGAGATAATTACGTGGTTGAGCAGACATATTTATATTATTTATTATTATTTTTTTTTTATTTTTTTTTTATATTATTTATATTTTTGGAAGACATATTTTATGAAGCAATGGATCAGCAGTATCCTTCAAAATGATTCAGATTGAGATGGAACTAGGGATCAGAATCAACAAAGCCAGCGATAGTGTATACCTACTATTACGCAATTAGGGTATGTGAGTGTGATTAGCAATGATTTGTGTTCTTCTCCAATCTCTGTATGTTTTTAAGACAGAATATACCCTTACCACATCAAAACTTATGCGTAATTAATTATAAATTCGCATGTTCGATTCCATCACATGCAGTTTGCAACCATTTGATAACACTTGACGTGTCGAAGGAGTGTTGCAAATTCTCTGAATGATTTGGCAAGTTTAAAAATTAAATGTTCGTTTTCCTTATAATGTCCCTCATTTCACCTCTGAGGCCGTACATTTTCAGACCTTATGTTGAACCCTGTGAACTACGTGGGTCAGTGATCTTTAAATGAAAGTATTATGTTTTTTTTTTTTTGAAGTGATTATTGGTCTGATAAACCGTCTATCAGTATTTTCTGTTTATCATAACAAGTACAATAAACTATCAATTTTCGGTGTGTCAATTCGGTGAAGCAGCCACTAAACAATTTACAATTCAATCTTCAAGTTTAAAATCAAAATCGAAAGTCATTTATTCAACTGAATGAGAATCAGCACTTTTCGGACGTCAAAATTACAAAAGACAGTCCCCTAAAACGCCCACCCTTCACCACTTCCTAGTGCTTTCGCTGGGGAGGAGAAGTGGCGGATCAAACTCTCCAGCAGCACAGCTGTCTGTTCAGTTAGAAAATAATTGATTTTATACAATACTAAGTATGCAATTTAACTTCATGTAAAAGCTTTTCGTAAATAGTTTCTAATCAAATAAAAAATAAAATACACACTCGGTTCGTCAGATATTTTTGCAGATACTTGAAGTAACAGTTCAGTGTAGCAAATAGGTCAATTATAGCTGGAAGGTCAGAGGCTAACAAGCTCTCACTAATTGAGAAATTAATATGAACAAGATTAATAATTATAGCTTAGTTTGAATTTTAATAAGGTGTTCAGTTTTTTTAGTATCTCGCTGTCACTTCTCGGTGATGTTTCTTTTTTACATCAATGTGAACATTATTACAAAGTATTACATTAATGTGTGCATACTTCCCATCCTCACATATGGTGGTCAGACATGGTCTTTGACAAATCAGCAGAGGTCCACGCTCGAGGTTTGCCAGAGGGCTATGGAACGGAGTAATCTGGGTATCAAACTAACAGACCGGGTTAGGAATACGACCATCCGTTCCATCACAAAGATAACTGATGTCACTTGGAAAGCTGCCACGCTAAAATGGAACTGGGCTGGACACATCTGCCGCATGTCAGACGAACAATGGGCCAAACTTACAACCCAATGGGTCCCTCTTAATGGCAAACGTCATCGTGGCAGGCCCAGACGGAGATGGCGGGATGAGCTGGACTCCTTCAAGAAGAACTGGTCCTTAGCAGCTTTGAACAGAGAGAGCTGGAAAGAAAGTAGGGAGGCCTTTGCATTAATAATATGGTTAGACACTATCGCAGACTACTACTGGACATAGGCCTCTCCCAAGCTGCGCCACAACACCCTGTCCTCCGCCTTCCGTATCCAGTCTGTCCAAGCCACCTTTTTAAGATCCTTGGTCCTAGTTGGGGCCTGGGGGGCGTCCCACACAACGCTTCCCGATACGTGGTCTCCGCCCCAAGACTTGTATGCTCCACGAGCCATACACTATAGACACTAGTTACCCAAAAAATAATGTTTAAAATTAAGCAAGTCTTTATGAAATCATCTGACAGATAAGTGAACCGGAACTTGTCTGGAGGAAGTGTAAAACTCCACAAGATATTATGCCTGTGTATAATTTGTATATTAGCTGATCAGAGATATTGATACAGAAATATAAACTTTCATTTGGTATCACTTGGATAAGTCTGGCTTTATATAAACGTGTCGATGTAAGTTGGTGGAGTGACTCAGGCTTTGTTCAATGCTTTATTGTTTGTTATGCGTAATCGTAGGTTTCAAAATAAAGCTATCGAACCTGTATATACTCGTATTATTAGATTAACCTCGTATTGTAAATTGTGCATAAACACGTGCACAATGCAATGTGTGTTAAAAAGTTAAGTATCATATTATATAATTCTCTTACTATTTTATATTCGGTCGGCGAAGTACCTGTCTTCTTTTTCCATACTTCCCTATTTGTCGTCATCATAACCCCTTTCTAACCATATCATCATTAACACAGTCCATTTATCGTTTATTTGGCCTTTCACTACTCTTATAGCAATCCAAATCCATAATCAAAACATTCCTCAAAATCACCCATAGTCAAATCTCTGATCAAATCGAAAATGCTTTCGGGTGATTATGGGTGTAGGCAGGGAGTGTGCTTTGTTATAATATAAGCTAACAAGTCAGAAGTGACTTATTGACTTACACACAAACGACACACGTCGACGACAGAGGCAACTGCACCCGCCGCACCGGCTCGTCGACACGCGTTGACGGCAGTCGCCGACATGCGTTGACGGCTGTCGCCGACACGCGTCTTCTGTTGCAGTTGCCTCTGTCATCAACGCGTGTCCCTCGTGTGTATGAACACTTAGGTATAAAGGGTACAATAATCCTAGAATGTTTAAACTATAGGTATTTATGTATCACGTACGTTCTAGACATTTTGTAAACCTTCGAGCTACGAGTATTTACGAAAATGGCACCTATCTACGAAAATATACCTATGCCAAAGCTAGCTAGCTAAGTATATTCAACGAGTAGCGTATTACATTACTATTCTGCTCGTTAAACATGTTTTAGTACCCTGACATTGTTTAAACATAATGTAGTTAGGTAATTATTAAAATCTACACGTTAAGTGTCACCTGTGACTTCTAACATGATTGATTTACTTAAAAGTAGTTAGGTACTTGTGCCATTCATCTTGGAGGTCTAACATGGAGGTCCGTTATGTAAAGAAGCTTATAAGCTTCACAAAAGGCTTTAGAAGCATTTACTAGCAATAGGTAGGTATCCAATCAGCTATTAACCAACGAGATAGCTATGTTATCAAATGAAAATCTATAAATACTGACTACGTTTGCTAAACTGTTTGATATTTTAATAGTCACAGACTGACATCAAAATGAAGTAGCCTGTTTCGTATCAATAGCCATTTTTCTTTCTTTCCATATTAGAGCGAGGACACACGATGCGTTAACGGTGCGCTGCGGCATCGCACCGCAATTAATTCGAGCTATAGGGTGCCACACGGACGATGCGGCACCGTAGCAAAACGCTGTTTACCGTGGTGCGCGCCGCAGCGCATCACCCTTCCCCGCCTCGTCTTGCAGGTTACAAGCGCGGCGCGCCTATGGTGCGACGCCGCACGGCGGCCCAACGCATCGTGTGACATGGCATTGTGATTTGTATATAGGATGACGTTAAGGCACCGCCCCGGCGCCGCACCGCACCGTTAACGCATCGTGTGGCCTCACTCATAAGGGGCAAACGAACTTGTGAGAATGCGGGTCGCCTGGTGTTAGGCAATCTCTGCCGCCCATGCACATCTGCAACACTAGAGGAACGGATGCATTGCCGACCTTTTAAGGAGACATCACACTCTCTTCTTGAAGGCCCTCATGTCGTAGGTACATGCAGGTATGTACAGAAATATCGTTGACAAGAGCTGATTTCACAGCTGTCATACTATAGTGGTAAAAAAATACATAAAAGCAAATCAATACCTACAGCATTATTCCTCGCAATACCTCGTACCACTTACGACATACAGGAACATAATTAATAATATTAAGTAAAACAAAGAACTGGAGCGCGTTTCTGCAAGATAACTGTCCAATGTCCATTCCAAAAATCAGTCATTGTGCTGGTACGATACGCATTTCAATATGTACCCTAATTTATTGGAGTCGTGTCGTGTGCGTGTGGCGAATAGTTTGTATAAAGACGAATGTGTTCGGTCAAGTTAAAAGAGAAAATCTGCGATAGTTAAAGGTAGAGCTGTGTAAGGAATCTTAAGAGATTTGTGTGGAGAAAACTTTTTTTTATCATGTATTTGTTGGATAGTACGGTTGAACAAGCTATTTCGTATACAGGCAGCTAACTTGCAACTACTTTTAAACAATGGTGTGCTGAGTTAGTTAATTCATTTATACCACTCGATTTAATTAAGGATGCCATAAGCTGAGAAAGTTATAACGCACAAAATAAAACTAAATATTGGCTGTATAGTAGAAAGATGAATATTTTTGCCTGTATACCAAATAGCTTGTTCGACCGTACGAGAATATTACATACCTTTTAATTTTTCCCACGGGTCCGCTCACGTAGATTAATACCTACTAAAACCTAGGAAGGGAACTTTTCTATAGATAATCAATATGAATGACTGGTTCTCGAGATTTGATTTTATGCATAGTTAGCTATAATGTATAGTGTGCTATAGAAGACGATGTGTCAATAAAATTATTGCAATTTTGCAATCAATTGCAAAATCATTCAGTGTAATACAAGGCGGAAGTAAAAAATATTAATACCTAACTAAAAGGCTTTACATAATGGGCACTGACTGACTGACAATAGTTTACATTGCAGGCACATGACAAAAAATATTTTGTCTTTTGTATGTTGTATATTTTCAAGTTCCAATCGGAAAGGTAAAATCGAATTAGCTCGTATATTTATATAAGAAGGTCCTTTTTGGCATTTACTACCTAGGTCCGCAACTTGCGAGCCTTCTTGTTACCACAATACAGGTCAAAATTGTAAGAAATGGTGCCTAAAGCAGAGTACCTACCCAATATTGACCACTCAGAATTTAATTCGGCACGATCTTATCGTTATGAATCTCCTGAAATATTGAAACAAAGTTCTACCTATATTGACAAAATATTTTTGCTACTAACAATTGTAGCAAAAATTATTTTGAATTTTAACGTAGTGACAATAGGCAAATATTATGTAATAAATGTAATAATAGATCCGTCCATAATATTGCAGTGAAAATATCCACCAAAACATTAACTACTAAGTAGGTGCTTAACAGCAGAACACCATTGTCTTTACTTTCCGGGAACTTAGGTACTCAACTACTCTTACGCCTCACAAAAACGGACAGCGGATATACAATCAGCTACATAATCAAAATAGCCCGCGTTACGCGCGCACTTGCGCACAAAAACAGCTGCTGTGCGCGTGCGCACTTTCGCACAATCTCCTTCACCTCGCCTGTCAGATTGTTACTATCAGCTTGTTCCGATCTGTCGCAGATAAGAGATTGGAGGTTTGTGCTTGGGGCTACATACTTAATCATAGGTTTGATTACCTTAAGGCAAATTCGGTAGATTGTCTGGCTCTATTTTTCTCTCAGACGACGATACGTCTGAGAGAAAACTCTCCCTTTTGCCAGATGTAAGAGATAACCGACCGTTGTACATTGTACAGACGCCAGCACATCAAGCTACTACAATCTGTCAAATTTCTTTAATAGGTTTTCAACTTTATCCGTAAAGCATAAGGTTCAAAGTTGATTGAGAAAATTTGACAGTTTCGGATAGCTTGATGTGCTGGCGTCTGTACATATGTCCTGCAGTATGAATTTTATTTGCAGTATCAAACGACGATACTTAAACGCAAGTTTACAGCTGATAGGTACCTACAAAGTTACCAAAAGGCGAGCCAGTTCATTCATTCATTCACCGTTGTTATACAACGACGACAATTTTAATCGCTTTCTTTGATTGAAATCATGCTTTATTTAAATTACTGATTCATTGAAGCGTAAACAGTCTTCGCTATTTCTCTACTAGTCAATGACTAACTCAAAGCTATTCTAGCTTCCAAACACCACCATAATTACATTTTAATGACAACAATTAATCTCTAGGCCACATAGCCAGACATCTAACAATTACCAAGTTATTTCTCTACAACCTAACTGACACATACCTTCGCACAATTATAGTTTAACTTCTAACCGTATCAATGACACATTCACGGTATACGGAACAAGCCTGCCTACCAACCAACAATCCAGATCGATAATTTCATCAGAACGCAGAACAGCTTATTTGCATAAATGAAACCGGTTGTGCGACAAGATCGCAAGATACATAGATCACAGACAATGAGAGTGACAGACAATAGTTTTAAACTTTCACATTTCGATGCCACGTATCGCTCATAAACGTAGTGCAATCGCGAAATTAATTATATGTTAGTATTCGCGTAGGTATGGGTGTAGGCAGGGAGTGTGCCCATCGTAAGATTCCTGAGGCTAGATTATGAGTAGGTTTTGCCGGTACAAGTTAGTGTGGAACACAATTGAGTCGGAGTCTGTTCAATGTGCAAATCACTACATAAAACAAAGTCCCCCGGCCGCGTCTGTCTGTCTGTCCGAACGCGATAAACTCAAAGACTACCAAACGGATTTTCACACGGTTTTCACCAATAATATGAATACCTACAATGATTGTTGAAGATGTAGAAAAAAATCAAGCCATCTGGGAGCTTTACTGGCGTGCGCCGCGTAAACATTGGATGCACACAGATAGTTTATAACCTAGACTAACACTCAGGGTACTTTAAAACCCCGTACGTTCGCGTGGATGAAGCCGCGTGCTAAAGCTAGTATTCTTACAGGTACTTGTGATGCTATAAGCTTGTTGTAGGGCAAAAACTAACAAGGTGTTGACAAAACTCCTTGATGAAACCAAATCGCTGGTTTTGAAACGGTTTTGTGACAGATAGAAGAATCCCGATATTCCCACGGGATCGACACTTATGCGGGTGAAACCGCGGGGCGCTGGTAGTATTTAATAAATACAGATAGTGCCGGTCTTCGTGGATGGCACTATCTGTATCAATGTACCTAATGCATCGCGCACTTTACCACAAAGTAATTTCATGTGGCCTAAGGTATAGGTCATACACCAATTTCACGTGGGGTATGATGGCGTACCTTCCCGAAATATTCAATGTAGACTAAAGTGAATGTCAGCTTGGTTGCCCTGGCTCCATGTCGCGTCACTGACAAACACCAACCAAACAGAGATGAGTCTAAAGGCAACATTACATAACCACGCGTAGCATAGCGACGGAGTCAATTATCAAAAGGTCACAACTACATAAGCGCTGGAGTCGTTAAAAATTAAACAAATATTGGCTTTACGTTCTCTAATATTGTTTTTATTGTGTAGGTTTTTTTAAAAGTTCGCTGTATAGCTGAAAATATTATGAAACACAGACTATATTTAAGAAATCGATACATCGCGGTTTTTCATTGACTAGAAAGAGGTTCTAAACTCTCTCTATCTCTTGTAAGTTGTTTCTTCCGAATGTCTCGGCTAAAATTTCGACGATAGACATGGTTAGTGTGACCGACACAGAAACCATTAGCAATGCTCCAGGGTCAATCCGCGGAAATCCACTAACGGCGAATATATGCTAATAATAAATTAAATATCATAGCTGCATTCTTTTTTTTACTTTATATGACATTTCTTACATGTTTTTACGTATGGCGCCGCTATCTAAAAAAGTATAACACCTTTATTTAATTTATTATTGCAATCAACACGCACCAAACGTCATCACCATTTGCAAATAAAAGTCGACCTAATTGAGCGGAATGGCCCTCCACATCCCCTGTGCTAAGGTAGCCCGCGAAATTCAAATTTACTTACGTTTTTAGTCATTTGCATATCACAGGTTATATGTTGATTTAAATATGATTCGCGAACGTAACAGATATAGCTTTACAGAATTATAATAATAAGAATCAGCAATACAACTCCATAGATTAGAATTGGCGTCAAATGTCATGATTTCACAAAATAGTCATTCAATAGGGTAGTATGAACTTAAGAGAGAGGTATTGATGATTTGTATGATTATAATTATATAAATAAATATTTTTTATGGCCCCAAATCATTATTTAGATCAACATAAAACCTGATACTGACCTGCAAATTGCAAAAAATGTAAGAAAATTCGGGGACACCTTGACTTTTTCGCCTTAATAATGTTGATGAAGAAGGTTTTTATGAGACAACTACATAGTAATAATAATCAATTCGCTACCTGACCCCGTAGTGACATGGCAGAATAACGAAACACCGATGACAAAATAGCACTGTTGTGACTCGCCTTATTCTGCCAGCGAGCGTAATACTATAGAAATATAATGTACAAGACTTGGAAATAGGTCATTTTGATCACCTCTAAAATATTTGTGAAATAATTTAGGTTCCGAATTTTTCCAAAGCCTTCGATTCCGTTCAACATAAGTTATGTCTCATAAACGAAAACTTGGCTGCCTACATAATATGGTGTCTAGTGACGCAGCGTATAATTATCTGTATTATAGGGTAAGTAACTTCAATTGAAATGGAGCGAGGTTTGCTGAAATGCCTGCCTGTTAAACAATGTGTACCTCAGGGCTCAATGCTTGGTCCATTAGTGTTTACATTCATAACCCAATAAAAAGGCAACTAGACTGTTAATAAACAAGATAATAGAGAAAGCCAAAAAAGAGGCAAGAAACTACGAGTTTATTATTTTGTCCTTTTTAAGGAGACACAAAAATGCTCATAACCAATGTTTCAAGCGAAGTGTGCTCTTGATGTGAAACGTGATATGTTTAAAGTTTTCAAGTTCTTTTAAATAAATGGAAATACACCAGGTAACAGTAACTTAACCTTTTTATTAATCTCTTACAGGAAAAACATAATACACTACGTCTCCTCTGTCATCTCCACAAGTCTTAGCGCGACTTCTTCTAATTGCTTATTCTTCGAAAGTAATTCGCTATTCTTTTTCTTCATATATCTTAGTTTTTCCTTCAAAATGAAGATGCTTTGCAGATTTTGCCCCAACTTTTCCCTTTGGGTTTCATCTTTTCTGCGCCTCTTTGATCGATGACCATCTTTTATGTACCATATTCTAGTGTTCCCCTCTTTCCCTCTCTGCGTCGTAGTAATTTTGAACATGGCCTTCTCGTTGTATATGTTCGTAAACATATGGAGAACGTCCATGTACGTCTCCTTTGCAAGAGTTTCAACGTACTTCGGGAAGTGGGGCTGCGTCATATATTTGTCTATGTTATATTTATGTACGTATTCGTGTTTTGTATATGTGTCACCAGATTTACCGTTAGAGTGGTGGATTATCTCTCCATCGAAATCTTCGTTTCCTAACTCTTGTGTGTCACTGTAACAGATGTAAAGTGGAAGTAAGTTTTCAGTTGTTGGCAGTGGTAGAGCGCAATTCGAAGATTCTTCAATACTTCATTTATAACCAACGATTTTATAAATGAATATAGATTTGATAAACAAAGTAGTTATTCATAATGAATCAGAAAAAAACGTCAATAAAGTGCACGATTCTCACCTAGCTGTTACATCTTCACTGGTTTGAATTTCTTTATCTACACCATCTTTCAGCCCGCTGATCAAGTTATCACTCACAACAAAACCCGTAACATTTCCATCTTTCATATACACATCGAAAACTGGCAATAATGAATGTGCAGTGCCAGCATTGCCATTCGCATCGTCTCCTGTTTGGACCGCAACATCTTGTGCAATTCCATCATTAACCTCATCATCTACATATTCTACTACATTATTATTTTCTCCGGTAACTTCGGTTGTATATTCTACATGATTTTCTTCTTCGACTGTATCCTCAGTATTGTCAAAACCGTTCAGAATTTCACTTTGGTCAGTAACGTCTTCTTGAGAAATAATTTGGTATTCAAGACCTTCTTCCAAAGTTTCATCTTGGTCAATATATTCTTGCACTACGTTCTGCGTTTCGTCGATGTCATCAGTGACGACCGTTTCGTAAGCAATATTATCAATATCGTTTTCTTCAGCAACTTCGGTAGCTTGGCCTTCATTCATAATTTCAACAAGTTCATTACTAATGATTTCATGATTATCGTCATTACAGTATTCTATTGTGTAGCTCAAGTTTTCGATTGCATTTTGTGCCAGTATATGAATGTCTTCATCTAAATGTTCAACTGTTTGTATGTGTACAGTTTCTTCACCAGGTTCACAATTTACTGCAGTCCTGAAAATAATTGACAATATAAGTAGTTACCTTTACTTATAGCAGTAAAACCAATAATGCATGGTTATTAGTAATTAACCGATTCCGTGCGATGGCGCCGTAGAGGCGCCATGGAAACACCATTTTTCAGTGGTTATCCGTAAATGAAAGTGTCCTTATTTGTCACGCAGATTACGATTCCAGAGTTAGCTTCGGGATATTGCATGAAAACGCATACTTCAGGAGTTGTAAAAATTTGTTCGCCACGAAAAATTTGTTCGCCGCCAGGCGCTATAGTTTGAAAAAACTACCATCGCACTGAATCGGTTAAGTTAAAATAAGAGTAAATCATTCAATTATTTACCTATTGGGCAATACCGGAACACACTGATCTGCAATCCATGGGTTTCTTTGTATTTCACATTTTACGGATTCTTGTAAATGCTTCACACTTTGCAATGTTTCATTAGTGTAATTATTTTCTGTATGTTCTTTTTTTATTTTTATTCTTTTGGAGTCTTCAGAAGACGTCACAACTTCATTTGGTTTTGATCCTGTGAATTAGAAATCAAGTATTATTGCAAAGAGCTGTGTAAACAATTTTTAAATAATTGTGGAACTTGGTACAGTCGTCGGCACGTAACTTGGCAAGTCGTTAGTCGCTTCTCTCCTTTATTTAACTTTCTTCTAAACAGATATGTTTAAAAATAAATTATGGTAAAAACCAGAGAATAATGACAAGTCAAGTGACAACTGCCATGTTACTTACGTCTTTTCAGTGGTGGGGTTTTGTTTGATCTTGCCCTTTCCGCCGGTTGAATCGCCCGCCTGTTCTTTATTTTCTTAGTTACTTCTGTAATATGATCATCATCAGCATCTGAGGTAAATATAACAAAATTTATATTTTGTTTCAGTTTCAGCACAGACTAAGAAAAGCGTCGCGCAGAGGATGTTCTAATGAAATGTCATTAGAACATCCTCTGCGCGAAACAATGTGTCAAAATCAATGGAATTTGGCACATTGTTTTCAGTGTTTTAAAGTGTGTACGAATAATAATGATAAAATCAAACAACCCCGAGTCTTAACTAGTTGGGAGTATTATCGAAGGCGCTAGCGCTTTCTCGTATGCACTTTGTAACACTGATTATGATGATAGCTATAGTTCAATGTCATCAGAAAATCCTCCGCTGTGCGCTACTCTCCACCCTGCACTAGTCGTGTACGTAAAACATCACAATTTGTCGTGCAAAGGAATGGCTGACTCTCTTATTAAGTACTTACGATCTTGCATCTGTTCGGCCTGTTCATCTCCGTTTTCTTCTTCATTGTTGCCGAACATTTCATCAACAGCTGAAAATAATGATAATAAATCGTTATAATTACTATTGGCAAGTTGATTATTATAATTTCTACAGAAATTGCAACAGGAAAACTCGATTTATGTGACTTTATGTTGTGTAATCCATTTTACCTATGGGCATGGGTACTATCAGCAAGTAAGCGTCTCCCTAGCTTTTTGGTGCAAGTAAAATTAAACAAATTACCTGCAATTTTTTGTTTCAACAACATCAACCTCTGCTCACTGATATGTCTTTCTACCTCTCTGCTTTTCAAATTCTTTTCTAAAGCATAGAAAAATGGACGACTCATAGTGAATCCTGTTTCCATTTCAACATACGCTCTGATTTTCATTATATCGACTTTTAGTTGCAGGAAGTCCTTTATCTGTAAATGAAAAAAAAATAATGGAAGAGCATTATTACAATTGGCGTAAACCAAAAGGACATTTTACCATGGACAAATTAACGTGTGGCGATCTCTATGCTGCCACAGATAAGCAATGACATCAGAGAATCCTAGATCGCGCAAGCAATGTTTACTGCAAAATCTGAATACACAAGATGTAATTGAAATAACTGAACACCACTTAATAATAATAATAATAGCATTTAATCAGGCAGTAATTGACATGTTTATTTATAACAAATATTTTTAGTTTTTCGGTAACTGATAGGTTCTTGCTTCCCATTTGTCATGGCTTTGGTTTTTTGTGTGTTCATGACTAATACCACCTTTTGGCTTTCTTTATCTTGTTCATTCAACATCATCTGTAGGCCCTCACTCGTCGACGAGAGGATTATCAAATCATCCGCGAATCTTACATGTAATAGGTTTTATCCGTTAATGGACAGCCCACCTTTTCCCAATCTAATTGACGAAAGACCTCCTCCAGAACTGCCGTAAAAAGTTTCGGTGAGACGGGGTCGCCCTGGCGTAAACCTCTTTCTATTTTGAATTCCTTTCCTTCTTTCTCTAATTAAATTTTAGCTTTGCTGTTATCATACATGTTTTAAAGAATTCTTATAAGGCTTTTGACACTATAGCGCATGAAAAGATCTGGCAAGCACTCAAGAACCAAAGTGTCGAAAACAAATACATTAGAACACCATTTAGCTGATTTTTATTCGCGGTTTTCAGTTTGGTCTGATTATAAAAGTTGGTCATAATGATTTCAGTTATTTAAATTACACCTTGTATACTAAAGTCCGACTTCACGCTTCAAGCAGTAGCCCACCAGACACAACACCTGACTGATCGGAATTCCTCCCTTTTCAATGGAGGAACTTTCCACCATGTTTCACCATACCGTGTAAAGTATTGAATAAGAAAAATATGAATATTACACATTATAATTGTAACAGAATAAGCTAGATTATTACCTCTTCTTTGACATATGGTGGTAACCGCCGGCCATGCTGCAGCTTATAAAATTCTTGTAAAGATAATTCGTGATCGTGATGATTGCAAACATAGACAACTGTCAGTTCTTTCTCGTTGGGTAGATGTCTTAATTTTATTTTGCATGGGCAATCAGTCTTCATGTTATTATTTCTGTAAAAAAAGATGGTATGATTGTCTATTATTGTAAGAGGCAAACTAGTTTTCAAGCAACAAAAAAAATTGAACAGGTTCTCATGTTGGCACCATATATTAATCCTACAGAAATTTTCGACTTGATCGGGTCAAGAAATGGTTGAGATGGACAGCCAATATTCAAATTGTGCAAAGGCTTAGCAGTTTATGGTAAGGCAGCCTAAAAAAAAAAAAACATTTAAAAATATTTCTCACTATGCTTTCTTGTCTAGAAAATTGGTAATACAAACCTCTTTCTTAGCCCTTTCTTCTTATACTTCTCTTTATTTCTCAAATAAACGCAATTGTAAGTATAAGTTTCATAACCAGTGTTAGGTTTACGTGAATCAGAACACCTGTAGTAAAAGCACCATCTCTTCGCATTTTCATTCAGGTATTGTACAAACTCATCATGTGAAGCAAATTTGTCACCGGGCTTCACTAGTTTCTCATCTTTATGCAAGAACAATCCTTTGTGATCCGAACAGTATTCGCTGTATGGCAGGTACACAAGTGCTGAAACAGAAACAATAACATAATAATTAATTATAAGGAACAGCACAAGCTGATTCAAACTTTATGGCAACCCAGAACATGAGGCGAGTCGCTGCACAATAACAAACAAATTCACCTGTCAGCGAGGGTGATAGGTAAGATACTGTGCAGCAATTGGTGCACTTCAGAGCTGCCATAAAGTTTGAATTGGGCTGCACCTTTATTTGTCAACAATAAAGTTAAATACCTAAATAAATAAATTTTGCCACTTTAAATAAATTATTTGTTTTATATAATTGCAATGTAATTTGGCTTTGACTCCATTTTTTTTACCTTTTTTGGAATATTTATTAGTATCTTCACTGCTAACAATCATTCTACTATTAGAACTCTCTGATATATCTAAATACCTGAAATTAAAGAAAAAAAATTATTAGACCTGTGTGTATATTGTCACTGGAAAAGAGAAAATGATTATTTCGACATCACTGGCGCGCGGCGGCGTGATGTGCGTGTACTAGGCGTACAGACACACTACAGATAATGGATAATGACCCTCGTAGTGCGGTGACACGTGTTATGATTTCAATTTAATAAACTATCGAAATAAAAAAATATTAAGCATTTTCAAAGTTACTGCTTTTGAGCTGAAATTTTGTACAGAGATTCTAGACCAGATACACTCTTCAACCCGTTTGTATTGATATACCCTTTCCGTAACACCCTGTATAGGCCGACCTCTTAACTGACACGTTGCCTGAAGTAGCAGCGCGGTGCGGGAGGGTTGTGGTGACGTGATGCGAGAGCTCAGTGATTCGTCAACTTGTGACCACTACCACCCTTCCTGCACCGCGCAACTACCTCAGGCAATGTCTCAGTTAAGCAGTCGGCCTATAGGTTCTGACATTTCATAAGTGCCCATGTTGGTTTCTATGAAATAAAATATTTTTATTTGATTTCTATCAAACCTGCACATTTGTAAGAATAATTATATCAACCTTAATCAACCTTTATGGGTCAAACCCCTACATTGAAGGTAGTCACTGAATGTGGGTAGTGCAGAATTGGTTGTTATTCATGAACATCTTCCAGTTGATGTGATGATGATGATGATGATAATGATGATGTAGATCAATCTAATGTTGCTTCTGCTTGAAATAAGTCTACTTTAAGAAACTGAGCAGAAGGAGTAATGATTCTAGCTAGTGCTGTTCCGAAGTTTCTGCCTAAGTCAGTGGTGAAACTATAGGGTGGCATTGGGGCAAAATGCCATGGGTCCTCAGCCAGAGGGGCCCCCGGCTCAAGAGGGCCATGAGCACAGGAGGATTCTAACATAAGTTTATAAATGCAAACTATTTTTGAAAATATGCAACAAAGGACATTCAGGTTTCGAGCATTTTGTACCTACCCATAATTAAAGTAGCCATTTCTGCTGATGGCAAAGTGTTCTATGATGTTGTGTTATCACCCTTTTTGCCATCTATGCTCCCATCAAAAAAGTGAAATCAAAACACCCATCTGCATCATTGATGACAAGAGGAACTCAGATGGCAATGCCACGTAGGGACCGCACATTTCATAAATTTAAAAGGTATTGCATCTACTGATGAGAACTGGACACTATTTAAAGCTGCAAGGAATAGACGTAATCAGCTGGCAATATCATCATAACGTTAATGTTTTTCCATTGTTTTGATTTGACCTCATGCTCAGCAGTAGCGCTTGTGACCACTAGACCAACGAAGCAGTCAGGTGTTAAATTTTGTAGGGGAAAATATGAAATCAACGCGGAAGAAGTCGCGGAAGAATTGCTAGTAAAAAAAAAAACTTTAACGTTGGTTGAGCTTCTTTACATTGAGGGAGGGCCCCATCCCTTGAATTTGCCACAGGCCCCAAACGGTACAGTTACGCCACTGGCCTAAGGGCCTATCCCCATGGGAAAAGGCGTATGTTTATGGCAGCGTTATGTAATTAAAGAAACGCCTACTTAAAAAAATACGGTAATGATTACCTTATGACAGGTTTTTCAAGGATAGCATTATTTTGAGGAACTTGATAATTCTCCTCCATAATTTCCACATTCATTGCCACACTGTCTGCAGGATCATCCAAATAACAATGATCTTGATTAAAATGTTTATCAAATCCCATTTTTCTGAAAAGAATACATTACTGTTTCAAGAGTACTTCAGGTTGTTTCATACCCATCTTAAAGTTAAGATTTTAAAAACTGTTCCGTAGTAATACTTTATAGCTATAAAATCATATCATGTTAGAACAAAATAAATAACAAGTTAAAGCTTGTGATCAGATTTGGAAGGTTACATTTCAAGTTGCTTTTATAGATCAAAACTCTGTGCTGTTTCGACTGAAGGAGTTTACCTAATTGTAGTTAATTCAGGAATCTAAAGTTTCTACATGTAGAAACACACTTATAACTAAAATAAAATTGTAAAATTAGTTAGTACACAATGTTATCTACTATTGTAGTCTTTGATGTTATCTTTCACGCACAAAAGCACTTTTTCCTTTTCATCGAGACATCGATATTTTTTTTGACATGACAAACGTTTGACATTTGTGTGACACAACATGGTACAGATTAAAAGGTCTGTAATAATAAAAATTGATAAAGCGTCAGAACGAGTTGAGCAATCGAAATCTTGAAGAACATTTTTGAAAAAAACAATAATTTGTTGGTCAAATTGAGGTGGTCACAATGGCCGTTTTCATATTGGACGATAACGATAGCAACATGATAACTAAACGATATCGTCGGACTGGTTCATACAATCACGCTTTCACACTGTGTCGTTGTAGTCAATGGTAAAAAACCGGCCCAGTGCGCGTCGAACCGCGCATAACAAACGTTGGTTCCGTAAATCCGAAGTCATATAAACATTATAACATTTTTTCTGGGGTTGCTAAAACTACACAAATTATTTATACCAATATTCTATTTAGATGCAACGATACCCCACAAGATTATGTCTAAAATACATTTTTTATCACATTTATTCAAAATGAGCTACTGTATTCTTCAGAAACAGGGTCTAAAATAGCTCTTTAGTCCCTAGGGACCATGGTACAATTATATACCATGCTAGGGACTAAAAGTGATTTGAATTTGGAATGTGGATATTGTTAGTAAAAGTTCCAATCACCAAAGAGTTCAATCACGATCAAAATGCAAAAAAGTTTGTGGAAAAATAAAAAACACGCGAAAAGCATTCTACCTTTGTTCGTAATTGTTTACTCAAATTAGGGTTTTACTTAGTTTTATAAAGAATGAGTATATTGTCTTCCTCAAGTAATTGTACGTAAATAAATAAACGTACATACTATTTTTATTCATAAGTTGCACTTAGATAGGTAAGTACTTATTTTTTCGTAGAGCGTGATAAAAAGTAGTGTCCACCTCGGGAGCAACACTATTTTAAGTTCGAGTGACGTATAATGCGTGCCACGAAAGATGAGACTTGCTTGACACACCACGTGGTTTGACATGCGCAGTACACGATTTTAGGTCTCTTTAGCGGTATGAGGTTTGAGCGCGGGACGGACCCGGGCATCATAGGGGCGGCGGAAAGAGCGCGGGAGAGAGGAGGGGGGTCAAGTCTCATTTTTCGTGGCGCTAACTATACAGACGCCAGCACATCAAGCTACCTGAAACTGTCACATTTTCCCAATCAACTTTGAACCTTAGATTTTAGCGTTAAAGTTGAAAATCTATTAAAGAAATTTGACAGATTGGTAGCTTGATGTGCTGGCATCTATACTTTGAACCCCTCGCTGCGCTTGGGATTCTACTCTAGCATCCTTTGCTCCGCTCTAGATTCAAAGAAACACTCCCGCCTTCAAAATAGTTGTTTGCTCCCTTGGCAAACAATATACTATTTTTCATCCATTTGTTTATTATTAGAGATCGGATATTCAGATGAATATTTACCTAAAGTGAATTATTACCTATGAAAGTATGGAAGCGGCTTCTTAAAAGATTTCTTCTGTAAAAAAATCCCGGTATGCCAGGAACACCGGGAATGCGTAAATAGTCGGGTGTACTTATAGTATGTAAGGAAGGAACTACAGTCATAAAGAAAATTATTCTTAATATATGTAGTCCGTTATCTTATCTTGACGTTGTTTGCTATTGCAGTTTGGTATCTATCTACCTACTTAAAAAAAATATGCATCCGATTCTACAGGGTGTTACGGAAAGGGTATATCAATACAAACGGGTTGAAGAGTGTATCTGCCCCCTTATTCACAAACACTCGATATGCTTCCGTATCGTATCGAACATTAATAATTGTTATCGTAGGAGTCTTCTAAACGCTGTTCACAAGTCCAAAACCCGAAAATTTTGTCAGTTTAAATCAAATAAACGCCCGCTATTCTTCCAACAGCTATTTGCTGTTGAGGGGAAGTCAAATCAGGTTATCGAAATGTCAGGTTTTCGTTACGATAGCCTGTCGTATGGTTGTGAATCAGGGCTCTAGATGGTCTAGAATCTCTGTACAAAATTTCAGCTCAAAAGCATTAACTTTGAAAATGCTTAATATTTTTTTCTTTACATACATTACATATTAGCCAACATCTCTTTGAAAATGCTTAATATTTTTTTATTTAAGTACATACATTACATATTAGCCAACATCTCAACTTTAGGTGAATATGCATCTGAATATCCGATCTCTAGTTATTATAAGACCTATAATTTTGCGAGTAAAATTGTTGTGACATACTGATGGACTGACGCGAACGTCGACGGACACGAATTAGGAAGGGTTCCGTTTTTGGCGTTCGGTAACGGAGCCCTCAAAGGCTGGGCGCAAACGTCCGGTTTCCTGATTCGGAATTCAGTTTCGGAATTCAGATTCGGAAACCTGAATGCATGCATTTCATACAAAATGTTCTCCTGTAATGCGGCCTGCCTTAGGCTGGGCGCAAACGTCCGGTTTCCTGATTCGGAATTCAGTTTCGGAATTCAGATTCAGAAACCTGAATGCAAGCATTTCATACAAAATGTTCTCACTAGCGCACACGTGCTTAAATTTCCGTCCGGTTCCTGTTCCAGTTTCGGAATTCAGATTCGGAGACCCCGAATGCACGCCCAGTCTAAAAAGCGTAACGTCTACAGAGTACATTTTATTACAGGTACATAATGTCTATGAATTATTCTTCTACCGTCAAACGTCACTGTCAAAGTGTCAAGTCAAATCCAAAGTCAATCCAAAAAACCGGCCAAGTGCGTGTCGGACCACACACAATGAAGGGTTTCGTAGTTGGAATGAATCCCATGAACAAACTTGAATAAAACCATAACAAATAGTAGATAAATAATTAACAATTTGGTTACGGAATCTTAGATCATATTTATTATGAGCACTTGAGAGACACTTGACCTGGGACACAGGTACAAAATATGTTGAGTCTTATCCTTACCTAATGGGTGTAAACAGACACGTAACGGAGCCGAGAGCCACTTGTACTCCGCGTCTCATTGTAGTTGAAAATCATGTTCTCCCGTACATTGCAACTGCAAATTTAAGTTGGTCGACTATTACTCGTAAACTTGTAAAGCCTACTTAGCTGTGATAGTTTTCCTTTTAATTTCGTTATCATATTATACTACTGCCGTGGATTTTTTCACATATCCAAAAGCAACCGGTTAGCTTGCAGGGGGGGGGGACACTTGACTCTGACAAAAATTAGCACTTTAAAGCTTATTTCACAAACGGAGCCCTGAATCGAAAAATAGATTCCATAAACCCGCAATATTTTTGAAAGACCTATCCAACCATATCCCACACTATGGGGTAGACTAGACGAGAAAAAAAAATATACAATAGGTACGCCAAAAATTTTTTTAAAATTAATATAATTTGCCACTTTGTCGGCGTGATTCGTATGTATATTCATGCCAAATTATAGCTTTCTTGTACTAAGAATCTCTGAGCTAAGCTGTGGACGGATTCTCATATTAGTCTATGGGACGGAAAGGGTTCCTTGTTGACTACGGAACCCTAAAAAAAAAGAAAATAAACATGTGAACATCTTGGCATTGTCGGCTACTTTCCACCATCCCGTAGGGAGATAAATAAAGACCACAATATTTTGAAATCTCCAGTCCAATCCGTGAATCATGATCGTTGCTCTTCAGACTTTGATTTTTTTCCGTGAATCCTTGTTTACTGCAGTAGCCCGTTTAGTGCGGCCTTACTATAAGCAATTGACATTTGGTTTTTTTACTGGAAGTGGAACTGATTTGGAGGATGAGGAGCCCGATGACCAGGTGTATTCGGAGTATGACGAAGAGAAGGGGGTTACGTTCTTCCCGCCGATGTACGTGCAGCGCTATGCCGCCGTCAGCGACTGCCTCTTGGACGACCGCTGGTGTGGAATTATTGAGAAGGTATTGCTTGAGAATTTCGTAGTTTATGTTTAATCAACGTCGAATTATCATCATTCTAGCCTGTTCCAACTATGTTGGGGTAGGCTTTCAGTGTCTACGAGTGCAGCTGAATACCAGTATTTGGGGTGACTGCCATATAATTGCTGGCCTGGGTTCTAGTAGACTATTTACGTACTAAACTAACTAGGCATGCTAATGTGTACCTAATTCATACAAACGTAATAAGTACCAAAATAATATGTAAAAAATCAAACATATTCTTAAGGTAGTGTGTATTTATTCCGATTGGATTATAGAATATCTAGGTTCCCTTCCCGAATATATATTTTGAAAGGACTCCGATATAAAGACGAGATATCGCACGCTGAGAATGAAAGTGACCGATTTCAAAATTTTGGTTAAATGAGTTAAGTATACAGAATGACTTAAAAAAGTATATTCTATCATAATTATATTAGTAAACTGGCCAATAAAGGTAAGAAAAGGATAGTGGTAATTACCTCTATCCTTTTCTTACCTTTATTGGCCAGTTTACTTAACTCATTCAACCAAAATTTTGAAATTGGTCATTTTCGTTCTCAGCGTGTGATATGACGAATTTAAAATTTCTATAGAAAACTTATTTTTCTCATAACTCGTCTTTAAATCAGTGTCCATTCATAATATATATTTGGGAACCTAGATATTCTGTAATCCTATCGGAATAAATACACACTACCTAGGTACTTACATTAAGAATATGTTTGATTTACAAATTATTTTGGTATTACGCTTGTATGAACTATGCATGCTCCGCTGGCCCCTTCAGAGATGATGCAAAAACCAATACATAAGAATACAATTTAAAGTGACAGTTGGAAGGATAAAATACAGCTTAGCCATCTTCACAGGGTAGCTGGTGGCAGCTGGATTGCGAGTTGCCCGATAATCAAGATGAATGGTGTGCAACAAGGCCTATGTCTAGCAGTGGACTGCTGCAAGCTGATGATGATAACGATGAGATTAGCCTAAACTAAGTTTCAATCTGTCAAAATCACATCAAAATGTACAGATTTTGACAGATCAAAGCATAAGTTTACGTTTCTCCTTCAACCTGAGAGTTCCTTCATTTAATGTTTTTTCTTTTTTCACAGGTAGTGGATTTCGGCCACCATGACATGAGTTTCATCAAGTACCTGAAGGAAGTACCTGGTATTCGTTCCATTCTTGGGGTCGATATTGAGACTATACCTCTCCGATGTTCCTCTGACCTGCTTGGTGGCGAAGAGTACTCTCCAAAGCGGGAGAATCCCTTGACAGTCACTGTAAGAAAACTATTTGTTTTTGTATAATATCTTTTGTTTCCCACGTTACAATGCATTTTCATAAACTGTACGTTGAACAGTCAAACCGTTAAAAATAAAATGTCCAGTTCACCATAAAAAAAAAACAAAACATTGCTGCATTGTTGTTAGAAAATGCAATCTCAAATAATGTACTATTTATTACTCTGGCATTAATGTGGCACTTTTTAGAAGGAGACTATCACAGGTATGCCTGATAGATAAGATACTTACTATAAAGGCGAAAGTGACTCTGTCTGTCCGTTACCTTTTCACACCTAAAAAACTGAACCAATCTTTATGAAATTTGGCAGATAGGTAGCCTGTGACCTGGAAAAGGCCATAGGCTGTTTTTATCCTATATATTCATAAAAAAATCATGGAATACAAAACACATGCAGATAAAGTTGTGGGCACAGCAGATACCTACCTACCTACAGGGTACCTACTGTATATTGCATACACACGCTCACACAAATGTTATAATTTATATTTTTAATTCTAGCTATTCCAAGGCAATGCAGCTGATCCAGACTACCGACTCATTGGCTGTGATGCGGTGATTGCCATCGAGATGATAGAACACATGCTCCCTCATGACCTGGAAAGATTTGTTCACACTGTTTTTGGCTTCATAAAACCTTGGATTGTCATTTTCACTACACCCAATGCTGATTTCAACATCCTGTTCAAGGCTTTAGAGAAGAATGGACTCCGACGGTGGGATCATCTGTTTGAGTGGACCAGAGAGCAATTTCATGACTGGTAATAATTAATTTAATTAATGTTTAGAAAACAAACTATTATCTTAATATATTGGCATTACAACTTAAATTCGGTGGATGATCTAAAAAGGATCAGAACGAAAACCTGGTTGAGACTCCCACAGACAGAATGGCACCAAAGAGTGGAGGCCTATTCTCAGTAGTGGGTGGAACAAGTCTGCCTATGGTGATGATGATGAGGAACAACTTATTTATCTTATTATGTTTTTCATTTTACAACAAAACATTTGAGACCTTGACTGCCACTGCAGTCACTGGTGACCGCTAACAATAGATTTTCTATTGTGTCTGTTGTCTGGCAGTCAACATGGTAAGTAAATGTAATGTCATAACAAACATTTGGGGTACTTTAATAGTGTGTAGCGATGAAGATCTAAGGCATTATGAATGCATTTATTGAACTTTAAAGAGATATATTAAACACAGAATAGTTGTCAGATGTGGTAAACATTTCGATATTTGTCTTTACAGGTGTAGTAATATTGTTGCAAGGTATCCTAATTACACGGTGACCTGTAAGGGTATTGGTCCCGGACCACCTGGGACTTTGCACTACGGCTGCTGCAGTCAACTGTCGCTGTTTATTGCAAAGGACTACAACAAACAGGCTGACCTCTATCTAAATTCCTTAGCTTCTCAATTGGTTGCAAGTAAGTATGTTTTAAAGTATTGTAACCATTGAATAACTCTTAAGCGTTACGCCGTGATGTCGATAAAAGTAAAAAAATAGATATAACTTTGCAATTTTTTTGCATTGAGAAAAAATAATTGAATTGTGTATTCCTTTTACACGATACTAGACCAAGGATTCAAAAAACATATATCGAACTGATAAATCCCTATTCTACATACTTAACAAGTTACACAAAATAGAAAAACCACGTTTTTTTGCAACATATCACCTTAACCACTGCGTCAACCGTGCCGTCCGGTTTGAGTCTAGGTAATGTTTATCTTAAGTATAATGAAGTAAACTACGATCATTCATTGCTTAGATTGGGGTCACTTTTTGTGGCAGTATAATAGGTAGTATAACTTCGAAAGTACTGACTTAACCTTATTCGTAATACTAAGTTTTATTCTGCATAAAAATACCTATTCATTCATGAGTATCTTATTTCTATTGAGAGGTGGGCCCACCATTACTCATTGTCCTTTAGTGGTTTGATTTGATTATTTGAATACTTTTATCTATAAGTTTTTAAATTAATGGGAGTTTATTTCTCTAAAAACTTTTTAACAAAAAAATTAAACCTCCGAAAACACTGAAAAGCAAAAAATAAAAACCTTTTTTATTTTACCTTAATAAATAAGTTCTTAAACTAATGCAAGTATACCTAAGTAATTTTGAGTCGGCGCCAAACAAGCAACTTAATATCGTTGCGAGTGGTCGTGCGGAGAGCGCATTTTTTGTTTGGAATGTTATATTTATCGCTGGAGATTTCACGTTGCATTATTAATTTGATTTGGTTATTTCTTTAAAGGGGTTAGAAGATTTTTGTATGGAGGGTGGCCCTAAGGTCGGTCGCCATTTTGATTTTTTTTTAGAATCGCGGTGCACAACAAAAGTTATATATTTAGATAGAGGACACTTATACAAACAAAAAATGTAATTAACATAATATCCTAAAGCGTCAGGTTTCGGAGTTATTCACCGAAATATAAGTCGAAAACAACAAGGATTTTTTTGTTTTTTTCCCCTACAGGTAACCATATTGAACTACTGAGGTACCTAATAGAAACGTTATAAAACCTTTATGGAGAAGGAACAAATGAAGAATAGATATTTTTTTAATAAATAATTAAACACGGCAATTTATTGATCCTTTTTTTAATCCCAGAGAGTATCTGACATTTAAGTCTTTTGTGTTTTCGTTTTTTTTAGTACAGAAGTTTGACATTACACTTGTCAGATTAGTCTCTGGGATTAAAAAAAACGAACTATAAATTGCCGTGTTTAATTATTTATTAAAAAAATGTCTATTCTTCATTTGTTTCTTCTCCATAAAGGTTTCATAACGTTTCTATTACCTGAATAGTTCAATATGCTTACCAGGAAGGAAAAAAAACAAAAAAATCTTAGTTGTTTTCGACTTATATTTCGGTGAATAACTCTGAAACCTGACGCTTTAGGATATTATGTTAATTACATTTTTTGTTTGTATAAGTGTCCTCTATCTAAATATATAACTTTTGTTGTGCACCGCGATTCTGAAAAAAAATCAAAATGGCGGCTGATTTTAGGGCCAAAACCTTCAAACCCCTTTAAGGTAATTTAGTGATCATTGTTCATTGATTGTTTGGCGCCGACTCAAAATTTCTTATCCAATAAAAAAAGAATTATTAAAATCGGACTACTCTGTAAAAAGTTATGCGTTGTCATACATTACAATCAGTGAGTGAACAATCAATCATCCCCTGTTTTCCTACCCTTAGGGTTGGATTTTTTTTCCAAATTTATATGGGACCAACTTCGGGATATATCCTTTCCAATAGAAAAAGAATTATCAAAATCGAACTGCTCTGTAAAAAGTTATGCGTGATCATACATAAAAAAAAACAAAAAATATACGCGTCGAATTGATAACCTCCTCCGTTTTTTCGTCGGTTAAAAAGTGCATAATAAGTGTGTTGTTATGTGGTTGCTCATAAGTGATTTAACTGTTTTGATTTTGCACGACTCGTCTAATTAACTTTTGTTACACTTTAACTTTTTTAACTTGTTTTTTAACTTTTTTATTTATTTTTGTTTTTCTCTTGGTTTGCAAATCGCTGTTAACGAATATAATAAACGCAAATTATTTGTAACTAGGTAGATATTTATATGTGGGAGCTTTTGTAATTAGCAAATTTTCCTGCCTACAAATGATTTTTAATTGTGTTATTAGTCTGTAAGCTTTCTGTAAAATGTAATAATTTCTTCAGGTGGCCAGAACCAAAATAAGTACAGCGAAATCTTTGAAGACTGCTGGGAAAGTTCGTCATCACCATCGCCACCACCACCACCACCACCTGAGTAAGTTTAAAAATACCTGATTCTTATATTATTAACCGGTTAAATGCCGTAATTACAGAAACAATTGAAATGCCCTTGTGTCTCGCGTGGATCCACGCTCTGGCATAACAAGGGTAAATACAGCTTTACGCAGTTTGAACCTAGAGATAGACAATTTTTGAGTTACCTGTAGCTTTAGGAAGACATGAATGAACTGATTTTGAATACAACACCCAAAGTTCGAAGTGTCTTCCAAACTTGGAAGATCAAGATGTATATCTTAACTTCCAAACGTCGAAGCGGTAGGTATGGAGCAGCCTCTTTGTATCTTATTCTGAATGCCCAGTAATATGGAGAGCCAGATCGCGTGTTTTCGCCTACCCATCCAATCTCCATTGATTTGAAGTCAATTTAACGCTCCTGGTGATCGCACCAGAACGCAGCACGGAATTGCTACGATGACAGTGCTAATCAAATTCATGGCGCCGAAAGTGCGTTGAGAGCAAAACTTCTGTCACGGACCACCTTCAAGGACGTCAGTATCTTAATTACGTCATTAATGTCGTAGCGCGAGTAAACGGTGACATGCTTGGTTTGTATGGAAAGTCTTTACAGTACCGCCTCCAGCAGCGGCCGCCGAGGCGTCTTAGTGCTCTATGCGCCTGAACTATGCTTCTAAGTATTGCGGGTTTGAGGATCAGTTGGGAGTTATACGATCGTGAAATGCCAGTGTGAGATTCATCCGATTCATCCGTTAAATTAAAGATAACTACTAAAATATCGATGGATCACTTTACAAGGCGGCAGGGACATTGATGCGCAAACTGTTACCGTGGATTCCGTACATGATTCTGAACCTGCGTTGAAATTCTTCGTCGGTTATTAAAAAAAACAATCGACTTAAAAAAACACTACAAAGTGATAAATAACTTTAATTTTGGAAGTCGGTGTCGTTGGTTCCGCATTTTCGTTTTTTGACACCGACTTCCGAAATTAAGTGTTTTTTTGAAGTCTTTTGTGTTTTTGTAAAAAAGTTTTTATTTTTCACTTTTTAGTTGTATTTATCTACCCCATACAAATTCAATTAACACTAGTTTATAGAAGAATTGAAGACACCGACTAGGAGAATAATCAAAATTCGCATAGAAATGCCGGAGATGCAGTACATTTATGCATATAACTTCGAACATATGAATAATTACCTAATGTATTATATACTATACTAAAACCTTCCTGAAAGTATGTAGTATGTTGTATGCATTAATGAAAGAATTATCATAATTGGTTCATTAGTTTTTAGAAAATCGCGGACATATAAAAATACACACGGGTCGAATACAGAACCTCCTTTTTTGAAGTCAGTTAAAAATAATTAGCTGCTCCATACATTTAGACTGCGAAGGTAGACACACTTTTGTAGAAAACAGGAGATTTTTTTTATTTTAACGCTGTGTTTCGCCTTTTCGTCGTATCCATTGGCAGCGGCCCACATTAATTCCGTCTTATTACAAAAACTTCTAACTTTAGTCCTAACTCAGTCCTTCGAGCCAGCTATTGTATTTTGAACTTCACTGTGCTCTGAATAAAGTTCTAAATACGAGTTTGCCGTCAATTTTTGTATTTTAAACTAACTTTTGTAGACATAGAGTTCAAAAAAAAAATGCTAATTGGTTAAAATTTGGGTCTACAGATAAACCTTGTTTTATAATAGGTTCAATTATCTTTCCTTTTGTGAGCTGTTTGAGGCCTTCCGAACATCCAAAGCTAAATTAAACCACTAGATGGAGTAAGTAGACACTGTAGCACATTTCAGTAACTCCTTCCAACCTTTGCAGCGAATCACTGACTGAGCTCCTTTACCCCGAAGAACAGTCACACATGACTCTCGTATTCTCCTCTACGTTATGCAACTCCGTACCCATAACCGAGAAAACGTTTACAATGGAGACCTTCTCGTACCGCGACCAGACTCTGCAGTGTAACCTGGATGTTGAACTAGGGAAGAGTTTCATGTTCGATTGTCAAGATTACTATAACGTGGTGGTGCCCCGAAGGAGGGTCAGTCATAAAGTTTATGATATTGAGGACGTTTATAGCAGGTTGTGATTGATTTTGATATAGTTTATGCTTGGTAGTGTTATCTGGATAGTTTTGAGTTGTAGAATTATTGTTAACGGCATTGAGGCGATAGTTTTAAACGGAATATTATGGTGCATTCATACACTTCTATTAAAACACTTCTAAGTACGCTGTAGCGTGACCTTAGTCCCCGATCATCCCAAGTGCTCTAACGTATTTTAAGGGGCCATCCATTAATCACGTGATGTTTTTTTTTTTTGGCTTTTTTTAACCCCCCCTCCCCCTTGGTGATACATGGTGAGGTTTAAGACTACACCCCCCCAATATATCACGTGTATTTTTAGTACCTACTAAGAATCTTAAACTTTTTTGTACTAATACATGAACATTATTTATAAGCGCCGCTTTTCGTTTGAGTATCGCACGTTTGCCGAAAAAATAAATACACGTGATATATTACTACACCCCCCTCCCCCTTGTGATATTTCGTGATTTTTTATGGACCCCTCCCCCCCCTTTCGAGCCCCACGTGATTAATTGACAGCCCTTAAAGAGAAGAAGCTGAAGAGTTTGTATTGTTGTCTAGCCGGATTTGAAAACATATTTTTGCATTTGATAGCCCAATTCTTAACCTTTTGACCGCCACAGTCATCTATAGATGAAAGGCCAAAAAGTGCCCAGCACGCCACAGTCACGACTACATGACAGACTTTTAAATGTAAATAAAGCTTATTAAACAACATTTATTTTTTTATTTCTTTTGCTAATTATGTTCCTTGACTCATTCTTATTTATATTAATTGACCTCCTTTCTTTATATTTTATCTATATTTACATAAAATGACAAAAACTTAATCCAATTCTAAAGTTCGAAAAACATAGTTCCCTCTACGCCACAGTCACCATAGGATGACAAGTAGTGATGTAGCTAACAGGCAACATAACAAGAATATCGACCTGAACGGCAACCTACGTTACAGTTAATTTCTTTAAGTTATTCTACAAAATTTAAATGCAAACGTTGATATTGAAGTTTTATAATTGAGAAATCATGAAAGTTTTTAAAACCGAGCTATTTATCTGCTCATCAAATGTCGGTGTCAGTTGATTATCGATAAATCATAATGACCATAATGCCCATCCTCATCACGCTGTCAAAATGTCTGTGCCTGGAACGCCACTGTCGTCTATACGTGACAATTCCCTGACGTCAAACGCGGAAAGTTTTTAAATAGAGGTGCAGCTTATTATTAAATTATAATAATAACAATGGGTGAAAGTAATATGAGTACTAAGGACCTAATAAATACGTTACAAGGTGTCGATAATGACAATGTTAAAATGTGATTTATATTCGGAATAAAAATACGAATAGCAATGGCAACCCAGACGGAATTTTATACATCCTGATATTTTTCTCAAAAAATAATACACCTTTTTAATTTTACACTGTTAAGGGGTTTGAAGGTTTTGGCCCTAAAATCAGCCGCCTTTTTTATTTTTTTTCAGAATCGCGGTGCACAACAAAAGTTATATATTTAGATAGAGGACACTTATACAAACAAAAAATGTTACATAACATAATATCCTAAAGCGTCAGGTTTCGGAGTTATTCACCGAAATATAAGTCGAAAACAACTAGGATTTTTTTGTTTTTTTTCCTTCCAGATAAGCATATTGAACTATTGAGGTAATAGAAACGTTATGAAACCTTTATGGAGAAGAAACAAATGAAGAATAGACATTTTTAAATAAATGTCGACAGTAAAAATGTAGACTAATCTGACATTTAAGTCTTTTGTGTTTTCGTTTTTTTTAGTATAGAAGTTTGACATTACACTTGTCAGATTAGTCTCTGGGATTAAAAAAACGAACTATAAATTGCCGTGTTTAATTATTTATTTAAAAAATGTCTATTCTTCATTTGTTTCTTCTCCATAAAGGTTTCATAACGTTTCTATTACCTCAATAGTTCAATATGCTTATCTGTAAGGAAAAAAAACAAAAAAAAATCCTAGTTGTTTTCGACTTATATTTCGGTGAATAACTCTGAAACCTGACGCTTTAGTATGTTATGTTAAATAACATTTTTTGTTTGTATAAGTGTCCTCTATCTAAATATATAACTTTTGTTGTGCACCGCGATTCTGAAAAAAAAATCAAAATGGCGGCCGACCTTAGGGCCACCCTCCATACAAAAATCTTCAAACCCCTTAATTGAGTAATCACCATATTATTATGTATCCAAAACCCAAATATTTGACAGAAAACCGCATAAATTTAAATTGGACAAACCGTTGTGAAGATAAAGGCCCACACAAACTAAAAACAAACAACCTCTCACCTCAAACTTAAACTAGGTAAGTACTACTCCGTTGCGTCGTGGGTATAAAATAATACGAAACCATAAATATAAAAGCTCTATTATTATTTCGATATTATTACTAAATAACGCTTGCACACCTCTAGTGCAGAGGCGAGCAAATTTAAGAAATCCGTGCCGGCCACGCCACAGTCATCATAGGACGACAGAAAAGTACTTCATGACTGAACATAGTGCTGTGATGGTATTGACTTGATTTTATCGATTGATGTTTTTAATTGTGGATTTAAATGATAAAGGGTGCCGAAATTTTGACACATATCATTATAGAAGGACACAGCGGGACAAAATAAAACTCCTGTATATTATATTTAAGGTATTTTAAAGTTTATTTAAAAAAAAATATCGTTAAAAAATGAACAGGCAGTTTTTATCGATATCATTCGGAACTCACTACTGTTTTGTAGGTATCTAAGGTTGAATTTTTAGCTTGGCGCTGAAGGCACGTCGTGGTTTTTTTGACGTGGCGGTCAAAAGGTTAAGGAGGACTACTTATTACCAAGCTAGGACAATTAGAAGCCGACCTAAAACTAAAAAAAGCCAGAAAGAACGCTGAGCGAAAACGATGGAATAGCGCGGGCAGGCGACGCGATGCGACTGGGGAACAAGAAATTTCACGCTGACGAATTCGCGGGCAGAATCTAGTGTTTTATAACAAGAAAGTCAAACACTGAATAAAAAGCAGTGCACCACGAGTCCGCGATAATAGAAAAGAAATAATTAAAACAATATAGATGATGCCGTAGTGTCCAAAGTTTGAAATAGCCACTGATCCGTTATTCAAAACAAGTAGTACAAAGACTTCCTCTGATTAGTTCATAAGTGTCTATTCTACATTTCAGGTTGAACTGCACGACGTTACAAGTGAAAAAATTCTCAAAAACTACACAAAATTTAATGGCAAAAAACAGAATCGACTCCATAGTTCATACAAGAGAAGTGGTCAGTGAAATCCGCCGCCTAACTAAGGTGTTGAATTTTAATAATTTCAGTCGGGCAGAAGACGGGGCTCATATCTGGTGTAACATCAACTGGGGGGACAACGCACCGTACTGGAACCAGTACTATAAGATCGTGAGGGAGTACGCCTATCCCTTTGAGGTGAGATAAAATTTTGATTTATTGTGTTTTTGTGTGTGGGGGGGTGTGTGTGTGGGGGAGTGCGTGTGTGGGGGAGTGCGTGTGTGGGGGGTGTGTGCTCTTTTGTTAAGAATTGTGATGATGTTTGGCAAACCCTGGCTGCCAGGCGCTCTGTGTGAAAGGTAAACCCAACCGCCGCGCGTGGCGCTTGTGTAAACCCAAGTGCTGTTATCTTAATACATGCATATTATAAAATAACAGTGCTTGGGTAAATAAGTATTTATCTTTTCATATTTGAGAAAAAAAATATACACAAGTAAACCCGGCTTACATTCCGCTACTACTTGATACTACCGACCGTCGCAGCAGCACGTAAATATTGCTATAGAGCTATTTTTGTGATTATAATATTTTCTGTATCTACATTTGGTTTAAAACTACTTTGCGACAAATCTAGCATCGAATCAGGCATGCTGCAGAAGATTGTTTTTTTTTAAATTATTTATTTAATCCATAATATTACACTTTTGTTTTAACATAACACCTGCCAAACTGCAAAGCAATTTGTCGGCAGTAGGTCCTCGTGGATTTTGCACGACTGTTGAAGTCTTAGGTGTGTGAATTATGGAATGACTAGCTGCGCCCCGCAGTTTCACCCGCATAAGTGTCGATCCCGTGGGAATATCGGGATAAAAGTATCCTATCTCCTTTCCCGGGACTCGGAACTATCTCTATACCAAATTTCATCTAAATCGGTTCAGCGGTTTAGGCGTGAAAAGGTAACATACAGACAGATAGACAGACGGAGTTACTTTCGAATTTATAATATTAGTATGGATTAGTTGAAGTAAGACAGTGTGGCTGTCGTTGCAATACGTATAATCCAAGTACACAGGAAGCAGTAATATTTCATTTTGCCACTTTTTTCATTGTCGCTTTCGTCAATGACTGAAGGTTGCGCTCATATTTCTTCAACTTTAAATATATTTTCTCATATACTTTTTCAGACTAAATCAGATGAGACACGCATCCTAGACCTGGTGTCAGAGGAGATCAACCGACTGATAGACACCGAGAACGACGAGGATTTCTCAGTTGATGTTAACCGGCTGGAGATCCCGCTGTCGCATCTCATGGCCGTTTTACAGCACATCACCGATGATGTTGATAGGGTCCGGTTAGTATACGCTTTTTTTATAGTTTGCGAGATTCCTTAGGAGACATCTCCGCGGGCGACAGTTAGGGTCTTCCCACATTTATCGACGCGGAATCGGCTAACGCCGGTCAAAAAAGTCTTTATGTCTACGTAATAAGGGTGTTACTAATACCATTCGCATCGGCTCGGCTCGGACGACGCGGCGCGACGCCGATCGACGGCGAAACGAGCCGTTTGCCTATTAGCTCGGCGATATGTCGAGTAGTTTGGTGATACGCACTCGGCTTAAGGCGAATGGTTACGCCAAACTTCAAAGTAGACCTCTCTTTGAAGGCCTACTTCTCCCAAACGGATAGCCCAAATATATTTTAAAAAATATATGATATGTGACATATGTTTACAAATATAATTTAAGTTCGATTTTTTTAATATTACTGTTAGTTTTAACAATAAAAAATCATATCCATCCTCTTATTTTACGCAAGAATTTTCTTTCTACTTTCAAATGCCTGAAGCGATTTTGATGATTCTTTCACCAAATTATAGCAAATTTAATGGTTTATAAAAATTAAGTTTGTTTTTTTAATAATTATTATTTAAGTGGGAAAAAATCAATAACACCATGGTTTTACCTATACGGGCGCGGGCAGCAGCCGCCCGGTCAGTCTCGCTGTATCGTTCGCACGGGGAGGTTGTGTCGCATGTCGGCTCGCTCCGATCTGCATTTTTGTGGCAAAGACTAAATAGCGCAGATAGTACACTCGGACTGTTCGTTTACGCTTGGACGTTGATAGTATTAGTAGTAGTGATAGTTTGTTTGCGAGTGGACGCTATATTATTGTCTATTGAATACTAATATAATAATAATATCAATAAAAAACGTTTATTCAGTATACAGTTCGTTTATTCACGTATACAGTTTATAAAAAAATACAATTACAAAAAAAAAATTAAAGCTAACTAATGACTAATACCGCTCTTAACAGTGGTAGTTTTTAGGGTTCCGTACCCAAAGGGTAAAAATGGGACCTTATTACTAAGACTCCTCTCTCCGTCTGTCTGTCTGTCACCAGGCTGTATCTCACGAACCGTGATAGCCACAAGAAGGGTTATGTTTTTCGAGAGTATATAATATATACTCTCGAAAAACAATTACATACATAAACACATATTATGTATGTATGTATGTATAATAGGGTAGTTTCCTGGGTAAAAAATAATAATTCTAATTAGTCCGTCAGTTAGATTATCGAATTGTTTGGCGCCGACTCAAAATTTTTTAGGTATACTTGCATTAGTTTAAGAACTTATTTATTAAGGTAAAATAAAAAGGTTTTTATTTTTTGCTTTTCAGTTTTTTCGGAGGTTTAATTTTTTGTTAAAAAGTTTTTATTTTATAATTTTTGGAGGCTATAATTTACTTATTACTGCATGCTTAATTTTTGATTACTTTTAAAATGGCTACCTACCTTACTTTAGATATTAACTGTTATATAATCCTACTTTAACTATTATTTTTTGTATAGTAAAATACTTAAAAAAACAGGCTTTACATACCAACATAGATAGGCCTTTAATTTTAATTGTAATACACAGCTCAGCATTAAAATCTGTGAATGAACAATAAATCACCCCTATTTTCCCACCCTTAGGGTAGGAATTTTTTTTCCAAATTTACATGGAACCAACTTCGAGGTATGTCCTATCCATTAAAAAAAGAATTAACAAAATCGGACTAATCTGTAAAAAGTTATGCGTGGTCATACATTACAATCAGTGAGTGAACTATCAATCATCCCCTGTTTTCCTACCCTTAGGGTTGGAATTTTTTTTCCAAATTTATATGGGACCACCTTCGGGGTATATCCTTTCTAATCAAAAATTTAAAATTTAAAAAACCCCCGACTCAAACAAAAACCTCTAAAAAGTAAAATAATAATATATATTAGCCCTTTAAGTTTAATATAAGTTGCAGGAAATATTTTGATCCAAGCGTCCTCACGTCGGAGGACGGCTAATGAAAATTGGAAGTTAACAGCAGTTATGTTTCTACAATAGCTACATTCATTATTGCTGGGTTTAAGCCTCATCTGTTTGGCGTTTTCATTAGCCGTCCCCCGACATGAGGACGCTTGGATCAAAATATTTCGTGCAACTTATATTAAACTTAAAGGGCTAATATATATTATTATTTTACTTTTTAGAGGTTTTTGTTTGAGTCGGGGGTTTTTTAAATTTTAAATTTAACTTTTATTTCTTGCTTTTTAAACTTTATAATATTATATTACTAGTAAACATACTATACGATCCACACGTGATTAGCCGAAATCTGCGCAGCTGTACGCATTTTTTTACCATAGTGAAGCGAAGCTAGTTAGGTACTCGTGGTCGTTGGCGTTCATTCCATACTAACGTATTCCTCTGTGAATTCGCCATTTCTGGTGGCGGCCATCTTAGATTTGAAATTTGTAATAGTGTATAGTACTCTACTAGTCAAGCCCTTTCATTTGATACCCATATTGAGGGAATTGTGGAAAAAAATATATAATTCGCCATTTTGTGGTGGCGGCCATCTTAGTTTTGAAATTTAGCATAGTGTTTGGTATTCTACTTGTCAAGCCCTTTCATTTGATACCCATATTGAGGGAGTTGTGAAAAAATATGTAATCCGCCATTTTGTGGCGGCGGCCATCTTGGACCGATTTTCTTCAAACATAGCTAAGAACACTCGCGACTAATTCACCTTTCAAACAAAAAAAACAAAATCAAAATCGGTTCATCCGTTCGGGAGCTACGATGTAACAGACAGACACACACACACACACAGACACGTCAAACTTATAACACCCCGTCGTTTTTGCGTCGGGGGTTAAAAAAGAATTATCAAAATCGGTTTGCTCTGTAAAAAGTTATGCGTGATCATACATAAAAAAAAAAAAAAAAAAAAAATATACGCGTCGAATTGATAACCTCCTCCGTTTTTCGTCGGTTAAAAATATATACAACTTATAATATGGTAAAAACTAATTCAAAGTGACAAATCGTAAAAAACACCTACCAAGAACTAAATCGTCTGCGAAATCTTTCACATTTGTAAACTAAAAAGCAGGAAATAAAAAATTTAAAAAACCCGACTGCAACCTTACACTAATACTAACTGAAAAGCTAAAAACAAGCCCATTTTAAATTAAATAAAAGTAGGAAGCAGGCGGGACCCATTTGAGTTTAAAACTATAATAATGGTACTCTTCTGGCAATCACGGTTCGTGAGATACAGCCCGGTGACAGACAGACAGACGGGCAGAGGAGTCTTAGTAATAAGGTCCCGTTTTTACCCTTTGGGTACGGAACCCTAAAAACTACCACTGTTAAAAGCGGTATTAGTCACAAGTAAGTTTTTTTTTTTTTGTAATTGTATTTTTTCATAATCTGTATACGTGAAAAAACGAACTGTATACTGAATGAACGTTTTTTATTGATATTATTTTTTTTTTTTATTTGTCTCTAAGAAAGCAGTATTTTTACTGTACAATAGCATTCATACTCACAACATAAATATTGTACGTATTCTCGGTCCATCTACACTCAGTAGGTAGCGTCATAAAACTGCCCAAGACAAAATGCGTCCCACGCCGCATCTGCATGCGCTACGTACGAGTACGACACTCTTTGACATTGGGGAGGTAAGCGGGCGCGCGGGGTGAGGCACTGGATTCGCCTATGCTCCGCCCAAACGCTCAAGGACATTCGAGGCTATAATCGCCTTAAGCCGATTCCGCGTCGATAAATGTGGGGACACCCTTACGGGGCGATAATGATAATAGTCACACTGTGCCATTAAATTCAAAATTGGTCCCTTTTTTCGGCAGCTTTGACCAAAAAGCAGGTCATGGTTTCTTTGACCAATTTACTCTACTAGTACTGATAAATTATTTTATTTCTGTAAGTAGGTTTGTACAAACACTTTTACACGTCGAAACTACTACCACTCATAGTTTCGGAATTATCCCTATTCCCTGAAGTGCCGCCGCAAAAATCACTATGTATGACTGAAATTACTCAGTTCGGACTGATTCTTATGATTTCTCGTCGTAAAATATTCTGTTAGATGTTATATTGCACCTAACTTTTAAAGATTCAATAAATGCCACCATAAAACAAAAAAAACATCCCTGCTCCATACATTTTGATTATTGGCTTTTAAATTATGAATCAAACTCCACACGGTTATCCTACATAAGCACCTAATTAGATATTCTTTCACAGGGATCTTCTGGAATGGAACGGCTACGAGATTTTGAATGACGTGTTGATCCACTCTCGCCTGGTGGTAGACAACACGTCGGAGGCCACGCACGACGAAGATTGGCAAGACAACGACTTCTCTGATGTAAATGTACCAGATTGAAATATGTAATGTAGATCGTTGTCGTACAGTACTGTTAGACGACCGGATATGGTTGGACCAACCGTCTTATTTGTTAGTAACTTTTCACACGGTTCGGCTGCAGGGTAATCGGGGTTGCCGCTGGTCAATGACGAAGTGTATGGGTAAATATGAAAGCATTTTACATATACACGGCTTACCCATACATTCGCCACCAGCCAGGTATCTGGTAACAACGCCGGGCCGTATCTTGCGAAGCGTGGTTTGCACTGCCAAACAAATATCAACCTTGCTTGAGTTGAAATAAAGTTGAAAATAAATAAAACTCCAACCAGAGAGCGACGAAAGAGCACCAAAGTGAACAGACGTGCGCGTCTTAGGTTATTTATTTTCGACATTATCTTAGGAAACGTAGTATTGATATTTGTTTGACAATGTGCGCCGGCTCTTAGGCAGCCTAAGCGCGTTTAAAAGGACTAACGGTAGTTACTTTATTTTGTGTTTCATGAATTTCAGTCTTTATTTTAAGTACTAGGCTAGACTTTCTCAGTAGGTTAACCAAACTAGTTAGAAACGAGTTGTATTGGTTGTTACTACGATTGAGTCATCCATTATTTTTGTGAACCAATTTGTTTAGGTGCCTAACACATTAAGTAAAATGTCTTTTGATAATCGCATATTCGAGACGAGAAATATAAAAATGAAACTTAAGATATGAATTTGTTGTCTGTGATTGCTATAGCGTAGTGATTATCAATTGTATGACTGATAAAGACTTACAATATTATATGTATGTTTAATATATAAGGTCCCATTAAAATAGATGGACAAACTTTTAGAAATCATTCAGACCACCAAAATAAAGGACTATGGCAAAAAATATACATGGAAAACGCATTAGGTACTTAAAAAAAAAAAAATAGTGTATTTTCGTTAGCTGATTATTTTTCTTTTTCGGCAATTTATTATTTTAGGTCAAAATAAAATCACTTATTTTTTTTTGCTTGGATATCTTTGGTTAGACATACTGAGCACTGTGTTAAAATTTGTCCATCCATTTTAATGGGACCCTGTATAAATTTATTAATAGTGATGTGTCATTATCGGGAATTTTGGTTTACCACATAGTCAAAGTCAAACATCAAAAACTTCGAATTTGATTGCAAACAATTTAGGAACTTCAGAACGCTAAATTGCATAGTTGAGTGTGTAGCAATCGAGTGTCCAATTTAAATTCCATTACTCATGAACAACAAACTTTAGAAGTAGTTTTAAGCAAATATATTTACCACTCTAAGGGGCCGTCTCCACGAGCGAGAGAATCGCGGCAATATTATCGTCGTGCCACGTATTTCTATACACTCTCTTAGAACACGACGGTGTCGCTACACGGCGATATATTCGCGGCGAAAATTTGATGGCACGGCGAGACTCGCCGCAATTCTCTCGCTCGTGGGTCTCCACGAGCGAGAGAATCGCGGCGAGTCTCGAGCCCTTATGCCAGGGTGTGGTAGAGTTTAATTATAGGTATGTAAACGTATAGTTTAGCCCAAAAATAAGTATAAGCTTAGAAAAATTCAAAAGCATGTTACTTATTGGCAAAAAACATAACGTATATATATTTTAAATTAATACTTTAGGAAAATGATTGTTTAATTTCATTAAAGGCCGATTTTTCAATCGTCACATAATTTTTATCTGATTAATAAATATGGCAGTTTGACATATTTTCTATACAAAATCTGTCAAATCGTAATTTTTATTCTTCCTCAAAAGTTATCTGAACATTGAAAAATCGGCTCTAAATGTCGTGTGTGTTTGTTCATTCTTATATTTCTGTCCTGTTCAGCCTGATTTTCTGCGGGTGATTTAATTACCTGTGGCATGCCATAAGTTGAAGTAGCAGTAAAAGTTGCATCGTCTAAACATCATTTGTTGCTTCAATTTTATAGTAGTAAACTTCCATTGTGTAAATGGGGCTTATTGCTAGTAGAGTAAGATATTGTTTCATAAGTAAGTGTCACACAAGATATTGTTTCAAAAGTTATTGTCGCACACTATAACCACAGTATAAAAATCATACAGTAGGACGACGCCTTTGATCTCGTGTAAAATGCCGACATCGTCTAGACAGTAACGCATCGGCCAGGATTGTCACAAATAAACAATATTTATATAATTATTTATTTATTGCAAATCAACATCGATATTAATATAGTAAAGAAAACAATTATTACCCCGTTCTACACTGCATGTATTAAGGAGTTGTATATGACAATAAAAAACGCAGATGAGTCGTATACAAAGAGATTTAAAAATTGAACTGATGCTGACTTGATAACTAGTTACGGTGACACTTACAGTGCTGTAATCTGGTTTAAGTAAAGTTTTTAAATAACTTAGTTGTCAGTGCGACATCACGGTTTTTAAATCTCTTAAATTATTATCGTTTAAATTATAAAAAAATGACGTCCGCCATCTTAGATTTCAAAAAGGATGGCTTTTTCGTAACAAGCACCCCAAATATACTCGAAATTGACACCCATATCAAATTATAAAAAAATGACGTCCGCCATCTTGGATTTCAAAAAGGATGGCTTTTTCGTAACAAGCACCCCAATTATACTCGAAATTGACACCCTTATCAAATTATAAAAAAATGACGTCCGCCATCTTGGATTTCAAAAAGAATGGCTTTTTCGTAACAAGTACCCCAATTATACTCGAAATTGACACCCATATCAAATTATAAAAAAATTACGTCCGCCATCTTGGATTTCAAAAAGGATGGCTTTTTCGTAACAAGCACCCCAAATGTACCTACTCGAAATTGACACCCATATCAAATTATAAAAAAATGACGTCCGCCATCTTGGATTTCAAAAAGGATGGCTTTTTCGTAATAAGCACTCCAATTATACTCAAAATTGAGATTCATATCTTATTATAAAAAATTACGGCCACCATCTCGAAATTCACCCTTAGTAAATAATAAAAAAGTCCACCATCTTGACACGGAACATAAAAACGAACACTTTCACATTTATAATATTAGTAGGATTTCCAAACAGATGCTCTGTGTGATAAACACAGAACATAGGAATCATACGTAGTGATACCCTATTATTTTTTTTTACCGTGCGCCGGTCGGCCGTTTTATTAGCGTTATCAACATGGCACGACATTACAAATAAAATTATTTATGCACTCTACAATAACAAAATAGATATTTTATTTACCTTTCTTCTGTACGTGGAAGTTGATGAAACCGCAGATCTTTATTTATATGAGATGAAGACTTAC
This sequence comes from Amphipoea lucens, assembly GCA_947508005.1. NCBI lineage: Eukaryota > Metazoa > Arthropoda > Insecta > Lepidoptera > Noctuidae > Amphipoea > Amphipoea lucens. The sequence continues at coordinate 17,973,944 of OX382359.1, read as the reverse complement.
AATCAGTCACAGCACACGTCGTATGCACCATTTTAAATTAACAAATAAAAAACAAGCATGCGTCAGCCCTCAATGATATATCCCGAACTACTAACATCGTTTTGTTCGCAGTTCGGGATCGGCTCACCCGCGTCTCGCCCCTCACACCCCGCACGATTGCCCTGTCTAGACGTCTTCGTTGGATGACTGTATGATTTTTAGACTGTGCTATAACTCATATTTAGTAGTCATGTTAAAGCGCGTTAGGACCTACCTACCTGATTGACTTTATTTTGTTAAGGCCATTTTGCTTATTGGTACAGTATATTTATCTCACGAAGCGACGCGCACTTTACTTGTAGTAACCAAGTGTACAAACACGCTGTGAATGCGCACGCACCCCTACACACAGCCTCATACACACACCCTCAGTCCCGACTTCGCCATTTTCTCGGACGATACCGAGACCTCCTGCACTTACACACACACATTCACAGCGTGTTTGTAGACTTGTTGACTACAAGTAAAGCGCGCTTTGCTTCGTGAGATAAAAATACTATGTTCCATACTTAACTACGTCACTGTTGGAAGCATTTTAAGTTTTCTTGCTGCATTTTATTAAGATGTTTTAGTAAATAAGCGATGTAATGTGAGCCAAAATTTATTTGATTAAATTTTTATATACGCTTCGTTCGTTTCATTAAAGACAAGCCATGGAAATTAATTGTTCAAATTACAACTGTCTCTTACAGCTGTATGAGTTTACTTAACGATTAATTTCCGTCAGTACATTGATTATTTTAGGAAAATAATCAATGTACTGACGGAAATTAATCTCTTCTCTATTAATCACTTTTTGCTTTAGTGTCGTAATTTAGTAATTTGACGCATATTTTCTAAAAATTCGTCTCCATTTGACACATATCGCTCAGTCGTTTTACAGTTATTTTACTTCTGATTTTGCATCACTTTCCAAATCAGTGATCTTCATTTTCTTTCTAATAAGGTTGATGTTGGGTTGCTGTCACTGACAAGTCTGTCAAAGTCATTGTGATCTTAATTCTCGTTACAATAAGGTTGCTGTTAGGTTGTTGTTGGTCGACGTAAAATGACTGAAACGATTGTGCAGTCCCTTCACTCCCAACCTCTGACAGCAACCTACAAGTAACCTTAGGGCCCAAGCAAACACGCTACTTTTAGCATCGGCGATCGGCGATATAGCTGCTTTTTAGAAGCTAAATGCAGCGAGCAAGCATTCCACACCGCACACTTAAAACTCCAAACGCGGCGCTTCAGTCGCTTTTCGGAAGCTCGACACAGCGGCTGAACACTACACTCGCACACATTTGGATGCCGGTCGCAGTGATTTGGCATCTGCGCCAGAATCGGAGCAGTCGCTAAAACGCGCGATTCCGATACCTACTGCGTCCGAACGCAGGAAGTCGCGAAATCGCGATGCAGCATCAGAGCAGTCGCTAAAACGTGCGATTACGATACAGCGTCGGAACGCGGAGAGTCGCCAAAACGCGATGCAGCATCGATACAGCTGCAAAATCGCCGATCGCCGATGCTAAAAGCAGCGTGTGTGCTTTGGCCCTTATTGCAACGAGAATAAAGATCCTTGATGTTGACAGTGATATAAAGTCAGAGGTAAAACTACGAAAGGACTGCAGATTCAAAACTTATATATTTTTCGGAGTGAGTTTCCTCCTTAGCTTTTAGGTTAACATGTCTTCTGTTTATTTGCAGTGGGACACCGCTGATCTTCGTACTCCATCGGTATCAGATGGCAGCACAACCGTACCGGATTTACCTGGTTTGAGTTTTTTCAGATTAATAAGGCACGGAAAAATAAGAATTACGATTGATGCTGATGTCATATGACAGTTTTGTTTATTTTTGAATTATTTTAATTTGCTAGACTAAAATGACAGCTGCAATCGACCTTTTTCTGTCAACATGTCATTATTTAGTAGGTATATATTATTAGCTGTCATTTTGGTCTACGAATTAAATTAGAAGTGTTGGACGCCCCCCAGCTAGATGGACGGACGACCTAAAGGTGGCTGGGACAGACTGGATGCCGGAAGGCGGAAGACAGTGTTGTGGCGCAGCCTGGGAGAGGCCTATGTCCAGCAGTGGACTGCAATAGGCTGATTTGATTGATTGATTGAAATTAAAAATTAGTTTATTGTAGGCCTACTAATATTTTTTGCACAGATTTTTATTCCCTCTGCAGTAGAAGGACAGATTTGCATAAAGGCATATTATAATTTTTGAAACTCCATTGGCTAAGCAACTGATAACAAAATATGAAGTATTTTACGGCGATGGAACATTTAAGATAACATCGACACCCTTTTATCAGCTTTATACCTTGCACGTAGACGTTACAAACACGAAGACACTGTCAGTTTTGTACCCCTTCTTAACATTCTGTTACTAAACAAATCAGAAACTACAGTAAAACGGGGCTACTTTGAACAGGCGGGGCTACTTTGAACAGGCGGGGCTACTTTGACAAGGCCGATCACAACGCTATGACGCGTTCCCCACACCCCGCGCCTCGCGCAATATTACTCGAGGTCACCCACACTTGCTGAGCACACGTGAAAACCGATTTTGGCGCTCTGTTAAAGTAGTTCCAACATCTGTCAAAGTAACCCTGGAAGTCAAAGTAGCCCCGTTTTGCGGTACGTATAGAAGACTCTTTTTAATACTTAGAGACCAATTTAAAATGAATATTACAGTCTACAAATGTGATTTCGAATTGGCAACCATAATTGCTGTCAAATATGTTTATCCTATCCTATTATATTAGCCTTATTAATAGGATTTGTATCTTTTTTGACGACGACAGTATATATTATCTGCCTTTATGCCAATCTGTATTTCTACTGCTAATCTGGGATTTTGCTATTCCGGGATTTTTCTTATCTGTCCTTCTGCTGCAGAGGGTTTTTATTTCAGTACCTCTAATACAGGACGTAGAAATATTTTATAATTTTTTAACCCAAAGGGCGTAGTCTACGCCGCGCTCTGGACCAGAAAGTCCGGAACCTTCGAACGATGTTATCGGTCGATGAGGATATTACTACGGAGTTGGATAAGGTTGTATGTCGGCTGATGAAGTTGGCGCTACATTCCAGTTCGGGAAGACAGACTCCCCCCCCTGCTAGGTGGATGCAGTGCAAGTTGCTAGATCTCCTCACCCTCACTGAAAAGGCTATAAGCAGACGCAAGAAGTGTCTCATCGGGAGCATTCCTATGATAGTTGGTACGTTATATTCTGGCCGACGACAGAATACGGTCCCGACACCTAAGGGGCAATTCTCGTTATTTTAACCCATTCGCTACGGCGATAAAAATTACGATTGTTAGTCAAGTGCTGAACGGTTTTCGTCGCGAACGTCGATGGGCGTCCTTCGCACCTTATTAGGATAATTTGGAACGCCGATTATATATATATATATACAACATTATTTTTAGTATATGCGAAACCCGAAACACGTGTCTAGTATTTTTATGTAAAGAATCTATGTACAAAATTTCAAAACTGTATCATGAATAATCACCAAGTTATAAGCTTGTTATGTTACCTGTTTGTCCGTCCGAAATCATACTCACCCACTCACCGCGTGCCTAAACGTACCGCGCGGCGATTGTATTGTAATTAACTGGTGATAACATTTTCCATCACACTTGCAGGCTTTGGACTGTCGTAATGGTCAAGTGTAGGTAGTTATTATAATGTACTTTATTCGTAAATAAATGCAGCCGTAAGCTACGAATAAGTAATTACTTATTCGTAAGCCGTAAGTGATACAATGTAGTCAATGCGATTTGTTGCACCTTATGTCAACCAAGTTCAAAGTGGATGAAAAGTGTTAAACATCGCATTACTTAACCACAGCAGGCTGTAGGTACAAATAATAACTTTCTACAATTAACCATCTTGGCGTGTTTAAAAATGTTAATCATCACGGCAAAGCATTGTGTTCCACGGACCACGATACTCTGATGTACGTACCATTTCTGTGTACTGGACGTTGGTGTATGAGAAAGTTACACGACACTTTTTACATACGATAGGTAAGTACACGATCAACCGAAACAAAACTGTATGGCCCGCGGCGCGGCGGCCGCGCGCTCGCGATTAAATGCAGTTGGACGCGCGCGCGCCAGTCTGCAGTACCCGGGCGACTGAAGGGGTTGCTTCACCCCCGCCCCGCTCGCCCCGCTCGCTGTGCGCGGGCGCCGCGCCTATTGTGTATGGGTATGGTAGAAAACTACCTAGGTACTAATGTCGCTCGGTGGCCAAGATTTAACCTTTTTTAAATATTTTTGGGCCAAAATATAACATGGGGTAAAAATTATTGGAATCGATTCAGTTACTTATTCTAAACAAACTATATTCAGGTTTCGCATATACTAAAAATAATGTTGTATATATATTATTTATATATTAGTATTGAAAAAACAATGTGTATATATTGCAAGTATAATTTTTTGTGACTTGTTTTTGCCAAGATAAAAGCAATTAAAAAAAAACACCGATGGGCGTATTTTGCACCTAAATATTAAATCAAAAAACGCCGAAAGGCGTCCGCCGCAGCGAATGGATTAAAAACGTTCACAGTCTGATCTCAGCCTGAATCTGTCAAAAAAATACCTCTTAATTTCCCTACATTTTGACAAGTTTTTGACATTAGTGTGTCGCCGAGACGAGACTGTGACTAGATTTTGAACGCTTTTAACTACGGGAATTGGCCTTCTGTTACTTGGACACAATTAGGAACTTATTAAGTTTAAATTCGTTAAAGATTTATTATTAAATGACAATTATTCATTTGAGACTGCCTTGTTGGTCTAGTGGTGGCAAGTGCTACTGCTGAGCATGAGGTCTTTGGTTCGATTCCCAGGTAGGGCAAAGTGTTATTGGGTTTTTCTATATGGTATTTCTCAGTAAGAGCCCGGAGTCTAGATTTGCGTCCGGTTGTGGGCAATATGCGCCCCCAATTACACTAAACATAACTGGCGAAATGTATGTGTAGGTGCTACAGGTACACCTCTGCCTAACCCATAAGGGAAAAAAGGCGTGATGTTACGGTATGTTACGTATTCTTTTCTAGTCAGCGTTTGCAGTCCGTTCATACATAGCTCAGACACCAATCTACATGGTCGTCACATGACCTGACCAAGATTTTGTCTGGACTTTAAGAGACTGTGACCTCTAAGTTTGTTTCGGCCTTTCTTCTTAGAATAGTCAGATAGAAAACACGGACATCATCTAGTTTAAAAAAAGTAAGTAATTAAAAAAAATTAAAAAACCCGACTGCAACCTTATACTAAAACTAACTGAAAAGCTAAAAACAAGCCCATTTCAAATTAAATAAAAGTTGGAAGCAGGCGGGACCCATTTGAGTTTGAAACTACTAATGGTATGGGCCCCGCCTGCTTCCAACTTTTATTTAGTAGTGGAAACGTATTCCACCGATATTTCTTTAATTTTCAGATAAGCAGCCAGATGCTGTGCTGGCGCAAGATACTAGAGTGTGAGTTCTATTTTCAAAATACTTACAGGTAGAAAACATGACATAGGAAACTTATTACAATGATATTTTGTTACGCAGTGGTAACATTTTCGTAAAATGAACTGAACGCTCATCAAAATCATTGAAACTGTGCACCCTAATTGTGAAACACGCTTTTAATCACGATTCGAGGTTTTGAAAGAAATTCGTAATCCATTGCTTCATAGGTTTGAAAAACTCGTCTCCTCAACAACCTAGGTATAACGCAATGAATTTGGCTGAACTGTTAAAATTAAAGGAATTGCGATCAATTGTCATTTTATATGCGTTACGCAATTACCCCGCGGGCCACATTGAGGCTAATACCACGCGGGTCGCGACTGCGCGTATATTAATCTATGACTGCGCGTCTCTATTGTTACATTAGGTCACTCAGCTATTCGTGCCAATTTGAACACCTCCACACAAGTTAGTTAACACATTGGGAGCGCGCGTCTTCCGTCCTGCGTCCTGCGCGGGATTCGCTTCAGTTTTGCCAGAGCTTCAAGAGGAAAACTAACATTTTGCCCATTTTACAGACCTAACAATAGCGGTTTTGAGATTACAATGCGATGCAAAAGTAAGCAAGCTTTCAGCAACCATTTAAAAAGAAAAGAGAGCTTCTCTGTGGACTCTATTTAGATCTTAGGTACTCACCATTAAAAAAATAGAAATAATTTAATATCGTTTCTGTCTTCAGGAAGGAAATTGTTGAAAAGTATCGTCATCTTATTCAGCCATTAAGTAAGTTACTAACAAAGTTAAAGTAACTCATGTTTGGCCAATGGGATTTGGGTTAAACGATTATTTTTACAGAGCACACGACGAACACTGATGATAACAACGATGTTGTAACTGACGTGGATATTGACGACGAATTCCTCAGTTCAACCAGTAACGAGTATTCGAAAGGCATGTAAACTGGGCAGATAAACTGTAATTTTTGTAGACTACCTATTTTTTTTTTACTAGGACCGAAAGGACTCGCAGAAGACAGAATTGTGTGGAAAAGGGTGAGCGAGGCCTTTGCCCTGTAGTGGGACAATACAAGCTAGTTAGATAGGTTATGATCAAATGAATTAAAGTAAACAAAACAAAAGGAGTATGTAGATCGTAGAAGGTGGCGTTCTGCAGTTTCTGCTTACCCCCATGGAAAAGGCATGAGATTATGTACAGTCACCAAAAGGGATAAGTCACCAGGGTCGTCGGATATAGTTGAAGTTTAGTAAGAAACCGATGGATGTTTTTGAATGAAATTTAACTTAATAAATGAACTATTTATTTCCTATTAATTAAATTAAATTTTATTCAAAAACATCCACCTGTTTCTTAACAAACTTCATCCATATCCGACAACCCTGGTTACTTATCTACTTTGGTAACCGTACGTATGTTTACATTTCTAAAATCCCCATGCCATTCTGATGATAAAACATTTTCAGAAAACGAATTCATTGTGGGAATGTCCCCTAGGATAGTTATTCCTCGGCCCGTGTTCATCACGGAGTCATTCTGCACGGAAGAGGCATTCAAAACTTCAGAACCAACTCCAGATGCAAATCCATTGGAAAGAACTGAAGCATGGCTAGCCGAAGACGTTAAAGTGGAACCTTATCCGAAACACGAAATTAATTACGAGGATATTAGTTCTGGCGATACTGATCATAGCAGTTCTAAGGTCAGACACAAACACAAGAAATCTATCAAAAAACGCAAGACGAGTATAAAGAATATTCGAGAATCAGCCTCAGAACCGAAGACATCTGTAAGCAAAACTTCGTGCAAGTTCAAACGTGAATTTAAAAAGAATAGTAAAACTCTGATTAAGAATGTGGCAAGAATGAAGGATAGTAACACCACTATGGTTGTAAATTTTGAAGGTGTATATTTGCCTGCTGAGTACGACAACTGTGTGGTTGATTCGGAGAGAATAGATACTGGGAATCCAATTTTTAATGTGGCGGCATCCAAACCGGCAAGTTATCTTTTAACCCTTCGTATGCTTAAACGTGGATCCACGCGAGACACAATGGCTTTTTAATTGTGTCTGTAATTACGGCATTCAACCGGTTAAACTAAGTTAGGTATTCACCATCATCGTCATCAGCCTACAGCAGTCCGCTGCTGGACATAGGCCTCTCCAATTGCACGCCATATAGCTCGATACTCGGTAACTCTCATCAAGTTAGGTGCTGACATTTCTAATTTTTATGCTTTCAGATTCCAGAAAGTTTTGTAGTAACAAAGGTAAAAAGTAAAGCGGACAAAGGTACCGAGTCGTCTGATGGAACAAACAATGCTGAAATGATCAGCATTCCTAGTTGCATTTCTGCTACTGAAGAAAGTTTTCATATTGATATTATTACGCAAGACTATGAGGAAACTATAGCTCTGCGTAGAGCTATAGGAACTGACACAAACGTAGTGCCAGAAATGATAAGCAAGCTTAATGACGATCATTTGAATAATGATTTTGATAAACAATTATGTACTAAGCATGAAATTGGCACAGAAAATGTGCAGTCGCAAACAATTTTTCTTAACGGTACCTATCTACAATTTGTATCGTATATAACTACTGTGCATTTTAATGAATAGTGGAACCATTTTAAATGAAATCAATTTTCTCCTTTAGATATAAACGAACCCAGTACATCAAAAGGAATTCGTCACAATATAAACACGGATGTACAATGTGGCCCCGACTCTCTTGCAGCTTATCCGCCGTTAACTCCATGTACATCCGTAGTCAAGATGCCTCAGGTATTTTCTACGGGTACTAAAATGAATGATGTAGGTGCTGACAGTAAAGTAAAAGGGACGGATTTTGGCACATCTACACAAGAAACTAATAATTTCAAAACGATAACACCAAGATTGAGGCGAGTTGGAATCAAAATAAAAGATTCCGACGTTAATTTATGCAGTCAAACTGAATGTTCTACTATGACCATACTGGACTCCGTGCCTCAAAGTCCAAAAACGTGTGCAACAGATCATAGCTTACCAGTAGGTAGTGTAGTGTCATTCAATGGAACAAAACTAATTAAGCCTATACTAAGTGCTTTGAAAATCGATTCTGGTTCAGAATTTTGTGCACCAAGTGTCGCCAGCACGACAAAGACGTGCGCTGATTGCATGACTGAATTTAAAACTGCAAGTAATGGTTTGATGGAGACTTTTGAGAGCAAAGTAGTGTCAAGAATGGACTTGCCTACTAGAATATCAAAACTATCCTGTGTTGCTGTTCATGTCCACAGTTACAAAGATAAACAAGTTTCTGAGGATGTCGTCTACCAAGGCGCGTGGCAGCAATATAAGCCAAAAGCTAATACACGGATGAAGACTTTAAATTTTTCGACGTTGAGAAGAAGTAACGAAGCGGTTACTAGGAAAACTAAAGAACTTGCAAAGGAGAAGAAAGTTAATTCCAAGGAAAAGCTTTATAGAAAAAGACAAGAGAAAAAACAAATGGTGGCGGGGCCTATGAAACCTACGCAAATTCGAAATGCCAAGCTACGTAAAGTAAGTCAGGAAGAGAAGAGTGTCGAGGTTAAGAAGCCTCGTGCTTCTAAAAGTTTTACTAAAATTTCAAACAAAACTAAGGGCATTCCTAGGCTCATAAAAACTACTACCAAGGTAATGAAAACAACAATATTAAGATATGAAACCATAGTTTTCACTATTAAAATTTGTTTAAATATTACAGGTGGCATCAAAACACTCAATAAGGTATTATTTATTTTGAGTTACGTGCGATATTGAAATTAACGAATATTGTAACATTTTTCTTTTTCTAGTGCAAATACATCCAAAAATGCAAAATCTACGTTTACTATTAGAAGATCTGGAATGTTAGCCAATGTTACCGCTAACAAAAAAGAAATCGATAAACCGCAGAAGCCCAAGAAAAGTTATATACCTTTATATTTAAAGAGAACTTTACAGAAAGATGTACTTAACAAAAGCTTAGATTCTGCTTCTGACGCCATGACACTTCTTTCTGCTTCTGACACTATAGATACATTAGTCAACAAAATTACTCCCCTGGTGATATCGAATACAGAAGAGATCAGGAATGATTTACTCAGATTTAGTGATGACTTGCGTGTGAATATTAGATACGTCGTTTGCCGTAACGACATGGAAGACAAGATTAAATCACCGGACGAACAGACTTGCGAAACTAGTAAAGATTTTAATAAGAATGCCGCAAGGCAGTTGGACATGCTTAGGCGTACGCATAGTCCAAGTTATTCCATGAATAGTTCTACTTGTTCTTCCCCGAACAGCGTTGCTACAGTTAAGGCTGCTTCCACACGAACTAAAGTTACGACCAAGAGACAGGCTTTTAGGGTTAATGTGACTAACAGCGAATCAGATAATTGCTCACCACCAAAGACTAAAAAAGTTGTCAAAAGGTATAAGACTGCAAAAAAGACGGAAAACAAAGATATTGGCAATAAAGAAAATATTCCGGAGTCCACAAAGAACTTTGTTAATAAAGATAAAGAAAACATAATTAAGCCTCCGCTTACGGGTAGACCCAAAAGTATATGTATAACACAAGTAGAAACGGAATGTTCGTCACCGCGTTTAGCGCGGCAAAAGGCACAAATATCAAACAAACCTAATGTGAAAATATCTTCACGAAAAGATAGTGACGAGAGGCGAAGAGCAATTACCCCATCAGTTTCGAAGAAGAGGTCACCAAAATCTGACACTTCTTCAATTTATGACGACTTTATTCAAAGTGAATCGGAATCTTTTAAGACTTTGGATTCTACGAATATGGTTTATGTGTTGGGACCACAAGAGAATTATGAAGATCTTACGAAGACACGTAATATCTCACGTAAATCATCGGCAGAGTTTGCTGTTAAAAGCAACCACAATATGATGGATCAGTTGGTCCATCAGTCGAGTTTACATAGTGACGTCAGCCGCCGCCGTATTCTGGATTCCATGAGACATATATTAGAAGAAACGCTTGATCGAATTATTATTCCACATGGAAATGTACGTCGCTTAAGTTCTCAGCATACAGTAATATTCAGTAATGATGATAATCAGAAAGTTAACCTTTATAGAATTACTTCGCCAGAAATTGAAACAAGCGTTGGTCTTGTCAAAACTTGTCAGAGCGACATAAAAAATTCTTTGCATCGAACGTTTGATTCGGTACTCCGCGACGAATCCACGTTCAGTTTAAATGACACCAGGTTATCAGTTACTGATTCGGATTTAGTTTCATTTAAATCCATCATATCAGACTCAAAACATTCGGAGTACTATTTGGCTGATAACGAATTGAATACCTCTCAAGAACTTGACGAGATACAGATGGACAATACGACTTTAGTGCAGGATATATTTGAACGAAAGGAACCGCATTTGACCCAGGTACTTTTAGGAATACTACATAAAATACTCTTAAAACAACCTTCAAGGGTCTTTCGAAGGCAACCCCAACCGGTCTGTCAATTGTGATTGGCGTTGCTGCTTCGGTTTGCGTCGCCTTCAGAAGAGCATCATTAGATATATACAAATACCTAGACTACTCCTTCAAAAAATTACCAGGAAAAGATCAATAATACACAAAATGTTAGTTATTCATCCAAATTTATTTTATCGCCTTCAAAATATGCTCCTTCAGAAACCATACACTTAGGCCAATGAATAATCCAAAAATCAAAACATTTTTTAAACGCTTTTTCCCGAATTGAGTTTAGTTCTCGCCGCGAATTCTCCTTTATATCTTCTAACGAATTAAAACGGGTGCCACGAAGTGGTAATTTGAGTTTAGGAACAAGAAAGAAGTCGGCTGGAGCCATATCTGGTGAATAAGGTGGTTGTTCGATGGTATTTGTTGAGTTTTTGGTCAAAAATTCGTTCACAATGATAGCCTTGTGCAAAGGCGCATTACCGTGGTGCAAAATTCAACAATTTTCTTTCCACAAGTCTGGCCTTTTTCTTAGAATTTGCTCTCTTAAACATAACGCTCAAATAATATAGTTTATTTACTCGCTCTAGCACATGCTAGAACAAGTCAATCATATTATAGGTACTAATTATATTACTACTATATACTAATTATATACATTAAAACCGAATACATCCCGAGAACAGCCAAACACATCCGAAGCGGTGTCGTTAAGGTAACAGTGGCGCGAATTCAATGGTTTTTTCCCATCTCAAAAAATGCTTGACGCGCCTAAAGAAGTTTTCAATTCAAAAATAAAAAATTGAATTTGGAACCATAAACAAATCATTCATTCATACTTTTTTGACTGAATGGAAATTACAGACTACTCCGGGTACTCTTGCGAATCAAGCATTCAGTGGATTTTCGCTTGAAGCTGCGCTAGTGGCTGGTGATCAACCAAACCCGATCGCTATCGTCGACTCTGAGACCGGTAGTATGGCGGTGGAAATTAACAGGCAAGCTGTAAGTACGCTCTTTTTTTTACATCTAAGGATGTATACGGCCTAGTTTCTTTATGGTACGGCGCGCTAGCCGCACCGCAGAGATTTTGTGCCTCTTTTACAATAGAAATCGCAAGAGACGATTATCATCATCATCATCATCAGCCTATAATGTTCCCACTGCTGGGACACAGGCCTCCTCTCTGTGAGAGGGAGTGGGCCGTAATCTACCACGCGGGCCCAGTGCGGGTTGGTAGATGTCACATGTCTTTGAATTTTTGGTTCTAGGACATGCCGGTTTCCTCACGATGTTTTCCTTCACCGTTTTGGGAGCAGTGGTGATGAAATAATTTACACAAAGTAAAGCGCCTGTCTGGGTTCGAACCTACGACCTACAACTCGTAAGTCGCGGCCGATACCACTGGGCCACCACTGCTCTCATTAAGAATATAATATTATCTAGCTAGTGCATGGCTGGCGGGCGACTATGACGCATGAGACTAAAAGAGATGAACAGAGGGATGAATATAAATGCGGATGGATGGAAAAGATGGATGGATTGTGTGAGGAATGATATGAAAGACAAGAGAGTGAATGCTAGTGTGGCGGTTGACAGAGTAGAATGGAAGAAGAAAACGTCTGCATTGACCCCAAGTAATATGGGCCAAGGCCAAGAAGACGATTTTGATGGCTGGCAGGATTGAAATATTATTTCGTGGTCTGATATCGCTCCCAATATGGCTTACTATTAAGGTCATGAAATGATGAACGTTATTGGTTTTTTCCAGACGTCAGAAGAATTATTCATATCGGGCAGATCATCAGACAGTTACGAATCCTGTGTCGTAGATGAAGATGTCGTTGTCCCCAACTGGTTGTTTCAACTGATCAGTCAGCAACAGACTGTAAGTTCTTCATGTCAAACTGTCTAAACCCCGATTGTTTTTTTTTTCTGATCTTTAAATTGTTTTTCATTGTGATTCTAAAAGCTAGTGTTGGCAGTCCATCTCCTCTTCCCTTGATTTTATGCTGAATGGAGCGCCTAGAACGTTTTGGTTTTTTTTCAGGTACTCCATTAAGCATAAAGAAATGTAAAACGCGGGAAACAGTAGCTACGATCCTTCACACCCCTTTACTTCTAGCTGATACTGTGTAGGTACATGCGCTTTGGTTGCGAGCACTGTACACTAAATTTTAAAGCTTTAATTAGGTGGAAGAAGACCAGGAGGAGCCCGTGCTTCTTGGTCCTGACGCTGCGCCTCTTGATGAACCGCTGTATGATGCGAATGGAAACATGGTAGAACCCCTCTTGCTTGGTGTGGCCGCTGGTGCAGGTGACGGACGAGGCATGCATAGTGACCACTCGCAGGATAGTTCAGGGAGAGGGACATCAGTTAGTTCCACTGATACCTCCTCCGGACTGCAGAGCGAGGTCAGCGTAAGTAGTCTTGTTCGTTGTGCTTGCTTTTTCTTCAGGTTTTTAGTGTTATCAGAAATAAAATGAACTATCCAAAGATTTATTATAAGACTGTTCACTCAGGAGTATGTGACTGTAAGGTAGATGTAACATGATGAAACTGCAATAGAACGATGATGTGACCTTCAAGGTTTAACTTTTGGAGTTATTTCGGTCTTTTTGGAAAAGAGGTTGGTTTCTCATTTTCTAATTTTCTTGTACAGACTGTCTTAATTGACCCTTCAACCCAGTTTGAACTGCTTCGGGATCCTATGACCAGTTCCGCGGTGATGCCGATTGACCACCACCACTCGATAGATCGCACTTATGGAATTGCAGGTAGAGCATTTTCTCGAAATTATAATAATTATGGTTTACTGGAAAATCTCAGTAGCAGTCCGCAGTCACGAATAGTTCCCGGTTGATGGCAACAGGCTCGCCCCCTACTACATTGGATTTAAAAAAAAACAAACAAATGCAGTATGAACATCTATTTATTAAAATACTAGCGGCGCCCCGCGGTTTCACCCGCGTAAATGTCGATCCTGTGGGAATAGCGAGATAAAAAGTAGCCTATATGTTAATTCAGAGTGTCAGCTACCTCCACACAAAATGTTATCAAAATTGGCCCAGCCGTTTGAGCGTGAAGAAGTAACAAACATATAAACACACACACTCACTCACTTTTGCCTTTACAAAATTATAGTGTGATATATATAAAAAGTCGGCGTGGTTCCACTGTGACTTTGAGCTGGCTTATTGTAGGAGTTTTAATAAAACGCAAGGCCAGCTCGTACTGCACACTGCCGTGCCTACTGCACTAAATATCGTGATCACTGGGCCTTCCTTTTCTTGTTGGCGTCCCGTTGACGGTGGTGGTGGACAGACGGCCTAAGGCTACTTGGCCTAAAACTTCAGAAATACTTGATTTATGAAAGTTTTGAAACAAACTTCTGTTACAGATAACGCCAGTATACTGACTAGCTCTCGCGACGTCCGAATGAGGACGATAAACGGGGCTAGTGATGTTGACGCAGATATCAGCTCCATCGATACCGACGCCCCAGATCTTTCTGATAACTGAACATCTTGTCACACACTGTATAAAGTCGTAGTGTCTTGTTTGAGTTGATAAATCGTTGGGTTATGGGGAGGAAACTGAATAAGCTGAGTTTTGATTTTCCGGTTTTTGCCCTTTCCATTAGCTGCCTAGCTGGGAAAAAAATTGCCTGTTAGGAAATATTTCCAACTCTTGTTATCTGACTGATATATATTCAATAATATTTTTTTAAACCAGTTTTCTCAGCTATGCGCCTACGACTTATCGTACAGTGTGTTGAGGATTAAGTGATTCGAGTTTAGAGGAGAAATGGTTAATTTTGAGGCAATGGGCGAAATTCTACATCTTGGAAATTATAGCTGTAATATATTATGTGCGCCGCCTCGGCGCTTTGTGGATATTGAAGTTTTATAAATTATTTGTTACTTTGGTTCTGAGTGGTTTTATTTTTCTGTTTTATGCTAGATTTCTTACGTTAAGCTATCAGCGAGTAATGTACTCGTATTGTCACCGTCCAAGTTATCCATTTTAGGCCGCAATATTAATTACGTGGGCGCTCACAATGGGTCTTATTAGAAGGCTAAAAGTCACCCAAAGAGTAATGGAGAGAGCTATGCTTGGAGTTTCCCTGCGTGATTGAATTAGAAATGAGGAGAACCAACCGACATAGCCCGAAGAGTTGCCAAATTTAAGTGGCAGTGGGCAGGGCAATGTGTGGGGTGTGTGGGGGTGTGTGTGTGTGTGTGTGTGTGGGTGGGCACATTGCTCGCAGAACAGATGGCCGATGGGGCCGAAAGGTTCGTGAGCATCAAGATGGAGGGACCAAACCTCCAATGTCTGTCCTACATATCTGAAAAATTAATACCATTAATCTACTATTTGCTACCTTTGCTATAATTTTAGCTACCTCATCATACACATAATATTTTAACAAAATGCTTGGTCCCTCCATCATGATATCAAGATGGAGGGACCAAACTGATAGACTGCTCCCTGGAATATTCTACCTACTTAGTGTTATAGTACCTTAATTCTACCTTAATATTATTGATTTTGGCTGCCCGAAATATATATCGTTTTAAAGATATCGATTATATAAGTTGGTCCCTCCAAATTGACGATTCAATTGTTTAGTGCAACTGGTAAATGGTCGGTTTATTTTCGATCTTCGAAGGATACATATTTAATACCTATTTACTACCTTCTAATCGTGCAAAATTTCTTACGATAAAGTTTATTTTAAACTAGCCAAACAAAAATAAAGAAATAAGTAGGTACAACGTACAAATTTTGACAAAATTTTGACATATGACCATTGATATATATGCATGGAATTATTATGTACTACGGTTGTACGTAGTACATAATAATTCCATGTATATATGTCAATGCATATGACACACCAGTTGACTCGACGGGGTGTTGTGGATTACGTCATGATAATCAGGAATAGCTAATATAAAATGTATCTTTAGTTTTTAATTATTACTATTTATTGGTTTATTTTATTTTATTCTCGTAATACTGGTAAACAAAGAAAAATATTGAATGATATTGATATTGGGTTAACCCGCCGGCACCAAGGCTGTGCCGCCGGGTCAGCGGCTTTGGTGTGTAGACCGCTTATGGAATATAATTATTTTAAATGTGGCTAAAGTTTGTTTTTGTTTTCGGCTTGGTGCCGGCGGGTTAACCCGGCGGCTTCAGAATGTCCAAGCCGAACGACTTTGCCGGCGGCACGACAGCCGCGGCATGTGGTGTTCTAGTAATTGTCACTACTCTATGAAAGCCGGCGGGCAACTGACTGAGTGAGTGGAGAGGGATGCCGTCGGCATCGGCATGCTGCCCCGCCGGCTTGCCCGCGCGGGCGCAAACCGGCGGCATGATTGTACAAAATAAGGCCGGCGGGTTGGGCCGGCGATCCGTGCCGCCGGGTCAGCGGCTTTGGTGTGTAGACCGCTTAACGCAGGCCATCGCTCAGATTCAGCCGGATCTATGCAGTAGAGTAATTGAAAATTGGACCTTTCGGATCCGTGCCACCGTTCGAAGCCGCGGTGGAAATTTAAACGATGTCATATTTCATAAATAATGGCATAAATAAGCCTTTACAATAAAAAAAATAATTTATTTAATATCTCACATACAGCTTGTTTTTATTTAATTTCAACATCGACCCGTCCTTGTTGAAAGACCCTTTATTAAATACTTTGAGATTTTATTATAATTTTAGCTGTAGCTCCATAAAATTGAGACAGAAAATATTATAAACATAATAATGGCGGGACCAACTCTTGTAATTGAAAGATTCTACCGCGTATATTTAGTACCCATTTAGTACTATTTTGTACCTGTCCTTAAATTTTTGTACCTCAAACGGCATGAACGGTATGATCCTTCATAAAAGGAAGGACTGTTTGGGCTCCATTGCAATGGCCCACGTTAATTTCAAACGCCAGAACCAATCCCAAGAATTATGAAACTATAATGCTACAAAATGCCGACATTTTAGACTGGAAAAGTTTTGCAGATCTCTATTTACCAAAATCTAT
The DNA here is from genome assembly GCA_947508005.1 of Amphipoea lucens. Classification (NCBI taxonomy): domain Eukaryota; kingdom Metazoa; phylum Arthropoda; class Insecta; order Lepidoptera; family Noctuidae; genus Amphipoea; species Amphipoea lucens. Next base: position 17,956,901 of record OX382359.1, on the reverse strand, counting down.
TAAAATTCCAGTTACCAAGCTAAGATCAGCTAGCTTCCAAAGACTTGATCCAAAAAAAAATCTGTTGAATTACGGGTTTTGTACTGATTCCGAAAACCAATGCGTGGATCTGAGCTTTTTAATAAGATCTCGACAAAGTCGACAGCGTCTCCAGGCACCCACGGCAGCATACTCGGCAAAAATATCTATTGCTAAACCAAAGTACATGGACCTGAAAAAAATGTGTGACAAGGGTATAATTCCTGCACAATATGCACAGGAATATCTTGCCTTACCTTATGATAGCAATACAAGAGACTTACTACCGGAGGAAAGTGAGGACGAATGATTATTATTCATGTAGGTAAATCAAAATTGTTTAATGAATGAATCAGATGAATCAGATATTTTCCTTCGTAACACCGGGATCTAAGCCAACCAGCCGCAGGTCCACCTTCTAGCTCGTCCGTTGCACGACTGGCTTCCCCCCGCGCGGGAAGCCAGACTCTCATTATTATTACCTGGCCAAGTACGGTCAAGTGAAGCTTACGCCACATTAATCAGTGTTATACGCCGGACACTCCTTATTTACTTATTTATAAACAAAATAACGTAGTTATAACCAATACACGTTTTTTTTGTAAGAGGACAACTCATTTCCTTTCGATATAATTATAATTTATATTGATGTATCAAAGGGAAAATGCGACATCGACCATTTTGTACCGGAAAATGGCAAACGGACGCGTTATATGAATCAGAAGAACACACTTCAAATATTTTTATTTTGTACCTAGACAGCAAGTATTTAAAAAATATCATTTGTCCTAGTAAGGTATAAAGCTAAACTGTACAAAAAAAAAATTTACATGCCGTTTTGTTAGTTGGTTACAGAAATATACCCATAGACATCGAAAATTTTGTCCCTGAAGAACTACCCTAAACGCGTTGGCGATGTCAAGTGACACCGCCACGACGACCCCACCCCGGGTCACCGCGTCCCCCGTCGTGAGGGCTCTCATGCGCATAATGGCGTCCACTGTCGAGCGCCCCTTGCGGAAGCAAAACTGGCTATCCGCAAGATCCGGCCCCGTCCTCACTAGGTGCCCGACGAGGCGGCCTACAATCACTCTCTCAAAGAGCTTGCTGACCTCGTCGAGCAGCACTATGGGCCGGTATGCGGACGGAGAGTCCGCAGGGCGCCTTGGCTTCTGAATGAGGACCAGCTTCCCCCGTCTTTCAACGGAGTGGAAACTGGCCCCTCTCCATACATGCGCTTAAGAGCGCCTCTAGTCGAGGCCCGAGAACCCTCGAGGCCAGGACCCAGACTATACCCGGCATGCCGTCGGGTCCTGGGGCGGTATTTTTGGCTTTCAGCCTGCCTACCGCCACTCTCAGATCTACCCCGGTCACTTCAGGGATGTCGTCGTCGTCGTCTTCGTGGTCCGCTTCGGGCACCGCAAGTGGCGGAGCCATGGGCGGGGGAGTATGCTCCCCCCGTGAAGGGAACAGAGTGCTCACAACCACCTCCACCAACTGGGGGCGGAGACTCTGCGTCAGCGGGGGGGCCCAGGTGCGGAGATTATTCCGCACCATTTTGTAAGGGCGCCCCCATGGATCTCTGTTCAGAGTCTTCACCATGTCTTCGCGGGCCGTATCCTTGGCCCGCTGGACAGCCTCTTGGAGGGCGGTCTTCGCCGCTCTGTACCCCTTTTACAGCTCCGCCTCCGTGGCTTTCGCATCCGGAGGGCGGATGCGGAGCCTGCGGTGCCTGGTGTACAGGTGTCGCGCGTCGACGCACGCCTTGCGAAGCGACTCCACCTCCTGCGACCACCAGTACACCTGACATCGGACGCATCCTGGCCGGACTCGGGGCATTGCCACGTCACATATCTCGGACATGGCCTCCTGGAGCCACTCCGCCTCATTGTCAATATCGGCAGGCCTGTCCGGTGATGACACCCAGGCCTGCACGATCGAGCCTTCCAGGAGGAGCTCCCGGTCCAGCTGCTTCAGCGCTCATCGCGGACCACTCGGGGCCTGTTGGACCAGCGCGCTAGAGGTCTGGGTGGAGACGCCGAACCGGATATACCGGTGGTCGGAGTAGGTCTCCACCTCCTCTATGACGCGCCAGTCACTGACACACTGTGACAGAGCGGGGCTGGCGAACGAGATGTCCACTACGGACTCACCCCGCATCCGCACACACGTAGGGACAGAACCGCGATTCCGATCCTATAAGGGTTCCGTTTTTCATTCGGACGTAGGGAACCATAAAAAGTTACACCCCTATCCACACTGTACGTGTATATACTTATTAAAATGATTATATTTAAAAAAAAAATTCATGATAAAATATACCAAAGAGTTTTTTTTCAGTCTCTACACTTTTTTTATTTTTTTTAAAATACCGATTATCGATTAGGCTTTATGACATTTTTTAATCGGAATAAGAAAATTGGGTGGATGGTCAGCACTAAGAAGCGTCACGTCGCAACACAATTTTTAGTAATTTTTATCAAGATTTGATCATGTAGTTTATGTATGAAAAATGGTAAAAGTAAGAATACAGATAGAATGACCATATCTTTATTTTTCCCTTTTGCATATTTTCATCAAGAGATTAGGTGGTTCATGTACAGACGCCAGCACATCAAGCTACCCGAAACTGTCAAATTTTCCCAGTCAACCTTGAACCTTATGTTTTAGCGATAAAGTTGAAAATCTATTAATAAAATTTGACAGATTGTAGTAGCTTGATGTGCTGGCGTCTGTACATAATTATATTCAGCGATTTTAAGGTGTCTACCTTTTGCATAAGGTGTAGTAATATCTATTTTATACAACTTTCGCAGTAGAATGACGCGGTTTTACCGACCTCAGCATATAGTTAAAGATATTTGCCACAAACTTATTTTACAAAATAGGCGCGGTAACAAATTTTTTTTAATAAATTCGAATGCTGAAAGTTAAAGTAAATTCCTGATTATCATGACGTAATTCACAACACCCCGTCGAGTCAACTGGTGTGTCATATGCATTGACATATATACATGGAATTATTATGTACTACGTACAACCGTAGTACATAATAATTCCATGCATATATATCAATGGTCATATGTCAAAATTTGTACGTTGTACCTACTTATTTCTTTATTTTTGTTTGGCTAGTTTAAAATAAACTTTATCGTAAGAAATTTTGCACGATTAGAAGGTAGTAAATAGGTATTAAATATGTATCCTTCGAAGATCGAAAATAAACCGACCATTTACCAGTTGCACTAAACAATTGAATCGTCAATTTGGAGGGACCAACTTATATAATCGATATCTTTAAAACGATATATATTTCGGGCAGCCAAAATCAATAATATTAAGGTAGAATTAAGGTACTATAACACTAAGTAGGTAGAATATTCCAGGGAGCAGTCTATCAGTTTGGTCCCTCCATCTTGATATCATGATGGAGGGACCAAGCATTTTGTTAAAATATTATGTGTATGATGAGGTAGCTAAAATTATAGCAAAGGTAGCAAATAGTAGATTAATGGTATTAATTTTTCAGATATGTAGGACAGACATTGGAGGTTTGGTCCCTCCATCTTGATGCTCACAAAGGTTCTGGAGTGGCGACCGCGTACCGGAAGACGTAGCGTTGGAAGGCCTCCCACAAGGTGTACCGACGACCTTGTGATGACCGCAGGAACCCGTTGCATGCGAGAAGCCGTCGGTGCTCCATGGAACAATAAGCACAGAACCGGTCCAAGAGGAGGTGCTTGGGGGAGGCCTATGTCCAGCAGTGGACTTTCGGTTGAAATGATGATGATGATTAATATAGCAGGCCGATGGTATGATTCATCATTATATATACGGCGCCACCCGTTTGCATACAGTCTGTATAATGCCTAAGGAAAATTGATGACCCTTCTGATGGCATTCTTCATTTCATGTTAGGGTAAACCATGATTATTAACCTTTTAACCGCTTACGTCGGATTAATCCGACAAATATTTTCGTGTCCATTCCGCCAGGGTCGTATATATACGACCAAATAACACATGTGCGTGTGGTGTGAGGGCCACTTTGTTAAAACTCCTTAAAAATGTGCTTAGGATTTAGTGAACATTCCCAAAGAATTGTGAAAGTTGGAATTAGATTTTGTGAAAATCAAATAACCGAGTTATGGACTCTAAAGTTGGGCCCTCAGTTCTCACATAGAGGATTGAGGGCCCACCTGAACCTGATTAACTATGGACACTACAGAAAAAGTCATTATGCCAAAATCTAAGCTAATGCCAAACAAAATTTGTGAAAACAAGATATTATCGCAAAACACTGTCCTTCTTTGTATATCTTCGTACAAAATGGGCCCTCAATTCTCATACACGTAAAAGTTTATTACGCAAATAAAATTAAATCATTAACTTACAGCTACTGTTTCAAATCCTATATGCTAGTAAATAAATTGTGAAAATTTGTGAAAGCAAGAACAGGTCACCACTTTTTGTTGTTTGAATGTTTATGACCTTGATAAAATTCGGGCCGTCAGTCCTCCATTTCTTTTGCTTTCGTTTTATTACGCTTATCGTATGAATGATAAGACAAATGCTAAATTGTCTCTTTTTGTGAAAAAAATTGTGCAACAAATTGGTGTCATTTGTTACAAATAAGAATTATGATAAAACTACAAATCCGAAATACCGAAATCAACTATTTTCGTATTGTGTATGTGAGTAGTGTGACAATATTTTACCCTCATTTTATATACTTTGTTAGTGGCGATTCTGAGTGATGCTTCAGTTCCTTCTGCTGTTGCAAAGTAATTATACCTGAGAAACTATTTTATTGATTACATATATGCACAATAGTTTTAATATTTATTGTAGTTACTAAACAATAGTTTATGATAGTGCAGCGGAAGTTGTAGGTGATAAAGCAGTTATAATGAAGAATAAAAATAATAATAATTTAATTTTTTTCCCCATCGCCGTATCTCTACGTTGACGTCGTGTTGGGGCTTGCGCGCTCCGAAGTCTAGGCCTGAGCCGGAAGAGTTTACTTTGCTGGAACTGGTCTAGGGTGAGGAGCCAGACCAAGAGAGATACAGAAACCCGAAGGGCAGCATGTGGCGAGTTGTTGGGCAGTAGCGACCCCACGGACCCTATCTCCCGGGAGAAGTCTTGTTTCTCACCTCTGGCTTGCCTTTGTTGACCGGCTGGAGTGAACAATGACGAGGAACAGAGCTCCCACCTCATTCTTGCCTTTGTTGGCCGGCTTGAGTGGAGATTCGCAAGAGCAAACGTGCTCGGAGGAAGGAAGTATTTCAGTAAGATGCTGGTAGGGATCTTGACCGTACTTCCGGGATTGTCCTGATAGCCGTGGAATACCTCTCCAGTCCTCATAAGCACTTCAGGACATGTTGCCCCCTTGTCGCTACGTCACTATGTGCTAGCGACCGTTTCCGGGGGCCCATTATTGAGTGTGCAAGTCACCCCCTGCTATTTTATCCGTGTATATATAAAACATTGATTAGGCAGGGGTCATAGTTCTTCCATAGTTATTGGTAACCAGTCCACTTTAGCCACCCAAACCCATAGTCCAACTTTTTATTTTTCCATATCCTGCAATAGTCCTACACCAACCGGGGGTTGTCCGTGGGTGCACTTGCATAGTGCATACAGGGATAATCGTCGGTTGGTGCCACATTTCATTAAAATTTCCTAAGGGGCCTCTGCGGGTTGGCTTCGGCCCCTCGTACGCCTTCCAAAGGACCGGGACCCTATGGTCCCGAGATATGTAAAATCAAACAATAATAATTTTTTAATACGCAAACACATCTTCGGTCAAGACACTCGCTCGTCTTCGGTCAAGATATCATACATTTAAGGTAAGTTTGTTTTGATACAAAGGTACTCATAATTTTATAAGTACCTAGTTGTTTAATAAAATTTCCTTTAAGTTGGACTGTAGCGCTGTGATAACTGTTCAAGAATAACTATTATATTTACATACTATAATTTATTACATTTAAGTTATTAGCATGAATGATCTACTAACTTTTCTATCTATCTATCTATTATCATAATAACGTTATTGTTGTTTTCCTAGGGAACAGCACTTTTTTTCGGGATGAAAGGTTCAGTGGTTTAGGCATGAAAAGCGTACAAAGATAATAAATAAATTATTTGATTATTGTCATTAGTTATTCCGGAACGAACGATATTTCAAGCAAAAATGATTTGGGTAACAGTATTTTTTTGTAATCATTTGATTTCCGAAATTATTTTTTTTAATCACGAAACTTGATTACGATCTTCCAACTTATTGATGACGGAAATTTTATTCAAAAAAGTAATTTAAAGATATTTTCCCAACAGTTACAACATAACCATGCCAAGAGGACGCATACCATCTGTTCCCATAGAAGAACAAGTATCATTATTTACAAAATATATCGCTGACCTGTAGGAAATAGACATTAAATATAACAATAAATAAATAAAACAATAATAAGCGAAAAACCGAAGAAAGTTTATTAACACCTATGACTCTACATTTATTTATCTTTACTGCAATCTAAAAGAAATTGTGGTCACCCTATTTCCTAATTCAGAGAATAAAAATAAAACTCGATTTTCTTATACAATAAAGGGTCTTTTAATTTCTTTCTGGTATTGAATTTGTTGCACAATTTTTTTCACAAAAAGAGACAATTTATCATTTGTCTTATCATTCATACGATAAGCGTAATAAAACGAAAGCAAAAGAAATGGAGGACTGAGGGCCCGAATTTTATCAAGGTCATAAACATTCAAACAACAAAAAGTGGTGACCTGTTCTTGCTTTCACAAATTTTCACAATTTATTTACTAGCATATAGGATTTGAAACAGTAGCTGTAAGTTAATGATTTAATTTTATTTGCGTAATAAACTTTTACGTGTATGAGAATTGAGGGCCCATTTTGTACGAAGATATACAAAGAAGGACAGTGTTTTGCGATAATATCTTGTTTTCACAAATTTTGTTTGGTATTAGCTTAGATTTTGGCATAAAGACTTTTTCTGTAGTGTCCATAGTTACTCCGGTTCAGGTGGGCCCTCAATCCTCTATGTGAGAACTAAGGGGCCCAACTTTAGAGTCCATAACTCGGTTATTTGATTTTCACAAAATCTGATTCCAACTTTCACAATTCTTTGGGAAAGTTCACTAAATCCTAAGCACATTTTTAAGGAGTTTTAACAAAGTGGCCCTCACACCACACGCACATAATAACACAGCTCGTTTAATCTGTATTATTATTACATCATCACAGCTCGTTTCATCGGTATTTATATTCCGTTTTTTTTTGTCCGGCGCTGGGGGCACGACAACTCATATAAAGTCGGGCGGTTAAAAGGTTAACAAAATCAGTAGTAAAAACTGAGAGCAGTAAAGGAAATAAAAAAGTAAATAAGTTAACAGATATTTAAATGAGGTAATTCAATAAATATTAAGCGGAAAAGTGGCAGCCAGTTTCGTGTGGGTAGTTAACACATCAGAATAAGTCTTTAAGCAATCTAACTTGGAAGTAGTAGTTACTCCTACTACTTCCCAAGCCTAACGCGGTTGGTCACAGTTCTTAAATTAACCATACCCATTTGGTCGCGCTGCCCTGGTTTAGTTACTGGTAACGATTCGGCTCGCGCGTGGTTGGTCACAGTTCTAACCTAACCTATGAACTGCCGAACTATTTACCTAATAACAGTAGTAAAAATGATTACCCTTTATTTATGAGCAGGAGTCCGCCGAACGCCAGTTTGCATGGACACATGATCGTGTTTTGCGAGCCGGATAACCTTCAAAAGTTTTTAGATAAAAAAATAGCCGTGGACTACATAGTCCACGGCTTTTTTACCCAACTGCGGCGAAGCCCAAAAGTAGGGTTATGTGTTTGACCAGTATGTATGTATGTATTATTATTTAAGACGACGCCGACCGCACAGTGGCGCCCTCATCGTTTGTAGGTGGCCACTATTATCCGTTTATTATTATTATTTATTTAAAAAGTTACAAGTTCCTTCTACTTAAAACTTAAACAAGGCACACACTTAGACCTCTGGGGTGTGTCTTAGCATGCCATGGCCTGAGATTTGATCAACGCGCTATTAACAGTTCGAATGAATGATTATAATAACTAAACAACGTAAAACTACCGTTTGTAATAATATTAACGTATAATTTTGTCGAGCACAACTTAACGTGCTTATTTTCTGCATTTTCATTCTAAAATAAAATAAATAACCAAACAAACGATGAGGGCGCCACTGTGTGGTCGGCGTCGCCTTAATGATTTCGTTTGAGATTCCTGATAATTGTTTGAAGTAAAAAAAATCACTTGTTTCTTGTTCACTAAACTTGTTTTCAACTTTATTTTCGGAAACGGCGATCGGATCATCAATTGGGTTTCAAGGACTTTCACATAATGCCTAGACCATATACATTTTGCCATATTATGCATTACACATAACGGGGACAGCGGCACGGTCACGGTCAAGGTCAATTAAGGACGTCCATCAATCTGTAGACAAACTTCCCAACCATTACCTATTATACAAGGGGGTGATAATGATTTCATTATTTTTGAATTTGCTACCTATGTACGTTGTTGGGTTGAATTGGGTGGCACAAGCTTTTCGAGCAAAGTTCGTAGCAGTTCGGCTACGCCGTAGCCAATGTGCTACGTCGTAGCAGTTTTGTGCTACGATATAGAAACACGACGTTGCCGTTGTGTGGCTCGATAGATGAAAAATCATTTATTTGATTGGTATTCGCAAAGTTTTGTTTTACTTAGGTACGTATCTACTTACTTCGTAATTATTTGAATTTAACTACTTAAAGAAAACTCGTTGTTTTTTTGTATTATTTTTGACGTGAATACGTCTTTAAAATTGCTTCCGTAGTGGGAAGCAAGTCAAAAAAACCAATGATAACAAACTCGGGAGATTCAGTTTGGTGTTGCAGCGTAAAAACAATTAAAATTTATTCCTGTTACAGGAATAAATTTTAATTATTTTTATTTAGTTCCGCTGTCCCCATTAACAGGAAATCGTCAATGGGGACAACGGGAATACATTTTAATTATTTTTATTGAGTTCCGCTGTCCCCATTCAATGGGGACAGCGTTAATGGGGACAACGGGAACAGATGGAAACTACTTGAAGGGACACTTTTAAAAAGGGGGCGAATACAGTCTTTTCAGTTATTTTAACTCTGGAATGCATCACTGTCAAAATTACAGTGATCTTTATTGACGTTATTGTAAGGTTGATATTTGGGTTGCTGTTACTGACAAATATTTCCAACGCACAGTGATCTTTATTCTCGGTACAATAAGGTTGCTTTTGGATTGCTACTGTCAGAGGTAAAATAACTGGGAAAGCAAACTTTAAGATTATTAGCGGAGATGATGGATTGATTTTAGAATTGATAGTAATTAAAGTTGATATTCATTTAAATAGCTTTTCTAATATCAATCTAATAAAAACACACATTATCGAGGAAATGTCTTTTTGCATTTATTCATATTGTACAATCTTATAATATGATTCATTCTGCAAAATTTTACAGGCGAGCAAGAATTCATATATAAAACAGTAGCTCTTTCGTATTGTACATAACCATTTTACCAGTATAGTGAAAACATGCGTATAGTTTTTTAGTTTTAGGATAATAAATTACTTAAATACTAATTTAAGTTTGGTTCTTTATTAATACAATATCATTAGGATTGCACTATCCTGTAAAGTTATTGGAACGTACCAAAAAACATTCTATGGTGCTTCTCTCGACGCCGATGAACTTTCTATGCTAAATATACAATTATAATTATAACTTTTAATATAAAACATGATCGTCGTGAAGCGATTACACAGATACAAGGCAGGCATGACATCTTGGCTCAGACTTTCTCATCTCACTTCAATAGTTCAATTTATTCGATAATTAATAGGTAACGAGCACACGAGCTTATTTATATCGTAGTACTATTATAATATGAAGTTTGAGGCCAACATTGAATATCGCAAATGAACGGCTCGTCTGCAACGTCCTAAATGAAGGAAGTGAGCTAAGAGAGTGTTTATATTAGTTACAATTTATTTATTAACAATTTTATTACACCTTGTTTATTAGCTGCTGCTGTCATATCAGTGTTCGTATTATTTGTCTCTATCGTTTACCAAACTAATTACTTTGAACGGAAACCGCAGTGTCGTTTGTTATTCAATACCATAGTGTCGTGAACACGGAACAATAGAACGCATTAGAACGATTGAAATGCCACTTATTTGTAGTAGTTTAGTAACTATTACATCGAATATTTTCATTATTATTTTAAGGCAGTGAAACACCCAACTTAAATTGAAGGACAGTTGGGGACGAGATTACCTAGCTAACATTAACTAGTAACATATCACTAGACATTTTCACATGCGACCTCTACACAACGGTCGCTTTATATTTTACAATATTTACACATCTTAAACACGTATGTTAGTGAAACATCGTCGTAGTCAATACGAGGGTGCCACGAACACTAAAGCGGGACGCACTCGGTACTCTAAAATACCACTCAGTCATCGAAAGTCCATCGGCTTATTGTAGATATCATCCTAACACCCCGATTACAAATGACAAAACGAAAATACCCATACGTCTATACAATAACAATATAAATATTTCTCATGAGTCAATCTTGTAAAATAATAAAACTACATAGAAGAAATCTAACACTCTGAAATCGAGGGCAACAAGTTTATATTTTGTGAGACACGCATTCCTTGCGAACACTTTTTAAAAAACAATTTTTATTTATTTCTTTTATTACGACTAGATTAGCATTGTAATTATAACATTAATAATATCAATTGTTCAAAACGACTGATCACATAATGTGTAGTTTTTAAAACGGAATTATGAAAACAGGCGTATTTATGTTTTACTGGACAGTACTGCACAAAAATGACACGATTTGTATGCCAGCGTAGACATTTTGTACTCGTAACTATAACAGAGGTAAAATATAAAAGCTATCTTATAACTCGTTCCTGCCCTTCGCAACAAACAACAGCGATCAAAATATTGAGGGAGTAATATCCGATTCGACTAAAGGTATCTGTTAGACGTGCCGCGTGTTTGGAAGCAACAGGTTTGTTCCATCTCGAGTAGAACATCGCCTCATCCGAACCTTTTGCGATGTTCACACCAAATTCCTTAAAGCCTGATTTAAACGGTGTTGTTTAATAGCCTGTGGCATAGCGTAACTAAGTGTGTATACACACGAGCGGCAAGAGGCAATTGCAACCGAGCTTCTCGTTCGTGTATTTGAGTTAGGTGCTCAAATACACGAGCGGCAGTTGCAGTTGCTTCTATCGTCGACGCGTGTCGCTCGTATGTAGGTATACACACTAAGTTGAAGCTACAGTAAATATTGCACCATCTAAACGCAGATTAGTTGCGTAACTAAGTGCGCATACAGACGAGCGGCAAGAGGCAATTGCAACCGTCGAAAGCGTGTCGCTCGTGCATTTGAGTTACGTGCTCAAATATACGAGCGGGGGTTGCAGTTGCTTCTGTCGTCGACGCGTGTCGTTCGTATGAATACACACTAAGTTGAAGCTACAGTAGAGATTGCACCATCTAAACTGCGTTTAGACAATGCAATTAATTTTGTTGCTTCAATTTTATTGTAAGTATGCCACCGGCAAAAAACTTGTATCGTATAAATGGGACATTATATATAATTGCTTGTACTATAACTATCAAAACTGAATAACATATGCAATATAATTTATATATTCACTTTATATATTTCATTTATTGGGCATAACACTTTAATATTAAATGACACGCTAATATCCTTCTAAAGTCGACTATCTTTATCACTTCTCGGTTTATGCCAAACACGCGTCGTCCCTTAGAGAAATGAACAACACCCCTATGCAATCACACAGTTCTAATAATAACTCTCATTTTTTCATCATGTTATCACAGAAAATTATGTATTTACAATTTTGTCGTACTAAAGTAACCTACATCATGCTTGCAACAAATGTGTTTGATGGTGTTGAACGATTTATTCTCCGTTGCGACTGTTGTACTGCTCATCAGTGACATGTGACATCATAAGTAGCGTTGAAAATGCCGAAAATAACAATTTGTTTTTTTCACGAAAAAAAAAAACAAATTGTGGTTTTTTTCCATTTTTTTCGCATGTTACATAGAAAAATTAACGGAAGGTATCCTTTGGAAAAAAACAGGATTCTTCTTTTTTCTTCTGTTTTGAAAAGTTGAAAATAACAAGTTTTATAGAAATTTTTTTCATTCTACCCTCCATTTTATTAGTAGGTACGTATTATTATGGAAATAAATAAAGCATAGAATATCTTAAGTTAAATATAGTAAGAACGGATTTGAATAAAAAAACATGAAAGTTTCCCGTTTCATTCATATTTTTCAGTTTTTTTTGGTTTTATTGAAAAAAAACATGAAATATACTTATACTGACAAATTTTCTTGAAACTTTCGAATGAAACAATGAAAAAAACAACGGAATTGGAAAGAAACGGGAATTTTTCCTGCTTTTTTCAACGCTAGTCATAAGACGTTAAGTGAATTTTAAAATAAGTGAACCATATTGAAAGATTTCCGAATTAATTTCTAATGTTGGACAATTATAATACACTTCGTGGTGTATTTGCAGAATATTTGATGTTTCCAGCACAATAGTCGCAACAAAGGTGACAGCTAACAAGTGACTAGTATGACAAAGGCATGAAGTAGTATCAATTGGGATTAGGACGAATATCGGATTTATAATATACGGTACAATCGTCCGCAGAATTGGTTTCACCGCTTTTGCATAAGTGTTGATCAATGAAGATGATTCTTATAAAGGTTAATCTTTTTCTTATTATTACGATTTATTTAATATGCTTAACACTAAAGTTGTAAACCAATTCTGATGTAGAGTGTACAAACAATAGGTCGATTTTGTGCCTGGTGACACTTTGTTGTTTTGTTTCGCATGAAATAATCGGCCATCGACAATAGATTCCTTAAACGTACTAGGTAATGCCGTGTATCTTTGTCAATGAATATTTTAATCTATGAATTACCTACTTTTAACATTTAAATTGAAAGTCACTCATATTTGAACTGTTGAGACTTAGAAGTAGTTATAACTCATAACCTACTTTTAATATCGCTAACGTTAAAGGCGATTAATCAAAATGTCGATGACTGTATCATTCTTCAGTGGGAGTATCCTGTTTTTCCTTAGTATAATAATAATTATAGTCAACAAAACTTTGGCTCTTCTTTAATTTACATCCTAATATGTTAATTTGAGGTATATTTTAGAGTTAACTCACAAAGCAATAAGATACTCCCACTCGGCACAAAACTGCGCTTCGCTATACATTACAAGTACGTAGCTCTAGGTCGAGTAGTAACACTACTAACCAGGCGACAAAATCTTTTAAACAATACTCAGTACACGATTTAACAATTTGGGTAATCATTTAATGCAGAAATATATTTTCAAAGTTTACACACAATTATTCATCTTTATTTAGTTTAATCGTATTTAAATTTAAATAACGTAGGTATAAAGCACTTGGGGGAAGGACAGCAAATTCAATAAAAAATGTTTAATTATTTATTTAGTATATATTAACTAAGTAAAAATTATTCGCTATGTAAATATTTTATACAATACTAGTATTAATTTGTCTGACGATGAATCGCTAGTGTTCTCCCAACGTGTAACTTGAATACGAAACGGCGTCGGGCGGGGTGGGGCCGGGGCCCGTGCCCTCACCACGCGATATAACGTAGACTTTACGTAGTGCAAATTTAATATAGAAAGTTTACTTTTACAATACAGACTAGTAATTTCATTTTATGTAAAAATCCTAGCGCAAACGAGTCGTCCGGCACCGTCTCATACCTCGATCGCCCTAACCGTAATACAAATCAAGGAGTAAAATTTTAGCGAATTAAAAATTAAATTTTCCAAAACTTCGTAAATACTAGAATTCGGAGGCGGGCCGCGGCGGGCCGGGAGCGACGTCCGAACCGCTGAGCAACGGGAGTCGTCTATGTACACACGGTCGCCGAGTATAAAACGAGATCGTTCGAGGCGCGGGGCGCTCGCGGGCGCGTCATAGGGAGTGCGGCGCGCGGGGCGTGGGGGGCGCGCGCACGTCCCGCTGCGAGCGCGCGCGGCGGCGCCGCTAGCACCAGTCGTCCTCGTCGGAGTCGGAGTGCCTCGCGCGCGGCTTGTAGCCGTTGGGCAGGCGCGGCGCGGGCGCGGGCGAGGGCAGCGCGCGCGCGCCGCCGCCCCGCCCCAGCGCCAGCGCCGCCTCGTAGCTCAGCGGCGCCTCGTAGGCGCGCGCCGAGCCCCACTCCGCGTCGTAGCCCCGGCCGCGTCTGCACACGCCCAGCGATTAAGCCATCCTCACACAGCACTTGTTTCGATGCTATATTGCATGCGGGGACGCCACAATACAGTAAAAACAAAAGAGCTACAATTTACTGAAAGGAGGTTGGCGAAAGCGGAAAGCGCTAATTACCCAGTTATTTGCATCTACGACAATCTTACCTGAATGGGTGCAACCGGGCACTGAATAGCGAGGGTCTGGCGACCCATAAGTGCTAGAAAACGATTCTAGCTTTTGCAGGTGACTAAATTCTTCGACAAAAGTTATGAAGCTCATGTCTAGCAATAGACTTCAATAGACTGACAAAATGCGCCATCTAGCATAAATAGCAGAACTAACTAATTTATTACAATAATATTTGACTAATAAAACAATGTAGCAGAGAAACAAGTCTTGTGTTTGGCGCGCTTTAACTTACTGGCCAGAATATCAATACTATCTGATAGAAATATTTGTGGGCCTTGATTGACTCGTTCACCAATCACACAGATCCACAGAAATTTCGTTCAAGAAAAGATATCTTTCGAAGTACGTACCTCTCTCTAGATCTATAATCTCGGTGTATCAGTCTTTCAACTTCTCGGCCGTACTCGTACTCATCGTGTTGAGGCTCCAACGGTTCTCTGACGGTGTGCCTCAGCGATAACTGAAACAATTGTTGGAACACTTCTAAGTTTTGTGATCGCTGAGGTTGAATTCGGGTTTCGAATGAAATTCAGGATTTAAAAAGGACAGTTCATTCGATAACTGTTAACATAATAAGTATTTATCAAAGGTAGTTTAGCAAAGGAGATCAAAAATTGATGCTAAACCACCAATCAATGCAGTGTGTTTGTCCCGGATAGCATCTGTTGATCTAGTTAGGTGACTGGAACGCGCGATAGATTTCCATAATTAGGGACACAGGTTTCCTTAGTAAGGTACTTACGTGCGAGGGGCTGTGGCTGATTCTGGTGAAGGGCGGCTGCTGCTTGACCTGTAGCGTGGACGGCTTGGTGGGCGTGGGAGGCAACTGCCGGCCACGGCCGCGCCGCGCGCCCTCACGCTCCCACGACCGGTCGCGCCATTCCCGCCACTCCCGGTCCCGCTCCCGATCCCGCTCACCTATCGGGGCCCAAACTGCGCTCTGAATGATTTGATGTTCTACACCCCCACCGACAATAAACTCGAGCTATGCGGTAATGATACATATGATATTATACTTAATCCATAAATAACAGGACGTTCGAATCAAATCAAGGAAAATAACAGGGGTCATAATCAAAGTATAAGTATACCTATTCAGATGAACAATAAACAGATGTGCAAACAATTTTCTCGTGGATATCCACCATGCTCTCCGTCTACACTCGCGCCGCTTTCATACATCTACAGACGTGCAAAGCCGGATCGCATCAACATTGATTAACTAATAATTTAGACACATTGCTATTCCAGCAAAGGGTCCTATGGATCTGACAATTTTAAATGTAGGTTCCAATTTGAATTTTGATTCAGACCCTTTGCTTTACAATCAATGACACTGAATATAAATAATAACGCCCGACTGAAAATTTTGAAAACAGTTTGAAGAATATATGTTGATGTTGCTCATGGCTGCTTTTCAGTTTCGGATTCGGGTTGAGGATGTATTCCCTAGTTTTGTTTAATGTTATCAAAGTGATGGTTTGTTATGTTAATGTTAACATTTTTTTTACGAGTTTTGACCTTATTATAATTGTATTAACATCGGAATAAGTTACCGTAACGTGCCTGTTCTTATACCTAAGTACTGAATGTTGTTAGTCGCAAAGCGCTTTTCGTGATGATAGTCAGTGTGGTATGTGAGGTCCGTAGTGTGTGGCGAGTGGATCTCACCGTAGGTGTGGTGTGGCGGGCTGGGCGACCGCGAGGGCTGGCTCAGGCTGGTCGTGGGGTGCGGCGCCCTCCACTCCTTCCCTGCTGTCAGGAATACCTTCATGTACCTTCCACCACGCTTTACCCTAAGCCCGTCGGACTACCGACCTTATTTCCTTACTCACAAAGGTGACTCTAAAAGTTTTGGGTGTTTGTCCTACGTGGTTCCAAATGTAAAGGGTTCATGGACACGGATTTGGATTGACAGGGATAGGTTTCTTGGTTAATTAGCTGTGTGTCCAAAGTTGTAACTACAGTTTTAGGAGTACCGAGAGCATAATACTTTGATACAATTGGTAAAAGTTGTTCATTACAATATGAGATAAACTTCTTTGATGAATCTATAGCAGACTACTGCAGAGAATACAAAAATAAATACAAAACCATTGTTAAGCTTTTGCATGCTGCATGATTTACGTGATATCTTTGAAGTGCATGCGTTTCAGGCACCTCTGTTGCGAGGCAGCCATGATTAAGCATTTAAATTATGTGCAAATAGGAGCAGATATGTTTGGTTGGGCACCAATATTTGAGCATGCAGCAGGCAAATTAATTCAATTTGTTATATTATAATACAGGCCAATTGATATAAACTTTACAATATAATGCTTCATTAGAGTATGTTGCGGCTCAATCTATTGCCAATCTGTAATGTACTTACAACTAATTATTATGAGTGGCCTGGTGAATAAAATATTAATGATAGGTACCGCTAACAATATGTCACGAGCATAATAAAGGAGCAGTTATCAAATCATAGCTAATTAGCTACAAATATAATGTTACCAGACTAGCATTGTGAGAATGTTCAGTTATTAGCTAGATATTACAATCTAATTATCTAAGTTCATGATTATCACTTGCAGCAGTAACTGCTTCGCTCGCTTTCCTCTTATAGCTACAACTACGAAAAACATGAATATCTACATCTACTGTTAAGCTAGACTTCCCATCTTCTCACAAAACTTTCAGAGTACCTTCATGAGAAGAAAAATGTTTGCAAAACTGTTTCAATTTGTTAATTGAAGCTAAATAAAATATATTTGGTATGTTAACGGTAAATGTTTTTATGAATAAATAATACTACAGGAATAACAAAAGAATAAATAGTTAATAGCATGTAGCTCGTTTAAAGGCTATATAATGTTTTAAGTATGATATATTATTAAAACGCCGATGTATCTCATCAAAATTGCAATAGCGTTAAGCCATAAATACTTGGCGAAATGGCAAATCTGTTGATATGCTATCAAACAAAATAAAAACACACGGTATGATCTAGAATGAACATCTAAGTAACTAGATTATCTATTTGGAACACATCCAGGGTTATCACCAGATTTGCCTGTAATACATAAGTTTACATATCTGTCGTTAGTAGGTACTTGGTAAATGGTTATTTCTGGCTTGTTTAGCGGAATAACGAAATAATCGCTTACCATGCGGATGGTAGTAGTGAGGGGCTCTGTGCGTTCGCCCGTGTCTTTGATGTTCGTGTTTTACTATCTCGACGACGTTGCTGACGGTGTCGGAGAACCCGATATCGTGATGATAACCTCCGTAGTGGCCTCGTCTTCTCGGACTTGGTGTTCGTCTGTAAGTAAACCACGTTTAACAAAAAAATATATTAACTGGCGACGTTCATTTACCATGCATGTTACCAATCATGCAACACCGAGAAAATCGGGGAGTGAAATTGGTTAGTCCTGAAGAAAGTAGATTCGGTTAGTAGAAGATGTGTACATAGCACATACCATTGTTCACTACGATAACTTTGAGATCAATGGACTCTTCTTCGATGACACTATAAACATAAAAAGGAAATAACAAACTAAATAATAAAAAACAAACAAAAAGTGATTCTATTGATTTGTGGTTTAGGTGTATTTACCTTAAACTGGAAGATCTTCCATGATGGTGGTGATGACCATTCTGGTACGTGTGAGGTGCTTGTAATCGCCCCTCGTCCAATGACTCCATTGAGGCGTGGTGCGATCCTTGCAGTTCCAATACCTACAACATTAGTTGTATTAAAACCCCATACAAGTATAAAACAGGCAAAGCGTTCATCTGCAAGCTAGTTTAATTTACGTTTCTTTAGACTTACTGTCCCATATTTACAAAATTTTAGATCGCCATAAAATAACAAATCATGCACACGAAAGTGTCAAACTTTGCATTCCATGCAACAGTCCGTGCTTGTGCAATATTATACTTTACACTACTTACCCATTCTGTATAGGAAATCTATATTTTGATATCTAGAAACGTGCTAGGCTTCATTAAGTTTGCATGCAATATGTATTCCGGCAAGGAAAACGACATGTCCTGGTGTCATGTTAGATAATATGACTGTTATGTAAGTATGTTTATGTATTGATAGTGAAAGTGCTATGTCTAAGAAATCTTTCAAATAGTCATCCCCAATGACAGAAGAGTCGTTTAAAAAACCATTCCCTAACGAAGAAAGAGAAAAGACAAAAGTTCTACAAGAAAGACATAAAAAAAAACAATCATCTATTACTGAGATTCTTTACCTAAACATCAACAACCATCTGTAAACTTTAAATTGTACGATTAATACTTTCGATTGTACATCACATAAATTGTTTTACTATGAGCCTAAGGCCCTAAGTTACTTTGTTTACGACAATAATACCTAGAAAAACGGTTAATATTAAGGGCTAAGTTGTAACAACAAACATTAGTATCCTATGATCATGTTAGTAAACACCCAAAATAAAGCTCTGAACATAAAAGTACAACATCGACTATCTATGACATAAGAAAATGCATCGATGTGTAATTGTACTAAAGGGGGACACCCATTTAGCGGATACACATATAACATCACATTTTCGACCAACATCACGTATGTATGGGGTAAATTGTCCAATTGTCACTTTACTCATATAAAATTGTTACAAAAAATTTTGGTTGTGATAATGATATTGGTGAGAACATCGATTGCACTAGACAATGGCTATCATGGCTCGGGCTGATCAAGTTTACAACAGTAATGATCGAGTCAATATAATCACCGTTTCACTTAAGGTTTCACACACCTTTTTATTGTTCCTGTAACAAAAGAGAACCGTGATGAAGGGCAAGTATATTTTTGCTATCTTTTTTTAAGTCAGCATTCTCTGCCCTAGGGTTGTCTTAAATCAATAAGGGTGTGCGCTAAAGGGATTTACAACAGCGCACGCCTCTCTTTACTCTTTTTACCAGTTCTTTATAAAATGCATGTTTGTCGAAGTTAAATTTTGCAACTTCAAATGTTACACAATTATAAGATCTGCTGATATTTTACTATAACCTACTAGATATACTTGTTCATGAAATTTTAGTTGAAATAATACAACACAACTCACTTGAGCGATTTTCTGTTGCCGCGTCTGGCGAGGTTGGCAAGCAGATGTGGGTCGTCCGGATGTCCATCAGCGTTGACGGGCCCTTCGTGGCTGAGCGAGCCGGCCCGCGAGCCGGGGCCCAGTCCCGCCGCCACGTCCATCAAGCAGTTAAAGAGCGACGCCTTCTACACACGCACCCCACATCACGCATCCCCCCCACACACGCACACTTGCGCATGCTCATGTCACACAGCGTCAAAGCGCATAGGACTCAATAGTCACTAACGGCTAAAGCCTACATGAGTTTGCGCAAACATCCCATACATCATGTCCATGCTGGAGTTCTCTTTAATTGTGTTATGTGTGTATCGTTTGTGTAAGAGATCCAACCAATGGACAATTGGACATACAACCGAATTGAAAATGTATATTCTGTAGTGTAAGTGAGGAAATCGGCTACAGGTATCTGAGAAAACAACTATCACACTTTAGTTGTATTATGTTAGAGTAAATTTTGTTCAGTCCATGTCGGTAAAACCGTGAAAGAGCTGAAATTACAAAGCATCTTGTTTCGAAATGGGTGCTATTATAAGTATAAAATCATGTGCAACAAAGTTGAAGCCAGAGGCAGAAGTTGCGAGTTCACGTTTGCATTTTTTATCACAAATATGATACGGTAGTCGAGTGACTAAGTATTCTTGTTCTCCAGCATGCGCAGACTTGAGAATAATGATTTTTATTTTAATAAATTCTTATGCTATAGTATAAAAATTACAGGAGGCAAATAAGAGCGTAGGTAGCAAGAAAGCGTAATATTTTAACGTTTCTTATATCACCAGGCTTCTAAAATGATAAATATCGATTGAGCCAAAATGTAATAGAAAGTAAATTGTACGATATTCAAAGCGAAATAATGAAATAAATATCTGTTGAATAGTTTGAACATTTCACCATGCAGGCTACCTAAAACTTTTATAAAATAAATGGATCAGAGTAATCTAAAAATGCAAAGTGAATATATTTAATAGTTTTTATAGGAATTAGCAAGAGGCAACGGGGACGATATGACACACATTGGTAAGACAAACAAATCTACGAACAGTAGGATTTCTATCTACGAGACACGGTTCCAAACATTGTAACACACACATTCTTTAACTACTACATTATTTTGCAACTATAGGACAGGTTTCATGTTGTGGTTTACAAAGCCCTGACGGACACTTGACCGACAAACGTGCCAGACTTGCACAAGTTTGCCAAACTAATGTGTTATCAAGTGCGTCACTAGTTCTAAATCTAGATTCTTTTATTAACTCAATCTCTAAACTACGGTTTTTTATTTGTTCGTTTTATTTCTTGACCATCCATTTAGTCTATAGGCCATCGTGTATTATTTAATGTTTCTTTTTTTAAATAAATTTATTTAAACACAATGCGAGAAGAAATTTATGATAAAGAAAAATATCTAGAATAGTGCAAGAAAAAAGTATTCAAAGTTTCGTTCCGTAAAATATTTTAATACTACCGGCTGAATGGCCGTAGGGCTATTCTCGTTGAATGCCTGAAAAGTAAACCACCAATGTAGTCGACTCGTTAAGAGTCGATTTCAACTAAAGTGATTCTGTATTGTTGTACTCTTTGTTATACAGACATTTGTTTATAGGGAGCCAATCACAAGTTATGTAAACTGAACACAGGAACAAATGGTTTTCGATAGAATTGAAGATTTTTTAAATATGGTTCTGTAAATGTACACAACAATACAACCACAGGTAGACAACACAGCCAACTCTATAGAACTAACTATAATGTTCCAAATTGTAATCTAATGTGGGGAATTATAGGGGGCCATCAACAAACACTACTTGTAAACGTGTAGTTTTACCTACCCACGTAATAGTTACATTTGGCTCAAAGTGTACATATATACATACTGGTGTAAGCCACAAGAATTTACTCTGGCTTCATTTGGATCTACTAAAGATACTATATTTATATGTTCATCAAAATTTCCATTATTATACATAAATACAGTGTTGAAAACAAATTTACTGAGAGGTGCGTTAAAATGGCAGTTGTACTTACCGGAACACCGTTCTGCTTGAACCTTGTCGATCTCCAACTTTCTAGGATCAATAGTCCAGCGTATATCTTCCCAACTGTCAGTTTCCCAGCGTTGAGTACATCGTTTCGAGGCACCAGCAAGTCGAGCATCTTCTTCGCTTGTAATGGCCATATATGGGTTATCGTTTCTCTTAATTCCTCATCTGCTTGGTCCATTTCCTCTGCTACAATTTGACATTGATATTATTTAATATTCTACCGTTTTACTGATAGCCTTATTTAGCCATAGTTATCTTCAGTCAAAAGTTGAAACAAGTCGTTGAAAGCGTATGGTCTTGTACGTAGTTTTCTACTGCAATGTGACCAAACGTAGTTATAAGGTTATACTTACGAGATCTCATTTTGATGTTTAAGTTTTCTCGTATTAAGGCAAATAGTGTTGTTGTAAAATTAACTTTCCCCTCATCGTCTAGCGGCATATTCATTCTAATAAGCTTCTTATATGCTAGTCTATTTGGACATTTGTTACCAAACCCCAGAGGTGGATCCATATTCTTCAACATATCATACATTTCTGTATAATGGATCTTACCCCTGAAATTAGAAAATATAATGGTGTTACATAATTGACTATGAAATAACGAATCCTTGAAAATCATAAAACAGAAATATGACTAAAAGTATTTTCAAAGAACTACTGACGTGGCGTTTGGATCGTATTCTGCCCATATTCTAACAAATTCATCAAGATGATGTGCGCCGAGGATGGACGAGTCCCTCGTTAGGTAGTCAAAGTTATCCATAATAACGGCAACGAACAAATTCAACATCTGAAAGCAAATTACTAGTTTAAAAAGGTATCAAAATTAAAAGGAGGATTTCTTAAAGTAATAAATGGTATACTCACAAGAAACGAACAGAAGAATATAAAAGATACGAAGTAGGCGTAGGCGAGCGTACTTCCACATTCTTCGTTGGAGGACTTTCCTGCTGCTATGTCGCACTTGGCGGGCTTGCGGCAAGCCAACATTATGTTGGGCCACGACTCGCCCGTCGCGCATCTAAACATACAGTGGCTCACAGAAACCGTTCCATATTCAACAGCTAATTCAAAGAATTCTTATAAAATGCAATGAAGAATACTATAAAAAGAGCATTTCCAGAATATTAGTATTGATTGATTTAGTATTGATCAATTATGGGAAAATACACATTCGGTTTGCACAAAACAGACTGTTCTACACGTTTCACAACTAAGTAACAGTGAGTGAGTGATGAAGTAACTCTTGATAGTTGAAGTGCATGCATGAGACGTGCACGATGATACACAAATGAAATCATTCTAAAGTACTCCCATAACTCCATTGAGAAGCTTACTCGTTACTCTACGGGTTCTTAACATTTAAACTAGATTGCTTCTGGATTAATTTTATTAGAGCAGTCTAAATGGTGTTTCGATAAATGTTTGTATTTTCCTATGTTTACAAAAGTTTATAGTATATCTTCAGGCTGGAGTAACTTGTATTCAATGTTCCTTACCTGAACAGTAGCATGAGTGCTTGAATGAAGCTTCGAAAATTGTTGTGTCTGTTCATGTCAGACTCTGGTGTTAATTCTATATTGCCAAACACCTGTGTCCAAGCAGATACAACACAGAAGGTCAGCTTTGTTTGCAAATTATAACGTGTAGCCCGACTCCTATGCTTCATCCCACAAAAATAAACACTCTACCTAATGACGTATCTATCTATATATAACTAGCACTAGGGATACGACAAACGATATCAAACAAGGGTACCAAACTATCTAGAGATACAAACATAAGCAATCTCAAAGTTAAGGACACCAATCAGGATATTGTCACCACTAAGGATCTTCTAAATCTACGTTCTGATTATATGAATATATATATTGATGATGTTAGTATTGCCAATGATAATGATAGTAAGTACATATGTAACACTGATAGTAGAGACAGATTTTCGGCAGTGGCCGCAAGACTGAGTAACAGCTACGTCTTTTGTACTCTCACCGAAATAGTAGCAAGAGTGCCGCCACGAAAGATTGGAAGTTGTTATGCCTGTTGATGGCATCATCTGGATCATATTGTATGTTTCCGAAAACCTGTCATTAGAAACTTATCAATACTGGTTTTGTATTTTCTTAATCCAATCTTATAATGTACTCACTACTCATAACTATTATGAGTCCGTCTAAGATGAATTTTGCTAATTCATTTTAGACTGGCTTATTATACTTTTGAATTTTAGAAAATTTTACTACAAAACTAAATACGATTACATTTTGTAACAAAATTTGGATTAAGGTTGACAATACTTGGATTATCTAGGAATTTGTTATTTATAGTCTATTATTTAATACTAGGATTAGTAAATGGACTAATTTACACTAAACTTGACTATGTTTTTCTAAGTATATGATAAGAGGAATACTAACAAGTATCTGATGCTATACGGATATTTTGAACTAGCCCCTCAAAAATATTCTATAGTACCAGGGGTGGATAATTACGACATCATCACAAAAGGATTAGAACTCACGATATTTCTATCGAAAGTCCATCACCTAGCATTACGCTAATGTTACTAAAACCTATGGTTATTAGACCCTAACGCTACCAACTATTATTATAAAATGAACTAGGAAACTTTATCATAATCAAAACTAGTTTCACTAGTGAACGATTAATTACGTATTCAAAAAATCTATAAAAACACTATTTTCATGTAAAATACAAAAAAAAAACACCCCCAAAAAGTACCTATCAAATATGTCAATTTATATTTCCTGTCACAAATTAAGTAAGTATTATAATTATTCTTAATTTTTAAATTGTTAGTAACGATATTAATATTAATCAAGTAAGAAAATTAATTAGGAATTTCATGTGATAAGCAACGGGAGAAATTCCAACAGACCTGCATCCCGATGATGGCATAGATGAAGAATAGCATCGCGATGAGAAGGCACACGTAGGGTAAGGCTTTGAAACTCTGCACGAATGTCCAGAGTAGTATCCGAATAGTGTATCCCTGTCGGAGCAGCTTGATCAGTCGCGCGGCTCGGAACAGGCGAAGGAAACCGACGTTGAATGTGTTCTCCTGCGAATGATATATGTACACATTTAAATTTTTTACCCTTTCGCAAAGCCTCAAACACTTCATTAAAAAAATCACACATTAAAATCAACCAATATCTTGGACAACATGTCTGGTACTCAAAGAAGCTGATGTTCCAGCCAGGCATACTCCAATATCTAGTAATATTATGATTTAAAACTAACGACAACGTTAAAATAAAACTAGGTATATAGTCAATGAGATTAGATGTACTAGATAAAAACACGAAATTAAAGAAAATAAATTATATTCAGATTACTTAATGAAGAATATGAAAATATAAATGTAATGAATATAATAATTGTATCAGCTACTTCTTTGTACAGTATTGAACAAATTTCAATACTTTCCCACAGTGTAAAATATATGAAAAATCTAGCAATATTTACGAGAAAAAATTAAAATATTCTAGGGTTTTATGGAAATTAACACACCAATTTATAATTGTCATAATGTCTAAAACAACCCCAAAAACAATTGGTCCCTAGCGAACAACCGTACATATGTTTTAAACTACAAAACTTCTATAAATCCTAATATTCTAAAAATATTTTCTAGCACTACTAATATTAGACCACTGTCCAATAGTATGTACACACTCTGTCTATACCATCGACCAATCCGTTACAAAAATCTAAGATTCCTAGCAATCAAATAGTTGATTTGTTACCTGCTGACAGGATATGTCAGCACAGTTTTCAGCAAGGTCGGTCTGTAATCAGGATAGATCCTTTATCTTCACTTTCATCAAAGTTAAAAATAATTATAAAAATTGCCAGCAGCAAAGAAGGATCGAGTAGGCAAAAATGAAATTAGTATAATAAATATCAGTACAGAAGCTGAGAGAGATTTAAGTTAATTAGACGATGATGATACTTACGCCAAACTCCATAATGAGGGCGTCAATAATACTTCCAATGACCGTAATGAAATCGAATGTATTCCAAGGGTCTTTGAAAAAATTCTGGAAACAGACCAATATGTTAGCAAAGATTCTGTAAGAGTCATGATTAATTTTAAAAGAATTTTAGAAAACGAGTACAATAATATTTCAAGGAAAACTGTATACAAATGTACACTTTCCATTCATAGACTGTTTTAAGATCAAAGGACTTTATGAATAAGGAAAGGAATGAGGAAATCTCTCTTTATTTTTTAAATCTATGCAAATACATAAAAATATGTTATTCATAAATCTAAGAAAAGTTAATGCATTTAAAAACCTATGTCAATTAAAAAGCGTTATCTCGTAAATTCTCTATAAAAATGAGTTCTAAATTGAAATATATTCAAGTCAATATTGAATATTAATAGCTAGGCTAAAATATTTATAAAATAATGATAGTGTATTAGTGTTAGGCGCACACGATTATTTTGCACATTCCATAATGCATTCGTATTATTTTAAATACATTTGCAGCACAAAGTCATACTATACATTAATCTCAAATGATTCAATACATTAGTTTAGCTCATTTTCACACCTACAATTGATTTTTGTCTTTACATACCCATGGCTTCTTGCATATTTTATAGAAATAAAGCTATCATGTTCTTGGTAAATGATAAAATAAGTTTTAATTAATTAGGTTATATAAAAATTGAAAGTGTGTCAAATTCTTACCGTACACCCGAAGGCGATCAGCTTCAAAACGGTCTCGAGAAGGAAGAAGATCGTAAAGACGAGGTTCATGAATGTTAACATGTCCATGAGTAGTGGTGGAGCCTCGTGAAACTACCACAAAATCAATACCAGTCTTTTAAACCTTAACTCAAAACATTATCAAATTAATAAAAGTTAAATGCAAGACCAGTGTAACTGCCTTTTTCATTCAAATAATCAAAAATATCCATTTGCTAAATGGACATATTTTGTTCTAGCATTTAACTTTGTATGATTAAAAATATTTTTATCTAGCCGATATTATTATCTAATAAAATAATGTTTTGTTATGTAAACATTTTTCATGTAGAAGTGAGTGTGTTAGTATTTGTGTTATGTTCCTTTATTGTCGATGAGTATCATGTAATTGAGATGTATTTGCGAGACTTGTGGCATAGGGTGCACGTGCGGCATGCTGTTCCGAATGTACAATCATGCGATTAGGTGTTATGACGGACAACATTTATTACAGGAAAATATATAAAATTATACTGACCTCAGAAACCGCAGATCTCCGCCAGATTTTAAAAGATCACAGTACTAACCTCATGAAAACGCTCGGCAAGTATGGATTAGTAAAATCGGGAGAAAGACAACATTATAACGCGTGTATTCACATACAATAGTGCTACATGCAGCAGGAGAAGAAGCCATGCTTTACAATTATTGCAAATAAACCTTTACAATCATCATCGTCGTCAGAGAGAAACTAGTACTGGATACTTGGGAAGGGATAATAATTACACGGCTGGAAATAATCCCATACAGTCATGTAAATAGATAAAACAATCACGTTAATAGCAGAAAGAGTACATTTGTACCTATTTCGTATTTATTTATATTTCATTATGTACTTGTACTATGTGTCGGTCGATACTTTGTGTTTGTGTACTTACTTTGACACCATAAGCGATGATTTTCAACACCGTTTCCACAGAAAACATTCCAGTAAACCCCATATTCGAATACTTGAGGACATCCGCGTAGATGTCATTTTGATTATAGTACTGCCATTTTGTGATGAAGTGCCGGACGTTATGGATAAACCCATGGCAATGAAAATACATAATTGTTACTTTATAAATTACCTCATCCACAAGAATTAGTATTTTAATGTGATGTACAAAATTGAAATTTGTATGGAATCAATGTAAGTAAGTAATTAGTTATGTTACGGTTCATGTTACAGTTAACAGTTATACATAATATATAGTAGAAGGATAAATATATCAAGGGGATAAGTGACAAGAGTTTGGTGAGGATATGTGCGAAGTTCTTATTAAATTAGACTAACACAAAATTAGACAGGGTCACAGTCAAATTAAAGCTAAACAGTTTTATAATACTAGGTATAGGAATATATAGGAAAGTAAACATATAGATCTTAAAAATAATATGAACATAAAATCAAACAAAGTAGGGTAGAACAAAAAATAGTGTTATAATTTTGACCACGTAATATAACTTTAGTTCCTTTTAAAATTTTGACTCAATTAGAAAAATGATCAATTTTGTCAATTTTCCAATAAATATACAAAGCAGCCCATAGCCACCAACAGATCACGCCTGGCAGTAGGCCATTCCACCAAGCATGCACAATATCCACATAAAGACAATTAGGAATAGGTCTTAAATAAGATCATGCAACACGAACAACATATATGGCCCATGCCACGTCCTATCTGTACCCAGAGATTGTTGTGCATTCACAAGCACGAATAACCGAATAAAATGTTTGGTGTATCTTGTGCCATAAATGTGCTGGAAGGACAGGTATATCGTGCAGTAAACACCGATACATACATATTTAATTAATAGCAAGCGAGGAATAACGAAAGGATTATCCAACGAAACACAGGAGGAAATAAAATGATATTTGGCGATAGGTACATTTGACGGGATAGGCTCGGTAATAATTTTAAATACGGCGCATTCCGATGCAGTGTATACTGACGCCGAATAAGTACAGTGATATCGTAAACACTTTGTATGTTGTGTGTATGTGTGTGTTGTGATTTTTGAAAAACCTAAAGTAGTAGGCAGTACTAATGTCGTGCCAATGTTGTTGTTGTATCATGACGTCATCCAGGTATAGTTTAATATTTAAGACATTTAAGACGTTACACAACTAAGAAATTAATTCCACTAAAAGGATCTATAGTGCGAACATATATTAGACGCATATACGACAAAGGTTATGTCTTAGTATAAGTTTTGCCAAACTAGAGAGCTTATGACTTACATTTGATGAGCTCTCTAGAATGGTACTGTGCAGGCTTCAAGGATTGGTTGCTAATCTAGATCGTCACTTTCAGTGCCTTGTGAGACAGGCTAGGTTCTTCAGCAACTACCTTAAATAAGTGATCATTTTCTACTTTTCACATTTAGTGCTTCTTTTGTTCATGTATTTTGTATGATCACTTTTGGAAAAAGTGTTTGTACTTAAAATAAATATATCTTTATTATAATATAAAATTAAGATTAGTAGTAGTAGATCTTACATTAACTATTCTAAAACAGTCAGAAGCGTCGGTGATACATACCTTCATCATGAGCAACAATGTGTTGAGAACGATGAGGGTCATGATGAAATACTCGAAGGGCGTAGAGACGACTATTCTCCACACTTTGTACTTAAAACTCGCCCTTTTGCTTGGCATATACCTCTCAAGAGGTCGCGCTTCTATCGTGAAGTCTATACACGATTTCTGTAAACAAAAATGTAGTATCATGTCCTCATCGAGAGTTGCTGTTGGTTTTACTTGAGTTTTATGCAATGCCATATCATTAGCAAATATATTGAGTCAAGACTTTGATAATTAACTCACCTGATTCTTATCAATTTCACCATCCTGCAGTTCAGCTTCGCCCTGCTCTTGAAATGTGATAATTATCAGAGCTACGAATATGTTAACAAAGAAGAAAGGAAACACCACGAAGTAAACGATATAAAATATGGACATTTCTATTCGAAAATTTTGTATGGGTCCCCTGTCTTCGTAGGTGGCGGCCATTGAATTTTGTAATACTCTGTAAATAAAGAATTGTGTTAGTGTCCTGTATGCTGACCAAATACCAGTTGGAATCGGAAAAATAAAAAGAATAAGAATCTCTTTAATTTATTAACCCTAATTAGAAATTCGTATATCATATTAGATGTTGTTCCAACAGGAGAAGAAGTAAATGGGAATAAAATAAATTAAATAATTTTGTAATTTTCAGTCTTTGACGTTGCTGTTGACATTGACTTAGAAAGTTTTAAGGGACACTTATTATCTATATAGCTGCTAAAAAAGCTACTCATTAAATATTTTTACATTTTACATATTCAAATGTTAAAATAACTTCTTCAAAGAATACACTATACTCACTGAGGCCACCCCTCTCCGGTCTGCACAGCGAACAACGTAAGCATTGCCACTGCTACGTTGTCGTAATGGAAGGATTGCGTCGTCCACGTGCGCTGGTTGACTTTCGGCAGTAAGGTGTTAGACTCGTACACGAAATACGACCCTCTGTCACACACAATAAGATTTGTATTAGAATTTAGCATTCAGCAACAAAGAAGTATGTGTTTAATTAATTGTTTTCATCTCCCAAACTTTGTACTATAAGAAATTGTAATGCAATAACCTTCATGCATGACAATTTATTCGTCTTAAACGATGCATTACATCAAAATGCTAATCGATTAAAAGCAAAGACATTAATCACATGTGTCAAACTAGAGAGAATTTAGATTGGAAGAATACATAAAAAAATACACAAGTTAACATTTAGGTTACGAGAATAAATAAATAAAAATTCAATACTCACTGGCAGTCTTCAAAAGTATTCTTACTGATATCGTTGCAGTGAAAAAATTTACCATTAAAAAGTTGAACTGCAATTACAGCGAATATGAATTGAAACAATATGTACACAATGAGAATGTTAATGACGTTTTTCAAAGAGTTCACAACACAGTCAAACACTGCTTTTAACTTTGGAACTCGTTTTATAGTTTTTAAAGGTCTGAGCACTCGTAACACTCTTAACGATTTTATTGTGGACAGATTCTGTCCCGCACCCTTTTTCACGCCTCTGTAACAAGAAAATTACAATTAGTTAGATGACCGTAATAATGTGAGTATAAAGTCAAAGTTATTAAAATTAACAGGAAGTCTACTGTTTATTCCAACTTTCATAATCTCAAGTAGATCCACCGGCAGCATATCATCAAATGCTAGTTTGCCTTATGATTAAACATATACTCAATGTAAAGTATTTTAATTTCATAAAAGTATTCGATCTAAGATCCCAAAAAGCCAATGATGAAAATGACATTTACCTACAATATTCTTAACGCTGTACAAGTTCGTGATAACCATATTAAACATGAATATGTCATCGAGGTAAACAATATTGTTCTTTTTGCACTTGATTTCATTTTTGTAAATGGTAAGAATGCTTATGACGTCAGATAAATTCATGATTTACAAAATGTTTCTAATGTTCACTCTAACTATTTTATCGATAGCATGTCATCAAAGTAAGAAATACTATTCCAAACGTACCCGATCTCAAATCCGAAGCTGACTAGGGCGCATATAACGACGGCGGCATCCATGATGTTCCACAAGTCGCGTAAGTACGCGCCCGGGTGGAACAGGATGCCGAGGTCCACTATCTTCAACAGCATCTCCACGGTAAACACGCCCGTGAACGCGTAATCGAAGTAGTTCAGGATTTTGTTCCTGTGTAATGGATGAGAGAGTAAGATTGAGAAGACAGAGTAAGTAACATGATTCGAAGAAAGTTAGGGCGATTAAGAAAAGTCGTTTTTAAAATTTTTAAGTTTTGGAAACATACGTGACAAGGTTTAAATTCAATTGCAACCGGGCTTTGCAAGACCTTTTTTAAAAACAGTCATTAAAAATCCACTTAGACTAAATAACTTTAAAGTAAATAGTTGTATATTCAAGTTTATGAGGATGTTAATTTAAAATTTTGAAGGAAAAAATACTATTATGTCAAAAGGATAACCGTTTTAGTAGTGGGAAATGTGGGAATTGACAATGACAAAAATATATTTTTGATTACTGCTCTGCTAGATCCTAAATGGTTTAGGTAAGTGTTTCCTGTTCTTGTTGGGGCGCTTAAGATATATGAAATACACACAACGTACCTGTCACTCTCTTCCACTACGGGATCTTCAGCCGCTAAAGCCGCAGAACTCATACATATAACTACCATGATAAAAAAATCAAAATATCTTAAATTTACAACCCAGTGTGCGCCTCGCCTAATTCTGTAACACAAAAATCAAAGCATTACAATAAAACAAAGTCTTATAGAAGAAAAAAGATTAATAAATCGAATAATAAGGGAAACTTACGGATTAGTAGGTGACAAAATAAACATGGACGAATATGGCAGCATTGGTTTTGGTCCATCTGGTACCTCATCATCATCTTCTTTTTTGGCCTCTTCTTTCTTTTTGTTCTGAAATATTTTAAATCCATAGTAATTATACGTTCCCCATATTGCTTTCATCTACATCGTTTCAACTACTTTCTAAGTTCTTACTCTGGCTCTATATGAGTTCATTAAAAATGTCGAAGGAAACTACACTAGATTCTGTAAAAGTATTATGATAAATTACATGATGATGTTTTTTTAGCAAGTGATCACTATTATGACTTATTCAATGAATAAGTACATAAATGAAATAATATTAACTTATAACTAGAAGTTTCACATTAAGATTTAAAAGGTAAAGACTATTACACAAGCCATTACTGATGAATGTCGTGGTAAAACATGCGTTTCAAATCAATCTCGTAAATAGAAAAAAAAAAAACTAATAAGTGAAAGGAAGGAATGATCCTCAAGCTAGAAAGAAATCATGTATTGAAATTAATGAACCAGTATGTGTTTATGTGAATTAAGTAGCCACCTAGTTGAAGTTAACGTAAAAAGTCAAGTTGATGTTGACATCCATTAGCCATCTAGAGATAAAGATCATAAAGATTTGATAAAAACACCTATCATGACATTCTGCTCACATAAGCGACATCGACCCGTCTAGCGTACTTAAAATATTGTTGATATCGAAGTCATGAACGAACACATATACGAAATAACAACACATCAGACAGCGTGCGATGTCATGCAGTGTTAAGAGAAGCTGCAGAATGAGATCTTAGAAGAATTCAATGGCAATAGTGGAAGTTATAATATCAACAATATTTTAAGTCGTCGACACCAATACATTTTGAAGCATAGCTTTGCCAATGCCGAGCTCTTTTTACCTTCCTACTCGTCGGCGAAGAGGGACTTAGGTCTACTCCGGTTGGAGAGCCGTCCACCGCATGTAATGCACCCATCTCTTTCTCCAATTCCTAATTATCCGGAATAATGTATGAAATATGTACAAATTTTGTTCCAATCAACAGCTTAATCCAATTAGTAAAACCGCTTGAAAGTAAATGCTTGTGGAAGAGTGGTTGAACATGCTATGGCTTTGAAATTGTGATACTATCAACTAAACTCCAAAGCATCAGAGGATGAATACTATGGTACTATAAACAAAGAGAAGCTTGAGACTTACTTGGAGCTGTTTTTCCTTGTCTTCCTCGACTTGTTCCTCTTCTGCCGCTGTCAATTCCTGTAAATACAGATTTGCAACATTTACACGAAAAGCGGCGTCAGATTTACAAGAGCGCGATGACGTCAACAAGTCAACATACATCAAATTGGCGAACGTCTCCTTTGTGAACACACACATTGATATTGATTTGCGTTAGTTGATCTTAATACCACAGAAACACATAAACAAATTATGAGATAACTTGTGACCATTCTATGAGATCATTACAAACATTTAAGACCAAGTAACGCAATACAAAGCACAGACAGGGAAACGCACCTGGGCATTAGCCAAGTTGTCGACAGCGATGGCAAGGAACACGTTTAGCAGTGTGTAGTTGCCAAACAAGACGAGGATGACGAAGTACAGCGAGTAGATCATGCCCCTCTGGATACCGCCCTGAGACTGGATGCCATCATACATCACTTCGTTCCAATCTTCACCTGTTAGAATCTGAAATGAAGGCAACAAGACATTGGTTTTATTCAGTAGAAATAGGTGTGTACGATACAATCTCAGAATAATTGGATCACAAGATCTATCGCAATATTATGTTATATGTTAGATTGTGCAAATCTGTAAATATGCTTGAGCTGTTAGATATACTACAATTATCGAACAGCTCAAGACTAATTACAGATTTAGCTCAAGACTATTTAAATACTATAGAAATGGATAACATAACAAATCGCCAAATTGAGAGAATAAGCCACAGGAAGACAATGTATCATGTACTCGTGAAGTATAGCGTTACATATATGGTTTTTCGCCAATTCGGCATACATGATTATATGAATCCACCGAATTTCACAAATAGCAAAGTCGCAATGAAAAAAAAATGCTATTTGTAAAAAAAGGAGTATCTTCATAACTTATGCGGCCACCATGTATTTGCATCAATAATATCTTCGTAAAGAAATGGTTAAAATAAAGTAAAGTTCATAATTACCTGGAAGACAGTTAGCAACGCGATAGGAAAGGTGTTGAAGTTGGTCGGCGGCGTGCCATCCTCGAAGTTGAACTGTCCTCCGAACAGTTGCATGCCGAGCAGTGCAAAGATGAGAATGAAGAGGAAGAGAAGGAACAGCAGCGAGATGATGGATCTCATTGAGTTGAGGAGAGATATCACCAGGTTCCGTAGTGATGACCAGTACTTGGTAACCTGGAAAATATAAATAATATATAAGCAAACACGTATAAATTATTTCATGATAAGTTGCTTAGAGTTTACATGATCAAATCTTAATTGTAAAGTTATACACAATAAGTTAGAACATTAAGAACAAAGTAAGATAATACGTTTTACGAACATCTGTTCTAGTGAAACAGTAGTACCGAAATGCAGTATGTTACATAAAATCGTTGAAAATACATCCTTTGTTGCACTTTTATGTTCCTGATTGGTTGTGATAAACATGGTCGTGGAAAATATTATAACATTCTTGTAGGCTTCAAGTGTCAAGTTGTAACGTGAATCTTTTACCTTGAATATCCTCAGCAGTCTTAGAGCTCTCAGGACAGATAGACCGAAGGAGCCACCCTTGACCTCGGACCAGACGACCTCGAAGATGGAGCCGGAGATGACCACGCAGTCGAACCGGTTGAAGGACGACTCGAAGTAGATTCGCGGCCCCAGCGCGTACATCTTCACCCACATCTCCATCATGAACAACCCCAAGAACACAAATTCGGCATAGTCTGTGGAGAAGATCATTGTTATTTATTTGGAAACATTATTTAAGTTTAGGTTCATTGATGTATTTATATTGTTCTTGACTGTACTCGAGTCTATCAGTAAAATTCAGAACAAGCTAAAATATGTAATCACAATTAGCACAAATCCAGTCTCTTGGTTCATTCTTGGATGGATACCTAACATCGATATCGAAATCAATCATAGATTTCAAATACTTGATGTATTTGAAATCTAAAACAGGAAATCTTCAATATATAAAGTGCATCAAGCATCCACAGCCCGACGTAGATACACTGCTGGACGCACGCCTCATGCCAAGCAGTGGGAGAAGTCGAGCTATGGATGATAATGATGATGAATGAGTAAAATTGTTTTCAAAAACATATGGAACTTACATAAAAACGAAGTCAGCCACTTGGGTTGTCTGTAATGCTCCACAGCCACGCATATCGTGTTGAAGAGCACCAAGACAATGACGAACCAGTAGAACCACTGGGTCTTCACCGTATGTCTGATCCAAAACCGAAACCTCTTCTCGGCTCGCCAGAAGTCTGCAAACCTCCCGGCTGACCGTGCTTTACTTTTCAGAAAACCTGTTGTAATAAATACAATGTTAGTAAATGTCTTGATGTTAAAGTTGCCGTTGATCTTGCAATCGTCTCACAACACTTTAAATTCCACACCTTGTTTCCTTAGTATAATTTTAACTATAACACAATTATTATTATATCAATGCTTTAAAAATATGAGCCGCTTTTACGGTCCAAGTTTCTGTACTTTCATTCTGTAATTTCATCGTGTTCATTACCAAATATCGGCAATTTAAAGGGTCTAATGTTATTGCATGATCAACGGCGTTTGCATTTAACTAAAGGATTCGGGTTTAACATTCAGCTAATTGTTTATCAACTCTAGCGTACGCACGTCACGATAGCAGTCCTACTACGTTCACAGATTTGCGACACAAAAATGCTCTTGTGCTTTTTAAGCAGATTTTTGATCGTTAAGTTTTATAACACGAAGTAATTGGACGGTATGGAAATGGCATCGAAATTCAATCGAGGTCGCAATCCGATACCTCGTTCGTATAAGTCACTAACAACCCTCTTCTGAGATACCGTCATGTTATCCCCAGAAAAATATATGTTACGTTTTATGGTAACTTTTTGGTGAAGCTCACACTGTACAAGCTTTGGGAGTGGGTGGTGGAAATAGCGGACCTAAAGGTAGAAGAGTAGCAGGGGATAT
The DNA here is from genome assembly GCA_947508005.1 of Amphipoea lucens. NCBI lineage: Eukaryota > Metazoa > Arthropoda > Insecta > Lepidoptera > Noctuidae > Amphipoea > Amphipoea lucens. The sequence continues at coordinate 17,920,743 of OX382359.1, read as the reverse complement.
TTTACGAGGGTATTCTGACGTCTGTACGGTTAAACAATGACTCCGAATCACGTAAGGCAAGTGGAATATCATTCCTACGTTTAGATAATTTTGGGAAACACGTACAAACGTTTTCATAATTTGGATATGGGAAGGGTACTATTCCTAAATCTAAGACTAGTCTAGTTTGTCTACTGTAGAAGATGAAAAGGAATATTCTACCAGCATCACGTTTGATCCCATACCTTGCTTTTTCTTTGGAACTGTAAACAACCAACACACAAATAGAGTACGAATACGCAATGAAAATGGATGAAAATAAAATAAAAGAGTTAGTTATCGACAAAATATCATGCAACATTCATGAATTTACAATATAATAATTACGTGAAAAGAATAGGATAATATTTGAATGATTACAAATGTGTCTAATGTACCGGAAAGTTAAAAGATACCTAACCTGACTATTAATAATAGTATTAAAGACGAAAAAGTTAACAAATGTAAAGAAACTGAAAACATGCTTCTAAAATTTGGTTCCTGCTTGAGTAATGAAAACGAATCAGTGATTTTAATAGAAAATCTGGATATATCTTTATCTGTAGTAGGTATACACACAGCACGACACTCAGATTACAGAATATGTAACATTCATGTGACAGGAAGATGATACTGACCGTCATCTCCGCAGTCTTCATCCTGCTCTTCCTCTTCAGTGTCTGTGCTTTTACTTTTACCAAGGTTTTTTAACTTCTTTTTGGCCGCTGCTCTTCTCCGCGCTAACAACAAGAACAAACATATTATATATAAATAACTATTAACGAATACAGCTTTACAAATAGACTGTCTTATCCTTCAAGAAATCATTTAAAATGCTATCAATCTTCTTACCTTCTATTATGTGCATTTTTTCTTCTTCTGTTGTTCTTTCTTCTGCTAATATTACTTCCTCTGTAACAACATTGAATAGTAGGTAAATAAATGTAACTAATTATTTAGAAAAATAATTATTATCAATATTGTTAACTTTTTATTTTATATATTTTTCAAATACATTAGTACTTACGCATTTTGTTATCTTTCTATTACCATAATTATGTTCCACACTTACCTGCTTTACATATCCACTCAACGTAACCATTGAGTTCTCTCTCGAGTTGCTGCTGTCTTCTTAATTTAAGAAATTCTTGTCTATTTTCTACTTTCTCTCTTTCTTTAGCGAACTCACTGCAAATATAATTATGCATATTGAACTACTCTAGCACTAATGATACACATAATCGCCAATCATAAAAATCGTTTCAATAATTTAAAACATCGTCAAAAGTTTGAGTGAGCATTAATCAATGCCATACCCAACACGTAAAAAAACTCTTGTTAAATACGACTAGCAATATACATAGTTTGAGCACTTAAGGATTAAATAATAGTCAAATATGTTTTAAACAAGGGTTTAGGCTTCATACATCTTCTACCAAATCTTTAAGTACAATATTTAGTTTACATTTGTCTCTAGCATTACTTGAGCACACAGCATCACTATTCAAAAGACCTGCTTCAGTAATCCAGTTGAGATATGCATTGAAGTCTGCATTGAACATTGCACGAGCTCTTTCTTTTACAAACTGAGCCCTTCGTTCTACGCGCCCTCTTTCATTAGAGAACTCTCTGTATATCAATGATGATAAATGATAAAGAAAATATAAAACAAAACATACAAAAATTATAAAACAAAACGTAAATACAATAAAATGTATGCAGTAGATTTTAATATATGTTAGTGTGTTGACTTACCCGCTAAGAACACCGAGAACTAAGTTGAGCATAAAGAATGAACCCAATACTATGAGAGGCACAAAGTAAATCCAGTTAAACGCACTACCTAGCGCGTCATTCGTCTGCAACAAATAATCTTCATTAGAATCCCTAATACAGAAGGTAAAAGTAATCCTAATTATATCGCGAATGAAAACAGTGAAAACAGTCTAGTATCATGTTCTTCAAATGGTTTTTCACACAAACGAGTTTTACCTACTAAGTATGCAATTTCAACGCTTATGAAATTCAGATTCGTATAAAAAATCAAATACAGGTTTCCCTGTCATAAATTATGACATTAGTTTTTATACAACAGTGTCTCCAACACTGACAATATACGAAGAGTAAACTAGAAAAGGACACTGAAGGAGTTATTAGACGAGAAAGATAACTAATAGTAAGTAATTCCACATACCCAATAGAGGATGGCAGTCCAGCCCTCCATGGTGATGCACTGGAAGACGGTGAGCATAGCGAAGCCAATGTTGTCAAAGGACGTGATGCCTCTGTTCGGCCCCTCCCACTTCTCTAGGCACGTGCTCTTATCGTACTCACACACGTTCGCGCCAAATGGCGCTAGGCTAGCGTTGTCCGCATTGCACGGCGTCGCACTGTCACCTTCATTAACTATTTCACCTGGGGGATTAAAAAAGGTATTAGTTACTGCTTCGGAATAGTCGTTTTATAAGGAACTGTTATCGATTACATAACTTCACCTAAGAGACGAATTGTTTGTAGCCTATTGTGTATAGTACCGATGCGGTGCCAGAGGAAGGATAAAAGACATCCATGTATTTAGTACCTATGTGCATCTACAGTACCTTGGTACAGAAATCATGACACCTATTTGAAAACATTTATCGCCTAAAAATGGAAACTTGGAAAAGATGTGTCATAATTTGACTCAACCTATTATAAGATATTTGAAATATAGAAATGTTTCTCACTTTGAAATGTCCCTCACTAGAATTCAACATTAGTCAGAATAATGTTTTTTGTTAAAAAAATCATTAAAGCCATTACGCTGATAAAATCTCTGATAAAATCAAACAACGCCCACATTCTTAAAATGCAACACAAAGACTAGTTTCCGAAGGCAGTAGTAATTAACATTTATAGCCAACAATTAAAACGTTGAAAAGTTTCAAACTTCGACTTATTACATTTTGAAGTTTAGCCGTTAATTTAAATTTCCACATGCAATGGTGTCGCCTGTTCGTGAGTTTGTGACTGCATGTTAGTGCCGTACAAACTTTAACTGGGTTGCTGTTATTTACCGATAGGTTACCGACCGAAGTTTAGTGCGAAACGATGTAGGTAGTGTGTGTTCGTATTTGCTACTTGGAATTAGAATGTATAGTTTAATTTGTGCAGAAGCCAAGTATTTTACATTCCGAACGGTAAAATTTAGTGATACCAAGACTGTGATATACAATTATTACATGAATGTAAAACATCTACATATTCGTTACCAATATTTGCAAATAAATTATTGAGAGTTGTATACGATGATTGCAGTACCTAGTGTGTTAGGAAACTTGAGAATCTAGAATGTTTCCACGAAGAGTTAAATGATTTTGGAACATTCTTTGATTAGTTTGCGCAGTAGGTACCTACATTCCTCGAAAGACAATTTATGCGATGAGAAACAGACAGTTTTGAGTGTTAACAGTATTTATCTCATCGCACAATGACATATAACTGTTTTACCTACATTTAATCATCATCGTTTTTAATAGATTGATCATATTTTTATTTTACACTATTTGTATGAACAATGCGACACAACATACATTAAAAAGGTAAAACAATGGCTGCCAAATATATTCGTAGTTGTTAACTGGTTGAATATGAAGGATTAATGGGAGCAAGAATATTTTAAGGAGCCGTCAAAATGGACTAGTTCAAAAATACGTATGTTTTGAGATACTTACTAATATCTTCTAAATTATAACAAGTCTTATGCAGCGCCCCTGAGTAGAACTCGAGGCCGATGATAGCGAAGATGACTATCGCGAAAAGCACCAAGAGGCCGATCTGCAGCAGCGGCGCCATCGCCTTTATAATGGACTTCAATACGACTTGCAGACCTACACGGAAATGGTATTTATTTATATTAGAAAATAAGGCTCAATGTTTTTGTCGTGTCGTGCCCTGTAATTTATAACCTTTTAGCTATTTGGTGAATTGTTCTCTTGTATTTTGATAAGCCATTTCATGCATGAATAATTTGAAAATTGAGGAGGAATATCAATTTTCCTGACACCAACGTGAACAATTTGGTGGACAATTAAAATATGGGAAAGCAGCATTTTATTAAAACAAAAGAAGCTTGAACATTAGTTTCGAAATTACTGAGTAGGCACTTTTATTGTGTGTAACAACATTTTAGTCGCCAATGTTAACTCTTCCAATTGGTATTGGAATTTGGAAGATAAGCAGCGTAGTCATAAAGTACAAATTAATAAAAATGAGAGGCAAAAATAAATTTTATTGTTTCATTATAAATTACAGGGCATTATTATCATACGTTCGTAAAATGAAATTTTGAAGGAGAGATTCGATAGTGTTTTGGAAATTATTTATCTTTGACATTATAATTAAATTAGATAAAACAAGAGATAATTACCAAATATGTCGTTTATTTCTCGACGTTAGTTGCTAATTTTATCAATGATAACATTAAAAGAAAGTTTTAATAAAGATACAGACAACAAGAAATAGATTTTCTGACTAAATGCCATATATCTAGAGATGAAAATCATTAACTATTTATTGAAAAAGACATCAGAACAATGGTAACACAATATAAAATCAAAAAGTTATCGTGCACAATGATTTTCACTGTTGCATAATTTTATTTAAAAATGGCGCCAAAGATTTTCTTTTTTTGAGCAATAGGTGTGTGTGTGTATGGCCAGTATTTTTTTGCGTAAAGACTTTTTTAACAAAATTGCTAGGTGAATTATTTGATTGATGTTTTTTTTTTTCTATCCAGCCAATGCTTTTTTCGATATAAAATTATGCAACAGTGTAACTAGTGGAACTACAATACGATTAACTAATCTATGAATGTTCTAGAACTCACTAGGAACGCCCGATACTAATTTAAGGGGCCTCAGCACCCTAATGGCACGCAAGGTCCTGAAGTCGACGTCGGCTGGCGCGATCGGCAGCTGCGTGATGATACTGCCAAACACATATCACTCGATACTATAGCTTGAACTAGCAACTAGCTGAGTAATAAATTACTACTGAAGACTGTGCTTTTGTTTTAACAAATGATTTTAATCTTCAAAACAAAACAGGTTGATATGAGATGTTAAGTTCGCTCTCAATCGAAATTGATAAGGTTGATTTTTCTGAGTATCAATATATCATCTGCCAATGCATCATTAGCAACATAGGATTCCGAATAAGGACCTATGTTGATGAAAAATGTATGGCAGAAAGTTATATTACTTATTCTCGGAAAAATCACAGACGCTTCTCTTCCGATTGTGAGCGTGTTACATGATTACTCCGCTGGTTAGGTATCCTTGATGCCTCGAACAAAAATAAAACAAAATAATTTCTGACTTCTATGAATACAAACGGAAAATTAATTAACTAAAACGTAGGTGACAAAGCACAGCCTTAATTTTATGTAAAAAATAACTACAATCTAAATATCGTGTATCTAATTAGTTCGATTGTTATATGCTAAGTAATCATGTTAATTTTACGCATTTTAATCTAAATACACCATATTTATTCACACCTAAAACCATTTCTTTATCTAATTTCTTACGTATTAGCTTTTATATTTGATGTAAACCTACACAATACACAAAATGTATAGCAAATCTTTACTATTATGCAACACGTAGCTTTAAAACATTAAACATTTTCAATAAATCACATATTAATTAAAATTCACACATTTTCTAATCTATGTTAAGTATGTCAATAAACATGTCGAGAATACGATGCTACGTATTTTTTACTAATAATTATAAAAATTCTATTGTCCATAACTAGCTGTAGTTCTACATTCAAAAAAGTTTCAAAATTCGAAAACATCTAGCGAGTAACGTCTATAACAAATAAGGTAGAGGTATTATGTGAACTTTTCGCCAATTACTGTGAATTACTTGGTATCCGCGAGACGAGCTTGAGCGGTCGTAGCACTCTGAACGAGCGCAGCATCCGGAGGTCAACGTCCACGTTGTATTCGGCGAATATCGTCATCGACCTAGTTTTTGTTATCGAATATTCAATAATGTCAACTCTTTTTTGTGTTTGACAAAACCTAGTGTCCTACGTTTTAGTGTCAACCAATTGTGTGGCCTAATAGTTTGTAATAAATGGTAATTTGTATAATTTAGATTACAATATGACGGTTCACTGTAAGCAACCTCGGTGCTTTGATATTTTTTGGTTGAAACAGTAATTTGAGCAATCGAGGATGCTTTTTTGTAGTGAATAATAATGTTGTGAAATAACAGTTATGTAAAGAATCATAATTTTACAAACAAGTAACTTAGGTTTTAAAATCTTTTGTCTAATGTCATGTTAGCTATTACGACTAGTCAACGAAAATATCAACAACTAATCATATAAGTTAATGTAACATTTGACAATCGATTAGACTAAATAGTATCAAGAATTCTTTACATAACTTCATCAATACCTCTTATCGGGTAATTTAAAACTAGTAAATATGAAAAACAACTCACCCAGTTACTACTACGAAAAAATCCATGATGTTCCAAACGTTTCTAAGATACGATCCCCTGTGTAAAACAAAACCTAAGGCTAAAATTTTTAACGAGGCTTCTACACAAAATATTCCTAAAAAGTACGCCTCGGTCTTTTCCTGTAACAATAGAAACAATGTTCAGTACAAAAATATTAAATCATGACAAAAATTTAAAGGTACTTCGATAATTAAAACAATATATCCAGCCACTTGAATGCTACGAAGGGTATAAAAAATCCCATAAGCATATATAGATTAGCGCGAAAAACATAACCCTTCTTTGAAATGGTGTACAGTCACGTCTAAAAGTATGTATACACTTGGCAATTTACAATTGCGATTTTTTCGTGAAATAACGAATGCAACGTTGAAATACGACACTTAACATAAACCTATGGGTTCGAAAATACTATTTTCGTAATAATATTAAATTTCATTCAAAAATAAAGGAGAAAATCGCCTTTGAATAAAGCCAAGTGTATACATACTTTTAGACGTGACTGTAGTAAAAGATGATTACGTTGTCAGTATTTGCACAGAAATAATTAAATTAAATGTACACAAGGATCATAATAATCATGGCGAATTAAATACTATTTAGACTGCGTTAATGCGATAGCGATATGAGCTCCGTATACCATACGACATTTTCTGCTATAGCACCTACGTTTATCTGACATAGCGTTGTCGGCAATTGAGCAACACACAATTGCAATGATTTTCATTTCGACAATTCCACATTATTCAATGAGTTACTTACGATGTCGAGCGGGCGAATTTTTTAACATAAGAAGCAATGGTTTATGAATGTCTCTTTCAAAATCCTTTGGATTATGAAAGAAAGTGTGTTACCTACACAATTGAGGTGCTAGTTGTATGTAGAATTGTAGATGACTACGTAGTCAACAATATGCGCGTGCAATATGCAGAAACAATATGCACGGCATATTGTTTCTGTATGTTTGCAGGCAACTCGGCCAATACAGAAAGCATACAGCAACAATATGCACGTGCAACTAACACACACAATTAAGACCGACGACGCTTCGTGAGATGAACCAGCAATAAGTACTATTGATATAATTCTGTTATGCATCATCATGTTAGATCACCGTGTGTTGTTATTACAAGTAACAACAGACATAACACTCTAGGCAAGTCCGTGTCTACACAGTGGTCAGGGGCAGGGCTGTTCTTTTTTTTATTCTTGTTTTAATTAGGGACTTTTATGACCGCAATGCGTATGACAGTCCCATCGTACCCTAAACACATGATGCTACGGATCACATTTGGGCCGTGAACCTGAACAGACTCTTCGCATCATCACCATTTGGTTGAAACAGAATATTATGGGTTTGTTATATTATTATTATTTATGGAGGGCTGTTCTACACCGCCCGCACATTAATGTGTATTAAACCTATTGTGTGTACTAGGTGCATTACAAGCAACATAGTTAAGATAGTTTTCAGTTTTTCGAGTGTTATCTCTATCCGGCTGTATGGTTAGGATCAGGATGTTGAGCCACAAAATGGATGAATGAAAGGCAATTGCATGCAGCTGATACAAGATGACTAAGTGGCATGTTACCACACAGACACACCTCTCTTAGCTGTCGCGATCTGGATTACATGAATGGAGAGAATTAGCAATGTAAGGGAAGTATGAATGTGGTACTGATGACTGAGAAATCGTGTGGAAATCAGTTGTCATGGTGGAAGCATTTGTGATGCGGAGGAATGAGGTACATGTCTGAATGTAAGAGTTGAGGTATTAAATCAAATCAAAATCGTTTATGATGATATATAAAATTGTACTGCAAAGACACATTCCGCCATATAATGATGGCATGCAAATATTTAATACATGAAGTAGGTATGTAGTAACAACATACAGTAAGTTGACTAAATCAACAAAGGAACATAAATAATAAAAAAAGTATTACAATGCATTTCTGAAGCGGTAAGACTGACAAGATTTTTTGTTGAGAAATTTGCCGACAGATAGCTGCAAAAGTAAAGAAAGATCAAAAATGCGATGACTCGGTTGTGTGGTAGAAAAACTACTGATAAAGCTGTGCTAGAAGGAGCCATATTGCACATAGCCCAGACAAATTAGGATAATGACAGAACGATACATATAATAAAGAGTATAGTATGTATCTTATATGGTGTACATAATAAAGAGTATTCTATTCTAACGATGAAAATGATGATGACGTGTGTTTAACCGGTCAAGCGGCGCGGTTCGCCGATCGGCGACGAAACAATAGAAAATCAATTGTGTCTCATTGTCATTAGCGGCGCTTGACAGATTAATATTTTTTAAAACTTCAAGTTTGAACTAATACCTACAAGTTACATACAAAATCGCACAGCTTGCAGTATCTCATTGCTGAATAGATTTGATGAGTGATGTAAATTGCACAAAATACATATGAAACACTGTAAGTATATAAACTATGGGAATGTGTACGCAATTGCCTTTTTCGGGATAAGTTTATTTGATGGCAACAGAAAATGTTGAACCATCTTTAACAACTATTGGAATACAACTGAGAAGGACTATTTTAGCTGGCATATTATTATGTATTAGCTGTAATGTACTTTAACAGTATAAATACAGGGTTGAAATTACCAGATTCTGTGCTAAGATGGTCTTATCGCCGTTGGGCAAATGCTCCTCCAGCGCCAGCACCACGCAGTTGGCGATGATGGTAAGCAGCACCGCGTACTCAAAGGGCGGCCACTCGATGATGAACTTTGTGTACCTGGAAATACAAAAAATTTTTGCTTAAACACTGCATTTACATATAGAATAAAGTTATCATACGTTAATAAAGTTTTCCCCTATATTGTTTTAAGGAATGATTCAACAAAACGTAAAACCAAGCAACTTGCTGGAATTGTTTCTAACCTCAGTTCGGTCACGAATTGAAGATAGAAACAATTCAAGCAAATTACTTTTAATTACTATTAAATAGTTACATGAAAAACATAACAATGTATTACATAAAAATACCGAAGACTTGCATCATTTTATCTCGATAAAGTTAAAAGTAAACCATCTTTCTCAATTACCCAAGACATTTTAATGACACGTAAATAATTTCCTCTCACTACTAGGCAAGGAGCTAGCGTTATAATACAAAATATTATCAGATTACGTTCCGATTTGAACCGACAATAGGGCAACTGTGTCGCGCTCCGACTAGTAAGCGATCATTAGATAATGTAGTTAGCTTTGAACGCTCACACGAACGTTATTATGTAGTGTAACATAAAATTGTTGATATTTGGGACAGGGGATGCCTTTTTTGTGTCTGTTGGCTATTACGTCAAACAGCGGGATCATTGCGTAATACATTATAGGTAACAACGGCTTTCATTTTGATAGTTCAACAATATTCATTGCGTTATTTACATTGTTGAGCAGACATTATATTCGAACATATGAAGCAATGGATTAGCAATATCCTTCAGAATAAGGCCGATTATGATTGATCGTGTGTTGCGCAATTAGGGTGCTGTGTAGATAGAAAACGTGTATGTTAGTTCATTCATTTTATAATAATGTTTATAATTGACTATAGAAGACTGACTGGCTCGATGGACTGCGCGATAAAGCATATGGGTTTCAAGATTGCTACGTTGCTTAGCGACTGTTTAACTATACATTTCTAACATTTAAACGTCTCTTAACTTAAAGCAACGTTTATAAATAAAGGGATAAGTCAACATTTTGTACAAGCTGTTTGTTTTTGCATAATCATTTAATAACGGTAGACCAGTCTAGTGGAATTAACAGTAGATCACGCACTCGAGATAAACGTTGATATTGAAATACATATATTTTTCATAAGCTTTTGAACGCCAGGCATTGATATAATAGAATATCGATTTTTGCCTATTCTACCGCTAAACAGGTAGAAAATAACTCCTTTTATACTTATTTTGCATCTGGTTTTGCATTGCTGTCAAAATCACAGTGATATTTATTCTAGTTGCAATAAGGTTCCACTTGGATTCACTGTGAAAGAACTGCGGCTGTTGTGTCAAAGCATGCACACACTGACACGGCTGAAATTTTGATGAAAAAAAACGAAAATAATCACTCAAGTTATTTATCTGTTCCCAGTTCAAAATAAAACAAAAGAATAACTCCTAAAAAAATTCAAACTCCAAACTCTCACACGATAGCCATAGCTTGCAAGTTCACCAGCAAGTTCCTATAACAATGTATGCAGGTATATTTATAGCTAAATGTTGACTATGAATCTCCGACGGCCGACGATGTGCAGTGTGCACCTCTTACAACGAAACTTAGCCAGGTGTGAAAAGTTTCACAACTTTAAAAGGTTTTCTGTCGAATGGACAAGAATTTTATGCAGTTCCTTTACGTACTGTTTTATGGAAAAAGACTTCACAGTTTTTGTTTTCGAACTGATTTTTTTATAAATGACAGCGTATATTTCAGCTGCAACCGGTTAGACCGGAAGCCGACCCCAACATGGTTAGGAAAAGGCTAGGCAGGTGATGACTGCGTATATTTTTCGTGAATTTGAAAGTGCATTGAACGAGCTTCCCCGTTTTAGACATTTAAATGAGGTTTAGTTATAGGTGCTAATTTTAAATAGATCGTATGGAATCCACAAATATGAGTAAACATTATCACTGGGTAGTGTGCTACCCAGTTGTAGTAGTGTAGTCCCTACAAAGCTACAAATGAAAAGAAAATCGTCGGATAGTTACGAAGTAACCTACACTTGTCACTCCTAATGATCGTCGATTTTTATTTTAATCCAAATTATAGTCATACCAAGGATAGTTTGGAATTTAAAATATAGGTTATTTTAAATTCCAAACGTTACGAAATTAAATTCAAACAAAAATAGAAAACAACAAGGAACACTTCTCCAACTAATCACGAATATATTCCTTTTGCCGCGTTCTATATACATATTTACATAATTTAAAGTTACCATCATGAATTTCGTGACGACACGGAAATATTTAAAACAAAAACATTTCAAAATTATTTAACTGACGTGTTCGAGGTTCGGGGATAGCTTTAATGGAAGTCAATCGATTCTTTTTTGTTTACGTTCTGTGTTCGTTTTTATTTTTCTTTTGAAAGTTTACAAAGCAAAACTTTAAAATGTTTACTATTGCATTTTGGCCAAAGATACCAGAGCCGTCCAAAAGTGTGTTGGGTTGACGATATCGTCAAAGTCGCGGGAAACACCTGGATGTGGGACGCATGGAACCGGGAAGTATCGCAAAAGAAAGGGGAGGCCTATACTTACCCTGCAGTGGGTGATTCCGGATTGAAATGATGATAATGATCATCGCATTTATAGAACGAATTGTGCAATATCTTGGTTCTAATGTCTGCTAGATAATGATGATCCTCTAAGTAACATAACATCATGCTTTGTTTCCCCGAAGAGTTGGGCAGAGATGTGTAGATGCCAGCACATCAAATTACCCGAAACTGTCAAATTATCTCAATCAACTTTGAACCTTAAGCGCTTCACATACAGCATAATTTATATGTACAGTCGCCAGCAAAATTGCATGGGTACCTTAGTGTCTATTTTCCCGTGAACGTTAGAATTCAAGTTTTCGAAAATAAAGTAGATGGCGTTGGTTTCTTCACAACTATGACTAATTTACGAAACGTAAGTAAGGAGTTAGGATGAAACGTATTAAGTAGGATTGAGCAAGGAGTTACAAGGCTAATACATTTATCTAAAATTATTACATTACATTTACCAGCATATGTAGCTTAAATGATAAAAATAGTAAAAGAAACCGATAGGAATATATTTATTAAGCTAACGAGTGGGTATTTTAATAATTAATTTAATATTCGAATTGGTAGTTACTTAGCAATAATCAATTTTAACATAGTAGGTTAATAATTAGGAACAATTTTCTTTAAAAGAAACTATTAATTATAAATTGTTTGAAGAGACAAAAAGAAACTACAAAAATATTTTATCATATAAAGCAAAGCAACGCCATCTAATAACAGCGTAATAAAATTTTGTTAGTCGTTAACTGGTTTTACGCTAGATGGCGTTATTTCTCGCTTCATACGATTTTGTTTCTGTACTACCCATGCACTTTTGCAGCCTATCGTACATTATAGCGGGATGTAATGTACATGAATATACATTATAGCTACTGTGTGTCAAGCGCTTTATGCTTTAGGAACAAAGTTGAAAATCTAAGATAATAATAGTAGCTTGATGTGTAAAACCACATTTCTAACTAACATTCAATGCAAAATATTGCACAATTTGCTGCTCAACAAAATTTCAAACGAAAACGTTTCAATATTAAATGACTGATGTGTTCGAGGTTCGGGGCAGGCTTCAATGGAAGTCAATCGATTCTTGTTTGTTTACGTTTTGTATCCATTGTTTTACTTTTGAAAGTTTTATTTTGTTCGGCAGTGTGATGTTAAAATGCCAGGCTTAGTTCTTAACGCATTTTTGCTTTTTTATGGTAGGTACGGAAGATCATTATTTTAGGTCGAGTCTCTAGTGCTTATAGAAAGGGCTATGCTTAGAGTCTCTCTGAAGGATCGAATCCGGAACGAGCTGATCCAGCAGAGAACCAAAGTTTTTGACACAGCCCACAGAATAAGCAAGCTGCAATGACAATGGGCCGACCATGTTAGCAGTACAACTGATGACCGTTGGGGTAGACGAGTTCTTGAATAGAGACCGCGAATCGGCTGACTTTATACAGGGTGTCCTTGGAAGTAAGGATCAAATCGAATAGGGGCGTGGGCAAGGTCATTTCCAAACTTTTTAACCCTGAGAATGTTGGTGAATTTTAAGGCGTGCAATTAGAGAGGCCTATGTTAAGCAGTGGACTATAGGATGATGATGATGTATTAGTTCGATAATTACCATCGCCTTTTAAAACCCATGAAAGATTATTTGCAAAGTTTTCTGCCATCAAAAGTATCTATTGATTTATATGAATAAAAACTTTTTAAGAAAAAAAAAACCGACTTCCAAAAAACACTACAAAGTGAAAAATAACTTTATTTCGGAAGTCGGTGTCTTTGGATCTGTATTTAAGTTTTTTGCCACCGACTTCCGAAATAAAGTTATTTTTCACTTTGTAGTGTTTTTTGGAAGTCGGTTTTTTTTTTCTTAAAAAGTTTTTATTTCACGCTTTTTAGTGGGTCTGCTTATAATTTATCTGTTACAATAGCCTAGTGATTATCGCCTTTTACAAACAAAATATTGCTTTTCCCGATGCAGGGAAGTTAATTGTTGAGGAGTTCTCCAGGTCCACCATCAGCTCCATATGCTTAGCAACCATATTAAAGTAATCGAATCGCAACCCGTGAAATACTTAGATATTATTGAGTGGTTCCGGTGGCCATCTGTGGTCATCATCATCAGTTCCACTTCACCAAATAGTGCTTTCCGAGAGCAAATGCACGAGTTACTATAAAAAATACCCAAATCGCTATAGGTGTGCCTATAATATTTGAAGAGTTCCTTCGATTTCTCCAGGATCTCATCATCAAATCTTGACCTGATGTTTTTAGACTAGATGCTGATAATCCTGGCTGCAGCATCAGGTCAGACTTATGTCAACATTGCATTGAACTTAAAATTTAGTCCTGTTTAAAATGAGCCCAAACACAACTACGGTGCTGTAATTTCAAGGTTGGTACTTTTTCTGATGCTCCTGGCTTCAGCATCAGGTCTTTATGTATTTCGGTGTTCCTCATTAACCGTACGTTTATCCACACATCGAGCCCTTTTCAATGAGCCTAAACACGATATATCTGCTGTTAGTTGTCGAGGAGTTAGGTACTCTGCAGACTATCCTGACTGCAGCATCAGGTCATGACTTGATGATCATGAGACCAAATGTGGCAAATGCCCTATCAAACATCAAAACAATTTACTAAAACAGTCCTTGCCTGTTCGAGTAACTTCTTACTGTTAAGGAGTTGTACCTTCCATCATCAGCCCAGCTACCTGAGATGGTGACAATCATACGCAAATACACAAGATACTTCATAAAATATGCGAAAAACAATAAGTGAGCCTATAAAATTTGAGGGTTGCCCTCGATTTCTCTAAGATCCCATCATCAGATATTGAAATGGTGACAATGGGATCACACGGGAAACACCAGCTTTCAAATAAAAAAAGAATCATGAAAATCGGTTTACCCAGTCGCAAGTCATGAGGTAACAAACATAAAAAAAAAAGAAAAATACAGTCGAATTGATAACCTCCTCCTTTTTTTGAAGTCGGTTAAAAACGGCATTCTACACCGAATTTCTTTCCAATTTCAAAAAACCGAACTGGCACAATTCCTTACAATTTTCTAAAGCAATCTAAACAGACCCATCCATACAAAGAAAAACAAAGTGAAACTGTGTCTCGTTCCGCAATACAATCTCTTTTTGTTATCAAATTACGAATACCTAGTGTAAGAACGTTCTTGTTTACAAAATGCATAAGGGGGGCAAATAAGGTGTGCGGTTAATATGTATAAGTGGGGGCAATAGCGACCTTCCTTCGTTTGCTCCATGCTAAGTTCAGGCCAGATGTTGCGCAGGGTTAAGTCGTAATATGAAGACGATAGAGGACGCTTTTGGGGGTTAATTTAAGTTCCCTCTACGGTGCAGAATGTCTGGGTGGTTTGTGTTCGTTTTAATTGGGACTTGATAATTTTGTGTTGATAGTGGCGCATTTATAAAATGTTTGTGAAAACATGAAATTGAAATTTTTAAAATATTTATTTAGGGCCATACATTTTAATCTTTTTTTTATCAATATCAGCCGAACGACGTCCACTAAATATAGACGTCACACAAAGATTCTTATTGAAAACTTCAACCATTACTGGTTCAACTTTATTTACTACGGCAAATTCTAAGTAAATTGCAACAGTTTGCAATTAAAAAAAAATTATCCTATGTAACTAAGTATCTACATAATAACTTACGTATATTATTTCATTGTAAACAACAATGAAAACAAAAAACTAAATTACAATTCACGTCACTGTAAACTTTCCAATTTGTATTTTTTTTACGTTCCGCGTAACTGGCGGCATGGCACCACGCATATCAAATGCCAAACTATGTCCCGTTGAAAGACACCCAATTATCTACGCCTACCTTTTAAAATGAAAATATAAACCTTTCATTTTCCCGCTTGTTTTTCGTTCCATGGCCATTACTCGTGATGTTTTGTTTTTCATTTTTACTGGCTGCGTGAAAATAGCCGTCAATTTTCTTTTGTTATTAATTTTTTCATAGTTTTAAACGGAAAAATATTTTCAGTTCTCCTGACTGATTGTTTTGCAGTTTGTTGGAAATATTCACGTCAGTTAAATATATGCCTTTTTACGTATGCCTTTTATATTATTTTATTATTAGAATACAGGGTGAAATTGAATTCATGGGCATCCTTTTAAGGGGTCATTTGTAATCATCATTATGGACAACTTTTATTATGGGACCAAACCTGAAATCGCGAAAAAAAAGTCAGCTCTTTTCTACATTTTGACGAGTTATGTGAACATAAATACAAGGAACAGCTGATTTTTTTTCTTGATTTTAGGTTTAGTCCCATAGTAAAAGTTGTTCATAATGATGAGTTCAATGACCCCTTAAAAGGATGCCCATGAATTTAATTTCACCCTGTATAATTTTTTAAATTAGTGTGTTATGCTTCTGCCAACTAGAATGTTATACAAGTTGGAGACGACAAATACAACAATAAATTCAACTTCGTATATGTAATGACTTTTCCAGTCTGCATACAAAAATTCAACAAAATATATCCAATAGTTTAGTCACTATAGCTAGTCAAAGATTGGTAAAACCCATATAGGTACAGCTCACTGTTCAAGAATACACTCATCTAGTATCAGTAGTTCCTTTGGCTTTTGCAAAGGATCTACTGATCCAAAAATTCTCAGTAGTCCGTTCAAAAGAACTGCTAAAGGAACTAGTGAGCACAAAGGAACACTACTACCTATTTAGTTTGGTAGAAAAAATCACGTTTTTAATTTCAATGTTAGGATTTGTTTTATAGCTCCTAAATTCTCTTAGCATTAGTATTGCTAGTGTTTTCATTTGTCGTATTGTCACTTCCAGATTGTATAAGGATAAAAACGATTACATACATAAATACACGAAGGAAACGAAAAGTCCCGTTACGTACGAAATCGAAAAGTCTCTTTCAAGCGAAAAACCTTTGTTTCAAGAACCAGTTGTGTGCTCATTAGCAAGCATTTAACAAATTTCTACTTTCCTAATAGGGCGAGATTATGTTCAGTAGCTTAGTTTGACACAGTTACCGACTGAATTGTGTGATTCGAATACTGTCGGGTTGCAATATTGTTTTATGTGTGTGAGAGGAAAGGTCATTAAACTTCACTTGTTAACAGAAAAAAACCGGCCAAGTGCGAGTCGGACTCGCCCATGAAGGGTTCCGTAGCAGCAAGTAACATAATATAAAAGTTCTTGTAGTTCGTTGTAACTTTGTGAAAGGTAAATTGCGGTTTTCGATTTATGACGTATTAAAAAAAAACTACTTACTAGATCTCGTTCAAACCAATTTTCGGTGGAAGTTTACATGGTAATGTACATTATATACATTTTTTTTAATTTTATCATTCTCTTATTTTAGAAGTTAGAGGGGGGGGGGGGGGACACACATTTTACCACTTTGGAAGTGTCTCTCGCGCAAACTGTTCAGTTTAGAAAAAAATGATATTAGGAACCTCAATATCATTTTTGAAGACCTATCCATAGATACCCCACACGTACAGGTTTGATGAAAAAAAATTTTTGGAGTTTCAGTTGTAAGTATGGGGAACCCCAAAATTTATTGTTTTTTTTCTATTTTTGTGTGAAAATCTTACTGCGGTTCACAGAATACATCTACTTACCAAGTTTCAACAGTATAGTTCTTATAGTTTCGGAAAAAAGTGGCTGTGACATACGGACGGACAGACAGACAGACATGACGAATCCATAAGGGTTCCGTTTTTTGCCATTTGGCTACGGAACCCTAATGATGCACCATCTAATAAAGACGATAGATAAAGTTATACGGTGCCCTAATGACGTAAAACAAGATCAAACAAAATCTGAATGATTTTGAAGGATACTGCTAATACATTGCTTGAAATGTTGGAAAAATTTGTCTGTTCTACAACGTAAACAACGCAATGAATGTTGTTCAACTGTCAAAATGAAAGTCATTGCAACGCTGTGTTACGCAATTAGCTCGCTGATCAAACAATCACCATACCTACTGACACTAAAGAAAAGTTTATACGGAGAACACTTTTCACTAATAAAAGATTGTTAAAAAAGCATTACCCTCCTTCTGGGGCAGTCGGGTATCTCAATATTATTATGTCAAATAAGTAGATGGGGCCAGAAACAAATGACTGTGTTTAATTATAAACGCTTTTCAGTTGCACACTTTACAAAACATATTGCAGTAAACATGGCTATGATACAAGTAGTGCTTGGTACTGACCTCCGAATAGGATTTTCGTCGGCAAATATAAAGAGTGAGCTGGGCCCTGGAGTAGCGGGCTGGTGCGCGCCGCCCATGGTATCAGCTGGCGCCGCGCGAGCCTGCGCCCCCGCCGCCTCCTGCGCTGCCGCCAACCTGGAACGTAACACAGTATAGTTAGTAAGGTGGAAACTGCTGCGTGATATACGCTCCTAGTACAAGGGAGCTAAGTTCTTGTGTTGATACTTTCTCATTTTGCAGGACTGGACAAGATTCCTATTGAGGTTCGATGTGAACATAAATGTGAAATCGAATAGTTAGTAAAGTTGAACCTCCTCTGGTGGTATGTGCTCCTAGTAGATACAAGTGAGCTGAGTTCTTGTGTTGCTTAGCGTCTCATAATTTACATTTAAGAGAATTTACACAGAGAATAAATTGGTGGTTAGGTAACAAATTTTATAGAAAGAAAGAAATAAAAATAGGTATATGGGTTTTCAGATACGAATGAGTGATTCTTTACAACATCGTTTTCTTTTTAAGGTGAACTTAATAACAAATAACGATTATCTAATAAAGTTCGGACGACTAAAACTGAATTTGTCTACATCCCAAAAAATTACATAGTAACCTGAGATATTTTTCAACATTTTAAAAAGTTTATTTAACCATACCATACAAGCACACGCCATAAAATTCGTTCAACCTACACATCGGAGAAGTTCTAGGCCTACCGAATTATTCAATCAAGAAGTTGGTGTACCAGGGCAGAATAAGCTAGTAGTACTATTAATTCGTTGCGCCGTAGCGTGTTACAATATCATTAAACAGTTCTGTGCATGACTGGGAAGGCTCGAGCGGTTAATGATATCATTATCAATTAAACTCCAATGTCCCGCTAAATATGAAACTATGTTAAAATATAAATTATGAATAGCCTCACTTAGCGAATATTTAGAAGTTTCCATGATCATTTTAAGTTTAATGTTCATGCGAAACGCACGGTTTTTAATTTAATGGCAGGAGCAGCAACTTTATAGGATTTTTTGAGATGGTGCAATATAAACTAAACGCAGAAAATTACACATTTATGTGGTAAGAAATCACCCACTGTTAAAAAAGGCTTATTGGAAAGCATTTCATAAATACAAGGCCTTATTACACCTTAAAATTTGTAAAAAAAACGTAAACTTAAAATTAAACTCGCTAAACTGCTTTCCGACATTCAAAGCAACAACACGAAAATCGGAAAACCGCGGAAGCCGGAATCTTTTCTTCACAATGGTAATTGTATTGCGACTTGTACTGACACACTATATATTACGTGTGGGGCAAAATTGAATAGGCAACATGCAAAATCTAGGTCAGTAACTCAGAATAGTAAAGAAGGTTGATTCCATAAAACGAGCGAAAACGCACGCATTAACACGCCTCACTCACGGCGAGTGCGAGCGCGCTTGCGAAAGTCAATCGTCCACAACTTGACTGAGAAACTTCTACACACAGAATGCTATCACATCATCTAATCTGTAGAGTATGCTATATTGGAACTATGTGATGTAAAAGCGCAAAGTACCATCGAGATCGGATCCGGGGAACAGATCGCAGCCAGTGTGCAGAGTTTCTGAGATAGCCTGAGGGCGAGATCTAAAAATGTTACTAAGCGCGTGCTCATAGGGTTTCCTTTAGTACTGTCACTGTCGCATAACTGTCAACAGTGCCAGATAGAGATGAGAACATGTCAAAGCACAAATTACAGTGCAGGCGTCAAGAGAATGCGTTCCTGACACAATATGTCATTGCCACAATTCTAGTAACTAATAAAGATCAAACTCGCAAAACACGTATTGGTTTGTATAAAACTGACGGGTGTCAAGAACGCATTCTCTCAGCGGCCAAATTGTAAGTAACGTTTACAGACCTCGGTCTGAGATCGCCGTACGAACACACTATGTATGTGTGCGTAGGTACGCTGATTTCGCACGTCACATGAAGCCGACCTTCTGTAATATTCTATGGCACTACGTTAGTATAACTACTTGAACACGTGACGGTAAAAAGGGAAGCCACGGTTTCAGTACATTAGATTAATTAATACGCCAGTTTTCGACTGTTAGCAGGGTTTACCATCTAAAAGGAAGCTTTGGGAGGCAAATAAACAATGATACATTGCACGTAATTAATTTATAGCAAAACTCTTTGGTGGGAATTTGTAGGGAGTTTGTCCTTTTATAAAAGTATAATGCCGGCCGGAAATAGCAACTAACCACTTAGACTAAATGAGGCGGGCTCTTGGATTCCATGACCCTCTATTCAGATCAAACTACTCTAAACGATGATTACATGATCAATTCAATAAAATATCAAGGGGAGCCCGATTCTCTTAACACAATTCTTGATGCGTTCACATAGGGTCCCCCAAATCGGAAGTATCTCGCGTCCAGCTAATGTGACTGAGCCCTTGACTCGTCCAGATGTAGGTCAGCATAACAACTAAATAAAGAAAACTATTACAGGTTGAAATTCATTTGTATTTGGCAGATTTTTTTAGGAAGTTTCTACAGGGTGTTACAGAAAGGGTATGTCAATACAAACGGGTTGAAGAGTGTATCTGGTCTAGAATCTCTGTACAAAATTTCAGCTCAAAAGCATTAATTTGAAAATGCCTAATATTTTTTTATTTTGACATCACGGCGCTGCACTAGCGCGCGGCGGCGTGATGTGTGTGTACTAGGCGCACAGACACACTACAGATAATGGATAATGACCCTCGTAGTGCGTTGACACGTTTGTTATGATTTCAATTTAATAAACTATCGAAATAAAAAATTATTAAGCATTTTCAAAGTTACTGCTTTTAAGCTGAAATTTTGTACAGAGATTCTAGACCAGATACACTTTTCAACCCGTTTGTATTGATATACCCTTTCCGTAACAGCCTGTATAACGTGAGACCGAGCGGTATAATATATTTTACATATTTTGACTGCTTTGAACATTTATAGTAGGTACAAGGTTAGCTTTGTACCTACTGTAAAATGGCAATGGGATGGCATTAGTGCCATCGACAGTACTATTCAAAGTTAGGTCTTGATTGCTCCAGTACGAGAGAGTAATAAAGTTATGTGCGCTCATCGGCGTAATGTTGCTTGCCTGTCGGTCTTCTACAGACTGTACTTCGGAGAGTATGCGCAGCAGATTCACGACCTGATCCCACCATCGCCCTTTTACCACCGGACAACCAGATGTACTGTAGCGTACCATCCACACTTGGTTGATATCCCGACGAGTCGTACTCAGCGCTTCTTCTCCACGTTTATTATACATAACATAACATAATCAGCTGATAATGTTCCCACTGCTGGGCTACATAGGCCTCCTCTCGGTGAGAGGGAGTTTATTATGCGCGCTGCCAAAGTGTGGAACTCTCTGCCGGCATCTGTGTTCCCTCCCGCATTTAACCCGTTTGCCTTCAAAGCAAGAGTGAATAGGCATCTTCTTGGCACGTTCGTTCCATCATAGACCTCATCCATAGCTTTCCACCAGGCGTGATCGAGCTCAAGAGCAGGCCCATTTAGCAATAAAAAAAAAATAGGGACTAGGGATTTCAGAATACACTTACACACCATTTCTTCTTCAAAATTTAAATGTGATGTTATTTTATATCATACCTAAAGTATCGGTAGTGCATCATGAAAATCCATACCTACTAATATTTCCATTATAAATGCGAAAGTGTATCTGTCTGTCTATTACTTCTTCACGCTTAAACCGCCGAACCGATTTAGATGAAATTTGGTATAGAGATGGTTTGAGTCCCGGGAAAGGACATAGGATAGTTTTTATCCCGATATTTCCACGGGATCGAAACTTATGCGGGTGAATCCGCTGGGCTCTGCTAGTGATGTCTATATCTATTACAAATTAAAGTAGCTTTTCGTGTTGTCTATGTGACTCCGTTGTTCTCTTTGTTTCCAAGCGCGGGTTTCAAGATCATTGAGAGAATTTAGTCAGGAAGGTTTATGTGTATAATACATTAATATTAAACTTGAATATAATTAATAAATCTCGATGTTTTGTCAAGTCGTAAAAACCATACGAAGCAGGGAACCTTAACTAGATTTCATTTGGAAGTTTGCGTGTCAGTTTTTAATAGATTCCAAGTAAACAACATGTTTTAATGCCAAATACCTACTAAGCGGCAAAAATATTTTTTATTGGAGCAAAAGTTTATAATTTTTTTTTAATTTACTGTTCCTGTAAGCAGAACTAAGTTTGGAAATTGAACTCTGTAGAAATTATAAATAATAAAATCTGCCAGATACTACAAGAGCCTATTATAAAGTTACATCTGAAATAATGGTTGATCTTTAGAGAGTCGTTACGGGTAGTCAGCAACCGAAAAGTCTGACAACCAGTCAAACCAGGGGTATACCACCACGATACCGGTGGTGGAGGTCGCATAGGCCGTCTCTCCATGTAAAATACAGATATTCAGTTGCATCCGGTTCCAGACTGGAAGACCATCCCAAATATTTATGGAAGAGGCTAGGCAGATATTTGAAATAATGGCGCTATTTTTGTAAGCTCTTTTAAAAAGAACAATGATTTCTTCTTGTATCAAAAAACACTGCAAACTAAACGTCATCCAAAACAAATCACAGGTAAAAGACAAATCACTCATTCGGACCTAATGTTATGAAAACTTAACAAAATTTTGATGAAAGAGCAGGCACCCGAAAACCTCATGAACATAATAGAGAGGCACGGGGTACGGTGCGGGGGGAGGGAAAGAGGGGGTAAAAGGGAGGCAGAGAGGGTAGGGAGGTCGAGTGATCGGCCGCGACTAAGGACATCGGCGCATCTTGCCCTTCGACCGCCTCATTAGCTAGAACACTCGAGTTATTGTCGTCTGGATATGAGAATAGGGGGGAAATGTCGGTCTTATGTTACTGGGCCGATCGTGTTGGCACAGCGGTAAAGTGTGTGCTTGCCTTTTTGCTTGTGATAGTTACGTCAATGGATGTTTGATGTACATTGTAGGTAGGTTTAATTCGTATATGGATATCTACGTTACATTGATTGCTGATCAGTGTTCATAGTTCACTTCGTAAACAAAGCCGAAAGGCATGATACGGTTGTGTTTTTATGCAATAAGGTACGTTATGTTTTGTAACATTGTTGTTATTTAATGGAACGGGCAAGTCATATTATTATCAACCCGTAAATGTCTTCTTTAATCTGTCAAGCGCCGCTAATGAGACACAATTGATTTTCTATTGTTTCGTCGCCGATCGGCGAACCGCGACGCTTGACCGGTTAAACATCTTATTTGATTAAATCAAAAGTTCCACAACTGGAAATAAAAAGACATTACAAACAAACACATCATAAACGAAAACATACGATATACTGTGATAATATGAAACTCACTACTGCACTCTTCAGAGGACGTAACAACGGGGAAGGAGAAGCAAACAAACATGTCACTTATCCCTAATCTACAATGTGGAATTACTTAGATAAGACTTGACAGTTCAATTCCTTTCGAGGATCACAAACAAGAAAACATCCCAATTACACCGGTATCAGCTTGTAAAATATTTAATTACTGTACGTTCAAAAATATCTACTAAGTTTGAACTCCACACTAATATCGCATAGACTATACATGGGTAAGTGTATCAACTAAAGTGATACTTGACCTGCTTTATTTAACATGACCTGCCTTAATACTTGCACTGTTGTTATTGGGTGCACAATAACTTTTTTAAACATAAGACAATTTGTTCCATAAATAAAAAAATCTCGTTCGCCCCACATTTTATTCCTTTATGGCCCCGAAAATCATTTAGATGTTAGATGAAAGTGGCAGGGACAGACTGGATGCGGAAAGCGGAGGACAGGGTGTTGTGGCGCAGCCTGGGAGAGGCCTATGTCCAGCAGTGGACTGCGATAGGCTGAGTTGATTGATTGATTTATTGACGGAAAAATGTTGTTGAAGATTTTATTGCAAGTAAACGCAAAGCATAGTTTGATAAAGCAATGTACCTAATAAGCTGCCTGTAGTGCTATGGACGTCAGATTATTAGATAAAACCATAAACATATGGAACGTTGTCTACTTATGCAATGAAAACTTTTGATACATAATAAGCCTATAATGTTCCCACTGCTGGGACACAGGCCTCCTCTCTGTGAGATGAAGTGGGCCGTAATCGCCCAGTGCGGGTTGGCAGCTGATGTCACATGCCTTCGTTTTTTTGGTTCTAGGACATGCCGGTTTCCTCACGATGTTTTCCTTCGCCGTTTTAAGAGGAGTGGTGATGAAACAATTTACACAAAGTAAAGCTCCTGTCTGGGTTCGAACCTACGACCTACAACTCGTAAGTCGCGGCCATTACCACTGGGCAGCCACCACTGCTTAACTTTTGATAAGGGTCCCCGAAACGATCAATGTTTACGTGAATGAAGTTTCAATTCTAGGTTATTTGCGCACGCCTCATTCGATTTCTGAACTGTGCTAAGAAAAGTCGCGTCACTCATAAGAGTAGCATATAATTGGGGGTTCTGGATCACAGGAAGTCCAGCCTAAGTAGACCCGTGAGGGTATGTAGTTAGTGTGGAGACGAGCGTTCAGGTTATAGTGGTTAGTGGTGAAAATGGTGTGTCGAGCGGAAACAGTATGTTGATAAGAAGGTGTAGCGGGGGCGGGGCGGGGAAGTAAATGTCATGAAACTTTGTTGCTGCGGTTAACTGTTGATAAGAAGGTGTTGCGGGGGCGCTGCGGGGCGGGTGCGGGACGGGGAAGTGGGGATTGATAAGGAGGCGTAGCGGGGGCGCTGCGGGGCGGGTGCGGGGCGGGGAAGTAAATGTCATGAAACTTTGTTGTTGCGGTTAACTGTTGATAAGAAGGTGTTGCGGGGGCGCTGCGGGGTGGGTGCGAGGCTTGGAAGTGTATGAAATGTCATGAAACTTTGTTGTTGTGGTTAGTGTTCTTTTGCTAAGTACGTCTGATGGTGATGTGTTTACATTATAGTACGTTTGTATTTATTTACATTCGGATGGTAGCATTGGTGGAGGAAGGTTCGCGAAATTAATTATTATTTGCAATGTCTGATTCAGTGAAATCTAATGTGGAAGACATTTCTGAAATGATTTTCAAGAATGTTCATGGTGAGATAATATTGACTAAAAGTATGCGGACTGCTCAGAAGATATCTAACTCAGATTCATTAAAACATCAGGACAATGATGTTGATGATGATGATGATGACGACGATGATGGAAGTCGTATGGAAGATTCGAAGACATCTAATATTGAAAACATACATTACGTTGTATTCAAGAGTGATGATGAGGTTACACATACATTTGTTCGAGTTAGCGATGATGATGATGATGATGATTCTGATGGAATGGATGAGTGTGGTACTGGTTCAGCATCATCACAAGTGAGTAGAACAATAGCCTCATTGATGAGTGAATATAATAGAGATCACAAGCACCCGCAATTCAGTTCAAAAACAAAACGTTTGCATACTTTCATAGATTGGCCTCGAGGTATGCGTCAGAAGCCTGAAGATCTTGCAGAAGCTGGTTTCTTTTATACTGGTATCGGAGATAGAACCATGTGTTTTCATTGTGGTGGAGGCTTAAAAGATTGGGAAGATGATGATGATCCTTGGCAGCAACATGTTCAGTGGTTTAGTGGTTGTGCTTATGTAAAGAAACTTACCCCGTGTTTTATGTGAGAATAAGTGGGAAGGTGAAAAAAAGGAAACAAAAAAAAAAAAACTGTATACAACAAACAATGTATTTTATTTGATTAAATAATGTCCCCAAGCCAAAGTGTTTATTCCATCCTCAGTAATAAATCTTTTATCATCATTACCACAAAGAATTTTTTTTCTCTTAATTTGTGTATAAACATGATGCTTATCACTAGTAAACGTATACATGTTATCATATTTTACATAGTCACGATCAAGTGCTTTTTTATAATTTTCAAAATTTAACTTTCTTACAATAGCGGCGGAGGTGCCTTTGTTTTTCTTTACACTCAAATCATTTTGTAAAACATAACTATACATTTTAGAACGTAAACCAATAAATTCTTTGATGATACAACCATTGGTTTCATCTTTCATAAGACCAATCACTTTTTTGTTGACTAATGGTAGATTATAAACATTGTCCATGGGAAAATCAGAGGTGTCAAATTTAGCCTCTAAGTCACATCTAATATCTTCATAAAAATTTTCAGTTGTGATTTGATAGATGAAAGAATCGGTATCTGTGTAGAGTAAGGTTTTCATTTCCTCCATTTTGAGGGGGTTTAAAATTGATTCAAAATCTGCATATATAACAAATGGTACAGAAAGTTGATGACTAATATTTTTGAAACTCACGTACTTATCATCGGGAGTAGGTAGTTCTATTAAAGCTTTTTCACATCCTAACATCTTATGACGTTCAATTTTAGACTCACTAATGAAATATTGCAAGCATCCATCACAGAAAAATATTTTACTTTTATGACTGGTAATTTGAGAGCGTATCAGACGAGACATTTGTTTTATCCAACAATAATGAGATTTACCATTATGTTTAGTATCTTCATAAAATAAGAGATTGACATGACGATTGTTGGGGTTACCCTTAGATATATACATGGGTACGATCTTTTTAGTTTTTTTTAATACCATACACATTAATATTGATCTGGTTCAACTCTTCGAAACGTTTGATTCCTTGAATCGATACTGGTAAATGAATTCCTGCTGTTTTGAAGACTGTCTCATAGTGCGGGTATGATATTAGACGATTCGAATTGGAATCAGCTGGATAGAGGGCGCTTGCTACTGCCCAGAAAAAGCAGGCATTGTCGGTGTTCTGTACATTCACACATGCATGTTTACGTTGTATCCAATCCGGAAGTGGTATGTAAGAGCCGGCCTTTAACGGTACGTATTTGTTGATGTTAATCTCTAAAAATTCAATCTTCTCCAATGTCCATCCGCTATCTCTTTCTTGAAACTCTTCGCATTTCTTCAGAATTTTAGCGCAGGTCTCGTTATAGTAATGAGATAAGTCCGATGATTGTTGTAAATGTATGTTTTTAGTGTTGAATGATTTCAGGTCTCTAATCACTTCATTCTCTCTTACTATAATATACGTGCAGAAAAGTTCAATGTTTACCTTAATATGTTTGTTTGATGCTATTTCCATTTTAAGCAATTCTTGAATTTTAGATGCAGCTCCTGCTAAGTAAACTTCTG
This sequence comes from Amphipoea lucens, assembly GCA_947508005.1. NCBI lineage: Eukaryota > Metazoa > Arthropoda > Insecta > Lepidoptera > Noctuidae > Amphipoea > Amphipoea lucens. Next base: position 17,893,401 of record OX382359.1, on the reverse strand, counting down.
GGTTTAATGCAGTTGATGATGATTCATTAATACGATATGTCACGATTCTACACTTAAACGCTGTATTCACAACATACATGAAATAATCTCCTACATCTTGTTTACATAGTAACTTATGACGTTTCGTTCTCGAATGAGTAATTAATTGATTACTCTCCACTTTTGTATTACAAAAAGGACACTCGTACATTGTTATGCTACACTATGATTATAAAAAAAACAAGTAGTGATAGTGTATGTTATCCACAAACGACTGGGAACTGAATGATTTAAATACTTAATTTATATCTACTATTTTTTTTTTACATTTTGCGGTTGGGTTGCGGTTGGTATATTGAGATAAAAGAAACAAAGTATGCTGTCAACTAAATAACACATTTTATTATTTTATAGAAAGCATGAGAAGAATAAATAATCGATTACAAAACATTTGATTTCTTGATCCACAATTGACATTTCATCATAGACATTTTCCACAATTGCATAGGCTTCAGACATTGTTTTCGGTTGGACGAGCTTGAACCGCTTTCTAAAGAAATTAATACGGTTCTCATAGTAACTCTTTACCCTTGTTAAGTGACGTAAACGTGAATCAAGACAATTCAAAAAATGATTCAGACACCACCACTCTTCACAGCAGATGACAATCGATTTCGTCCCAATGTCAATTATGATGAATTTTTTGCTTCCTTCTTCATGTTCAGGTAGGTTTATATAATTGATCACTTGACGCTGCTGCTGCTGCTGCTGCTGCTGCTGATTTGATACAGGAATTGAGCCAGATGTGAAGAATTCCGATATTTCAGAGACGTTTTTCATAAATATCAGGTCCCACTCGTCTTTAGTTAATGTTATCCGATTAGCAATATCAATACACTCTTCCAGTAATCCATCGATTTGATCTGATGGCTTCAAATATGTTTTAATATATGGAATCGTGGAGCTGGAAACTTGATACATATACTTGCAAAGTTCAAAGTACAAGGGTGGAATCGATGGAGTATAATATGAGGGTTGTATAAACTGATACATGTTGTCGCTATAAGTGTTGATGAATAACTGCTCTCTTTCTCTCAACTACTCTGATAGAGTTTATGAAGTTATTTTTCGAACAGCTTTTGTAAGAATACTGTATTCGAAGAGAGAGTCATTTATAATTAAACAATAAGCAGTGGTATCACTCGATACAGGTTTTTTAAACTCTAGCTCCAGTTTGATGTCTATGGTGCCACCGATGCCGGAACGAAGTGTGTCAGTTTGTCTGGAACAATCGATGACAGCTAGAGGGGTTTTCGTTTTGAAATGAGGTGGGCTTATTTGTACGCTGGAGCTCTTCAATCCATAATAGGATCTTTTAAAGTTTATGAATGCGTCATACAAAAGTGAAAACACACCCTTATCAAAGTCATTAGAGAATGAGTCATATGGATAGTATTGAGAATTGAGATATAAACGTGCATTATAAAAGTGGATGTGATCAAAGATGCTCTTATCTTTGACTGCGTCGTTATTACGTGAATGTTGGAATCCGACTATGATGTAGCGAGGTTTCTCCAACTGTGTACTTGTTTTCACAGTCCAAATATGTTTTTGGGATGTTGGTAACACAGGGTACTCATAAAGATCCCACGAGCGGAATGCAATCGGAATGGGGATGTTGTTCTCCACATACTTCAATAAACGTAGCTTTTCTTTATCAGATACCTTGACAATGGGCATACGCCATGCTATACGGGTTATTTCAAGTTCAATCTTTTTTGTTGAGTCTTTGAGAACTACACAGTTGAGATTAGAAGAGCTTCGGTTCAATATTAATTCATGTTTCGCATTAACTATGACTTTATTGTAATCTTCAGCGAACCCCAACAAATGTCGAAGTGGAATAGTGAAACAGAAGTCACCATCAAACTCTTTATAACCATTCATATTCCAACCGCTATTTTCCAAACTTTTACACTCTTCTTCTCCATAGGATACTGCTCCCTTAATTGTGGTGGTAATACCACAGTTTTTTGTTCTATCAATCTCTACACCATTCAATTCATAGCGGATGTCTTGAAAGAGGTGAGCAGGAGCATTGTTGACGAAAGCAGAAGATTTTGTAGTAGTACCCTCAATTACCAACTGACTCTCACAAGGTAGTACTATTGCATCTTGATCGTTGATACGGATTCGGATCTCATCATTGTTTTTATACGATTCACTATAGGGTAAATATGAGTGATATTCAATTCCCTCTATACTATCATCAAATAAAACACTATCTCCTATATTTAGAATCGATGATGATGACGTCATTATAACTAGGAATTTACTTGTAATCCGAGTGATTGAAGAAACAATGCGTTATCTTTCGTAATCTTCGTTCTTGCTTCTACTTTTGGCTGCTTTTGGTGAGATGTTCTCTCCAGTTGAGAGGTGGAAAGACTATGGCATTGTATTGCCTCACCATTTGTTTTATAGATAATCATGAGGCTATTTTCCTCCTTATATGCAGGCGAAGTGAAATGTTCTCGTTTCTAAAGTTCACAAGATTCCCTTGCTCGTTGGTAATACGCACTTGTAGATTTTGAATTGTATTCGTCTTTATCGGTAAATAGATGAGATTTGGAGGACACTCTATTATTTGGTATCCAGGAGGTACAGACGGTGAAAACTCATGAAGCACATGGGTTGGTTTATTATTTATGAATGAGCCTCGAACGATATTGCATTCTACTCTTATAGTGTTTGTGATTAGAATGTTTATCGATTGATCGGAGTGATGCGCTTGGTTTTTGAGGAGAATTTTCCGAGAAAAACCAAAAATGTTTCCGATACTGTTCTCTTTCTCAAAGTGTATATCATAATATGGAGAATAAAGTGTACACTTCATTGTATTCGTATTAGCTAGTATATCAATCGTTTTATAAGGGTCGTCACCTGCTTTTCTAGCGATCTCTTGTTCCAGGTAGTGAATAATATTATCCAGCTCATAAGAGCCTTCAGGAACCGTAATAACAGTATCTCCATAATGAAATAGGTTGTTGCTCCTATCCACATTAGGAATAGAATTGAATGATTTAAAATAAATCAAAGCACACTCATATTCACCTTCACCCAGTTCTATAGGTGGTAAAAAATCCACGTTCAATAAGGGATCCGTACCATTGAGCGATAAAGAAAAAGACATTATCACAATCTAACAGAAGGATGTGAAATGAATGAATGTGTTTTCTTGGAATAGTATTTATATATTTTATTTTATTCTAAACATATCATTACAAACATTTAACAGAAAACGTAAACATAAGTGACCACAGTTATATGTCATGTCTTTCTGTATATTGTTATAGTTATAACTGATATTGATGACATCATCACCAGTTAACATGTATTTGAGAAACTCCTGTGGTGGTCTCAAATTTCCATAACTGTCAAAGTACTCGCAATTTTGATCTTTCTTCGCATATGCTACCCAGTGTGTTCCTGGCCCATGTGAATCGTCTAAATTTACGATCCCCGTTTCATACCTCCACGGTCGTGATTTTCGCTTCTGTAGAGCATCTCGCATGACTACACCCCGGAAATGAGGAATTTTTAGCTGCTTAACATATTTTACAAGCTCATAGTTGAGGAGGGCACGATTCGGTAGGGCGATGTCTAGTTTTTTTGATACGGTGTCAGATAGAGGCCCATACCTTTTTTGTAAGGTGCCATATACATGCCCCTCCCTACAGCTACTGGTGCTCTATCACTCGATTGATCTTTCTTTTTAACCATTTCATAAATATTTTTAGCCGCGGTTGTGACTCCACCAGCAAGAGATCCAGCAGCCGCCAACGCCCCCAGTATCGGTATCAACGGAAGGAAGCCACCACTTTTCGGTAGAGGAATAACCCTTGGATTTTTCACATTCCTCTTATTGTCCTTGATGCTTCTTTTAGCAGCTTTAATAGCGGTGCTTATCAATTTACAGGTAGATATTTTTTTAACCTTTCCACGTTTACCGCTCTCATTGATCTCACCATGATGTCGTTGGTGGTTTTTCATAGCTTTACGTGCGGCTGTTATAACCTTTTTGAGGGGCATCATTCCTAAACCTCTTTTCACTTTCTGTTTCATTATTTTATTCACACCTAGCGCCACCAATCGTTCAGTTAAACTATTTGACTCAAGTTGACGTTTCTTCGCTGCTAATGCCAATTCCAAATCAGCTTTATGTCGATAGTCTAAGGATGAGTTTTGAGCGTATGCAATGTCGTGTAATTTACAGGCCTCATCCAAAGGATTAATACCTACATCACCTCTCTTCAAACGTTTTTCCAATTTTGTTCCAGGTCCGCAATAATTGTAGCCGGGTACGTGTAACTCGAAAGGTAGGTTATTGATAAGTGTATTGACTAAACCACTTCCACCTTTCATAGAAGTTTCGTGAAGACTGACCTTATTTCTCTGTTGCACAATCATTTTAAACTACCTACTACTCTTACCGCTGTCGTTATTGAATTAAGATATATAAGACACGAGCAAGCGATTAAATTGCTTATCAAAATGAAGTTTCAGAAGCAATCCACGTGTTTATCAGTTAAAAGATGGGATATAAATTCGAAATACGATAGTGATAATATACGTTACAGACATAGTGTACTCCTACCTAACAGTATCAGATGTCTAATATGCGGTCCATCTGGTTGTGGTAAAACTAATCTATTACTCACCTTACTGCTGGAGCTAAAAGGTCTGATATTTGAAAATGTCTACTTATACTCCAAATCGTTAAATCAACCAAAATACATGTTTTTAAGCAAAGTGTTTAGTCAGGTGCCTGAAGTGAATTTCTACACTTTCTCAGATAAAAGTGAGGTAGCCTCACCGGAAGAGACTCAAAGCAACAGTATCATAATTTTTGATGATGTGTCGATGGAAGATCAAGAACCTATCCGTTTACACTTCTCGATGGGTAGACACAAGGGATTAGATTGTTTTTATCTATGTCAAACATACAGCAAAATACCTAAACAGCTGGTGCGGGATAATGCAAACTTCATTATACTCTTTAAGCAAGATGAAATGAATCTAAAACACACGTACGATGATCATGTGAATACAGATATGTTATGGAATACTTTTCTAGGAATATGTAGAGCTTGCTGGAAGAATAAATATGGGTTTTTAGTGATTAATAAAGATGTTGAGATGAATAAGGGTCGATATAGGAGGGGTTTTGATGACTTTATAATATTATAGTTGTATAAGAATACATGTTACAATGAAGCTGTTTACATTTCACCATGGACTCTTCAACAGTGCAGATCTTTGGCGATAAGGAGCTTAAACGTAAACTTGTTCAGTCTGTGAGTTCAGTTAAAAAGAAAATTAAAGCTTTAAATGAGGGTAAAGCTGAATTAACATCGACCTTACAAGAAACATTTCAACCAATCACACAGCCTCTAAACACTCTATTACATCAGATCAATGTAAACGATAATAATGAGTTAATTGTGAAACATGAAACTGATAAGAAGCCATTCCAAATTAAACAAAAAAATCGACGAAATGCATCTGATAAAATAATGCACCACAAAAAAGAAGAGTACAACGATGTTGAAAAGGAAGAGTATGAAGATGCTGATGATTCTCTAAATACAACAACAACAATCCAATCGGAAACGGAAGAGGATTTTGAGTCACATCCATTAGTACGCAGCTATTTGGATAGTATTATAATTAATAAAATTCAAAAAGTGCCTTACGGTATTTACCTTACACCGGAGGGGTATTATATAGGTGACAGCGCTGTTGAATTCGATAAGAATCATTTAATAATAAAAAATAAAAAGTTTAACTATACACCAGGTCTGATGGAACTGTTATTCAAACGGGAACCTAATACTTCTTTGATTCAACCTGCGGATAGTAACGCCTACTATAAAATAATAATGATGACAAATGCACATAGACGTAATTTTTCTGTAGAAGGTCAGATACAGGGTGATAGGAGTCTCAAATATACTCAATATATAAAGGAGTCAAACCATCCACATTCTACTCCTATTAAAAAATCTGAAATGAAAACAAAAACTGGTGGATATTTAAACAGATCAGGTGAAACAGATAACAGATCAGGTGAAAAAGATAACAGATCAGGGCTGTTCGATGTAATAGGTAACAGATCAGATGTAACTGGTCTGTTAAATGTGAGAGATCTGTTACTAACAGGTAGAGGCTTAACATCATCATCATCATCTACTAATAATAATAACCATTCAAATACAGACACAACTCTTTTAATGAAAAAATACTACCCTAATACAGATATTATATATTGGGACAACCCTAATGAACTAATAGATCGATTACGACTGCTTATCGCTTCACGAAATGTTGGTAACAATAATCATGATAATGAAATTATTGCAATTTTGGAAGAATTAATAGAAGCTAACATAATTGCATCACCTCATCGACTTTCCAACATACTAAAACATGTACTCAAGTAAATATACTTTCATTGTAATTATGACTATCGATAAGTTCGGACGTTATCTACATAGCGCTCAGCAGCAAACGCCACAATTGATTAAGGTAATGAAACATCAGGTGGACTGTGGAAATCGCTTATTAAGGAACGTTAACAAAGGTATTCTAAAAAAAAGATGTGGTTATAAAAGAACAACTGGATGAGGTTCTGATTCATTGTTTGTCTAAAATAAAAAAAATCTCTCAAAATCTAGAAAAGATCTCAAAAACAAATTCAACTAGCACCAGTACATTAGTCACCCCCACCACCACCACCACCACCACCACCACCACTAGACAACGAGCACCGGCGGTGGCGATAGGGTTAAAACCTGGAGGAAAAGAAGAAGTTAATAAAAGAAAAATTCGAGGTCATTCGGAAGTTAGTAAGAAGCCGATATTATGAGTAAATGGACAGTCGTTCAGGAACTTCACAAGAATGCTCGTAAAAATTTCCCTCGAAGACGTTTCATACAAAAAGGACTTGATGACACCTGGCAAATAGATTTGATTGATATGCAAAAGTATTCTAAGTATAACCGAGGATTTAAGTATATTTTAGCGTGCATCGATACATTTTCGAAGTACGCGTGGGTTCAACCGATAAAGAGTAAATCAGGTGGGGATGTAACACAAGCCATGCTCAACCTTTTAAACAACAACCGACGTAAACCAAAAAATATTCAATCCGATGATGGACGAGAGTTCTTCAATGAAAAGTTCCAAGCTCTGATGAGAAAGTTTAATATAAACCATTATTCTACATTTAGTATAATGAAAGCTTCTATTGTAGAGAGATTTATTAGAACTATCAAAAATTGGCTTTGGCAACGATTCGCATTCAATGGCTCTTACAAATGGAACGGAAAAGAGCTTTGTGACATAATAAATAGATATAATAATAAAATACATCGTACTATTGGAGTTGCCCCAGTGACCGTGAATCATACTAACGCTAATGACCTTTTATCTACTGTTTACAATCATATCAAAGTACGAGCTAAATCAAAATATATGTGTGGTGACTATGTACGTATCAGTAAATATAAATCCACTTTTTCCAAGGGATACACCGGAAACTGGAGTTCGGAGATATTTCAAGTGGTGAAAGTAAATAACACCAATCCGGTGACCTATCAGTTGCAAGATGAAAGGAAACAACCAATCTTAGGTGGATTTTATGAACTGGAACTGCAAAAAGTTAAATATCCTGATGTGTATCTAGTGGAGAAAGTGTTGAAGAGAAAGGGTGACAAAGTTCTAGTGAAGTGGTTCGGTATAGATTCAACGAGTTGGATAAATAAAGAAAACAAGATTAATTAAAGTATAATATGTTTTATTTCACTGACCTACCTGAAGCTTGCTAACATTTTTTTTTTCTTAAACGCTTATTATTATTATTACATAAAAAAGACTTAATAATAACAGTTAATTAGGTATAGACAAAAGTTAAATGTTTATTATTATTAGATATACATGTGAAACACATAATAGGTACCAACAGGCTACCAATTTATACTAAATAATTTTCTAGTCAATATAAATGAACTAGATACAAATTATGAAAAAAAAAAACAAAAACAACTAGATACCTAACTACACAAAAAAAAATTAAATGCTACACTTATCGATTAAGTAGATGATGTTCTAACCACATTGAGAATGCTCGCACCTCTACACCACTACAGTGACAGGTGCGAGGTGGTTTTCCTTTATATGCCACATGCCTCGTACAATTCTTAAGGCGGTGTAATTTTAAATTTTCTATAACTACTTCTACCTTCGGACAATTTATTGATTCTAAATTATATGATATAAACCCTAAACTTGTTAAAAAATCTCTTTCAATTATCCCCCCTTTGTAAGCCCATGTGAACTGTTTGTTTGGATCAAAACTCTTTATTCGTTCTACAAACTCTGAAAAACTAATATCATTGTTAAAATTTTTTAATTGCATACCGTGAATATATCTTGTGACAAACATAATTGTTTTATCATGTTTATAATCTAATAACCATGTTGGGAGTTTTATATAAAACAAATAAAGAATCTTATCCTGAACATTGTAAATTGCCACTTCTTTAAAGTACATATTCTTTAACATCTGAAACCCATCTACATCAATAATATACTTTATATTTTCTAGATGCATAATGAAGTACACAAAAAAAAGAAAACACTTTCGCAGATATACAAACAAAAAAAAAAATCGCAAGTGAAAACTTTAAAATATTTCTATACCACACTCGCTTACAGCATAAATTAAACAGTTCATTAAATCATTACCTATTTGTTCGGTGAATAGTTCGTGAGCGAAACACTCTGACGGTGTGTCACTTAATAACTGAAACCACTCTTTCACTTCCACATTGATATCACCTGCAGTATCCTCCAAATGAGACGTGATATCGTCCCAGATCTCAATCAGGGAACAGGTGTTTGCATCACCGAAATCACTTTTCTCATAAACACTTTTTAGTAAAACACTCACGTCTCCATTCAGCTTCGCAAGGGGTATAGGTCTTGTCCACAGTCGTAGCAATCTGTTTGAAGATATATGTTTTAACCAATTCTTCTTACATTCGAAATACATTATTTCAACTAGTGACATCATAATCACCATAAATGTGAATATACTAAGTCGTCTAAAATTACTTATATCAGTAGGTAGCGTCAGTCACTGTAATATAAAATAATTATTTAATTCCTCAACAGATCTATTCTAAAGAAAAGTTGATAATCCAAGTATTCCCGCTTGCTCCTTTATTTATGAGATGAATACCACTATTAAGCTCAGTCAGTAGGTCTTCATTTATATCGTTAAATCTTGATGGTAGTGTGACTGTATATCCATTCTCCAGATGCACCACCGTCTGCATTGCGTTTGGTGCATACTTTGAAGACATCCTACTAGCTTCTATGATCTTATAAGGCTTATTTATCTCCAAATCACTTATTTTTCTCCAAGTTTTATTCCCCCAACTATTTAATTCTGCGAGAGCATTATTACTCTTTCCTTGATTTGATGACATAATTTTATTTAAAAAAAATTAACACTTACAGCGATTATGAGACGTAAGCGTACAAGTAACTCCCTTATACTGATGTATAAGACTGTCGTTGATTGTATAAGACTTCTGGTATATAAGACTTGTCACTGTTATTGTACTTGTTACTGTTTACTGTTGTTCTTGTTAGATGGTAACTGAATGTATGTTCCTTTGAAATGTATGGGTTTATATATTAAAGCCTTATCTAACATTATGCGGTTAATTCACTATTTAATTATCTTAGCAAATGAACACTCACCGCAACAACATAGTTTCATGAGAATTTTTTTTTATCTCTTCCGGTGTTAGAAATTATTAATTTGTGTTTTATTTAATTATCTAATCAAATAAACACTCACCGCAACAACACAGTTTCATGAGATTTTTTTAAATTTTTTAACCGCAAACGACATAGTTTCATGTGAATTTTTTTTTTTATCTCTTCCGATGTCAGAAATTATTAATTTATGGGTAAACTAACTGAACATTCGATGTCGGTTATTTTACCTTCTCTCAATTTCTTCATTTCTGTAGATATCCATAATTGTACACTTTCCATAATTACTTTATAACGCTCGCAGTTTGAACTTAATATAGGATAAGCCGTTGTCGATGTTGTTGTTGTTGTTGTAGCAGCAGTCGTCTCCATTGTGTTAACACTCGTATTCTCTCCTGCTCCATCTTCAGATTTATATTGATGATTATAATGACGACGGTGACTAGCAATAGCAACTGGACTACCTCTAGGTACTTTCACTATGATTTCCAAACCATTTTCATCTGTATATGTCTGATGAAACACGTCGGATGTCCAAGTTTGACTTAAACTATTGTTCATAGTTCCACCACCACCACCACCACTACTGCGTTTTGAACGAGGATTGATAAATCTTGTGATTTCCAGTTTGTTAAACAACAATCTATTGTTTTCACTACATAGACGTAAATTCAATCCATTTTGTTTCTTCCTACTGCTTACAGCCACATATTCATGATGAAACATATTCATTCTAAATCCATCTCTATTCACATCGTTATCATAATCATTATTCAAATATAACTTTAATAACCATCTTTTTATAAAATTACCTTGCTCATCTAAGAGCTCCACCTTCTTAATGCGCCACAGTTCATCATCACTACATACACCTTGTAAATCTTCATTCAAGAATCGTGTTATATTTCTCACCACCATTTCACCACCACCATCATCTCGTTGTAAGTGGAACATTACCACCCATGGTAACAAACTCGTTAAAATCATTATGAATGCACGATGACTATTACTGTCGATAGAACACTTAGCACAAACTGTATGCATTTTATTAATCATAATTTTCCTTTTATATATTCCCTTCACCCACTCTCCTGTCTTATCATTTTGTACAGGCACCAACACATCAAGCTACCCGAACTATCAATTTTTCCCAATCAACTTTGAACCTTATACTTTAGCGATAAAGTTGAAAATTGATTAAAGAAATTTGACAGATTGTAGTAGCTTGATCTGCCGGTGACTGTACTATTCATTTCCTGTCCTCCCTTTGTTATATTGATTTTTAAATAAAACATACATTGTATGACTAACCACATATCCTCCTTATCAGCCCACACTTCCCCGCCCCGCACCCGCCCCGCAGCGCCCCCGCTACGCCTCCTTATCAACCCACACTTCCCCGTCCCGCACCCGCCCCGCAGCGCCCCCGCAACGCCTTCTTATCAACAGTTAACCACAATGCAACAAAGTTTCATGACATTTACTTCCCCGCCCCGCAGCGCCCCCGCTACACCTTCTTATCAACATACTGTTTCCGCTCGACACACCATTTTTCACCACTAACCACTATAACCTGAACGCTCGTCTCCACACTAACTACATACCCTCACGGGTCTACTTAGGCTGGACTTCCTGTGATCCAGAACCCCCAATTATATGCTACTCATAAGCAATATGATTTAAACGGAATTAATTAAAATATCTTGCAATAACTCGTGTGGTTTCAACTCAGAAAAAAAATAGAAAAGATAAACATTTGCCCCCTTACTAATAAACGTTGTATAGCGTCTGTATAGTTACACAACGCATTGTCTTCTTCATTCGAAAGTCAAATGACTGACGACTAGAAGAGAGAAATCGGTGTGTGTTTATTAGTAAGGGGGTAAGTATAAAGAACGATATAAACGGAGACAAGAAAGGAGGTTTTCCGCCATGTATGTTGGAGCGTTCGATTTTAAAATAACGATTGTAATTTGCTATCATTGAATATCAATACACGGTGCGTCAATCGCCATGAATAATTTTTCCATTAATTGCTGTCAATTTTAGTTTTTAATTTGTCGATCGCTACAATTGCATTTTGAAGACAATTTTACGCATCAATATGTATTAATCAAGTAAACAATGACAGTTGCAATTGATCAATTCGGGGACCCTTTACTAAAAATTGTGAGCAAACGGGGTAAACCTAAGTGATGGATTGGAAAACGCAGGGTTTTTGGAAATATGCACTTGTATTTGAATCGAAAATTGTAAACGTGATGGACGGAACAAAAATCACTATCACTAAAGTGGTCAAAAAATAAAATGCCCGTTTTGATATTTGTCATCGCGACGTAACTAGCGAAGTAATCACACGACTCAGTACTCGATACACACGATAAATCGATTTAAGTTTGTATGAGTATTTGATCGATTTAATTATGTATTGTATAGGGCATTGGATTAAAGTTCTGAAAATTTGATTTAACTCAAATGTCAAAAAGGCCTTTTATTATTTGACAACTTTACATATTATGTATTAAAGTCTCTTGCCGCTTCTGCCTGACTGAGCGCGATAAAATAAAAAACTACCGAACGGATTTTCATACAGTTTTCACTAATGGACGGAGCAATTCATGAGAAAGGTTTAGGTGTATAATTCATTAAGGTTTATCGTGAATTGGCTGCAATATGACGATGATAGTTTAAGATGTTGGAAAAAATCATGGCGACTGGGAGCTTTATTGGCATGCGCTGCGTAAACTAATAAAGTTATACGAAAACAATGTATTACGGAATTATTGATTAACACATAGGATACTTTTTATCGCGCGGGCAAAAGCTGGTAATAATAACTCTTTTGATAGCTTTAAATATTTGTCTTTCTACGCGCACCAACAAAAAACGTTCAAGTACTTATTTAATAAAATTATCGTAGTTTCTCAAATCTTGGGCCAGCAGCTGCTAGGATGATTTGGAAGCCAGTGCAGCCACAACTTAATAATTAGTATTCATTCATCTTTTGCACACTGTATAATGATTTTAAGAAAAAAAATATATCTACTCACGGCATGTTTTCTGCACCTTCATTTGACAACTAACACTTATCCTAACATCACTGAGTTTTGTTTACTTTACTACTTAATCTATGTATATTGATTTAAAAATGCTTATCTCTAATTAATTTACTTTTATTGTCTGTCGATAGTGCGACGAGTTTAAATTAATTATATTTGAATACCCTCCATGTGGCGGCAGCTAATAAAATTTCTTATTTTGTAAACTACCTGCGTTTATAATAAAACTAACTTGTGTTGTTTAGTAGTAGTGTGTTGCGAGCATTATAAAAGCGAAATAAACGATTATATCGGAAGTACACTCCTATCATTAATTCAGTGAAAAACAAATTACAGGTTTTAACTGTCACTTTGGTCATATTAATGTAAATGTGGGGATGACAATGCAACAATAAATTAAACCTCGTATACCTAATGACGTTCCCAGTCTGCATACAAAATTTCTATTAAATATATCCAATAGTTTAGTCACTGGACATTATTTTTCATTTTTAAAAATTTCTACATGATGTACTCGTAGCTGTTAACAAGCCAGCACCGGTAGGTTAAAGACTTATGCAGTTAAACACAACATGTTGTCAGCTCGCTAGTTCAATAACCTTCGTCAAATATGTTCTTAAATTTTATTTCCCGATTTGAACTAATGCATATTATACCTTGTGCTGAAGACATAAGAGTCATGCATGCGCAAGTTATTACTTACTACAAATGTTAATTTTTTTTATAAAACTGCAAAAAAAGGGGTGCCCGGCACACTGACCTATACATTTTTTCAGGTTTCGGCCATATGTTTGTTGGGTCAATAACATCGCGCTGTTGTCGCAATATTTAAAGCGTGTTCTTTTTTGTTTACACTTTTATGCTATTTAATATGTTAGAAAAAATATTTTTTTTAATTTAGACGTTACGATTTATTTCATGGTTCCTAAATACTCCTATGCATTAGTATTGTTAGTGTTTTCATTTATTGTTGTACTAGCTTCTGCCCGCGACTTCGTCCGCGTGAAATTCGTACTTTCCTCTAAAAGTTTCGAAAATGTATGTTGGTATGATCTTTATAATTAACTTTAATAAATAAGTATTCGGGCCAATTTTTAAGTTTATAGAACAAAGGAATCAGATTTTTCAAAGAAACTATCCCCGCTTTTCACCCCCACAGGGGTAGAATTTTGAAAAATCGTTTAAGATGTGTTCATAACTTGACTCAAAGTTTATTTATACCAATTTTCGAGCTAATCAAGCCACGCAGTAAAATCCTCCCCTTTAAAATTAACTACCTCTTTTCATACAGTTAGGGGTAGATTTTCGAAAAACCCTGATACACGTTATTAATTATTTTTAGTCCTTAGTATAAATACTGAGTTTCAAGTTAATCGGACAGGGCGTTAAAATTCTTCCATACAAATTTTAACACCCCCCCATTACCTCTTTAGGGGGTATTTTAGAAAAACGAAAAATTCCAAACTTCATAATTTACTTAGATAAGTATTCGTGCCAAGTTTCAAGGTTATTAACTCAATAAATAAGATTTTTCATACAAACAAAATCCCCCTTTTCACCCCCTTAAAGGTTGAACCTACTCTGCACAAAGAACACAACCTCCAAAACTCATGTCCCTAGGACCAGCGGTTTAGACTGTGCGTTGATATTTCAGTCAGTTCGTTCATCCCCCTTTGGGGGAGAAATTATCAAAAACGCTGAGACACGTATAAATTAATTTTCAATCGTTAGCCTAAATACAAAATTTGAAGACCCTAACTTTTAAACTGACGGACTTTCATACACAACTTCATCCCCCTTTTTAACCCTTTGGGGTTGGAATTATCAAAAACGCTGAGACACGTGTAAATTAATTTTTAGTCGTCAGCCTAAACACAAAATTTGAAGATCCTAACTTTAAAACTGACGGACTTTCATACAAACTTTCATCCCCTATTTAACTCCCTTAGGGGTTGAATTTAAAAAAATCCTTCCTAATTCCTTGTCTACATTATAAAGGGAACCATTGTGTAAAATTTCAAAATGAATACCTATAACTACTTTAATTAATAAAAGTACCTACGCTTAATAATTTGTAATTTGAACGAATATTTAAACACTACCAAAACAACTAATACGTAGTCCTAACTTTAGCTACCTTACACTTAAAATCTAAGTGACTATTTAAACTAAAATATTCTTATAAAATTATAACCAGAAATATATACAACTCACAACAAAAAAGAAATGAAAATAAAGCTGAAACGCCTGTGCAATACTATCTACCTATACCTACTTCACTTAAAAATAAATACTTATAACTACTTTAATTAATAAAAGTACCTACGCTTAATAATTTTTAATTTGAACGAATATTTAAACACTACCAAAACAACTCATACCTATTTTACAAAATAACAACAAAAGAAATTCAAATAAACTATTTAAAGACTATAAGTCGCGCTGATAAGCACGGTTTCTCAATATCAATTATTGTCTGTCAATAAGGTCGAACGCTCTGAACGCATCAACAGCCAAAATATATTGAATGAAGCTCGCCTCGCTCTCGGACCTCCCGCCTTTTTATACCCTACCGCCGCCCGCCGCGACCCGTGTCGAGCGCGGCAACCGTTACACAAAAATAATCCTTATAGCATGATTCAGTATTCACGATGGCGATGCGCGATGGCTTATTTCATGTATAAGTTTGGTGTTTCTATACCGATTTCTATGATTCTTTTTTTATTGAATAGGTAATAATGTTAACTTTTTTAAATTAGGGATGAGTTAGAGTATTATAAACGTAAGAGTTTAAAACAAATATAATCAGAATGCTCTGAACTGCTATGCTGTCAGGAGTTACACGTGTTATTGTGAGTCAACCATAAAAGATAGACATATGCTGTTGCGGGATATTTTTTAGACAATTTTATGTAGAATATTTCCGTCATACATGATTTCTATGTAACTTTAACCATGTAGGCTGCACACGCGGCGGAAGCTTAAAAAATGGAGTAACTTCTCCCGTTTTCCCAACATTTCCCTTCACTACTCTGCTCCTATTGATTGTAGCGTGATGAAAAGTATACTATAACCTGCCCAGGAGTATGAAGAATAATTGTACCAAGTTTCGTTAAAATCCGTCGAGTAGTTTTTGTTTCTATAAGGAACATACAGACAGACAGACAGACAGACAGACAGACAGACAGACAGACAGACAAAAATTTTACTGATTGTATTTTTGGCATCAGTATCGATCACTAATCACCCCCTGATAGTTATTTTGAAAATATATTTCATGTACAGAATTGACCTCTCTACAGATTTATTATAAGTATAGATATAGATTGTCATCCCCACATTGTAGAAACTTTATCATTCAGTACAATAATACAACATATTATATTAACGGACTTATATGGCAATGCGTGTAATATATCATCGTTATAAAAATACTTACAATAATTTTCTTTGTAAATCGAGGTCAGCAGTGTATCCCAGATATCTAAATTTACAAACACATGAGATTTTGTGCCAAGTTGTTCACAGTATTAAAGATAATGCGTGGTTATGGCATACAGCAGCCTTGGTATCGCCAAGTTTCGTTTATTCAAGGATTTACAATGAGATATATTTGGCCACTTTCCATTTTGTCCGATTTCCACGAGGCAACGTTACATTTTGGCAACTCGGTCAATTCATGTAATTAATAATTTATAGTGTAACCGCATTGGACTAAAAGGGAATCGGCAGAATGTGTGTCAATGTGGATTTTTATGGAGTTGTGAACTTACGCATGTATATTCGGCAGTTATTTAAACAAAAGGATAAAATTAATTTGTCTAGCTTTTTCCCAACTATGTTGGGGTCGGCTTCCAGTCTAACCGGATGCAGCTGAGCATCTGATTTTACATGGAGCGACAACTTTAATTTTTTTATTTAAAAAATCTCATCATCTTTGTCATCATTTCAGCCAAAAAACGTAAAAAAAATCACATAGTCCATACAGTTTAATGTCTCCGTCATATTTATTTAGACGCCGTACATTCACTCGGTACGACTGACATTCCAAAAAGCCCCTGCGTGTGCCTTTTATAGTCAAAAATATCGCAGACAACAACTAAATCAAGAAAATTTGTATGAAAAACGTAAGTATAATAATGCTATGAGAATTGATATCGTTGCACTTGAAATCTTCCCCTAAGACGACCCACTGACTGCTGGGCCCGCGTGGTAGATTACGGCCCACTCCTTCTCGAAGAGAGCAGGCCTGTGTCTCCGCAATGTGAGCATTATAGACTGATTATGCTGTTATATTGCTCACATGGATTATGTTAAGTACTATATTCTGAAGTAAATAAATGAATAGCAAATGACGTTTCAAAAACAATTACTCGTCCAGGCAAAGTGAACATTAGCTACTTCCAGAATCTTAGCCACACTTTCATTCTTTTCCCATAAAGGTACATTCCGATATCCTCTAAAGACAGTTTAGGAGCAATAAAGTTGTGAGCTATTTTTATCAGCAGTGATTGCCCAGTGGTAACTGCCGCGACTTACGAGTTGTAGGTCGTAGGTTCGAACCCAGACAGGCGCTTTACTTTGTGTAAATTATTCCATCACCGCTGCTCTCAAAACGGTGAAGGAAAACATCGTGAGGTAATCGGCATGTCCTAGAACCAATCATTCGAAGATATGTGAGATCTACCAACCCGCACTGGGCCCGCGTGGTGGATTACAGCCCATTTCCTCTCACTTAGAGGAGGCCTGTGTCCCAGCAGTGGGAACGTTATAGGCTGATTATGTAGGAAATTTTTGTTTCTACCTACAGAACCACAAAATATTTTCATATACGAATAAGGCAACAGCTAGAAAGAGAATTAATCTTGTAAGTAAATTCACAGTGGGGTCAATGTACTCTGTTACGCTGGTGAACTTTCAACAAAACAACTTTAGATGGTCAGAGGGTTACAACGTCAAATTTCATGTACAGTACAAAGGATTTGTACATTTACATTGCACACATATAACATCTGTTGTATTCAGTCTTTTTTACATATTTACATAATTTAAAAAGCTAACAATCTTAAAATAATAATATGTACAAGTATATAAAAAGGGAGGGAAAATAATCAAAGGGCATCAAAAAATTCGTCCGCATCATTGTCAACGGGAAACGTGCCTAAAAGGCTGGCAGCATTGCCACGTTGTATGGCAATGCTGATTCTTTGGCCAAAAAATAGGCCAGCCCTCTGGTCACGTGAAGAGTCGACCAACCGCTTGGCGATGTCTCGAAATACTAAGTGGGCACTCGGGCCCCGTGGCCCTAGTGTTTCAATTTGTTGTACATTTTATGCCAAAACAAGAAATTTCACGCAGTCCTAGTCGCGGGCTGAAGCATGTTTGGTATACAGTTCAAACGAATGCGTGAAGTAAACGCAACGTTAAATAGACATTTTGAAGTTTGTTTTTTATTATGATATGTTCACACAACGCACAGTACAATCCATACTTACTAATATTATTTATTAGAAAGTAACTCTGCCTGTCTGTTACCTTTTCACGCCTAAACCACTGAACGGATTTCGATAAAATTTGGCAGAGAGATAGATTGCAACCCGGGGAAGGACATCGGATAGTTTTTATCCCGATATTCCCACGGAATCGAGACTTATGCGGGTGAAACCGCGGGGCGCAGCTAGTAAGTAATATACAGGGTGACTGGAAATTAGTGGCGGAGCCGTTAAGGGGAGGTAGTCTAGGGTTATTCCGACAGATATCACTATGAGACCTACCGTCCTTACTTAACCCTTTCCAAGATATTCCTACTTTTTGTTTAGCAGTTTTTGCATAAAATAATGACAGTAGCGGAAATTTTACAATTAATATTAAGTACTTATTTAGAATATCTTTGTTGCAAAACAAAAAAAAGTAGGCCAAAATCACTTTTTTTTAGGATTTATTACTATCTCTTTAAGTAGGAATATCTTGGAAAGGGTTAAGTAAGGACGGTAGGTCTCATAGTGATATCTGTCGGAAAAACCCTAGACTACCTCCCCTTAACGGCTCCGCCACTAATTTCCAGTCACCCTGTATAAACAGTAATTTTCAACATTCAACCCTTCTTCATAATCATAGGTGCCATGGGTCAATATTGTAATAATTGCTTAGCCTTATGTGTTTGGCTCATGAATTCCATGGAGTTTTTTGCCCGTTCTTCTCCATAGGTAACTTATCTACTACGCTTTTTAATGGGCTTCATATTTCTGACTGACTCCTTAAAAATTCAAAAGTGACTGTAAATATCTATCTATCTATCTTCTATCTATATACAGGATGTCCGGTAATTAATGGATAACCTCTTAAGGGTTCTTTGTTCTTATTATTATGACCAACTTTTACTACGGAACCAAACATGAAATCACGAAAAAAAATCAGCTGTACCCTACATTTGTGTTCGCATACCTCGTCTCGTCAAAATGTAGGAAACTGCTGATTCTTTTTTCGCGATTTTAGGTTTAGTCCCATAGTAATAGTTGTTCATAATGATAAGTACAATGACCCCTGAAGAGGTTATCCATTAATTACTGGACACACTGTGTATAAAACAAAATCGGGTTAGTTACATCATTTATAACTCTAGAACGGATAGACCGATTTTTATGATCTTTGATTTGTTGGATTTGTCTCCATCCCGAATAGCAGTATAACTATTAAAACATGGCAAAAACTCACGAAAAAAATAAAACATGAAGATAATTTATTTTCTCATACATTTTGTATGAAACGATTTTTCTGATGATATCTCGAGAACGGATTCATTGACTTCGATGTCGGTACGAAGTTCGCCGGGGCAGCTAGTTTTAAATAAATGCTTTAAGTTTGAGATCTATTTAATATTTTTTTTAAGTATGGATACACACGTCACGTTGCAGTGTAAAACTGATTATCTGATGTATCTGGTGTACCTATTGTGTGTCATTTAGTCTGTGCTAAATAAATGTTTTTTCTTTCTTGCTTCTTCTTAATTGTACTAGTAAAACATGCTAGGTTTATAAATATTCTTGACTAAAGAGAACCCAATAACCGAGCAGAAATAAAAATACAAGAAAGTACAGCTCGCGTACAGAAGATTTTATGCTTAAATCTGAGAACATTTTTAAAAAGTACGTGGTTGAGGAATTTTCAATTTACTCGGGACGCGGAAGTAGGTAAGGCAAAATATTATTGTGCTGGGTTTAAATGTAACTACGTGAATTAAAGTTGAAGCAGGCCACTATAACATTTACACGGGTAATATTACGGTATGGCCTGTGTGTACGACGGTTAAATGGTTATGCTGAGCAAAAGGTGAGCAGATTTAAAATATTCATTAAAATGCATATTAACATAAACCTATGATAGCATAATTAACCTCTAATATTCCCACTGCTGGGACACAGGCCTCTTCTCTTCGAGAGGGACGGTTCATTGAATTTTTGGTTCTAGGACATGCCGGTTTCCTCACGAGGTTTTCCTTTACCGTTTCGAGAGTGGTGATGAAATTATTTACACCAAATAAAGCGCCTGCCTGGGTTCGAACCCACGACCTACAATTCGTAAGTCGGGGACCGTTGCCATTGGGCCACCACTGCTCCCAACCTATGATAGTGAAACCCTTAAAACCAAGAGTAGCGTGTTTTATTGTCCTACCTAGAATCATATGTAGTATCTACCTACAACCAAAGGATACGATGCCATACGATACGCCACTCGATTCTCAGGTACAAAACATCATTAACACTTTTTTACTTTCCCGCCATCAAGTTAAGTGACACAACAAACTTAACGATGATGAAAACACAAACAAAAACATCCTTAACTTGAGAAAAATGACCCATCACGCAACGACACTGACAAATTATAATATTTCCTACACCATAGGGTTTTCCCAGCCCCTATTAACATAACAGGCGGGCGGCCTCGAGGCCTACATCTATAGGCAAAAAATCTCTGGGTGTCTTCCAAGGCGCCGGTTGATCTGGTTTTTTCGAAGATGAGGCAGACGAGACGGCGCCGCCGCCCCGCCGAACGGGCGCCGCGCCGAATTGGGCCACCTCCCTCGAACCAGAGTTTTATACCCTGTTTCATTTTGGCTACAGAACTACTGCTTGAACCCGTTCGGAGTTCGAGTTGAACTTTGTAAATGGTTGTGAACCGAAGATAATATAGTAAAGTGGGTGAATCTGCAGATGCAATATTAGATAGGAGAAATACAATGGCAAAGATACATAATTTAATATACTCGTGTGTTAAAAGATATTATTGTTAAACAAAGTCGAAGATATATACTATTTTAGAAATAAGAATAGTTTAAGCTCCTATTCTATATTTGGATTTGCTTTGTTTTCAAAATCAAAATATTTTATTTCACATAAACCTACTACTATAGGACCAAACCTAAAATTGCGAAAAAAAAAAATCTGCTGTTGCCTACATTTTGACGAGTTATGCGAACATAAATGTAAGAAACAGCTGATTTTTTTTCGCGATTTCAGTTTTGGTCTCATAGTAAAAGTTGTTCATAATGATGAATACAATGACTCCTTAGAGTTATGGGATATATAAAAAAAACACGTACTGACTGATATATCAACGCACAGCCTAAACCGCTGGTCCTAGAGACATGAAATTTGGAGGGTATGTTCTTTGTGAATAGTAGGTATCCACTAAGAAAGGGTTTTTCGAAATTCCACCCCTAAGAGGTTGAATGGGGGAGGGTGAAATTTCACGCGGACGAAGTCGCGGGCAGAAGCTAGCAATCATAATTATATAAACTGAACCTGGGATTCCGAATTGCAGTATTAATACTATTAATTAATGGATAGCATCGACATTTAATTGCTCCAATACTGATATTAATTGAGTGATGCGAATTAGTGGTGATATAATTACATTGCTTTATTATGTTTCAATTATTCGATTAATAATTGTTAATCCTCGTTGTAATGAAACTGAATTGACCTGTTTCAATTTTATCGAGTTTGTGGGAATGATGGAATATGTCGATCGATATGGATGATTATTTCAGTGGGAATTCATAGATTTATCTTATCGCACAGCTTTAGGGTTTATTATGTTTGGTTATTTTATGAATAAAAAAAACCGGCCAAGTGCGGGTCGGACTCGCACACGAAGGGTTCCGTACCACCGTATAATATTTAACACTACAAATATAAAAAAAATCACGTTTGTTGTATCGGAGCCCCCTTAAATATTTATTTTATTTTAATTTTATTATTAAAGTAAAAATACAACTGAGTATTTTGTAAATATTTCAAGTGCCTACCTGTTGCCGTTATTGATATCGAGCAAAAAAGGACACAAAAATCGCGTTTGTTGTATGGGAGACCCCCTTAAATATTTATTTTATTTTGTTTTTAGTATTTGTTGTTATAGCGGCAACAAACATACATAAATTGTGAAAATTTCAACTGTCTAGCTATAGCGGTTCTTGAAATACAGCCTGGTGACAGACGGACGGACGGTCGGACGGACAGACTGCGAAGTCTTAGTAATAGGGTTCTGTTTTTACCCTTTGGGTACGGAACTCTAAAAACGTGTTAATAATATGATGTAGTTTTTAGCAATGGTGGCCCAGTGGTAACATCCCCCGACTTACGAGTTATAGGTGGTGGGTTGGAACCCAGCCAGGGGTTTTTCTTTGTGTAAATAATTTCATAACCACAGTTCTCAAAACGGTGTAAGGTAACATCGTGAGGAAACTGGTATATATCCTAGAACAAAAAAAATCGAAGAAATGAGACATCTACCGACCCGCACTGGGCCCGCGTGGTGGACTACGGCCCACTCCCTCTCGAAGAAAGGAGGCCTGTGTCCCAGCAGTGGGAACGTTATAGGCTGACTATTAGTTTTTAGCAAAAAGAAACTCAGCAAAAATGGCTTAACAGTTTTCATAATTATGGATGTTAAGAGGATTTGCGGTAGCATATTTATTTACGTTTATACAGATAGCGCCGTCCATGAAGACGCGCCCCACTCTTCTTCCTAACTGCCCCTAGTAAAGACCCATGGTCCAACTAGTTGGACAGAGCAGTTGGACCACTGCCCCGGACTAAATCAATCAAACAAACAATTGTTTAACAATATGTTTTTAAATATCCTTCGAATTTTCACCATTCATCCATTCAAGCTGTAGCAGCGAGCAATTATTTTATTATTTTCAACTCTCTCTATTTATTAATGGATCACATTCCAATTCCCGCAACTCTTGTTCACACTATTCAATCTACATTTATGTAAAAGTTGAATGTACTACCGATCAGACTGCCAGACAGACTTAACGGGAAACCTGTGAAATAAAAAACTTTCGATGAAAACTAGGCCACCGTCAATGCTCAGAGATTACTAGGAAAAACAGGAGCGAAGTTCAATGGCGAATGCATAAGCAACCTACAGCTATAGTAGACTGTAGACTATAAATAAACATCGTAAGTCCCTCCATCTTATTCGCAGAAAATTCAGACATTTTGAGGCCAGTTCTCGTAATTCTATTCAATTTTTTTTTTATAGTATGCCAAGTTGATATCTACCATTCTGCCTACGTCTAAAGTGGGTTGAAAAAGCAAGTGTGCACGATAAAAAAAAATAGTCTAATGTAATTCTGTATGTTCTGTATTGTCTAGTGTAATTCTTAGTTCCCGTATTTATAAACGTTCAAAATCTAGTCGCTATCGATATCAAAAAGTTTACACAAATGTTAAGTAATGTACTGACATGTGGAAGGCGGAATATGGTGTTATGGCGCAGCCTAAGAGAGCAACAGTGGACTGTGAGAAGCTGAGTTGATTGATTGATTGTAGGTGATTTTTGACAGATTTTCACTGAGATTCAACTTGAGAACGTTTCTAAAATTCGGGAATTGCCCCTCAGATTCGCATCAACGGCTGACGCGTCCTCATTCTTACAGCACCCACGCTAACGATGCGTCACAACTATACGGCTTAACTACTTCTACGAAAGGTTCTTCGTTGTTCTAAGAATAGCTGTATTGTGCTTGTTTAAATACCGGTTAAATAGTACTGTAATGTGATGAAACTTAGCTGAAATTGAATTAGAAGATAGTGGTGTTTTTATTAGTTGTATTAAGGGGTTTACAGGACCTAAACGCAAAAAACGCATTTTTTAAAAACAATAAAAGTATATGATCAACTACAGTAAACAAAATCAAAAAATTATATGATATTCTTCAGGATATATGCTAGGTAGATAGTGTGTTGAAAACATAATACAACTTATTTGGTACGATAGAAAAAAATCATGAAAATACCTCTAAAAACTTTCTTTTTACGAGTACTATAAAAACCATACTAATATACATACAATCTTTACGATTTTTTGTCAGATTAACAAGCAACATACTAAAACTCTAGTGTTTTAATTTTTTAGTCCAAACAATAGATTTTTCGTAAATAGATAAATTGCTTCATATTTTGCAATAAATTACCAGCGTTGTGTCATCGCGCTTCTCTTTCTTTTCTATGCAGTCCGACAAAGACCGCGCTTTATGTCATGTAGTCCTCTTAAGGTACTATTTGGAACCGAGCTGCCTACTGCAACTGCCGACAGCACGTGCAGCGACTGCATGCAATCGGCGAAGGTTACCGTTACCTTAGCCGTGGTTACCAGCCGCTGCACGTGCTGTTGGCAGTTGCAGTTGGCACCTCGGTTCCTAATAGTACCTTTAGTTTGGTCGTGGCAAGTATTTAACCACAAAGTACTGATTATACCAAGAGGTACTTTTGAAAAGAATGAAAAGTATCATCTAGTCCACATTTCTACAAACTTCAGGGTTGAATGAGAACTTGATAAAAGATTGCTGCAAGTCTTCAATAATTTTCTTAAGTAATAAAGCCAAAACTTTGACAATCGGTGGTCGTACTTTGCTATAGATAGTGCCATTCACGAAGACGCACCCCACTCTTCTTACTAATCGCTATTGGTTATCGCTAGTTAATTCCGCTAATGTTTTAGTATTTTGATACACACTAATTACCTACTAATAAGTAATTACTGTGTATCGACAATACTAAAACACTAGCGGGATATTGCCCACTTGTACTGTAATCAAGTGAAATCGCACACAAAAGACGTAAGGTCCAAATTGAGAGTATATGATTATATACGAGAAATTCAGCTACAACCGATTTCAGGTGATGTTACTGTAGGTCATGCTTCAGATAAATTTCGTTGAAAGTTGTGAAACATTTAAAAAAAAAATTAGATTTAGTCACCCGACTTTAATTTTGTTATTTTACTGCAAAGAGGTTCAATATAACCGTAAACCAGTAGGTACCATACACACATAAAGATGCAGTTGAGGTTTTTAGAGTTGGCAAGTTATTTTTTAAATGAATTGGACCACGGAACTCTCAAAAGGTGCTGTGGTCCAACTATTTTTAAAGTTGGACAACTGCCCCTAGTAAAGACCCATGGTCCAACTAGTTGGACAGAGCAGTTGAACCACTGCCCCGCACCCGATTGATTGATTTGAAATTTCTTTATTTTCACATAAACAAAACAGGTATAAAATGACATTCAGATCTTATTCTAAAAGCATTCAACCTTAAGATTGGGTGTTTTGTGCAGGCTATGGCGCCTTTATAAAACATTTACGTATACATAAATTATGTAATGTAAAAAACTTCTTGTTATGAATCAGAGGTATCATATTACTTACGTTAATTAAATATTGTACTGTTCAGCGCGATGATTAGACACAAACACACTTTAGAACACATATTAAACAATTGAATCCATTATAAAAATGTTCATATCGTTTTCCATCTAACGTATCGTGGCTACTTAGGGACATTATTTGTATAACTTTAGTAGTTAGCGACACAACCTCAAGTTCATTACCTTCCAGTTAATTAACTGCAAATGGTACATTATTATGTACTAAGAACAGACACAGACAATCAAAACATCCTGCCAATTCAGGACCAATAACGCGGGATGACGTAAACAGCTCTGCATTGTCTGGAAAACAGCCAGTGGGTTGTCCTTCGGTCCTTGGCGGGAGATAGGGCGACGGCGCGGCGCCATGGCGTTATAGCGTTATGGCACTTTCGGGGTCACCCCACCGTTCCCGGGAATAGTGATACCGCATTCTGACTAATGCGGGAATGTGTGGGAGGTTTGATGCTGTTTTTCTTGTGATGCGGATTGTGTAATGAGTAATGTGACCGATACGGTGTTTGCTCTCAAAATGACATTCGAAAGTCAGCATCTATTTTTGTTTTTCAATGACTTTTTAAAGTCAGATGGTAGGTACTTAGTTTTGTTTTTTTAGATGTGTGAACGGTGGAGTTATTTTTCGAATACCTATTTACCTAAATATTTACAAAATATGTACCAACTTCAAACGTTTTCAAGAAAATTATATTGATCATTGAGGAATTCCAGTATGAATTTTAGATAAAGATAGATATTATATATCTACATGATGTACGGACAGCGTCAGAGAAAAGGAACCCCCTTTGGTAATGAGTCGTTACCAAAGGGGGTTCCTTTTCTCTGACGCTGTCTGTACACTAAAAAAAGTTATAAATTAATGGAACACAAAGATTCGCGAACCTTATGTTTCCACTAAAACTTTAAGCTGATATTTTAATTTCAGTGTCCAAACTAAGACACAACATATCACTAACCAGCTGCATCCCGCGGTTTCACCCGCATAAGTTTCGATCCTGTGGGAATATCGGGATAAGAACTATCCTATGTCCTTCCCCAGGATGCAATCTATCTCTATACCAAATTTCATCGAAATTGGTTCAGCGGTTTAGGCGTGAAAAGGTAACATACAGACAGACATAATTACTTTCGAATTTATAGTATTAGTATGGATATTCAAACCAAAACCAGCTAATTTTAATTACACCCTATATTATACACACAATGTTATAAGTTATAAGGTTCGGAGCACACCGGCGGGAATAAAATTAATACAAGCGGTGGAGGCGCCCACTGCTTCACAATATATGACCCACATTAGTAACATCATTCAGAAAGAATGTCCAGTTAACAACGGTGTTAATGAAGAGCACCATTTTTACTTCTACCTGCAATAACTTAGTTACCTCATTTAAAAAGTTATTGTGGACACAATTTGGGTCACTGCAGTTTTATAAGCTTTTAGTGTTTTATGTCGTTGAAATTGTTCACAAGTTTTTAATTAAGTAGTTACTCCTAATTTTGTGGAGAAATGAGTTTTGGTCATAAAGTACTTTCGTAAGTGCAGCTTTTCATTAGGTAGGTATTTACTACCCATGTTTGAAAGTCATTACATGACTTAATGTTAAAACATGTCATGAATTTCCAGACAATTACAAATAGGAAAGACTGACAGAGAATAATGACTTGAAAGGTATTGTATTTTGTAGCATTTGATTGCATTATGATAATAAAAACTGTCCCAATGCAGAGCACCGGCCTTATCTAATAAAGAGAAGGTACGAGCCTTAATCACTACGCTTGCTCAAGGCGAATTGGCGATTTCAAACATTCCTCAAATCGAAAAGCGCAGGTCACAAGAATGTGATCTGCGCTTTTCGATTTGAGGAATGTCGGATTAGGCGTAGTACATTTTATAATAGAAATTATAAAATGTACTACGCCTAATCCGACAGAATCCCATCCCGTCTCTCCCCTATTAACCAATTGCTGATAGTGCAACGGACTTTACAACAGCATTGATACACAATGGTGACTATGATGCGTTACCCAGTAAAACAAAAGAACAAAAAAAAAATAAGATTGATTCCGTATAACATAAAAGTCTAGATACGGCAGTGTTTCAAACCAAGTCATACACAATTACCGTTCGCATTCGATACTAATATTCAAATTTCAACCTTAAAATCCACCACGTATCACGGTCGAATCACGTCACAATCACGTCTCTCCCCTATTAACCAATTGCGGCGGGGCTTACACAAAATTACGAGCCAATCCGGTGTGCAACGAACTTTACATCAGCATTGATACACAGAAGTGACTATGAAGCGTTAACCAGTTAGGTGTAAGTAACTGAGTTACCATGGTTAGCCGGGTTTGACGCTGTATTTATAGGCACAGGGACCGGGGCTTAAATATAGGCGATATTGTTATACGTATGAGGTTATACGATTGGAGGGATTAATGTGGGGTTTTAAGAATGGATTTTGTTTGATTATAGGTGGTTTTAAAATGTTGTTACCAAGACAGGTATCGCCCATGTTGGTGAGAAGTCTGCGAGGCTGAAATAGGACTGGATGGGTCACACATAGGATGCATCAGACAGATGGGTCAGAATCGTCACACAGTGGGTGCCTGAAGACGGGCGTCGTCACCAAGGCAGGCCTAAGAAACGCTGGCGTGACGATTTGGACTCATTCCTAACCAAATGGACAGAGAAGGCACAGCACAAAGAAATGTGGAAAAATATGGGGAAGCCCAGTAGTGGGACAACATTGTTTAAATGAAAAATGTTGTAAAAACTTAGTTTGAAAGAGCTCTTATATTTCGAAAAACTGACGCGGGGTTTGAGCTTCACGCATAGCGTATCTTTGACCTTAAGGTCCAAGAAAAAAAAATGAAAAGGATAGGTTATGGTGTCTTGACCTTATGAATTTGTAATAATTTTGTAGTATCACTAAGCATGCTTTTAAATGGTAATTAATCTTCTACAAATATAAAATTTAAAGTCCTGACTGACTGATATATCAACGCACAGCCTAAACCGCTGGTCCTAGAGGCATACAATTTGGAGGGTGTGTTCTTTGTGAAGAGTAGGTATCCACTGAGAAAGGGTTTTTCGAAATTCCACCCTTAAGATGGTGGTTTTCACGTGGACGAAGTCGCGTGCAGAAGCTAGTAAGTAAATAAACTGCAAATTGATAAGCAGACGAACCGGTTGTAAATGACAAAACTTTAGGCTCCGTCACTGATGCAACAGGAGACTAAACTATGAAGGTCCAAGTAATTATTAGATGATAATTTCAGTGAGTCTACAACTGCTTTGAAAACTTAGCTGTTTCCATGAAACTATTATTTCAATATGACAGAAAAAACAGCAATAACAAGATAATTTGTAACTAACAAAAATCATCATCATCTGCCTAGCCTTTTCCCAACTATGAATGCTATATGGGGTATAAACCGCTTTATATAAGTAAATATGGTTCGGGGTAATACGATATTCCTTGGTAAGATTGGTTGTCAGACGTTCGGGCTCCTGACGCGTGACCCGTAACGACTGTCAAAAATCCACGAATGACAGCTGGGACCAACGGCTTAACGTGCTTTCCGAGTTACGGAGGGTCTTGGTATGTTAAGATGGTCTCCCATCCGCGGACCAACAGCGGCAAAAGTAGCTTAACTTGATCGATCGACCCGTGCGGCGGTTATTACATAACTACAACTAACAAAAATATAAATACTACGAGTATTTCGCATACAAGTGCTAAATGTGTACGAGTAGCTTCCACGTTTTACTCGTTGTAATACTCGTCTATTTGTATGAACGTGGGTGGTGATAACCCCGTCTGCGTCACTATTTACAAACAGCTGTTATCAATTCTCAACGCATGAATATTGCACGTGTAATATTCAGTCATCCTAACGTTCTTGTTACCTATAACGAAGTTTATTAAGCTTTGTGTATATTGTTCGCTGTTTCGGGCTATTATAATGAATTGAGCATTGCCCTGCGGTTTCACCCGGATAAGTCGATCCCGTAGGAGTATCGGGATTAAAAATATCCTTTGTGTTATTCTGAAGTATACGCTATTATATTACTGTAAAGTTTCATAGTATTCCGTTCAATAGTATTTGCGTGAAAGAGTAACAAACATCTATCCATCCATCCACACAAACTTTCGCGTTTATAACACTAGCAGCGATCCGCGGTTTCACCCGCGTAAGTGTCGATCCCGTGTGAATATCGGGATAAAAAGTAGCCTATATGTTAATCCAGGATGTCAGCTACCTCCATACAAAATTTTATCAAAATTGGTCCAGCCGTACAGCCAGCTGCTAACCATGAGATCCTTGGTTTGATTCCCAGGTCGGCCAAAGTGTTATTGGGTTTTTTAATCTGGAATTTCTCAGTAGCATAACATCATAGCAACATAACATAACGCCTGTATTCCGCAAAGGGTTAGGCAGACGAGTACTTTTAGTACAGACGCCAGCACATCAAGCTACTACAATCTGTCAAATTTCTTTGATAGATTTTCAACATTTTCGCTGAAACATAAGGTTCAAAGTTGATTGGGAAAATTTGACAGTTTCGGGTAGCTTGATGTGCTGGCGTCTGGTACATATACCCACATTTCGCCAGTTATGTTTAAGTCTCATGGGGCCACTGGGGGCACTCTCCATAGGAGGCGAGCCTATTGCCGTCAAGCTGGCACAAATAGAGAGCAGTGGTGGCCAAGTGGTATCGGCCGCGACTTACGAGGTGTAGGTCGTAGGTTCGAACTCAGACAGGCACTTTACTTTGTGTAAATTATTTCGTCACCACTGCTCTCAAGGAAAACATCGTGAGGAAACCGGCATGTCCTAGAACCAAAAATTCGAAGACATGTGATATCTGCCAACCAGCACTGGGCCCGCGTGGTGGATTACGACCCACTCCCTCTCACCGAGAGTAGGCCTGTGTCCCAGCCGTGGGAACATATGTTATGGGCACAAATAATGCTCCGGGTTGCTAAGGAGACATTCATGGGTGTTTTCATCAACAGCCAAAAAAACTTTGCCCGACCCAGTAATTGAACCCAAGACCAGTTCAGCTCAAGTCAGCTTTCAGTACCACCAATATTTTCACAACGCAAGCAGAGATGATGTCTTTTCCTACATAAGAAGTATTTCTGAAGTCAGACTGGAAAATATATGGCGGTCTTAACCTAGAAATAGTATGGTAATGTATGTAGTTAGTCTATTTTTAATCTGAATTACGATTTGCATGTACATTGTACCGTGGTACTATAGGCCGACCGCTTAACTGAGACTTTGCCAGAGGTAGCTGCGCGTTGCAGGAGGGGTGATATTTGTCACAAGTTGACAAATCACTGAGCTCTCGCATCACGTCACCACACCTCTCCCGTACCACGCTGCTACCTCAGGCAACGTCTCAGTTAAGCGGTCGGCCTATGGCATTGTTACTATTAATGTAGAACGCTCGTTCTGTTTCTGGCGATCGTATGAAGATGACAGAGACAGAATGAAAGAAAGGAAAGAAAGTAAGATTATTTCAACTAGGTTAAGTAAGGCGCGCCATATAAATATGTCATGTATGAATGAGGTTTCAAATGAATTGGAATTACATGCAAAATATCAAAGTTTAAAAAAACTATAAAATTCTTAATATCCAAGTCATAATGATTGTTATTTATGTCTGTTAAAAATTATTATGCATTTGTTTTGCATGTCATGTTGTTTCCTGTCTATGATTTTCGTGTTGTACATTTTATATTTTCGCTTTGTCAAACTAACTGGAACTATAAGAGAATGATGTGGTCTCCTATAATTGGAAGCGCACACTAGTATTTGTCCTTGTTCTTGTAAACTTGCATTCAATTCTTTATTAGCCTCTATTAGAGATCCAAATTAATAAATAAAGGGGTTAAATATAATGACCACCAAAAAATATACTAAACACCAAAAAATTAAGTCTAAAATTACAATAGTTCTATCCAGATAGAACTATTGTAATTTTAGACTTAATTTTTGGGCACCCCGAGGTTAGGTTTGGTTAGGTTACTTCAAACCCTTTACACAGAAACTCCGTCAACATAGGATGCAAGAACGAGCAAATGAGAATACAAATAGCTTTACCTAGGTATTTTACAATAAAATGGAGTTTTAATTTTGGTGATCATTTACTATTTTTGGCAGTAAAAAGTGTTTTTTTGATGTTATGTTACATTTTACTTTATCTGGTGATAAGTTAAACATGAGCCATAAATAAATACGTTAAACGAATTTAGTGATATGTGATGTAAATAGTAGATGGAGTTACGATACTGCATATTTATGAGAAATAATTAATTTAAATACCTACAACCTTTGTTCTATATTCTACAATATTGTATCAATGTGCAGTCACAAAACGTATAAGATATAAGACGCTGGGTGCTTAATTGCTACACACTGATATAGTATTATGGAACTGAAATTGTAGAAGATCAGATGAATTATTGTCGATAATTGTACTTTCGCCTGTTTTTTAAGTAATGAAGCGGCTTACCTATAAATAAAATATAGTTGCGGTTCGAAGTTCAATTTTGAGCATTAGATAAAAGATCTCGTAGGTACTGACGTTACTTTGGCAGATTTATGGAGTTATGTAATAGATTCATTGAACTATGTAATTTGGATGTGTTCTTGTATACACGACGACTTTATCTTCCTACCTCTAATGGTTGACGTAGCTCCTATAGTGATCCCTCTACCTAGCCAGATGCAGCTGAATACCAGTATTTTACATGGAGCGACTGCTTATTTGACCTTCACAACCCAGTTACTGGGTAACACGATACCCCTTGGTAAGACTGGTTGTCAGACTTTCGAGCTTCTGACGTTCCGTAACGACTGTCAAAGATCCACGAATGACAGCGTCTACATAACTGCGTAATAGACATCATATTTCATCGATGATTTTGCCCAAGAGCCAAATAGATTGAAAATAATATATAAAACGCTTAAATACCCAAACGATGGCAAAAAAATAAAAACCACCAACATCTAGTTTGCAGCTACTTAATAAGTACTAAACACGTTACTATAGCAATACTAAAAACCGGCCAAGTGCGAGTCGGACTCGCAAACGAAGGGTTCCGTACCACAAGGAAAAAAAAACGGCAAAAAAAATCACGTCTGTTGTATGGGAGCCCCCCTTAAATATTTATTTTATTTTATTATTTATTATTAAAGTAAAAATACAACTGAGTATTTTGTGAATATTTCAAGTGCTTACCTGTTGCCATTATTGATATCGTGCAAAAAAGGGCAAACAAATCGCGTTTGTTGTAGGGGAGCCCCCCTTAAATATTTATTTTATTTTGTTTTTAGTATTTGTTGTTATAGCGGCAATAGAAATACATAATTTGTGAAAATTTCAACTGTCTAGCTATCGCGGTTCTTGAGATACAGCCTGGTGACAGACAGACGGACGGACAGACGGACGGACAGACAGCGAAGTCTTAGTAATAGGGTCCCGTTTTTACCCTTTGGGTACGGAGCCCTAAAAATGCTTGCGCAAAGAAATCTTACAAGTGAAGGCCAGATTATATGAGGCGTTGCTGAAACAGGGGGTAATGACCGCTACCGAACGCGAAGCGAAGACTCCGCGGCACCGAACTGGGTGAAACAGCTCGATAATATGCGACGTCGAAGATGTAGTTTGTTTTAGCTCTGGCTTTTAGGCCGGCCGCATACGTCCGGTTTCCGAATCAGGAATTCAGATTCGGAGACCACGAATGCACGCATTTTATACAAAATCTTCTCTTTAGCGCCACACGTCCTTATATTTTCCGTTCGGAAACCCTGACGGAAAATATAAGAACGTGTGCGCTTAAGAGAAGATTTTGTATGAAATGCGTGCATTCGGGGTCTCCGAATCTAAATTCCGAATCAGGAAATCAGACGTATGCGGCTAGCCTTAGTCAATTTTAGCCCCGGCTTTTTGAAGCCCGTACCTAGAAGTCGCTGATCAGTGCACCTCCTGTTAGTTTACGAGAGATTTGACAGCAGATAAATAAAATAAAATAAATATAGAATGGAATTACCACACATTATCGTCGCTAATCTAACTAACTGACGTCATCTGACATTTTGGACTAAGCCGACCTACCTATAGTAATTTGATACATTTCCAAGTCGAATCTGATATCTGATCATGTATTCCGAACAACATAAAAACAAAGATCTCACGAAGTGACGTATCTGTTAAAATATGTATTATTAAAAATATTATTAACACGGTAAAAATAGTAGTAGTCCAATTGCTATTTTGACCGAGCGCGATTTTGACGGTTTTCACTTGACCGATTGCGAATTTGACCATACGCGACGAAAAGGTAATACTGTAATGTAAAATATGCTTTGAATCAGTTACGTCATTTAGTTAGTTTAGCGACGATATTTGCGACGTGAAAACCAGTTTAAAAAATAAATATATACACATTACAGTATTCAGTCTCTAACAAAGGTTACGAACCACGACCTCTGAGTATTGTAGCCCTCCTGTCCCGAAAAATTGTGGGGCGCCGAACTGGGTAAAACAGCTCGATAATACATACCTATGCGACGTGGAAGGTGACATTTGTTTGACACCCGGCTTTTGATGTAAACAACTACACATAGTTTCAAAAAGTGAATTTCATGGTTACCTATAATCACAAGCGATTGTCAGGAAAAATTTGTGTATCCTGAAATGCTCTGGTAACCATGTCGATAATAATGCGACGTGGAAGATTTTCTTTACTTCGAAGCCACGGAAAAATCTTATAAAAGGAATATAGTTATCTAGTTTTTTATCTGTTAATAGGTAATCGATTTTATGTATTCTAGTATGCTAGTTGTATTTCGTAAACTAAAGAAATGTTATCGTCTAAAATCTAAATGAATTTGGGACTGACACACACCACACTGCCGCATTTTAGAAAACAACAGTGTTTTGTGAACTTGACCTTATAGCTCTCAATGCCAATGTGAAGCTGTGAACTACATAAATACCGCGAAATCATTTTGTACGCATCCGGTGGAAGCTTTCCCTTTCAAAATACCGAGAAATGGAAAATCCAACTGCAGCTGTTTGGTCTGGATGCCGAGTCCGAATTCGTAGAACTGACGTTCATAGAGATGCGATCGTACGCTACGGCGTAGCCAGCGTAGACTTGCTACTGCTACGGCGTAGCGGCGTAGACAGCTACATACTACGAGGCGCCGATGTGAGAAACAAGTAAGGTTTATAACGTCATAACTGTAAGGATTTTTATATCACTCAAGTTTTAGCTGTACTTAAAATATATTCCTACATTGTCTCACGCTATTACTAACAACAGATCCTATAAAAAGGTTCGTAAACGAAGTTTAAAACTAAAGAGTTTTAACCAATGCAATTAGATAGTTTTTCGATTAAGTAACTAAGCTTAAAAACTAAAGCTTTATTAGTGTAAAAATTTATTATTAGCATGGTTAGATGAGCTTTAGCTAACTTATTACGGTAACTTTTTCTAACTTAAAATATGAGGTTGGTTGTTAATTTATTCACATAAAAATCTATTCTATCAGATAATTAGTAAGGTTAACTTAAGTTTAAACTTCTATGTAGGTAAATCTAACTGAAATATTTATAGAAAGAGTCATGAGCAATTAAAATTGCTTGTTAATTGACTGACCATTATCTTGAAGAAATCAAGAAGAAAAATCAATAATATTCATGTTCACATAAGTATGAACACATTAATCGTTCCCTGTTTAAAGTACTCCAGTACTTGGGTAATGCAGTAAGTAACAGTCTAAGCTACGTCTAGACAACCATCGCGGCACCGTTTGTATCGAGGACCTCAATCTGCTTTAGCCTTTGTACTACAAACCGAAACCGCCCTTACTGCGACGAAATAAAGACACTGACGATGTAAAATTGTTACTGTAGACGTGGAAATGACATTGATCGTGTGGTTTTAAACATTGTGTTTCAATAAATCGACAAAACGTTAATTATCTTAATTTAATTTTCTAATTAAGTATTATTTTGAACAGCACGCATTTGAATTTACATTGCCTATAGTTTTTGTCATAGAAATAGTCAATAGAAGTTTGTCATGTCGTGAACGCTTATTGTTCACGCAATATTTCCGCGCTTACATAAATCCTAATGGAATTTGAAAATTAATAGTAAAACACAATTAATGGAATGCGAGAACGAATAGGTAAATATTTCATGCAGAATGCTTTGTTTTGCGAAATGTTCCTTTATGTTGTTTTGACAGAACATAAAATTAATCTGTCAAGCTGCGCTAATGGGACATAATAAATTGATTTTCTATTGTTTCGTCGTCGATCGGCGACGCGCGCCGCTTGACTGGTTAAATGTTTTTTTTTTTTACTTACTGATTTTTTAATTTGAGTAGCATTAAGAAAAAGACAGAGGGAAATTACTTATAGTAGAATGACGACCGAGAAGTTAAGAAAGACCGAGGATTGTCATCGCAGGTTTTCTTTATAGACGGACTAGCTGCGCCCCACGGTTTCACCCGCGTAAATGTCGATCCCGTGGGAATATCGGGATAAAAAGCAGCCTGTATGTTAATTCAGGGTGTCAGCTATACCCATTCAAAATTTTATCAAAATTGGTCCAGCCGTTTGAGCGTGAAGAAGTAACAAACATATAAACACACACACGCACACTCACAAACATTCGCCTTTATAATATTAGTGTGATGAGGTGGCGAAGGGCGAGCGGTTTGGGTGACTTTTATGCAATTCTTGACGTCCAAAAAGTGCTGATTCTCCACCTAATTTTCAAAAAATAGTTGTGATTCTGATTTTAGTCTTATATTGAGCAGGCAAAAGCAGTGGATTACGTCAGGCTAGTGATGATATCGAAGGTCGTAATAGGATAAAATGCGCTAATTACTATCGTCATTGAAAACAAGTAAGTAGGTAATATTATCTATGTGACGTTTTACGTCGTTAGTTTTACGTTAAGGTGCCATTAGTGAATGGTCGCTGGCGTTGCCAGGCGACTTATTGCCGGTTGGCATGCCAGTGGGGCTTGTAAACACGTCGCCATGGAGGCTACAGCATCTGCAATGCTAACTTACGTTCTTATGTCTACTCCGATCGTGTGAATCCGACCGTTTACTGCCAAATGAGCAAAGCGATATTATTTTTTGTGTATTCTGGGATTAGTATGCGGAATCGGATTCGTTAAATTGAATGTATTAATATTTTAAAACCAGGTAAATAATTGTAGTTTTCAAAAATAAAGTTTAGCCTTCGAAATTCGCCATAATATATTGTTTTGGCAAAGTGGATTATGGAATATTTATTGTTATGTTTGTCTTAAAGTCCAGCCATATAACATTTTACGACTGGACTTTCAAGGTGATCTGACGCACAAAAATACATAGATATGGAAAAGTTTTAATTCTAGATCAATAAAATAAAAACATAGTTCTTCCAAGTCCTTCGTTATTCTTTGTACAAAACAGTGTACCTATTCATAAAATCTAAAATAGTATTTCAACAAAAATAAACCACTATGCAGAAGTAGAAAAAAGTTTTAATTTGAACTGCAAGCAACGCGACCCACATCCACAACACCTCGATAGTTCCTAAAACAACGCGCGAACACAGTCCGAAATTCAAAATCCCCATAAACATCACCAGAGCAAATATGTCAATCACTGCACGAAAAATTCATAGAGGCGCAGTATCCAAACAACGTTTGGCTGACAAAACGAGTCGCGTCGAGGTATCGACGATCGACGGATATGGGGCAATTTCCCGCCAAAAATGACCGCTACAGAGCTGCCAACGATACCGTCAGGTGAGGGAACTGGCGCCAATGACAGCGGGGATGTCGGATTGCGGATTATAGAATGGAATTTCGAATTTATTTTGAATTTAGATTTTAGAGCAGAAGGGAATGAAATGAGTTTTGTTGTGTTTTTTTTTTTCGATCATAAAAGCCTGCTTATCAAGGGGTAACGTGTTACCCAGTAATTGAGATGTTGAGGTTAGATATTGAGGCTCTTCATGTAAAACACTGCCGATGTATTCTGTAAAATTCTCACCGTGAAAACTTAGGTGAAGTGAGCTTGCAGTGATTTTTCACTTCACAAGAATTGACGCTAATGACAGCTTACATACGCATACTCAGCCTATAATATTCCCACTGCTGAGACACAGGCCTCCTCTCTGTGAGAAGGAGTGGGCCGTAATCTACCACGCGGGCCCAGTGCGGGTTGGTAGATGTCACATGTCTTCGAATTTTTGTTCTAGAACATGCCGGTTTCCTCACGATGTTTTCCTTCACCGTATTGACAGCACACTTCACCTGTTTTCACGGTGAGATTTTTCCAGAATAGACCAGCTGGTATTCAGCTGCATGCGGTTAGACTGTAAGCTGACCTCAACATAGTAGGAAAAAGGTTAAATTAATTTTTCCTGTAATTTCACCGGCACCGATAACATTACGGTTAGAAAACAAAACTGTTTGGTGGTACAGACGCCAACACACCAAGCTACCAAAATCTGTCAAATGCATTTAATAGATTTTCAACTTCATCGCTGAATTATAAGGTTCAAAATTGATTGGGATTATTTGATAGTTTCGGTTAGCTTGATGTGCTGGCGTCAGTACAAATACATTTTTATATCAGTACAAGCTATGTTTTAAGGATATCTTCAACAAATAACTGTTTACAAGTATCGTCTATGAGAAGATATGACTTAGAATATAATCTATCACGTACGCGAAAATTTTCCACAGCTCTCATCATCCTAACATCACAATAAACCCACCGACCTATAACGTTGTTGTAACGTTTCTATGCAGCTAACAAATACGACTTAACCCGTAACCGCCATTGTTCAAGCTATCAGCTGTTAACTCACGTCACAACGTCAGACGACGCAAAGTGGATTACAGTACTCAGCGGCGACTCAAGTGTCCATGGACGTCATGCGCGATATTTACTCAACTTAATAATACTTGTGGACGCCATTGTACGTTGCTGTGCTCAGTATTGCAGTTGGGTTAAGCATCGTCTGTCGCTTCAAAGTGGACTAAATACAGTACACTTGTGACCCACAGTGTCATGCACTTGTGGATGTGACTGTACAGTCACGAGCACCAATATGTCAACACTTGGCAATTTACAATTGCGATTTTTTCGTGAAATAACTAATGCGATGTTGAAATACGACACTTAACATAAACGTATGGGTTCGAAATTGACTATGTTCGTAAGAAGATAAAATTTCATTTAAAAATAAAGGAAAATTCGCCTTTGAATAAAGCCAATTGTATACATACTTATAGACGTGACTGTACTAAATATTACTTGTGCATACACAAGTAATATTTAGTACAGTCACGTCTATAATCATCACGTCTTAAATAATCAGCTGTAATACTTAGTACAGTTGCATACAACTGTACTAAGTATTATATAGTATACAGCTGATTGAATATGTACTGCCTTCATAAAGTGGACTAAATTTTACAAAGGCAAAGTCGAATCGTTTATTTCAACTAGACCATTACAAGGCACTTTTGACGTCATCATAAAACAAGTAATAAGAAGGATTGAATCTAGATGCCCCGTCCAAAAGGTAGTGTCGTATGGAGAAGACTGGGCAATAACCCCAATGTTACTCTAAAAAAAACTTGTGGGCTATATGTATCTAATAATAAGTAATATAAGCAACGCGTGGACGACACTGTACAAAATAATTTGTATTATTGCACACCTATAAGCCAATATCTTTATTCGCGGTAAAATATCAACTTCAAAACTTTTCTAAAACTAGGTTTCCCTAAGTGAATCCAGCAGGGCAATTGCGTAACACATTATCAATCGGAATCGGTTAAATTTTGACAGTTCAACAACTTTAATTGCGTTATTTACGTGTTGAACAGATTTTTTTTTCGAACTTATGTAGCAATGGATTAGCAATTTGCTTCGAAATGATTCAGATTCCAATTGATAGTGTGTTACGCAATTAGGGTGCAGTTTTATATACAGCAAAACTGCAGTAAAGTGCAATAGAACCTTTTCACAGCCAACGACGCGAAGATAAAAATTTTGACTTACAGTGGAGAGAAATATTTACTGTATAAAAATATGTTTATAACTTCATGTCAAAACGCGTATTTTACCACTTTCAGAATAGTAGTGACTTAACTCAAAAATCTAAGAAATCGAGTTAAGGTCATAGAGTGACCCTCTATGATCTTAACTCGAGTTCTTAGACTTTTAGGTGAATAGAAGTGACGTTTTTGAGTTTTTGGGTTTGAGTGGTAGAATAATAATCTGAAGGTGCGATGTATACATGGGTAATAGAAATCAATAAACTTTCTAACAATACTTGGACTGAAATCACTGCCTTCATCATGCGACCGGCCGCAGTAGGTAGTTATTTTACAATGTTACTAGCTGCGCCCCGTGGTTTCACCCGCATAACTTTCGATCCCGTGGAAATATCGAGATAAAAACTACTCTATGTCCTTTCCCGGGATGCAATCTATCTCTCTGCCAAATTTTATCGAAATCCGTTAAGTGGTTTAGGCGTGAAAAGGTAACATACAGACAGACAGACAGGCAGTAGAGTTACTTTCGAATTTATAATATTACTAGCTGCGCCCCGCAGTTTCACCCGCGTAAATGTCGATCCCGTGGGAATATTGGGATAAAAACTATCCTATGTCCTTTTCCGGGACTCAAACTATCTCTATACCAAATTTCATCTAAATCGATTCAGTGGTTTAGGCGTGAAGAAGTAACAAACATATAAACACACACACACTCACAAACGTTCGCCTTTATAATATTAAGTAGTATGGATGTATTTTAGACAGAGTTGATTACTTTTTAAAGAAGCCTAAATAGTTTGCAGGCTATGAAATTTTTTTTTATTTAGAGAAAAGTGAACAACGTGTAAGTAAAAAACAGGACGATACACACACATCAAATTTCAAAACTCCGACTGAAACTCACCATAAAAACACACTAAAATAATGAAATTTAAACAATTCATAAAGAAAATGCAACAAATTCAACGGTGTAATATGTAATGCGTTAGAATTATACCGGGTCAGTAATTAAGAGGGGAAGTAGGGCGGGCGCGACGAGTTAAGACCATTACTTGCACGGTAACAAAGGGGAGGTGGGGGAGGAGCGGCCGACTTCAGCTGTGTAACGCTTTTGTGGGCTATGCACCGATAATACGTCGGTTGTAATATAATGGAGGTGAACAGTATAGTGGTCAGAAATGAACTGTTAAAGGCTACGGGCACTCATTTGAGATAATGATTGCTTATTATTTAGTAGCGACCCGCCCCTGCATCGCGCGGTTTTTACGACTTGAAAACGCGTCGAGATTTCTTACTATATAAAGTTTTAATGTATTATACACATAAATCTTTCGGAATAAATTCTTTAAATTATGGTGAAAACCGTATCAAAATCCGTAGCGTAGCTTAAAAGAAAGACACGAAAAGCGAATCACACTATCACACTAATATTATAAAGGCGAAAGTTTGTGAGTGTGTGTGTGTGTTATATATTTGTTACTTCTTCACGCTCAAAAGGCTGGACCAATTTTGATAAAATTTTCTATGGAGGTAGCTGACACCCTGGATTAACATAAAATAGGCTACTTTTTATCCCGATATTCTCACGGGATCAACATTTACGCGGGTAAAACCGCGGGGCGCAGCTAGTCTTCTACAAAATAAAAATCAATGTTTGTATGTTTGTCCTCTGTGTGTTCCGAAACAGTTGGTCAGATTGTGATGAAACTTTGGTAGGGTGTTCTGGGGATGCCCGTGAGGGTTCCTAATTATTAAAACATGGGAAAAGAATCTGAGGCGGTACGAAGTTCGCCGGGTCAGCTAGTTTATAATCCATACTAATATTATAAATTCGAAAGTAACTCTGTCTGTCTGTGCGTTACCTTTTCACGCCTAAACCGCTGAACCAATTTAGATGAAATTTGGCACAGAGATAGTTTGAGTCCCGGGAAAGGGCATAGGATATTTTTATCCCGATATTCGCACGGGATCGAGACTTATGCATGTGAAACCGCGGGGCGCAGCTAGTATAATATGTATAAATTAACAAGCCCACTATGAAGTCACCTGCACTATGAACACGGGTAACGTTTAAAGGGTATGCGCTAAAGTAGCCCGCGAAATATATATTTTCTTTTAGTGCTTGCAATTTGCAGATCAGTGTCAGGTTGTACGTTGTTTAAAATACGACTCGCGACCGTAACACATACATATTTACATAATTATAATCTTTAGAATCATCAATACAAATCATCAAGTTAGAATTTACCTCAAATGTCATGATTTCATGAAACAGTCATTCAGTAAGGCAATTGACAACATTTCATATTTTTAACCTGCATGTATTATTACGTTATATAAAAGTAAATTCAAATCTAGGGCACCCATATTTTTTCGTTTTTCGAAATTATGTACTTTTCATTCATAATTTTAACTTTGAAATTCGGTGTATTCTAAAAAGACGTAAGTGCCAGATGACGGTAGAATGGCGATATTACCTTTGCTTTACTGTGACCCGTCAAAAAAACTGTTAGATGTCACTTGTCTCAGTCGTTGTTTTGGTTCCGTCATTGGCGTATATTTTTCATTGGGATCCATTTTACTGGCGAAATATCAATCAAAAATTGATAATATTAACAGTAAGCAGCGTGTCGAGTTGATAGGAAAAAATATTGTTTAATTCAATTCAGTTTTTTAGTTGTTTTCTAGTTACACTTCTTAGGTGACATTGACATGTTTTGTTTGATGTAATGTTTTCAATCAAAGACATTGGAATGCGCAAAGGTAACTACCTCATTCCGCCGTTTATGTGACGTCATCACATGTTTTTTGATATTTATTTTTTTTCTCAGAAATTTAGAAATAAAAAAATAAAATAAAAA
The DNA here is from genome assembly GCA_947508005.1 of Amphipoea lucens. NCBI lineage: Eukaryota > Metazoa > Arthropoda > Insecta > Lepidoptera > Noctuidae > Amphipoea > Amphipoea lucens. The sequence goes on along the minus strand of OX382359.1, from coordinate 17,850,802 downwards.
TATATTTGTACTCAGGATACGAAAATAAAGAAATAGTATTTTTGTTTTAAGGTCGTGTCAGGTTTGAAATGTTGTCAATTGGAACTTAGCAAGTTGTATAAACTAGAGCTGTGTTGCTGTGTCAAATAAATGAAAGGACATTTTGTACAAATGAATTCGAAACAAGCTTTGTACAGGTACAAAAATATGTCAGTTATGCCACACCACCTGCGATAGTTCAATGACCGGACCAACACCGGATTTTAATTATTACACATACCACAAACCGTGGCGTCTGCGGGTTTACCTACACTTGTTTTTTAAAACCAATATTGGAGTACAACAGACAAATAGGATTTAAATTGTAAATATTTGCTTTTCTATTCTGTTATCTGTAGTTCACTTTGAAATTGTAGTTTCTGTCAAAAAAACTATAGAAACACAATTTAACCTCACTATGCCTCTTTAACATAAATAGCAAATATTGTAAATCAAGTGTTGTTCAGCGATTCATTGAGTGCATTCACATATATATGAAAGCATCAATTTGTAGCCTTTTTTTTTTAAAAGAGCAATGAATCAGAATAAAAATAATGAAATGCGAGCTACTCGCAATCCTTTTGCTTTATTTGTAAAATCGCATCAATTTATTGAATTGCAGTTTTAAATAACTCCAATTCAGAACGTTTACATATTATGATGTTAATATCGTACAGCGAATTCATTTAATTTGATCGAATGTGATTGAACCGAAATATTTGAATGGAGCGAAAAATTACATCAGAATGTGAAAGTTCACGGAGCTTGCGACATTTTGACGAGGAGAGCATTCGATGACGAAGTTATCCTTAATGCGATAACGTATCACATTTTCAATATATCAGAAAAGTATATCTATACTAATGATAACTAATGATAACATCTCGTCTGTTTTTACTGAAGGAACAAGCAGTCATGGTATATAGTACTGACGCCAGCACATCAAGCTACCCGAATCTGTAAAATTTTTTCAATCAACTTTGAACCTTATAACTTAGCGATAAAGTTGAAAGTCTATTAAAGAAATTTGACAGATTGTAGAAGCTTGAGCTTGATGTGCTGGCGTCTGTACATCCATATTTTGACTCCTATGTTTAAGTCAATACGAAGTGTGCTTATTGCCATTACCAGGTAACGTATTCTCTATGGCACAATGAACGAAACCGTGAGAAATGAACGTAAAATTGGCGTGATTAGCTATGGAATTGACGTGGTGTCGAGTAAGGAATCATTGAATGGTCTTTTTTTTAAATTGCTGAATGGGCCCGCTCTTGACCTCGATCACGCCTGGTGGAAAGCGATGGATGAGGTCTATGATGAAACGAGCGTCCCCGAAGATGCCTAAGGCACTGGAACTCTCACGCATCGACGAAACACAGCAGACTGCTTGACGCCGGACTCCGGTGGGAGGGTGGTCGCAAACCAGGCGGACGTTAGCCCTACGACCGCAAGGGAAGAATTGGCCAGTCAAATAAGGTGTTGGGTGTGACTGTCCAGGATGCGCCTTGCGCTCGGTTTAGTTGAGTAACTGGCGGAAAAAACTGCGCTACACGACGAGGCTTCTTCGTGCATCCCTAAATAGGTCATAGTGAATTAGGGCCCAGGGCAGGAGTGTGTTACGTGACTTAGAAAAGTGTAACACCGAATAACACGTCCCCGTAAGTTTGCTAATAAGAAACACTTAACAACGAATGCACGCTACCATGAAAAACTTAACGCCGTAGCCATGCGATCTCGAATAACCAAATCACAGACATTTTGACTCCGACAATGTTATGAAAAAAAAAAATATCACCACCACCTGCCTAGCCTTTTCCCAACTATGTTGGGGTCGGCTTCCAGTCTAACCGGATCCAGCTGAATACCAGTATTTTACATGGAACGACTGCCTATCTGACCTCCACAACCCAGTTACTGGCTAATACGATACCACTTGGTAAGACAGGATGTCAGACTTACGGGCTTCTGACTACCCGTAACGACTATCAAAGATCCACAAATGACAGCCGGGACTATCCGCTTAGCGTGCTTTCCGAGGTACGGGGGGGTCTCGGTATGAAAAGATGATCACCCATCTACAGACTAACCGCGGCAAGCGTAGCTTCACCTGATCGATCAACCTGTGCAGCTGTTATTATTTAGCCACGGGCCCCTGACCAGAAAAATATAAGTTATAAATTAATAAGTAGGAACTAGCGATCATAAATTGGAACTTTGCTGGTTACATTTTAATTGTGATATCTCCCAAAAGTAACACCACATTTATAAAAGTCAGCAAGTCTCACCCTCGGTTTCCGGAAGCCTGATTAAATCGTTAATCAGCTAATCAGCTGTCAAATCTCGTTTTAGCTCGTTTGGTTGTGGCTTGATCAAAATATCCCATTAATCATATCACTTCGAAAAACTGTTACGATTTGAATAAGCTTTTAGAAGATGGCGGTTCGTTGAAAAGCGAAGTTTGGCAGTGGGCCCAGAATAGCATGAGATAGAATAAGTCTTAAAACATGCAACCTGGCATTGTGGAGCAAGTCGGGCAGGAATTGATTATTATTTTCGCTTCTTTTTTTGCTGTGCCCACATTTTTCAAGTCATGCATATTTGTTCACGCACACTGATTTGCTCTGTGTGCGTGGCGCCCGCATTGCAATTTTTATTTTCTATGGAGTGAAATTACATCCATGCAAAGTTACGAGTCACTGAAAAAAAAAGTAGTTGCCACAATCAAGATTTTGTTTAGATGGACTACGTAACTTGTTTGCATCTGAGCCTATCAAGCACAATGATCACAGCTACTACTTTTATTTGATCAGTGTACCAGTGTTTGTATGATGTATTTGATAAATACAACCAAGGAACTTATTTAGTGCAAACATTATCGCAAGATTTGATCAAATTGTATGATTAATACAATTAATTACAATGATAGATGCTATCAAGTCAAATAAACATAATAAAGTTTCAATGATATTTATTGAAGTAATCAAAATGCTTGATTGACACAACTTACTTTGTTGTTTTAACTCTTCTACAATGATGTCATGTTAAGGGTAATCAAGAAACTTGTTTGAGCGTTCAATCATTTGAACTAGTATTGCTGCAATCACGTCGTGATGATCAACTTAACTAAGATTTTGATTTATCTAAACAAGATATCGTCAATCAATACAAGTACAAGGAGCAATCTAGCGTGACTTAAAAATCATGACTCTCTATGTTGGTAGACAGCGTGGTAGGACAATCAGGATTATGTTGAGCTCTAACTGGGTGCGGAGCAGTGGTGGCCTAGTGGTAACGGCCCTGACTTTGTAGTTCGTAGGTTTGAACCCAGGTAGGCGCTTTAATTTGTGTAATTTATTTCATCACCACTGCTCTCAAAACGGTGAAGGAAAACACCGTGAGGAAACCGGCATGTTCCAGAACCAAAAATTCGAAGACGTGTGACATCTACCAAGCCGCACTGGGCTTGCGAGGTGGATTATACGGCACATGGGACTCTCACAGGGGGAGACCTGTATCATAGCAGTGGGGGCGGTATAAACTAATTATGTTATGCTAACCGGGTTAAGTTATGTTAAACTAGCAGCGCCCCGCGGTTTCACCCGTATAAGTTTCGATCCCATAGGAATACCGGGATAAAAACTATCTTATGTTCTTTTTTGGGATTCAAACTATCTCTATACCAATTTTCATCTGAATCGGTTCAGCAATTTAAGCGTGAAGAGGTAACAAACAGACACACTCGCATTTACAATATTAGTATGAATTGTGGGTTTCCATAGTTTTGTTTTGGCTCGCCCCTATTACATGGGTCTAAAAATTACTGGCGAAATGTGGTTGTACTATAGGTACATCTCCGCTTTACCCTTTGAGGAATACAGGCAAGATGTTATGATATGTTCCTATAGTTTTTTGACAAAAACTACGATTTATAAATGCGAAAAATGGACAACGTACTTATTAGTTGTTGCTGTGATAAAAAACCAGTAAATAGAACCGACTACCCAGGGTGTAATTTATCTTGTGTTTAAATCTAAACATTTCATAAATTCCATTCCTAAATGTAATAAATTGCAGACCTAAACGCAAAAAACTCAAGTTTTAGAAACAATAAAAGTATATGATTGACTATAGTAAACAAAATCAGAAAAATATATGATATTATTCAGCATATATGCTAGGTAGATAGTGTATTGAAAACATAATACAACTAATTTAATACGATAGAAAAAAATCATGAAGATACCTCTAAAAACTTTCTTTTTACAATAAAAACCATACTAATATACATACAATCATTATGATTTTTTGTCAGATTATTCTACAAGCAAAATACAAAAAAATTAAAACACTACGTTTTAATTTTTTAGTCCAAATAATAGATTTTTTGTAAAAAGATAATTGTTTCATATTTTGCAATAAATTACCAGCATTGTGTCATCGCGCTTCTCTTTCTCTTCTATGCAGTCCGACAAAGACCGCGCTTTAGGTCATGTAGTCGCCTTAACTGAGACGTTGCCTGAGGTAGCTGCGCGTTACGGGAAGGGTGATAGTTGTCACAAGTTGACGAATCACTGAGCTCTCACACCCCTCCCGCACCGCGCTGCTACCTCAGGCAACGTCTCAGTTAAGCGGTCGGGCTATAGGTTACCTTAATATGATGTTTTCTACTGTCGCTGCTCACTTGAAATAGTGACATTGATACTTGAGTTATACAGCTAATGTTTCCTAGAAGACCGGTTCCGTCATGTTATAAAGGGTTGTCATGAAAATTTGTCATTTTCGGTATTTGGCATTGAGGTGTCAAGAACGCTCTGTATTTTTTGACAGCCGTTATTGTGTGACCGTTTACCGCTTTCTTAGAAAACTAAAGTTTAACCAATTTGAATCAACAAATCTGCCTAGCCTTTTCTCAACTATGTTGGGGTAGGCTTCCAGTCTAACCGGATGCAGCTGAATACCAGTATTTTACATGGAGCGGGTGCCTATCTGAGGGGCAATTCTCGTAATTTTAAGAACGTTCACAGTCTGATCAAACTCAAAACTCAAACTCAAAGCATTTATTTCAATTAAACCATTTACAGGCACTTTTCAATTGTCAAGGATCTCAGTCTCAATCTGTCAAAAATACCTCTAATTTTCCTACATTTTGACAAGTTTTTGACATTTGTTTGTCGCCGAGATGAGACTGCGACTAGATTTTGAACGTTTTAAATTACGAGAATTGGCCTTCTGACCCCCACAACCCAGTTATTGAGTAATACGATACCCCTTTGTAGGAATGGTTGTTAGACTTTCGGGCTTCTGACTATCCGTAACGACTGTAAGAGATCCACGGATGACAGCCGGGACCAATGGCTGAACATGCTTTCCGAGACACCGATGGGTTTTGGTATATAAAGATGGTCACCCATCCACGGACCAGCCTCGGCAAGCGCAGCTTAACCTGATCGATCGAACCATGCTGCTGTTATTTCTTAGCCACAAGCCGATTTGAATCAACACCAGCATTGCGATATAGCTTCCAATAAATGTTTCTATATAAAGAAGCCTGTCTATAAGTCCAACATTTAATCGTATCTATACATACAACATTCAAGAGTACATACCTACCTACTATAGGTACCAACATTCTATACCAAGGTCATAATACGCAGGTCATCGTCCATTATGTACTGCCGCGTTCAAATTGAACCGATTATGTCATCCTTCGCGGTAGTTAGCCATTGAAACCTTCCAAGAATATTGCATTATTAACAAACTAATTAATTAAATACTTATGAGAATTTACAGAGTTCATGTTAGTAAAAATGTTGATATAACAAATTAGTGTAGTGTTTGATAGTAAACTAGAGTTCATATGTGCTATTGTAAATATCTTTACCATAAAAGTTCAAATTTAATGAGAACATTCAGGTAAAAGCGACTCGGCCACCACGTGTATCGGCCCGCGGATGGTTGCGTTAAAATAAATATTAGTAGCGTATTTCGGAACGCAGCTTTTCACTGAGGCGAAGGTACGCGAGTGCGAGCGGGATAGCGCGAGATGAGATCACAGGAGCGAGCGAGATGACACGAGCTTATCCGATCGATAGCCGCAGCCGCAGAGTGCCGCGAGTGACGTCAGACGCCCGTCTCGTCATCTTTGACTCTGTTCAAAGAATTGTCACGATATTTTTGTATAGAACGAACGCCATTAACTGTTCGATATGAAAACGAACTATTGTATGGTATATGAAGTGTGCCATTGTGCTCTTGGTGCTTGAATAATAATGTCATGTACGTCACAGCGGCGTAAACATGTTATTGAGTGATTATGATCTCATATAAAGATATAAAAGAAACTGAAGTATATTGATTAAAATGTGTTTTTCCAAAACATCGTAAATAAATCATACTAGCTCAACTTACGTAGTACCTCCCTTCCTAAACGTAAACCAAACCTTAACTGAAAACAAAAAAAGTATTAAGACTCAACTGTAATTCATACTAACAACTTTATTACGAACAGTAACTTACTAGTTGCCAACGAAAGTGAATCGATGAAAATAACCCAACATAAATGAATTAACAGCCCGATGATTAATTTGTACGCTACGAACTCGTAGACCGTCTACGAGCTTCGTAGCTCGTGCTACGGCGTAGCGTTTCACTTTCATGCAGAAAATAGCGAATAATAAAACTTTTTAGATTCAATGCATCCACGGGTGGTTCCAGGAAAATGGAATATAGGGCATTTTATATATTTTGCTCCATGGGAATATAATCTTACTGACCGTTATAGAAAGGGAAGGTTTTGCCATTGCGTCATTTAGGTCATTCGTACGATAGTCGTTTAATAGTGTGACAAGGTCGTAAGCTTTCTTTTGTATTACACGCTTCGGAAATTGGAAACATTACGAGTAGTCTTACAATTTAATTAAAGTGCATGCATTTAAATTGTGTTGTTATTTTTTATAGGTTGCAACTTCTGAATACTTTGTAATACAGTAATTACACTATAAAGATGTAATTAATGTTTCGCACGAAAATAATTAAACATTTATTATCCTGCTTATCCAAGTTAAAACATTCAATAATATTATTATTTATTCATTACACACCGACAGAAAAAATAAAACATTAGCTTAAAATATTATTTAGGCATTTTTCTTCATTTTAACATTTCGCATATTACTTATTTTATTTAACAAAATATATTAGATGCATTTTGAATGCTTCCTGAAATAACCTTCACATCAATCTAACCATTTCCGTGCTCGTATTTATTTGTATCGAGAAATGCAATACAAAGTTCTCTGAAATATTTTAAAATGCAATCTAGCAGCTTCGAAGTGCCATTTATTAGTTGTACACACGCAACAGGACATCAAGCTACCCGAAACTGTCAAATTTTCCCAATCAATTTTGAACCTTATACATTAGCGATAAAGTTGAAAATCTATTAAATAAATTTGACAGATTGTAGTAGCTTGATGTGCTGGCGTCTGTACGTACTTCACTTTTTTCCATCGGAAATACCTACATGTATATTTCAGTAATTTTATTTTATTCCAATTTTTAGCTACTTCATCCGCGTGAAATTATCGCCCGCGCTATTTCGCTTAGCGTTATGTTCGACTTTTATTATTTTTGCTGGACTACTAAGGGTCGCAGCGTGATGATAAATAGTCTATAACCTTCCTCAAGAATCAGGCTACCAAATGCAAAAATAATTTTGAAAATCCGTCTGGTAGTTCCTGAGATTCCGTTCTAACAAAAAAAGGACTCCCACAAGGTGGACCGACGACCTTGTGAAGGCTGCAGGAACCCGTTGGATGCGAGAAGCACAGAGCCGGTCGAAGTGAAGGTGCTTGGGGGAGGCCTATGTCCAGCAGTGGACGTCTTTCGGTTGAATGATGGACAAAAAATAACATATCTCATCGAAGATATAAGCAAATGCTATTATACTGTCAACGAATATTTAAACGATAAATCCTTGAAACACATAGGTACGTGAATAAGCAAAATGGTAAAGTATTATTATTATAAGTTAATTATTTTGTAAAAGTGTGTTTAGAATAAGTTAGATTATAAGCTACCTACGTAAATGATAAGTCCTCTTCTCCACATATCTTTCTTTTGCTGTGCCCGACAGGGTCCATGATTGTTTCTTTTAGCAAATATTTACCACCTAAGCCTACATTGTGGAATGCAATAAAGAATTGAGTATTGAGTATCAGTTTTATTGTATTAGTTTAAAGATGGCAAACACACTGACCCATTTACCAAATGACCATTCACAATCAACTCAACATCCATGATACATACTCATAATAGAGATTATGCCATAAGTTTAATTTTTAAACACGTCCGGTCCGCACCGGCTGTAAACCTCTTAAATTACGCTAGAGGGCGCCCTTTGCGCATTTTAATTGGTCCATGTTAATATTATACACGATGTTATTCCGTAATTTTACTGGCCCAGTACTGTGGAGTGTGTATAGGGTCCACGTGTAAGCGGGTTTGTTTTGTTTTTTGTGTAAATATTGAGCTTATACGTCGCTGTGATCAATATTTTTGCCATTGTGTTGGTAGTACCTACACTACCTACGGATGGGAAACTGGCGAGCATGTCTCCATTGTATAAGCTATAGAAAATCGTAAAGAGGTTCGTCTGCTGAACTAAGATTTAAGGACAAATGAAAATGAGTTACTAAGACTGATGTTTTTCTTTTGGGTCTAGGCTATAAATTAGTGGAAACACCATCAGGAGGGCAAGTCTCGTAATTTTAAGAACGTTCACGGTCTGATCTAAGTCTTAATCTGTCAAAAATATTTCTAATTTCCCTACATTTTGACATTTTTTTTGTCGCTGAGATGAGACTGCGACTACATTTTGAACGTTTTAAATTACGAGAATTGGCCTTCAGATATAAATGTGGGTTCACTTCTGTTTAACCCATCAGAGTAAACATGCGTGATGTTATGTTATCACCAAAGATTTTGATTAGTATGATGGACTGGTGTCCGCAACCGTCCAAGCGCGAGAGATTAATAAATTGGCGAAGGCATTTCAGATATGTAGGTTTTATTGACATGACACATTGTGTAGGTACTCCGAAATATCAACATAATGCTTGTAGATATGCATGATGTACATAATAATCCATTCTAATATTATAAATGCGAAAGTATGTCTGTTTGTTACCTCTTCACGCTTAAACCGCTAAACCGATTTAGATGAAATTTGGTAATAGAGATCGTTTGAGACACGGGAAAGGACATAGGATAGTTTTTATCCCGATATTCCCACGGGAAACTTATGTGCTATAATTTCCCTCACTCTTCATATTAGTTCATATACAGGATGAAATTTAATTCATGGGCATCCTTTTAAGAGGTCATTATACTCATCATTATGAACAACTTTTACTATGGGACTAAACCTAAAATCGCGAAAAAAAATCAGCTGTCCTTTACATTTATGTTCACATAACTCGTCAAAATGTAGGGAAGAGCTGATTTTTTTTTCGTGATTTCAGGTTTTGTCCCATAGTAAAATATTGCTGTTTTAGTTACAAACTTATTAAGTCTAACAATGAAGCTGATTTGTCGTTGACGGACTGCATTCAAAGTTGCTATCATTGAAAAATAGGATGTTGCTGCCTTTGCACAGTCATATAGACTATTCTCTTTTAGACAACTTTTTCAAAATGTACCACCAACTTGACTACGTGTTGACTACAGTCCGCGCGGAACTAGTTGGCCGCGCCATAGGTATGTGAGCGGTGGGACGGAGGGGCAGGGGTGCATTACTCAGTACGTACGTTGCGAACCACCGCCTCACCCCTGTCCCCCACCTCTGCGGCCACCTAGTTCCGCGCGGACTTTACAAACCTTACAGTGCGTGTCAACCAAGTTTAAGAAACCTACCTCCTCGGGACAGGGGTTAAAATGAGTTCTGTTTATACAATGATTTCCTCGTTCTTTCAAATAAAAATATGAAGTAGGTACACGCAATCGCATGACGGCAGGCTACTCCGATATTTCGGCATTAAAAATATCGGATAATGAGGGTTGTTCAGTGTTTTGTCAGGTGTAGGTAAAGTGAATTAGGAAAATGTTAGTTGAGTTTTAACTTTTATGGTTATAATATGAGGTAAGTTTTGGTGTTAATTTTTGTGGTATTAAATTTGGTGTATTAAATTGAATTTTAAGTGAACTTCGCCATATCTGCCTACTCTGTAAAAATCTCACCGTGAAAACATAGGTAATAATAAAAATAATTTATTCACATAAAAAATGCACAAGACCTATGAAGTCCCTGACTCCTAAGCTAGGTACAAAGACCTGTGTTACAGGAGGCAGTGTCTTCTCCCGTTAGTTGTCACAAAAGCAAAAGAAAAGATGCCAATTGGTAAGGATGTGTTTAACTGTAGAGTGTTAGTGTGAAGTGTTGATGTAGGAATATGTATAAATGATAAATGATTTATTTTTTGTAAGTAGGTTTGTACAAACACTTTTACACGTCAATCATATTTTTTTTTTAAGCTAGGTGAGGTCGGCGTTTCCTATCTGACTACTCTGAGCAGAAAAGCCGAAACAAACTCAGAGGTCAAAGTCTCCTTTAAAGTCCAGACAAAATCTTGGTCAGATTATGTGAAGACCATGTAGATTGGTGTCTGAAATGGTCTTTTGAGGAAAGAACCACACACATTGAGCGGACCTGTCCAGACAGTGCATGCATTTGTCAAAAATCGTGCAGCTCAACTCAGAACTTGAGGAGCTCAACAATTCGACTTTTTGATTGTAATGATTTATGATAATATAGGTGAAGTGAGTTTAAAGTGAACTGTCAAAGTGTCAATCCCTCGATGCTAGGGCGTCAGGTGCAATAATGACAGCTCACTACAAGCTCACTTCACCTATGTTTTCACGGTGAGATTTTTTACAAAATAAATTGTCAGGTCTTTGTTTCTTGAATGTGTCGATTTATTTTAAAACATAAACACATTTTTTTTATTTAGATTAACAATATTATTAATTCACGTGGTGTAGAGAAAACAAAAATGCATTGATAAAAAAGCAGATCAATAGTTCTTTGTCTAATTATAAATACGAAAGTAAGTTTGTTTGTTAGTTTGTTACCTTTTCACGCCTAAACTACTGAATCGATCATCCTGAAGTTTTGCATATACGTTGTCAGGTGTACAAAAACGAACATAGGGTACCTTTCATCCCGAAAAAAAGTGCTGTTCCCGAGGAAAACAACAATAACGTTATTATGTTAACGTTATTTTTTGAGGGGACTGGCGCTGTATGCTAAGATACAGGACTCGTCCTAGTTCGGCTACAAATGCTCCCGTGTTATATACTCCCAAGTACTGGCCTATAAGTATGTGGAACACGTTGTATTATTTTTGGTGAAATAAATAAATAATTATTATTATAAAAAAAAATTAGGCCTTAATTGACATTATTTACTATTCTTCCCTAAAACTATATTTTCACTTGATTTTAAACTTAACTACTATTTCAATATTTGCATGTACTTATGATATGCAGGCACCCATTTAATTTTTATTGTAACGAAGTTTCTGATCGCACGTTATATTCTGCACATTTGGTGAATGAGAGCTAGACCGAAAATAAGTGTAACATCTATCACGACATTTTTGTGTTTTCATTTAGTTACTCTCTTTGTTCATTTATTTAATTCATAATACACAGCGAAAGGAACTCCGTTCCAACCATTTGTCCCACGATACCTCTCGACGTTTTTTTAAACCAATATAAGTCAAAGTCAAAGCATTTATTTCAAATAGGCACAAAAAAGGCACTTTTGAACGTCAAAAATTATCTTAAAATAGAATTGATTCTAGTCGCCCATTCCAAAAGGTAGTTTTCGTATGGAGAAGAATGGGCAAGAAACTCCACCGTTACTCTTTTAAAATGTTTTAGGTACAATATATTGCATGGGTACGAACAGCTTCAGAGAAAAGGAACCCCCCAAGACTTTAAAGATTATCGCCCGAGCGCGCTCGAGTCCGCCGTCGCTCGTCGCTCGAGCGATGGCGGGCTCGAGCGCGCGCGCTCGGGCGCGTCACGTGGCTCTGGCCTCAAGCAGCTCCCTCCCCCGCTGCCGCGCGGCGCGGCGCATACATCTCTGCCCGAGCATCCACCGATCCCACTCAAATATTATTTGCAAGTTTTTAAATAATTATAATATGGTATTTTTTCGGCTTGTTGCCCAAACCTTATCCCAAGAATAACTTAACTTACAAAAAGACACTTTCCGTGCGATTGAGGATACGAACCCGCATCACCAGGCGCCAGCCGATCACATAGACCGCGCCTTATACCACTAGACTATTGAATCAGTTAGCCATTTTAACGAAAATTTTAATAGCTTTACTCCTTTTATCGAACAAGGTTGATAACGGTCTAATCTTCTAGATATTAAGGTTTAAATTTCAACTTCCACCACGTATTATAAATACTAACACCTTACCGTCTTGTTTTACAAAATGCAATTCGTAACTCCTCAATTTACTAAAAGATAAGGTTGAAATTTGCATAGATTTCTTGTTTGGTTGAATAGAATGTGCCTGATTCCGATTGTTGCACTACCTACCGTAATTTTACTTCAGAAACTTAACTAGCTGTATGAACTGCGAGTTAAGGTTGAATTTAGAATACTTCTTCGCCTTATTTACTAAACTGTGATTGAGGGTATAATTACTTTTCAAATCGTTTCGTTTTCGTGTCGATCCGCTTGTGCGTAATTATCTTCGTCGAAATATTATCCAATTTATTAAGTTTTTGAACAGTTGATTATATTAACCGATAGTATTGTTCGATTAATAACTTTTTGAAGGCTAGAATTAAATAAACTGACGACTGAGGGAAACTGACCAGTGATACGCGGACTCTAAAATTGTTGTTCTCTGGGAACAGGAACAAAGCGTAAAGAACGAGATATGGCCATAACGGTAAGATTTACGTTATACACATATATGTATTTATTGTTGCAATCATGTTGCATTATTACTGACAAGTTGGATTTTTTTATGTATTCCTAATATTATTATTTTCGTTCCAGAGAAAAACAGTTCGTAGATGGATACAAAGATATCATGCAACTGGTGATGTGAAATGTGATCGCCAAGGCACTCGCTCAATAATTGTTTACACTAATGAATCGGGGCGACACCGTAATATTGTGGAAGTTCACTCAGTGACACCCTTCAAAACTACGCGTTCAAGTGTGACTTCAAGAAGTGATAGACAGTGACGGCCATCCTCTCCGTTATTAATAAGCAATTTACTCGGCAGATTTATTGTGTAACTGATCTGATAAAATTACATTGGAACGTATGAGCAAGTGCTAATAATTCCCAATATTTGTGGAATCATTAATTCGTAGTTAATCAAAAATAAACAACCTTTATTATTATCAATCCAGATGCTTTTGTTTACAAGTAGTCTTGTAATGTGTGATGCACCATCTGACCTCACATATTTTTATAATTTCTAATGTTGTGTTAAATAAGGGTTATCAGAAAATGTGATAAAAGAGAAAGATGTATATTGCTATACTTTTATAGTTTAGCATGTTGGTTCTTCCTCCGTAATTCACAGGCACAAATGACAACATTTAATTTTTTAATCTTTTTTTCCGATAAGATCATACAAAGTATAAAAAATTAATGTTTTCACAACTTTAAATGAATAAATATTATTGTAGTTGTTTCTAGAAAAATCTATAAATGAACCGTTATCTAATGTTAAACATTCTAAACCTCACCCAGGGTATCTATTTTGTGTTTAGTTAATATTCTAAGTAAATAACCCCAATTTAACACACATAGAAAACTGTATATTCAACCGTGAAGTGGATTCCATGAAGTCCTAGAAATGTAATTAGAGAAATGAATGAATATTGTTTATGCAACATGCCTAGATTTTCTTACAAACCTCATACCTACTTCAACATTTGATTTCTTAAATAATAATTAACAAAAATCACATAATAACCTATAAAAGAAACAAAAAAAAACAAAAAAAGAACTTCTCGTCCGAGGATTTGAACTCGAGACCATCGAATTGTTAAGCCGCTGTCTTAACCACTAGACCAACACGCCATATACAATACGTTACAAAAAACTTAAATGGGTTTAATGTCATTACCAAAAGGGGTTCCTTTTCTTTGAAGCGGACTGTACATTAATTATATAATAACATGTGTATACAGCAAAGGTATACCAGGCATAGCACATAGGTAACTGCGATACCTTGAAGTCAATCATTATTTAAATATATTGCAGTTATTATAGGTTTACATAACATTGCGCCCGTCTCACTTGGGGACTAAGTTTCACCACGTTTTTATTTAATTAACGCAATGAACACTAAACGCTTCGTAGGACATAATAGTGCATAACATCACATTTTATATAAAAACCCCATGGGTCGTTCTTATGAACGCTATAAAGTCCCATTACAGAATTAAACTGATGTGAACTTGTATAGTATTATGAGCTGGTATTCTTTTACATCTAGCTTTTAATTACAGGATAACGTACCCTATTTTCTAGTATCAAACACGATATTCTTGTGGAATGTTCGCTAAATAGGTTTGAATTATACGAGCCATTAAAAGTCAATATTGAAAGCTGTCTACCGTGTTATGCCATCCTTTTTTTTTTTTTTTTTTTTGGATGGGAATTCATCGAATGACCCCTCCCGCTCTGGGTGGAGCAGAAGGGAGTGTCAGACTCTTACTGACTAAAAGCCATCCGTGTTCCCTCCTTAGCCCTTTATGTTCCGGGGTAGCGGTAACCCTTTCGGACAATCCCGCACCCCCGGCAGGCTTCGGCCCTGGCAGGCCCCTTCCTTTTTGCTGACATCTCTTTGAGGCGCGCGTGGAACACGTACGCGCCGTCCGGCACGGGCCTGGTCCTGATCGGACGGTGAGCTACCCATTACTCTCCGTCCGCAGGCCCGCGCCTACGGTGGCCGGGAGTCGTCATGCGGCTCCCGACGCCCGGAGAAATCGTCGGATCTAATCAAGTTTTGTGTTGGCATCATGTATTTAGGTAACCGAACCTGTAATAATTCTCGGTTTGCGCTTCTAAAAATATTATTGAACACTCTAATATAATGATTGCACTTCTAATGTGAACCTCAAATAATTATTATTGTGGGGTCCTAAAACACTACATAGGCTAATATAAAAAGTAACTGCGACCAACTCGGATGTAGTGTTGGGTACAGTTCTAGCGTATCCTAACCCCTTTGGTCGGAGTGCCTAGTACGACTACTGCGACGGTGACTGACCACGCGCGAGTCGAATTGCGACTCGCGCGTGGTCAGTCACAGTTCCAATCTAACCTAATTCTTTAGTCGGGGTATCCTAGTTCAGTTACTGCGACCAACAGTGCTACAAGGCCAGTAAGTTAAAAAAAAATTAAAAATGTGTGCATCTAGAAGCGCATTAAGTTTTTAAAGGATCGGTTAAAAATTTCACTTTTGTGTTTAGTAAGTATTTGTATTTATAGAAGGTAATCCAATAGCCATATATGGATCAAAGTCAGTCGGTGGTTCAGAATTAGTGCATTCGAATCAGCCCACTGGTCTAATGACAATAATATTGATTAGCTTAGTCAAACAGGAATACTCTATCAGCAAACGTAACGTACGTTTGAATATATGCAGCCTACCTAAATATCTTTACTTTGGTATTTTTCGTCGAATCATTGAGCTCTTTAATTTCTGAGTGAAGCTAGACAAATGTATGCACTGACTAGGCAGGTCCACTCATAACTGTGTGGTTCTTTCCTCAAAAGACCATTTCAAACACCACATGGTCCTCACATGATCTGACCACCAATATGTCTAAACTTTAAAAGAGACTGTGACCTCTGAACTTCCTGCGGCCTTTCTTCTCAGAGTATTCGGATAGGGAACGTCGACCTCATCTGGTTTTAAAAATATGAAGTGTAAAAGTGTTTGTACAACTTTTCTTACAGAAATAAAATCATTTACTATACTGAAAAATAAACTTTATGTAGTCTAGAATTTGGAAAATATATCGCAGCTATCTAAAACTAACTGCTATGGGTAAGAACACGCTATCAGGTGATTATGTACGGTTTTAAAATTGAAGGAAAGGTGTATGTCTGAAGACTACAACATAGTCTCTACAAGTGATAAATATTCTGTTGGTGTTGTTGACTTTATAAAAAGAAGGAGTTTATAATCAGCCTATAATGTTCCCTCAGCTGGGACTGGAGTGGGTCGTAATCCACCACGCGGGCCCAGTGCGGGTTGGTTGTCTTCGAATTTTTGGTTCTAGAACATGCCGGTTTCCTCACGAAGTTTTCCTTCACCGTTTTGAGAGCAGTGGTGAAGAAATATTTTACACAAAGTAAAGCGCCTGGTTGGTTTCAAACCTACGACCTACAACTCGTAAGTCGTAGCCGTTACCACTCGGCACCACTGCTCTAAGAAAAAGTTAGACTTCACTAAAATAAGCGGACTTTTATTGAAAAAAAAAAAAACACTTTAAAATGTACAACAAGTAAGTTGTATAGCTTCGCATCAGCTGCTACTTTTGAGCTAGATCATAAATATCAGCATAAAATTCTGAAGATGTCTCTAGAAATGTTTAGGTATTGAAGCCAAAAAAGGCAGGACGACTTTGACTGCTACCAAAAGTAGAATTTAATTATGAGATTTGACCCCCAGATGATAAAAAATAGACTCAAAACAACTAAAAAAATACGTTCTTTTCACAATTATTTTGCATGACTCGAGAAAAACAATTAACAATCAATAAGGATTTTCGACGAAATTCAAACGAATTTCCAAAAACAATTGACCACCGCTCGTTATACGTGTGATACACGAGATAACAAAGCACACTTTATTGTCCTAATTGATGGATTGACGCGGGCATGACGTGTGGAGTCGACGTCATCGGTTGACCAATAAAAAAGTATGGCAGTTTTATGTCGATATAAAATCAATTAACACTGTGGTTAATATTGGGAGCGTTATTTATGTTATGGAAGTTTTTGTGAAACTATTTCGTGCGCAAGACAATTATAAAAAAAAAATCTTTGATTGTAGAAAAAAATCTATTTTTATCTTGCTAAAAGATGCATTGAATAATATTTGTTTTCCCCGAAAAGTTATGCTATTTATTTATAGGATAGGAATGTCGCAAGTTTACCTAAAGTTTAATTTGTCTCTAAGGGCTGATTTCTCAATCGACAGATAATTTTATTCTTAGAATTAAATTGACATCTGACAGATATTGTAAGGAAGAATTTTATTGTAAAAAATTCAAAATTATTCCTATGATAAAAGTTATCTGGCGATGGAAAAATCAACCCTACATAGGATAAAATAAAGTCGTTACGTATGAGTTCTAAGTTCATTGTTGGATGGAGTTTTGACCATAATTACATTAAAACATTAATATTTTATTTATGGCCAACACTGGACGCCTTTCAGCTGAAATGATGATCATTATTTAAAAAATATATATATATTATTGAATTGCGATGCTGGTCACGAGATATAAAATACTAGCTACGCCCCGCAGTTTCGCCCGCATAAGTCTCGATCCCGTGGAAATATTGGTATAAAAAGTATCCTATGTCCTAATTCAAGTCATAGTCTACCCGTGTGCAGAATCCATTCAGCCATTTTATCTATACCTAGTATTGTATACAATCAAGTATTTTCTAACTGAACAGACAGCTGTGCTGCTGGGTAGTTTGTTGCGCCACTTCTTTTCCCCAGTGAAAGCACTAGGAAGTGGTGAAGGGCGGACGTTTTGGTGGACTGTCTTTTGTAATTTTAACGTTCGAAAAGTGCTGATTTTCAGCCTAGTTTGAATAAATGACTTTTGATTTTGGTCGTGAAAGCGTAAAAAACAAAATCTAATATTTTCTCTTTGTAATATTAGTTTAGTCAACCAATAACAACCAACCAACCAATAACAAATACAACCACATAGAGCCAGTATTCATTATAATAATGCAAAATTGTAGGTTGCTGTATTAAAATGGACTTAGATGTACAAAAAAATGTTTTTCTCGAACACCAATGCCTGAAACGTTCAACAACTGCTAAGTGTGTTAAAAATAGCTATATTAATCTAAGATCTGGTCGATCTAGACCGCTAAAGGTACGATGCTCATGCTCAGCAATAGACGTCATAAGATTGTTATGTAAATACGTGTGTGCAACATCGACCGGTCTGCGAATAACTTTACGCTGTTCCAATACCGAACAAGCCACCGTTATTATACATACGTCTAGTAACAGTTGATAAACAACATGTTACAAAAAACACAAGTTCTGTATGTTAGTTCTGTTTACAATTGAATGGATTACAGACAATGTTTTTTTTTTTTTATAAAATACTATTTGCGCCTCGCTGTTTCACCCGCATAAGTGTGAATATCAGGTAAAAAGTATCCTATGTCCTTTCCCGGGTCTCAAACTATCTCTATACCAAATTTCATCTAAATCGGTTCAGCGGTTTAAGCGTGAAGAGGTAAGAGACAGATGCACTTTTGTATTTATAATATTACTAGCTGCGCCCCGCGGTTTCACCCGCGTAAATGTCGATCCCGTGGGAATATCGGGATAAAAACTATCCTATGTCCTTTTCCGGAACTCAAACTATCTCTATACCAAATTTCATCTCAATCGGTTCAGTGGTTTAGGCGTGAAGAAGTAACAAACATATAAACACACACACACACACACTCACAAACTTTCGCCTTTATAATATTAGTGTGATAATATGGATAGTTTCTGCCCGCGACTTCGTTCACCAGGAAGCCGTAATATACAAAATGCCTCTACTAAAATAACAGCCACATTTTTATAAAACTCCCCGTCGCTGTTACTTCGTTTTCGCTTAGCGTTCTTTCTGACTTTTTTTCTTTTTGCTCGGCTCCTATTGGTCTTAGCGTGATGTTAAATAGCCTATAATAGCGTTCCTCAAGAATTAGCCTATCATATGCAAAAAAAACCTACTAGTAGTTCCAGAGATTAGCGCGTTCAAATATACAAACAAACTCTTGAGCATAATTATCTGTATAGATTAGCGACACGTGACTTACCCAGTAACTGGGATGTGGAGGTCAGATAGGTAGTCGCTCCATGTAAAATACTGGTATTCAGCTGCATCTGGTTAGAGCGGAAGCCGACCTTAACATAGTTGGGAAAAGGCTAGGCAGATTGATTGATCGGCGGTGATCTCTCGCGTCCGGCCCTGATCCAGGCCATGGTACGGAGCGAGAGTACATGGGAAGCCGTTGCCTCCTTCTGCGAAGCAGTAATGCTCGCGAAGGAGGAGGCGGAGCGCGTAAGGGAGAAGCAATCTTGGCGCCCTCGCGCCCCTAGTCGCCGCAGCAGACGCCCTGGGCGTCGGGAATCGATAGCCGATTCCCGGCCACCGTAGGCGCGGGCTTGCGGACGGCGAGCAATGGGCAGCTCGCCGTCCGCTAAAGACCAGGCCCGGGTCGACGGCGCGTTGTGTTCCACGCGCGCCTCAAAGAGATGTCAGCACTAACTGACGGGGTCTACCAGGACCGAAGCCTGCCGGGGTCGCGGGTTGTTCGAAAGAGATACCGTGGCCCCTGGCACAGGCAACTGAAGGAACACGGGTGGGTTTTAGTCAGTAAAAGTCTGACACGCCCTCTCGCTCCGCCCAGAGCGGGAGAAGTTATTTGATGATTTCCCACCTAAAAAAAAAAAAAAAAGGAGATTGATTTATTGAGTGACGCGTGTTTTGACAATACATGGAGATTAATACACATTAACCTACCAGAATAAATGTTCTTAATTAATTATGAGAAAAAGCCATCGAAATCCATTAGGTAGTTTCAAAGAATTAAGCACACACACATACATAGACACGAAAAGCGTTTTATACTATTTATAGATACGATTAATTTGTAACTAAAATTACCGCTAAGTACATACTGCTGCCTTGATAATATGTCAGTTTACGAATTGAGGAAAAATACAGCCTTATTACAAACGGCTCGTGATATTATTGTGCAGCTACTATATGTTAGTTTCATGAACTTCATATATAGAATTAGTTGTTGTATTGTATTATGAATATAATTGAATATTATAATTGGTGTGTCTGAGTATTCTGTTACTCGTGGAATAGATAAAAGGTTCGTAGTAGAAAGGTCGACGTTCCGTAGAACATTTACCGGCGGTTGATCGGATGGCATTGGTAAGGTACAGTCACGGAACAAAAAGCTTAAGAAGTTTTCAAATGTATGATTATTTTATTTTTGCTTAACGGACACATGACTTCATCTTTTCGAACGTTAATTTTCTTTTAAAGAATTAGTAGTTCAACAAAAAAATTTAACAATTTTAAAATGCATATTTTTGCTTAACGGACACATAACACCATCTTTTCGAACATTAATTTTCATTTAAATAATTAGTAGTTTAAAGTTATCAGCGCAGCATGTATTCTTCATACATCTTTTCCATTAGTCTTACTTTCAGTAGTCACACCCTTTCTAGCCATATCATCTCTCATTCAGCCCATCCATCGTTCCTTTAACATTTATTTATTTATATAAACTTCTCACACACAATTAAGTAGGTACAGACGCCAGCACATCGAGCAACTACAATCTGTCAAATTTCTTGAATAGACTTTCAACTTTATCGCCAAAGCATAAGGTTCAAAGTTGATTGATTTTGACAGTTTCGGATAGCTTGATGTGCTGGCGTTTGTAAAAAGGTGGACGTGATGCCTTAGTACTATTTCATTAGTACATAGTTCAAAGTAAGAAAAATAAATCTGAGACGGACTAACCACCTCAGGTTCATTTTTCTGACTTTGAACTTAGTATATTATATTACTATTTTAATAGTTTGTTAGTTTATTTGGTATTAGAAGTTTATCCAGGCAGTGTATATATTTTTATCCTCCTAAATAAAGTTACCTAAGGTGTTAGTAAAAATGTGCTTAACCTTTTCATTCCGCGACTGTACATAGAAAGTTACAGAAGCCGATCAATACTTTGCTAATAAATAGGCGAAGGCTGTTGTAGAATAGACAAAGACATCAGCTGGGACAATTAAATCGTTGCATCGCATCGGTCAGGTACTGTCGTATTAATAATCTAACCCGACAGACGTATACAAAAATCTTATAGAAAAAAGCACAAATTTTCCTTTTTCTTGGCATTTTTGCCTATTTTTCTTTCCTTAAAAACTTTATTCGGACCATTAGGAATATTTTGAAATAAAAAGTAGCCAAATCGGTCCAGCCGTTCTCAAGTGACCTAGAGAAAGTGGCTGGGACGGACTGGATGCGGAAAGCGGAGGACAGGGTGGCCCAGCCTGGGAGAGGCCCATGTCCAGCAGTAGACTGCGATAGGCTGAGTTGATTGTTCTCAAGTGCCCTGCAGCAGTGGTGGCCAAGTGAGCAGTGGTGGCCAAGTGGTAACAGCCGCGACTTACGAGTTGTAGGTCGTAGGTTCGAACCCAGACAGGCGCTTTACTTTGTGTAAATTATTTCATCACCACTGCTCTCAAAACGGTGAAGGAAAACATCGTGAGGAAACCGGCATGTCCTAGAACCAAAAATTTGAAGACATGTGACATCTGCCAACCCGCACTGGGCCCGCGTGGTGGATTACGGCCCACTCCCTCTCACCGAGGAGGCCTGTGTCCCAGCAGTGGGAACATTATAGGCTGATTATGTATGTATTATGTAAGTGCCCTTACAACCAAACAACATTTCATTTTTATTTATATTGATGGACTAGCTGCGCTCTGCGGTTTCACCCGCATAAGTCTCGATCCCGTGAGAATATCGGGATAAAAAGTATCCTTTGTCCTTTCCCGGGACTCAAGCTATCTCTATACCAAATTTCATCTAAATCAGTTCAGCGGTTTAAGCGTGAAAAGGTTACATACAGACAGACAGAAAGACAGACAATAGAGTTACTTTCGAATTTATAATATTAGGTCCTTACATATGAAATTGGCGTTTTTCGTACTGGCCACTTTAATCACGAATTTCTCCTCTTTGGTAAGGAATTCCAAATTCAAATTTGTACAGCTATTTACTCATGTATTTGTGCTTCGATGACCGTCATTCATTTGTTTTTTTTCTTCTGTTTTTTCTGTTTGCGTCACTCATTTTACAAAATGGAAAATTTAAAATATCGCATTATTTACGAGTACGAGTTCCGCCGTGGCACTAGTGCTGCGGAAACGACTCGAAGGGTGAATGATGTGTATGGCGGTCATGTTGCAAAAGAAAACACAGTTCGTTTTTGGTTCCAACGTTTTCGTTCTGGAAATTTCGATCTGCAGAACAAGCCCCGTGGACGGCCTGAGACCCAAGTTGATAATGGAGAATTGAAGGCTATTGTGGAAGCGGACCCATCGCAAACCACGTCCGAGTTAGCTGCAGGCTTCGATGTTAGTGATAAAACTGTTTTAATTCACTTGAAGCAAATTGGGAAGATTAAAAAGCTTGAAAGGTGGGTACCTCACGAATTGACTGAAGCAAACCGGCAAACGCGCGTCGACTGCTGCGTTACATTACTGAACCGGCACAACAATGAAGGTATTTTAAACTGAATCATTACCTGTGATGAAAAATGGATTCTTTACGATAATCGGAAGCGCTCAGCGCAATGGTTGGATCCTGGCCAGCCAGCCAAATCCTGCCCCAAGCGAAAATTAACCCCAAAAAAGTTACTTGTAAGCGTTTGGTGGACTAGTGCCGGTATTGTTCATTACAGTTTTCTCAAATCTGGCCAGACTATTACAGCTGATGTCTATTGTCAGCAATTACAAACCATGATGGAAAAGCTAGCGGCTAAACAACCAAGGCTGGTCAATCGCTCCACGCCACTGCTGCTTCACGACAACGCCAGACCACACACTGCGCAACAGACGGCTACCAAATTAGAAGAGCTTGAATTGGAATGTCTTAGACATCCTCCGTACTCCCCGGACCTTGCTCCAACAGATTACCATTTTTTTCGCAATTTGGATAACTTTTTGCAAGGGAAAAAATTCAACTCCGATGGGGCAGTCCAAATCGCCTTCAAAGATTTTATTGATTCCCGTCCGACTGGTTTTTTTAGTAAAGGGATCAATGAACTACCTATAAGATGGCAAAAGTGCATTGAAAACAATGGTTCATACTTTGATTAATTAAATATATTATATTAAAAAATATTCGACTTTTTGTTCCTTCCATACAAAACGCCAATTTCATATGTAAGGACCTAATATTAATATGGATTAGTCGCGGACTGACTTTCGTGTTGTGCTGTGACAGTTGAGTATTTAAACATTCTATGTCCAATTCGCGGTCTTGCATGTCTTATAACAGTATATTTTTGTGCATACAAAATACTGTCTGCGAAACGTGAGGTCCGCCTGGGTGCCTGGCAATCGCACCCGTCGGGCAGTGTTATAGGGTTTTTCCCGAATTAATTAATCAGAAGCAGCTCGAAGTCTGGATTTGTACCCGGTTGATGGCAATAGGCTCGCGCACTATCACATGGGACTTACAACATAATTGGTGCAATGTGGAAGTAGTATAAGCTTCTGTCTAACGGAGAATTCGGAGAATACAGGCGCATATTGTCACAATAATATCACACTAATATTATAAAGGCGAAAGTTTGTGAGTGTGTGTGTTTATATGTTTGTTACTTCTTCACGCTGAAACGGCTGGACCAATTTTGATAAAATTTTGCATGTAGATAGCTGACACCCTGGATTAACATATAGGCTACTTTTTACCCGATATTCCCACGGGATCGACATTTACGCGGGTAACACCGCGGGGCGCAGCTAATCTATATATCTATATATATAAAAATGAAACCCGTTTTCCGTTGTCACGACATAACATGAAAACGGCTGGACCGATTTCGATGAAATTTGGTATAGAGATAGTTTGAGTCCCGGGAAAGGACATAGGATAGTTTTTATCCCGATATTCCCACGGGATCGACATTTACGCGGGTAACACCGCGGGGCGCAGCTAATGTAGTATAAAATATAAAAACCGGTCAAGTGCGAGCACTCGCGCACCGAGGGCTCCGTGCAAATTTGTAGGAATGTAATCGTTTTAAAACATTTTTTTTGTACCTAATGTAACTACAAAACAGTTTTTGGATGTTTTTCCTTTACTTGTGATACATGACATTGCTTCTTGCCAAACATGATTCTAGGTCAACGGGAAGTATCCTATAAGTTACGATTCCGGAACATAAACGCCCGTATCTTTTGATTGCATTGACTTAGAAGTTTGATTTTTTCACAACTTCAAGGGATTGCAGCCCTGACTATTTGATATTATTTTAAATCGATAACTCCACGCGTTCTTGAGAAAAAGGATCTTGACTGACGGACAGGCAAACGGACAACGAAGTGATCTTATAAGAGGGTTCCGTTTTTCCTTTTGAGCTACGGAACCCTAAAAAATACTTTGCATTCAAAGTACTTCCAGAGGGTGAACGATCTACAACCACTTTGCATACTGGCTTATATTCTTACTATGACATACGTTAACCGTGCCAGTGCGACAGGAAAAGAAATTAAGTATACGCTTTCGGATCGAACTGAATAAAGCTTGGCGTTTATAGGAAATAACGTCTGTGGTAGAGCCAAGTGCATATCCGCCTGATATAGTTTCTGTGAAAATTCTTGTGATATGTTATTTTTATCTTTTACACGAAGCAGGTGGCGTTCTGTAATATGGCTGTAGCCTTTTTTACTCTGTGACTTCAAGTCATGGAATATTGAACTCTTCATGACAACCGGTAGTCATGGTTGTTTTTACTATATCAACAATGCAGTTATTCATTCCACAACCCGTTCGCGCTAGGTTTGCCGCTGACCGTCAGCAAAACTAACAAATATCTACAAAACTGAAGAATAAAAAGGTGCATCACACGCGCTTGCAATGAGAGCAGTGGTGGCCCAGTGGTAACGGCAGTGACTTACGAGTTGTAGGTCATAGGTTTGAACCCAGACAGGCGCTTTACTTTGTGTAAATTATTTCATAACCACTGCTCTCAAAACGGTGAAGGAAAACATCGTGAGGAAACCGGCATGTCCTAGAACCAAAAATTCGAAGACATGTGACATCATAATAACCGGCACTAGGCCCGCGTTGTAGATAGTCGAAGTCATCTACCAACTGGGCCCGCGTGGTAGATTATAGCCTACTCCCTCTCGAAGAAAGGAGGCCTGTGTCTAAGCAGTGGGAACAATATAGGCTGATTATGATGATGATATTATGATGCTTGCAATAATGATGCTTACGGTACTAATAGGGCAACTCAGCGGTCATTCGCGCGTATTGCGCGCGAGTTGAGATACTAGCGACTCCTTGTTGCGTCCAGTTGACGCGCGAACTCCAGAGCGTTTAACTCCATGTTCACTCTACTGACAAATGAAATTCGAACACAAATACTCGGGCGTTGGTACTCTCCTTCTGGACGCAACGGTCGCGCGTAATACGCACGAGAGAATCGTGGTGAATTCGCCCTTTCTGGACAAGGTCTTATCGCGAACGGGTAGTATCGACTAGTAGTGATAGGTACTAAGCGTTCGTGCGGACTTCGGCAGTTTGTTGGTCATGCTATCAGCCTACTGATCGTAGCCATCCTTTTTACCACGGTGTGAGCTCAATATTCTAACAATAGACAAGAAGGTTTAAACCATTCAATCTGCCTAGCCTTTTCCCAACTACGTTGGGGTCGGCTTCCAGTCTAACTGGATGCAGCTGAAGACCAGTATTTTACATGGAGCGATTGCCTATCTGACCTCCTCAACCCAATAACTGGGTAATACGATACCCCTTGGTAAGACTGGTTGTCAGACTATCGGGCTTCTGACGACCTGTAACGATTGTCAAAGATCTACGAATGACAGCTGAAATTAACCAATTTAGATTTAAACCGTAAGTGACTTTAGCATCTTAATAACACTATGACTACGAGTAAGAACTATTTCCCTAACAATAAACGGCCAGGTTCACATTTCTCTTGAAAGTGATATTTGCCTATAGCCCTTAGATTTCTCCCAACGTGTTTGTATATATCTCTATTCACTGCAACGTTCGAAACTCAAAGTAAATTGGCAGCTAGCAAATGTTTGTTCCAATATTTGAACAAACGGTGGAGCTGAGTTTGGGCTAGCTGTGAATGACAAGTTCTCTATTCATAAATTGGGCTTGATCTTAGTAACACTGATGTTTAACTAACCAATTATGTGTTAAGTCAGGGTAGTTGAATACCAACTTAAATTGTCCGTATATTCAAATCGCAACTGTTATTCTTTGACTGTTAAATGAAATGGTTATAACACGGCAAAATAACGTAGGGTTATCATATAATCAAGACCAAATATGAATATAATTTGTGCAAAGAGGAAAATTGAAAAGAATATGAGAAATCTATTTTAGAACAATTAATGTGAAACAGTCTATCTTTACATACCAAGACCCCGCCGTGCCTCGGAAAGCACGTTGAGACGTTGGTCCCTGCTGTCATTCGTGGATCTTTGACAGTCGTTACGGGCACTCAAAAGCCCGAAAGTCTGACAACTAGTCTTACAAAGGGGTATTGTATTACCCAGTAAATGGGTTGTGGAGGTCAGATCCTCCATGTAAAATATTGGAATTCAGCTGCATCCATCAGACAGGAAGCCGACCTCAACATAGTTGGGAAAAGGCTAGGCACATGATGAATGAATAGTTGATCGCTGACTGTTCACACCGCTGGCGAATACCGAGTACCTACTCGTTTGTCGCAGCGAAAAGAACTATCAAAGAGCGCACTCCCATAGCGACACTCGCTTGGCGAGCAGAACACTCGCTGAGAAACTCACGTTTAGTACTGACGCCAGCACATCAAGCTACTAGAATCTGTCAAATTTCTTTAATAGATTTTCAACTTTATCACTAAAGCATTAGGTTCAAGGTTGATTGGGATAATTTTACAGTTTCAGGTAGCTTGATGTGCTGGCGAGTAATCGCTGCTCGTTGCTTTCTAACTCGTTTTTAGTTGCTAGATCTATTCGCTTCTCTTCAATCGCCGGCTGTGAAAAAGGTGCTGTTACACCAATGACGATTTTCTTTGATTAATTTAGGTCCCAATATACAATAGAAAAGTTTACAATCTCTAAAGCTTCATAAATAAAGCGACGATAACTTAAAACGAACTTTATTATTCTGTAAGTTGTAAACCACTTGTTAGTTGATATGTTTGACGATGACGTCGATCAATCTAATTTGAACTTTATGTCAGTGTGATAAGAAGCACCTAGCACGTCATATAACTGAGTCAAGCATGATAAATGTGTGATCACTTGATACTTAAATTAACGTTACTTTATTTGAATCTAAAAGTATGCAAAAGAAACGTTATTTAAATGCATTTATTAAATGCGATCAAATCTTTTATGAATGGGATTACGAAATCTATAACTATACATATTATAAATTGAAGTCACTTTTCGTGTCTGTCTGTGTGACCGCGTTGTTTTTCTAATCTACGTAACAAATTTTGGTGCGGTTTTAGCCATCATTAACAGAATTAATTCTGAAGGTTTATCTGTAGGTATACCTTCAATAAAATATTTAGCATAGATATAGCACAGACATGTCGGGGTTTTGACATGTCACATCAGTACATTGGATCCGTGTGAAGCAGGGGAGGGCGGACCGCTTCATGTATTTTAAAAAAGGAACAGTTTTTTAAATTTAACTCATATTGGACCTTCCCAATTTAACTAACATGCTCAAATGGCCTCGTTACTTCAATACCAATCAGTCATATCGACAACAAAAACAAATGCTAGTCGCCAATAGAGAACAACGAACAACACGTCATAACTCAGCGGTGACGTCACGACAGTATCAGATGGAACATGTAACTGGGCTATTGTCAACTAGACTTTAATTACTTAGAGCAATCGAGATGTCACTGCACGCCACGCTACAGTTATTAGGGAATTAAAAGCATTATGACAGAATTCTGACAACCCAACATTATAAAAAGTCTGTTTTGAAATTAAAGGGAAACAATTTTTTCAATTTTGTATCTAACACAGTGAAGCTTCGCTACTGTTATGCCACGTTCCCACGACCCGTTAAAACTGATGGGTCGCGTCAGGCGTAGCTATGCGTATCGCGGCCTGTCGCAGCCCGTGGCGAGCATTCCCATGGCTTGGAATTTCCTTTTTTCGAGAAACCGTCGTGAATGGATGAAGAACACTCAGATGAGCTGTGGCGTTAAAGAACCACTGTTTGGATACTATACAAAAATGGGGGGAAGAACTTGACTCTTACCAAAAGGACTGACCAGTAATGGCAGAGGACAGACGTCAGTGGAAAAGGGGGAGGCATGCCTTTGATAGACAGGTTCACGAATGGACCGCAGTCATGAGTGTCGCTGAGCTGTTCTACCTTACAAAGGACAAGGAGAAATATTAGAATATAATACTTTTTATTACTCAGCCTAATGTTCCCACTGCTGGGACACAGGCCTCCTCTCTGTGAGAGGGAGTGGGCCGTAATTCACCACGCGGGTGTAGGCCCAGTATGTGTTGGTAGATGTCACATGTCTTCGAATTTTTGGTTCTAGGACATGCTGGTGAGTATGCTAAACTCAATTATGTACACCACACGAGTTACAGATATGAACGTATAAAGTTTACGTAGGGTGACACAATGGGACGGGGAGGTGGGACCCGCTGAGGAACAGCGGGTCGAGTCTTGTCGGGGGAGCGGTGAATGCTTATGCGAATCCCGCACCCCCGGCCATAGGTAGAGGTGGAACACCGCGGTGGTTTTAGCCGGTAAGAGTCCGGCATGCCCGTCTGTCACCCCCACGATAGAGGAGTTCCATGAGGATTTTCACCGCGAAAAAAAAAAAGGGTGACACAATGGGCGGTCTTATCGCTAAATGCGATCTTTTAAAGATTAAAATTCTGATGGATTTTAAGGATGGGAGATGAAGAGACAATGCCGCAGAAAATATTTAGAGTTAATGAGCAACCTTCAGTAATTGGAGATTCATTTAGAGAAGAAGAATAAGTTTATAAATCCTATGTTTCGACGTGAATACACGTAACAATTGCACTTCTTTCTCAACTATTACTTTCTACCAATAACTGTGTCACGAGGTTCTATGAAACCCACGCAAAGAAACCTACACATCAGAATGTTCAACTATTTAATTCAATCGATTCCTATACGTCTTACGACCACTTATAAGTACGCTTTTCCGTAATGGTAAAAAGTTATACCTATATACGGACGATCAATGTTCGATGACGTCACGTCGGCGACCACCTACTCATAGGTAAGTTCTGTTGTCTATAACATGTGTTGTTTCTTATAACTTGACCGTGTATTGCATACTAGCGACTCGCCTCGGCTTCGCACGGGTGCAATTTATATGTGAAGACGGTATTCTGTTCACGACATGTTATTCACAAGTTCTGAGCAGTAACAAAAAAAGTACCAGGCTTACATGAATTCAAGATAGTATTTCATTAGTTTAAGTACTTCTATTTTTTATATTTACATAATATAATATATATTTACAAAATTGTTTATGTCCATCTGGAATAATTAACTTTTCAAATGGTGAAAGAATTTTGTAAATAGGAAATGTGGTTCTGGAGAGTACCCAAACTCACAAAATTTATTCCCTCTTCTTATTATAGTAGTATATAGATTATGTATGCAAATTTATAAGTTAACTATTAAACAATTAAATCACAAATTAAATAATTAGGTAGATTAAGAAACACTTAGGGTGACGAAAACAAACAACAACAAAAATTAGTCAAAATCAAAAGTCACTTATTCAAATTAGGCTGAGAATCAGCACTTCTCGAACGTCAAAATTACAAAAGACAGTCCCCAAAACGCCCGCCCTTCACGATAGTGTATGGGCTACCATAAATTTACTGTCTACGGTGTATATGAGCCGTAATGTTCTGTGACTGCGACGTTGCCAACTTTCAGAATGCACAGCCTTAATCTGTCAACTTATCTAATCTACCTTTATGATTCATGAAGGTGATTGACCAGAAAATAATTCAACAAATTCACTCATAGTTCTTCATTAATTTACAATCTGGGCCCTATTCTGATTATCCCACGCTATAGAGAGACTCGTCAATGCATCAGTCGCAGATCTAAGTTTAATTGAAAGCGCAATTTATGCAAATAGAATCGGCCGCTAACTTCATATTCCCTCGGGTGATGTAATCCGGGATATCGCTCGATAATTGTTCTCTATCCGAGTCGACCATCTGCTGTTTACATTAGAATAGGAACATTTTAATGAGGACCGGTGGGCGATTAATTGCTCTTCTAGTTCTGTGAGTAAATTGTAACGGTGTGAGGTGTGGTTGTAAAGTAAATTCAGCTGCAGTTGCTCGTTTTAATTTCTCTAGTCCAGTAGTAGTCTAAATTTTTGAAGTGTAACGTCTTTACGCACGCTTGACTTGGGGAGTAAGCTGGCGAACGCGTGACGTAAGCGTTACGAAAAGTGTGATCGGGCGAGGCGAACGGGAGTTGAGTGGGGGATATAAGCAAGAGAAAGCAGTGCGCACGCACATTTTCTTTTTCTCTTCCTCTCATAGCCAAATACGTTCGAAGTTTCATTTCCGTCGTCATGTGGTCATAAGCACACTCGGTTTTTTTGGAACAAAGTTTCTTATGTCTGCATGCGGTAAGAGTTGACTGGTAGAAATCGACACGTAAGGAAAAAACGTTACGCGCCCCCTTCATGCAACCTTCTCTCTCTCTGTCTCTTTCTATTATATACGAGTGCGCGTGCGAGTATCGCGTAAGGAACTTCGTTTCTGACGGGGTCCTCCGACAGAAGACGTTTTGTTAGTTTATTACACCTGGATGTAATGGTTAGTTTATCAGAACTGGTGCATACTTAGAGCAGCGGGACGGACATTTGTTAGGGTCAAATGTTGATCCTCTAGAAGCAAATTTTAAATTGCTTTGCTACCACATTTTTTACAAAATGAAAAGTAAGAATCATTAGAAATTTATAATATTATAATTAGGTATATAAGACCCCAACTTAGGTCCTAATATTTCGGAAGTTCAAACATGGTAATTATGGCAATATGTCTTCTCTTGCAGTGAATTACGATTTACGAATACCTTTAGGTATAGGTTCAGTTAATTGATTGATTAATGGAAAATTCCAAGCAAAACCCTGCCTTCAAAAAAACAACCTCATCATTTCACCTAAGATAACAAATTCACACATGTTTTCATAATACACATCTACATCAACAATATGAGCTTATCAATTGAATCCCAGTTATCATGGTGACCGACAATCAGTGCAGCGGGTGCGCCGGCACCGCACTGGAGTGTAAATCGATTGGCTAGTTTATATCGTCCTCAATCGGTCGGTGTAGCGGCTTTATCGGATTATGTGCCTACTAGTGTGTTACTTCGTTAGTAAAAAGTGAATGATCGGCCGCGTAAATATGAAAAAAATATTTATTTTACGTTTTTGAAGTTGTTTTGAATTTAAGGTAATTGATGCCGATTCTGAAGGTTTTGTGCATTGTTAGTTAGTTTTACAAATTTACTCTTATATAATAAGTAGTCGGATTGTCAAAATATAAGATTCATATTATGTTTTTAGTTCTCACCGTTAGTTAGCAAAATATTTTTTTTCAAGCGTCAAGTGTACACCAAGTGTACACATGAAAAAGTGCTCCAAATGTCAACGGTACACCAAGTGTACACAACAGAGTCATTGTTCACTTGTCATTGTTAAAACAATGACTTTACTGCGCCCATTTAACTACTCTGACGCGTAGGGTGTTGCGACAGGTAGGCAGGCAAACGTGTGAGAGGCTAGTTAGGCTAGCAATTTTTTGATAGATAATTTATACTAGCCAGGCAGCGCCACCAGCGCTTGGGTTTTGTCTCCTATAGGGTCGTAGCATTATACTAAGCAATGACCGTTTTACGTGGATGTGACGCATATTTTCCCCCAACTTGTTCTTTTTATGTCCTTTCTCTGCCTCATGTTTAACCCCAAATAAAAGTATTTTATTTATTTCTTTTCTTTTTAAAAAGATTGCTTTAAATCCTCTGTAGTTTTGCTTCCACTTCCACTTTCATAAATATTTTATACGTAGCAGACATTGATTACTAATAGGGAGTGAATAATAGCAGTGTTACCATGTCATACAAGTCTTTTACCCCACACAACTAAAACAAATCTCAGTACATCAATTCCAGTCAATAAATTAAATGTCCACCGAACGTCAACAGACCATTACGCCAGGCTTATAGAGCCGTCATTATTGGCTAATTGGTCTAAAGGCTGCCGGCGTATTGTCCGTGCTCGCTCCATTAGCCCAAAACAGAATACCGGAATAGATTTTAGTGCATTTTGATTGTAAAGCGTCAGCGGAGTTTGTTAGCGGCCGCCGATTAAAGCGCTGCAAATTAAGTGGTTGCTTGCGGGCTGTTTTCACTTGAGGTCTTATTATGATTTCTAGATTGAATAGCTTTGCTTTGAATGGAGGTTTAGCGATATTGATGGAATAACTACCGGGTCAAATTAAATAAGCTAGCAGAACTCCGCAGACGTGATAGGTTAAAAAAAAAGTGGCACTCCGGGAGTGCCGACAGAAGTGAAAACTTTAACAATTACGTGTAATAATAATATAATAATAATAATATATTTATTTGCATAAAAACACGATATAAAAAGATGGTAAAAGTACTATTCAGAACAAAACATGTTTTGCCAATATAATAATAAGCATGCAAATTTTTCAGTATGTAACTGACATTAACATTTTTTGTCAATGAAATCCTTAACACTATAAAAACTATTAAGATGTAACCATTCATACATTTTATTTTTAAATAACTTAGTATTTAAAGTTTTGAGATCTTTTGGTAACTTATTATATAAACGTACACACATTGCAAGGCAGCTTTTATTATATTTACTTAGCCTTGGAATCTCGCTTAGTACGAGCATGTTGGGGTCTCGCCGGCTTCGGGCATTTGTATTTGTATTTTTTTAATCGTCATATAAAAATTAAAACACAAAAAGAATAATTTGCCATCACTCACTGACATATCGGAAATACATTAAAACCGAATACATCCCGAAGATAGCCGAACACATCTGAAGCGTTATCGGTTACGGTAACAATGGCGCGAATTCAGTGGTTTTTTCCCATCTCAAAAAATGCCCACCGCGCCTAAAGTTTTCACTTCAATAAAAAGATTTGATAAATTTTTTTGGGGGTCAACGACCGCTGGTTGTATTGTTACTTCAAGTACGAGTTCAGAAAATCTGTTTTCTGTTATTTTATCGTGTTTAGATACCGATACTCATCACATCAGTCAAGTTTATACAAAAAAAAAAACTGATATTTCAAGTAACTGCACAAAGTACGGTACATAACGCCACAAAAAATAAATAAATTAACTCTTTTTTGTTTTTCCATGTTCAGCTATTTATACCTTTGATTGAGTTTCACTGGCTAATTCAATTTGGCCCTGTATACAATTTTGAGAATAATTATTTTGAAAAATTTCAGCATGAAGATGATTGAGATCTGTAAGAGAGTTTTTGCATATTAGTTTAAACTGCTGGATGTTATTTTTTGTATTAACGTTCTTGTAAATAATATTCTAAGAGGTTAAGAAAGTTTCAAAAATATTGACGAATAAAAATGTCGAAGTAATTTCAAATAGACAAATAAAGGCTCCTTTGAACGTCAAAATTTACAAAAAAAATAAAACTGATTCTAGTTGGAAAAACGTGAGCAGAGATTATAAGCAAATTCTGAGTGTCAATGTAAACGAATCTATCATCATAAAGTAATAGAACTACGTCTATTTCGAACTTAACATTATCATCATCATCATCTGCCTAGCCTTTTCCCAACTATGTTGGGGTCGGCTTGCAGTCTAACCGGATTCAGCCGAATACCAGTATTTTACATGAAACGACTGCCTATCTGAACTCCACAACTCAGTTACTGGGTAATACGATACCCCTTGGTAAAACTGGTTGTCAGACTTTCGGGCTTCTGACGACGCGTAACGATTGTCAAAGATCCACGAATAACAGCCGGGACCAACAGCTTAACGTGCTTTCCGAGACACGGAGTGGGTTTGGTATGTAAAGATGGTCACCCATCCACGGACCAACCGCGGCAAGCATAGCATAACCTGATCGATCGACCCGTGCGGCTGTTATTTCTTAAGCCATAAGCCACTTGTCTACGACGATAAGGTCTATATCGGCTTGTTTGGTGAAATAAAACTTTTTAATACGTCTTTACTCAAAGGGTATTTATTGCACACTGCCGTCCTTACAATTTAATTATAGATGAGTGGACTGTATGAACGTAATTTGAGTGTGAAGTATGACTGTGTGCGTGAAAGGTTGCTACTAACGTAATATGAACTTAATCTATTTAGACATACCGCCCACCAAAGGACGTAGTACTTTATAAACTTAAAAAAAAATGATCGATATACAAAACACAAAAAAGCCTGAGAACATAAATTAAAGATCCAGAACACATCAAAGTGTACATTGTGAGTACCTACTTATGTCTAACAATCTTTGTATGTGTACCTATTAGTAATACTGGTATGTACTTAAATGCTATACTTAAAAATAACATGCATATAAAATATATGTCTTTGAAATTTTAAAATGTTAACGTTTTTACAATGATGAGAGAACTCCGCCCACCGTGATACAAAAGACAACATTTAAGCGACAAAATGCTAATGATTTAGCAAACAAAACCTTGCATAGAAATGTAACAAAGAAGACATAACATTTGCAGTATAAAAGTTATTATACATTTTGTATATTTTAGGTATTTTACATTTACGGTTCTTGATAACTGGTAAAAAGGTACAGGGTACATAGATATCTATTATTGTAACATCATAGTTAAGTAGTTAAGTTAACATTATAATAGTGAGTAAACAATAAAATTCACTTAGGTAATAAACATAATTTACTAATGGGACGTTTAAATTCGCCATTCTTACATTTAACAGATACAACTCGTGCAATATTGTCTGGCCCTAAATATTTTTTAGTTATTTTCCCTAAAATCCATTTAGCAGGTGGGATATTATCATCTCTTAAAATTACAACATCACCAACTTCGGGTTCAGATTTTTTAGTGTTCCATTTGTATCGCTGATTAAGATTAACCAAGTACTCCCTATACCAACGTTTCCAAAAGTTATTTACTATTTTTTGTGTTAATCGCCATCTATCCAAACCTACAATGTTATGATTAGAATTATCTTCCTCGGGAATACTTATCAACGGTTCACCTATGAGGAAATGTCCCGGTGTTAGAGCTTGAGGTTCGTTAGGATCATCACTCATTACTGTGATTGGTCGAGAATTAAGACAGGCTTCGACCTGTGCTAAAACAGTAGATAACTCCTCATATGTGAGTGTGCTATCTCCGATCACCTTAAATAAATGTGTTTTAACGCTGCGAACTCCAGCCTCCCACAGACCACCAAAATTAGGGGAATGTGGAGGTATGAAGTGCCATGTTGTGTGCTCTAAGCTCAATAACTCCTCAATTTCACGTGGCACAGTGGACTTAGCTCGATCTAACATCTCACGAAGCTGTCTGTTGGCACCAACAAAATTAGTGCCGTTGTCGCTATATAAATCTTGACAGTGACCTCTTCGTGCTGTGAAACGCTTAAACGCTGCAATGAATGCCTTTGATGACAGATCTGTTACTACCTCTAAATGAATGGCTCGTGTAACCATACAAATAAATAAACAAATATATCCTTTATAGGATTTCGACCCTCTACCGGGTGAAAATCTCACGCTAATAGGCCCCATATAGTCACAACCAGATGATTTAAAAGGTCTGGTTGGTTTCAACCTAACATCTGGGATTTGACCCATCAGTTGGGTGCTTTTAGACCTAGAATATCTTAAACATTTTACACAGGATCTGTAGTGACTTTTAACTATCTCTTTTGCTCGTAATATCCAATATTTCGTTTTTAAATAGCACAACATAGCTTGTGGTCCACCGTGAAAGGTTTTGAGATGAGCATCACTAACTATAAGACTGGTAAGATGGCTCTTAGCAGGCATAACTATGGGATGCTTCGTATCATAAGTTACTTCTGACTCATCAATACGACCGCCAACTCTTAGTATCCCATTTTCATCAAAAAAGGGATAAAGAGTGCGAAGCTTACTTTTTTTGGGGACTGAATTCTTCAACTTTAACTGTTTTATCTCTTCACTAAAATTCTCTCTTTGAACCTGTTTGATGCATATAATTAAACTCGTATCTTTCTCTGCCGGTGTAATAATATTCGCATATAATTTTCGTTTTTCCTTTGGTAATCTTAAATTCTGTAAAACTCTTCTCCAATACGAAATAGCTTTTAAGGTTTTGGCAAGTGATGAAAACATAGTCCAGATGAATTTACTTTCCAATACAGGTAAAGCAGTTAAAGATGTGTGTTTTTCTTCTTCATGAGTGTCCTCGATAATATCAGCGTTATCAAACTCTGTACTTCCTTGTGAAAGCCAAGAAGGTCCTGACCACCATAATGAATGTTCAAGTAAATCTTGTGTAGCGATGCCTCTCGAAACACAATCAGCTGGATTCGAATCAGTTGTAACATGCTTCCATTGTTTGTAGTCTAAAATATTTAGAATTTCTGACACACGATTGCTCACAAAAGTAGTCCAGCGGCTAGACCCTCCTCTCAGCCAGGCTAGAACTATTGTTGAGTCGGACCACGCAAACAAGTTCTCTTTCGGAATGTTCATTATTTGTGAAACCTCAAATACTAATTTTGCTGCTAGAGCTGCACCGCATAGTTCTAGTCTAGGAATTGATATCTCCTTCTCAATAGGAGCAACTTTGCTTTTTGCTGATACCAAACTCACAAATGTTTCGTTGTTATTATTAATAACACGAATGTATACAGCAGCACCATACGCTACCTTTGAAGCATCAGCAAATGCATGCAACTCAACCTTTGACCCTGGACTAAAACAATACCATCGTGGTATGTTTATCTTATGTAAATATATCAAACTTTCTCTAAACTGTAACCATTCACTCGTTAAATCTGCAGTCAGTACATCATCCCAATCAAGCTTCGACCTCCACAGTTTTTGGATAAATATTTTTGCCTTGATTATCACGGGCGCTATCCATCCTAACGGGTCATATAGTCGGGCCACATCCGACAATACTTGCCGTTTAGTAATAGGTTGTTTGACGTCGGGTAAGTCGAGTGAATACTGAAAGCAATCCATATTCTTATTCCATTTTAAGCCTAATACCTTCATGACAGTAGTTGATTTTAATCTTAATGAATCGGCACTACTGTGATTATCCTCTCCTATATGTGTCAATAAGTCTTGATTATTGCTACTAAATTTTTGCAGTTCGAAGCCACCACTGTTCATCAACTTGTTCATTTCGCTATATATGTGTATAGCCTCTGGTAGTGTCTCACAGCCCGTCAGGAGATCGTCAATATAAAAATCCTTCTTTGTTATGCTTGATGCAGTAGGAAACCTTGCATGTTCTACATCAGCTAACCTTTGAAGGGTTTTCACGGCCAAATAAGGAGCACATGCAGTACCGAAGGTCACACGCAATAATTTAAAATGTTGTAGCGGCTCGTTTGTATGTGGTCTCCATACAATTCTTTGGAAGTCTGAGTCCTCGGAATCGA
Source organism: Amphipoea lucens (assembly GCA_947508005.1). Classification (NCBI taxonomy): domain Eukaryota; kingdom Metazoa; phylum Arthropoda; class Insecta; order Lepidoptera; family Noctuidae; genus Amphipoea; species Amphipoea lucens. The sequence goes on along the minus strand of OX382359.1, from coordinate 17,812,962 downwards.
CTTTCACCATTCTGAACATCTTAATGATATCAGCTACTATGCAAATCCTGTGGCTTCTCCAACGCATCAGGATGTGTCTCAAATCCTGTTGTAACTTGGGACCCACCATCAGATTATCATTAAGTGAAAAGTTGTTCAATCCTTTACATGACCCATCGAAAACAACTCGCACTTTTGTGGTGTCTTTATCTTCTCTAACCACAGCGTGGTGCGGGAGATAAACCGCCTTAGGATTATCTATGTCTTCTTTATTTATTGGTATCATGTGATTCATTGTAAGATATTTTTGTAGAACATTGTTATATGTTTCCTTTAAGGTAGGATCCTTCTGTAGTCTATTTTCTAAATACTTATATCTTCTTGTAGCTATAACTACTGATTTTCCATATTGACACTCTGGATCTTCTTTATCAAAAGGTAGCTTAACTATAAATCTTCCTTCTTTATCTCGTGTAGTTGTCCTGTCATAAAATTCTTCACATCGTTGTTCTATGTCTGTCATCTTCTTCTGTATTAAGTTGGGCTCATTTTCCATTTCCCAAAATTTCCTAAGCAGTTCTTCTCCACTTAGGTGTAAATGCATGGTGATTATTCCATTGTTAGCAGAAGTTGAATTTTTTGATACCCTTCCTGATAATACCCAACCTAGGGTAGTGTTTTGTGCCAATATTTTATTGTGACGTATGATACCATCCAATAAAATCTCACTATATACCTCTGCTCCAAGAAGAATATCTATTTTACTAGGTGTGGCGTAACCTGGATCGGCTAGTGGTATTTTATCAAAATGTAGCCATTCAGGTGTATGTAACTCGGTTGAAGGAAGCAATGACGTAACGGATCGCAAAACGTATGCATTTACTTGGATTGAAACCTCAGGGTTATGACGTGATACCACTCGAAGAGAAACCATGTGCTTCACACTAGTGTGGCCATTACCGCCTATCCCGGAAACTGTACCGCTAACATGTTTACGTGAAAGTCCAAGTAATTGAACAACTGACTCGCTAACAAAGGACGCTTGCGACCCTTGATCTAATAATCCTCTCAACTGTTGTTTGTATCCATGCTCACTGTATGCCCAAATAGATACAGTAGCTAACAAAACTCGACTCGGTTCTAAACCTCTACTCGAAAAATTAGTTGAAATAGATGTACTCACGGATTTGTCCGACTCACTCTGCACCAAAACGTCCTCACTCGTTGATTCGCTGCTCACCTCCTTTTCAAAATGTAATAATGAATGGTGCCTCCTGCCACATCGCTTGCAACTCGCTGAATTGCGACATTTAAAAACTGGATGAGATGGAGAGAAACAATTAAAACACAAGTTATTATTTTTAACATAATCTTGCCTTTCCTTGACACTAAGTTGACTAAATTCCTTACAATTGTATAAATAGTGTTCACCTTTACACTTAGAACATTTAGGTATATTAGAATTATTCTTTTTACTTTCTATGGACCCATGAAAAGACTTCGACTTTGTGTTGGTATTGTTACGTACCTTATTCGATTCTATCATCTCCAACGACCTAAATTTCGATTCCAAAAACTCAGATAAATGTGTCCATGTCGGTAAATCGTTACTAAGTACACCCAACTGATATTCCCACTGCTTAATGGATTCAGGATCTAATTTAGAAACCACTAAATAAATAACAAACGCATCGTTAATTGACTCAGGACTAATATCCATATTACGCAAAGATTGTAAACAAGTTGTAGTTGTATCTAATAAATGCTTAATGGCACTAGGAGATTTGCTAGTAACCGGTTTTTGCGTAAACAATAATCTCATAAGTGCATTACAATTATACCGCTTATTATCATAACGTTTAAGTAACTGTTTCCAAGCCTCGTCATAATTCTCATTAGTTATAGAAAAATTACGTAACAAAGTTTCCGGCTCACCTGACAGGTTACTTTTAAGATAATGCAATTTTTGCACTGGAGACAAATTCTTATTAGTATGCACAAGCGAATTAAACATATCATAAAACGACTGCCATTCAACGTATTTACCACTAAACGTAGGTAACTGCACACGTGGTAATTTAACATCGCACTCACTGACTGTTTGTTTCTAAGTAAGGTTTCTTCAACCGATCTTTAGGTGTCTTTTTATAGTTTTTCTCCGACTTCTTCAGGTTATCCAGCACTTCCTTTTGATATGCCAGAAGCGCATCCATGGTGTACAAATGTGTAGACGTTGAAACTCCAAAATCCAAACAATATTGATATAGATTTGAATGTTTATTTTGCTAATGATGTATTATTTACTCGCACGATTTAGCAAAGATAATTTCTGGAATGCTATTGTTCTCGCGGTGTCGCGACGGCGCACGCGGTCACTAGATTTTTTATATATAAATCCGTCTCGATTTGGACCATATGTCTACGACGATAAGGTCTATATCGGCTTGTTTGGTGAAATAAAACTTTTTAATACGTCTTTACTCAAAGGGTATTTATTGCACACTGCCGTCCTTACAATTTAATTATAGATGAGTGGACTGTATGAACGTAATTTGAGTGTGAAGTATGACTGTGTGCGTGAAAGGTTGCTACTAACGTAATATGAACTTAATCTATTTAGACACCACTCCGAACTTAATATTAGGTCCTTACATATGAAATTGGCGTTTTGTATGGAAGGAACAAAAAGTCGAATATTTTTTAATATAATATATTTAATTAATCAAAGTATGAACCATTGTTTTCAATGCACTTTTGCCATCTTATAGGTAGTTCATTGATCCCTTTACTAAAAAAACCAGTCGGACGGGAATCAATAAAATCTTTGAAGGCGATTTGGACTGCCCCATCGGAGTTGAATTTTTTCCCTTGCAAAAAGTTATCCAAATTGCGAAAAAAATGGTAATCTGTTGGAGCAAGGTCCGGGGAGTACGGAGGATGTCTAAGACATTCCAATTCAAGCTCTTCTAATTTGGTAGCCGTCTGTTGCGCAGTGTGTGGTCTGGCGTTGTCGTGAAGCAGCAGTGGCGTGGAGCGATTGACCAGCCTTGGTTGTTTAGCCGCTAGCTTTTCCATCATGGTTTGTAATTGCTGACAATAGACATCAGCTGTAATAGTCTGGCCAGATTTGAGAAAACTGTAATGAACAATACCGGCACTAGTCCACCAAACGCTTACAAGTAACTTTTTTGGGGTTAATTTTCGCTTGGGGCAGGATTTGGCTGGCTGGCCAGGATCCAACCATTGCGCTGAGCGCTTCCGATTATCGTAAAGAATCCATTTTTCATCACGGGTAATGATTCGGTTTAAAATACCTTCATTGTTGTGCCGGTTCAGTAATGTAACGCAGCAGTCGACGCGCGTTTGCCGGTTTGCTTCAGTCAATTCGTGAGGTACCCACCTTTCAAGCTTTTTAATCTTCCCAATTTGCTTCAAGTGAATTAAAACAGTTTTATCACTAACATCGAAGCCTGCAGCTAACTCGGACGTGGTTTGCGATGGGTCCGCTTCCACAATAGCCTTCAATTCTCCATTATCAACTTGGGTCTCAGGCCGTCCACGGGGCTTGTTCTGCAGGTCGAAATTTCCAGAACGAAAACGTTGGAACCAAAAACGAACTGTGTTTTCTTTTGCAACATGACCGCCATACACATCATTCACCCTTCGAGTCGTTTCCGCAGCACTAGTGCCACGGCGGAACTCGTACTCGTAAATAATGCGATATTTTAAATTTTCCATTTTGTAAAATGAGTGACGCAAACAGAAAAAACAGAAGAAAAAAAACAAATGAATGACGGTCATCGAAGCACAAATACATGAGTAAATAGCTGTACAAATTTGAATTTGGAATTCCTTACCAAAGAGGAGAAATTCGTGATTAAAGTGGCCAGTACGAAAAACGCCAATTTCATATGTAAGGACCTAATATTATATTCCTTTCAAATCTCTTTAAAAACATTGTTATTAAAACAGTACTGCAACAAATTGCCCCATAATCCTCGAGGCTTCGATTCTATACATGTTTACACGGAAAAACAAACAACGGCGAACTAGGTCAGAGTATAACCAACCAGCATTTATTGCAAAAAAGCGGGAGCTTGCGAATCATCGTTGCATAGGAAGTATTCGCATGTTTTCCGCGCTGTTCGCCTGTTATTGATGCCGATTCTGTTGTTCATAAACTAAACTAAATTTAAGTTCAATGCAATGCAACACTTACACAACAAATTACTAATGCAACAAATTACGTCAATTTACGTCTGGCGCTGATTAACCGGTCAAACGGCGCGCGTCACCGATCGGCGACGAAACAATAGGAAATCAATTGTGTCTCATTAGCGGAGCTTGGCAGATTAATTTTGACAGGACTTTGACGGGACTAAAATTTATATTCTGTCCTTTTCTTATTGAAATAGAAAGAAAAAGATGCGCTGAACTTAAATTTAGTTTAGTTTATGAACAAGGGAATCGGCACCATTGTGGACTTCTGATAACTTTTATTGATAACAAAGTTTGAAATGCTTGAGTAGGTAATTATGTTTTGTAAGCAGTTGTATAACGTAATCAGAGTTACTTTTAACTAGTGCCAATTAAAAATAGGGCACTAGGTTCTGCCCGCGACTTCGTTTCGTGGAAGCCGTAAGACGACCTACCGCGTCACATCGCAACGCCCGCCAGCGTTATTACTTCGTTTTCGCTTAGTGTTCTTTCTGACTTTTTTTCCTTTTGCTCGGCTCCTAAGGGTCGAAGCGTGATGTTAAATAGCCTATAACCTTCCTCCAGAATAGGGCTATCAATGCAAAAAAAAATTTCAAATCTGACTGGTAGTTCCGGAGATTAGCGCGTTAAAACAAACAAACAAACTTCTCAGCTTTATTATTTAGGCTATCAAACGCAGAAATAATGTTTCAAATCTGACCAGTAGTTTCAAACCAAAAAAGCAAACTCTAGCTTTATTATTAGTATTTATATTGTGTAAATACCTATTAGCACAGATAATATAATATATTAGTATAGATTTTTCATCGACGGCATCTTCAACCCTGAGTATTATATTATCTGTGCCTGTGTGCTGATAGAATGCACTGTAAGAGAGGCTTAGTTAGAACATTTCATATCATGTTTCTATTGTAAACACAATATGTTCCCCTGATTACTTTTGTTATACGACACTTCGAGAAAGAGGTCAATCGTCGAATCCGACTCGGCTGGGCAGCGTTCGGGAAGCTACGCAATATCTTCTTGTCCTACATACCGCAGTGTCGCAAGACGAAAATCATTGACCAGTGCATGTTGCCAGTGATGACATATGGCGCTGAAACTTGGTCGCTCACAATGGGCCTTATTAGAAGGCTAAAAGTGAATCAAAGAGCAATGGAGAGGGCTATGCTTGGAGTTTCCCTGCGTGATCGAATCAGAAATGAAGAGATCCGCAAGAGAACCAAGGTAAGCGATATAACTCGAAGAATTACCAAACTAAAGTGGCATTGGGCAGGGCACATTGCTCGCAGAACAGATGGCCGATGGGGCCGAAAGGTTCTGGAGTGGCGACCAGCATTATTAATCAGAGATCAGCAGCCTCGGAAAACACGTTAAGCGGTTGGTCGCGGCTGTCATTCGTGGATCTTTGACAGTCGTTACGGGTAGTCAGAAGCCCGAAAGTCTGACAACCAGTCTTACCAAGGGGTATCGTATTACCCAGTAACTGGGTTGTGGAGGTCAGATAGGCAGTCGCTCCATGTAAAATACTAGTATTCAGCTGCACCTCACATACCACCCCAACATAGTTGGGAAAAGGCTAGGCAGAAGATGAGCTATCGTTCTTTGACAGTGGTATGAAATGGCTATAATACGACAAATTGGCGTAATGTGTCAATTTCTTTTTTTTTTTGTTATACTGTTTTGTCCCACTGCTAAGCAAAGTCAATTTGATAAACTGTTAGTTTCCCTGACTGTACTTGCATAGAATGTATGTTAATCTCAAGAGTCGAGTAGAGAAGTGTTTTCGTCAATTCGAAATATTATACAGTAATATTTTAATAATTATCGTAACAGATTCTATTTGAAATTCTAACCTAATAACACAATTTATGACCTAAATCCTCCGTCTAGTCATAACAGAACCGTATTTTCCAACAAATAGAGCATGGTTGCTAAAATAGAAAGTTGTTTATTATGAAATTGCAGTACCGTACCTATCAGATTTCCTGGAAACTCTCCGATCTGTCTGCGTGGCCAGACAAATCCTTTCAACTTTCGCTCTCTCTACTATGGAAGTTAATGAACTTGTTAGTAGGTGAATGGATGAATGAATCGATAACGAAGAAGTCAATGTTACAATCAATCAGTATGAAATATTTTTTGACATTTAACAACAAATGGTTGTGAAGTATTACAGTATTCCACGATATTGCATTGCATTTGTTTGAGATTTTATGGGATTCTTATCAAATTGTGTGTATGCACGATATCTTTGAAAGTTGAAGTCTCTGTTTCTATATCTCTATATACATAGTTTAAAACAAAGTCGCTTTTATTGTGTCTGTCCGTATGACGGCTAAGATTTTCTAAACTACAAGATGGATTTTCAAGCAGTTTTCAACATAATTTCGAGCATTTTGGAAGGTGTATTGTTGTATACAGGGTGAAATTGAATTCATGGGCATCCTTTTAAGAGGTCATTGTAATCATCATTATGAACAACTTTTACTATGGGACTAAACATAAAATCGCGAAAAAAAATCAGCTGTTCCCTGCATTTATGTTCACATAACTCGTCAATGCGTGTCAACTGAGTATAGAGTTCAATGACCTGCCTGTGTCATACATCGCCACGACGCATAAATCTTTACGTTAGTGTGAGTGCACATAGGTACATCAACAATAAATTGATGACACAGAACACGGTAAGAATAAGGCAGCTACAGGCCTTCCTAGAAGTAAAAAAAACAAAAACGCAACGCAGGGTAAAGCAGAGGTGTATTGTCCACCCAAACCGTGGATTTAAGTCCCACGTAATAGAAGGCGAGCCTACAACACACACAAACACACACACAATCGCAGTAATAAAAACGCTGGTAATAAAATGTTACCTTACCTATGTCAAACGGGTGCACTGTTACTAACAACACTGTCAAAATACGAGTATCAATTCCGATTCGTGATGGATGTGAGTTACGACTACACTAAACAGGATGTTCTGTAGCACGATATCCGTGATAAAAGAGGAGGGGATCATTTTAAGCAAACGTGCTACCTATGTGAAAATTTAGCAACTTTCGGGATAGTCCCAATAAGGGCCTATGTTTTCGCAATTTTAAGTGCAGCTACTTGACTTCGCTTAGCAGGTATTAAAACAAGTATTTTGGATCTCTTCGGGTCTTGGTGGTTTACTCAGAGAAAGAGAAGTCATTTATACAGGGTGTTACGGAAAGGGTATATCAATACAAACGGGTTGAAGAGTGTATCTGGTCTAGAATCTCTGCCGGCTGTCGCTGAAAACCAGCGCTGGGGCTCTGTCTTGCATAGGGTCGCAGCATAATGCTGAGCGATAGCCGTTTTGCGTGGATGTGACGCATGTTTCCCTCTACCTTTTTATTTTATTTTTGTGTTTATGTTCTTTTTGCGTCATTTTCACCGCAAATAAACGTATTTTCTTTCTTTCTTTTCTTTTCTTTTCTGTACAAAATTTCTGCTGAAAAGCATTCACTTTGAAAATGCTTAATATTTTTTTATTTCGACATCAAGGCGCTGCACTGGCGCGCGGCGGCGGAATGTGCGTGTACTAGGCGCACAGACACACTACAGATAATGGATAATGACACTCGTAGTGCGGTGACACATTTGTTATGATTCCAATTTAATAAACTATCGAAATAAAAAAATAGTAAGCATTTTTAAAGTCACTGCTTTTGAGCTGAAATTTTGTACAGAGATTCTAGACCAGATACACTCTTCAACCCGTTTGTATTGATATACCCTTTCCGTAACACCCTGTATAAGCATCCTTAGGCTTACTTGACGTTTCTTGAAAGAGTCCCCTTAGAGTTTCTTGATCGTTCTTCTTCATAGAGATCTACGTTTTGGAATGGGCAACTAACTTCAACTTTCTGACTAACTGACCGGCTTTTTGACAGTCCGAAAGTGCTCGTAAACGGTTTAACAGAAATCAATGCTTTGAGTTTGACCACCATCAAAAATTACTGACATTGCATGCCGCTGGTACCAAACCTATATAGACTCTCTTAATACAACAAAGTGACCGACAATAATCGCATCCACACTCACGGAACGGTGATTGATCACATCCTGTTTTATCGCCCTGGGGCTTTGTAGTGTTAAAACCGTCATTGGGACAATGCGAAAAAGGGTCACACGCATCAGTCCAATATCTCTATCTCCCTCCTGTACCGGAAAAATGATGGGTCTTAAACGACATAATATGGCTCCTAATACGACTGCCATTATCTCCTTCTAGATGCTACTCTGCCCCAGATTCTGTGTTGATAGGAGTCCTATGTGTAACGAGTTTGTCACATAAAGTACCAACTGGTTTTGAACTTCTGACCTTAAAGTGTGTCGCCACCAGTTGGATAAAGGTCAAATGTTAGTTGCTCAAATGTAAGAGTATCTACAGGTTTTTCTGCTTCTTCTGTGGTCTACCCAAGTAGTGAAACATTCACACTGCAATCAGTTTTAAGGAGTTTCAAATGGCCAATTGTAATCAAACAAAAATGAATGAACTTTAGTCTTTTTTGGACTTTTATTTTCCATATTATTTTGTATTGATAAAATGAAGTACAGCCTGTTACATAATTTTATTTGTTATGCAACCGAATTCCGTATGAAAATATTTCCTGCTAAAGATACAATAAGCTCGTATAAACATTTTAATTAAAATCGTAATGCGGCCAATAAGCACTCAAGGAATAATGATTTTCATTTGTAAACGTATGTAGTTACAGGTGATTTTCGTTTGTATTATGTATGCAGTTACAGGTGATTTATTGTTTCGCCACTGAATGAGGATCGGATAAACAGAATTCATGCGATATTATTTAGGTCAATCGGGAAATGAGTTATTACGTATCGTTGTTTGTTTTGAGGCGTAGTTGCTATCCATAATAATGGCAACTATTTGGACGAATAAGTGGTTTAGGGCTGATTTTTCCAACGCCAGATAATTTATCCGAGGAATAATTTTGAACTTTTGACAGTTCTTGCAAACAGAATCTGTCAGATATCAATTTTATTCCCCGAATAAGAATTATCTGTCGATTGAAAAATCAGCCCTTAGTCGCATGTCCATAGATGTTTATAGAACATTTATAGAGCATGTAGATAATTTTATAGGGACCGGGAATAGCTTTCATCAGGTCTTGTTTCAGAAAGTCATTATATATTTCGCACTTCAGTTTTAAGTTCATGTCATAGTTTATTTGAGTTTTTGACGTAGAGTAGGATCACCTGTTTTACAATATAAGAACACACATGTTGTAAAACAGTTTTGTCATTGCTTCGCGGCTTCGACATGTAAGTACAGGGTGCTTTGAATGTAGCGTGTGGTGCACTCTGCAATCACTTTGCGAATTGTTGAGTTTGTTTCTTGGAGAGTAAGTGCGTAACATATAGCGGGAATTGACAATACGGGGATGGTATCACCAAGACTATATGAATTACAAGTTGTTCGGCAAAGCAATGATCGACTAATCTTGCGGTAGGTACCTAACAGTGATGAAACCGATCCGTTATTGAAGTCGTCCAAAATCGTGAACATAATCGATGAACCGCTAAACGAGCGTATCTTGACTTTGTCTACAGACAATATAACACTTAACTGACCCAATTCATAAAGGTTGCATCTTGTCCTAATTCCGTTGTGGGCTAAAATATGATTTGAGTGGGCCAGCATTTCTCAGCTGAATATCAAAATAGCTCGTTGAAGGGAAATTATTAAGTGCTACCAGATTTGTTGAATATCTGTTAGACTCTTAATATTAATTCTGATTCTATTTGACTATTATCGTTTCTGAATTAGGTGGATTTTGTAATAGCTGATCTAGGGTTTGTTGTTAAAAAATGACCTAAGTATGAACAATTACTTACTAACATACATGTAAACCAAAGAATGCAAATCCATTGGAATAATTATTAACAAACTATACAAAAAGAAGGTCTATCTGGTCTATATTAGATTGGTTTTGCAAAACTATTGTAAGTGATTTTGGTACATCCAAAAGCATAAACTTTGGAAAATTCCATAAATGATTAAATATCGTTCAATTAAGACATTTTGTTTGTTCATCTCTATAGTGCCAACGTTACATAATACGCATGTTTGTGAGATGTTCAATAAGCCTTTAATTTTGTTAGATGCTTACATGTAAAATTAGTATTGGTATCCTGGATTATTGCCAACCTGGGCCCAGAAATATGACCCGGTAAGTGTCAACCAGCCAAGAGAATATCACATCTTTTCTAGATACGTCTTATCAAAGGCATCTGAAAACCAACTATGCTGAAAATGTATGTATGTATCAACTGTGATAACAATGATGATTTCATCAATCCAAGACCACAAGACTGTGTTAGGTAGATATACCTATCATGAATCTAATCGAATGATTTAAGATCACTTTATGAAATGTATTACCGAAGTTCCTGTTGACAGTGGAACTCTACAGGCCGTTATGGAAAGTTTTTAGTCATATTAATATGAAACTGTCCGAGCAATAAAATTACAGTGTTATTACTTTATTGTGACGTAGGATGGGTGGGCATTTATGGTCTGTAGGTTTAGGGCTTATCAGTTAGTAGGTAGATCAAAGAAACATTAACTTTAGATTCATGGAATTCTGAGAGTATGAAAATGTTGTTTTTTCAATATATAGAAACAATATCACAGTTATATGCTGGAAGAAAACGTTTACTAAAATCATAATGCTTGGATTTTGGGACTAGTTTTACCTTGTGAAATATAAGGTTTGGGGTTATTTTATTGCTTTCCCGTCATTTTAACTTTCTTTCTGCCCGCTTTTTTATCTTAAACACACACTGAGAACTGAGTCAATAAAACGATATGAAGTCACGATTCAAAATTCTACTCTGATGTGACAGAATCTTTGTAAATATACAATACAAAATGAATAGTCCTGTAGCTGGAAACAAAATATAATACACATGATTGATCAGCGTTTCCGACGTTTGAACTTTAAACCACATTTAACCTACGAAGCATGCGTAGCAAATATTATAATAATTCTATTGAAAACTGAACCAACATAAAACATTATAGAATTTTGTGTATCAAATAACTTTAGTACAACAAAAATAGCCTCAAAATAAGCAGAAGCCTTTTGTACGTATTTCTGTATATAAAAGCATATATTTTCGGTCGTCGCTCGTGCTCTTTTCGCTACGTATAGTACCGCCATCTTTAGCCGAATCTTAGAAACGTTTTTCGGAGAGCCGTGAAGTTAGCTCCTTTATAATAAAGATTAGGACTATTACAGGTATATGTATGTATATAGCATATAACTGCTGTACACGAGGAACGTATATAAAATGAAAATTCTGGTTTTCATGACTTTTCAGGTTGTTTACAGTTTCTGTCATATCCTGTTTATTGATCATTTTGTGAAGAAAACACTTTGTATATGAATACTAAATCGTTTTTATCTAATCACTTTATGTTCACGTGTGTGCCCTACATTGTATGATTGCGGTTCTTACCCACGCGATAAATGAAATATTATTAACAACTCGTCAAAAAGAAAAATGTTACGTATAAAAACTGAGCAAAGGTTGTAACTTTACTTTAATAAATTAAATGAAGGAGGAATGGTGTTTATAATTAAATTAATTGGAAGAGAAATGGCTGAATAATTACTACGGCATTCATATAATCCACACGTAGTCCCAAGGCACACAACATTACGTATCGACGCAGAAAATATTGTAAATACAAAATACACTTCATCCACTCTTGTTTCGAAACATCTAAGTTATTGGCTTAGGTGATAAAAACACCTACGCGGTATTTCTCGCGAAAATGGCACACGAAGCCTTACAATCTATCACTCACCAGAGTTAGGGGCATGGGCGCGGCGCGACTCAGCACCCACCGCACTCCTTTAACTAAATGAATCCACGACTATTTACTGCTTCGATTCTCGCCATTTTCTCAATAAAACCACCGAACATTTAGCTAAAGACTTAAGAAGATGGTTGCCCTCGCCGCCGCCGTTGTTGCTAGGTGCAGATCAATTGCCAACCCTTGTAGGTTACATGAATGAAACCTACACATTTTCGGTGCGTCATAGCTATCATATCGCTCGCACCCGACGCGGACCTTCAGATACGCCACGATTGTACTAAAATTACAGAATATTTTGTAAACGTCTTCAAAATTCAGTCGATTGAATGTGAACTTCTCGTTTTGGATTTGGCACGTAAGAGGGGCGGAGGGTTAGTGTAGAGCCTGACGTGTCAGTGTCGTGTGTCGAGCGAGTGGTAGACGGCGCTGACGGAAGGTCGGGGAAGCCGGGCCGTCGGCTGGGGCGCGAGCCCGGGCTCCGCTGACGTCAGCGACGGCTCGGCGCCGAACGGCGGTGCTCACCACCGGCCTGCCAATTATTATTTTATGTACACGAACGGCGCGAAACAAAAGGCGGCGACGGCGACAGCGGGGCGCGGGCGGAGAGCGCTCGCCGCAGGAGCGACTCCAGGCGCCATCTAGCGGGCGCGCGGCGACCACTTGCGCCTACTCCTTTCGGTCTGCGGACGATCGAATTGAGACGAGACCTTTGCGCTGACCGACCCTCACTGGCCTACCGGACTCCGGCAACACTGTCACTGATCGGGAGTAGCGCGGAGCGTAGATGGAGGTGGCGGTTACGCTACGAGCTTAGGGGTCACATTTCGCAAAATGCGTTCACTGATGCGTACCGTCGTCAGAGCGTGGCTGCGTGTGATGGTGGCGGTCGGGTGGGCCATGCTGTCAGGCGGCGCGGAATAGGCGCGGGCCGGGCATGGCGGGCTCCTGCTCGACACTGCGGTGCGGGCGTCCGCGGCGCGCGCTGCACGCCACTGACCCGCGCACCGCCCGCGCCCGCCACGCCGCCGCCGCTGCGCGCGCACGCCCGCACCGCCGGCGGCCGCACCGCGCGACCGAGCTTTCGGCCTCCGGCCTGCACCGCGTGCACCGGCACCACACCGCACACGGCTCACGCAACACAACACACGCTACCTATCGATTCTACTCTAGGGTTCTGCACCTTACGAAAGGTCGTCACTGTGCACTCTCTCTCGGAGGCAGATTGACAAGTGTAAATAAACTCGACACGAAGACTGATTGACGTAACGACGTGGCTCTTCATTGTTCGTGTTATTGGCCTGAACATGGCCATTCGGAGTACGGGGCATCATTTTTAAATTCAAGTAACATTGACCCCAATAAAGGTCTATAGTTAAGTGGTTATATACATACTTACAGTACACATAATCAGTAAGTACATATGGCTAGGTGTTGGTGTCTGAATCCAGTTCGCTTACAGCGAGACACGTCGTCGCCGCGTCGTCAAAATTTTACGACTTCGCTCGAGTGTGCTAACCCAAACAGATTCTATCTGGCACACTGCGATGCAGGATTTCCTTCCTGCTAGCTACAGAGCACCTCATCATCTCGTATCCGGCATCTATAGAGGATCTTCCTTGCGTTTATCTTATCAAAGGTGTAGTGACGATTATACACAAGTTACTTATAAATAATAAGTAGGGCAAGTAACTTTGTGCTGCTACGATTACTTATATTAAAAAATATTGACGATATTTTCAGGTAGGTAGTTTCATAATGTCAATATTAATTGTGTTCAACAAACCGAAGTAACTTTTAAAAAGTTCCTAGAACTAAGCCAATTACAGCCAACACGAGCGCACCATTTGATACAGTTCTTTTAAATCGGATTCTTCATACCGCCTTATATTCTGCTTATCCTGTTAATTTTAAATCGACGCTCGTTTTCATCTCGAAATCATAGCACTTCCCCTTACCTTGTGTATGTATATACAGTCAACAAAAGAGATAAGTATGCAGGATCGTCGGATATAGTTGAAGTTTAGTAAGAAACCGATGGATGTTCTCGAATTATCAACACGGTAAGACTTTTACAGAATAGATCCAACTGTACTGAGAAACACATGATCATTGATTCAAGTCACGTAATATGCAAAAAGAAAAAATTAAAAACCGCTTTCTACGAACTATAAAATTGATATTAAAATATCCAAGTAACTAAGCTTATCAGCGAAGAAAATCTGACGTAGTCACTGTGATCCAATATTACGTGTGATTCTTCTGAGAAACTGAAGGTATTAGGTACGTGTCTCTAGAATGTCAAATGCGACAGGCAATCCGACTGGTAGTTCCATAGATTAGCGCGTTCAAACAAACAAACAAAGTCTTCAGCTTTATTATTAGTATACATAGATGAACATAGATATGTTAAATGAACCAGACAATGTTCCAGCCACTGCCTGCAGTACATAATGCTACAGTTCAAGCTAACAAAGTTCGGTGACGATATTGTTTGGTGTTCAGTAGGCTTCAGTACTCTGTTTGGTGCAATCTAATCTCCGAAGCACGTGGCTTCGAAGCCTGGCTCGATTTCACGTCGAGTGCTAAGCTATATCACACTTCACACTATCACACTAATATTATAAAGACGAATGTTTGTGATTGAGTGTGTGTGTTTATATGTTTGTTACTTCTTCACGCTCAAACGGCTGGACCAATTTCGATAAAATTTTGTATGGAGGTAGCTGAAACCCTGGATTAACATATATGCTACTTTTTATCCCGATATTCCCACGGGATCGACATTTACGCGGGTGAAACCGCGGGGTGTAGGTAGTATCTGTATGAGCTTGTAAATGCAAAAGTTAGGGCTGCGTATTATATGAATACATGCTGTATATTGGTATCGGAGTAGTGGCGGCTCAGTGATATCGACCCCGACTTACGAGTTGTAGGTTGTGAGATCGAACCCAGGCAGGCACTTTGTGTATTTAATTTCATCATCACTGCTTTAAAACGGTGAAGGAAAACATCGTGGAGAAACCGGTATGTCCTAGAACCTGGAATTCGAAGACATGTGACATCCGCCCACCCACTCCTCTAACAGAGTGGACGCCTGTGTCCTAGCAGTGAGAACATAGAGGCTAATTATACTTATGTCTGTGTATTTCATGTCAGAAGAAATTTTATGTGACTTAGTTTTGATTGTATTTTCTTTCTCCATCATAGTGTTCACAGGTGCAGAAGACAGCTTAATCAGCAGAACTTCTTGTTTCATAGATTTAGCCCAACACTGGAAAAAACAGGGCGAAACAGCTAGGCATAAGTCATATTACGGCAGAGAGGATCCTAGATACTTGGAGAAAGTACGTGAACAATATCTAATTACACATACATACATAAATTCACTCCTTTTTCTAATAAATCTGGTCATACACGCAAGCCAGTTGCCAATACTACGCACTTAAATAAACCTTAATATCTAACAAACCTTGAACCTGTATTTCCAATTGAAACCGATAAATAATAATCTTAAAAAAAAAAAGTCTTGAAATGCTAGACGGCAATCGTTTAATTGTACTCAAATTCAAAGCAACTTGGAGCTGACCTGAACTTTACCTTGAGGTCAACTAAGAGTCAAGTCTCCTAGCCGTTTTGCATTGGAATTTCAAACCCAAGGTGCTCAATTTATCGGAAATTATAGATCCATATTTCACAGAAATATGGACATTAATTCGTAATATTATATTATGGGTTAAAATGACGTGTCCTTTGTTCAATGCAACTGAAGCGATATCATAAATAAAGAATTCTATCGCTGCATCTCACATAATGTATGTTTCTGGAGACGGGTGCCCATTTTCAAGTCACATGTAACCTATTTTTGCTCGAAAGGATACGCATGAGAAACATTATAAATTATGCTCCGCGTATGTTCTCCGGTTTCATTCGAAATATGGTTTAAATTACATACATCCGAGCGACGTTCTGAATCCCAATTTAGTGTAAAATTTCAAAAAGCTTGGGGTAAAGAGAACCTAAGCATTGTCTATTTTATTTAGAACGTCATATACGTACTTGCAAGATCCTGAATTTGCGTAGGAATAGTGTGCCCTAAGTCCTGACCTAAGAAAGTCGTATTGTGAATGAACTTTTGCACCAATCTCACATTTTACAATTCGTTATAGATTTTTATTTTATTTGAAAGGTACAGTCACGTCTAAAAGTATGTATACACTTGGCAATTTTCAATTGCGATTTTTTTGTGAAATAACGAATGCAACGTTGAAATACGACACTTAACATAAACCTATGGGTTCGAAAATACTATTTTTGAAATAACATAAAATAAAGGAGAAAATCGCCTTCGAATAAAGCCAAGTGTATACATACTTTTAGACGTGACTGTACACCAACGACTTATTCACTAAACATTGACATAATAAAAAATAACATACGCATTGAGTTATGGTGAATTTGTCACTTATAGGCGTACACAGCACTTACATAAAAATAGCTTCTAAAATATACGTTTTAACAGGATTTTTTACTCGTATTGAGAATATAAAAATTAATTAGAAACAAGAACAAAACATTAATAAATAAAATAGCAACAATGGATTAAGTAAAAATGGATTAAGATAAAATAAAGAAGAAAGATAGATGTTAGTATATATTAAGTTAGTATAAACGCATTTATCGCATTGGGGTTATCCTGTAACGGTAAATGTAATAAGTAGATAAATAAAAAAATAAGTTAGTTATTATTGTCTTTATCTATTTAAATAATAAAGTATGTTATGGGTTATATCAAAAACCGCTTTTAATCAATAATTTTTGACCAAAAAAAAATTTACAACCTTAATTTCAGTGTGCCATATTTGTTTACCAATTATGACAAGAAGAGCAAAACATACTATACCTATCTACGTCCTATTTAGATACACAACAACAAACAGGACGCGAACATCATCGTCGCACCTCGTGTCGCAGCATTGAATATTGTATGACCAAGAAGATGTTTCGCAAACTGCGCCCACTAACCCGAACGGCTCACTACGTCTTGCCAATTACCTCATTGGCCTAGTATCTGTAGGAGGTTACAAATCGTGAACACCTGGATTCGATCCCCGTGTTGTTTTGTTAATTTTTTTGCTAAATTCGAGCTTGCTAAGCCCAGAAGTGACTAAAAACTCTTTAAGACACGGATAGGACTGAATTCGGAATCGAAACTTAGAAGAGGTAGGTATACTAGGTATGTTAAAAAAAAAAACCGTCAAGTGAGAGTCGGATTCTCGCACTGAGGGTTCCGTCCAAATTTGTAGGTATGTAACAAAAAATTTACGGTATTCGTATTTCTCCTTTACTTGTGCTACATGACATTGCTTCTTGCCAAATTTTATGATTCTAGGTCAACGGGAGGTACCCCATAGGTTTTGATTCCCTTGCGATTGTCAAAATATGCGACGAAAATATACGATAAAATCCCGTATCTTTTGATTGCGTTGACTTAGAAGTTTGATTTTTTCATTCATTCAAAGGATTGCAGCCCTGAGTATTTGGTATTAATTTTACCTTGATAACTCCACGCGTTCCTGATAAAAAGACTCTTGACAAACGGACAGACAGACGGAAAACGAAGTGATCTTATAAGGTTTACGTTTTTTCTTTTGTGGTATGGAACCCTAAAAAGGACACTAATCAAAACAGAAAGCATAGAATCTAATCAGGCAGTAGTCTAATAAGGCTCCACGTTTTCTGTTTTGAGTTGTCAAGTCAAGTCTGCTCAGTCAACGGCAATCTATCTAATAGCAGCTTAGGAAATCGAAATTTGACAACACATTATGATGGAAAGAGATCTCCTCCATCATGCTTGCCTCTCCCTCCTCGCCACCATTTATTAGCAATCACACTAATCACACTATCACACTAATTTTATAAAGGCGAAAGTTTGTGAGTGTGTGTGTGTGTGTTTATATGTTTGTTACTTCTTCACGCCTAAACCACTGAACCGATTTAGATGAAATTTGGTATAGATATAGTTTGAGTCCCGGAAAAGGACACAGGATAGTTTTTAGCCCGATATTCCCACGGAATCGAATCTTATGCGGATGAAACCGCGGGGCGCAGCTAGTAATAATATAAACGCGAAAGTTCGTGAGGATGGATGGATGTTTGTTACTCTTTCACGCAAAAACTGCTGAACGGATTTTGATGAAACTTTACAGTAATATAGCTTATACATCAGAATAACACATGGGATACTTTTTATTACGATATTTCAACGGGATCGACACTTATGCTGGTGAAACCACGGGGCGCAGCTAGTAATATTATAAATTTGAAAGTAATCGACCAGTAGTCGGGAAAAATGGGTCGATAGAGAAGATATATAAGGTTTGGTTTTCTTGATCATAAACAGTAGTTAAAGGTGCATAGTAAAGACAATATTTGCTAACTCCCGGGTCAGATGCTGGCAACTTACAGCTATTAGGATGAAGCCATAAAAGTAGCGGCGGCTGCAGCGCCTCACACACACACGAGTACGTACATACCTACTGTATTGCATGTCTGGTTTATTGTGTTGGATTTCGACGAACAATATTGCTTAGGAAAAAGTGTAAGTTATACTCGTACATAGGCATTTAACGTCAAAATATTTCAAATCTCCCACACCATTATTTTAGCCGAAAGACGTCTACTACTGGAGATAGGCCTCCCCCCAGCACTCCGACCAGTTCTGTGCCTCTCGCATCCAATATCAATTAACTAGCTTCTGCCCGCGACTTCGTCCGCGTAAAATTTCACCCTCCCCCCATTTACCCTCTTAGGGGTGGAATTTCGAAAAACCCTTTCTTAGTGGATACCTACTCTTCACAAAGAACACATTCACCAAATTTCATGTCTCTAGGACCAGCGGTTGAAGCTGTGCGTTGATATATCAGTCAGTCAGTCAGGACTTTGAATTTTATATGTATATTTAGATAATATCAAATAAATACGATGATGAAAAACCTTTTTTGAATGACCAAGCTAGAATCCATACTAATATTATAAATTCGAAAGTAACTCTGTCTGTCTGTCTGTTTGTTACCTTTTCACGCCTAAGCCACTGAACCGATTTGGATGAAATTTGGTATAGAAATAGTTTGAGTCCCGAAAAAGGACATAGAATTGTTTTTATCCCAATATTCCCTCGGGATCCACACTTATGTGGGTGAAACCGCGGGGCGCAGCTAGTTTACATATAAATTCACGCCTTCTTCCACGTGGATAGGTAGAAACTACAGAACGCAATAGAATATAAAGTTAAGCTTGTGAGCTTTGCATAGACTGAGTCCATCTCATGCGCTGCACACAACCACCGGTAGCGGGGTCCCGGCTCGGGGACGGTTGGCCCCTAAGTCCCAAGCTCCTCGGTGGTCGGCCTCTCCCCTGCCGACGTACCGGTGTTGGCGACGTCGGCGGGGAAAAATACTCGTCGCTCGAGCTCGACGCAACTGCCACGGCCGGTGTCATCACAGCGCTCACAGTGGGGCTGGGTACCGATGGCGCGGGCGGCGAGGCGGAGCTGAGCGAAGAGTCCGGAGGTGGTAGGCGTGCGCGTCTTTCGGCTGATCAGTAACTTTTTATTTAATTATTTTGTGGCTTATATATTTTCTTGAAATTGATTCCTAGTGTCAACGATCCCAAATACTTCACTTCAGTACAAAATGCAGACATTCACCACATTTTTTTTTTGTTGTTGCTGTTGTGTGAATATTTTGTGCCTTATTTAACCTTTGTCAAATAAACTCATTTTCTTTAGTCTTTCTTTTAATGAAGTTCCGGAAAAATATAACTTTACTACGTGATAATATTCCCTCTTTACAACTGAATCATATAATCTGCCTAGCCTTTTCCCAATCTAACCGGATGCAGCTGAATACCAGTATTTTACATGGAGCGACTGCCTATCTGACCTCCAGAACCCAGTTACTAGGTAATACGATAGCCCCTCCTCCTTGGTAAGACTGGTTGTCAGACTTTCGGACTTCCGACTACCCGTAACGACTGACAAAGGCTTAACGTGCTTTCCGAGGCACGGACGGGTCTCGGTATGTAAAGATTGTCACCCATCTTTTCATACCGAGATCCCTCCGTGCCTCGGAAAGCTAAATATGCTTAAAAATACTTTACATCCCCGAACGCTGCATTTCAATGCACCCGCTAGTTTATTGGCCGCCATAACCCGGCTGGCAAAGAACCGATGCAAGTTTTGTCGACCCAGATATAACCAGCCTCAAACGTATGGCACGTGGAAAGACGACTCGTTCTTAAGGTAACGCAGACATGCTACTTTAAACATCGGCGATTTTGCGACTTGGCATCGCGTTTTAGCGAATTACACTATCGCAGCGGTTTAAACCATCTTGCCATTTTTTATATTTCGAACTTTATTCCGAAGCCGTTAAAATTCCAAATTCAAAAACTGTTTTTTAACCAGAGTCTAAGGCTACGTATGCACTGACAGGTGGCTTACTTAGTTTTTTGACCCTAGCGAGTCACCTTGCGAGTAGCGAAGTGAAATGAACGCCCTAAAATTTTCATAACCGGCCGCACTGCGCGCTTGGCGCCTTCACCAGTCGCATAGCGTGTATCGAAGGATGTTACGTCACTAGGCTCTAGGCGCTAGGCAAGCCATAATATGTCAGTGCGCGCGTAGCCTAAGTCAGTTTTGTATCAAGAACTTTACGTCTGTCAGAACAAAGTATAAAGTATCTGCTGGGTCTCATTTCGTAGACCGTGTGCATTCGGTCGCCATAGCAAAACCGCGCGTTTCGGCGTTTACTTTGACGAAATCTCAAGTCATAATATGTCAGTGCGTGCGTAGCCTAAGTCGGTTTTGTATCAAGAACTTTACGTCTGTCAGAATAAAGTATAAAATAGGTATCTGCTGGGTCCATAGATATATTTACATTTCTATGGCTGGGTCTCATTTAGTAGACCGTATGCATTCGGTCGCGATAGCAAAACCGCGCGTTTCGGCGTTTACTTCGACGAAATCTCTGTTCGCAGATGCAGTAGCATGTCTGCTTAGCCCTTTAAAGTTATGGACATATAAAATGAATCTATTCCATGTATTTCAGATTGCAGGATCGTTACAGAGGTATCGAACGTGGGTGTAAAATAGCAATTTGTTGGCAATGTTTTCCTAGAAACCTTGTTTCGTGAGAATTGAGTCAGCCTGTTGCAGGTAAAAGGTTGGTAAGGTCTTTTATTGTGACGAGAATAAAGATCACAATGATTTTGACATGCTTGTCAATGGCATCAACCCAACAGCAACCCTATTAAAATAAGAATAAAGTTCACAATGATTTTGACAGGCTTGTCAATGGCATCAACCCAACAGCAACCCTATTAGAATAAGAATAAAGATCACAATGATTTTGGCCGGGTTATGAATGGCATCAACTCAACAGCAACCCTATTAGAATAAGAATAAAGATCACAATGATTTTGGCCGGGTTATGAATGGCATCAACCCAACAGCAACCCTATTACAATAAGAACAAAGATCACAGTGGTTTTGACAATGATGCAAAATAACTGCAAACGGACTCTACGTGCTACATCAAAACCAAAGACAATACACATTGGGTAATGCGTTGCGGCACTGACAAATGACAACAAACTAATAAAACAACATTATCCATTGGTCACCTTATACGATCATCATATTACATAAGTACGTAGAGGTACTTAGGTAATTGGATGACCAATTTTTTTCCAGAAAACCCAAACGGCTAGGGTGGTGTTTTCTGGAAAAAAATTGGTCACGATGTATCATGATGACGAAAATGACATCAAAGGGTTACGTTATACTTAGAAATGTTAGTCATAAAAGCGATACGAAGAAATGTTTACCACATTAAATGACACTGATTTTCAGAAACTGGTAATCAGCGTTTGTTTTCGTTGACCTTTAGCTTGTAAATAGCTTTCTGTTTCATACTAAAAACTATAATGTTTGTGTATAGATTAGTAACCGTTATTTTTACTTTAAATTAAAGCACATTATTTTCCTGGAAGATCATCAAAACTGTCCTATAGCAGGGCGAAAACCTGCTCGCATAAGGAGAGATCATTCAAAATCCAGGTTTCATCTCAACATTATGTAAAAGAACCTTTATAGCGTCAAAACTGCTGCAAATCTTTACATACAAGTGCAACCTCTTCATATTATTATTATCACCATTTACCAGACAACAATAAACTACCCTCCAAACTGCGTACCCCGAACAACGTACTCCATTAAATCGAAAAACTGCATCGGGAATCCCGGAGTAAATCCCGAACTTCCAAAGGTACTTGACCAGTCGCCTAAACTAGAGCGGGTCACAAACGTACCCGTTTGACGCGAGCCTTGCTTGCACGATTAAAAGGGGTCCCAGTTTACATTACACGGAGCTTTAAAGAATTTTTCAATGAAAAATAAAAGACTGTTTTGAAATAAATGTAAGAGTTTTTGTGTAGTTTGGTAGCTGGTGTTCTGCTGGTGTGATAATAGCTTGGATTTTAAGAAAAAGTCGGGTTAATCGAAAAACGGATTTTTTTTTGAGGAAATCTAGTAATAAAGTAACCACCCTTGCACATCATTACCTATCATTATAGATAGTCATTTGAAGCAGCCATACTGGCCCATGATGATGACCATCGATTTCATTTTTTTTTTATTGCTGAATGGGCCCTCTCTTGACCTCGATCACGCCTGATGGAAAGCGATGGATGAGGTCTATGATGGAACGAGCGTGCCCAGAAGATGCCATGTCATTTGCAAGCATGCTTCATAGTCCCATGAACCACATATAGTTTTGGTCTGTGCTGAATATTTCTCTGTTGTAGTTCCTCCCCGCACAACAAACCCTTCCTTGTTAACCTGCGAGATACCCTTCAAAAAAATGAAAATAGGTAACCTACTTCTCCCTTATCTACATCATACAACACGCCATCCAATCCCGACATTACAAAACCCATCCTTCTTTACAATTCATTCCATCACCGCTCCACGCTGTTGTTATTACCCTGCATACATAACCCGCAATGTATTCACAACCGTAGAACGAAGTCCAAATCTACGTATAAATATTTTCGAGCCGTGTCCGCGTTTCCGAGATCCGTGTCCAGCGAATATTGCACTTTGCAGCGAACTCTTTGTTCATGTAGGCTGTATTGGACTGCTTTTTAGGGTTCCGTACGATGCTGCTTTGTTCTTGTACGATGTGCAATCTTGGAGGAGACGTTTTGTTTGTTGTTTTTTGTTAGATGTCCTAATATCTTGGTCTGGTCTGCTTAGACTTAGACGATTGTAGGGCAGTGGTAGACCAGTGCTATCGGCCGCGTCTTACGAGTTGTAAGTCGTAGGTTCGAACTCAGACAGGCGCTACTTTGTGTAAATTATTTCATCATCACTGCTCTCAAAACGGTGAAGGAAAATATCGTGAGGAAACCGGCATGTGCCACATGACATGTGTGTGTTACACGACATTATCAGTAGGATAAAAATCCCACTCTCACTTGGCAGTTTTCTTCTTTTCAACCGTACACTATCTTCGCATAAAGTATTTCAATGTATAGCCGGTACGTTGTAAGTGGATAGTTTTCTTTTTATTAACCCAGTTCTTACTATACATACCAAAGTTATAGTGGAATATTTTACGTTGTTTGTTTTCCGCCCGAGCAAAATACAATGACCCGAGAAATGGAAGCGGGGAACTTGTAGGATAGTGTTTCTTGGCTTGTAGTATGTGAAGTTGATATCATGGATATCCTCCGCCAATGGGCTTTACTGGATTTCTGTTAGATAAAACACCCCACACAGCACATACGGTGGGACACCAAGGTCTTCAAGGATATGGTATTCCTCCTGTGCTATGAAAAAGAATTGGTTGTCTGTAAAGTCGGTTTACGGACGATAATTTTATGTGATAACGTCATAAGAAAACATCAGATAGATGCATCAAAAGCCGAATGCTTAGGCCGATCGTGCCTCTCTATCGCTTGTTCCGCGCTCTCGCTTGCACGCACGGCTCAGGCGGAACGTGACAATGAGTTATGCTTTTTCGTGCGTGCAGCCTGCGTTCATCGATTTATAAGATGTTATCATGTCAAAAAAATCTCGTTGCAGCCCCTAGAGATTTCGTCTTCCTGGTAAGACCTTTTGTACTCGGCACGTTTTCTTTACGGTGTTAACCGCACCGTAGAAAAATCGTGTGACATTGTATATGACACGGTTCTATGGTATACAGCGACGGTGTCGTGTCGTAGTGTTGTCAACAACCTTCCATAGTGATCCATACAACACTGACGAGTGACGACCGTGCCTGAAGAAAAACGTGTATATAATGGGCGGCCCTTTGTACACATACGATTTTCTTGCCGTGAAAAACTACGGTTTATTCTTTGTGTGTAGGCACGGTCGTCAGTGTTGTATGAATCACTATGGAAGCTTGTTGACAGACACGTCTTTTCTACGGAGCGGTTTATACGCTGTACCGTAAAGAAACCGTGCCGTGTACAAAGGGCCCCAAGCCAATACCCTACGGTTACAGCACCCGCAGTTACCCGCAGGTTAAACAGGTTAACCTGCGCAATATTAGTGATTGCCCACGTATTTGACTTTAGGAACCACAGTTTGAAAGGCTCACTTTAATTTTAGTGGCCTTCAAACCATATAGCAAACCTCCAAATAACGTCTGGTGAAACTCCACTACCCCCAAAGAGTCTTTCATAAATTCTCTCCCCACCCAATCATCATAAAAATATATCCAACTTAGTTACACTGCATTCCATTGCAATTCCAAATGCCATAGTCAGATGATTTAATAATAAGCCGTAGTAAACTATGCGATAATGTAGGCACCGTTCAACGGTTCAACATAGTGCTTGGCAAACAATTGAGAATTTGTAATTCATAAGTGTGCAGGCGCCGGGTATAAATCATTATTATTAATACTTAGTACGTATGTTTTATTGTATCCTGGAGCTGGAATGTTGGTGGAAGAATATGTTATTGTGAACTGAAAAACTGCTTAAGAAACCACAAAAATGATGAATAAAAAAATTTTTTTTTGGGTAGGGATACAGGTCATAGATCGGCTCGTGAACCCATCTTCCCAGAGACAGTGGGACGAACCGCTCTGCAGGTTGGTACGGAATAATCTTATTGACAATCCGTATTCTAATACTGCTGAGCGTAACCGCCTACTGGCTGTGGGAGAATGGGAGTCAGGTCTCTGGCTACAGGCGCTACCGTCACCCAACATAGGCGCTATGTTTTTATTAAAACCAGTTAAAACTTGTTTTTTTTGTTTTCTAACTGTTGTGAATTCGGACTCCGTTCATCTCGAGGCAAAAACGACACCATACACTACGTCATAGTAACCTCTCGACCGTGATTGGTTACCACCAAAAATATTGTTCCCTCACCCCTCTCCTTGAATGTTGTAATAAGATGGCGAATATATTGAATTTAATCGTTAAACCTAACGCATTGTTTTTTATTCTAATAATCCTCAACACAATCAAAATTAGTAAACCTGAGTTTTCACAAACCTCACCGCTGCTGCTACACTAACTAAATAATATCGTCACTGGAAAGGAGAAAATGCTAAAGCGCCATTTGGGCTTTAATGAGTTATATAATATATCGTTGGATTCAACGATAGCTACAATCCACAGAGACACAAGCCACAGAGACAATTTGAGCCAGTTAAAATTGACTCAGATTGTCTTGAAACTTAAACAGATCGACGCAGAAAAAAATCTAATCCAACGATATATTATACTAGCTTCAGCCCGCGACTTCGTTCGAGTGAAACTTCTTGTTTCCCCCGAGCCACCCCGTCGTATCGCATCACCCGCCCGCGCTATCACTTAACGTTCTTTTTGACTTTTTTTCTTTTTGCTCAGCTTCTAAGGGTCATAGCGTGATGTTAAATAGCCTATAGCCTTCCTCAAGAATTGGACTATCAAATGCAAGAAGAATTTTTCAAATCCGACTGGTAGTTCCAGAGATTACCCCCTACATACAAACTTACAAACAAATACCTCTTTATAATATACTTGCGTTCCCATTGAGGGACCACATTTGAGTTTTGAGCTTTTGAATGCATCAGCCTTTAGTAAAAGTTCTCAAACAATTGTAAATTCAGCCTATAATTTGTAAAAGTAGCCACTCAAAAGTTACAATCGATTAAAGGTGGTCCCTCAGTCGTGACTGACAGGCATCCCTATCTCAAAACCTAGTTAAAATTTGCAACTGCTATAAATTACTACTCTTAGTAAAAGATTTGTAAAACTAATTTATTTGAATATCAACCCTTCCTGTTCAAGGAATAAAAAGAACTAGCAAGCGGAAGGTGGTCCCTCAATCGATCACCATATGTTCACCTTGAGTGGATATCACAATGGAATTTGAAATTTACATACGGGTCTAGCGTTAGTAAAAGTACTTGAACGATTGTATATTCAACCTTTAGTTTGTAAAAGAAGCCATTCAAAAGTTACAATCGAATGAAGGTGGTCCCTCAATTGAAGCGTTTATCATAATAAAAATCTATTTACGTAGCATTCGGAAGTTAAATAGACGAATGCTACAGTCTATACTTTAGTAGTATTTTTTTACTAAGGATTACTTTTCTAAACAGTATCAAAAAATGTACCGTTTTATTTCAAATAATAATCAAATTCCTGGGAAGAAATACCAAGATAGAGGTGACCACACAGCAGGATTGTTTATTAAGTAAAAACTAGTGAGTGTTTGTTAATATTAATTTTCATTAATATTTGACATCACTTAGCTAAATAAAAACACAAAGAAAATAATGTTTATGATAATAAAAAAAAGGAAACAAAATTTTACCCTGCACTGAAAATGTAACTCTGAACTTTTTAACCGACTTCAAAAAAGGAGGTTCTGTATTCGACCCGTATGTATGTTTGTATGTCCGAGATTTTCTCAAAAACTAAAACCGATTTGGATAATTCTTTCACTAAAGTGATCTACATACTTTAAGAAAGGTTTTAGTATATAATACATTAGGTAATTATTCTTATGTACGAAGTTATATGCATAAATGCAGCATTTCTATGCGAATTTTGATTATTCTTCTAATCGGTGTCTTCAATTCTTCAGTGCACTAGTGCTTATTGAATTTGTGTGGGGTAGGTACAACTAAAAAGTGAAAAATAAAAACTTTTTAACGAAAAAAAAAACAACCGACTTCAGAAAAAAATACTACAAAGTGATAAATAATTTTAATTTCGGAAGTCGGTGTCGTTGGTTCTGCATTTACATTTTTTTGGTGTTTTTTTTTTGAAGTCGCGGTTGTTTTTTTGAAAAAAGGTGTTTACATCAAACATTACTACTAATGAGACAGTAGCAAAGTGTATGTATAAAAATTTGTTCGTTTAGAGGACTGTCATCTAAAGCGCAAGTCGTCGTAAGAACGTATGCTCTCATTAAAGAAGTAGAGACATCTGTAATGGCCGAGCTCACTGGCGCTAGTTCCGGGAATAAATTCAATAGCCCCAACTAATTTGTAGAAATTTTGTTTGACTTTGATCGTTCGAGGTATTTCGCTAATCGGTCCTTTAGGTGTGTCGTTTAAATCGAAAGATATAAAATCTGTAAGCTCATATTCGTACGTCACTTGATTATTACACAATGTACATTCTTTAATTTCATCACGAATTAAAATGGCTTCTTCCAAAACACTAATACCAAATATTTTAATAAGCTGAATGTTCAAACTTTTTAAAATGTTTTCTGTTTGACACCATGCATTGCTACACAGTTTGGAGAATTTGACACTAAAAAAAATCTTATTAATAACTTCTTCGAAAACGGTAGACACATTACATTTGCAACTGTAAGTAACGACGTCTCTGATTTTATTCTTGTTATTACAAGCTTGGGAAATTATTTGTGCTCTCAGGATGTAAATATCATCTATCTTGTAATTATTGTCATTCAAGCCTTTAATATACATTAAAATTATGTCATCATCAACATTAGCCTCATTAAAGCAGTCATGTAGCACAAATAAAGGAAAAAATCCGAAAATCGTATATTTGTAGTTATATTAAAAAAAAAACTGTGATAAACTATTTACATACCTACAAATTTGTACGGAATACTCGTTGCACGAGTCCGACTTATCCGGATTTTTTTAATTATTTGCGGCTTGAGTTACTAGTCATTGAACCAATTTTTTTTTAAGTATGTTCACGTACGTACGCGACGCGCATATTTTATTTTTATTAAAAATTATTATCAACAGTCACTAGAAAAACCCTGCTGTGTGGTCACCTCTATCTTAGTATTTCTTCCCAGCTATTTGATTATTATTTAAAATAAAACGGTACATTTTTTGATACTGTTTAGTAAAGTAATCGTTAGTAAAAAAAAATTACTAAAGGATAGACTGTAGCATTCGTATATTTAACCTCCGAATGCTACGTAAATTGATTTTTCTTATGATTAACGTTTCAATTGAGGGACCACCTTAATTCGATTATAACTTTTGAATGGCTTCTTTTACAAACTAAAGGTTGAATATACAATCATTCAAGTACTTTTACTAACGCTAGACCTGTATGTAAATTTCAAATTCCATTGTGATCTCCACTCAAGGTGAACATATGGTGATCGATTGAGGGACCACCTTCCGCTTGCTAGTTCTTTTTATTCCTTGAACAGGAAGGGGTGATATTCAAATAAATTAGTTTTACAAATCTTTTACTAAGAGTAGTAATTTATAGCAGTTGCAAATTTTCACTAGGTTTTGAGATCGGGATGCCTGTCAGTCACGACTGAGGGACCACCTTTAATCGATTGTAACTTTTGAGTGGCTATTTTTACAAATTAAAGGCTGAATTTACAATTGTTTGAGAACTTTTACTAAAGGCTGACGCATTCAAAAGCTAAAAATTCAAATGTGGTCCCTCAATGGGAACGCAAGTTTATAATATTAGTATAGATGAATCATTTTGGCCCACATGGCGCTTTAGTATTTTCTCCTTTCCAGTGACAAATGACCTATTTAGCATCTACTAGAGATTTTGATCAATACTGAAATTAATGAAAAAAATTCTGCTTGCCTACCTTAATTCTTCTCTTTAGCAGCGTTCGTACGTTGACCTCATAAAGATTTTTAGCCGGAGCGGACGTGAGCGCTAAAAGCCATTGTTCTCTTTCTATTTGTAGCAGCATGCATTATGCAGGCCAAATAGCTGTAGCCCATAGAAAACTTTTGCAAATAGCAATGGATTTTTGAGAATCACCAGATAGTGTCTGCTTCCAAAATTACCACAATAACTTAATATCCAACAAGTACAGAAACATAACAAGATCACGCCAGTAATTCTCGAAGGGTTAGGCAGACGTGTAACTATAGTACACCCACATTTCGCGAGTTATGTTTAATGCCCGCCCTGAGAATCGAACCCAGGACTCAGGGCTCAGCAGTAGCGCTTGCGACCACTAGACCAACGTGGCAGTCGATGTACGGAAACTCACACATATTTCCAAACAAACCTTTTTAATAACCTACAAACTCCTTTTCTACTGCAAATTCACGTAAAAACTTTCGCTCCATCGATGCCAATCCATTACAGCAACATGAGTTAACAATTCTTCAGCGTTCCTATGGGAGCGTAAACCGAGGGTAGTCACGCAATCCAGTTGCGTACAACTATACATTCCATTACGGAAAGTGTTCATAATAATTAGTGGGCAAATATACATATGGATGGAGTAAGATAATGACTGCTTTATTGGTACAGTCACTGATATTATAAAATGTTGCGAATCTTATTTTGATCAAGATACAACGTGATACTGACTTACAAATTGCAAAAAACGTAAGAAAATTTGAATTTCGCGGTCTATCACTGGGCATTCACCTTAAATTGTCCGTGGTCCCTCCCGGAACCAAACGGAAAAGATCCTGACTGGCGTTCTATTATTGCGGATTTTCACTGAACTAATGTATATTTCTCTAAGTCAATAGTACTTTCTAATTCCACACTAACTACAATTTGATAAACGACAACACTACGATCAGTCTCAACATTATTTTGTGTTTATTATATATTTTTATATAGGCTGTTTAGCGGTTTTGCCAGTGCCTTTTTTCGTTTATTTTCGTTGGATCCCACTTTTGAATCCCATTTTTTAGGTATTAACGATGGGTCCCGTTTGCTATTTCCGTTGAATCCCATATTATAACAACATGTGTACATTTTAGAAGAAAAGTGATTTACCTTTATCAAACACTAAAAATATATTATTTTTAGTGGGTTACCCGGAACTGAACTAGTTAGATTAGGTTAATTATTAAAAAAAAAAACAATGTTGCGTGTGTGCGCAGGGGGTCACAGTTTTAACCTAACCTAACCGAACCATTTTTTTTTTAGTAATTAACCTAATGTAACTAGTTCGGTTCCGGGTAGCCTACTAAAAATAATCTCTTTTTGTCTTCTATTAGCGCATGTCGTTTCTGACACCTATATTTTGTGTAAAAGTATTTTTTTTTATGTAATCTAGTCGTTTCTGGCACTCGCCGACTAGATTATATAGAAAATGAGTTGTTTGTGAAATAAATAGTATAAGAAACGTTGGTTGTAAACTGAAAATTTTAATGAAGTTTTGGTGAAACATTAGTGAACCCCTCATTTTATTATAAACAATTTTGTTGTTGAAAGTACCCGCATTCAGATTTTTTTAAGCATTCGGGATCCAACGGAAATACTTTTCGGGATTCAACGACAATAAAACGTAATTATCTTGCATTTTTTAAATTCGGGATCCAACGGAAATACATAATAATGTTTTGCGGGATCCAACGCCAAAAACATTAAAATGGGATTCAAAAGCGGGATCCAACGGAAATAAATCCCTTTTTTACATCTGCGCGCGAAAAAACAAAACCAGCACGCTGTTTTCCATAAAAGTTAATAACAATACAAGTCTGTTTTTTTCCTCGCAAGTGTGTTGAAAAACGTCGTATGAAACACGTGTGCATTAATCATTACACACTCGGCTTCCTTATCGCGCTCGCCTAAGGCTGGTGCGAATAAAACCGCCTCGGGTGCAATGATCAACATAGCACACATGTATCATAATGATGTACTATCATTCAAGGAAGCAATTCAGAATGTATACAAACAATAGCCCAATTTAGAACTAATTTCTTTATTCGGTAGTGTGAAATACAACTAATAATTGTAGAGTGGTACCGGTATTTCCCGATAATTGAGCTATGGAGGTCAGATGGTAGTTGATATAATTATGTTAAAATATTGATATTTCAACCTCATTTTTGTCTTTTACATTCCAGAAAGTTGCTGTAAAGCATGACTGAGCCATTGTTTGACTTAAAAATTCCGCATTATTAACGAGTTCTCTCACTTCACCATTGCCTCTGGTTGTAACAAATGGAGAAAAACCGTTTTTTCAGTAGCAGGTTATAATTTGAGAGTATAAAAGACATGCATTTAAGTTAAACATAGATTCCGTGTATGGCGACGTTTACGTTTGATCCGGTTATATGAGCTTGGGCTTGAGCTTCTTTTATAAAAAGGTTTCAATAGACTAAGAACTGGCTACATACGCATGATAGATACCCTCTGTACCAAAGATTTAAACCACTACATTTGACCTGACCGTACTTAGTCACGCGAAAAAGTCTCCATACTAAGAAGAGTGAGCTGACACATTATTAATAGCGTTTCCATGACAATCAAGTCAAGTCACTGCAGCATTATGTGTGTCAGAGGTGTCAAAACGAAACAGAAACGCGACTATCGGCTATAATAACGAGGGTGGGCGCTGATATTTCAAGATATTAATTAGTTATCTTAGCTTAGGTATTGGCTGCAGCTCAAACATACACTCAACTTTACTAACCTTAGGCCTATTTTTTATTGTAGGTAAACCATATTTTTTAGTTGAAGGTGCAAATAAACTATTCTTATTTTTTATTTTGACCCGGTAGAGCGAGTCTAACGATTTAAATCTTTGCTTTGTACCTACTAAGCCCGAGTCTGTTTTTTTTTTCTACTCATAATAGTGCATTTCCTTCAAACATCGCCTTTAATATGTAAATTAAACCCCTGTCAAGTGATGAGTTAGTTATTTACGACAGCAATATGAAAGAAAAACGTTGTATTTATCAGTCGCGTGTCAGCACAAGTTGTGCTATCATGTCGTCATGTAGTATTTTATGTTTACGTGTGGGTTGCACTTTTTTATAGCTTGTACTCGTAATAATGGATGATGGCCTTTATATTTTCATTTAAATTGTAAATATTTGTTTACCTTATAGTGGCGCAAACTGTAACCATAAATTCAGCACAAGATCATACCCTCATTAATAGTGTAAACATTTTTCGCCAGTTATAAAAAAAATCTATTGTTTCATAGAAAAGTGCAATACCTCAAAATGCTCCAAAATGTTGTTCCGTACATGGTCAAAATGTACGGAACAATCTTTTTTTTAAGCTATTGCATAGCTTTTATCGCGGACTTTGAGCGCGGCGACCGAATCAAGAAATTCCGTAACGAAAATAAACCTAACACCCCCCACTCCAACCGGCACAGCGGTGCGGCGTTGAAAGCCGTGCATCGTCGACTATGGGACCAAACATGAAATCGCGAAAAAAAAAAATCAGCTATTCCCTAAATTTTGACGAGTTATGCGAACATAAATGTTGGGAACAGCTGATTTTTTTTTTCACGATTTCAGGTTTGGTTCCATAGTAAAATTTGTTCATAACGATGAGTACAATGACCCCTTAAGAGGAAAACGGTGATTAAAATTTCACGGTGTATACCTACTATAGCCGTACTCTCTTAATTAAAACCAGCACACGAGTCAACCTAGTGCCTAATATAATTTCCCTTCATTCGTCTAGTTCAAGTATAGAGTGTAGGAACTAGGGAGCGCTGTTGACAATGCCGTCCAATACTTTATAACAGATAAGTGCTCAGGTAACCCAGTTATGTGCTACATCAAACAATTATATGAGCACCTGAATGATGAGGGGGCGGTTTGATGTGTTTTCGATTTGTGGCAATAGCCTCGCTTCTCGTTAAATGGTACATAAGAGTAGTTGACGAATAGTCGATAGATAGACAGGTCAACCATTTATTTGGTGCACACAAAAAAAAATATTTTACAAACAAAAAAAAAAACTACAAAATGATAAATAACTTTAATTTCGGAAGTCGGTGTCGTTGATTCCGCATTTTCTTTTTTTGACACCGACTTCCGAAATTAAAGTTATTTATCATTTTTTAGTGTTTTTTTTTGAAGTCGGTTGTTTTTTTTTTGTAAAAAAGTTTTTATTTTTCACTTTTTAGTTTTTTAAATTCAATTAACACTAGTGCATTGATGAATTGAAGACACCGACTAAAAGAATTATCAAAATTCGCATAGAAATGCCGGAGTTGCAGTACATTTATGTATATATCTTCGTACATAAGAATAATTACCTAATGTATTATATACTAAAACCTTTCTGAAAGTATGTAGATCACATTAGTGAAAGAATTATCAAAATTGGTTCATTAGTTTTTGAGAAAATCGCGGACATACATACATACGGGTCGAATACAGAACCTCCTTTTTTGAAATCAATTAAAAAGATAACAAATTAGGTACATGCATTAGCGACTACCCCGTTGCTATGCAAAGTGAATTAAGTGAAGTGAAAACCTGAGTCTAGGAGTGAAGTAAGTGAAGTGAAAACCTGAGTCTATGTGTGACCTCGTGCTCGGGAAGAAGAGATTTCGAGAAGGGTAGACAAGCGATTTCTATTCTACTGTAGAGTAGAAATAGAAAACGTCATGCTAAGCCTGCTGATAGAAAATATAACACAGGAAGGAACACGGATGGGTTTTAGCTAGTAAGAGTCTGACACTCCCTTCCGCTCCACCCAGAGCGGGAGGGGGTCATTTGATGATTTCCCATCCATAAAAAAAAAGCCTGCTGATAGAAAATATAAAGTGAATGAAAAGCGTAATATTTGTTTTAAAAGAATTTAATGACTGCAGCTTTCCGTTCATTTACAAATAGTATTTCATTTACATAAGTTCTATTGATTGTATTTAACAACCATCTAATAATTTGTTAAAGGTTCTAAAGAAAGTTTGTGATACAGAAATAAAAAACAAAAAAGAAAATACGCATCCGACTACGTAGTAATATTTACTCTATAAAAACAGCCCTTTACAAAAAACACGCGTAAACAAACCCGTACACATGATCGTGAAATAACCAGACGCAGCTGCAAGCCACTTCCCCGAAATCCACAACTATTTACTATAGGTACGTTGTTACATCACTCAATTCCGCGAACATCCCTACCAGTTCCCTACAACCGCCCCAGTTATACAGCCCGTCAATCGCAAAGTTCAAGTACGGAAGGGGGATGCAGTGTCCTGCCGCGGCGGCGGTGACCTACTGACCGAGGTCGATGACCGGTGCACTGCAACCGTGCAACGTGCAACGTAGCAGACGCGCTCGCCACTCGTGTGAGCGGGCGTTTTCATGTCGTCTTTTTTGTGTTGTGTAAAGGGGTCTTTTTGTGTTCGAGTTTTGAATTTTTGTGGATTGTTTTTTGAGGAATATTGTAGTGATATATTAACGTGATGCTGTTTTGTTATTACTTTTGTAATTTTGTTTGGATAAATTACTATGATATTGAACAGCCGAATTTTTTGTTTGTTATTTAGCCTTTTGGGTTGCAAATATTATAATAATTCGCAGATAGAAAATCGTAAAACAGATAGTTCTGGTCCTCGGTACGCTGTGGTTTTATAGCTAAACTAGCTTCAGCCCGCGACTTTGTTCGCGTGGAAGTCGTAAGATACACAATGCCTATACTAAAATTACAGCCACATTTTTATAAAACTCCCCGTCGCTATTAGTTCGTTTTCGCTTAGCGTTCTTTCTGACTTTTTTCTTTTTTCTCAGCGCCTATTGGTTCTTCCTCAAAAATTAGGCTTTCAAATGCAAAAATAATTTTTCAATTGGTAGTTTGTTCCAGAGACAATGGCGCATTCAAACCAAAACACAAACAAACTCTTCAACTTTTTTTAATAGCATAGTTTGACTAGGTAATACGAAATAAGTTTTTATCCTCCCGAAGCAACTATCGACGCAAAGATCTGAAAATCCTGCCTTCCTTTCAAAAATCTCTATTTTCTGAAAGCATGTCACCGTCGCGTCGTTTAATAAAATTTATTTAGACACATTTTGATGACATGCTAAGCACAACAAACAAAAGATAGTAAAATAAAAAGAAATATATTAAAGATATAGTGCAAAAAAGTAGCGCTAGACAGCGCACGACACACGCACGCGCGCACGTAGCGGTACCGCACGATATACAATATGCGATATATCTAGATCGCTACGCCATCTACAATTAATTATTCAAACCCTAAGAAAATTTTAAAGCGTTATCAGGTCAAATCTAGCTAAAAAGTTAACTACAGAAATGGGTCAGCAGCCCGACTGGCTGGTTCCGTCTGTAGCGTTGCAATCTTTGAACGTTCAAGTAACTAACTTTACTTAAAGCGGTTCTATATTCCTTTAGCTGTTTAGCTAGTTGATTTGGCTTCGGAGCCTGAGGTAAGTTAGATTTACTTACGTTTGAATATTGTATCTTGGATTAAAATGGTTTTTCTTCTTAAATATTGCACCCGTTTTGTTTACAGGGGTTTATTTATAAACGACTAGCTGCGCCCCGCGGTTTCACCCGCATAAGTTTCGATCTCGTGGGAATATCGGGATTAAAACTATCCTATGTCCTTTTCCGGGACTCAAACTATATCTATACCAAATTTCGTCTAAATCGGTTCAGTGGTTTAGGTGTGAAAAGGTAACACAGACAGACAGAGTTACTTTCGAATTTATAATATTAATTAGTATTGATGATTAAAGTGAAGTGACGTTCAAACGTCATGTATGGTTAAGAGCCTATACTACCTCAAATGGCTTAGCGTGATCCTCCGTTATGTCGAAAATACTGCACCATTAATTTTGAAATAAATATATGGTAAAGTTGAGGATAAATACAAAGTCCTATGTTAGATGAAAACACGATTCCATAAAATTTTCTCGATAGAAAAAAAATCCAAAGTTCCCTCTAACCCAAACAATAAACCGCTGGTATTCAAAAAATACTTCAAATTAGATCATGAAACTTTGCATACTAACTGAACTTACTTTAAAGCAGGTCTTATGTTATTTATTTTTTTATAATTACCATTATTTTCACTGTAAAAAGCAAATACCAAAACTTTTGGCGCTTCCTGCCGCCCAGCACCGCACTCTGTCTCGCTCTCACTCAGTCCGCGAGCAGTATCGTATGAGCGAGATAAAGAGTGAATTTTAGCTGAGGTAGTAATAGGCTCTTAAACAGTCGCTAATCACTACATAACTTTAAGCAACGTTTATGAATATAGGGGTCTTTGTCTATGTATTTCACATACAGACCCAAACCATCGTCTCATGGTGTTAGGCAGAAACTACGCTATGTGTGGCTTTCTTTCATAGATACTTTTTGCACAAAATTATTTATCTTTTTGCAAAAAGTATTTAGTTTCTGCCTACCCCAAGGGAAGAACCGATGGATGTTCTCGAATAAAATTTAATTTTATTAATAGAAAACAAACAGCTCATTTATCAAATTAAATTTCAGTCGACAACATCCATCGGTTTCTTACTAATCTTCAAATATATCCGACGATGCTGCATACTTATCTCTTTTGCCGACTGTACATAGTATTCTTTTCTCAAAGGCGTTAGTAGATGAAGGTGCCGTGACCTGACTCCGCTGCAATTGACCCACGAACCTAGAAAAGTGTCAACGTCGAACAATAGACAGTTCACACTATACTACATAGGCACCTACTGTATAATGGGATAGATATTTTGTTGAAATAGTGAGAAATAAACTGGATTTTGGAATATCATTGGCACTTACCAAAATCTGATATCTTTTATTCGTGGAATAAAAGTATGGAAAAATTACAAAAATTCAAAATTGATTGTCAGAATAACACTTATTATAGTGATAAAAGCTTGGCAGGATTCGCCCTGAAAAGTTTAGTTTTACTCAAGAATTTTGTGCGTTTATAGTTTAGCTAGTTAGTTAATTAAATACTTCACAAGGCTAACATTAAAAAAAAAAATGAATACGATAAAAGTTTTTTTGCTCTGCACTTTCAGAATTTCAAGTTAAAAAAAAATGCGGATTCCTCTTGTAACGGTACTTTTTACAAGGAAGAAATGAACGATTTGTTCTAAATTTTCATCCAGTCTTCTCAGCCCACTTCAGAGGGGCTATTCTCGTAATTTTAAGAACGTTTACAGTCTGATCTCAGTCTCAATCTGTCAAAAATACCTCTAAATTCCCTACATTTTTGACAAGTTTTTTGACATTGATTGTCGCTGAGATGAGATTGCGAATAGATTTTTAACGTTTTCAATTACGAGAAATGGCTTTCAGACCAACTAGTTCTTGCGTTTTTTTTTTGCCATATTTTCTGAAAAAAATGTGTCTCTTAATCGTAGGCCCTTCAGAAAGTGAACCATTAATTCACGTATATTCTCACAAATTCCTACGCATTCACACTGTCTAAGTACAGTCAAAAAAAGAGATAAGTATGCAGGATCGTCGGATATAGTTGAAGTTTAATAAGAAACCGATGGATGTTCTCGAATAAATTTTAATTTTATAAATAGAAAACAAACAGCCTATTTATCAATTTAATTTTCAGTCGACAACATCCATCGGTTTCTTACTAAACTTCAACAATATCCGACGACCCTGCATACTTATCTATTTTGTTGACTGTACATACATCGGCCACACCTCAACATAAATGGCTGCTGCAGTGCGCTGAGCTGATGTGGCTGCGTCCTCTATTCACGGGACTGTGGAACTGACCGCATCTCTGTAGGTACATTACGAGCGGTGTACGAGCTAGATACGGATCATCATCTCCCTAGCCTTTTCCAACTATGTTGGGGTCGGCCTCCAGTCTAACCGAATGCAGCTGAGTACCAGTATTTTACATGGAGCGACTACCTATCTGACCTTCACAACCCAGTTACTGGGTAACACGATAACCCTTGGTAAGACTGGTGGTCAAACTTTCGGGCTTCTGACGACCCGTAACGACTGTCAAAGATTCACGAATGACAGCCGGGACCAACGGCTTAAATACATGCCAATAAATCAATGTTATTATAAACGCTCACAAGTTATATTTCAATTAACTCAGATGAAATCAAAACCCTCTTTTGACCATAACACTTCACCTTTGTAAGCATTTACTTAACCCATTCACTCCAACGTTAGTGCAAGCAATTTGGATTGAACGATCCTTTGAACTCCCTTAGACACCCGATTCTGTTCGAGCTGACGCCTGCCGTAGTCAATGTTAGCAATTGATTACTAATTAAATATTGAACGTTTTAATAGAGTAAATGATTGAGCTAGTGCGTTTACATTGGCGAGGTGATTTCATGTTAAGTGCATGCTGTATTAATTGGCTTAACGCCAAGATATTTCTAAGAAAAGTGGGTGTGCTTTTTGTGTTCCTTGCAGATTTGTTGTTCTGTCGAACGATAGATTTTTGATATCTTTTATGTAATGAATAATTTTTGGTTACTTTAGCGTATCAGGCTTTTGTTTTGATTTGACGAGTGTGGTTACTGAAAACTAAAATAGAAGATTCTTTAGAGGGTCAGTCGCCTCGACCGAAGCTAGTGACAACTGCCAAGCTGGTCTGAATTGGCGATCATTCAGATGTACCTAACCCGTAAGTGCTCATACACACGAGCGGCACGTTGTTGACGGCTGCCGTCGAAAACGTGTCGCTCGTTTATTTAAGTACACGAGCAGGCCAGAGCCGTAGGCGTGTCGGCGGCGGCCGTCGACGCGTGTCGATACCTGCAGTTACTTCTGCCATTGACACGTGTCGCTCGTGTGCATGAGCACTAAGGGCGGTAAACTGGTAAAGATAACAAGTAATAACACTGCTTTTAGATTGTTTCCTAGTAACAACCAACAACTACACCTACCTAGTGATATACCCTAATGTGATTATTGCCTGTTGTAGTTGCCTTGTGAATAACTAAATAAATAAACTACATATTTATCCGTCTTCCAAGAGTAGAGCTTATGAACATTTTAATAATGGCCAACACGAGGCCCATTTTCAGCAGCGTACATTTTCAAACTTCTCTCGAATTTGACGAGCAAACATAGAAAACAGGGCCAACGTAAATAAAACAAAACTCGGCGCGTATTAGGCTGCGGTTGCACCGGAGCAGTGAAAGCCCAAGGGAGGGAGAAATGGGCATCGTTCTGCGCTCCGCCGACAAGAGGGAAATAATTTCGCACGTCGTGTTCACAAAGCTGCCGCTGCCATAAATTAAAAGGGGGTTTGTCGACGTGTGCCTTTTTAGTGCAGTCTTTTTAGTGTGTGTTTTGTGCATGTTTTTGGGTGGACCCATGAATATAATGTGGAGAAAAAATACATTTTATGTAAGCTCTTTTTTTATTTACAGATTTAAAATGCTCGCCCAAGCCTAAGCCTACCTGCTAAAGGTTCGGTTTGTTGACTACAAAGTAGTCATTTAGCACTTTAAAAAACTGCCCGGTGATTAATTCAATTTGTTTTGTGAAAAAAACTCGAGCAGGTACTAGCAGTAAATGCGCTTACAACAGAACTAGATCCTGCTACTCGTAGGCGTTTTACATTATTGCATGTCAACGAAACAAACAAAAAAACAACCTAAAATGAACTAACCAAATACATCACTTTGTAGTAATTAAAATTCCAACATGAGCTTTGAAAGCACTTGCTAACACATGCTAGTAAAACTAGGTAGGTAATATATTTCTTTTCTCTAAAAAGAAATGGTTTCGTTCAGAGGAAAACAGCGTTCAATTCGACAAGCCCGCTAGATCTATCAGAAATAGTTCTTTGACTCATATGCCGTAATTACCAAACTCTTTTAGTAATTACCAAATTTTTAGTTATTAGTGCTCATTCCAATGGTGATGCTTCCCCACCACAAAGTGCAAACATTGGATAAGCAGGTCAATGACCACAGAGCTCAAAGCTTCCGAGGGTTCATTTATTTGTCTCTGCAAAATCCACTACTGTGTGAAATTTTTCGCCATTTTTGAATGCCCTATGATCTTTTCTCCTTTTTTATGTACTTGTTCATTATAATATATATATTTTAGTGTTTGTTATAAGGGCAGAAGAATGATGAATCGTCCTACTTCGCGATGTGTACAATATAGTGAACAGTATGAAGCATAGATCTATGGTACGAAGTGTGCATTTACACTCCACCCTGCAAGTGCGACACAAAGCAAAAACTTGATGGCCTACAAAACGTAGTGTCGTCGTTGTTTTGCGATTCTCAATTATTTTAAGTTCTATTTCCATTGCAAACTGTTCCATTATCGTATCACCTGAGGGTTGGCAACTGGCAATCGTTTTCAAAGCGTTTCGTATCCCTACAGAGATTTTTAACTGGATCGAAATTAGCTTTTCGGTAGATTTTGACAATCCAATAGGTACAGTTTTGACTTCTACATCACTGTTATCGCTTTTTTCTTTTTCTTTGCCGTATCGATGGTTCGACAGCGTTAGCGTTGACCTAGCAAAGGTCTTCCATAGTGCAGGTGCACTGAAAAAAATGCACTCCCATCAAGTGAATTTTTAGCTTGATTGACGATATTTTGTTTAGATTACTCAAAATTATAGCTAAGTTGATCATCACGACATGATTGCAGCAATACTAGTTCAAATGATTGAACGCTCAAACAAGTTTC
Organism: Amphipoea lucens; assembly: GCA_947508005.1. NCBI lineage: Eukaryota > Metazoa > Arthropoda > Insecta > Lepidoptera > Noctuidae > Amphipoea > Amphipoea lucens. The sequence continues at coordinate 17,771,996 of OX382359.1, read as the reverse complement.
TTGATTACCCTTAATATGACATCATTGTAGAAGAGTTAAAACAACAAAGTACGTTATTTGTGTCAATCAAGCATTTACCAAACTAAACTAATATTTATGCTCTGTCCTTTTCTTAATGAAATAGAAAGAAAAAGATGCACTGAACTTAAATTAAGTTTAGTTTGTGAACAAGGGAATCGGCGCCATTATACTACCAGACGGCCCCAGATAAAGTGACATTCTATAGGCTGCTTAAACATCCACAAGAATCATCAACCAGAATTTCACTTTATCTGGTGCCGTCTGGTGAAAAAATAAGTATAAATGTAGCCTAAGTACATGTAAGGGAGCAGTGGTGGCCCAGTGGTATCGGCCGCGACTTACGAGTTGTAGGTCGTAGGTTCGAACCCAGACAGGCGCTTTACTTTGTGTATATGAATTATTTCATCACCACTGCTCTCAAAACGGTGAAGGAAAACATCGTGAGGAAACCGGCATGTCGTAGAACCAAAAATTCAAAGACATGTAACATCTACCAACCCGCACTGGGCCCGCGTGGTGGATTACGGCCCACTCCCTCTCACAAAGAGGAGGCCTGTGTCCCAGCAGTGGGAACATTATAGGCTGATGATGATGACATGTAAGGGACATTTTTTACGGCACCCAATTTTAGCCAATATATTGAATCGTTAGGTTCAATACTGCAAAACCTGTTCCGATGCGTCATTTAAAAACTGACAATCAACGGCCCGCAGCGCTTGAACTATATCTCGTCCATCATTGATAATCAACAAACGCTCTGTGGTAAAAATCAAACCCACATATTTTTGGTCCTTCGAGGCGATGCAAATGCAAACTCAACTCAAACTCAAAGCATTTATTTCAATTAAACCATTACAGGCACTTTTGAATTGTCAAAATTAAGTAGTCGGTCAGTTAGTCAGAATGTTGAAGCTAGTTGCCCATTCCAAAGCGTAGATCTCTATGGAGAAGAACGGGCAAGAAACTCCATGGACACTCTTTTTAAATCAAGATATTACAAAATCCTTGGTACATTATTCTTGTTGCTTCTATAAGTGAGAACAATGTAAAAGAAACACATAAATGAAGAAACAATACAAGAAATAAGATTAAAAATAAGCCTTGGCAGTTAAGAGATGACCAGTCTCAACCGACGGCGCCCGTTCACGAACATGACGCATAGATCAGCACCATCCAGCTCAACCATTTTGTAGGGAACCGAATGATCCAACACACGTGCCACCATCAGTGAGACATTTAAGAGCCTATACTACCTCAAATGGCTTAGCGTGATCCTCCGTTATGTCGAAAATAATGCACCATTAATTTTGAAATAAATATATGGTAAAGTTGAGGATTAATGCTAAGTCTTATGTTAGACGAAAACACGATTCCATAAAATTTTCTCGATAGAAAACAAATCCAAAGTTACCTCTAACCCGAACAATAAACCGCTGGTATTCAAAAAATACTTCAAATTAGATCATGAAACTTTGCATACTAACTGAACTTACTTTAAAGCAGGTCTTATGTTATTTACTTTTTTATAATTACCATTATTTTCACTGTAAAAAGCAAATACCTAAAACTATTGGCGCTGCCTGCCGCCCAGCACCGCACTCTGTCTCGCTCTCACTCAGTCAGCGAGCAGTATCGTATGAGCGAGATAAAGAGTGAATTTTAGCTGAGGTAGTATAGGCTCTTAAGTGAGCATGCAGTATTCGATACTGCAAACCCTGTCACTATGCATCATTTAGCAACTACCAATCAACGGGCCACAGCACTTGAACTGTCTCGTCTATCATTTTTAATTTGCGAACGCTATGCGGTGAAAATCGTTTCCACCATGTTTTTGGTCCTTCGAGGTGGAAATGTACCAGGATATTATTTGCACGTGTAGGATGCTTTATTGTGATCAGACTAATTTATGGCAACATGTTACAATATTTATTGAAGCCAGCATTTATTAGGAGAGCTATTACGAAACGGAAGTGTCGTCGCATTGTTTTTCGAGATTCAATTATTTCGAGTTCCATTTTCTTTCGCAAACTGTTTCTTTCGCAAACTCTTTCGTTATCGCCTCGCCGTAAAGGATTGCACTCATTTACAGCTTCTTTGATTTGTGACAACACTGTGCTATCTTATTTTGTTTTCCCTTTCTTTTCTCGTATTGTTTTAAATTAGAATTTTAATGAGATTGTTGCTGAAATTGGTGTTTTATATCTTTAAATACTTTGGGAAGTAATCTTTAGCATTTAAATATTAAATGAACAAGCATTTTATCACTATGTTTATTAATGCGTGTAGACGATTTTCGCCCATTGGGATTTCGCGATAGAATTGTAAAATATGTGGTGTTATTTATTCAAAACTAGCCCCTGCTTCGCGCGATTTTTACGATTTAACAAAACATCTAGATTTCTTTATTGTATGTAAGTTTAATATTAATGTATTATGTACAGTCAACAAAAGAGATAAGTATGCAGTATTGTCGGATATAGTTGAAGTTTAGTAAGAAACCGGTGGATGCTGTCGACTGAAATTTAATTTGATAAATCGAGCCTTTTCAGGAAGAAGATCGTAACCGCCATTTTGCATATTTTACAGGAGAAGGTTTTTTTTAAACATTTTCAAAATATTTAATTATTTATAGCATCAATATGAAATTTTTACTTAGTGTTTTAAGGGCACCTCCCTATTAATTCAAATGTTAAGATCTGGCGGTTAATATATATATATATAATCAGTTGATCTGGCTGTTAATATAAAAACAGTTTTTTGGGATTTTTGGCGCTAACGATGTTCTTCCTGAAAAGGCTCGAAATGAGCTGTTTGTTTTCTATTAATAAAAATAAACTTTATTTGAGAATGTCCATCAGTTTCTTACTAAACTTCAAGTATATCCGACGATCCTGTATACTTATCTCTTTTGTTGACTGTACATAAATATTCAGTTTAGAAGAACAACGCGGTCACACGACCGACACGAAAAGCGACTTTAATTGATAATATGTAGGTATACATAGTATTTATTTCACAATCAGCCTATAATGTTTCCACTGCTGGGACACAGGCCCCCTCTAAGTGAGAGGTAGTGGGCTGTAATCCACCGCACGGGCCCAGTGCGGGTTGGTAGATGTAACATATCTTCGAATTCTTGGGTCTTGGACGTGCCGGTTTCCTCACGATGTTTTCCTTCACCGTTTTGAGAGCAGTGCTGATGAAATTATTTACACAAAGTATATTGCCTGACTGGGTTCAAACCTACGACCTCCAACTCGTAAGTCGCGGCCTTTTCCACTGGACCACCACTGCTCTCAGTATTTATTTGCAGGTGTTCATTCTTTAATACAAAATAAACAATTGCTACCGTGGAATTTAATTAGTTTCAATTAGTAATTTATTTATCTCAGGCATTTAGTATTCGTATTGCTATTTTGCGATGCATTGTAACACTGGCCGGTAATAAATTGAAGTAATCCTTTCACAACTCGGTGATTTTAATACATGACAGCAGCCATTTAATGGATAAATGAGTAAGTTATATCGGTGATTACTTTTTATGGTGATTACGTGTATAACTGTCATACTTAGGTACATAAATAGTGCTTACTGTACGCGGTAGGTGTTATAAAAGCTTGATGAATATTTCAGCTCTGATTTTGCATCACTGTCCATCAAAGTGATCTTTATTCTCATTTTAATAAGGTTGCTGTTGGGTTGATGCCATTAAAAAGTCTGTCAAAATCATTCTGGTCTTTATTCTCGTCCCAATAAGGTCGCTTTTAGGGTGCTGCTGTCAGGTAAAATAACTGTGAACGGACTGTAGGGGTCTGCACCTCAAAACAAAATGCGTTTGAATGAAAACTTTTAGAAACAATAGAACCTTCATAGCCACTCCATGCAGGTTTATATTTTTTCTATCTTCTCCATGTTGATTCACATGACTCTGAAGTTTCTTATTTAAGATCTGGTTTTAGCCCGTGACTCACATAGTTGGCAAAGTTCAAAGGACCCATATTTATATTCGAGACTTCAAGTATCTAAAATGCTGCCAAAAGCATTGTAAATCTTTACTTTTAATTCATAATTGTATAGGACTTTCATGTAGGATCATATCTAACGTACATCCATCATACCGTGACATCAGACTGTGACCTCTGAGTTTGTTTCGGTCTTTCTTCTCAGAGTAGTCAGATAGGAAACGCCGACCTCATCTAGCTTAAAAAAATATATGATTGACGTGTGAAACTTTTTGTACAAACCTACTTACAGAAAATAAATCATTTATCATACTTTGGCATTTCTAAATTAGTGAGATTTCGTTTGCTCTCAACGTTTGATTTACCTGCATGATTTACAAGCCAAGTTTAATGGATGAATACTACTGTAAGTGTCCCATACTATCTTTCTTTAGAAGCCCTTTTATCTAAGATGGCGTGATGGTGTTGTTGATTAAGTTATTGAAGCATCGAGACGCATTTCATATAAACCAACTTTAAACCAAAAATTATGAGATGTGTGTTTTTTTTTAAGCCTTATGAAAAAGTACAATTAAGGAAACAAGCAGTAAAAACTCATTATTATTTTATGAAAACCACTTAATTATTCAATGACACATCATAATTAAAATATTTTCAACAATTTTCCCTACATACACGTATAAAATAAGTCCAATTAACGCAGTGCTAATCCGGGGTATTTATCCCCGTGAGCCGTGAGGTGCAGGTGCGTCGAACCGCTGGCCACCGGTAATCCGCTGATTTACTGTTCAACCGGCAATTGTTGCTGAGTTTGGTGATTACTGAGAATGGTGATTGTGTTATTATTGATAGGAAAAGTTTTTTTTGTTACTTTTAGTAAGTATAAAAAGCGATTTTTTTAGTAAGTAATAAAACTATCGCTTAAATTTTTTTATTAAACAATATTTTTGAACTGAAATACTTTAATTTTTAGTTAGTATCCATCAATTATTTAACGAATTGATACCTACCAAAGCATTGTTGAATAAAATTATCATCTAAGTATATTTTAGTATACACATTACACGCATTCTAAGCATTCGAATGTTTATGGATTTGATTTGTCTTTCTAAACATCGACTTTCAACATTGAAAATATCAAAGCACAATGCCCCTAAAACGTAAACGTAGGTACCTATACCTTAACCGCTTTATTATTCAATCTACAATTTCGGGTAAATTCGGAAAGGTTCTATTCCGTACTCAATGACGCGAACCAGTGTCGTAGTTCCACATACCTATTAAGAAAACCAAATACAAAAACAAACACATCATTATAACTGAACCACTGTTAGATTACATCGCGCCAACCAAACTTTTCACCTAATTACTTAGGCTGTTTTAATATAGGGAAAGCGGCATAAAAATAGGTCATATATTGGCGAAAGAATGAGACGGAAAATAGTGCAACAAATTGTGGTATGGCGTTGTCTCGTTCTCGCGCCGGAAATCAATAATGGCATCTCACCACGTGGAGGCAGGAAGCAAGACTGCTCCATTTACACTGCCCAAACGTGGTGAACGGACGACTTCACGAGACTCTATTATTACAGAATTGAATCCGACCGTCTTCTGTTTTGAACTCCGAATGGAAATTGAATTTCCAATCGATAGCATCGGTCGGAATACTTCGACGAATAGGCCTTTGTCGATGTTGCGGTATTCGGGCGAATGTTGACTCTGATTTTGGATAGACTCGATATAAGTATTTTTTACAGGTCCAGCCCAGAATAAATTAAATCAATTTTGTTTAGGCTACAATACCGACTAGATAGTTATCAGAATTAACGTATTATTATTCAATTAAACGTTACTCAGTAGCCACGTTATACGTTTCTTTAAACACGAAATTAGGCCAAGTACGCTAAGCACGAGTCAAAGACTTCCAACCATCGTCTATATGAGATTCGTAGAGACATCTGCCGACCGTGAACAAAAACACAGGTCACCCAGGTTACCCGCTCTTTGAAATTGCAAACTTTCGGACCGCAGAAGCTTGTCCAACAAAACTGTTGAAGCTAGATGGCTCTAGCGTCGCAGAATAACAGTTGTAATACATTTTCCCATTTTCCCGCACTGGGCGCTGATGTCACAGGACCGTTTTAGTTCAACATTTTCCCGCTGTTAGCGCGAGGGCACTAGATGGCGTTACAGGACAATTTTACTTCGTAGTTTAGGACACTGTCGCAAGAGTGCTCTGGCATCGCAGTTATGATTGAGTTCCACTGTTTTCCGCTCGCTACGCTGCAACAGTGGCGCTACGTATGCTTTGAATCTAAAAGCTTTGACATAAAATTGGTAGAGGGCGACTGAAGTGAAGCTCGACTTTTTGTTTGCTTTTGCAACTGTTATTCTGGCTTTCTTTGTTTTTACAATAAATTCAATCAAATTTTGAGATAACTAACTAGGACTTTGTTCAAAAAGTGAAAGTATTATTAAAACTTGTTTATCACTTCATATGATTGGATAATTTTGAATTCTTTTGATTTTGCACCTAACTTGAACAAAGTCATTTTAAAGATCTAGTTAAAAACTTAATGCGTCTCAAATTGATACGAATTCTACTTATGTGTTTACCGTTCTTAATAATCAATATAATGCTTATGCGCTATATATTGCCATACTATGAAAGTAACAATAAAATACTTTGCCATCACTCACTGACATATCGGACATACATTAAAACCGAGTGCATTCCGAGTACAGCCGAACACATCCGAAGCGGTGTCGGTTACGGTAACAGTGGCACAAATTCATGGTTCTTTCCATCTCAAAAAATTCCCAACGCACCTAATGAAGTTTTCATTTCAATAATGAAATAATATTTTTATACAGACCTCAGCTTAAATTATTTTTTTTTCTTTATCCTAGGAATGCTTAGGAACGAAACCTAACATGCAGATTACAGAGAGAAGGCTGTAGATGTTTACGAAATGATTTATGAGAAAATAAGCTAGCTAAGTGCAAATTACAAAGCCGAGTTGTTATAGCCACGCTTCTATATCTACCTTCTAAATACTAGTCAGTGAATAATTTTATGAAAATCTATTAAGCGGCTGGAGTCTGGACGAGTATAGTCTAGCTGTGCACCTGCCATGTTTTGTCTCTGCATCACCCTAAGGTTGACTGGTAGAAAATGCCTCAGGCATTAAGTCCGCCTTTGTACAGTATTATTTTTTTTTACTTGTGCATAAAGTTTTAATAAATAAATAATAAATAAATAATAAATAATATAATGGGTAATCATTTTTACAACAGCTGTAATTTAAATATTACGGAGGTTATTAAAATCAGTTGAAAATATAAACGGGCAGTCATTTTATTTTTTGGCGGTTGGTAATTAATTAGTGTGACAGTTAAACATGAACAGTAATAAAAAGAACATCGGTCCATTATAATAATATCATCCTATACCTACTTAATGTCAGTACAAAAATACTCAAGTAGGGTAATAAATAAATGGCCAGTAAAAATACTGTAATGGGCAGTTAGGTAAATAGTTTGGCATTCATTGGTTAGGTTGAAACTGTGGCCAACCATGTGCGAGCTGAATTGGTTGTAGTTACTAAACTACCACCCTGACCAAATGGGTAAGGTTAGGTTAGAACTGCGACCAAACACGCTCGAACCGAGCGAGCGAAGCGAGCGGTGACGCGGCAGCGGCCGGCGAGAGTTACTTCCAATTTAGATTTCTTACCGAGTAATTCCGATTTTTTAACTGCCCGTTAAGACATTTTACTGTTTAATATTTATTGAATTACCCATTTAAATATTATTATAACTCATTTTTATTTAGTTTACTGCTCAGTTTTTACTGACAAACTTATTAAAAAAACACGCATTTTATAATTTTTAATTTACCAAGACTACAATAAACAACAGTAATTTGAGTTAATATTATTTCAAAATCGGACTACTCTGTAAAAAGTTATGCGTGGTCATACATTACAATCAGTGAGTGAACAATCAATCATCCCGTTTTCCTACTCTTAGGGATGGATTTTTTTTCCAAATTTAGGTCCTTACATATGAAATTGGCGTTTTTTGTACTGGCCACTTTAATCACGAATTTCTCCTCTTTGGTAAGGAATTCCAAATTCAAATTTGTACAGCTATTTACTCATGTATTTGTGCTTCGATGACCGTCATTCATTTGTTTTTTTTCTTGTTTTTTCTGTTTGCGTCACTCATTTTACAAAATGGAAAATTTAAAATATCGCATTATTTACGAGTACGAGTTCCGCCGTGGCACTAGTGCTGCGGAAACGACTCGAAGGGTGAATGATGTGTATGGCGGTCATGTTGCAAAAGAAAACACAGTTCGTTTTTGGTTCCAACGTTTTCGTTCTGGAAATTTCGACCTGCAGAACAAGCCCCGTGGACGGCCTGAGACCCAAGTTGATAATGGAGAATTGAAGGCTATTGTGGAAGCGGACCCATCGCAAACCACGTCCGAGTTAGCTGCAGGCTTCGATGTTAGTGATAAAACTGTTTTAATTCACTTGAAGCAAATTGGGAAGATTAAAAAGCTTGAAAGGTGGGTACCTCACGAATTGACTGAAGCAAACCGGCAAACGCGCGTCGACTGCTGCGTTACATTACTGAAATTGGAATGTCTTAGACATCCTCCGTACTCCCCGGACCTTGCTCCAACAGATTACCATTTTTTTCGCAATTTGGATAACTTTTTGCAAGGGAAAAAATTCAACTCCGATGGGGCAGTCCAAATCGCCTTCAAAGATTTTATTGATTCCCGTCCGACTGGTTTTTTTAGTAAAGGGATCAATGAACTACCTATAAGATGGCAAAAGTGCATTGAAAACAATGGTTCATACTTTGATTAATTAAATATATTATATTAAAAAATATTCGACTTTTTGTTCCTTCCATACAAAACGCCAATTTCATATGTAAGGACCTAATACAAAATAGAAAATAACTGGACTCGCTTCCGCAATGTAATTGTGGCAGAAAATAGATAGAATACTCTTGAATACGTACGGTCATGAGCACTAAATACATATTATATAAGTACTTATAAATAATAACTTTACTTCAGAGAACATCCATATTTGTGTTGAACTAAGTTAGTAAACCACAAATAGACAAAATACTTAAACGAAATTAAATAGACACGTGGAGTGAGATCTAGTTTCAAGACAAGGACCGTCTAACTAAACAGTCCGCTATTACTTTCAGAATGCTGGTGGAGCTTGCTCGGACACGGTGCAATAAGGAGACCGCTCGCTTTCTTATGATGGCATGACAACCACTAATCCGAGCCTCCATAAACATGCCACTACTACGGCATCTCGGCAGCCCCAACAACATCCTAAAAGCATTATTGTATTGTACACGAAGGACAGTGATTGTCCGCTGAGTGTAGCTGATCCACAGGGTACACGAATAAAACGATTGGCAGTATGCTCTGATCATTATGTACATTGAGCAACTTTTAAAAGTATTTTTCTACACTGTGTTGATAGTAATAATTGATTGCAACCTGTACGCAAAATATGTGTCGAGTGTAGAGTTGCGGACACCAGCCACTATACCGTCAAACGGGGTGATTAGGGATGCAGGGGTGAATCGGGACAAAACTTTAAAGGGGAATTTAACATTAAAATAATATAGTTTGTGGCCAAAAAGGACCCTACTGTGTTTACTGTAATTTAATTAACGATTACCTGCCTTTATTGACCACAAACTATATTATTTCAACGTTAAAATCCATTGTAAAGTTTCGTCTCGATTCACCCCTGCATCCCTATTCACCCCGTTTGTAGGTACTATACAAATTACTATATTTTGGAACCCATACTATTATGAAATAGGTGAACTTATCTCCAAGTTACAATCGTTACTCCACGAAAAAATCACTTTTGTATTGTGCTAAGTGTAACATCATCATCATTTCAGCCGAAAGACGTCCACTGCTGGACATAGGCCTCCCCCAAGCACGTCCACTTCGACCGGTACTGTTCTAAGTGTATACATACAGTATATTAGTGCTCGTGACTGTACTACTACAGATATAAATAACAGGCAGCACGCGTGTTTCATCAATTAATTCCAAATTGATCTGCCACTGGAAGAAAAAGCTTCCCATCTGACGAGAACCACACAGCAGCGAGCTCATTTCCTAATATAATACAGTTAAACCTTAGCACTTACATAATATCTCCCAATTTGAGCCTCGTATGTATGAGCGCGCAGGTCTTGTGGTCTGACGCAGCCATCGCGGCCCGGCGCCGGCGCACCGGCCGCGGCGACGCTGGCGGTGAATCGTCTGCGGCGGCCGCGCCTGCCGCATATCGGCGCACGCCCGGGGAGCTGCCGCGCCGGCGCACGGACGCGTGCCGCCCTCCCACGCCGCCCAGCATCCTGGAAAAAAGACAGAAAGTTAGTTTGGTCTATGTGGCACAGAAACTTAGTCGTCGAGCTCCTGATGTTATCAGTTGAGCAACAATATTCCTGACAAAAGCGTGCACTGATTGGACAGGTCCACTTTAATCTGTGTAGTTCTTTCCTCAGAAGACCATTGCAGACACTAAACTACATGACCCTTACATGGTCTGACCAAGATTGTGTCTGGACTTTAAAACAGACTGTTACCTTTGAGTTTATTTCAGTGTTTCTTCTGAGAGTAGGAACCACCAACCTCATCTAGTTATTAAATTGTTATTGATGTGAATGAAAGTGTTTATATAAACCCACCTAACCTAGAAATAAAGTCATTTATCATTTAATTTGGTTACAAGGGACAATTCATGCAGGGTTTGCCGTTTCGATCATTTGTTTTTCATATCATTTTTCATGTGTGTGGTTTAGTTGTAATTGTCTAGATTAGGACTCAAACAGATCAGAGGGGCCACTCTCGTAATTTTAAGAACGTTCACAGTATCTCAGTCTCAATCTGTCAAAAATACCTCTAAATTCCCTAAATTTTTTACAAGTTTTTGACAAAATTTCAATTTCGCGGGCCACCCTACCCTACCCTACCCTTAAGTAATAAAATCGACTTTTTAAACTGCCAAATGTATTTCAGTAATTTCTTTCAAATAATTCAGTACAGAATTGCGAACACAATATAATTTTCATGCCTATTTGCATTTCCGTTTTGTAAATCGACAAGAAACCTTTTGGTACATTGAAAATTAAATTACCTTCTACCTTTTCCAGTTTTGCCGTTTGTGGAGCTCATTGAAGGAAGCCATCAAATATTGTAATTAAAGCGACCGCAGCCATCTTTGACTCAGGATCGACAAAGCTAATTTTATGAATTCCATGGCAATTAGGGCTCCTTTGAAGCTTTGTGGGTGAAGTCTACCAATTTTTGATGATTACTTTGCACTTGGCTACAAGAAAGGTAAGTCTTGAACGGTATAAAATATGGAGAAAAGAGTAAACTAATGTCATATAGAGGTAAATAGTCTGTTTGTTTGTAAGAGGTTTCCTCTGGAAGTACTGAGTCATCAGTAGTCTTTTGCCTTTACCCCAATTTATTTGGGGTCGGCAAGTACAGACGCCAGCACATTTAGCTACTACAATCTGTCAAATTTCTTTAACAGATTTTGAACTTTATCGCTAAAGCATAAGGTTCAAAGATGATTGGGAAAATTTGACAGTTTCGGGTAGCTTGATGTACTGGCGTCTGTACCTCTCTGATACCTTTTATCCCGATATTCCCTCGGGATCGAGACTTATGCGGGTGAAACCGCAGGGCGCTGCTAGTTCTGTATATGTCTGTACCTACACATTTTATTATTTACACACATTAAATTAACTTAACAATACACCCCCACTACAATTTCCAAAGATATTGCCACAACAGTAAGTATGTACATTGCACTCGTGCGAAGCAGGCGCGAGTCGCTGGTTAATGATAAATTATAACGCGTCGGCAGCGGCAATTTGGTAACTTTTCACGCAAAAGAACCGCAGAATCTCATTCCCATTAATTTACATTTACAATTTTGATTTATGTTTTCGAGTCAGTGGGTACAGAGAGGTAAACATCTGTGTCAAAGAAGATGAGATTGAGATTATGTCACTGATGATGCGGTAGATTGTAAATCTTCTGCAAGACTGGGTTTTATGAATTCAAATGTAAAAAACAATATAGATAATATTTTGTGACTTGACGAGCAAAAGGAGTAAGTAACATTGAGTTAAAATGTACTACGTACTAGAGAAGCTATTTCAAACAAAAGTTACCGCGCGCACTTAATGCCAGCGGGGCATGCGCGGGGCAAGCGGGGGGTGTTATGTTCTCATAGATAACTATCAATGCGCGCAGATGCGACATAATTTTAACAAAAACTTCACTCAAACGTGTCACGTTACAGCAAGCGCTTGGCACAGACTAAGCGAGTTGGAGTGCGTGCGCTCTAACTCGTGTTACAAACAAGCGGGTTGAGGCGTCCCCTCTAGTACGTAGTACATTTTAACTCAATGAAAAAAAATGGTTTTGTTTCGAGTCTTGGAATGTATGAATGTAAACATTAATTTTTGCGTTAGTACACACAGAAGACCAAGTCCAAGAAGGTGGCTGGGGTAGACAGGATGCGGAAGGCGGAGGACAGGGTGCTGTGGTGCAGTCTGGGAGAGGCCTATGTCCAGCAGTGGGAACGTTATTGGCTGATTATATGCTTCTGCTATGTGCATGTTGGTTTGTCCTTCATTCTCGCAGCAACGGAACGTCTTATCGTAATTTTTTAGATAGTTTATGGGCCGAAAAGATACATAGGCTATGCTTATCCCAAAAACAATTCAGAAAGCAGTGAAGATGAACGAAATCGCGGTGAAGTAATACGAAATGAATCAATTAAAATATATAAACTATGTTTCTACTTCCGCTATCAAACGCCTCAATCATTTGAAAGCAACAGGCATCTGAGTAATGAATCCTACAGCAGTAGGTATACCGTACAAATCTCACATAAGACGAGAGAGATCCAAATCAACAGGTAGATCAATTTGGGAGAGTTCTACGGATCGCAGCTTGGTGTCAGAGCCGCGGTCTCTAATTTTATCTTGACGTGGAGTTAGGAAGGTACAGATTTGTGTGGAGGTGGCAACAGTTTCTTGACACACAATGGAGTATTTAATGTTGTTTAAATCACACACATAAACACTATTTCAATCTGATACAGTGTCTATGTGAAGAAACAATTGAATGCTCATAACATTTGACTTTGTTTGAACAAAATATACACTGGCCTGCAAAATTAAGTACTACACTTTTAAAATTTCATTTTTTTCTAAACTATAGAAGTTAGAGATTTAACCGGTCAAGCGGCGCGTGTCGCCTATTGGCGACGAAACAATAGAAAATCAATTGTGTTTCATTAGCGGAGCTTGACAGATTAAAATAAAAAAACGTTTTATAGCAAATTTTATCAGCTTTCCTTGAAACTATATAGTTGTTTTTACAATTTTACTCGCCAAACTTTCGAGTTTGATGGCAAGAAGCGCCTCTTAGATACACGTAATATAATAAAAACTAATCTTAAAAATAAAAACTACCAACTATGCACTATTTCACTCAGGGATCAGTCACACCGGTACGGACAGATTGCGGATGATCCACGTACACCGAACACTGACAGATTCTTAGTACGTATCCGTCTGGAGATGTCTGTGTCCGGAGCCACGTCCGCAAGTATCCGCAACCCGCCCGCGCCGGCCCGACCAAACCCTTAGCACGATTCAACATTTACTTAATAATGATACTATGGTATCATAATTACTAATTCTAATACAAATTTTTCACAATAGCACCTACTACTGCATCACCCAAAGATTGACTGGTAGAAAATGCATAAGGCATTAAGTCCGCCGTTATCACACTAATACTCGTATTATAAAGGCGAAAGTTTGTGCGTGTGTGTAAATTTATATGTTTGTTACTTCTTCACGCTCAAACGGCTGGACCAATTTTGGTAAAATTTTGTATGGAGGTAGCTGACACCCTGGATTAACATAATAGGCTACTTTATATCCTGATATTCCCTTGGGATCGACATCTACGCGGGTGAAACCGCAGGGCGCAGCTAGTTGGACATATTTCATTGAATTTTCGTATGCAGATTGGGAAGAAAATTAATGTCGTATGGTCATCTCCACTCTGTACCTACACTCCATAACTTCTCACATCCCGAACGTCACCGTAATACGAAGTGGTGAGCTGGGTCCCGGCTGTTGTATTAAGGATAACGTTAGGTTTGGCGACTGTCGCCAAATGATAGCACAGTTACGTGCCCGAATAAAATTGGATTTACCGTTTGTTTCAACCTTTGTTTATTGTGAATGCTGCTTTCAATTGCTGGTAGTGACGTAAAGAGGATTCCGCGTTTTAGTTCCGTTGTTGAATTGAAAAGGAGTGAGGGATAGTTGTTTCTAGTGATGCATTTTTCATGGAATAACTGGAGTTACAACAACAAAACTTTACCAGTTTTTTTGTAAACTAGGCTCTGAAAGTATGATCGAAAGAAAAACTAAACCTTTGTTCTGCTTTTTCAATTCTACTATTCTAGGTGTGTGGTCATATTTTAGGGTAACTGTAACTGTTGTGGTACAGACAGTTTGATGGTCTGTACCAAACCTTTAACTCTTAAATTTGACCACACCTTTCTGAGACATGCTGTATGCTGTTTAGGTGTGATTTTTTAGTATAACCGATACATCTAGTTACATATTTAGACATTGTGCTCGTGTAAAATTTGTTACATTTAGAGCTGATTTTACCAAAGTCAGATATCTTTTATCCGTGGAATAAAATTGAAGTCTGACAGTTCTAGTATGGAAAAAATTACAAAAATACAAAATTTATTCTCAGGATAAGATTTATTGTAGGTGTAAAAGTTTGGTGGAATTTATTTATTTATTAAAACTTTATGCACAAGTAAAAAAAAATACTGTACAAAGGCGGACTTAATGCCTGAGGCATTTTCTACCAGTCAACCTTAGGGTGATGCAGAGACAAAACATGGCAGGTGCAACATGCAGAATAACTAGCTTGGAAATAACTATAAAATACAAGAATATATACATAGATACATACATACATACATATAAACCAAATGAACTCTCAGGGGAGAAATGATCGGTAGAGGAGAAAACGAATCCAGCAACTCGCTCGAGGAATTCGCTCTTAAGCTTAGAAATCTGCCCAGTAAAGTTCCTCGTTCGAAAAGTGAAGTACGTTTTTATTCGGGACAAAAATCAGTAAGAACTTGCACCTATCACAGAGGAAAAACTTCACATATATTACACCGTCTCCCTAAGAACATGACGTCGTAAGCCATTTTCCTTATAGATAAAAAGGGTGCGGGGTTCAGGAGAAGACCGTTGGTATCATTTAGAAGACGTTAGCGCACTCACTCTACGAATGCGATGTGTGCGTGGCTGTTATTGTGAGCAGTACATACTTTTTGGTTGCAGAAGTTAACATATGACGAAACTGAGAATCTTATTACAAATTGTCTCTTAATTGAACTAATACTGTATTTAAATTGAGGCATTGTTTTGTTTAATTTATGTTGTGTTTTTATAAATACTTGCATGACACTTAATGCAAGTTGTATGTACCTAGAGGAACTTTGTCTCCTAAAACACAAGCTTTGGCCTAGTTTAGGAGGCAGCAGTTCGCCCTTTTAATGTGTCTCTATTGTACAATGTACATAATCCTGTGTGTGTACTTATGTATGTTTTTCAGTGTGTACAAATAAAAAAAAAAAAATTTATACAGGTAGCGATATAGTTTTGTAGTGTGCGTGTCAGCGGGGTAATTGCGTAACACACTATCAGTAGGAATGGGTTTCATTTTGACGGTTCAACAACATTCATTGCGTGATTTACGATGTTGAGCTGACAAGTTTTTCGATCATATGAAGCAATGGATTAGCAATATGCTTCAAAATGGTTCAGATTGAGATTGATAGTTTGTTACGCAATTAGGGTGCAGGTTATACTTAACTATTTTGGCGTGTGTACATCTTGCTTAGGCAGTCCAGTGATTTTATTTTTCAGGTTAAAATATTGTAGCCATGTTTACGAGGGCTGATTTTTGTCAACGATTTCTCGTCTTTTCTATTGTGAACGAAATATTTTGATCGACGAGTACCTACGACTTGATTTCGTTGTTTATTAAGAATATGAGACCCACGTTAAACACGATACTATAATTAAAACTTTACGTTACAAAAAAGCTGCCAGTAGATGTTAAAGGTATTCTATTTTTATTTATTTTAATGGCCATCCAACAATTGCTTATACCGTTACAATTTAAAATACCTAAGTTAGTGTAACAATTTCATAAAGGTTAGCATCGCATGCCCCATAAACGTATTTATTAGAAAAATAATTGTTCTCAACATTGTTTCCAATGAATAAGTTGCCTAAGTGAGATTGGCCGTAGATTCAGCAATTCATAAGAAATGTCTCTTACAGGTTACAAGAAAGAAAGCCACAAATATGGGAACTGTAGAGTTTAGCGCCTGCTTGGTTTAGCACTAACTTCCGAGTTGGTTGATATTCGGTTGATTTGGTACTATATTAGACTGGTTTAATGATGGTTTAAAAGCTATATTGAATACTAGCGATAGTCATCAAATGGTAAATCTAGTCTAAATTAGCACTAAGATGGTTTGATCTAGTTTGGTTTGAGTTACGCGATTGGTAGTCGAACACGCACTAACTGGTATTAGATGCGATAAATGCATTTATGGAAATGCACGCCAGCAAAAGTGCTGAGCTGTTCGGTTGCAAATATTGTGCCGAACAGGAACTCTTTATAGTCTCGTTATAGTCTTTATAGTTCAGCCTTCCTTTTACCATCATCTGCCAAGCCTTTTATTATGTTAACGTCGGCTTCCTGTGTGTAACGAAATGCGTTTAGCAGTGTCGAGCTTTTTGTGAAAGAACTATAATTGTCCGAGAAAAGTACAGTCCACCTCGTAATTGCTTAATCACCCTAAGATCGCATGTCATAAATCGACCAGTTATTCTTATCTATGTGGCAGTAAGTTATTTACTAATATTTAGTAAATAAATTACTGTGTTTAAGGATTTTTTGATAGTACTAGCTTTTGGCCGCGGCTTTACCCGCGTGGATGTTTTTATATACCTAGCTCTATTGGTTAACGCGGCGCGTGACAGTAAAGCTCCAAGTCAGCATGATCTTCAACAATCATCGTCATATTTTAGCCATGAATTATATACTTAATCCTTTTTCATGAATCACTCCGTCTATCGTTGAAAACTGTATGAAAATTCGTTCACTAGTTTTTGAATTTATCGCGTGTATATGTGGTTATAGTGATTTACGTATACCTTGAGTGAGATACCTGAGGTTCATTTCTAATTCAGGTAGAATCCATGATTATATACCTCTACGCTATGATTCTAATATTTATTTTTTATTTCAATAAACAATTTCAATGAAGTTAGATACTTTTAACCTTAGCGAAGTTTAAATTTAGTGGGGACTTTTGTCAAAAGTGATAAAGTAATTCTGAGGTCGACTATACAACAACAGCCCTTAAATAAAAGCCTTGTCGCAATTTGATTTTAGATAAAAGAACACGTTTTATCAAAGTATATTTTCATTAGGTCTGTTATCTTTGTTTTTGGCGTCAATAAATCTTAAGGTTCCTATCGCCGAGTGTACCGGCTAATAGTAGCCCCTAGGCGATGTACTTACCCTTGATTTATATTAAACGAGCGAGATAAGCAATTGTTATTCTTACTGTTTTTCTTTCATGGAAACAGAAAATGGACTAATTAACAACGCTTTGTGTTTACTGTTAGAAGTAGCTTTATTTTGTTTCGGCGAGAAGACTTATTAAAAAATACTTATTATTCTTAAACAAACGACTAGGTACAGTCACGAGCATAAATACACTTACTATGGACAGCGTGGCAATAATATCTGATTTCATTATTCATCCATTAATATATGACGTCGGAGAGCAGTAGTGGCCAAGTAGTAACGGCCGCGACTTACGAGTTGTAGGTCGTAGGTTCGAATCCAGACAGGCGCTTTACTTTGTGTAAATAATTTAATCACCACTGCTCTCAAAACGGTGAAGGAAAACATCGTGAGGAAACCGGCATGTCCTAGAACCAAAATTCGAAGACATGTGACATCTGCCAACACGCACTGGGCCCGCGTGGTGGATTACGGCCCACTCCCTCTCACTGAGAAGAGGCCTGTGTCCCAGCAGTGGGAACATTATAGGCTGATTATGTAATATATGACGTCAAATACATAATATGTGATCATTTGTGGAAGGTATATACAACTGGTAGTACGAATACATTTATGTGACGTCGAAGGAACACCCATCTACGAGTATCTGGCGAGACAAATGTGTCAATACAATATTAACGGACATGTCTTGCATCATAAATATCTGCCTACTCTGTTAATTAATTGAGAAATGTGATCGAAAATGTTTGACACCATTTTGGCAACATATATTAATGGATGAATATGAATTTAGATATTATTGCCGAGTTGTCCATAATATAATAATATATTTATACTTGTGAGTGAACTTCCTTGCCTCCTCTATAAATCAGTTTGTTTTGTCGGAAAAACGTGAAACTAAGTACTCGTGTGCTAAGTCAGTCCGCGAAATTGTAATTTACTTACATTTTTTGCAATTTGCGGGTCAGTTTCAGGTTCTATGTTGATTAAAATAAAATATGATACGCGACCATCCATACTAATATTATAAGTGCGAATGTGTGTCTGTCTGTTACCTCTTCACGCTTAAATCGCTGAACCAATTTAGATGAAATTTGGTGTAGAGATAGTTTGAGTCCCGGGAAAGGGAAGGGAAGGGTTCTCACGGATTTATTGGCCTCAAATGAAATAGTCATTCAATTGGGTAATATGAACTTGGAGAGATGTATACTCTTGGATGATTATAATTCTAGAAATAAATATTTCCGCGGGGCCTGGGTGTCAAGTATCTACTTGACACCCAGGCCCCCGCTATTAGCGCTAAATCAAGCTGTACCTAGGTTCGATTGTATCATCATGAGTCATTATCAGACAGATTCAGTTTGTCATAGCCTCCGTCAGGTGTTTCAAATTACCCTGTCTGGCACACCATAACATTATAATTATGGGCGAAAAATTAATTAATACCCAAAAATTATGGTTCATTCCGAAAATCAATCTCCTGCACATTTGGTGCGGAATCTCTATAAAACCGGTCATAAAGCCGCTAATTTCAATAAAGGAGACAGGAAGGAAAATATTTACGACGTAAAATTCACTCCGACTTTATTATCAACGACGTCATTATGTTCCACTATTAATTCTGTTTCGGTTCATGTTATGACGTTTTTGTATTGAAGAAAATATAACCTTTTTGAATTCTTTTGCGCTGGTTTTGAGTGAATCTTCTAGTTTTTAACAAGTATTCTCGTATAAACTACTTATAGAACAACAGTAAACAGAAATTCCATATATACCATTAAAGGAATGCCTCGTTGGTCTGGTGGTCGCAATCGCAAGCGCCACTGCTGAGCATGAGCATGGCGATAAAAAAGCACTTCCTCTCTCCTTAAACATCATCATTATATTTTCTTTGCTCCTGTTTCATGTTTACTATTATATATATATATATATATGTATCTATGTATATATTTATTTAGATTAGTGTAATATACTTATTGTATTGTGTAAATGGTACATCACAGATTACCTACAGTATTTGTCTGTCCTTCCCCTTTTTAATCCATCCAAAGGTTGTCTTTAAAAGATCGCTCTTAGCGATAATACCGCCCATTGTGTCACCCATTGTAAAGTTTCTATATTTATGTCTGTAATTTATATGGTGTACATAATAAAGAGTATTTTATTCTATTCTATTCGTGAGGTCTTGGCTTCAAGTCCCGGGTCGGGCAAAGTGTTATTGAACTTTTCCTACTGGAATTTCTCAGTTGCAGCCCGAAATCTGAATTTGTGTCCGGCTGATGGCAATAGGGTCGCCCCCTATTACATGGGACTTAAACATAACTGGCGGAATGTGGGAGTACTACTTATAGGTACGTAAACATCTACCTAACCCTTCGGAGATAACAGAGGGGCAATTCTCGTAATTTTAAGAATGTTTACAGTCTGATCTCAGTTTCAATCTGTCATGGGACCCGCTGAGGAACAGCGGGTCGAGGCCTGTCGGGGGAGCGGTGAATGCTAATGCGAATCCCGCACCCCCGGCCATAGGTAGAGGTGGAACACCGCGGTGGTTTTAGCCGGTAAGAGTCCGGCATGCCCCTCTGTCACCCCCACGATGGAGGAAGTCCATGAGGATTTCCACAGCGGAAAAAAAAGGCTCAATATTCTGTCAAAAATACCTCTAATTTCCCTACATTTTTACAAATTTTTGACATTTGTTTGTCGCTGAGATGGGACTGCGATTAGATTTTGAACGTTTTAAATTACGAGAATTGGCCTTCAGATGTGATGTTATGTCGTAAAAGTTCGAAAAGCCTACCAAAAAAAAAAAAAAACATAATTAAATATCATCCAACACAAAACCACGAAAAAGTAAATGTAAATAAAATATTCATGAGAAGTTTTTCTATAATTGCTCGTGAAGTTGAGCAAAATTTTGAATAATAATAAATAAGGGCTACTTCTTAGCACTGACGTTCCGCGAAGTTGGCAGAATTGCTCCAAAGTTTTCTTCGGCGGTTCGGAATATGAAATGATTATTTTTCAAATTTCATTTTAGAGGATTCTGTTTTGTTGACGTTTTTTTTACTGAATGTTGGCAATTACACGGTTGACGGTTCAACTAATTTGATTGAAAGACGCAGAAAAAGTAGGTATGTCCATTAAATTATTCACTTTTAATATGTTTACACTAGCTGTGAGCAGTGGTGGCCAAGTGGTAACAGCCACGACTTACGAGTTGTAGGTCGTAGGTTCGAACCCAGACAGGCGCTTTACTTTGTGTAAATTATTTCATCACCACTGCTCTCAAAACAGTGAAGAAAAACACCGTGAGGAAACCGGCATGTCCTAGAACCTAAAAAAAAAACGAAGACTTGTGACATCTGCCAACCCGCACTGGGCCCGCGTGGTGGATTACGGCCCACTCCCTCTCACCGAGAGGAGGCCTG
Organism: Amphipoea lucens; assembly: GCA_947508005.1. Taxonomy (NCBI): domain Eukaryota; kingdom Metazoa; phylum Arthropoda; class Insecta; order Lepidoptera; family Noctuidae; genus Amphipoea; species Amphipoea lucens. The sequence goes on along the minus strand of OX382359.1, from coordinate 17,750,829 downwards.
TTTCCCAGCAGTGGGAACATTATAGGCTGATTATGTTATGTTATGTACAGTCAACAAAAGAGATAAGTATGCAGGATCGTCGAATATAGTTGAAGTTTAGTCAGAAACCGATAGATATTTTCAAATAAAATTTAATTTTATTAATAGAAAACAAACAGCCCATTTATCAAACTTTTCAGTCGACAACATCCATCGGTTTCTTACTAAACTTCAACTACATCCGTCGGTTCTGCATATTTATCTCTTTTGTTGACTGTACACTAGCTGTTGCCCAAGACTTCGTCAGTGTGTATTTTGTATTTCATCATTGTTTAGTCATATCGTAATCAACCTATAATGTTTCCACTGCTGGGTCACTGCATGCTTCCCCTTTCTGTGAGAGGTAGTGGGCCATAATCCACCACGCAGGCCCATTGCGGGTTGGTGGATATCTCCGAATTTTTGGTTTTAGGATATGCCAGTTTCCTCACGATGATTTCCTTCGCCGTTTTCAGAGCAGTGGTGATGAAATAATTTACACAAAGTAGAGTGCTTGCTTGGGTTTGAACCCACGACCTACAACATGTAAGTCGTGGCCATTACCACTGGGCCACCCCTGCTCAGCATTGTTAAGTAACCAGTATAAAGAGTAACCTATGTCCTTCTCCAAATCTCAAGCTAGTTCAGGCTACCTACCTGTCAAATTTTATGACGATCGGTTCAGTGGCTTAGGCGTAAAAAAGTAGGTAACATATCAACATACAGACAGTTACTTCCACATTTTGTACCTACCTGTATGGAAGTATGAATGAATCAATTTGATTGCTTTTTACAATTTGTTAAGCATAAGTGAACTGTTTAATGTTGCCATTACAAAAAATATGATTTTGCCTAAATAAATGAAGTTGGTTTACGGGTTCAAGGATTTTTAATATCGTTTGATATCCAAGATTTTAAGATGAATTTAATTTTCTTGTTAACAAAGAAAATGATTAACCTTTAAAATAGCAATGTTTTAGTAGGGTCTATCCTTGTTATGAAAATTACTTTGCGCATAATTTTGTTAACGGTTAAAGGTCGACTAAATTACTTTCAACAGCGACCGATTAGTCACTGTTTTAATTAGATTCATGAAAATTTTACATTCATTTTTATTATAGGAATCAGAGAAAAAAAAAACATCGTTCAGCATCTGTCTAGCAGCCATGAGGCGCACGTAATTACATAATCTGCATTCACGATTTATTTGCCAAAAATGTAAACAAATATAAGTAAATGGAAAAATAACTTTAAATCCTACACAATAAAGTTAAATTTACAACTTCAAACATTTTTATAACTTTTCAATAGTGTTAGTCACTCTAAAATCAACTTAATTACCTATGAAATAAAGTTGATATTTGTTTAACTTGAAATAATATTAATTTGACACATAAGTTTAAATAGACATTACATACCTATAAACATGAACTCACGTACGCCTTCTTACCCCATGGGTAGTTTCTGCCTATTCCCATAATTATGTAGGCAGAAAGTACATAACGCCACCTGCTGTGACCTGCTACGATCCTTTTGCTTCGTTTACGTTCATGCATCGGGTCATACGCATGCCGAATTCTCAATTTTTTATTTAATGTTTGTTTTTAATTTATTTAAATGTGTCCTTGCATACGGTACTGTGTTGCCAGATACACATTTTTCTTTCACGATTTTTATTCGCTTTATCTGTTGGTATAGAATTCTAACGTTTTTTTCGCTTTACTTCTGCAGATAATACCACAAAAATACCACAAAATTCTTGACCTAATAATCAAACATCATCAACTGTATTTTTCACCTCCTCCTATTAAAGAAAGAAAGAATCATTAGGGTTCCGTAGCCAAATGGCAAAAACGGAACCCTTATGGATTCGTCATGTCTGTCTGTCTGTCTGTCTGTCTGTCTGTCCGTCCGTCCGTATGTCACAGCCACTTTTTTCCGAAACTATAAGAACTATACTGTTGAAACTTGGTAAGTAGATGTATTCTGTGAACCGCAGTAAGATTTTCACACAAAAATAGAAAAATAACAATAAATTTTGGGGTTCCCCATACTTACAACTGAAACTCCTTTTTTCATCAAACCTGTACGTGTGGGGTATCTATGGATAGGTCTTCAAAAATGATATTGAGGTTTCCAATATCATTTTTTTCTGAACTGAATAGTTTGCGCGAGAGACACTTCCAAAGTGGTAAAATGTGTGTCCCCCCCTCTAACTTTTAAAATAAGAGAATGATAAAATTAAAAAAATATATATAATGTACATTACCATGTAAACTTCCACCGAAAATTAGTTTGAACGAGATCTAGTAAGTAGTTTTTTTTTCAATTCTTTTCAATTTACCTTTCACAAAGTTACAACGAACTACAAGAACTTTTATATTATGTTACTTGCTGCTACGGAACCCTGCATGGGCGAGTCCGACTCGCACTTGGCCGGTTTTTTTTATTCTGTCAGCGAACTGTATCTCATGAACCGTAAGTAATACGTAGACAGTTAAAATATTCACACAGTGTGTATTTCTATTGCCGCTTTATCACTGAAAATAAAATAAAGTTAATAATTAAAGGGGATCTCCGTACAAGATACCTGTTTTTTTCGGCGTTTTTTGCCTTGTGGTACGGAACCCTAATATGAAAGTTCGACTTGCACTTGGCCACTTTTTTATAGGACTCAGACGCATAAGCGGCATTCTTTCGCTTTAGCCGTATGACATTTTTAGGAGTATTCTCTAATTAATCTACCTGCCTTTTGGGCACTTTTCCTGTTCACAACGATGCCCTATGATTCTTTCCGCTCACTTTTTTATGTACTTGCTGGTACATATTATTATTTTAAGACTTAACTTTTGAATTATGTAAGTATTAATCAGCACAAATAAATCTGGAAGAAAATGGAGGAGGCCTTTGCGCAGCAGTGGGACAGTACAGGCTAACGGAAAAAAAAAGTATTAATCTAATATTCAAAAACTGCACCCTAATTGCATAACACACTATCAATCGGAATCAGAATCATTTCGAAGCCAATTGCTAATCCATTGCTTCATAAGTTCGAAAAATGTTTCTGCTCAACACGTAAATAACGCAATGAATGTTGTTGAACTGTCAAAATTAAACCGATTCCGATTGATAAAGTGTTACGCAATTGCCCCGCGGATCAGCGTTTCCTCTACAAAAGCAAAGCAATGGTTTTTTCTTTTCTTTTTACAAAAGCAACAACTTTCTTTCCACTCGTCGTCTATAAATCGAAGCCTCAGAATTATTAACAAGACACAATGTATGGGTACGTTAGCACATTAATATTCTAAAAAGATACGGAGAAGTTTTCTTTATCTTTTGGAAAGAGGGATGTTTGGTATTGTTTGTAATATATTTCAATTTTCGTTTGTAATGGAAGGCGTTTACGTTGTTGATGTTCTCTTTAATTATTGGAGAAGAAAGGGAAGACTTAATGAACTAATTATCATAAAGTGTCAACAGATATTTTATGGAAATATGGAAAGCAATCAAACGACACAATCGCAATCTTGCGAAATGGGGGATAATGAGAAATTCGAAAATTTTCGCAGCCGCCATCTTTGATTTTCATTTTGGCTTCAGCACCATGAAAACACGCTTGGAGAGAGAAAGTCGCATGGAGGGGGCATAACGCTTTTTCGTTACGGTACGATTTCCTTTTTTTTTTTTTTTTTATTGATAATTTCTTCTTGTTTACTCTTACCGCAACCCGCGTTGAAGAACTTCGTTCCAAAAAATATTTATCATTTGATAAGAATACATAGTTTAGTATAGTTTTACCAAGGGGTATCGTATTACCCAGTAACTGGGTTGTGGAGGTCAGATAGGCAGTCGCTCCATGTAAAATACTGGTATTTAGCTGCATCCGGTTAGACTGGAAGCCGACCCCAACCTAGTTGGGAAAAGGCTGGGTAGATGATGACATAGTTTCAACTATGGCTTAAGAGCCTATACTACCTCAAATGGCTTAGCGTGATCCTCCGTTATGTCGAAAACACTGCACCATTAATTTTGAAATAAATATATGGTAAAGTTGAGGATTAATGCTAAGTCTTATGTTAGACGAAAACACGATTCCATAAAATTTTCTCGATAGAAAAAAATTCCAAAGTTACCTCTAACCCGAACAATAAACCGCTGGTATTCAAAAAATACATCAAATTAGATCATGAAACTTTGCATACTAACTGAACTTACTTTAAAGCAGGTCTTATGTTATTTACTTTTTTATAATTACCATTATTTTCACTGTAAAAAGCAAATACCTAAACTATTGGCGCTGCCTGCCGCTCAGCACCGCGCTCTGTCTCACTCTCACTCAGTTAGCGAGCAGTATCGTATGAGCTAGATAGAGAGTGAATTTTAGCTGAGGTAGTATAGGCTCTTAATGTAACAGAAAAGTCCAAAGCAATCTCTGATCACCGATGACGAGGAAGTGACGATTTTCTCGCCCAAGAAACGTACAAATTAATGATTGTAGGTAAGTAAAAGAGATACAAAGGCAAATTGACAGTTGATCGCTGACAGTTCACACCACTTGCGAGTAAATCTGAAACGTCAAATCGTTTATTGTAATCCATAATATACAATTGTAGGTGGTAAATCCATACTAATATTATAAATTCGAAAGTAACTCTGTCTGTCTGTCTGTATGCTACCTCTTCACGCCTAAACCACTGAACCGATTTAGATGAAATTTGATATAGATATAGTTTGAGTCCCGGGGAAGGACAAAGGATAGTTTTTATCCCGATATTCCCACGGGATCGACACTTATGCGGGTGAAACCGCGGGGCGGAGCTAGTAAAAAATAATAGAAACAATAATTATGGACCCTGTCGGGCACAGCCTATTTTTAAATAGGTAAGTAAGAGAGAGGAAGAGCGGTTTATTAATTTTCCTTGTTGAGTACTTGTTTGCCGCAGCGACAAGAGCTACCAAGGAGAGTACTCGCTAAGCGATGCTCACTTGGTGGGCAGACCACTCGCTTAGAGACTCACTCGCTGCTCGCTAACTCGTTCTTAGTTGCTAACTCTACTCGCAGGGCATTTTAAAATCTATGTTTTTTAGGCAACTGTCTCCCAATTCCGAAACATTCTTCAACTTTTAAGTTACTGTGTACTCAAAACGGTGTTCTCTAATTTTTCCAACAAAACATCTGTTTCAATTTCTACCAAAAAAGTGGAAGTATCAGCCGCTCCCGGAGGATCAAAGTCCTTCAGACGGAAACTTATTTAATTTGTAGCCTGTATCAACAAGCTGATTACAGTTCGTGTTGCTTGCGTATTTTTAGTTAGGGACAGACGGACTTAAGTTTAGAGGTGAGAACTTAATTTTGGGCGTAGTTTGCGCGAAGAGGGTTTAGAACTAGGTAAGTTACACTAAATGTGGTGCTTTTTAGATGGTTCATGCCCATATTTAGGCTACTACTAGGCGACACCTAAATGAATGCCTAAATAAAAGTGCACTGTCGTATTTTCAAAGCTCGGCTCAGAGACGAAAATTGAAAATCCAACATATAATAAGTACATAATATAATCGGCCTATAATGTTCCCACTGCTGGGACACAGGCCTCCTCTCCGTGAGAGAGAATTTAAAGCCCTAATTAAAGCGCACTGAAAATCCAACAGTGCGGTTTAATTAGGCTTTGAATTAAGGTGGCAACACCACAATGTAATGGCTAATAGAGTTCGTGAAAACAGGCATTAGGGACTAAAAATGGTTCTCTTCTTTGAGCTCGATTTTTTTGGTAAATCTTCAGTTTTATCGCGAACTTACAGTGAATTCACACGTGATTGTACAGACGCAAGCACATCAAGCTACTACGATCTGTCAAATTTCTTTAATAGATTTACAAATTTATCGCTAAAGTATAACCCCCTTATTCATAAAAGTTATCAAACCTATTTTAGTTAAAATTGGGTTTGTCTCTTTCTTACACACAGAAATGTCAACGTGACAGATAAAGACAAACGTTCTATAAACCTATTTTAGCTAAAATAGAGATAAAATAGGATTATGAATAAGGGGGTTAGGTTCAAATTTTACATACAAGAACATTTTTTTTTTTTTTTTTTTTATGCTGAATGGGCCCGCTCTTGACCTCGATCACGCCTGATGGAAAGCGTTGGATGAGGTCTATGATCGAACGAGCGTGCCCAGAAGATGCCTAAGGCACTGGAACTCCCACGCATCGACGAAACACAGCAGGCTGCTTGACACCGAACTCCGGTGGGAGGGTGGTCGCAAACCAGGCGGGCGTTAGCCCTACCACCGCAAGGGAAGAATTGGCCAGTCAAATAAGATGTTGGGTGTGACTGCCCAGGATGCGCCGAGCGCTCGGTTCAGTTGAGTAACTGGTGGAACAAACTGCGCTACACGGGGAGGCTATAATATATATATACGGGGAGGTATTTTAAGCAAAGACATTAAAATTATATGTACAATTTTAAGTAGTTTGTTTTCGCCTATTTAGCTTGGAGATTTAGATAAAAACAAACATTATTTCAAATAAATGTTCTTGTATATCGATTTTATTGAATTTAGAGCGGCCATTGTTGTTTACATGTTTGGCAAAATTAGCGCGACTGGACCTTAAGTACGTAGTACTATTAAGTATTCTGTGCCTTAAGCATACTCTTTTAAATTTTTGTCACTACATTAAAGGGCGCAAATAAAGGTGGAAGTCTATCTTATCAAACGCACCAGAACATTTGTATTTAGACAACATTAGTAAAAATTCCATGACCCAATTTCCAAATATCGTGTTACCAAATTATGGGTCATCGGGCAATATCGCCGAATGCTATAATCAAAGAAAAGCAAGTCGTGAGGAAATGATAATGATTGATTTACATAATCTGACAGAGCGCATAGACAATCTAGAGATCCAAAGATCTTACAGGTATTATGACTAGAATATACAAAGAAAAAGTGTCTCGAATTCGGGCATAAACAAATAAGTGGCGGGTCAGTTGATCTCAAAGTTTTGGAGCAACCCAAATGGCAATATTTGGTTACCTGAGTTACCTATGCACATTATTATTCACCGCAGCTATCGTTATATTTTCATATGGTTTTACGGCTACTAAATTACAACAATCAATCAATCTATCTAACCTTTTCCCAACTATGTTGGAATCAGCTTCCAGTCTAACCGGGTGCAGCTGAAGTATTTTTTTTACATGGAGCGACTGCCTGACCTCCACAACCCAGTTCCTGGGTAACACGATATCCTGGTAAGACTGGTTGTTAGACTTTTGGGTTTCTGACTACCCGTAACGACTGTCAAAGATCTACGAACGACAGCCGGGACCAGTGGTATAACGTGCTTTCCGAAGCAGGGAGGGGCCTCGATATGTAATGAATGGTCACCCATCTACAAACTGATCGCGGAAGCGTAGCTTTGCCTCCCATTGACCCATGCGACTTTTATTATTTAGTAATTGGAGTTTGGCTGTTAAATTATAATATTGTTTTAAAAATAGGAAGAAAGGAAGAAAGAAAATACGTTTCTTTGCGACAAACATGACGCATAAAAAAACACAAACAAAAAAAAATAAAATAACAATTCGGGAAATATGCGTCACATCTACGCAAAACAGCAATCGTTAAGCATAATGCTAATACCCTATACGGAACAGAGCCCCGGCGCTGGTTTTCAGCGACAGCAGCAGGATAAGTTTTAGGTACCTACTCACTCATCCTGTTCATTAGAAACTGTTACTCTGTCAAAAGGCACCGTAATCCAAATCCAAACTAATTAATATTATAAATGCGAAAGTAACTCTGTCTGTCTGTCTGTCTTTTCTTCACGCCTAAACTACTGAACCGATTTGTGTGAAATTTCCCGGGAAAGGACATAGGATACTTTTTATCCCGATATTCTCACGGGATCGACATTTACGCGGGTGAAACCGCGGGGCGCAGCTAGTGAAAAATACATAAGAACGCGAAATCCTATACTTTTTAATAACATGAATAAAGAAAAATAGAACGTCAGCCTCCTACTTAATAAAGGTAGAAACTTTACAAAAGTACTGTTGCGCGCCACAATTGATGGCGATATTAGCTACCACTAGCGCCATCTAGTATCGAGTAGCAGAACTAATAGTCGCGACCGTTCTAGAAACTTCGATGATAGAACTTTCCAGAACTATCGATGTCTGGTCGGACGGGACCGATATGTACTCGAACATTCTAGATGTTTCTACGATAGAAGGTTCTGGATTTATCCGAGGCCTATATAAGACCGGTGTCGCCGCGTCCGGGAATCAGTGTTGGATAAGCGATACAAGCGAAACATCGAAGCGATCTTCAAGTGCGACTCTCAAGTGATTAGTAGTGCGATTGTGATTTATAATTAGTGTGTTAAAGTTGTAATTGCTGTTTCTAATTAAAGTGTCTATTTTTGGTTATTAAATCGGCAGTTTTTATTGTCACGAACCCCAAGCTCGTAACAATTGGTGTCAGAAGTGGGATTAAAATCATGCCGATTCTACCGAAGGACGACACGGAGGGTATCCGTACCCGGAGTCAACGCCAGCAAGAGACGGACCAGAGGCGATTCGGTGGAGCAACGCCACAGACGTCGGAGGGCCAACTACCGATCTCGGAAGCCGGACCGTCCACAGCTGCTCCAGCATCATCAGCACCAGATTTTGCTGCTCTAATGATGATGCTGCAGGAGCAGGCTCGCCGTCAGGAGGAACAGGCTCGTCGGCTGGAAGAACAGCTCCAGCGGGACAGAGAGGAACAGGCCCGCCGACAGGAGGAACAGGCTCGTCGGCTGGAAGAACAGCTCCAGCAAGATAAGGAGGAACAGGCCCGCCGTCAGCAGGAGCAGTCCCGCCGACAGGAGGAGCAGATGCTCCTTCTGAAGGAACTTCACGCTACCTTCGGGAAAGACATAAAGGAGGTGAAGGATAAGGTTGCTCAACACGACAACCGCCTGTTGGAAGCTGAAACCCGAATCGACCAAGTGAATAATCGGGTTGTCACCGTGATGGCTGACGTGAAGAAAACCGTAATGGCTGACGTGAAGAAAACGCTGGATTACCTCAAACTTGAGGATGGAATCGCAGCCCCCGTAGCTACAACACCTTCGCTACGGGGATTCAAAGTGCCACCGTTCGACGGAACTTCTTCCTGGTCGGCCTACAAAATTCAGTTTGAGGCTGTCATGAAGGCGAACGGGTGGAATCAAAATCAGGCCATGACTGCCCTCACCCTAGGCCTGCGCGACCAGGCCTTAACTGTGCTGGAAGCTCTTGGAAAAGAAGTGACTTACGAGCAGCTCCTTGAGGCATTGGAGGCTCGGTATGGTGACGCTCACCTGGAACACGTGTATCGTGCGCAGCTCAAGGATCGTGTGCAACGCAGTAACGAAACCCTGCAGCAGTGGGCCCTTGAAGTGGAGAAGCTGGTTCGTAAAGCTTACCAGTCCTTGCCTGCGCTTATTGATGGGAACCTGGTGCAGGTATTTATCGACGGCATCCGCGACCTTGAAGTTAGAGCTGCTGTGAGGCTCGGTCACCACGGGACGCTTAAAGACGCCTTGGCCCATGCACTGGAGGTGGAAACTGTGTGGCAGGATCATCGTTCCCATCGCGTCAGGGAGGTTGCAGCGGCTACAGTTCGCGACCGCAATAAAAGATACAGCCCTAGGTGCTACGGCTGTGGGGAAAGGGGCCACCTTCGATCCAGTTGCCCTAAGCGAACTGCAGAAAGAGAAGACCGAGCTCCAGAGGGTAGTGCGGCTAACAGCACCTCCCAGCAACAGCAGCAGGGAAACGAGTAATAGCCAGGACTGCGGGGCGGGTGCTGGCTGATGCTCAAAGAGCCCCAAGGATTTCGATCACACAAACCCATGACGGGAACAGCTTAATCATCAAGGGCGAGGTCAACGGAACGCCGTGTAAACTGACCATAGATACTGGAGCCTCTCGTACGGTCGTCAGTTCCCAACTTACAAGTCGGTTCCTTGGGGACTCCGCATACAACCGAGAACGCATTAATTTGGTAACAGCCACCGGTCAGCGTATACCCGTCCATGGAGAGAAGAAGATGGAGTTGAAGCTAGGCAACAGAATCTACCTGCATAATGTCATCGTGGCTGATATAATGGACGATTGCATCTTGGGCCTTGACTTTATGAGGAAGAATTATTGCGAGATTGACGTCAAGCGTGTTTTGAAATGTGGACAAGAGGAACTTTTTATGGAAGGGGCATTACCAGGGAATGTGTACAGCCTTAAAAAGATTGTTCTTCCGCCGAGATCAGAAACGATTGTGCCGGTTAGTCTTCCTCGGAATCCTGGGCAAACTAATCGTTGTGTACTCGTGGAAAAGGTAGACAATGACCTTCCATGGAAAGTGGCACGAACTTTGGTCAGAGCCACCGACATCTCAGGGGTACGTGTGCTGAACCTTTGTGATCAGGAACAGATTATAGAAAAAGGCACACTAGTTGGTACTTGCGAGGAAGTGGATTGGTTGCGTCGATGCCAATATCTATCGACTGGGACCCTCAGCAAGGATGCACAAACGAAAGTGTCCACACTTTTAGAAGACTGCCGTAGCGCTCTGTCCCAAAATGAAATAGTGAAGGCTAAGAAGATGTTACTCAAGTACGCCGATGTTTTCTCGGCAAACGATGCTGACATCGGGAAGACTGGCTTAGTTCAACATAAAATAAACACAGGAGAAGAATCGCCTATCCGTCAGCGGCCAAGGAGATTGCCGGTAGCACGTGAAAAGGAAGTGAAAACCATGATTGAAGGAATGGTGAAGGGTGGTGTTATTGAACCTTCATCCAGTCCATGGTGTTCACCTGTAGTGCTGGTAAGAAAGAAGGACGGCAGCATGCGGTTTTGTGTTGACTATCGTCGTCTGAACGACGTTACGAAGAAGGACAGCTATCCTTTGCCAAGAATTGATGACACGCTGGACATGCTTACTGGAGTAAAGTGGTTTAGCACGCTGGACCTGAAAAGTGGCTACTGGCAAGTTGAAATCGATCCCAAGGACAAGGAGAAAACTGCGTTCTCGACAGGAAAGGGTCTTTGGCAATTTAAAGTTATGCCGTTTGGATTGTGCAATGCTCCGGCAACGTTTGAAAGGTTGATGGAACTTGTACTTACCGGGCTAATTGGCGATGCCTGTCTGGTCTACTTGGATGACATCATCATCGTAGGCCGCACGTTTGAAGAACATCTTCAAAACCTGGAACGCGTGCTCATGAAGATCCAGAGTGCCAACCTCAAGTTAAGTCCGAAGAAGTGTTCACTATTCAAACGACAAGTTAGCTTTTTGGGGTATGTAGTGTCGGAAGAAGGTATCCGCACGGATCCAGAGAAAATCGCCGCTGTCAAGGATTGGCCAGTTCCAAAAGACAAGACGCAGGTCAGAGCATTTTTGGGTTTGTGCTCTTATTATCGGCGATTTGTTAAGAACTTTGCGGATATAGCCAAACCCCTGCACAAGCTAACCGAGGAGAAGCGACATTTCTGCTGGGATGAAAGTTGCAATATCGCATTCCAGGAGTTAAAGGACCGACTGTGCAAAACACCTATTTTGGGGTACCCTGATGCAGGCAAGGAATTTATAGTTGACACAGACGCAAGTGACATAGGACTTGGCGGTGTGTTGTCTCAACGAAAGGGTGATCAAGAGGTGGTGATAGCGTACTTCAGCAAGTCGTTGTCGAAGCCGGAAAGGAACTATTGTGTTACGAGACGGGAATTGCTTGCTGTGGTAAAGTCATTGCAGCATTTTAGCAAATATCTTCTGGGGCGGAAATTCCACTTACGAACTGACCATGCTGCACTGAAATGGCTATTGCAGTTCAAAAATCCAGAAGGTCAAGTTGCGAGATGGATTGAATTACTGCAGGAATACGACTTCGAGGTCGAACATCGCAGCGGAAAATCTCATGGCAACGCAGATGCATTGTCAAGAAGACCTTGTCCTGAAGACTGCAAGCATTGTACTAGGCAAGAAAGTAAAGAAGTCGTACCTGTGAGGATGCTCAAGGCAGACCTCAGCAACGAGTGGAAGGAAACCCTACAACGTGCACAGCAGGAAGATTCAGACCTCAAGCCGATTCTCGAGTGGATGAAGGCCGGTGCACCTAAGCCCACGTGGAGCGACGTCTCAGCGATGAGTTCGATCACAAAAAGCTATTGGGCCCAATGGGACAGCTTGGTGATTCAGGATGGAGTCCTGTGCCGTAAATGGGAAAATGCTCGGGGAGACAGCTGTCATTTGCAAATGGTTGTACCTAAAGCTCAAGTACCGGATGTTCTACAGCTGTACCATAATGGTTGTTCAGGAGGCCACCTGGGAGTTAAACGGACCCTACTGAAGATACGAGAACGGTTTTACTGGGTCCACTGTCGGGACGATGTCGAGGACTGGTGCCGCAAATGTACGAGTTGTGCAGCTGTAAAGGGACCTCAGACTCGTAGTAGAGGTGCATTGAAATTGTACAATGTTGGTGCACCATGGGAGAGGATAGCCCTTGATGTTGCGGGACCATTCCCGGAGAGTGAAGCTGGTAACAAGTATTTCATGGTTGTGATGGATTATTTCACTAAGTGGCCGGAAGTCTTCGCCATTCCAAACCAAGAAGCTTCAACAGTTGCAGATAAACTGGTCCATGAAGTCTTCTGCCGTTTTGGAGTACCTTTAGAGATTCACAGTGATCAAGGAAGGAATTTTGAGTCCCAAATATTCCAGGAAACTTGTCGAGTTATGGGTACTCATAAAACGAGAACAACTTCTTACCACCCACAATCGGATGGAATGGTGGAACGATTTAATCAGACATTGGAGAGATACCTGGCAAAAGTTGTGGAAAATCGGCAACGAGATTGGGACAAGCACATACAACCGTTTTTGTTGTCATATCGAAGTGCTGTTCACGAAAGTACATCGGTGACACCAGCTTTCGCAAACTTTGGAAGAGAATTACGGTTGCCTGCAGACCTGATCACTGGAATACCACCTGATGCCCCACGCAGTATAACCGATTATGCGAATGACTTGCGGAACAAAATGAATGACATCTATGAGCACGTCAGACAATCGGGCCAGCAAATGTCTGAGAAGATGAAAACCCGTTATGACCGCAAAATGAACAATAAAGTGTTCGACCAAGGTTCACTAGTGTGGTTGCACAATCCAGTCCGCAGCAAAGGGAAATCTCCTAAGCTTCAAGCTAAATGGGACGGACCGTACCGGATTGTGACAAAGATCAATGACGTAACCTACCGGATACAGAAAGGTGCGAGAGGTACTCCTAAGATCGTCCATGTTGATCGACTGGCGCGTTATCATGGGGCTAATGATGCTCGGGACGAGCATGTTTTAGGAGGGGGCAGTGTTGCGCGCCACAATTGATGGCGATATTAGCTACCACTAGCGCCATCTAGTATCGAGTAGCAGAACTAATAGTCGCGACCGTTCTAGAAACTTCGATGATAGAACTTTCCAGAACTATCGATGTCTGGTCGGACGGGACCGATATGTACTCGAACATTCTAGATGTTTCTACGATAGAAGGTTCTGGATTTATCCGAGGCCTATATAAGACCGGTGTCGCCGCGTCCGGGAATCAGTGTTGGATAAGCGATACAAGCGAAACATCGAAGCGATCTTCAAGTGCGACTCTCAAGTGATTAGTAGTGCGATTGTGATTTATAATTAGTGTGTTAAAGTTGTAATTGCTGTTTCTAATTAAAGTGTCTATTTTTGGTTATTAAATCGGCAGTTTTTATTGTCACGAACCCCAAGCTCGTAACAGTACGTTAAGCGTAAAACTAAGAGAAGCATACAATTTCATCAGCATTCAAGAACGTAAATTAAAATATTTCATGACACTATGCAAATCTTAAGTTTTCTTAAGAAAATAAAAACACCCCACTGGGCTTAAAAGTAACACGAGACTTAAGGTAGCAAAATATCCAAAAAAACATTTCTCATTACAACTTTCATAAATGGTAAAACAAATCTGAACGAGAAAAACTTTTGAGAAGTCAACAGTCTACAAAGTTATGAATGGTCGCTATAATAAGAATACTAAAGAATATAATATTGTAAATAATTGAGCAAGTTTGAAAAACAAGCTCTTGTGCTGAAGCTTAAGTATCTACTTGAGTAATATTTATTGTTTGTTTTATGAGACTAAGGGTAACATAATGTCACGCCTGTAAGCTCCTTAAAGCCAGGGATACACTAGGGGACAAATGTCCTGCGACACGTGTCGCCAGCGACGTCGGGTGAAGTGGTGCGACGTTGCCGGACTTCGCTCGAAATACATCCATACTTCCATACTATATATATAGTATATTATTATTATATTATTATCCATACTATTATCCATACTAATATTATAAATTCGAAAGTAACTCTGTCTGTCTGTCTGTATGTTACCTTTTCACGCCTAAGCCGCTGAACCGATTTAGATGAAATTTGGTATAGAGATAGTTTGAGTCCCGGGAAAGGACGTAGTATACTTTTTATCCCGATGTTTTCATGGGATCGAGACTTATACGGGTGAAAACGCGGGGCGCAGCTAGTAAGTCACATAAGTCGCGCAATGTCGCCAGATATGTCAATTTGCTCGACTTTGGAATCGAACTAGAACGTTTCTCGGTTTTATTTATATAATAAAATAATGGTGATTTGTGTCTTGCTGGGTTATTATGATTATTTTGCTAATGAAGACGACATATAACTGAAGTAAACGCATAACGCGTAACGTTTGGGAATATGATTTTGATTGAAATCATCATTGAATTTATGAAACACAGCACTCGGTTTATAATTTTTAGTTGCAAAATCTTATTTTATTTCTTCTTTAATTTACAGTGACGAACTACACAACTAAAACGTCTTTAATTTACAGTGACTGGAACTACGCAACTAAAATACATTAACTTTTGAACCACATCCTTAGCGAAAAATAAAAATTTCAACAAAAATACGCAAATCTGAAAACCAAACTTTTAAAATTACTTTAACTTATAGAGGTATGAGGAACAGGGTGTAAAGCTCACTCTAACCTCCATAGAAAGGGGAGGATCGTCCAACCAGACGGGTGTTGTGTCTGGCGGGCAACTGCCCGATGATTCATGTCGGGCTGTTGTATTTATGCTAGTTGCGCGGTATACTCTACTTGCGAGATGCAGCATGACGTCAGTATGACGCGTTGTTCGCATGTGGCGTTGTAGAAACTGCTTGTAGCAGTTTCTACTTGTCAGCAATTACATATTTACATTTTATAATTCTGTTTCTTTTCCTTAAAAAAAAAACACGATTCACGAATAAACTCAATATCATCGTTCTCCTGCCCTTCGGGGTAATTGAGTAACACACTGTCAGTAGCAATAATTTTCATTTTGACAGTCCAACAACACTCATTGCGTTATTTACGTTGTTGAGCACACAAATTTTTCGAACTTAAAAA
This sequence comes from Amphipoea lucens, assembly GCA_947508005.1. Lineage (NCBI taxonomy): Eukaryota > Metazoa > Arthropoda > Insecta > Lepidoptera > Noctuidae > Amphipoea > Amphipoea lucens. The sequence goes on along the minus strand of OX382359.1, from coordinate 17,735,323 downwards.
GCAATGGATTAGAAATATCCTTCAAAATTATTCAGATTGTGGTTAATAGGCAATTATGGTGCTTATCCCAATTCATTTAGGGTCGCGCGGTCGGCGCAACATAATTCTTTTTCTTCCATACTCTATTAGTCGTGATCTCGGTAGGAGATTTTCGGAGTGTACTATGACTGTACCGGACTGTGTGAAGGATGATATAACACGCTATCGAATTAGGTATACAGCTGTTACGATAGTGATAAGGGAGATTTTAATAAATAAATAAAATAATAATCAGAAAAAGGGAGACCCCTTTCTAGCGATTTATTTTCGTTGGATCCCGCTTTTGAATCCCAGTTTAATATTTTTGGCGTTGGATCCCGCAAAACATTATTATTTATTTATTAAAACTTTATGCACAAGTAAAAACTGTACAAAGGCGGACTTAATGCCTTGGGCATTTTCTACCAGTCCCAAATGCCCCGAATGCTTAAAAAAATCTGAATGCGGATACTTTCAACAACAAAATTGTTTATAATAAAATGAGAGGTTCACTAATGTTTCACCAAAACTCCATTGACCAATTTTTAGTTTACAACCAACGTTTCGTATACTATTTATTTCACAAACAACTCATTTTCTATATAATCTAGTCGTTTCTGGCACTCGCCGGCCGCTGCCGCAGCACCGCTCGCTTCGCTCGCTCGGCTCGTGCGTAGGAGTCACAGTTTTAACCTAACCTAACCAACCATTTTTTTTTAATAATTAATCTAATCTAGTGTTTGATAAATAAAGGTAAATCACTTTTCTTCTGAAATGTACACATGTTGTTATAACATGGGATTCAACGGAAATAGCAAACCGGATCCATCGTTAATACCTAAAAAATGGGATTCAAAAGTGAGATCCAACGAAAATAAACGTTTCTAGCCATATCATCTTTCACACAGTCTATCCACTGTTTCTTTGGTCTCCCCCTACTTTTATAGCCTGAAAAACCTTAATATCGACATGAAAACATAAATATTTGAGAACCGCTTTCCTATACCTTCCAGAAAGATCTAGAAAATAGTATAGTGTTGTGATGGATACGTCTCTGCCCTAACAAGGGTCAACCTACCATTATTATGATTTCTGAAGACGGGTTCAAATATATTGGTTTGGACTGATTTGCGTTAAGTCTATTATTGAAGGGTTCCGCATATTCTTGTGTGATGTTTGGATGTTTTATTGCTTTATTTTAACGTGATTTTTATTAATAATAATAAATAAAGCGTATTCCATCTATTATATAAGGTGTAAAAAAATTAACCTTAAAAACTTTAAGAGGTGCTTTAGACCATCGAACTGAACAACTTTCACTATGGGACCAACTCTGAAATCACGAAAAAAAAAATGAGCTGTTTCATACATTTTGGCCGAGTAGGTATTGAACTTTTGTATGAAACAGCTGATTTTTTTTTCGTGATTTCGGAGTTGGTCCCATAGTGAAAGTTGTTCAGTTCGATGGTCTAAAGCACCTCTTAAAGTTTTTAAGGTAAATTTTTTTACACTTTGTATATTATATCCATCCATCGTCATCATCATCTGCCTAGGCTTTTCCCAACTATGTTGGGGTCGGCTTCCAGTCTAACCGGATGCAGCTGAATACCAGAATTTTTCATGGAGCGACTGCCTATCTTGCCCCTACAACCCAGCTACTGGGTAATACTATACTCCTTGGTAAGACTGGTTGGCAGACTTTCGGGCTTCGTCTTTCAACGATCCACGAATGATAGCCGGGACCAATGGCTTAACGTGCTTTCCGAGGCACGGAGGGGTCTTGGTATGTAAAGATGGTCATATATCTATCCATCGTATCTATCTCAATACATAAGTAACTCTTGTAGTCTCTCTTGTGTCTTGGGCATATTGATAAACTTATAACGTACGGTATTGGAAATTATAAACAACTCACTTATACGTGTATTCATTATAATTCAAAATAAACCTACCTAGTAAACATGTTTACACGAATGAATACACGAATATATGAAGACACGAATACATGAATGAACTGAAATGCATTTCAGTTTTACACTAAAAGCAAAAAACCAAACTCGTAGTAAAATCTTAAAAGTCTTCATTCAATGTTTATTCTATGAAGTAGCGCAGGAAAATTCCTTCCATTTCGACTTAAGACGTCTTAAAATCACTTTACTACTACAAGCTGTGCGCGACTCAAAAATAGGCCACTCCATTCATAAGGTTTTCAAACACCAATGCCGAGAAGCTCGCTGCAACGTTGATGAGTTTCAACTGAATGAAATAGGGACCACCGAGCAGCCATTAATAGGGTTATTATCAAAAAGGACTCCGTGCACTCTTTGACGTAGGTCAAAATCGAACGAAACCACCACTACCACTATGCACTTTTGGAAGCAGTTTTCAAAAGAAATACGAACTATCCTACAATGCTTTTTAGTTGTTATTACGTTTCAAAATGAAACGAAATAGGGATCGCCGATCGTGCACCCTTAATAGGGCAACCATCAAAATTGCTTTGAGGATGTTGGGACTGTGAAGATGTTTTGCGGTTTGAGTAATTTCAGTTTTGAGTTAAGAGAGAGCAGCGCGTGCGTCAAATGCTTTTGCCTGAGGGGTTGAAGAATATTTCGAAGACGTATCTGTAGCAAGAATAGAATAGAATACTCTTTATTATGTACACCATATACGGATATCAAATCGAAGTCTATAATAATTATTATTGAACGCAGCTGCCTACAGGGGGCTTACCACCATCTCTTATAGCAGTATTAAGTTTAATCTTACTTCAGAGTGGAAAAGGGATGGAGCTAGACGTATAGCTCCAGGTATCCCATTTTATGAATACTTGATTTTATCGATAATTTCCTAACAAAATAAAATCGATCATATTTCCCTCTAATAGAAAATTGTTTGTGTAGACATGTGTGTGTCTATACCTGTAGCAATATCATCGACGTCACTAGTGATTGTTGAAATAACATCAAAGTGTCAGCTTGTTGAAATATCATCAGCGTCACTACCTGAAACAAGAAAATACACGAGTTAGTACTTGAAAGACATAAAGTACCCCGATTTAGCAACTAAACGTACAGGTAGACTTCGTACGCACTGACAGGTGGCTTGCTGAGCGCCTAGAGCCTAGCGAGTCATCTTGCGAGTCGCGAAGTGAAACGAACGCTCTAGAATTTTTGCAACCTTTGCCTTGCGCGCTTGGCGCCTTCGCTCCGCGCAACTGTGGCGCTATTTCTGGGTGATCTCGCGCGATATCAGCGCGTGTGATTATAATGACGATATCTCTAAAGTTTGTTTGGGAGCTGTATATAAAACTTATGTGGCTGGAATCGTTATGAAAACAAGCTAACATTAAAAAATGAATTTAATTACTTTGGCAGTGTAATGTATTATTAAATCTAATTTGAAATCAGGATGAGCGACTTTTTCCAGTTTATTGTACAAAAGTCGTTGCATGCCGTAGGCAACTGTCCCACTGCCGACGAGGAAGCGACTAGCATTCAACGATTTTCTCGCTCAAGAATAGTACAAAGGATTGTAGGTCCCGTGTTAGTAAAATTATATACCTACATATTAATAGTTGATCAAGGGCTGTTCTCACCGCCGCGCGCCGGCGAGTAGGTACTCGTTTGTCCCAGCGACAGGAGCTATCATACAGAGTACTTGCTTATGAAGCTTGCTTGGCGGGCAGGACACTCGCTGCAAGACTTGCGCTTAGTATATACGCCAGCACTTCCAGTTATCCGAAACTATCAAATTTTCCCAGTCAACTTTGAACCTTATGCTTTAGTGATGAAGTTGAAAATCTATTAAAGAAATTTGATAGATTTTTGTAGCTTGATGTGCTGGCGTCTGTACATACGCGTACTCACTGCTCGTTGCTCGTCAACTCTTTCCGAGTTCTCATTATTATTATTTAGTTAGACACACTAGTAGGTCTAGTAGCTATAATTATGTGTATTTATTTTGCTGTAATGCTAATAAGCGCATTTTTCTTCCAGTTCCGTGTGGGAGCCGTCACAACATTCTTAGTTGATAGCTTTACTCGCTTTTTCTTAAGAGGGAACAGGGCGTGCGATTCTCCGTACAAATGTATTCCCCTTTTTTCTTCCTGAATAATGCCTCTAGACCTATTTTTTCTTCATAAAATCAAGGTCTGCTGTAAACATGTCCCTGTCATTTTCTTTTTTTCAGCAACTGATTAATAAAGAAAATATGACCCTCTAAAAAAATAACAAAAAATGCCCTATTTTTACCGCCGTGATAAGACAGACAAATTAGAAAAGTTTTTAACATAAAAATTAAAATTATAGGAACCTAAACACACTCTTTCTTAAAATGTTACTGTAAAAAATAATTGAATCGGCTCAGTTTTCGAGGAGAAAAAAGGGAAATAATGGCAGTGTGGCGGAAAGATGAATATTTTTCGAAAAGCTTGCTTGACTGTTTGGTTACCGATTTCGATTGAATTTTGATGAAGGGAATTCTAGGTCAACGTTTCAGCAATGTCGATATTATTTCATCGGAATCGTTATGAGGTTGTCTCAAAAAAATGTTCTATATTGGTTTCAATACAGAAACATCAAAAGAGAAATGAAATATAATAAAGCGTATATTTATTTCAAGTTTTCGCTTTTGCGAAATAAGACAATGTACTTCTATACATACCCCTTTACCCATAAACGTTGTATAGCGTCTGTAGTTACACAACGCTTTGTCTTCTTTCGAAACTCAAATTACTGACGACTAAAGTAGAGAAATCGGTGTGTAACTATTCATCCATACTTATTATTAATATTATAAATTCGAAAGTAACTCTGAATATCTGTCTGTATGTTACCTTTTCACGCCTAAACCGCTGAACCGATTTTGATGAAATTTGGTATAGAGATAGTTTGAGTCCCGGAAAAGGACATAGGATACTTTTTATCCCGATATTCCGACGGGATCGAGACTTATGCGGGTGAAACCGCGGGGCGCAGATAGTCTGATATAATACGTTTATTAGTAAGGGGGTAATATTATAAAAAAGGTAGACTTTCTAAGCTTGTGTGTGAAACTGGTAGTCGCGAGCAGAAACTAGTAGTTGATAATCGAAGTGTCTGTTCCTCTTGTTTAATAATTTTTTATTAGGTACTTATTCCCCTTAACAAATACGTTGGAAGTGGAAAACTAATATCGTCCACATAAAGTTTGCTTCCTATGAACACTTAACAATAATTAAAGTGTCCTTCCCCACACAATCCTCACTTTTGAAATCTTCTTATAAATCAATTTTGAGAACGCCAAAAAATAGTCAAGAAATAGTCATAAATAGTCACTAAGGTCAAAAAAATAGTCGCATTATGATTCCGAAGTTATAGCTATAGGTTGGTGAGGATTGTGTGGTGAAGGTCTCCACACAATCCTCACCTCTAATGCAACCAAACGGCTGGGAGTATCGACTTGGTTTCAATTCCAAAAAATAGTCAAGAAATAGTCGTAACGCTATGCCAAATCTCGAAAATAGTCATCAAGTGATTCCAGAGATATAAAGGTGCCTTGGTGAGGATTACGTGGTGAGCCTTTCTCGCCACAATCCTCACCTGATTACCGCGGAACGCTTAGGTTTTTGAATTTGAATTTGGTGTCAAAAAATAGTCAAGAAATAGTCGTCTCCAACCATGATAATTTCGACCTGGTTTACTATGTAGAAGTATGTTGAATATCCACGTGAACTTCTACATACATTTTTCGAGTCAAGTACAGTCGAGCACAAAATTATTAAGTACTTTTTATGGTCATCTTATTTTTGGTTGTATTAAAAACGGTATAATTGCTAGTTATGTAGCTATTTTGGGTAGAAATTTTATTTATTTATTTATTCTTTACTAATAAATAAAGGCAACAAAGGAGCTAAATCAATAATAAATACAAACTGATGAGTTACTTGCTTGATATTTTTTTGAGAGCTTGTCACATCACATCACTCAGAACTACTTACTACTGAAGTCTCTTGTGCGAGATCTAAGTCGGAACTGATTAAATACACAAGCAAACTATGAAAGACATATTTTTATCAAAGGGTGTCGACAATTTGGTTTACAATACCAGCAATAAAACATGTTGAGAATAATAAAACAAAACAATGAATTTTAGTTTTGGGAAAACCAATAATTAACCTGTGTCGCCCCAGCACCGTGGGAATTCTGCGTGATTATTATTTCAAAATTGCATAATATTGGGTTTCCTAACCACCGAAAGTAGAATTAATTAAACTAATAGGTCGATCGTCCTGCACACTAGCCCCCTTATTCATAAAACTTATCAAACCTGTTTTAGTTAAAATGGGGTTTGTCTCTTTCTTACACACAGAAATGTCAACGTGACAGATAAAGACAAACGTACTATAAACCTATTTTAGCTAAAATAGAGATAAAATAGGATTATGAATAATTCATAAAACTTATCAAACCTGTTTTAGTTAAAATGGGGTTTGTCTCTTTCTTACACACAGAAATGTCAACGTGACAGATAAAGACAAACGTTCTATAAACCTATTTTAGCTAAAATAAAGATAAAATAGGATTATGAATAAGGGGGTAGGTATTTTATTTAGTAATATAGTTAAGTAGGTAGATAGTCTTAATTACTCATACTACAATAAAATTAATCTGAAATAAAGATTTAGTCATTTATATTTTATCAGTTACTTTAACATACAGCCAACCGGAAAGAAATGTCTAGAAATGAAATAGCAGGAAACATAAGTATTTATTAAACTGACAGAAAAAAATAAATACGTAAGTAACTACAATATTTTAATACCGATTTAAAGTAATATAAGTACATATTACAAATAAATGTGTAATTTTAGTGGTCGCGACTGTACCAAAACAAAATGTATGTAGAAGTTCACGTGGATATTTAACATACTTCTACATAGTAAATCAGGTCGAAATTATCATGGTTGGAGACGACTATTTCTTGACTATTTTTTGACACCAAATTCAAATTCAAAAACCTAAGCGTTCCGCGGTAATCAGGTGAGGATTGTGGCGAGAAAGGCTCACCACGTAATCCTCACCAAGGCACCTTTATATCTCAGGAATCACTTGATGACTATTTTCGAGATTTGGCATAGCGTTACGACTATTTCTTGACTATTTTTTGGAATTGAAACCAAGTCGATACTCCCAGCCGTTTGGTTGCATTAGAGGTGAGGATTGTGTGGAGACCTTCACCACACAATCCTCACCAACCTATAGCTATAACTTCGGAATCATAATGCGACTATTTTTTGACCTTGGTAACTATTTATGACTATTTCTTGACTATTTTTTAGCGTTCTCAAAATTGATTTTCATGAAGTTTTCAAAAGTGAGGATTGTGTGGTGAAGGACACTAATTAAAGCCACAGGTGCTGAAGCAATCAAAGGGCAGGGGTGCTCACTTGAATATTATTCGTTGCGGTTGTGATAATGACAAAATGTTGACGAGGCGCGGCGTTTTGGGCATACCCCGGACACTCCATATAACGCTCGCAAAATAATTACCTACTACTACTACATTAAAAAATGACGTTTGTATACGTATGAATGTGTGCGTGAGGTACTTGTGTTTGCGAGCGCCCTTGTTAAAGAACTGCGACGAATACGCCGAAGTGCGGGGTGAGGTGCGGTAACTGATGTTAGTGTGGGGAAGGGAGTGTCCTTTCTGTACGTAGTACTTTAAGTATTCTGTGGTTTTGGGGTAACGTACGTATTAAGGTGACTGTAATATAATATGTTTCACGCCCCAGTTTTCCATTATTTTAGGAGGAAAATTGTTTGGAAAGGTGTTTGAAGATTGCTTTCATTTTATTTCTGACATACAGCCCAACATGAAGAATATCCCTGCAATGCAATGTATGTGTCGTGCTTGGCAATTTGGGGACATGTCAGCATTTTGCCTCTTTTTTTAGGGTTCCATACCACAAAAAGAATAACAATTAAAGTGTGTTAGCGTTAAAATTCGCAACAAAACAAATCAGCAATATTTTGTTTCATAACAATCTTTAAACAGTTTCGATATTAAATCACAAGTCCAATTAAATAAAATATAGATAAGACGCCTAAGCATTTCGTGAACAGCCAATATCCGGCCCCACGGAGATTTACAATGCCCGTTATAAATGATTTATCAATTACCTGTTTCCCTTAATTCATTTATTACCCGACGTTAAGGAAAATGTTAAGCTGATTTTTAGGGTAGGTAATCTGGGTGAATAGGAGTTAAGGGGGTAGGGGTAGGCGGGGGGAGGGGGGGTTGCTATGGTAACAACAACTTGCGATTTAAGTTAAAGTCTTGTTAGCATAGCAAAGCTGCCTAATTTTGTAGAAGTAAACGCGGCTTAAGACGGAAACAGATAACACACCAGTTACGCGACATCAATGAAGCTTACTCATTGGCCACATTTTTCGTTGAGCTATTTTCATTATTTCGGCCAATGAGTAAGCGTGGGATGGCGTTGGGTGTTACAAGTGTGCTGCTGTCTTTATGCTCACACCATATTCATCATTTACTTACAGAAGTTCACTGCTGGACATAGGCCTCGCCTATTGTACGCCACGTCAAGCTCCGCTAATGAGGCACAATTGATTTTCTATTGTTTCGTCGCCGATCGGCGAACCGCGCCGCTTGACTGGTTAATCTTATCAATTCCAATAATTTTCAATCACAATTCAAAAAAAGAAGGAAATTCCTTATCCATTGCTTAGGTTTAAAAAATTCGTCTGCTCAGCAACAAAGAATGTTGTTATCTTTACTTTTTATTTGATGTATGTATCTGGTGTATTATGTGTATTTTAGTCTGTGCTAAATAAATGTATTTTCTTTCTTTCTTTCTTTTGAATTGTAAAAATTAAAGGCATTGCTGTGTTACGCAATTATCCCGCAGGTGCATATTGAAGAAAAAACTTCTGTTGGCACACTTTGCGTTATTTCTGAAGGGTGAACCAAACTAAACCGTCATGCTCGGTTTGTTGACGCTGAATCGGGCATGCGCGGCTCTAGTCGGTCGGTGACGCTGAATCGCGTATTATTCGGCGCTGAATCGGGCATACTCGGCTCTTGTCGGTCGGTGACGCTGAATCGCGTATTTTTCGGCGCTGAATCGGGCATACTTGGCTCTAGTCGGTCGGTGACGCTGAATCGCGTATTTTCGGCGCTGAATCGGGCATACTCGGCTCTAGACGGTCGGTGACGCTGAATCGCGTATTATTCGGCGCTGAATCGGGCATACTCGGCTCTTGTCGGTCGGTGACGCTGAATATAGTATACTGAGCTCCAGACGTAAGATATCACTTTTATTGGGTGGTCAAAAGCACACACCTATTTCTTTTTACACAGTTCTTTTGCCTAATCGTAAATAGTCCATACATATTTTTACAAGTTCCTTGGAACACTGCCTTTTAATTGAATCAAAAGAATGTAACTTCGGGCTACCATTCTACACTTTCCAATCGAAGTTTTTCCACTAGGTACCTCTAATATTATCATCAATCATCATGCATTGCGATTAGTGCATAAAAAAGCTTTTAGCGGTAACAAAGATGGACACGAATTTTATATACATATCTAATGGTCAAGTCAGACGAGTCAGGTCACCGCGGTTTTAGGGTCGCGGTCTTAAATGGAGGTGACGAATTGATTCTACTATAAGGTTTGACTTTACTGTGGGAAAAAACGAACTGTAAAAAACACACCACATTCTTCAAAATAACACGTTATTTGAGCAGTGACGTCATTCGACGATAAATTGCGTTATATGGCGGCCACCGCAGTCTTAGGAAACCCTAGCTTTTATTAAGTAAGAAGGGTTTCTCTTAAGGTAAGGGGAGAAAAAATGTAAGCTATAAAATTTTTTGTAGCTTGCTTTTACAACCTTTTCATTTTTTCAGTGAAAATTTAAATAAGAAAATGGTTGTGAAGAAACAACTTGACGGTGCAGATAAAGTCATATAAAGATTTTATTATTATTTAGTCTGAAAGCTTGCTGGGTTAACAACCCGCTAGCCCATTGTACAGTAAAAGTGCACTTATGTCCATCAAAGTCAAAGTCAAAGCATTTATTTCAAATAGGCACATAAAAGGCACTTTTGAACGTCAAAAATTATCTTAAAATAGAATTGATTCTAGTCGCCCATTCCAAAAGGTAGTTTTCGTATGGAGAAGAACGGGCAAGAAACTCCACCGTTACTCTTTTAAAATGTTTAGGTACAATATTTTGCATGGGTACATTAATTATATTATATAATAACATGTGAGGACGATGCACCTACAATAAAATTACTATACCACAATAGGTAAAAGAATTAAAAACGAAACCATGACATATAAATTAATTATCTGATAGATACATGGTACTCACATATTTACAAACATGGTACAAGCAAAACGATTTTAATTAAAAAACAAAATACAAGTAATAAGTCAGGGTGTGAGTAATAAATGTAAAAAAAAAGAATAAAAAAATTTACAATTAAATTAGCAACCAGTTTGATTTTGTCTACTCTAGATTGTCCTATGGAGCAGGACCAGCATGTTTCCAAGCGTTCTTATCTTGGATATAATCTTCTATCATTCAGTGAACTGTAAGGTGAGATGGAAAATAAATGGTCGCGGTTTTATTTTTAAGTAGGCGATGCTGGACAGCCTCCGAATAGTTGAGCCCGATTACGTACCCGATTCTCTGTTAAACAGGGTCAAATAAATTAGCTAGCTAAACTCTGCAGTCACATAGAGAGAGTGTGAGTGTGTGTGTGTTTCATAGAACCATCTTTTGCTCTAATAACATTTAGTATAACGTTTATTTATGCGGACGAATACTTCGACGCCTAAGTGTCCTTTGTTTTTTATTTTTATATATTTGTATTTTAAGTTAGTTAGTCATTTATTTTAGTATTTAGTGTATATAGTTAGTTACTTATTATGAAGCAATAAATTGATAGCATTGTATAACGTTTATCACACTAATATTATAAATGCGAAAGTTTGTGAGTGTGTGTGTGTGTGTTTATATGTTTGTTACTTCTTCACGCTCAAACCGCTGAACCGATTTAGATGGATGATGAATGGATGATGGTATAGAGATAGTTTGAGTCCCGGGAAAGGACATAGGCTACTTTTTATCCCGATATTCCCACGGGATTGAAACTTATGCGGGTGAAACCGCGGGGCGCAGCTAGTTACATATAATTTATAATTTGTATAATGCTCTTTTTATAACGTTTAGTTGACCTAATTTTCATATTTACTAATTTTCAGCCAAAATTCTGTAATGAATAGTAAGTATATTATATCAGGAAACATCACACTGTTATAACCTCATCTAAGCCAAATGATTCACCAACAATAGAGGGGATCTGGCGCTCGGCGACCGCTGCCGCGGCACGCTCGCTTCACTCGGTCCCCTTCGCGCGTCAATGGTCACTGTTCTAACCTAAGGAAAATGGCAGAAGTGTAAAATCTAACCAATTTTCGCAAAAATATACAACACAAAGTAGACGTTTCGTCAATTATATTAAACGTTACTTATAGATTTTGAATATTATACTAATTGAATATGAATTCAAGTGTGCATTATACCATATAAAATTATGTAAAATGAAATTACTTATATAATTAATTCATTATATTATTTCATCGTTATATTAAAGAGACTCGTCGTTATATTGAAATGACTTGAGAGTTCATATGAAATTAGGTCATACAATCATTAGAACTTTTGTTATTATATCAAACGTTACACACAGGCCGGAAGGGATTGGTTTTCTATTTAACAGGATCACACAATAATACAGGGTGGTAGGAACATCGAGGCGCAAACTGTCACCATGAATTCAGCGCATGATTCTAAACATACTAGCTTAGAAATTTTTCGTCGGTTATCAAAATAAAAACAGCTGTTTCATAGAAAAGTACAATACCTACGCGGTCATACCGAGTCATTACCGCCAATTTATCGTAAGCGACATTTTCACGAAAATGCGACTTTGTTAGTGTAACGACATAGTCTTAAATTTATCTTTGCGATGAAAATCGTATTTTCGTAAAAATGTCGCTTACAATAAATCGGCGGTAATGGATCGATATGAAACAACAAATTAAAAAAAGACGGGTTGCACTCCGGGAGTGCCGGCAAAAGTGAAAACTTGAATATTAACGTTGAAATAAATCAATTATTAATTTAATTAATATTACTCATTTTTTTTTTCAATATTTCTGCGTCACTATTTTCATTAATAGATGCACTTTGTTCAATTTCCATATTTTAAACACTTTCGGTCTTATTCATAAAAAAAGCCTATTGAAGGTTTAAACCATTCATTAGTTAAAATGCTCAATAGGCCTTTAAAACATTCGATAAAATTTTGTATTCATAAACGCTTCATAAACGTTCTATAACTAGAATGTCCTACAACTTCTAAATGTTGCCATTATAATGAAGTCATCCAACAAATTGGTCAACACATTAAATCGGCATACGAGAATATCTGTCTACGAACCGAATTTTGTGTCCATAGACATTATTACGTATGAAAAACTAATTTATTGTCTACAGTTTCAACAGTTTTGACGCGACAACGTCATGGTCGTCATGGAAACCAAAAAGTACTCTGTGAAACTGACTTTTCAAACATTTGTACGTCATATGTCATTTTCTTCGGCCATCTTTGTCGTGTCTCACTTGGTTCAATTCGGTTGGCGCCGCCGTAGAAAGAGATGGGGGGGGGGGGGGGGGGAATCTCTCCTGACGGTCACGTGTCCTGACGCGATGCCCTGACGCGAGTTTCACATTTTTTACCCATTACAAAAAGTGTTCAACGCCGCTAAAGAAGTTTTCACTTCAAAAAAAAGCCAGGTCCAGAATCATAAATACTGAACCCCAAAAAAAAAGTCCTGACAGACAATACCACAACGTATTGAAACAGGGTTGCGCTGTCCAAACCTTGTTCGTACGATTCCCCATACCTAACCATGTAAGATTCTAAGCCCCTACTACTCCATTAAATCCCTAACCAAGAAGGCTTTTTGCTTCCTCCTCAACTATTCCCATAGCTCGTGAAAAGAGTACGCAGCATCATAATCTGATAATCTCATACTGCAAGATCCTGATTTCCCACAGGATGTATGAACCTATCCAAAGCAAAGCGAATACTGGCAATATTTTTAGGAATACACTGTGCAAAGAAAACTAGTTTCTTGTGACGTCTAGTGGAAGAAAGTAATTATTGAATGACGACGATGCAGTAAGAATGCAAAAGATCGATTTATGCATAGGCAATGAAGTTAAACAGCAACACAATTTAAATGGAGGAGACTCTTGCACAGCAATTACTTATACGAAAAAAGCTATTAACAGTGATGAGTTCTAAGAGAAAACCAATGACTATTACAAGAAAAAACAGTTCTTTTACTTAGTTTTTTAGAAAAAAAACCCAGTTAAAATGTTATTAACCGACTTCAAAAATAAGGAGGAGCTTCTCAGTTCGTCGGAATATTTTTTTTAATGTATGTTCCTCGATTACTCGAAGACAGCTGGATCAATTTGAATTTTGTTATAAGGTTATAACTGGTCAGGTGGTCACATATAAGTTTGGTCAAGTTCTGATGAGTGGTTTTGGAGTTTTGGAAACTACCTTTTGGAAGGGGCAACTAGAAACAATACTACTAATACTACTTTATTGTAAATTTTGACGTTAAAAAGTGCCTTTTATGTGTCTATTTGAAATAAATACTTTGACTTGTGTCTCTGAGTTACCTTCAATAATAATACCTACGTATTTTTTCCACAATGATTTACAATTATTGAAAAAAAACTTTAATTTCGGAAGTCGGTAGCAAAAACAAAAATACAAACCTAAGACTTTCAAAATAACAGTTATTTTTCACTTTGTAGTGTTTTTTTTTGGAATTTGGTGGTTTTTTTTTTTTTGAAAAATCTTTCTTTTCTACACTGTTCATCTGCCTAGCCTTTTAGCCTTAGCTAGTTAGCTTAGTTAGTTAGTTAGTTTTTAGCTTTTTTTTTTTTTTTTTTGTCGGCTTCCAGTCTAATCGAATGCAGCTGAATACCAGTATTTTGCATGGAGCGAGTGCCTATCTGACCTCCACAACCCAGTTACTGGGTACTACGTTACCCCTTGGTAAGACTGGTTGTCAGACTCTCGTTCTATTGACGACCCATAACGACTGTCAAAGATCCACGAATGACAGCCGGGACCAACGGCTTAACGTGCTTTCCGAGCCACGGAGGGGTCTTGGTATGTGAAGATGGTTACCCATCCACGGACTAACCACGGCAAGAGTAGCTTAACTGATCGATCGACCCGTGCGGCTGTTATTACTTAGCCACAAGCCCTCTCCTTTTTTTCTACATTGTTACAAGTGCCTATTGATATGAACAACATTCGTTACAGAAAATGTTTTGATATGTTTGTAAAGCTCACAATAACGATGCCACAGTAATTGGCACCGACATCACTCGAAGTTAGATGAAACAGTAACGAACCTAGTTTCTAGTTATTAGTTAAACATTTAGGTAGATGACGTTGTGTTATCAAGTTTTTAATAAATCAATGAAAAGACAATTGTGTCGCCGTATATTATGTTATTTAATCCATATCAATACATGAGAGCAGTGATTGCGAAGTGGTAATGGCCGCGACTTACGAGGTGTAGGTCGTAGGTATCCAGACAGGCACTTTGTGTAAATTATTTCATCACCACTGCTCTCAAAACGGTGAAGGAAAACATCATGAGGAATTCGGCATGTCCTAGAACCAAAAATTCGAAGATATGTGACGTCTGCCAACCCGCACTGGGCCTGCGTGGTGGATTACGGCCCACTCCCTCTCACTGAGAGGAGGCCTGTATCCCAGCAGTGGGTACATTATAGGCTGATTATGTATGTATGTTATGTAAGTAATACATATTATAAATTAAAGTCGCTTTTCAGGTCGATTCGACGCAACGAATTTGGGATGCGGTTTTCACCTTCATTAAGATAATTTATTCTGAAAGGATATTACCAACATTAAAATTCAACTTATATCAGGGCTACGGGAAACTCGACCACTTTAAATTTTAAATTACTCCAAATGTTCACACTAAACTTAAAATTTAAAAAAACAAATCATGTTGATTGGATTAATTTTTATTTTTATTTATAGCTAACAGTCTAACAAAGCTAATACAGCAATAAAATGTCTTAAAATATCAAATAATTTCAAGAAGTTTTTGTAATTATTTGTACGAGTCGTTAATTAGTTTTTGGCCATACATATGGGGGTTAAATTTTTCACATTTTAGCTCCTCTATCACCTGCAAGGAAGTGGTCGAGGTACCAGTAACCCTGTATAATAAAGAAATGTTGATGTTTTGTCAAGTATATTTTCCCCCAACTTGTTATTTTGGATAGCTAGCGCAAAATAAAGGAAAGTTTTTCTGGCATTAGCAACACAACTCTTTCAAAGTCCAAAATTACCAAATTACGACAAAAACAATAACTTTCATTAAATCATTTTTCACCGTACCTCCATTTCTAACAACAAAACATATATACTCGTAGATTGGGCGACACTTAAATATTTAATTATTTCAGTGTATTCTTTGTATATAAGCCGGAACGTGGATCCACGCAAGACACAATGACATTTTAATTGTTTCTGTCATAATGGCATTCAACTGGTTAAACACACCTTCCCGAATGAAGGTATTGACATTGATGATACTCGTTCTCTTAATTTATTAAAACGGACAAATACACTTCTCTGTGTGTTTATTATTCGAGACAATGGTACTCGTGGGCTGCAGCTGACAATTAGAGTGTGTTGTCATCCGACATTGTGCTGAGCTGGAACACTTATTTTATAGTTTGTTTTTTTATGCCAAAAAAAATATTTTTTATCACATCTATTCAAAAAGAGCTAGTGTATTCTTCGTAAACAGGGACTAAAATAGCTCTTTAATCCCTAGACTAAAAGTGATTTGATTTTGGAACGTGGATATTATTAGTAAAAGTTCCAATCACCAAAGAGAACAATCACGAACATTGTAGGTATGAACAAGTAACAGGCTGTACGATAAAGTAAAACGTGCTAGCCAAATAAAAAAAAAAGTTTGTGAAAAAATAAAAAACGCGCGAAAAGCATTCTGCCTTCGTTCGTAATCGTTTACTCAAATTAGGATTTTACTTAGTTTTATAAAAAAAAGGTATGTCTTCCTTAAGTAATTGTATGTAAATAAATAAACGTACTATTCTTATTCATAAGTTGCACTTACTTATTTCGTCATAGAGTGTGATAAAAAGTAGAGTGTCCACCTCGGAAGCAACACTATTGACGTAGTGAAGCTCGAGTGACGTACTTTGAATCCCTCGCTGCGCTCAGGATTCTAATCTAGAATCCTTCGCTCCGCACTGGATTCAAAGAAACACTCTCGCCTTCAAAATAGTTGTTTGCTCCCTTGGCAAACAATCAACTATTTTCTCTCTTTTTTTACTCCACCAAGAATGACAGAAGCGAAAAGTGTTGATATTTTTTGGTTAATAAATAAAATGTTTAATATGTTTGCGTTCCTTTAAAAGCCTGGAAAATGTTAAGTTTTCTTATAGAGTAAAAAACCTGACAAATGTTAATTTACGTGGTAGAGCAGTTATTAATACACGACGTTATTGAATTTGAATAAACCCATATGAACCAATTAGTACAAACATTGTCCCCAAACACGCTGCAACACAAAAACAACCACCATTTTACAAGAACAATGTTGATTTAAATAAAAAACAAAACAAAACTCACATTTTATTTCATATTATTTTAAACAAAAAAACTAGAAGCACACACGTCCCCGTCAGCATGACGACAGGAACAAACGGTTTGCAATCATGTGTTCGTCGCCGTAAACAGTGAGTATGTAGTGTAATTTTCACTAGTGAAATATTATACTGGATGTATGAATCACATTTTAAAAGAATAATGTGTGTTGTGCTGGTTTGAATTGTTGTTTTTGTTTTTTGTGGGACGTGTTAACAGAATGTGCTGATGAACGTGGACTGAAAATGATATTATTAAACTGTTCCACCGAACCGCATTATCAAAATTTTGTTTTAGTGCGGTTAGTGAAAATGTTCTCACTTTTTAGACCTTTGTATCCTGCTTATGCGTACAAAGTTTCATTAAAATCGGTTTATTCATTTCGAAAAACAAGGGCTTGAAAGTATGTATGAAATGCCGTACGTCGTAAACGCTCTTTACCGGTCAAGCTCCGCGCGTGACCGACGTGGTCACGAAACAATAGAAAATCAATTGTGTCTCATTAGAGGAGTTTGACAGATTAAGAACTATCACATGAATTTTACAATACAAAAATATTTAGCAACATAAAACATGTTTTACTACAAATGATAGAATTCTCTAACTCCTGTGCTAGTTATAACTGTGTTGCAGGAGCCAG
The DNA here is from genome assembly GCA_947508005.1 of Amphipoea lucens. Classification (NCBI taxonomy): domain Eukaryota; kingdom Metazoa; phylum Arthropoda; class Insecta; order Lepidoptera; family Noctuidae; genus Amphipoea; species Amphipoea lucens. The sequence continues at coordinate 17,717,833 of OX382359.1, read as the reverse complement.
TGACTGCTGAAAGACCGTTTCTGTTTCTCCTTTCAATCACATGAATTACATTGTTATAAGCAGTACACATAAATACTTAAATAAACCTGCAAATCTATAGCGTCTGCACAGATTCCAAGACAGTGCCAATACCTTTTTCTTTATAAAGTTTAAGATACTTGTAGGAGCGACAAAAAAAAATCTAGGTAAGTACAGGTAATACTCGTATATTTAACGAGCATGCGTCAGTCACTGCAATTTAAGCCTTATGTGAATAACGTAAAAGTCACTTGACGCACTCTTGTGATTTACACCGACTACAATGTTCGAAATGACGTTTCAATTAACATCAAATTCCCGTAACAAAAACTCTCGTTTATTTCATTCATTTATTATTCTCACACAAAAACAAGGACTTCGATCTCATGATAAAGTAAAACTCAACAGGCAACTTCCATATTGGGACAAAAAAACGCTAAACCACACGCAGACAAGCATTTATCCTCATGAATATATGTATTTGTTCTCCCATTTGAGAACACTGTTTGAAAATATACCTCATCTTTTGAATAGAATATGCCCTAGAAATGTAGAAAGCTTAGGCTGGGTTTCCAACAGAGAGATGAGCGAGGAAAGCTAAGCTGAGCTGTGAAACGACGTGTTTTTGTCGTAAATAGCTGTGTAGCAAAGCGGGTAGGATATGTAAGGACCGTTGCGGAAGGAAGCCGGGCAAGGACTGCCAGCTTGAACGATTGCGTCGTCTACAAATTCAGCTTTACCTAAACTATCTATGTAGTATAGTTACTATGTGTTTACGCTACTAGAAACTTTGCATGTCTTTGGCATTTGTGTAAAAAACCTCGGTTCGTTGGACTCTTTTTGCTGACCAAGACCACCTTGACTTACAAGCTGTAGGTCATAGGTTCGAACCCAGACAGGCGCTTTACTTTGTGTAATTTATTTCATCACCACTGTTCTCAAAACTGTGAAGGAAAACATCGTGAGGAAACCGGCATGTCCGAGAGCCAAAAATTCGTAGACATGTGACAACTACCAACCCGCACTGAGCCCGCGTGGTGGATTACCACCCACTCCCTCTCAAAAAGAAGGCGCCTGTGTTCCAAGTAAGACCACGTTGGAAGATGATTGAATAACGAAATTTTATTGGTGGAATTTAAGGAAGAAGAAATGGAATTTAATTTGAAACATTTAAAAAGCTTATCAACTTAGACGTCATAATTAAACGCATGTAAATTGATTTCATTAGCTGCTGTTATTTTAATCAGCCAATCATAGCACTCATGAGTTTAATAGTCTTTCGCGTTTATTAGAGAATCCTAACGTCACACAAAAGTGATGGAAACTCATCATTAACAACACAAAACCTCGGGCCACCATTGTCCACAGCTTTGGCAAAAATCCGTTTAGCAATTTTTCAGCTGCAGCGCTTGATTGTGCCTGTCTATGCTAGACATCTCTTTTGTTGAAGCTATTGATTTTGAACTGTCAAAAGGATGGTATGGTGTTTGCTGGCAAAAGGTTGTTGATTGAATTTGAATAAAGGTGGTGGAAAAACTTTGTAAATAGAATTGGGTGCGATAAATTACTGCATAACTAACCTGCTATGCCACTTCGTTAAGAGTATGCTTTTCTGTTAATGTTGTACGAGAACCTTAACTAGATTTTACTGCCCAATCTAAACATAATCTTGATGGTATATTCATGCCAGATTCCTGGGAAGTCGTAGAAAGAAAGAAAATACATTTATTTAGCACAGACTAAAAGACACACAATACACCAGATAAAAAAAAAAAACAAAAAATAAAGATCATATAAAAAGCGTAAAGTCCGATGTGAGTAATTAGCAGGAAAGTGTGCCTCACGACTGCGCCAAAAAGGCACAGTTCAGCAATAATGCCAGACAACTAGTGCCTGACTCTGATTGTCATTACAACATTTAAAAAGCTTTTTGTAAATACTCTGTAAAACTTTGGATGCACCTTTCATTTTGTTCTACTTTCTAAGACACATACTCGTGACACACATATTCGTGCACAAAACTCCATAATTATAATTTAGGGTTAAAACACTATTATTATCTACTACGAAAAAATTCACCTACAAAAACTCCACATACGTTGCAGGCCGCCGTAACCGCCCTTAACCGCCTTTTCCGTATATCATGATATCAATCACAGCTGTCAGACGCAAGGTCTGACCAAAGGTGTTTCATATGACGTCACAGCAACTTATAGTTCGTAGAGGCCGTTAACCTCTCACATCATTGTATGAACTCTCATGAAAGGGACCTTTGGAACTTAGCACTTATTTTCTCCGCCATTTCCTCGTATGAGTGAATATGGGGAACTAGTGAAGGTTATTTTAGGCTTTTAGGTCGCTTTGTTGTTACCGCTATCAGTCTTATCATTGTTTAGAAATGGAATGTTATGAGTATATAGGGTAGGTTTGTATGCACGCTTTGTTAAAAGTACTGTTGAAGTATGTATCTACTCAGAAATATACCCTACTTCAAATTACTGCCGTACAATTCCTCATTGGTTTTTGTCTACAAAAAATATTTCCATTCCATATTTAGAGATCTGATATTGCGGTTACCAAGACACCGTGGTTGTGAAAATATCTCCTCTGATCATTTTCTGTACCGGTTATTTGTATTTTTTAGGGTTCTGTACCCGTAAGGGTAAAAACGGAACCAAAGGGTAAAAATATCATGTATCTAAGTTTCATTGATAAATACGAGTAAGTAATTCATTTTCATTCAAACCAATCATTCATATTTAAAGCTAAGAAAATGCGACGTTGTCATATTTCACGTAAGGGTGTTTTACATTAATAATCGAGACTGTCGAATTATTTTGTATGAAAAATAAAAACAAAATAAAAAGATAATTGAAAAATAATTCATATGTCAGTTGATTCTTTGATATGGTCTCATTCATACCCTATAATTATGGGATATAAAAAAACACCTTGTATAAACTTTTGATAGATCCTCCGAATTCGAATAAGGATGTACGCGTCTTCTTTAACCTTTTAACCGCCCGACTTTATATCAGTTATCGCGCCCCCAGAGCCCGAAAAAAAAAAAAAACGAAAAATAAATACCGATGAAACGAGCTGTGATGATGTAATAATAATACGGATTAAACGAGCTGTGTTATTTGGTCGTATATATACGACTCTGGTGGAATGGACACGAAAATATTTGTCGGATTAATCCGCGGCTAAAAGGTATACTGGCGAAATGTGGGTATAGACCTCTGCGCGATCCTTAGGGGGGAATATAGGCGTTGTTACGTTTATATCTTCTTAATTGGAGTGCAGTGTAACTTGTCTAACAATGATTGATCGAGAACATGTCCTGTTCTCGATCAAACTGCTGCTTGCAATACAGGAAGGCAAGTTATGAGGTCAAATCCCTTGCAACTTGAAGTTATTGGTTAATAAATCAAATGGGCCCGCAGATTTATTGGTGTATAAATCTTAAAACACGTTGACCTTTGCAGAAATTGATACGCCTACCTACAAGTCTTGTATAGCATTTTGATATAAATGATTAGCTAACTTTAGTTAGATTGCCTACTTTCATGAATTACTTTTGTGTCATGATGTAATCTATACGTATTATAAGTTAAAGTCGCGTTTTGTGTCTGTGTATGTGACCGCGTTGTTCTCTAAACTCATAGGGAATATAGTCTTTGTCTAAACTAGACAACAAGATTCTGATGCGGTTTTCACCATCATTTTTAGAAATAATCCGGAAGTTTTATGTGTCATATGTGTGTATCTGTCAAAGTCCACGAATGACGGCCAGGACCAACGGGTTAGAATATAATAGAATCCTCTTTATTATGTTCACCATATAAATTACAGACATAAATATTGAAACTTTACAAAAGGTGACGCAATAGGTGATGTCAATGGATGTGCTTTCCGAGGCAAGGAGGGGTCGTCATATGTAAAGATAGTCACCCATCCACGGACCAACCGCGGCAAGTGTAGCTTGGCCTGATCGATCGAACCGTGCGGCTGTTATTACTTAGACACAAGCCCCTCTATTAATATCATAATGTATTGTATTTATTAAATTAAACTTACGTGAAGCACGAAGAAAAGAGCAGGTCGTTTATTATTTATAAAAATGAGTAAATGAAAATGATAAAAAAGAATTTTCTATTTCCAGTGACATAGCCTCATTTCTGGGAGAATTCTATTTGTAATAGTATGACGGAAATTAAATAGGATGAAACTCCAACCTCAACCCTAGGCCGCGTCCTAGCCAAAGCGAACGTCGCGCAAACTCGCGACGGTCGCGTTCATTTTGTTCAGTGAATTCGAACGCGTGGTCGTGCCGACAGAGGGCACGTTCGGCTTTTCCGAACAAATAAGTGACGATTACGTTTTCGCGCGACGAGCGCGTTAGCACACGGGGGTAGTCTTTGAAGCGGTTTTATGCTGTCATTTTAGTTTTGACAACAGTTTATAATGAACATTGTATGTGAGTCTGCAAACAATTGTCTCAATAGAATATAGTCCCGTCCCTAAGCTGACTGAAGCCCAGGTGCGCACGGGCGATTATTTCCTCGCACTGGAATTTGAACGTATTGCTCACCGCCGAGAGGTGAAAATCCAACAGTGTGTTTGCTTGATGCGCTGGGATGGACTCTATTGGATTCTCAATGCTTGGCTTAAGAACTAGAGTTGAAATTCCAGTGCGCTATAAGATCTCGCCGCGATATTTTTACGTCTGTGCGAAAGTGGTCTAATTGTGCGTATCTGTGTCAGTTACACCATTGTTAACACATCAAGGGCTCTTATCAAATACTCATTGATGTCAAGTCTTAGTTTCATGAATAAAGATCCTTTTCATTTCATATGAATACATGTCACACATAATAATCCGACCCTTTTAAAACCGCAGCCCTTTATAGTAGAGTGAGCAAAAAAATTGTTAAGTGAAATTGACTACTTAAATTATCCGTATATTGAAATCACAACTGTAATCTTTTAACAGCTGTGCAAATCACAATTGTCATTTTTAAACAGTTGTACAAATTACAACTGTCATTTTTGAACAGTTGTACAAAATGGCAATAACTGGGAAACTGACGTAAGGTAACAATTAATTTCCCTGAATCTCCATCTTTTAGCTTAGGCCTGAGTTACACGGTGCGATTTATTTACCATAAGTTAAAGTAACAATACAAGTTGCACCGTCTATACAGTTTTTAGACGATTCAAATAATTTGTCACTTCAATTTTATCGTATGCCACAGACAAGAAACTTGCATCGTGTATATGGAGCTTTATAGGTATGTTGTGTCCACTCTCAATATGCGCAACATACGTTTGAAGTCGAGTTTGATGCCAAACAAAGAAGATCCAGGTTCTTGCGTCTGACAATACTCTCGAATGTCTTGTCAGATGAAGCTAAGGCCTGGTACATAAGCTGAGCGTTTTATGAAACGATGATCGTTTACAAGGAAGACTTTAATCAATCTCGCGACAACACTGCAAATTATTAGTACAAATATTATTCATGATTTTTGTGAACCAAGAGCAGTGGTGGCCCAGTAGTATCGCCCCGACTTACGAGTTGTAGGTCGTCGGTTCGAATCCAGCCAGGCGTTTTACTTTATGTAAATAATTTCATCACCACTGCTCTTAAAACATCGTGAAACCGGCATGTCCTAGAAAAAAAAATTCGAAGACATTGTGACATCTACCAACTCACACTGGGTCTGTGTGGTAGATTACAGCCCGCTCCCACTCTAAGAGATTAGGCCCGTGTCCCAGCAGTGGGAACATTATAGGCTGATTATGCATAATTATGCTATGTCAACATGCAAGTTCGAATGGATTAACTTATGGATTAAAAGTAAAACAAGAAAAACAAAAAACACTGGTAGTTTTTAATTAAATGAATACGCTTATCCTTCTAGCTCATTCATCATTGTTCACAACTGTGCAGCTGTAGAGCATTAGCATGGCCGTAAAGTTCTAATCCAGTTATTCAGTTGCACATACATACAACTTTCAAAAGTCCTCCTAACGACGGCCACAGCGTAAAAACAAAGAGGAAATGTCCGTATGGATTGGGGAGCCATGTAAAAGAAAAAAAAAAAAACAAAAGAAAACACGTTTATTTGCGGCAAACATGACGCAGAGAAACATCACAAAACAAAAAAGAACAAGTTGGAAGAAAATATGCGTCACATCCACGCAAGACGGCCATCACTCAACAAAATGATACGACCCGACTACGATGCGACACAGATCCCCAGCGCTGGTTTGCATGTGTAATATTTAAACTCGGATACTACCATAGATATCCGAGATACTACCAATATTTAGTAGAAAACTAGCCGATTTCAAAACTCTGCTCTCAAAACGGCGAAGGAAAACATTGATCGATTTTGTCTCTGTCACCTCTGACCTAGACTAGAGACAAGAGCAAACCCATTCCAAAAAAAAGAAAGAAAAATAGGTTTATTTATCACAGAAACACGTGCATACAAAAAGATAATTAATTCTAATAATAAAAACAAAATATTATCTATAACTGCGAGCATAAAGCAGAAATAGTCGACGGCTGCACGTCATGACTGTGACAAGATGGCTTCTCAAGAAAGGTTCTTCCAGAAGGTTTTTTGTGGTTTTCTTGAACATTGTATTAACCTGAACCTGTAATATTATGTTGAGATAAATGAAGATTATGAATTATTAAAATCGCTATCGCTTATAGCTATGCTCACACGTGTTAGACGCTTACCAGTATCCGTATGTCAAACGTGCCTTTAACAGATTGTATGCAATTTACAAGATACTGAGACTCATGTCCGTTCCCACTAACACTGGGCAACATGTAAATAAATAATGCCTATACAAAAGCACGCTATTGGATTTTCAGCGCTCGGTTCAGCAACGAGAGTTGAAAATCCAACGTGCCATTTCATTTAGATGTTGCTTAATGCTAGTGGAAACGGGTATTACAGTGCTAATAGTTTGTTTCTGATTGAAAGTAAATGGATAGTAATTGATTAGATTTTACAGAAGGGTTAATTTGGAACCTGGGAATGAGTTGATAGGTACCGCAATAATAATTCTGTAGGATATTAACTACCGAATCATTGTAACTTTTGTAATTTGTCAAAATCCAATACCCGTGCGAGTGCGGTGCCTGTAATCAGACCTTGCCCCACTTACTAGAGTGTCCTAAGGGTCCGTTCACCTGCACATTGGATGACTTAAAGAATGCCACTGATGCCGCAATCAACGTGGCTACCTACTGGGCTCAAACAATCCATCCACACTAATATCATAAATGTAAAAGTGTGTCTGTCCGTCTGTCTGTTACCCCTTCACGCTTAAACCGCTGAACGGATTTAGATGAAATCTGGTATAGAGATAGTTTGAGTCCCGGGAAAGGAAATCCCCGATCCCGATATTCCCATGGGATCGAAACTTATGCGGGTGAAACCGCGGGGCGCTGCTAGCACAGAATACTTAAAGTACTACGTACAGAAAGGACACTCTCTTCCCCGCACTAACATCAGTTACCGCACCTCATCCCGCACTTCGGCGTATTCGTCGCAGTTCTTTAACAAGAGCGCTCGCAAACACAAGTACCTCACGCACACATTCATACGTATACAAACGTCATTTTTTAATGTAGTAGTAGTAGGTAATTATTTTGCGAGCGTTGTATGGAGTGTCCGGGGTGTGCTGCTAGTTTAAAATATCGAAGAAGAGTACCATCACATACGAAAAGAAGAAGATTGATAACTAAATGATTTTTTCGTCTACTCATTAAAATGATTAACAAAGTTTTAAAAATATTTAATGAATACTTATTTTGCCATTCAAATTGTCGCGTAGATAAAACTTCAGAGATCTATCATGATGAGAATCCACCGAATTTTTTTTTTTCTTTAAAAATCATAACATGGTTAGTTGACTTTACATATACTACTTTCTGCTGCGTGGACGTCGAAAATGATCCCATGTCCTTACCCATGCCATGGCCTATCTGTGAGTCAAAATTCATCGAAATCCGTTCAGCCTTTCAGGCGTGAAAAAGTAACAGACAGACATGTATGACGTATGAATTTAATTTGCTACCTATCGTTATTCGATTCCCCAACACCAACAAATAAAACTTATGTCAACAATAAAGAGATACATTCCCTCTCAAACGAAACTATAAAACCCCTAGCCACCAAAGCAATAAATAGCCCATTAATGTTGTTCCCACACGTTGTTAGCGGGACAACTAGTCCATTATTTTATACTCGATCCCCAGCGAATACTGGAAATGCAACAGTTGTTTGATATTAGCGGCTACTAGGAAAAATACTGAGGGTTATTTTGAAGTGGGTTATTGAAGGATTGTGGATAATAGTAGTACTTTGATGTTATCTTTATTTTAAACTAGCTGCACCTCGCTGTTTCACCCGCATAAGTTTCGATTCCGTAGGTATATCGGGATAAAAACTATCCTTTGTCCTTTCCCGGGACTCAAACTATATCTATACCAAATTTCATCTAAATCGGTTCAGTAGTTTAGGTATGAAAAGATAACCTACAGACAGAGTTACTTTCGAATTTATAATATTAGTATGGAATATAGTGGTACTAGCCTTACGCACGGATAAAATATTTTTACGCAACGTGCTCGCTAATGTCAAATAAATGTCATGCAAACCTAACCTAATAGTAGATTATTCACTAAGGGGATAAAGCAGTGTCTTAGGTCACGGGTGCAATATTCAGGTGAAATCCTGAGTGTAGCGAGGGATTCAATTTCGCCCAAGACGAAGACACGAGGAGAATACTCTTCTTTTTGCACCTACTGCGAGGAAATAAAAACCAATTTGTAATCTTCGAATGAGTTAGTTTATGAAACTTACAAATATTAAGTTTTTAACGTTACTATTTTATTATAAAGATAGATTTTGTCCTTTATTAGCGGGAAAGCTAGTCCATTATTTTATTCCTGGCGACTGGTGGAAGTGCAACAGTTGTTGCTATTAGCGGCTTCTGGGAAAATAAATTGAGGGTTGTTTGGAAGTGGTGCTATTAAGTTTAAGTTATCTTTATTTTTGTCTAACTGAAACTGTTATTACAGTTAGGTTTAGTTTTCACTTTCATTAAATGAAGAATTAGAAACTAGTACGATTGAAAACAAAATTGGTAACTTCTGTTTTTCCATATCGGTATGTTGTGACTACGTCTGGTAGAGGTAAAATGGCAACTAGTAAGTGTGTAGCCACACGAGTGACACGCGTCGACGACAGTGATAACTGCAACCATCGACGAGTGTCGGCGATAGCCGTCAACGCGTGTGTATGCACATTAAGGTTAAACACGTACTGTATGGTTAAAGCGTGATCGACAATCATGAGGGGCAATTCTCGTAATTTTAAGAACGTTCACAGTCTGATCTTAGTCTCAATCTGTCAAAATTACCTCTATTTTCCCTACATTTTGAAAAGTTTTTGACATTTGTTTGTCGCCGAAATGAGACTGCGACTAGATTTTGAACGTTTTAAATTACGAGAATTCTGGTTTTGGTGTTCTGTAATACAGGCCTAGAGCCTAGTTTAGGCACCAGTCTCCCACAATAATAAAATGTTGTCCGACTATGATACCATGTAATAATTATGTATTTTGTAATATTGTGGTGAGAAAATAAACATTCTTATTATTATCAGTTCTTGATAAACTGATGAATCATATTCGAATAACGAACTTTCGATGCGAGCTCTAAAATAAGCATTGAGAACGAATTGACTTTTCAACCAGACAAGCAAACGGATGAACAATGCATGACTACAAAACAGACCCTGCAAGTTGCCAATAATATTAATTGAAGCGACAAACGACAGTCCAAAGGCCCGTGCTCTGATTGGCTATTAATTGGGAAGTTATACTCTGTTGAGCTTTAGTGGTGAGCTCACTGCGAGCGTATACTCGAGCGTAGTTAGAGAAGTTACATTTGAAGTACTACTACTATTGATATAATAGTAATTAAGTTCTCGAACAAACAGTGTACTATGTTAATCAGTCTCCTTCAATGTTCGTAATCCTCAGACACATCTGTGTAACAATTAAAACAAACTAAGTAATACATATGTGTTTAAAGAAAAATAGTTGATTAATATTACATACATAGATGGTCTAGTGGTTGCAAGTACTGCTGCCTTGAGATAGGGACGAGGTTCTGGGTTCGAGTCCCAGGCCGGGCAAGGTGTTATTGTGCTTTCCCAATAGCAATCCGGAGTCTGGATTTGTTCCCAGTTACACATTATCAGCTCAATATGTTCCCACTGCTGGGACAGAGGCCTAGGGTGTGTGTCCCGTTGATCGTCTCTTATTACACGGGACTAAGTGGTGGCTTACGATTTTTGTACGTAAGCTGGTGTGATTTTTGGCACGCGAGTAGTTGCTCTTGCGTTATCTAGGATTGTACTAACTATAGGTTCACCTCTGCCTTACCTTTCGGAGAAATACAGGCGTGATGTTACGTTACGTTATTCACTAGAAAATGCCAATTTGAAAACCTGCCTACTTACTGAAAATGTATGCCATATCTTTGTACAAGTAAACACCATAAAAAAATAAATTATGATAACATCTTACTTTAAGAGACAAAGTTTTAAGTACCACTGGGGAGAAAAAAAGTAAGTTTCCTAAAACATGTCACCCCACCACCAAACATTAGGACATGTTATCCTAAACACTTACTTATACTTAGACTACCAACTTCATGTACTAAATCCTAAACACATCACAATCTCCGTACTATCACGGTTTGTTATCACTGAGCTAGCATTCTTTTGTAAACAGTTCTAACTTTTCGAACTACCCGCATTATTTAGATGAATGTTTCGCGGTTTCATTATTCAGTGGCGAGATAGGAAAGTCGTGTCTGGTTGTTATAATGAAGTGGGACGAGCTAACAATATGTGGAGTTAGCATAATAGTAATGTTATAATGTATTCATAAGATCAGACAGGACGACACATCAAAATTGTCCGTTTTTATATAATTTTACTATACGTATTTTGAAAAATTCATTGAGTCTCAAAGAATGTGCGCAATTTGGATAGAGTAGTGGAACTGTGGAGCTGACGCTGCCTGTGTGAGCGTGCGTGTTCCATCGCCGCCCGTTCGATGTCCACCGCGCACAGGGTGGATGAAAACAGCACATGAAGTAATTTTTTGCTCCGTTGGTGTAATTGCTGTATGGCGTTTCAGTAGGAGGATAAATAAATAAATAATAATTAATAATAATGAGAGCAGTGGTGGCCCAGTGGTATCAGCCGCGACTTACAAGTTGTAGATCGTAGGTTCGAACCCCGACAGGCGCTTTACTTTGTGTAAATTATTTCATCACCACTGCTCTCAAAACGGTGAAGGAAAACATCGTGAGGAAACCGGCATGTCCTAGAACCAAAAATTCGAAGACATGTGACATCCACCAACCCGCACTGGACCCGCGTGGTGGATTACGGCCCACTCCCTCTCACAGAGAGGAGGCCTGTGTCCCAGCAGTGGGAACGTTATAGGCTGATTATGTAATAATAATAAGATAGTTTAATTTTAAAAAAAAAACGGTCAAGTGCGAGTGGGACTCGCGCACCGAGGGTTTCGCACAAAGGACAATGCCGTCAAATATATAGGGCGCCCTGTACCAAACGGAAAAGTCCGCTGTCACAACCAAACCTACACTAGGTTTGGTTGTGACAGCGGACTTTGATGTTTTCAATTTCACCCTGTATAATATTTTGAGGTTACGTTCGAGAAAATATACCTAACCTACCACCTACCTACCTACCTACCTACTTAACCTATATTTTTTACGTAGTAACAACATTCAGAAATTAAGTGCAACGGCAGCATTGACTTATTAATACTTTGAATGGCAGTGACATAAGAGAAAATACGTACAAAGTAAATAAAACTAAAAGAAAGAAAGAAGTTTATTTGGACACAGTTCTTGAAACAAAAAATATACTACTTTTATTTTTGTGTCCGAAATCCGGGAATCTTTATGATAACACTAATACAAATCGTTTTAAACTTTCCATAATAAAAAAAATCCATCAGCACGTGTAAATGTTAATGAAATACACAACAAATTCATAAAACACTAATAAAAACTAAATTAATATACAACTCTGTTGCATGAACATAAAACATTATTAAAACTTAATTTTAATCTACACGTCGCGTCGTGTAAACATAATAAAGTTGTCGTGTAACAATCTAAAACAACTATGTGCTACGAGCGCTACGGGCTACGTACGCGCTACGACATGCTACGAGGACGTGCTACGCGAAATGTGATCGCGGTATACTTTCACAGGAACTAGATTTTCTTTCAAACTTTAGTTTTAAAAGTTGACACAATGACGCGGTTTCCTACTGGTTGAAAGGTAAGCATTAATTATTTATTTAATTTTATTCGTCAAGCTGAAACTCTGCCGAAACGGAAAATGTTGGAAGATTTGAAAAATACCTTCTGCATCATTTTCTTGCCTTTTATACCCAATTTATTTGAGGATCGGTGCAACATGTACTTTTATTTTATACATCTCAATAAGTCATCATCTTGGTAGTCATCCCCCTTTTAGCCATATCATCTTTTACACATTGTATTTTGAAAATACCTTATTCAATCATTTTGTACCATAATTATGGTAGGATAGATTCCATAGACTCCCATATGTGTCATAAATAGTTGCCAAACGATTATGTCAGCATGAAGGTCGAGAATGTTTAACCTATGTAATAATTTACATAGGTACTAAGACACAACTTCACCTGTCATTATGGAAAATACCCTTGAGAATATTTGCTGAACCCTTAATCACCAGCAAATCAATATTAATTAATTAAGGTACGCCATAGTTTGTATTATATGAGTACATAATCTTATTTACCTCATATTTGATCAGAAGCGCGAGCATGGGTCCTGAGTGCAAGTTCCTGGGTATGATTTACAGGTCGGGAAATGTGATGAGATATTTTTATGTGAAAAGATTCTTAGTAACGGCCGGGAGTTCTATTTAAAGTTTCACTTGTCAGTAATTCTTCCATACTAACGTCATATAAAGCTTACTCCACAGTTTTACAGTATACATTAAAAATTATATCTAGTTATCTTGTCATTATCTAGCCATGTACGGACAACGGAAACAGAATAAAAAAAAAAATTGGTTTGAAAGTTATGAGTGTCGAAACTTCCATATTTGAATGCTTTTTGGGTGTAAAAAAACAAATTCCAGAGTATGGAAATGGAATAATTGTTACCGTACAGGGATAGATAATTTATTCATAACTACATCCAGTAGTTTTTTCATAATGTCAATACAAAAGGTCGTCCAAAGGTCTGTTCATGAAACATTGCGCTCATTTCTATTTCACTAAATAAAAAATAACATCCCAATAAATAAATACTAAAATAGATAAAATGAATAGCATGCATATTAGCTGATTCGAATTAGTTGGTAGGTCAATGAGGTCAAGCCGTCGACTAGTGCAACCTTAATTGACATTGGCTTCTTATTACGTAGGAGGCCCAATCCCTCGATGAGATCATGTTAATTTGAGAAAACATTTCGCAGCATCTTTCGAAGTTGTTGGGAAAAGCTGACTGAATATAATTACTATGCCTTGTAGCGAGAACTGCCTAATGGCTAGGTTACAAAACAGTTTACAAATCAGGTTAGCGTACGAGGGAATGTGAGTTCCAATCCCACTTATTGCACTTTTTAGCGTTAGAGGAGATGTGAGTTCCAATCCCACTTATTGCACTTTTTAGCGTAAGAGGGGATGTGAGTTCCAATCCCACTTATTGCACTTTTTAGCGTACGAGGAGATGCGAGTTCCAAGCCCACTTATTGCAATTTTTAGCGTAAGAGGGGATGTGAGTTCCAATCCCACTTATTGCACTTTTTAGCGTACGAGGGGATGTGAGCTCCAAGCCCACTTATTGCACTTTTCATGGAAAACTTCTTCTACGAAGCACATTACTATAACTATATATATAACCTAATGTGTATTATGTGCAACCAATAAAAAACCAGGCAATATTATTATATAATTAATGTACCTATGCAAAATATTGTAAACCATTTTAAAAGAGTAACTGTGAAGTTTCTTGCCCATTCTTCTCCATACGAAAACTATCTTTTGGAAGGGGTGACTAGAATCAAGTCTATTTTTTTAATGTAATTTTTGACGTTCAATAGGGCCTTTTATGTGCCTATTTGAAATAAATGATTTGACTTTGAACCCACATACCTAGTAGGTAGTTCTTGTTCACAAAATGTTTGAATACATTTAGATACATAGCTACTTGAGCTGGAAGTGGCAACATTACAATAAATCTTAGTCGCTATGAACCATATAAGTAACACTGCTATTTATTGCCCACCTACACTTAATAACGTGTCTTATCTAGTAAATAATGTTAATGTACGCATCGTATGTTTTAGAGTAATTTATTTGAGACACGAATTACTATGAAAACTATTTTCATTTTCACATAGTTCTGTTCTATTTGGCAATAGTTTTATTACGGTTAGGTGGCTTTTGCCCTGAATAGTTGAAACTATTTACTGATTGCGTCTGAGTCTGTCGAAGGACTGATGGCCGGTGGAGCAGACGAGTACTGGAGTGGAGACCGTGTACCAGCAAGCGTAGTGTGGGACGCCCCCCAGCTAGATGGACGGACGACATAAAGAAGGTGGCTGGGGTAGACTGGATGCGGAAAGCGGAGGACAGGGTGCTGTGGCGCAGTCTGGCCTATGTCCAGCAGTGGACTGCGATAGTCTGGAATCAGTCAATCAATCAACTGTTGATTGATTGACTGATTGCGTTCGTGTTGACCCAGAGAAGGCTCGTGTCTCGGATCCAAATCCGAGCAAATACCAATGTGACATTTTCAATTCATACGTACTTTTTGAGTTTACCCTGGACATTACTGACATCGCGAAATTGCGAATCCGTTTTGTTTTGATTTGTTCTCTATGAGTCATTGGAACTTGAATTAATAAAAAATAAATTAAAAAGTATCCTATGTCCTAATTCAGGTCATGGTCTACCCTCGTGCCCAATTTCATCCAAATCTGATTAGCCGTTCTAGCGTGAAAGCATAACAAACAAAAACAAAAAATGTAATCTTTTCTCTTTATAATATTTGTTTAGATAATAAAATAATTTATCATGCTTCACATCACGACTCGACACCTTCAAAATAGGTTCATCGTAATAATCTCAAGTTTGAAGTTGATTGGAATACCGCGATGAATTTCTGAGTTACCTTCACATTCCTGAGCGATCCGGGATTAGATAAGACGTGACGTACAACACCTACACATCTTCATAGGTGTACGGAATAAAAATGCGTTGGATGTAGGTAACATGATTTATAAAGCGTTTTGTGCTTTTTTAACCGACTTCAAAAAAGTATGTTTTATATTCGACCCGTATGTATGTATGTTTGTATGACCGCGATTTTCTCAAAAACTAATGAAGAGGTTTTGATCATTATTTCATTAATGTGATCTACATACTTTCAGGAAGGTATAATACATTAGGTAATTATTCTTATGTACGATGATGCATCTCCGGCATTTCTATGCGAATTTTGATGATTCTTCTAGTCGTTGTCTTCAATTCTTCAATGCACTAGTGTTGATAAAATTTGTGTGGGGTAAGTAGGTACAACTATTACTATTTTGGAAGTCGGTGTCAGAAAACGAAAATGCGGAACCAACGACACCGACTTCCGAAATTAAAGTTATTTATCACTTTGTGGTGTTTTTTTTTTTTAAGTCGGTTTTTAATTAATAGGAGTTCAGTGAAAGTGAAATTGGTATTTGTTTTTAGTGTTGAATGATTTACTGATAAACTGATTTAGATATTAGCAGGATGAATTTGAAATAAAGTAAGATCACAGTCGCTCGGATCGAACGATCAGGTTAAGCTACGCTTGCCGCGGTCGGTCCGTGGATTGCTGACTATCTTTACATACCGAGACCTCTCCGTGCCTCGGAAAGCACGTTAAGTAATTGGTCTCGGCTGTCATTTGTGGCTCTTTGACAGGCGTTACATTTCCTCAGAAGCCCGAAAGTCTGACAACCAGTCTTACCAAGAGGTATCATTGTACTGAGTAACTACCGAATATTATATAGTCTCGGGATTTTTCTGTGTTTTTTCCTCGTTTTCGTGTAATTATGTATACAACAAACAGTGGGAAGCTATAGATGAACCTTTGCCCAGAAGGTAGAAAAAAAAAAACAGTGGCACTGCGGCAGTGCCGACAGAAGTGAAAACAAAACACAAACAGAATACTTTGCCATCACTCACTGATATATCGGATATACATTAAAACCGAGTGCATCACGAGGACAGCCGAACACATCAGAAGCGGTGTCGATTACGGTGACAGTGGCGCGAGTTCAATAGTTATTTCCCATCTCAAAAAATGCACAACGCGTCTAAAGAAGTTTTTACTTCAAAAATGTAAATCGTGCATTCCTCCCTAGCTATTTCCAAAAATATCCCGCCACAACTACAGTTATCCATTCACCTCAATCTCTGTTAAAACATGCAGCTACAACGTAACAAGCCAAATCAAAATGGAAATTAAACCGCAAGCGGAACCATTGCTGTTTATATTAGCCGGTTTTATTCAAGCGTCCGAACCGACGCTGCAATATTCCCGTACATTGTCTGTTTACCCGTCAGTCAAAACGTCAGCGGTGGAACTTCGGCAATATAAATGTAAATTATCGTACGAGGCCGATGGCACATACTCGGATGTAAACACTAGTTTAAAATGTACATGATAGCGGAATATTCGGCGTACCTACACATTCGTCAAAAATGTTGAATATTGCATACATTTCTCGCGTTCAGTGTTTTGTGTAATGACGAAATGTTTGACAGAGTTCTGTAAGAAATTGGTTTGGTATCAACTACAGGATATTTTTGTATTGAAAAAAATGAATTCGCCTTTATTTATGTAGCTAGTTATGAGAGTTGAAATCTGTCATTAAAATAAAAAAAAAAAAACGTTTTAGGTTATATTTTCGTAAAGTAGGCTTTTTGGAATTTTATTGCAAAAACATTGAAGCCCCTGTATAATACAGGTGCTTCAATGTTTGATTAACAAGAAAAAAGTTTAGCAAAAATAAATATTATAATGTGACATCTGCCAACCCGCACTGGGCCCGCGTGGTCGATTACGGCCCATTCCCTTTCACTGAGAGGAGGCCTGTGTCCCAGCAGTGGGACCATTATAGGCTGATTATGTTATGTATGTAAATATTATAATAAAACGAAACAAAACATTAGCTTTACAAAAAAAAAAATTAAATAAACTAACACTGAACTAAATATAAACAGCGTTTCTGGGAATTTTCATCTATCCGTCTGTTTGTTTCGTTGAAATAATCTCATAAACGGCTCAATCGTCCCGAATTCCTCTGACGTATTTAGAAAATCGGGAAGCGAAATCTGAATCATTCTAGCGTTCGAAATAGTTCCCAGAATTTCGTCTAGGTAATATTTTGGATTACTGAATTGCAGCCTCTGGTCTGGATTTCTCGAAAACACTGCGTTACAAAATCATACGCGATATTGGGAAATCCGACATACCTACTGGATAGTGGGAAATCCGAATATCACATTATAATTGGAGACGGAAGACAATAACATGATTCTATGTAGCATACTCTCAAGCAGGTATTCCTTTAAGCAAAATAATCACCAATTGTAAGTATCATTTGTTTATTTTTCCTGTGTTTTTTGTCCTGTTTGTTTGTTACAACAATGAAAATACTCTTCTCTGTCTAGTATCATATTCCTGACCACATTTCAAACGAATATTATTTTGTTCTATAATAACAGCCGCACAGGTCGATCTATCAGATTAAGCTACGCTTGCCGCGGTTGATCTGTGGAAGTGTGACCATCTTTACTTATATACCGATCCCCACCGTGCCTCGGAAAGCACGTTAAGCCGTTAATTCCGATTGTCATTCGTGCATCTTTGACAGTCGTTACGGGTAGTCAGAAGCCCGAAAGTTTGATAACCAGTTTCACCAAGGGCTATTATAGTATTACCCAGTAATTGGGTTGTGGAGGTCAGATAAGCAGTTGCTCCATGTAAAATACTGGTATTCAGCTGCATCCGGTTAGACTGGAAGCCGACCCCAACATAGTTGGGAAAAGGCTAGGCAGATGATGATTTTTCTCATTCCACCACAATTTGCCCATACCAAGACAACCGATTTCCACACAACATTTCGGACACCGATGTTACTTTCAAACTTCCTCTAATTATTGTACTAGTTTGGTTTTATTATTTTATTACATCCCATCTAGTCTATAGCACAATGTAAGATACCTAGTTTTGAATCTTTATAATTGACTAGGTACCTATTTCATTTAGTTTATTTATCGTAATGGCTGACACGCGTTATTGGTGGGGTTTATTGCTGGGTACACTATCAGTTTTACAGAAATTCGTATTCTTTCAAACGGTCTTGGTATTGTCAAATGTATACAATATGCAGCGAATTAAATTCAACCAAAATCTATTCTAAGGCCCGTTGCGCGACGCGGGGTATAAAGTATTTCCAAAAGTCAAAATTACAATTGCGCATAAATAAACCCACCAGACACAACTTTCCAGTGCATAATTAGTAAAAAAAGTCAGCAAAGATGGAAGACTGTAAATACAAGTACACAAATTGCTCAAAAAAAAAGTGGCGCTGCGGGAGTGCCGACAGAAGTGAAAACTTGAATAATTACGTGTTTATTTTTTGAATCGCCATATAAACAAAACACAAACAGAATACTTCGCGATCACTCACTGACATACCTATCGGGAATACATTAAAATCGAGTACATCCATAGGACAGCCGAACACATCCGAGTGTAGCGCGGTGTCGGTAACAGTGTCGCGAGTTCAATGGTTTTTCCCATCTAAAAAAATGCCCAACGCGCCTAAAGAAGTTTTCACTTAAAAAAACGCATCAAATTTTATTTTATTTTTGTTAAAATTGGCATATAATACCCTCTATACAGTTCATTCATGTAGCACACTTATAAACTCTTCAGTTACCACATAAAACATGACCAGAAAACCTTAGTAGCTGCTTGTAAATCCGAATGCGTCACCGCCGACGATATTGTCATACATCTCAATTAACATCAAACGAACCCCATATCTCTACTTAATGAACTATTCTGTGAACTAGCGGGTGGGCGGAACCTCACATATCTTACCCGGGCGGGAAAGTTACTGGCTTATAAGTATGCTCACAAAAGCATGCTTGTAAGCAGACTGTATGACACTCACTCATACTGAGTGATAATCTCTTTCTAAAGCTTGATATATCATATTGAAGTACTGATACTTTTGTTCATAAGAAAGCATGCTCATAAGCATGCTTAAAATTAGTATGCTCTGCAGCTGTTCATATTAATTTGCTAGCAATAAGCATGCTAGTTTTTTAATCATACTTTGGTTGATAGGTTTCATTTTTTTAAAAATCATGTTACTTGGTGAAAACGGGTAAGCAAGTTCTTAGGGGATTTTACTGCCTGCTTCAATTAAGTCGAAAATTGGTATAACTAACCTAACCTAACAATGAAAAGAGAAAGAAGTATGCTTAAAATTATCATGTTTTTTGCTAGCAAATTAATGTGAACAACTGCAGAGCATAGTAGTTTTAAACAAACTTATAAGCATGCTTTCTTATGAAAAAATGTATCAGTACCTCAATATGATATATCAAGCTTTAGAAAGAGATCACCACACAGTATGAGTGAGTGTCACACAGTATAAGTGAGTGTCACACAATAAGAGTGAGTATCACAAAGTATGAGTAAGTGTCACACAGTATGAGAGAAGATGCCCTACAATGCTGACCTTATTATAAAACTAGCTTCTGCCCGCGACTTCGTCCGCGTGAAATTTCACCCTCCCCCCATTCACCCTCTTAGGGGTGGAATTTCGAAAAATCCTTTCTTAGTGGACACCTACTCTTCACAAAGAACGCACCCTCCAAATGTCATGTCTCTAGGACCAGCGGTTTAGGCTGTGCGGTGATATACCAGTCAGGACTTTGTATTTTATATATTATAAAACTTCACCATTTTTTCGGCTTGAAAGAGACTGTCATAAAGGTATGAGTGATAGCGAGAAAACTATTCGCAGTGGAACTTATTACAAAACTCGACGTGTCCTTTGAACTCCTTTGTTAATATTTTGGCAGCGTCCCCTCTTGTGGGTATGTTTGATGACTGAGTAATAACTAAGGGTGATATTCGTATTCAAAGTATAACCACTGGCGTGCATTTGACTGTACACAACGAAACGTCAGTTCAGAACAAAACCCACGCTTTATTTTTCATCCCAGGATTAGATATGCGTTTTTTTTTATTCATTTTGATTGAACTAGCACGTCTGGAACATATCGTATCGTTGGAGTGACGGGTTTATTACAGGGCGTGTATGAGAATATCAAAGATTTAAATAAAATCTGTAATTTTATGGTATGTAGCATAGGTTTATGAAGAAGATATTCAATCAATCTTTATTGTACGAGTATGTGAATAATTATTAAGAGGAAATGCGGTCGGAGAGACTTTTGAAAAACCCTAAGTAAAAAGTCGTAATTCGAGGTTTGGCTCTCGCCTATTTCCTCCTCCAATATTGGACCAATTTAAAATAAATTTCATAAACTGCATAAGAAGGATATATACTGTGTCCCTGTTTTTCTTTTATTCATTATTAGTGGTCAAATTTGTACACTAGGCCTCGGTTGACAGCGGTTGAATCGGCGTTTTTTGAGGGTTCTAGTGCTTATAAAATTAATGTATCACCAAAAAGGAAATCATAGGAACATACAAGTAGTTAATATTTATTATTCTATAAAAAAATATATATATGGTCATTAACCAGAAAGAAAACAGGCGAGAGCGTTTCTATGGAGAAACGACCACCCGCATTTTCTCTTAAGTTCTTAAAAACTATATTTTTGGCGTGATTCTATCTTATAGCATCTATACAAATAAATAAAATTGAAGTGTCTGTTTATCCAAACTAATATTATAAATGCGAAAGTAACTCTGTCTGTCTGTCTTTTCTTCACGCCTAAACTACTGAACCGATTTGTGTGAAATTTGGTACAGACATAGTTTGGAACTTGAGAAAGGACATAGGGTAGTTTTTATCCCGATATTCCCACGGGATCGAGACTTATGCGGGTGAAACCGCGGGGCGCAGCTAGTAATGTAATAATAACAGCTTTTTACTTATTGCATATAAAAGTATATACGGTACTTATAACAAAAAAAAAATTTGCATCTCTCTGTCCGTCTGTTTGTTCCGGCTAATCTCCGAAAAGGCTGCACCGATTTTCACGGAACATTCACTGGCAGATAGCTGATGATATAAGGAGTAACTTAGGCATATTACAACTTTTATTTTAGAAAAAAGAATTAGGGTTCCGCGCGAAAAAAAAACACATGAAATCCAATTTCGTAAAACACAGACAAAAGAAATAGAGTTACCTAGTAGGTAGTAGATCCACAAACAACGTTTAGATGTTGATTGATCATATCATTCTATCGTATCCTTTTACTTGGGCACCCGTACAAGACGAATAGGGTTCTCCCCGCACTCGGACTGATAACATTTTTATTTATTTGCAATATCTTACTAGTTTATCTGTATAGAACTTATTGACATACGAATAGACTGTTGCTATAGAAACGAACACAAAAATACTGATGGAAATGTGAACTATTTTACAAGCAGCATTAGGTAGATATTTGTATACATGCTTTTGATGATCAAGAAGAAATGTTTTTTGTGAAGGTAGAATATCCTACTCCTACTAATATTACGAACGCGAATGTTCGTGACGATGGATGTATGGATGTTTGAAGCAAAAAGTACTGAACGGAATTTGATGAAACTTTACAGTAATATAGGTTATACATCAAAATAACACATAGGTTACTTTTTATCCCGATATTCCCACGGGATCAACACTTGTACGGGTGAAACCGTGGGGCGCTGCTAGTCTTTAATAATAACACAGTCGTGTCTAGCTATAATAATATTATTAATTTATTGTGCACCCTTCGTAACACACTTTAAATCGCAATCCGAAGGGTTTGAAAAAAATTCCTAATCCATTACTTCACATGTTTGCAAAATTCGTGTACTCAACAACATAAATAACGCAATAAATATTGTTAAACTGTCGAAATTAATGGCATTGCCATTGTTAGTTTACACAATTACCCCACCGATTAGCTTAAAATTACAACAGACTTATTTTATGGGCAGACGTGTAAAAACAAAAGAATGCGCAGTCACACGAATACCTACCACCATTTTTATCAAGCCACGTACTTCAGTGTGTTCAAGTGTCTCCAACAGTTTTTTGGTCACTATAAATCGGTATGTATGAATTCAATCAATCAATCAATCAATCAATATCTTTATTGTGGATCATAGGTAGGTACATAATACAGGTCTTAAATAATTAAATTGTGATCAGCTATGTCCCGCCCTTGGGGCATACAATAGTTGGCACATAATAAATTAAATTAAATTTACTTACACTAAATTATTGTTACAAATTATTAGGATGTCGCATAAAATATATAATAGAATATAAAAATAGAATATAGTTTTACAATTCAAGTAGCAAGAACAAATTCAACCGTGGACAATTCAACATATGACCTGAATTATTATCTTTCCCAACTGCATTACACTTACAAATGATATTCAATTAGGAAAGCTGGTACAACTCGTACCTACACGCGAAGTTCTCGAACTATATTTCTAAGCTTTTCAGCACGTTCTAACTGTCGCTTGTTTACCGTAGGAAAAAGTGGATGAATATTAAATTGTACTACTTATAATAGAGGCACATATACATACATACACACAGACGCCAGCACATCAAGCTACTACAATCTGTCAAATTTCTTTAATAGATTTTCAACTTTATCGCCAAAGTAGAAGGTGCAAAGTTGATTGGGAAATTTTGACAGTTTCGGGTAGCTTGATGTGCTGGCGTCTGTACCTGACATATGTGCCCATGCCCTTTGGGCATTACAGGCGTGATGTTGTTATGATTACTAAATTGGAAGAATTTTTTTAAATAGAATAGAATACAATTTCTGCATTTTTTTCTTTAATTCATACTTTTAATTATAAGCTTATTTTTGTAACATCAAAGACCTTGTATTCTGCAAATTTATTATTCTATTTCTATGGAGGTATGAGCTTTTAAAATCCCTAATGGTATTTGTAGGGTATTATTCGGCTGTTCACCTATAAAGTGTAGCTAGGCTAATATTATTGTTCTAAATCTTATTGTGAATGTCGCTACCATTTTTTAATTTTCCTTTACGACTGTTTCTATGTTCAATCAATTAACTCAGCCTATCGCAGTTCACTTCTGGACATAGGCCTCTCCCTGGCTGCGCTACAAAATGGCTGTTTTCCGCGTTCCGCATCCAGTCTGCCCCAGCCACCTTCATTTCCGATTCTATGTTCATCATCATCTTCCTGCTCTTATACCAAGTTACTTGGGGTTGGCACAACACATTTTCTTCTTCCGTTCTCCCCTGTCAACAGTCACACTATCATTCACACCCCTCTCTTTCATATCATTCCTCACATAATCCACCCATCTTTTCTTCGGCCTTCCTCTCCCTCTCCATCCATCAACATGTATATTCATCACTCTTTTAGTCAAATGCGTGATTTCATTCATTTCTGATTCTATGTTATGTAATCTAAAACAATGTCAAGCATTCCTCTCTGATTTCCGATGAGAAACATCCTTCAAAATACAAATCAAAACTTGATCAAAGTATTCTTCACAATTTTTCACGTCTTGTCGCTGACCTACGGCATGCATGACGCACTCTGTACTTCATAAAACAAAACCCCTTAAAACTGCAGGGTTGCTGCACGTTCCTTAATAAAACTACGGCAAGTGTCACAATGTATTTTTCGTTTCTTTCGCCTGAAAACCCTATTTGCACGAAAGGGAAGCCGTTCGCGATGTTCAAGCTAATTATTGAGCGTCGCTGCAGCTACTTGAAATGTGCACTCATCGAGTTTGATTTTGTTGTGTTGCCATTTTCCTTTACGTGAACATTTCGAAATGTTTGAATATTGTGCTATTCATTTTTTATTTTGGTAGCTGGCTGTTTTTGATTGGCTGGTTTCATAAAAATGACTGGTGAGGTCGTAGTGTAGTTGTCACATTTCACAAATCCGCGTTAATCACTGCAATTTATTACAATTTCACTAGGACCGCTCCTGCTTCGCACGGATCTTACCTACGACTTGAGAAGACAGATTTTTTTCTAGACAGTCACGAAAAGCGACTTTAATTTATAAAATGTATGACGAAGGAGGAATCACCGTGGGGTTTTAAAAAGTGTGACGTCAGCATTGCTGACGATCGATTAATGAATAACCTCTTAAGGGGTCATTGTACTTATAATTATGAACAACTATTACCATGGGACTAAGCCTGAAATCATTTTGACGAGTTATGTGAACATAAATATAGGGAACAGCTGTTTTTTTTTTTCGCGATTACATGTTTGGTTCCGAAGTAAAAGTTGTTCATTATTATAAGTACAATGACTCCTTAAGAGGTTACCCATTAATAACGGGACATCCTGTATATATAGAACTCATATATACTTGAGTTACATGGCTCTCGCTCGTTAAGTGCAAAGACTATACATAACTTTGCCTTGTAAGGTCTCGAGGTCATAGCATATAGGTAGGTAAGATTTTTGAGCAAATACAATAATGAAGTTAGTTATAAACAAAAGACCTATTCAGAAGAATGATGATAGATATGGGACTCTCACTCTGTAACCGTAGCTAAAAATCAGATTTAAACCAGAAATAATGAAAATCATAGTATGCTGTTCTAGGAGAATTAAATTTATCCTTGAAATAATATCCCAATATACAAATAGAGACGCTATCATTTTCTTACACATGATTGTGAGTGTAAGCACTGTCTTTATATACCTATTGAAAATATCTAGTACTCTGAAGACTACATACGTACGTACATTATCTACAGTAGATAGGTATATTATCTGTACTAAGTCGAGTAAGCTGACATTAGCAAGTATAATAGCATTTAAGGCATCTACCGTCAGAATTACAAGTAATTAACTAATGTGTGCAAGTAAGATCAATTTGGAATTCAATTACTGAAGAGGCTTTGGCTTTATTATTAATCAGCAGTCTTGTTTTACCCTAAAGTTAAGCAAGTTTCTATTGTATTCGTCAAAAAGTCAGCCTGAGTGCCTAATCTTTCATGTAATTTAGCGAGATCAGCTTTAATTTTAATCATTTGTGGCTAAAGAAGCACCTCTGATTAATCCTTCGGAGAATAAAATTTTATACTCGTATTTGTAGATTCAAAGTTCTGACTGACTGATATATCAACGTACAGCCTAAACCGCTGGTCCTAGAGACATAAAATTTGGAGAGTGTGTTCTTTGTGAAGAGTAGGTATGCACTAAGAAAGGGTTTTTTGAAATTCCACCCCTTAGAGGGTGAATGGGTGGGGGGGGGGGGGGGTGAAATTTCACGCGGGCGAAGTCGTGGGCAGAAGCTAGTAAAGAATATATTATTTTAAACAGTTAGCAATGGTCAATATCTAGTTGTTGTCAACTTCCCTTTAATCCAAATGAGCATACAGTAGGAACGTTAAACTTCGAAACTCGATACAATATTATAGCGTTGGTATTCTGCACGGACGCAGATTAATAACTTATTTGCAAGCAATCTATATAACATGCGACACCGATTGGCACGTGTAGGCGTCCGCAAGCCGACACTCAACGCGTTGAAGGCATTCTGTTCATGCATCCTACACTTTATGATATAAATGTTCCTCGGCAACCTTGGCAAGCTGTTATGGGAGCTAATAATAGTCTTGTCCCATACTGAAAATATGGTAGATTGTATAATGTCAAGTTCAAAAGGATCGTGTTCACGAAAACGTATAGATAGTTAAGTGAATTGTTGTCATCAAGAGCTCCGCTATAATCTAAACTAAAATTATATAGGGAAAAGGTTTCATTATTTATAGGTTTGTTTGATGCGCTTTCACGCTAAGGTTGAACGGATGGATGAAATTTGGCACATGCGTAGACCATAATCTGCATTAGGAAATAGGATACTTTTTATTTTATCCAACAAAACAAAAATCTATGTGCTCCCTCAATTAGAAGACCACATCATGCAATAAAAACAAGCACCTCGGTATTACCACAGGATCGAGATTTCTGCAGGTGAAACCGCGGGGCGCAGCTAATCAACGATATAATGGCAAATTCCTTTACATTGTTACATACAATAGACTCAAAAGAAACCCATTGTTTGCGGCTCCCTTCTGACCCGCAGGGATACTTACAATAACTTAACTACATTTTACGATACCCATGGTGGAAGAAAGGTGGCCAAAAATATTTGTAGGGGAATTGTCATTATATCTTACACTATTGTAAAGTTATGTTTTTCAATTAATAAGCAACATCTAATCCTATTCATAATTAAAATCAACATCCAAAATAATATCACGACCATTTTTAACCGACTTAAAAACGGAAGAGGTTCTCAAGTTGACGCGTATATGTATATTTTTTTTATCCACATCCACACCACACAAAATTTTTTTTCCGGAGGAAAAATATTTTACTGAGAACATCCAAAGACATTAATACATTTGGCTGCCTAAATAAATACCGAACATTGGCAATTAAGACCTAATACCGTACTCTTGAGACTGAAGCCACACACGTAGGGATAGCAATAAGTTCAATAATGGCACGCTGTGGTCACATATTGGGCCATTGTGTATTTGACCGCCCGCTGTTCGTGTTGATCAAAAATTAATTAATTTGATGTTTATTGCTTTACTTGTTGTTTTCTGTGACTTATATATAAAAGTTTTGTAGTTTCACTTGTTTATAATTGAGGCCGCGAGCGCAATAAGTAAGTAAAATTTTATAAAAAAAATAGTTAGTGCGCCTATCGTCTTCAAAAATCTGTTTTTATAAAAGCAAAATAGCCTAACACTGATTTGTCGAGCCAGAAAGAGATGGCGTTGGTAACACATTTATTGCATTAAAAACTTTATTCAAAATCTGTGTGCGTATGAACGGCTTTTACGGATTATCTCTATAGGACAAAGTAGTACTCAGGCCGTTCTTGCTCTCGCGGCCTCAATTTTACTAGCGCCCCGAACTTGCTTCGCGCGGGTGTAATGGTGACAGGTCAAAACGTCATCTAGATTTCTGTGCTAAATCTTTGTGTTATACAAATTAACCTTTAAACACTAAATACTGGTACTGGTGTTACTGGTTTATTTAAATACTGGCATTCAGCTGCATCCGGTTAGACTGGAAGCCGACCCCAACATAGAAAAAAGCCAAGCCAGACAACAACAACAACAGCCAATATAGTTGGGAAAAGGCCAGGCAGTTGACGATGACACATTAACCTTTCCAAATGAATGCTCTAATTGATGGTGAAGACTGCATCATTGATCTTCATCGTGAGGTTTAAAAGATCATAGACATACACGAAAAGCGACTTCATGTTTCTATGTGCAGACACCAAAGGAGATAAGTAACCAGAGTCGTCGGATATAGTTGAAGTTTAATAAGAAACCAATGGATGTGTTCGAATAAAATTTTATTAAATTAATATAAAACGAACAGTTAATTTATGAAATTAAATTTCATTCGAAAACATCAATCGGTCCGAGTGCCCACTTGGTTTTTCGAGATATCGCCAAGCAGTTAGTTGACTCTTCACGTGACCAGAGGGCTGGCCTATTTCTTGGCCAAAGAATTAGCATTGCCGTACAACGTGGCAATGCTGCCAGCCTTTTGGGCACTGTTCCTGTTGACAGCGATGTGGACGAATCCTTTGATGCCCTATAATTATTTTGTTTATTTTTTCATATAAATGTAGGTACATATTATTATAGTTTATATTTTAGCTTATATTATGTAAATATTATATATAATAATAATAATAGTTTATTTTCTCCACAATATTACTCTTAAATGTTATCCTATTTCTACGGTGACATATAGGAGGGGCTTTATATGGTGGGAGACTGGTGCCTAAACTAGGCTCAAGGCCTGTATTTCAGGTCACCAGGACTCCTCCCATTTATATTTAACATATTATGTTATGTACTCGTACAAACGGTATACAGTTAGGACATGTTAAACTTTTTTTTTTCTAGTATATAATATAAACAGTATGTCAATAATTTTCATCGGTTTCTTATTAAACTTCAACTATATCCGACTACCCTGGTAACTTATCTCCTTTGGTGACCGTATCTATGTAGGTATTGATGAACTCCTTACAGACTATTTTGGACAACTTCCTAAGCTTATCAAGCTGAAACTGTTGGACCGACGCCAAGTATTCTTTCACAGTAAACGTTAATTTAAAAATCTCCAATGGTTAGCTGTGTTGTGTCAGTCAGTCACGCAACCAAATTACCGAAACCAAACAAATAGAAAGATTAACGAACTTGATGTTTAACGTTTTATTTTGTTTGTTGGCTCAATTTACTGTGTATTGGCTCGCGTAGGTATACTAATAATTTAATTTAATCATGTTACAGATATCATTTGTAGGTACACTTGCTATACGGTCAACAAAGGAGATAAGTAACCAGTGTCGTTGGATATAGTTGAAGTTTACTATGAAACCGAGGGATGTTTTCGAATAAAATTTAATTTAATTAATAGAAAACAAACATTTCATATATCAAGTTAAATTTCATTCAAGAACATCCATTGGTTTCTTACTAAACTTCAACTATATCAGACGACCCTGGTTACTTATCTCTTTTGGTGACTGTACCTGATCAAGCTGGCCCGCGTGGTGGATTGCGGCCCACTCACTCTCAGAGAGAGGAGGCCTGTGTCCCGGCAGTGGGAACTTTATAGGCTGATTATACCGCCCATACATACTTCAGTTTAACAAAAGAGTTGCAGGCAGAACAAGTGTTTTTAAAAACTAAATTATCCTAATGACTGATATTTCCAACAGCATATAATTTTATCCGCGGAATAATACGAGTATTTTGACAGTTCTTCCATACAAAACCTATCAGACGTCAATTTTATTCCACGAATAAAAATAATATGTCGATTGGAAAATCAGCCCTGAGTGAAATGAATGTAAAGAATGCCGGCTTCGGTGTTGAGGCATTCCTCCATCAATTGGGATAAATATTTATGAGGTGTTATAGAATTTGATCAGATTCAACACACACCTTGTTGTGTAGATTTTCTATTATCGTATACATCACGCCTTTTTGGTATCTCATTACGAACGTGCAAAATATGTTTGTGTTGCTTATATACATTTAGGTATATCCCTTCGGGAAATAAACTTGATATGTGGTCTTATATTTTTCTCTGTTACTTATACCAACGAAAATGAAGTGTTGTGTTGTTCGAAGTTATCCGGAAAAAATAAGTGGCAGTGGGCTGGCCATGTTTGTTGAAGGACCGATGGCCGGTGGAGCAGACCAGTCCTGGTGTGGAGACCGCGTATTGGTAAGCCTAGTGTGAAAACAGCCCCAGCTAGATGGCAAGACGACCTCAAAAATGTGGCTGGGACATTGTAGAGAGAGGGTATTGTAGTGCAGCATGGGAGAGGACTATGTCCAACAGTGGACTGCGATAGGCTGAGTTGATTGATTGAATGTTAAGTGTCTTTGTTCTGAGCAAACCGCAAAATCTAGTAACATCTTATTTCTAATACAAAACCTTCTCAATAAACGTCCTATTCTTAAAAGTTTATAAGTGCTTACCTATGTTTTAGTTCCCAACAAAAAACACTCAATATTTATTTTAGCCGACCTGTTGCGTTCTCCCGGGTAGAGTATCAAGAAAATCTAATACCGACTTTACTCCGTTACAGCTACGGTTCATTTTTGCAGTACTGCAGTGAAATTGATAAAAATCTTAACCCAAAATGAAACATTGAGAGTAAATTCAATTTTGTGATGTGTTGAACGATATAACCTAACATTAACGTTATGGAGGCTCGGCACTGGTTTCGATTAAACCTCTCGACTTATTCATGAACGATACGATTAAATTTTTCCAAAAATAACGGTGAGTGTTTACATTTTTAACGCTTTTGGATTATGGCAGTTGTTATTATTTAAACTTGAGTAAATTACCAAAATATTTAGATGCTGTTTACATGATTCTAAAGAATTTCGTTTACCAACTGTTAGTGTTTAAAAGACTTGTGTGTTTTAGGTCTTCAATATCGGAAAGCATCTCATAATCTGCCTAGTCTTTTCTCAGCTACGTTGGGGTCGGCTCCCGGTCTAACCGGATACACTTTAATACCAGTATCTTACATGGAGCGACTGCTTATCTAACCTCCACAACCCCGTAACTGGGTAATACGATACCCCTTGAAAAGACTGGCTGTCAGACTTTCGGGCTTCTGACTATCCGTAGCGACTGCCAAAGATATACGGTCAGCATCAAAAGTTGATTAACACTTCAGTTTTTTTTAATCGTAGTTATTGAGCAAAATATTTGTTCAAAATTGCAGCAGTAGATTTTTTTTTAGAATATACAGGGTGTTACGGAAAGGGTATATCAATACAAACGGGTTGAAGAGTGTATCTGGTCTAGAATCTCTGTACAAAATTTCAGCTCAAAAGCAGTAACTTTGAAAATGCTTAATATTTTTTTATTTCGATAGTTTATTAAATTGAAATCATAACAAACGTGTCACCGCACTACGAGGGTCATTATCCGCTATCTGTAGTGTGTCTGCGCGCCTAGTACACGCACATCACGCCGCCGCGCGCCAGTGCAGCGTCGTGATGTCGAAATAAAAAAATATTAAGCATTTTCAAAGTTAATGCTTTTGAGCTGAAATTTTGTACAGAGATTCTAGACCAGATACACTCTTCAACCCGTTTGTATTGATATACCCTTTCCGTAACACCCTGTATACTCTTGTCTATTATGTGAAAAGCTAAAAATCAGTTTATTGAAAAAAGTTATTGTCAATTTAATAACATGTAAAAATGATAGTGTTAATCGACTTTTGATGCTGACTGTACGAATGACAGCCGGAACTAACTGCTTAACATGCTTTCCGAGACTCGGAGGGGTCTCGGTGTGTTAGGAATGGTCACCCATCCACAGACCGATGCGGCAAGCGATGAACCACGATGACAAATGCGATTGCGTTAGCGATGACCTTGAATATCGACCCATGCGGCTGTTATATGTATAGTCACGTAAAAATTTACTAATTCAGAATTAAAGTTCTCGATATAAATGTGAGAATAACATTCTAAATATCCTCCTATAGCTTGTTTACTATTCAAGCATTATACAGTTCCGTTTGTTGTTTGTTGATAGCCCATCTCTATGGCAACCTGTTGGTTGGACCTGAACGGTTTATGATCGGCCATTTGTTGTCGTAAATGTCAAAAGCACTATAAAGCTGAACAAATGTGATTTGGGAAACATTTATCAAAGTACTTGGTGGCACTTAGACACCACACACAGTATGAGTATCTTGGGAGATAATTTTGTACTACGTCTACTGTAATCAAACAGACCGAGATACGAGTCTTGTTTGGACAATAAGTGCAGTAAAAACAATATTGTTTAAGTGCGTGGTAGTGCCGCAATACTAAGACTGGCAGTTGACGTTACTAAATTAAGTTGAACACCAACTTACCTACCTAACCTAAGATTTGGTTACTACTTGATATAATCAGCCATAGGATAAAATCAGGAATGAAATTATCCGGAAAAGAACTGCAGTTACCGGCATAGCTTGCAAAGTAAGCAAACTGAAGTGGCAGTGGGCTAGCCATGTTTGTTGAAGGACCGATTCCCGGTGTAGCAAACGAATCCTGGAGTGGAGACCGCGTATCGGCAAGCGTAGTGTGGGACGCCCACCAGCTAGATGGACGGACGACCTAAAGAAGGTGGCTGGGACGGACTGGATGCGGAGAACAGGGTGTTGTGGCGCAGCCAGGGAGAGGCCTATGTCAAGCAGTGAACTGCAATAGGCTGAGTTGATTCATTGAAGTCCATAGGGAAATATAACTCATATTTCATATAACACAAACAACAAAATCGTTTCAAAGCACTTAAATAAAAAATATAACGCATTTATCGTAAAAATACTCCGAAATCAAAATAGCGAGGAATGAATTATTTCTATCGATTGATTTACAACTTTAAGATTTACACCTCGCTCCAAACAAACATAAAACTCAAAACTATAAAATAGAACAGAATGCGTGGATGCCGTAGAAGAAACATTGCGATAACAAATCGAAAAAAAGAAATCTGTTACGACGAGCTGGCACACAGAGTAAGATATGTAACAGACTTAGTACAGCAAAAAAGCAGATGTAGAGGCTTACTGCATTCATCTTAGCTTAGCCGCACGGGTCGATCGGTCAGGTTAAGCTAGGCTTGCCGTGGTTCAGCCGGGGGTTGCGGAAGGATCGTACGTTCCCGCGACTCCTGGCGTAGGTGTGAGATGGAACACCGGGGTGGTTTTTAGTCAGTAAGAGTCTGACAGACCCCGCCGCCCGCCCCAGAGCGGCGGACATCCATGAGGATTTTCCACCCCGGTAACAAAAAAAAAGGCTTGGCGTGGTTGGTCCGTAGATGGGTAACCATCTTTACATACCAAGACCCTCCGTGCCTCGGAAAGCACGTTAAGCTTTTGGTCCCGGCTGTCATTCGTGGATCTTTGACAGTCGTTTCGGGTCGTCAGAAGCCCGAAAGTCTGACAACTAGTCTTACCAAGGGGTATTGTATTACCCAGTAACTGTGTTATGGAGGTCAGACAGGCAGTCGTCCGTGTAAAATACTGGTATTCAGCTGCATCCGGTTAGACTGGAAGCCGACCGCAATATAGTTGGGAAAAGGCTAGGCAGATGATGACTACTACGTTGCAGAGCAGTGACTGCATGACGTTTCACCATATGTACGTTTCGATTGGGAATCGGCCTTAACGAGTGGATAATTTTCACCTAGAATATCAGGCACTTCCAGAAGCGTGTAGGTATCTACAAAGGCAGAAGGATGATAAGCTTCTCGTATGAGTCGCGTAAACAATTTTTTCTACGTCATGCAAACATCTTCTATGTGTAAAAATAGCACAATAGGCTAGTTTCCTAAAAAATTCTAATTAGTTGGGGGTCGTGACGTCACGCCGTGCGACAATTTTTAGCACGGCGTGACGTCACGACCCCCCACTCCCAAATTTTGACGCGCTTTATCTTTGTAATTTTTTGTTTGATTGACAAAAGAAAAAATATGGGTCCATTATTTTTCGATAATCTAACTGACGGACTAATTAGAATTATTATTTTTTTACCCAGGAAACTACCCTATTGTATAAAGCTTCGTCTCTGTTTGATATCCACTCATGTTTTGTACTAAATCTTCCTCAAGGATTTTCATGAATGTTTTCTTTGCATATGTAATCGCACTGGGGCCATTTGTTTTGATGGGATAATCCTGTTTTTTGTAAGAAGCCCCAAAAATCTTAATACATTAAGCAAACACGTTAACCCTTTCAACAGCGAAGGTAGAAAAGTATTTATAGTAGTAACACGTTTGTCTCTGCGAATAAATTGACCTGTTGAAGTGAAAACTTCTTTAGGCGCGTCGGGCATTTTTTAAGATGGGAAAAAACCATTGAACTTGCGACACTGTTACCGACACCGTGCTACATTCGGATGTGTTCGGCTGTCCTCGTTATGTACTCGGTTTTAATGTATTTCCGATATGTCAGTGAGTAATGGCAAAGTATTCTGTTTGTGTTTTGTTTATATGACGATTAAAAAAATACAAATATAATTGTTCAAGTTTTCTCTTCAGTCGGCATTACCGGAGTGCCACTTTTTTTTTTTTGGGGTTATTAATCCCGGCTAATGCAAATATCCATCTAAAATTACAACCAGCTGAAAGTGAGCTGTCAATAGTGTCATTCCCTAACATCAGGGGGCAATTCTCGTAATTTTAGGAACGTTCACAGTCTGATCTCAGTCTCAATCTGTCAAAAATACCACTAATTTCCCTACATTTTGACAAGTTTTTGTCGCCGAGATGAGACTGCGACTAGATTTTGAACAATTACGAGAATTGGCCTTTTGATGGAATGACAGCTTACTTTAAGCTCACTTCACCTAAGTTTTCACAGTGAGATTTTTACAGAATAGACCAGCAAGAGGGCTATCTATATACTTACATAAATCTGTAACTACAAGGTTCCTCAAATTCCTGCCAGGGTCGAGGGTTGTTCGAAAGAGATAGAATAGAATACTCTTTATTATGTACACCATATAAATTACATACATAAATATATAGAAACTTTACAATGGGTGACACAATGGGCGGTCTTATCGCTAAGAGCGATCTTTTAAAGACAACTTTTGAATGAATTAAAAAGGGGAAGAACAGACAAATACTGTAGGTAGTCTGTGGTGTACCATGGTGTGTGGTGTCTGGTGTGTATGTGGTGTGGTGTGAGTTACCGTGGCCCCTGACACAGGCAACTGAAGGAACACGGATGGGTTTTAGTCTGTAAAAGTCTGCCATGCGACCTCCACCCAGAGCGTGAGAAGTTATTTGATAATTTCGTTCCATAAATTGTTGTCATCAAACCGTCTAGCAAACATTTGATAATAATAACATCTTCAACCACATTACTTTAGCAGATTTACGAATTAGACTCAATGAATGAGAAGCCATCTTTTTATCAACAAGATTACCCTTTGATCAACTCCGTACTCGTTGCCAACGATACCCATATCAGGTGTCAGCTTAAATCTCTTCTAATTATCACTCTAATTACCCTCATTATTAAAACAAACAAGTAAAAGGGGGCGGCCCCTTTTACTCGAGACAGCAAAACGTAACAACTGGATCGAATAAAACATCAAATCATTTTCATCCGACGTATTCATTCAAATACAACTATTTCCTTATTCATCAGAAACAGCGTTTTCCACTCAGTATTACACCCTCCTATATATTATACTAGCTGCGCCCCGCGATTTCACCCGCATAAGTCTCGATCCTGTGGGAATACCAGAATAAAAACTATCCTATGTCTTTTCCCGGGACTCAAACTATCTCTATACCAAATTTTCATCTAAATCGGTTCAGCGGTTTAAGCGTGAAGAGGTAACGGGCGGACAGACAGGCAGACAGACACACTTTCGCATTTATAATATTAGTATGGATTTATCACAGAGCATGAAACAGCAGTGCCGGCAAAGCCTACAGACGGCAGTAATACAAACAAAAAAATAAAAAGTCTCTGTTTCTAATATCAAAATAACAGTTTTTTTTTTACAAAAACGAATTATTAAAATTTTTGCCTGTCTGTTTGTTCCGGAAAATCTCCGAAATGGCTGGAGTTTTTATCGACATACCACGCGGTTGAAGCCGCACGTGGAAGCTCGTCTACCAATAGTTATTTTTTATAACTGAACATGACCAGACAGCTGTGCCGTTGGGGAGTTTGTTGCGCCACTTCTTCTTCCTAGCGAAAGCACTAAGAAGTGGCGTTTTGGGGGACTGTCTTATGTAATTTTAACGTTCGAAAAGTGCTGAATCTCAGCCTAATTTGGAGAAATTACTTTTGATTTGATTTGAATAAAATCCGTGGCGCCTAAAGAGCGTTGAGCGCATCACCTCTGCCGCGGACGCCATTTAAAGCTGTAATTTGTGTCGTAGTGTGAGTAAACGTTGACACTCTTGGTATGGAAAATGTTGCCATTGCCGCCTCTACCAGCAACCACCGAGGCGTGTCCGTGCCCTGTGATATTTACCCATATATGTGGGTGTAATGATTTTCTATGTTGGCAACACTCCGGAGTACAACCTTATGGTGTTATTGCAATCTGTATATTGTACACTCTCTGTTACCTTATCTTCGTAATTGTATTGCCTGAGGGTATTCTTTGAGACGTTCTACCTTTTATTTATATCCTTCATTGGCTAGGAGAAAATATTGTGATACAAATATTCTGTTACGTGGCAAATAAATAAATAAATACATTGGTTGTACTTACCTACCTACGCAGTAGAAAAAAAAAATAGAAATCCTGAATTGCAAATATCTGTCTAACATTTTTTTGACTGCGAACCAAGGAAAGATAATTGAAGTTATAAAAAATATACTTAGTGATAACGCTATATAAAAGGATGACTAGCGTTTAGTCAGACGAGGCAGACCTAGGAAGCGCTGGCAGGACGATTTAGATTCCTTCACTATGGAATGGCCAGAGAATGAAGCAGAAAAAGAGATGTGGAAGGCTTCGGGTGCGGCCTTTGCACAGCAGTGGGTAGTAAGTAAAGGTAAAATATAAATAAGAAATTATGTCTTTGTCAGAAATAGTCATTTTTTAGTATACTCTCGTATCAGCATGTGGCTAAGTACTAACAGCCTTGCGGGTCGATCGATCAGGTTAAGCTACGACTGCCGCGGTTAGCCCGTGGACGGGTGACCATCTTCAGATACCAAAACCCCTCCGTGGCTCGGAAAGCACGTTAAGCCGTTGGTACCGGCTGTATTCATGGATCTATGACAGTTATTACGGGTCGCCAGAAGCCCGAAAGTCTGACAACCAGTCTTACCAAGGGGTATCGTATTACCCAGTTATTGGGTTGTGGACGTCAGATAGGCAGTCGCTCCATGTAAAATACTGGTATCCAGCTGCATCCGGTTAGACTGGAAGCCAATGCGGGTACGCAGCCTACATCCGTTTCGTTATTAAAACAGAGCCCGTTACTTGCAGAATCTTGTTTGCCAATACCATAATATTACAAACTAGTGTTTGGTTTAAAATGTTTTGCACCCATATTCACGTTTGCTTCATATTTGCTTTTCGCTCCAATTCAACACACACGTTTATTTCAGGGTTGTATTCAAACAGTTAATAATCCTTTCATTTCATTTCATAAAACAGTGCTGTTCCAATAGGTTGGGAGAGGGAGAGAAAACTTCCAAAAAAAAAAAACGCCTCGATACACTCGTTCAATCTCAGAAAATCGCCAAATACGTAAAGAGAGAAACCTAAGTCCTTTGCGTTAGTTGTGACCGGGTGTTTAAAATAAAATTCGGTTTGGCAAATCATTTTAGGGCACACGCTAGGAAATAATTATTTCAAAGGGTCGCCATAATTGAAAAAGAAAAAAAAAGGACTATATAATTGCCTACACTTACCCGCTTAGGTACAGGGATTCTGTGTTTGAAATATTCTTCAAGTCACAATAGTAATTTCGTGTTTTCCTAGAAAGCGTTTTTGATATCGTAAAGTCTGATTTCCTCTCACCGTACTTAGTCACGCGAAAAAGTGTCTTTACTGAGAAAAATGAGCTCAGGCATTACTAAAAAGCGTTTCCATGACAATCAAGTCAAGTCACTGTGTAAGAGGTGTCAAAACGAAACGGAAACACGACTATCTTTTGACGCGGGATCAAGAGATACGCCCGTATCTCTTGATTTAAATCTTTGCCGCTGTTATAATTTTCTTGACAGCCGTCTCTGCGGCCGTTATGTGCGGTCACCGATTTTCCAGTAAACCGAAGCTTTAGCATGGGTTTCCTAGACAGCGTTGCCTTCATATAATAAACGCTAAACAAAAGGTATTGTGAAAATCTGATATGTTTGCCGGTCTATACTGTGTAAAAAAGTCTGTCAGTGTCGGTGACTGTATATATAGTTCGTCATTTTGCGACCACTATTTGACGGCGGCGCTCTCATAGTAAGCCCAAGCTTTACAAGAAAATAAGACAAAAATCTATACTTCCATACAATCCATACTAATATTTGTCTGTCTGTCTGAATGTTACCTTTTCACGCCTAAACTGCGGAACCGATTTAGATAAAATTTGGTATAGAGATAGCTTGAGTCCCGGGAAAGGACATAGGATACTTTTTATTCCGAAATTCCCACGGGATCGAGACTTATGCGGGTGAAACCGCGGGGCGCAGCTAGTACTCTATAATCATTCTAAAAATAACAGTGACCGAATTACAAACTTTTGATTGATTTTATTTTCGCATGCTCTTGAACATTTATTATGTAAATACGGTAAATTTTGTAGCCGTCGGGTGCCTGTCCTGTGAGAAACTTGGCGTGCAGTAAGTAATTAAGCACACACACTGAGGTGGAACCTCGTATCGTAGCTAATCTAACCAGCTAACCTCTAATCTCCGTCTCGAGAGCAGACCATAATTGTATTTGTGTGGAATAATGTGTGTTATTCTGCAACGTTTCTTGTGTTAATACAATTATTATGAGAAGTGTGAAGTGTCTTTGTATGTCTGTCTTTAAACTTTTCTGACGTACAGACGCCAGCACATCAAGCTACTACAATCTGTCAAATTTCTTTAATAGGTTTTCAACTTTATCGCTAAAGTATAAATAAGGTTTAAAGTTGATTGGGACAATTTGACAGTTTCGGGTAGCTTGATGTGCTGGCGTCTGTACCTACTAAAAAGTGTCGCAACTGAAAAAATGTTGGTACCGGAGTCGAACCTGCGTACTTACAATATAATTATGTTGAGATTCAGTTTTTTTTTTTTTCTAAGATGACATAGTAAAAACACATGTAAGTACCTAATTGGGTTTTGATTTAGGATAAAAAAAGTCAGCTGCGTTAAAGTTTACCCTAATTTTACAACTCGTAACACTGCAATTTACAATTGAATACGTTGCAATGTACAGACGCCAGCACATCAAGCTACTACAATCTGTCAAATTTCTTTAATAGATTTTCAACTTTATCGCTAAAGCATATGGTTCAAAGTTGATTGGGAAAATTTGACAGTTTTGGGTAGCTTGATGTGCTGGCGTCTGTACATCAAAATTGTAACAAATCGTCCATTCGTAAACTGTATGTATGACGGCGCAGCAAATGGCGCGCCTCGTTTTTTTTGTTACTGGTATCACCAAAAAGGCCGGATAAGAGTGACACTGGATGATGACAGTCACTCTAGCAGAGCGCATCGATGGTTACGTGGCGGCTGTCTTCGAATGACAGAGAGAGGATCGTAACTTCTTTATTCCGGCACAGTCCTGGATATTGAAGCTGAACCAATATTATTGTTTACCGTTTGTTTTCTCATTGTTGAATCTTATAATACAGTCCACTATAATCAAGTCACTGTGTTTTAGTCTTCGTACAACCTGTAGGATATTACCCCATTCATTTCCATTCATTCATATACGCACTCTGGTAAGGAAACGCACCAGAGACCAACATGAAAAACTATGGACGGACCAAGGCGAATGTAGGCAGGCTAGGGAAGCAATTCCTACATTGGATGGCCGCCTCACGAAACAGGTCCTCCGTCTAACCAAACAAAAGCTGCGCATAGTTACTGCAGCTTTAACTGGCCACGGGTCATTTAATTTAATTTAATAAACACCTCTTTGTCATAGGAGTAACAGACAGTCCGCTGTGCAGGGCCTGCAAGGAGGACGACGAGACAGCGGCACATGTGCTTCTAAGCTGCCCGGTGGTCGCCACGTACAGGGCAAAGTACTTCGGTAACCCAGGTACCCTACGAGAGACGGTCAGTAACATCAAGGCGTTGCTGGCCTTCCTTGAGGAGCTGGGGTGGATCGAATAATCGATTTTCCCACACGTACGCAAAATACGCGCATTGACGTGGAGTTGCGGACACCAGCCCGTATTACCTATTACCCCATTCTCCTTTATAGGTACCAAAACGGGAATCCACCTACACGCGTGTACGTGTTGGTTGATTCCCGATTTGGTTTCCCAATACGATGACCACTTTTAGTGAGGGCCCTAAGACGACCCACTGACCGAAGGCTATCCTACGCCGTTTAGCAATACTATATCTCAAAACAATATTCAAACTCTTTACCAAAAAGTAGTTAAAACATTCACTTGTTTCACCCCCTGATTACTTAATGATCCCCTCGGTAGCAATACCCGTTATCTTCAACGCCCCCTTTCTAATCGACTCGGTCGTCATGGAGATTAAAAAACAGGAAAGCTCTTGTTAGACGTAATTTGATTAGAGGGATCTATCTTAATCCATTTTGGGGTTCTTGAAGGTTTCAGTCGCGTTCAGGTGGGTCGGTGAACGAAGGATTACGGCTGTTGTTGTTGCAAAATGTTTGCAAAGGTATGACGGTATCTCATTATGGGATTTGCAAAATGTAATTTCGACTTTCTGATGATGTGTTTGATTATGCTTGGAGAGTGCTGTGATGGAATTTTAAAATGTTTTAAGATGACGACATGACTGTATCGGCCGAAGATTATAAACCACTTGTTGGGTTTAGTATGTTTTAAATCCCATGTTATAGGGGAATTGGTGAGTCTTTAAATAACAAATTAATGTAGATATGATTATGTTTTTACGAAGTTTTGTTTTGTCGCTCCTTTGTCTAACTTAAATTGAAATTGCGTTAAGTATATCATAATTTTAACTTTTAATTATATTTTCTTAGAAAATCATTAAGTAGCAATACAAATAAGTTTTGTCTACCACTTTGATCAATCAATACAAAATGATGTAATCAAAACTAAATAGTTCTTCGAAAACTTTAGTTGTTAACTAAATCTAAATACCTACCCAAGTATCTAATGGCTAAAACAAAGTTTTCGAACTTTATATTTGTAGGGTGCAGCAACACGAAAATTGGTTGTTGGTTTTTGTGAAAATTACGAACGTAATAGTCGTGTTAAAGAATAAATGTTTTTATTTCTGTAAGTAGATTTGTAGAAACACTTTTACACATCATAAATAAATCATGTTTTTAAATGAGTTCGGTTGTTCTTATCTGATAACTCTGAGAAGAAAGGACGAAACAAACTCAGAGGTCACAGTCTCTTTTAAAGTCCAGACATAATCTTGGTCAGATCATGCGACGACCATTCTCAAACCACTAAACTGTACTAACTAAGTAGTTCTTTTAACTACAACAACAACAACAACAACAAACGGTTGTGTTGCTGGGGAGTTTATTGCGCCATTGTTCTTCCCAGCTCAGGCACTAGTAAGTGATAAAGGGCGGGCGTTTTGGGGAACTGTCTTATGTAATTTTGACGTTCAAGTACTGATTCTCGGCCTAGTTTGAATAATATTTTGATTTGATATATGATTCTACCTAATTGTAACATCGATGACATTTGAACTTAAATCATTAGTCACACTAGCACACTAATCACATCACACTAATAATATAAAGGCGAAAGTTTGTGAGTATGCGTGTGGGGGTGTGTGTGTGTGTGTGTGTGTTTATAAGTTTGTTACTTCTTCACGCTCAAACGGCTGGACCAATTTTGATAAACTTTTGTATGGAGGTAGCTGACACCCTGGATTAACATATAGGCTACTTTTTATCCCGATATTCCAACGGGATCGACACTTACGCGGGTGAAACCGCGGGGCGCAGCTAGTAATTTATACTACCGCTATCACTAGACCATAGACAATTTCGAGAAGTCATGGTTGCTGAGTTATTGTGGGTTTTGGTTAAAGAAATATATAATTGCTGTAAGTACTTATCGCAACCAATTATTTTGAAATTGCTTTTGCAAAGAAATAGTTTTAGATAATCGTTTTTAATAACGGTTGGTATATGTGGGAAAAGTAGATGGCCATTAATATGCCTACCAGTAAGCTTCTCAAGACCTTTAATAATGAAGGGTTAACCCAAAACCAACCAATTGATTTCTTCCCCACTTTACATACATATTGAACTTATTTAAAGACAATCAAGGGTTCGCAAATACGGAACAAGTGACCTGGAACAGTTTGTTTAAGAGTAAAGCTGGGTATTGATTAGTGGGCCGTCTGTTTGGGTGACTGTGTTGTATTGCCTTTATTTAGA
The DNA here is from genome assembly GCA_947508005.1 of Amphipoea lucens. Classification (NCBI taxonomy): domain Eukaryota; kingdom Metazoa; phylum Arthropoda; class Insecta; order Lepidoptera; family Noctuidae; genus Amphipoea; species Amphipoea lucens. The sequence goes on along the minus strand of OX382359.1, from coordinate 17,675,797 downwards.
GGCGTGGCTTAACAAGAGGTTTGGTGGGGTTAAGTTTTGATACTATTATAAAACGTACAGTTAGATAAATAGAACAGTTGCTCATAAAGTCAACATCGAGAATTATAGAGACCATTTACAGTTTCATGTTTTTTTTTTTGCTAGCGCATTTTGTGTCCCACTGCTGGGCAAAGGTCTCCACTTTTTTCTTCCAAACCTCCCTGTCTGGTGCGATATCTGGTCATGTTGGCCCTGCAAATGATATTAGATCGTCACACCATCTTCGCCTTGGTCTACCTCGACGGCGATGTCCTGCATGAGGCGTTCAGTGAGTGACGATCTTTGCCCATCTCTCCGGGTGCATTCGTGAGACGTATCCGGCCCACTCCCACTTTATCCTGGCTGTTTTTTCTCTAACATCCACTACATGAGTTATGGAGCGCAGCGTGGTGTTTCTAACTCGAAAACTCGTTTCATCTTTCTTTTTTTTTTTAATTTTATGTTGTTGTAATTAATTTGGAAATAAATGATCTCAGTAGTTTCTAGATCTGCTCATCTACTTTAATCTGGTCTACGGATTTGATACGCACATAAATGAAAACGTAACATAATAAACATCACGCCTTTACTCGCCGAAGAGTTCGGCAGAAGTGTACCTATAGTACACCCACATTTCGCCAGTTAAGTTTAAGTCCCATATAAAAGAGGGCGAGCCTATTGCCATCCACAGTTCAAGACTCCGGGCTGTTCCTGAGAAATCTCCGATGGAAAAACCCAAAAACATTTAGCCCAACCTGATAATCGAACCTAGGACCTCACTCTGAGCAGAAGCGCTTGCGACCATCAGACCAACAAAGCAGTCTGCAGGCAGGCAGAATGAAAAATTATCATAAAGTCAAATTGTTCAATATATAGGTACCTTCAGATTGGCATCTCAATCGAAGTACCTCATCTCTAACTAAAAGCTTCACGGCAAATACTTATACCTTCAGCGGTAGAAAAGTAAATAAACATCGAACCTTACTTAAGCGTTATCAAAACCAATATTTACCTAAAGCTCTCTGAAGGAAAAATATACATAAGGGGTGATTTTTCAATCGATAGATAATTTTTATTCATAGAATAAAATTGAAGTCTGATAGATTTTGTATGGAAGAACTGTCAAAAATTTAAAATTATTCCTCGGATAAAATTATCTGGCGTTGGAAAAATCAGCCCTAAGAAGAATATGAGATAGATATAAATAAATAAACTATTTATTTAGTGCACACAAAAGATTTAGCACAACTCACACAAAAGCACAATTAAATTATAACAAACTAGCTGCGCCCCGCGGTTTCACCCGCATAAATGTCGATCCTGTGGGAATATCGGGATAAAAACTATCCTATGTCCTTTTCCGGGCCTCAAACATATCTATACCATATTTCATCTAAATCGGTTCAGCGGTTTAGGCGTGAAAAGGTAACATACGGACAGACAAACAGATAGACAGACAGACAGAGTTACTTTTGAATTTATAATAATATTAGTATGGATAGTATGGATTAGTTACATGAATATAAAAAAAATACAATGTGCCTATTTTAAAAATAAAACTTACTAATATCTGCATACATACGATTCTATTACGTTCATATCCTTTGGATGTGACGCAGCTACGTTATTTCATACATAAATGTATCCAAAAGTGTGTGCACTGTGTGGTTCTTTCCTCAAAAGACCATTTCAGACGTCGATCTACATGGTCTTCACTTGATTGACCAAGATTATGTCCGGACTTTCAAAGAAACTGTGGCCTCTGAATTTCTTTTGGCCTTTCTCTCAGAGTAGTCAGATAGGAAACGCCGACCTCATCTAGTTTATAAAATATGATTGACGTACTTATAAAAGTGTTTGGACAAACCTACTTACAGAAATAAAATCATTTATCACTGTGAAGATACTGAGATGACGAATGAGTCTTAATTTGTTTTAAGTCTTCGAACGCTTGGTTCTAGGACATGCCGGTTTCCTCACGACGTTTTTCTTCACCGTATTGAGAGCAGCGGTGATGAAATAATTTACTCAAAGTAAAAAGCTCGCAGAACAGATGGCCGATGGGGCCGAAGGGTTCTGGAGTGGCGACCACGTACCCGAAGACGTAGCTTTGGAAGGCCTCCCTCAAGGTGGACCGACGACCTTGTGAAGGCCGCAGGAACCCGTTGGATGCGAGAAGCACAGAACCGTTCGAAGTGGAGGTGCTTGGGGGAATAGTGGACGGCTTTCGGCTGAAATGATAATGAAAAAGCTCCAAAGCAATATTACACAAATGTTTACTAAAAAATCTTAATAGCAGTGAAATATTATGCCATACTGAAAGCGTAACGTGACTTTCTTCGCTTTCAACGCAGCAAAATTATTGAGTTCCAATATTACTAACGCAAAAACTATACCTAGAAATATAGTTCCCATTGAGCATAAGCAATTGATTTTGTTCTTCCTGATCCCATAATCTTATTTGGAATAGAGCTATTTTATCCATCAATGAGTTTATTGGATGTTTACTTCTCACAATCGATAAACTTGGTGAGTGCTTTCCTTCGTCTCGGGGAGTGGTATCGGTATGTCTGAGTACCTATCGGCAATAGGATTAAGTTATTGGACTACCCGCCTTCTCTTTCTGCTTTTATGCGGGGTGACAGAAAATTCGACACGTGTTTGGCTTTTAGGTAGGTGTGTTTTATTATTTACTAGGTGCGTCCCGCGGTTTCACCCGCATATGTTTCGATCCCGTGGGAATATCGGGATAAAAAGTATTTCATGTGCTAATCCTGGTTATAAACTATCTGTTTGCTAAATTTCATCGAAATCTGTTGAATAGTTTTTGCGTGAAAGAGTAACAAACATCCATCCATCCATCCATTCTCACAAACTTTCGCCTTTATAATATTAGTGTGACTAGCTGCGCCCCGCGGTTTTACCCGCGTAAATGTCGATCCCGTGGGAATATCGGGATAAAAACTATCCTATGTCCTTTTCCGGGACTCAAACTATCTCTATACCAAATTTCATCTAAATCGGTTCAGTGGTTTAGGCGTGAAGAGGTAACAAACATATAAACACACACACACACACTCACAAACTTTCGCCTTTATAATATTAGTGTGATAGTGTGATTTATCCATTTATTTCAGGCATCAAGGCCCATATAAAACACATATAACACAATATTAATATATTTTAAAAATACTATAAATACATACAACATTATAATTACACTAAGAAACTAACTATACACGAAGTGTCTGCGCCGTGTTCGAAACCGGCGGTACACAACAGCCTTCGGCCAGAACTCTTTCTTGAGGAACTTCTCGAGATGGTGTGTCGGAACACGCACCACGAACGACTTGAAGAAAGCAATGCAAGAGACATTACACATAACATAAGAGCATGCCTGTAGTCCCCCAAGGATTATCAGAGCATCTATAGTACCAACATTTCGCCAGTTATGTTGAAGTCCCATGTAACGGGGCCCGGGCCAAGGGACATACCAACTTTTTGAATCTGTGATTATACAATACAAGAATTTCAAACAATTTCAATCACCACGCTTTCCAAACGGATTGATGATCGTATACATAGTCGTGTTCCTCAAGTATTGAATTAATTCAAACACAAGTACCTCTCATACCTTAGAAGGTACACTTGAACCTGTAATAGACACTTTTGCTTTGTTTACTTGCCGCTTGGAATTCTAAGCACAATCAGTACCAGGAGTGCTTGGCCAGACTGGCAGCGCAGGGCGACGAGCGGCGCGGGTGCGAAACGCGCGCGATCTGCCTGTCCGCAGTGGAGCGCGGCTTCGTTCTGAGTGTTTTCGTGTCCAGAGTTTGTCAAAATATAACGAAGGTCATAAGTACAACTAATAGTCTTATGCCATAGTTTTGTGAGATTGCAAGTCGACTTCTGACTGTGATAGTAATTATGACCTTCTTCTATAAGAACGTTTGACAACACTACACATTGGCACTTGTTGCCCGCTTATGATTGTTATTACAAATTTCAATAAGTTAAGTGAGTGTTACGGTGGCCAAAGTGTTTAGCACTGTGCCTCGCATGGCGAACGTTCGGGTTCGAGTCTCACATCAAACATTAAAAATATTTTTAAGTATTACAATGTGAAATAAGAATGCCGAGTTGCTAACAAATATTTTAAAATATTCCACAACTAAACGAAGATTCTTTCGTTTTACAATTATTTTCAATCTTAGCGTCGTTACTAAAATATGAGGGTAGATTTGAAACAAAGTGATAAGTTCACTGTGTAAATCTACCCTCATATTTTAACTACTTTACTATTTACATAAATTATTCCACTATTCGCTGTTGTCGGTTGGTGAACATAGTAAAGGATTTCTTTTGTATAAAAAAAATACAATGTTACCATATCAAAATTTGTTTCATTTATTATCATATTATAATAATAAATTACCTTTATTGTAATATCTATTTGTTCATAGTAATTTAATAAAATAAATTACTAAAACATACAAATAATAATAATTATATAAAACATAAAAAAAAACTGGCCCAACTAGGATTCGAACCCGCATCTATCCCGATCACATTAGCGAGTGCACCCTCATTACCGATCTAGCTAATGTTAACTTATATTCATCTGTTGAAATTTTGCATTACTATTAAAAAAATAATCAGACTGCGATAAAAAAACAAGTTACTGATATTGTCATCCTTGTCTAGCATTGACCACATCTATGACTACTCGTAGTGCGATGCTACATGACGTTAATTTGTTAGCGTTGGAACATGACTCACACGGATAAAAATATGCGAATGTGCGCCGCAGCTCGTGTAGCGCAGGCGATAATGGTCATTGCGGTGTAAGTGGACTTCTAGCTGTGACTGTACTTGAAAAAACAGTGACACTCCCGACAGAAGTGAAAACAAAACACAAACAGAATACTTTGCCATCACTCACTGACTTATCGGATATACATTAAAACCGAGTACATCCCGAGGACAGCCGAACACATCCAAAGCGGTGTCGAAGCGTGAGTTCAATAGTTTTTCCCATCTCAAAAAATGCCCAACGCCAAAAGAAGTTTTCGTTTCAAAAATTGGAAATCTTATACTTACATTCATTGACAGAAAATGATTCTATTGAGATTTTCATTTCCAGCCGACCGACAAACCGCTGGGTCGAGAAGCACTAAATGTTGCACACGAGTTCATTTCATAACGAAGGTAAGAAAATGCCTTCCAAAAGGGGACGAAAGTTTGTGCCAATGGTTTTGTCCAGTAGAAAATCCCACCGGGCACACAGCTTGTACTAAAATTCAAAATTCCTTCCATCCCTCGTCATTTCAAATAAACAATAAAACAAAAACGCATCGCCCATAAAAAAACCTGCCAGTAGCTTCGAAATCCTCATATAATCTTCTCACTTAAATAACATAGAATAGCTTCAATCAACATGTGCTATCATCGTAGAACGTTTTCATCTGCCGCGATCATTTGGGACGATAATAAAGGGTGCCGTAAACACTTGGGATTGTTTGGAACACGCCATAGCCATGTTTTATGGTGTGGAGGCAATTTGTGGTGCTCTGAGCTTCGTTGTAAGGCTAAGAGTAGTAGACTGATTATGATAATGTAAGTGTCTTTGGTTTATGGTGGTTGCTGATTATTTAGTTGACTGGATTTTATGTCTTCTTGTCTGAGATTTTTGTATCTAGGGTCTGTTTGATTCGAGAAAAAACCTTTAAATAGATGGCCACATTAATTGCGACATTAGTGGCCTCTTAATTATTCTTATATTTACGAACAGATTTAGTGCTCACTAAAAGTAAAGTCTAACCATTTTTTGCAGTTCATCTTTTTCATTATTATTATTCAGTTGGATACACCTCTGTTCTACAAATAAACTGACTTGACTTGATTTGATCCATACCTAAGCTACGATATAATTATTTGAACAAAGTTCACCTCTATATCTAAACAATTTATCCAATACAAATATTGATTACCGATTAATCTCACAAAACCGAGCTTCCAGCCAACAATTTAATATCGGTTCAAATCTATAAATTCTTTGTAAAATCTGTTTAAAATCCGTTTCTGATTCCTCGAAGCACTCGCGGTATAGACCGTGTCTCGTCGACTATTCGAAGGAAAAAGAAATAATATATGAATCTCATAGTATACTGGATTATGTGGAGGCTTTCGAGTTTCCTTCAAAACTGTTCGCGGCTTAATTTAAAAGGAAAATACAAGCGAAAGAAAGCGACGTCGACATGTGGAAAGCAAAACGGGAATTCATAGTTTTTCTTGCATAAAAGAGCAATAGGGTTGTGCGTTTTACTTATTCTAATTGCATTTACATATGGCTGTTTTTTTTTTAACTACATGAACGTATGCTTTTGTTTTTGGATTTATACAACCAGTATTGGAAAATTATTTGGTAGGTATTATTGTTTATTTAACTGCAATTTGTAAACCGATTGTCACATTTTGGAAACATAAGAAAGTTGCCGGAACGCCCTAGAAGTCAACAGGCTGCAGGCAGTCCAAGGAAGCCATGCCATCTTTAGATGGCAAGCTAACCAGACGTTTATTACAACTGGACAGGAAAGGCCTGCGCCTGGTGACGGGGACCGTCACGGGACACTGCTCGCTGAATAAATACTACCACACAAAAGCCATAACGGACAGTCCCATGTGCAGGGCTTGCATGGGGGCTGATGAAACCGTTGCGCATGTGCTCTTTGAGTGCACAGGCGTCACCCCGATTAGGTCAGAACCCTCGGGACACCCAGATCGTACACAGATGTTCTCAACAGACCAGGAGACTTAATCAGCTTCTGGAGGGAGGTGGGCTGGTTGGAATAACCACCCACGGCCGCCAAGGCCCACGCACAATGGTCACTTACATGTAGCGACTACCTATCTGACCTCCACAACCCAGTTACTGGGTAATGTGATAGCCCTTGGTAAGACTGGTTGTTAGACTACCCGTAAAGACTGTGACCGGGGAAACGACACCTACCCTATGAAAAATCTATCTCCTCTTAAGTGCAAGTTTTTAAGTCCCGCCCACAACTTACTAACTTCCAACCTCAGGGTACCAGTTATGACTTTGCAATGGGAGTTAGTGTACTTGAGTCGAACCAAGTCGAACTTGTTGAAAATTCTATACACTAGCTTCAGCATCAAGATGTTTGAAGCACTGACCTGACATGAACTTTTAAAACTGTATTTTCCTGTAACTTGTGATTTTTGTTTCAAAGATGCTTCATGTCTTAACAAACATAACATCGCACCTGTCTTCCCTGACGGCTTAAGCAGAGGTCTACCTACCTGTAGGACACCAACATTTCGCCAGTTATGTTCAAGCCCCCAGTAACAGGGGGCGAGCCTTTTGCCATCATCCGGGCACAAGTCCAGACTCCGGGCTGCTATTGAGAAATTCTAGATGGTAAAACCCAATAACACTTTACCCGACTCGCGAATCAAACCCAGGACCTCATGCTTGGCAGTGGCGCTTGCGACCACTGGACCGTCGAGGCAGTCTTCATGTCTTATAGAAAATATTTCTGTCTTTACGATGAATAGGATCGTATTTATGGGAATACATTTAGAATTTGCCATATGGCGTGAGGATTATACTCTTTTCATACAACCTTTAGAAACTTGCGTGGGTAACACGCATCGGCCATAAGAAGCTTCTAAAATCGATCCTGGAATGCAGAAAATATCAAAACAGACAATATTTTCTTCAGGAAATTCCTTGTCCGGGGATTATACTGGTTTATACTCTTTTTATCAATCGCTCTCTCTCTACCTTTTATAGTTTCCTTAGTTCCGAAGATCGTGAACCAACGATTTGATATAAAAGGAAGTGACTGGTTTGGCTTTTAGAGTTTTAAATACTTACTATAGCTAGTCCACTTGGACTAGGTAAGATGAATGTTGCATTATATCTAGTATAAATAGTCTAAATCGAATCTGCCCAGAATTCGGCTACCTGTTTGGCGAATTTGGCTACGATTTTGGCAAATTTAGCTGCGAGTTTGGCTACGAGTTTGGTGAATTTAGCTACGATTTTGGCAAGTTTGGCTACGAGTTTAGCACCTTCAGTGGCTGTCAACAGTTCCTGTAAGGTGCTGGACAACAGGACATGCTGGACACGATAATAACTGTCCCATTGTTTGTGGAATAGCACCACATATACAGATTTCCTATTTCATTATCTGTGATCTTAACAATTACTTGGAAAAACTTTGACAGAAAACTTTAATTAATCATTTATTTGGACTTAAGATATAACTCAAAGAACAAAAGGTTATTTAAAAAAAGAACACGAGACACTAAAATTTGATTATAAATAGGTACCTACTAAAGGTTCTTACAAAACAAATATTCCCTAGCTAGTTTTTTTTTAAATTTTTTGTTGCGGAATGGGCCCGCCCGCTCTTGACCTTGATCACGCTTGATGGAAAGCGATGGATGAGGTCTATGATGGAACGAGCGTACCCAAAAGATGTCTGAGGCACTGGAACTCCCACGCATCGACGAAATAGAACAGGCTGCTTGACGCCGGACGCCGGTGGGAGGGAGGTCGCAAACCAGGCGGGCGGTAACCCTACCACCGCAAGGGAAGAATTGGCCAGTCAAATAAGGTGTTGGGTTTGACTGTCCAGGATGAGCCAAGCGCTCGGTTCAGTTGAGTAACTGGTAGAACAAACTGCGCTACACCAGAAGACTTCTTCATGCATCCCATTATAATATTTGAAGCGTAAAAATATTTCTAGGCCAATTACGTTCCTAATTTATTACGTGGTTATGTATCGGACCGTTATAATTACAGGACTATTACGACCTTGGGCGACGTCTGATATTTTTTATAGGTTGTAAGCAGCGTGGAAATTATAGAGCTTGGTGGTAGAAAAAAAGGTAGTTATATCAGAATTGCTTTTCCGGAAGAACAGGTAGCCCCGACACGAACTTTTAACATTAAAAAAAAAAACAATCTGCTTAGCTTTTTCCAAGTATATTGGGGTCGGCTTCCAGTCTAACTGAATGCAGCTGGATACCAGTATTTTACACGAAGTGATGTTTCTAGCAGTTTCTTCAGTAACTGGGTAACACGATACCCCTTGCCCTTGGTAAGACTGGTTGCCAGATAATCGGGCTTCTGACTACCTGAAAAGGCTGTCAAAGATCTACGAATGACAGCCGGGACCAACTGCTTGCTTTGCAAGGCACGGACTTTTTGAAAAGTCAAAAGTTTTATCAAAGTTTTGGTAAAAACCCCAAAACAAATAAAGAAAAAAAAAAGTTTTGGTAGAACTATTTTACAAGGAGTTTTACTACAGATATTTAACTGTTCTTCTAAATATCATTACAAGTAGCAGAGATTATATTTATAGTTCTGTATGTTCAGTGTACATCAAAAGAAAATAACCTTCGTTCAAGAACTGCGTGAAGTCATTAAAAGAGGAATTCGAAGTAAAATGTATTTACAGTAGGTATGATTAAGACGAAGACCTTATTTTTTGTTTAAAATATTTTTTATAAAATATTCACGCAGACCTTACTATTTAGATATCTTATTCTTAATGTAGGTACTTTTTTATAGTTGTATTGCATTAAAGTAATCGCAATTATTTTCAATTATCACATGATTGTAAAACATCTGCATATCGTTTACCCATATTATTTGCAAATAAATTATTTTGAACATACATTTAATTTAAAATTAATTATTATACAATAACGTCTCAAAGTTGGAAAAAAATTGGTGACTTTCCACTACACTTTTCACTTTAGGCATACCTAAGCCATCATAGCATAATCAGCCTATAACGTTTCCACTGCTGGGCCGCAGGCCTCCTCCTTATGAAAAGGAGTGAGCCGTAATCCACCACGTGGTCCCAGTGCTGGTTAGTATATCATGCCTTTGAATTTTCGGTTTTAGGACATGCCGGTGTCCTCACGATGTTTTCTTATACCGTTTTGAGAGCAGTGGTGATTAAATAATTACATAAAGTAAAGGGTCTGCTTGAACGAATCCACGACCTACAACTCGTAAGTCGAGCCCGTCACCACTGGTGTGGTAACGATGTTAATAAGAAGCCGCAATTATTTTTGCTTTACCTCGGCTTTTCTTCAATTTGGGCGTTAATGATTTAAAGAAGAAAAATAACAATAGTTACTCGCCGGTGGTGTGAACAGTCAGCGATTTAAATAAATAATAATTTATTTATTTAGTACTTTAAGCACGCAAATGTACAGAGGCAGACTTAATGCCATAGGCATTTTCTACCCGTCAACTTTTGGGTGATGCAGAGACAAACAGCGGTAGGAAGGGGAAATAAACGTTTTAGGAGGAATAAATATTTTTAAATATAAAGATACGCATAAAAATATTAAACTATAAATAGAATAGAATTAGGTATGTGGTGGTTGGGTAGATAGGTGAATTAGGTAGTTCTCAAACTTTTTGGCCGGAAGTGTCCGGGAATATTTCTCAATATATCTAAAGCTTTTGACACTCTCCCTGTCCCAATACTCTTATCGAAATTGGAATGCATCAGGTGTACGCGGTGTTGCAGTGGAAATTTTTACGAATTAGCTCAAAAACAGGTACGAACATGCAAAGATTGGCAAAGTAGTGAGTTATAAGGCAAGGATTAATAACGGCGTCCCACAAGTAAGCATTCTGGGTCCAACGCTCTTCCTCATTTATATAAATGACCTTTGTTCTCTAGCCCTCACTAATTGCTCCGTGTTTACCTACACTTATGATACACCACTTCTTATACATGGCACAGACTGGAAAAAAACTTTGAATGTTGTAAATGTAATATCTGTAACCATGTTGTCAATTTTATTAAATAAATTTTATTAAAGTTTAAAAAGTTTTTTGCTAACGTTGTGTACAAACGGTGAAGATTTACCGAATTTTGTTTGTAAATACTTACCTACAATACGGCCAATTATATTCATAGCCAGTCTGAACATTGGCTCTCCGAACTTTCGCGCAGGTTCACTAACCCTCCTCTCTCTAACTATCTCCTTTCTTTAACATTGTTTTTCGAGTCGTTGAGCTCCTCAAGTTCTGAGTTGAGCTACACGATTACTGACAAATCTTTGCGCTGACTGGACGAGTCCATTCAAATCTGTGTGGTAATTTCCTCAAAAGATCATTTCAGACATCAATCTACATGATCTTCATATGATCTGACCAAGATATGTCTGGACTTCAAAATAGACTGTGACCTCTGAATTTTTTTCGGCCTTTTTTCTCAGAATAGCCAGATAGGAAACGCCGAAGTTATCTAGCTTATTTTTTTTAATAATATGACGTGTAAAAATGATTCCGAAATCCTATTTACAAAATATACCATTTCATTTCCCTCACATCACCATTGAGTTCCTAAACAATTTTATTGCGCAGCCTTCTGCGCTTAGTTCAGACCGGTCGTACCTATTGTACTTAGGTACGTTATTACATCTTTTAAATCAGTAAGTATAAATTGGATTGACTTCGAGATATTTTAGTAAACAAAACCATAAATAAGCCTGAAAAATAAAGCCGCATTTAATTTTCCCTACAGAAACCAGAAACTTTCCCAAGAAGCAACAAAAGACAGCTATTTATTCTTCATAAGCCTCAAATAGAAACACAAAAGGGTACCTACTTACATCTCTTTGACAAAGTCGAAACAAAAAGGAGGAAGCTACAATAGGAGATACTCCCGGTTTCGATTGCTGAGGGTACGTAAGATAGACCTTTGAGTTAATTAAAGGTAGGTTGAAACATGAATGTTAGTAACAGTGATAAATCCATCCTTTGTTTTCGGTTATAATAATAAATGGAACCAGAAACAAAAATCTTTTATTTTTATTAGCAATTAATGTAAGGGGCTTGTGGCTACTTAATTACAGCTACACGGGTCGATCGATCAGGTTAAGCCACGCTTGCCGAGGTTAGTCCGTGGATGGGTGACCATCTTTACATATCGAGACCCCTCCATGCCTCGGAAAGCACGTTATGCCGTTGGCCCCGGCTGTCATTCGTGGATCTTAGACAGTCGTTACGGGTCGTGAGAAGCCCGAAAGGCCAACAATCAGTCTTAACAAGGTGTTTCATATTAGGTACCCTGTAACTAGGTTATGGAGGTTAGATAGGCAGTCGCAACATGTAAAATACTGGTACTCAGCAGCATCCGGTTAGACTGGAAGCCGACTCCAATATAGTTGGGAAAATGCAGTTGACCAAAGACTCAAAAAATGCTAGGCAGATGATGATCTATAACTCCAAATTCAAACTAAGCGTTATTAAATAGGCCAGTTCCCGGAATTTAAAACAATCAAAATCTAGTCGCAATCTTATCTCAGCGACAATCAATGACAAAAACTTGTCAAAAATGTAGGGAAATTAGAGGTACTTTTGACAGATTGAGAATGAGATCAGACCGTGAAAGTTCTTAAAATTACGAGAATTGCCCCTCTGACGCCGTGTAAGCGTAAATCCTATATCACGCAAGCACTTTTCTGCGAGATTAGAATATAAATACAAAACAGCCCGAAAACAAGCACCAGTCTTGATCCGATCCAGCCTGTCCCTTGCTGCCTCAAACGTCACCCTAAGCCCAGGTTTGTACCAATTAAAGGCTGCTCTTAGAGTGTAGCGTGTAGTCGCTTAATTTATAACGTTTATGACCTGCGGGGCAATTGCGTAACACTTTATCAATCGGAAGCGGTTTCATTTTGACAGTTCAACAACATTCATTGCGTTATTTACGTGTTGAGCAGACAAATTTTTCGAACTTATGAAGCAATTTGCTTCAAAATGATTCAGATTCCGATTGATAGTGTTTTACGTAATTAGGGTGCCGGTTGGAGGCCGTAATTTATTAAGACATCCACAGAATAGCCCAGTTACCAATGCGACAGCTGGCTGAACTACGAAAAGCCATTCAGAAAAAGAACACCAGGCAGTAGCCCACCTGACATAACACCCGTTTGGTAGGAGGATCCTCCCCTTTCTATGGAGGATGAGGAATTTCCCATCCTGTACCTCGAAAATGACACCAAACACCTATTACTGGCCGCCCAACTCATACGCTCAACAATTTAAACACAAACAAAGCAACAGATGAAGCAATAGGTACAGTCAACAACGCGATTACGTCATCAAACTCCACACGTAACAGGTTTTCCAATAAATCGTGACTTATTTATTACATGGGTCGGCTATCAACAGGTCGCACCAGCTGTCGAACTGTTCAAAGCTTTTGACAGCTATCCGATCGCGCCGAACTGGGCTAAGTGGATTAAAATGAATTGTATGTCGTTGAAAAGGGTTTTTGGTGATTCTGTGCTGTTTGAGTTCACTATCAGAAGGCCAAGTCACATCTCGGCGACAAACAAATGTCAAAAACTTGTTAAGATGTAGGGAAATTAGACTTATTTTTGACAGATTGAGACTGAGATCCAGTGGCGTGCATTGGTTTTCAGAATAGGTAGGCACTAGGCCGGGTCTAGTCTAGGCAAACGCGGTCACTAATCAGAAAACAAAAAAGTGAGGTCAAAAGTGTGGTTATTTGAGTAGGCATGCCTACTTAATGGTGATAAATTGCGAAGGTCGAACGTCACGCGTGAGACGTACGTATTTTTAATTTTGTCGCATTAATTTGCATTTTGAAAATCCGTTGATAATTGGCGGAGTATTCGATGAACAAACATAAAAAAAAAAACATACAATCATCCGAACATACTACCTCCTCCTTTTTGTGAAGTCGGTAAAAATAGGTAGGCACTGCATATATGCTTATATGCAATGCACGCCACTGTTGAGATCAGACCGTGAACATTCTTAAAATTACGATAATAGCCCCTCTGGTCTTCTTGCACCATGTGTCACTAAACTTATATAAAACATAATTCTGTCTCTGTCATCTTTAAACGATTGATTGAAACAGCACGGTGATTTAAATTCGTTTAGCATTAAACGAGCTTAGCAATTTGTGGTGCGGGCCTTGCTCTGTAAAATATGATTTTAAATGGATCTTTTACGTTGGGTTGGAGCACCGGAAAGAACTACTAACAAACTAACTACGAAAGTATTTTTTTACTTTGATGTTCTCATGCGAGATTAATCTGAATGCTAACACTGCTTTTTCTTTCAAACTAAAACTACCAGTTAGTTCCGGTTCTGGCTTAAAAAATACCTACTCTTTAAAAATAGGTCAATCAATTAGCCTAGTCTTTTCCCAATTATGTTGGAATCGGCCTTCAGTCTTGCCGGATACCAATATTTTACATAAAGCGACTGCCTATCTGACGTCCACAACCCAGTTACTAGGAAACACGAACTGTCGGGCTCCTGACTACCTGTAATGACTGTCAAAGATCTACTACTATAACGAAAACTGGGACCAACTGCTTAAGGTGTTTTCTGAGGCAAGGAGGGGTCTTGGTATATTATGGATGGTCACCCATCCAGGGACTGACTTTGGCAAGAGTTGCTTAACTTTAAAAATTGAGACGCGCGGCTGTTATTATTTGAGCACGAGCCCCTCCCTTTAAGAATAAGTGTTTTGTTGTAATATTTTAACATATAATATATATATTATTCAGCTTGAAATTTAAAACATGCGACAAATCGAATTGGGAAATTGTAAATTGTACTATGGGACAAAACCTGAAATCGCGAAAAAAAAAATCAGCTGTTCCCTACATTTATGTTCGCATAACTCGTCGAAATGTAGGGAACAGCTGACTTTTTTTTCGCGTTTTCAGGTTTTGTCCCATAGTAAAAGTTGTTCATAATGATGAGTACAATCTCCCATTTCGATTTGTCGCATGTTTTCAATTTCACCCTGTATAATAGGTAACATCTTATACATAGATATAATATCTTAACATTTATAACGAAACGGTAGGCATTTAATTAATGTACAACCACAAACCACGCTGCCAATTAAATGTAGCAACGTCTCAAAATTAACCTGTATATAAAACCCAAGAAAATGTTTCTGTACGTGGGTATATTAAATTCAAAAGAATCTCCACGAACCATTCACTCAACTAAAGTACATAAGCCTTAATAGAGACAGCCAATTGGAGACGCTCTTCATCAAAAGATAGGGAGGCATTACAAGTATACGAACTTATGTAGTACCTACCTACGTAATTTTATTTTTCATTTCGTCATAGAAAATTAAAACGAAAAGTCTTTATGAAGAAAGGTACTCAAGTATAAAAATTGTGTGGATTAAATTGGATACTTTTGAAAGGATTAGTGGCAGTATTCTGGTACATTGTCATCTTGGATTCTTGCGCAGATTAAAAGCTGGCTTTGTCCTCGTCACAAAGGGTGTATTGTAAGTCAGTTTAGTTAATATGACTAATATTCTCCTTTCAATGTTGCTCTCATGTCTACGTCTTCATTATTAATTAATAGACTTTTGTGTATGGTCTACTTTTGTTATTACTTTGAGGTTATTGGTTCTATAAACTTGCCTTGGCTGTAAATGAAACGCCGAAACATAACCTAGAGAAAGTTGTATTGCTCAAGAACTCATTGTCCGATATGAATCGGTCATTGTGATATGTTCAAATTATTTTAATATGTCAAGCTCCGCTAATGAGACACAATTGATTTCCCCCCCCCTCTCTTTCTTGGCGGCGCCAACCGAAGTGAAGTGACACACGGACACAATGGATGGATGGATGGTGATGGAAGTGGAAGTGGAAGTGGAAGTCGAAGTCTAAGTCGAAGTGGAAGTCGAAGTCGAAGTCGAAGTGGAAGTCGAAGTGGAAGTGGAAGTCGAAGTGGAAGTCGAAGTGGAAGTCGAAGTGGATGTCGAAGTGGATGTCGAAGTGGAAGTCGAAGTGGAAGTCGAAGTGGAAGTCGAAGTCGAAGTGGAAGTCGAAGTGGAAGTCGAAGTGGAAGTCGAAGTCGAAGTCGAAGTGGAAGTCGAAGTGGAAGTCGAAGTGGAAGTCGAAGTGGAAGTCGAAGTGGAAGTGGAAGTGGAAGTGGATGGATGGATGGATGGACAGCTGATGGCTCGACCGTCTGTGTAGTAGCCACACTGTTGTGTATTCGTAAAATTCGTGTATATAAAGTGTTTAAAATATAGAAATTGAACAAAGTGCATCTATTAATGAAAAAAGTGACGCAGAAATAGTGAAAAAAAAAAGACGGGATGCACTCCGGGAGTGCCGGCAGAAGTGAAAACTTGAATATTAACGTTGAAATAAATCAATTATTAATTGAATTAATATAACTCATTTTTTTCACTATTTCTGCGTCACTTTTTTCATTAATAGATGCACTTTGTTCAATTTTCATATTTTAAACACTTTATATACACGAATTTTACGAATACACAGCAGTGTGGCTACAATACAGACGGTCGAGCCATCAGCTGTCCATCCATCCATCCATCCACGTCCACGTCCACGTCCACGTCCACGTCTACGACCACGACCACGTCCACGTCCACGTCCACGTCCACGTCCACGTCCACGTCCACGTCCATCCATCCACCCATCCATCCATCCATCCATCCATCCATCCATCCATCGATCCATCGATCCATCCATCGATCCATCGATCCATCCATCGATCCATCGATCCATCCATCGATCCATCGATCCATCCATCCATCGAACCATCCATCGATCCATCCATCCATTGTCGTGTGTCACTTGGTTCACTTCAGTTGGCGCCGCCGTAGAAAGAGGGGGGGGGGGGGGGAATCTCTCCTGACGGTCACGTGTCCTGACGCGAGTTTAACATTTTTTACCCATTACAAAAAAGTGTGCAACGCCGCTAAAGAAGTTTTCACTTCAAAAAATGAGTTATATTAATTAAATTAATAATTGATTTATTTCAACGTTAATATTCAAGTTTTCACTTCTGGCGGCACTCCCGGAGTGCAACCCGTCTTTTTGAAGTGAAAACTTCTTTAGCGGCGTTGCACACTTTTTGTAATGGGTAAAAAATGTTAAACTCGCGTCAGGACATCGCGTCAGGACACGTGACCGTCAGGAGAGATTCCCCCCCCCCCCCCCTCTCTTTCTACGGCGGCCCAACCGAAGTGAACCAAGTGAGACACGATAATGGATGGATGGATGGATGGATGGATGGACGGATGGATGGACGGACGGACGGACGGACGGACGGACGGACGGACGGACGGTGACGGTGACGGTGACGGTGACGGTGACGGTGACGGTGACGGTGACGGTGACGGTGACGGTGACGGTGACGGTGACGGTGACGGTGACGGTGACGGTGACGGTGACGGTGACGGTGACGGTGACGGTGACGGTGACGGTGACGGTGACGGTGACGGTGACGGTGACGGTGACGGTGACGGTGACGGTGACGGTGACGGTGACGGTGACGGTGACGGTGACGGTGACGGTGACGGTGACGGTGACGGTGACGGTGACGGTGACGGTGACGGTGACGGTGACGGTGACGGTGACGGTGACGGTGACGGTGACGGTGACGGTGACGGTGACGGTGACGGTGACGGTGACGGTGACGGTGACGGTGACGGTGACGGTGACGGTGACGGTGACGGTGACGGTGACGGTGGCGGTGACGGTGACGGTGACGGTGACGGTGACGGTGGCGGTGACGGTGACGGTGACGGTGACGGTGACGGTGACGGTGACGGTGACGGTGACGGCGACGGCGACGGCGACGGTGACGGTGGCGGTGACGGTGACGGTGACGGTGACGGTGACGGTGACGGTGACGGTGACGGCGACGGTGACGGCGACGGTGACGGTGACGGTGACGGTGATGGTGATGGTGGACGTGGATGTGGATAGATGTATTGACAGCTGATGGCTCGACCGTCTGTGTAGTAGCCACACTGCTGTGTATTCGTAAAATTCGTGTATATTGTTTAAAATATGGAAATTGAACACTGTGTAGTAGCCACACTGCTGTGTATTCGTAAAATTCGTGTATATTGTTTAAAATATGGAAATTGAACAAAGTGCATCGATTAATGAAAAAAGTGACGCAGAAATAGTGAAAAAAAAATTAGTTATATTAATTCAATTAATAATTGATTTATTTCAACGTTAATATTCAAGTTTTCACTTCTGCCGGCACTCCCGGAGTGCAACCCGTCTTTTTTTTTTTATAAAATCGAATAATCCTTATTAGGTTTATTTTTATAATTCTTTGTTGTTCAATACTTCGGACTGAACCCTACATCTGATTAATTAACTTTTCGATCGGATAAAAACAAACCAGGAGTAGGGAGAACTGTAAATTCGTGAAAATTTTTATGCTAGGGATCTAGAATTATGTGTGGAATGTTGACAGTGAATGCTTACAGTTTGTGCATCGATGTCCCTGCAACACCGTATACATAAAACCAATCACTCCCAAGTATTAAAAATGAGTAGTAAGAAGTTACTCGTATACAACTCTAGCTATTACATTTCCAGCAGATTTAAATGCATCCCACACTCTGGCAGTGGCGTGACTATAGGGTGGCATTTGGGGCAAAACGCCACGGGCCCCCAGCTAGAGGGGGCCCCCGGCCCGAGAGGGCCATGAGCACAGGAGAATCCTAATATAAGGACAGAAGCAGTCAGGTGTTAAAGTTTTTGTAGGGGAAAACATGAAATGTACGCGGAAGAATTCGCGGGAGAAGTACTAAAAAAAAACCTAACGTTGGTTGAGCATCTTTACATTGAGGGAGGGCCCCATCCCTTGAATTTGCCACGGGCCCCAAACGGTATAGTTACGTCACTGCTCTGCAGGCTAACTTAGAACATAGAAGTAAGAAACTATACAGAGCTGTTCCCTACAGAAGCCTTCATCGCACAGCTTGGTTCATTTTAAACTTAATTAATATACTCCTTTGTTTCACCACCAATACGAGCTATATGAGGCGTAACTACAAGTACAGTCAGCCTCAAGAAGATGTTGTATACATCGACAAAAATAATTTATAGGTCGAAATGCTGGGTCGAGAAAAAATGACTGCATGCAGCGGAGATGAGAATGTTGAGATGGAGGGGTGGAGTGACAAAAATGGATAAAGTATGAAATGAAGACATAAGGGGAAGTTTGAAAGTGGCGTCAGTGACAGAAAAGTTGAAAGGTAATCGTTTGACTTGGAATGGGTATGTAATGAGAAGGGAGGAAACGTATGTGACCAAAAGAGTGATGACTATAAAAGATGAATGAAGATGTATGAAGAGGGAGAGGAAGGCCAAAGAAAAGATGGATGGATTGTGTGACAAATGGTACAAAAGAGGATGGAGTAAATGATAGCGTGACGATCAACAGGGGAGAATGGAAGCCGTGTTGCGCGACCCCAAGTAATTTAGTCTTCATCATCATCTTCCTGCCCTTGTCTTGGGCAGGAAGATGATGATGAAGACTAGGTACAATCTTTGTTCCATTATGTTGTAGATATCAATGATTAGCCACAAAACATTTTATAAATCGGGTAGTTTATTGTAACTACACATTGATACAGTATTAAGAACAGTCATTTTAAACAGTTAATTGAAAATGAATTTTTGTCAATGTATACATCTTTTTGAGGCTGACTGTACCTACTTAAAGTACTAGTACAGACTGGCCTAGACTTTCACGGAGTTACCAGCTTTATTTTCCTCAATCCTTCGCATCACATACCCATACACGACAACCGATTTCCACACAACTTTTTAGTCACTGGTGCCACTTTCAGACTTCTTCTTATGTAAGTACCTACTTATTTCTTATGTCACACGTCCTTCATTGTAAACTATTAAAAATATAAGTGAGTTACGTATTAATCATAGTTAGTAGTTCATGTAAAGGGAGACCTGACCCCAAATAACGGGACCAGAGATGGAAGAAGAAGTAGTTTGTGTAAAGTCTGTTCCCTTTGATCATAAATTCTCAGTGAGTTTTACTTAATATACTTACTAATTGACGTTCAAAAGTGCCTTTTAATGCCTAATTGAATTAAATTATTTGACTTTGACCTTTGACTTTTGATTTTTGTTAGTTGTGTGTTTTCATGTCACATCATCAAAAAATGATACAGTAAAAAAATATATAATTTTTCCTATGAAAAAAATCCTGATTATGAAATACTTACTTTGTTTTTTTTTTATTAATCTAGTGGAATAGTTTTGCAGTTCTTTACTTTGCTACATTTTAAATTATCACACTAATATTATAAAGGCGGAAATTTGTGAGTGTGTTTGTATGTTTGTTACTTCTTTACGCACAAACGGCTGGACCAATTTTGATAAAATTTGGTATGGAAGTAGCTGACACCCTGGATTAACACATAGACTACTTTTATCTCGATATTCCTACGGGATCGAGTCTTATACGGGTGAAACCGCGGAGCGCAGCTAGTCATGAATAAAAAGTGAACGTTTCAATTTCTCATATTTTTTTCTATTCTTACAACTCCTAAGGCCTGAGTTAACCAACATTCAAACCACCGGTTAGGTATTTAAACAGTTAGTTTATGTCAAATTTCCTGAGGTATAGAGCTTTAATCGGTTGATTTAAATGTTGGTGAACACAAGGCTTACTCGGCTTAATTAACAATGAAAATGACGAAGTTTTATGCAAGAAAACCAACAACTAATTAATAATTATGCACTAAGTATTACAAATTCCACTTATACTTAACAGCTTAGGTCTAGATCAATCTTCAACTCGAGCAAGCCTACCAATTGTAGAGATGCCAATTTGCATGAATAAACCTATAAACGCTAATAGCTAGGAAGGTAAGCCATTTACTACCATTATGCATAGCAATTAAGACAATTAGGTAGTAGACATCTCAAAGGCGAGTTGTTACCGGGTACAGAATAGGCCAGGTAGGTATATTTATGTGATAGCGATAGATGTAACTAGGGTGTGGCGGAGGGCTGTACGGATCACACTGTGTTTTCGAAGTGGCTAGGAGAGCCTGAGGCCAGTGGCGTGCATTGGTTTTCAGAATAGGTAGGCACTAGGCCGGGTCTAGTCTAGGCAAACGCGGTCACTAATCAGAAAAAAAATGAGCTCAAAAGTGTGGTTATTTGAGTAGGCATGCCTACTTAAGGGTGATAAATTGCGAAGGTCGAACGTCATGGTATTACGCGGGAGACGTACGTTATTTTAATTTTGTCGTATTAACTTGAACGAGTAAAGACCAATGACAATGTGCGAATAAGGCCGTCCAGCGACTGCCTACGGCCGCGCGTGTTTGTATGAAGATTTTGTTTTTTGTTAGGTATGATAATTTAGTGAGTTTCTTAATTGTGGGGCACACACACTAAAATGTAATTGACAGGCTTATGTTGCTATATCGAGGTAGGCACTGCTTATACGCCTATATGTAATGCACGCCACACTGGTCTGAGCCAGCGTAGTTTGCGAGTTTTGCATTATTATAAAACCGAACGTAATTTCGGCGTCTCGTTTTCAGCGAGTTTCATTTTGGTTACACTTACCTGCCTACCTATTCTGTAAATACCTGTCTGTAATTGTCAAAAATGTTAATAATAATAACAAATTAAAAATCCATATGTTGTTAGTAAAAGTCCTAATGTTCGTAAAAACACAAAATTTAAAATTGAAACGACTGACACCTACGTATGCAGCCGTATCCAGTAAGCCTGCATGGGGCTGTCCCACCTATCACACAATACACTCAGGATGCTGTGGGAGCTAGCACGCATTCTACCGAGAATGGAAGCGCACCGTTTCCGAATAATGGCATGAAAACCATCAACCCTGGCCTCGGTGCCTAATTACCTACCATCAAGAATAACATAGTTCATTTAAGTTTTCAAAGAGAGATTTTTATAGATTACGGTGATTCTTATCAGTGATAGAGATGTTATGTTTATGATTTTGTTAGATTTATTTATTTTATTATTTATGTACAGTCAACAAAAGAGATAAGTATGCAGGATCGTCGGATATAGTTGAAGTTTAGTAAGAAACCGATGGATGTTCTCGAATTAAATTTAAATTTTATTTTATTAATAGAAAACAAACAGCTCATATTTATCAAATTAAATTTCAGTCGACAACAACCCATCGGTTTCTTACTAAACTTCAACTTTATCCGACGGTCCTGCATATTTATCTCCTTTGTTGACTACACACAGTAAAATACATAGGGATATGACATAATTATAATTTCAGTACAAAGGTACTGCTTATTTTTTTTTTTATTGATATTATAGAGGTATGAGGAACAGGGTGTAAAGTTCACTCAACCTCCATAGAAAAGGGAGGATCCTCCGACCAGACGGGTGTTGTGTCTGGCGGGCAACTGCCCGATGATTTGTGACGGGCTGTTGTATCTATGCTAGTTGCGCGGTAAACTCTGCTTGCGCGATGCAGGATTTGCGTGACGTCAGTATGACGCGTTGTTCGCATGTGGCGTTGTAGATACCGCTACAATTGTATTTCCTGTACGTGTCCCAAATAAAATTTATTTCTTTCTTTATTATGATTATGCGTCGTAAAAATGCTGACTATCTTAATTGCCCCTGAAGAACGCAAGCAATCGCATCATTTAATTCAGCATTAAAATACTTGTTTCGGTAGTTTTGCTGTTAGATAAGTAAAAGCAATAGACTACCGATAGCACTATGTTGACTGCTGAAATGCATCCTGATTTCCCAACGGCTCAAACCACTGAATATAAACAGATATTCGCTCAGTCATGCATGACTCTGATCAATACAATGCTGTGCCTAATTCGACCTACCACACACTACCATGACAAGACATGCAAAACACATAACATCACGCCTTGTTTCCTCGAAGGGTGAGGCAGAAGTGTATATTACACCCACATTTCACCAGTTATGTTGAAGTCCCATGTAATAGGGGGCGAGCCTCTTGCCATCAACCGAACTCCTAGAGAAATCCTAGAGAGCAAAACCCAATAACTCTTTGCCCATCCTGGGAATTGAACCTAGGACTTCGTGCTCAGCAGTAGCGCTTGCGACCACTAGACCAACGAGACAGGCATGTTCAACACATGTCACAAAATTCGTGACACTTGTCTTGAAATAACACTACAACCAACAACCCAAGTTTTTGTTATAGTCCGCGCGGAACTAGTTGGCCGCGCCTTAGGTATGTGAGCGGTGGGACGGAGGGGCCGAGGAGCATTACTCAGTACGTGCGTTGCGAACCGCTGCCTCACCCCTGTCCCCACCTCAGCGGCCAACTAGTTCCGCGCGCACTTTAACCCTAATCTTCTTGTACAATGCGCTCATCATTATGAACAAATCTTATTATTGGACCAAACATGAAATCCGAAAAAAAAATCAACTGCTCAGTAGATAGGTTCATTTGTATTCACATAAATCGACATAATAATAGATAATAGCACCAGTTGTCCCACTGCAGGGCAAAGGGCTCTTCTCATCTAGAGAAGCCACGAGCATTGATTGACGCTTGCTCAAGACGGGATGGCGATTTCAGAATAATAATTTAATAACTATAAATCCAGGTTTCCTCAAGATGAAATGTAGGAGATGCCAGATTCTTAAAGAAAGAAAGAAGAGAGAAAATACGTTTATTTGCGGTGAACATGACGCAAAAAAGAACATAAACACAAAAAAAAGAAGGTAAGGGAAACATGCGTCACATCCACGCAAAACGGCTATCGCTCAGCATAATGCTGCGACCCTATGCAAGACAGAACCCAGCGCTGGTTTTCAGCGACAGCCGGCGCTGACGTAAAAAAATCTATTTCTACTTATATAAAAGTCAATGATTTGAAAATTTCGCTAAATTAGTAGATGGCAACAAAAACAAGTTACCATCCAGTTTCTGTAGATCTAAAATATAAATAAAACAAAGTCGGGTTAATTACACCATTTATAACTCAAGAAGGGCTACACCGATTTGATGATTTTTGATTTTTTGGATTTGTCTCCGCCCCGGATAGCAGAATAACTATTTAAAACATGGGAAATATTCAAGAAAAAAAAATCTCATACAATCGTTTTTATTGAATCTGAGGCGGTACAAAGTTCCCTGGGTCAGCTAAGTAGTTGTTAATAATGATGAATAAACCAGCTTGTATATTGCGTACACAAGCTACTTGTCAATAAATGAATCTCAACACAATAGGTAGTACCTCCATCCTATTAAAATCCATCGCATTATTGACCATGTACTCAGAGGAGTACAATCAAAATCGTGGATATTGCGTCCCGGTGATTCGTACGGCAGTCGGTTTCTTTTGTTGTCGGCTCGTCCGTCACGCGCCCGGACCGGATCGATTCTCGAGTATCTTTGTTGAAAATTGAAAGGACGCAACAAGAATAGTTAGCTTTTTCGGTATTGCGATGCTTACTATATTGTATTCTCCTCCCTGTATGATATAGGTACATGTATGAGGCAGCTTATAAAATACATAAAGGAGACAGAATTTCGGCCATGGCGACCAAATTGAATGGGGAGATATTGTAGTGCACAAGTGTGTGCGCAGTCACCGGTGCACTCGACGTCATTACGTCAGCGCCGGCTGTCGCTGAAAACCAGCGCTGGGGCTCTGTCATGCATAGGGTCGCAGCATAATGCTGAGGGATAGCCGTTTTGCGTGGATGTGACGCATGTTTCCCCCTACCTTTTTATTTTATTTTTTGTGTTTATGTTTTTTTTTGCGTCATTTTCATTGCAAATAAACGTATTATCTTTCTTCTTTCTTTTTTTCTCTTCCCTCAGTTTCATAGTCCGATGGGACGGCAATCTGACATGACCGGAGAGAGATCAGGCGCAGTGTCAAAGGCTTAACGTGCTTTCCGAGGCACGAGGGTATCACACTGCCAACTCCCAAACTCCTAACGGAACTTGATGTTTAGGAATTATGATTATTTTTCTAAAACTCATATTTGTTGTTACATGTTTGGAAATTAAATTGCGAACGCAGATAAGGTAAGGTAGGGGTTGGTATTTGCTGAAGTATATGAAGCCGACTATTGAAATAAAAATGATGATGATGGATGATTTATTAAATCACTAGCTGCGCCCCGCGGTTTCACCCGCATAAGTATCGATCCCGTGGGAATATCGGGATAAAAACTATCCTATGTCCTTCCCCGGGACTCAAACTATCTCTATACCAAATTTCATTTAAATCGGTTTAGGCGTGAACAGGTAACATACAGACAGACAGACAGACAGAGTTAATTTCGAATTTATAATACTCGTATTAGTATGGATTTAAAAAGGTTGGGCAGAGATGTATAGTAAAGGCTTGAAGACAAAAACTGTCTCAAGAAACATATTACAGTTACAAACTGCACCCTAATTGCGAAAAACATTTTCAATTACAATCTGAATTATTTTGAAGGATATTGCTAATCCATTGCTTCATATGTTCGAATAATTTGTCTGCTCACCAACGTAAATAACGCAATGAATGTTGTTGAACTGTCAAAATGAAAGCCATTGCTGCTTTTAGTGTGTTACCACGCTGGTCGTTATCTCGAAGGAGCTATTATCGTTCCATAAGGCTGAAAGCTACAAACTTCGTGACTCGACTGAATCTAACTTATTTAGGTACTCTGCGCCTGAACCAAGTTTAATGAAATAAACAGCAATCAGAGAGTCAATCTTATACTGATGGGTCGTAAGTCTACACTCAGTGCTATTTAAAGTTATGGTTTTAGAGGCAAAAGTTCAGTGGCAACAATAAAGTTCGTTTGTCATGTTCCTTATTTAAGTTTATTTAGCCAATAAATGAATCATGTTTTGTCACAAGGTGGTCGAGTTGTCTATATGGGATACTCGATCTACTACGTGACGACCAATGGGTGACAAGATACCATATTGTGACATTTTGCGTTCTCTAGCTATGATCTTATAAAGTACTACACAATAATTCCATGCTCTCTAGACATTTATGATTTGATGCATGTCAAAGATCGAACCGATCGCTTCGTTTTATATGACTATAAAACGAAGCGATCGGTTCGATCTTTGACTCTTGAATTTAATGGGACCCTGTATACTGACGTATACAGGGTCCCATTAAATTAAATGGACAAATAGCGCTCATTACGTCTAACCAAAGATATCCAAGCAAACAAAAACACTGATTAAAGTGATTTTATTTTGACCTAAAATAATAAATTGCTGGCACATTAATGTATTTTCGTTAGCTGATTATTTTTCTTGTAAAGTATCTAATGCGTTTTTCATAGATATATATATTTTACCGTCGTGAATCGTCCTTATTTTGGTGGTCTGAATGATTTCTAAAAGTTTGTGCATCTATTTTAATGGAACCTTATATACTTAAGTAAAGATATCAAAAGGAGTTCAAAAAATTTAGAAGATTTCCTCAAACGAACATCAAAATGAAGCCATGCTGGCCCATTACAGGGACACAGTATTCTTATAAAGCCATTAGCGATTGATGGATTGAATGGAATATTGTTCTATTAAAGGCAAAAATAAGTTACTTATATCCATTCGGGGAAAAGAAAAACGATAAAAGATATTACTGAATTCAACTGAAGTTCGTTACCTAGTCGCCTTTTATGTTTACGTGACTGCTCAAGTGTATAGCGCTTCGTCTTTCTTGTTTTCTGATGCCATGCGGAAAAATGTTACGATTATTTTCCATAGTCTATAAAAAGGAATATTGTTTCGTATTCGTAAGTCGGTACGTACCATAGAAATATATTCTTATATTTAATCTATGGTACTTGAAAAGGTTGTCTGCTAAAGTCGACCTTATGTTGTGCAGTCTGGCAATAAAATAACTCTGGTTGTATTCGCACAGCCAGGTAAATAATAATAATTTATTTAGGTCTTTTAACAAAATAATACATTTACAAACTTATAAATACTTAGTAGTACCAAGTTCTTAACAGATGTGAGTTTAGAATGAGGTGTCAAATATTTGTATTAGGTTTTTGTTTGAAAGAAAACAGTAGCAAATAACTGTGTGATGTAAAGACGTTCGCTTAGAATAAACGTTAATAAATTATAATGTTGTTTGATTTTTTATAGAACGGTCAGCAACAAAAGTCCATTAACACTGTCAGGTTTATACATCATCAAAATTGACAAAAAATATTTCGATGAACTGCTTTTAAAAATTTTGTATTATAGCTAAAAGTTATTATTGTTTAAATTCTACTTCTGTTCCGATTTTTTTACTTTTATTTTGCTTCATAATTAAGATTTATAAAACTAAAGTAGTTAACCGACTTTTGTTGCTGACTGTACGTACCTTGCTATCTTTGGATTTCTGTTATTAGGTTTAGGTTAAAGCTTTTGGCCTTTAGTTAAAGGCACAATGGTATAGTTGTGTTGGTACAATTAGACATTATCGTACCACGTCAAATTATCCACTAGAGTTGAAATTTTTCAACGGTTATAAAAAAAGGCAGCTGCTCCTAAAATTGTGATCGTATTGCACTTTTGTATGAAACAGAAGATATTTTTTTCATATAAAATCTATAAAACATTTAACGTTCGTGAATCTAGAATCACGTAGGCACCTACTAAATTAATGATCATTGTCCTTTGCACCATGTATAAAGAAGTTACAATCATTGTTATAACAAAGCGTGATGCTGCCATCTTAGCGATGCATAATATTACGATTACGGTACTAAACATAACCACATCATAAAAATAAAAAACCAATTCAATATGGCATTGAAAGTCGTTCCACTCCCACGTTCCGTTTATTAAAAATACTTTTAATAAAACGTTTCAATCTCCGATGCGATACATAAAGGCTGCGACTATTGAACGATACGGTCGCACCTTTCAAACGAAGCTCAAAGGTTTACAGGGCTGTCACTTACTCGTAGTGCTCATAGGATAATTGATAATCCAGTAGTATAACGCGTTTTATATACTGGGAGGTCGGACCTTTTTCTTTCGGCGTGTAAGACCATCAACATAAGTTAGAAAAAAAAAAAACATTCCAGTCACCGAGAGAATGCGTTGCTGACATCTGTCAGTTGGATACGATTCAGAACTAATAAAGTTCAAAATGTGTCGTTTTTTTATGGTTGCTGTAAAATGCAACATAAATATGAAAAAAAAACCGTGGCGCTCCAGGGGTGCCGACAGAAGTGAAAACAAAACACAAACAGAATACTTTGCCATCACTCACTGACATATCGAATATACATTAAAACCGAGTACATACCGAGGACAGCCGAACACATCCGAAGCGGTGTCGTTACGGTAACAGTGGCGCGAGTTCAATGGTTTTTCCCATTAAAAAAAAAATGTCTAACGCGCCTAAAGTAGTTTTCACTTCAAAAACTGTATGTAACTGACAGGTGTCAAGGAAAGAATTCTCTCATTATCAGTTGTATAATACTATCAACTGCATTTATCGAATATAGACGATTCAATTGACAACATTTCAAACCTGACACGACCTTAAAACAAAAATACTATTTCTTTATTTTCGTATCCTGAGTTAAAATATATTTTTATTTTATTTTTTTATTTCTAAATTTCTGAGAAAAAAAATAAAAATCAAAAAACAGGTGATGACGTCACATAAACGGCGGAATGAGGTAGTTACCTTTGCGCATTCCAATGTCTTTGATTGAAAACATTATATCAAACAAGACATGTCAATGTCACCTAAGAAGTGTAACTAGAAAACAACTAAAAAACTGAATTGAATTCAACAATATTTTTTCCTATCAACTTGACACGCTGCTTACTGTTAATATTATCAATTTTTGATTGATATTTCGCTAATAAAATGGATCCCAATGAAAAATATACGCCAATGACGGAACCAAAACAACGACTGAGACAAGTGACATCTAACAGTTTTTTTGACGGGTCACAATAAAGCAAAAGTAATATCGCCATTCTACCGTCATCTGGCACTTACGTCTTTTTAGAATACATCGAGTTTCAAAGTTAAAATTATGAATAAAAAGTACATAATTTCGAAAAACGAAAAAATATGGGTGCCCTAGATTTGAATTTACTTTTATATAACGTAATAATACATGCAGGTTAAAAATATGAAATGTTGTCAATTGAAGCTGTGCTATGTTGCTGCAACGTATTTTTGATTCTTGCTCATTACAAATTATAAACGTACTTGTAAGACAAGCCTCTGTATACCCACAATTCAGTAATTAAGGCTCTGCTAAAAAAGCGGCACTCCGGGAGTGCCGACAGGAGTAAAAACTTGAACAATTACGTGTATATTTTTTTGAATCGTCATATAAAAAATAAACAAACAGAATACTTTGCCATCACTCACTGACATATCGGAAATACATTAAAACCGAGTACATCCCGAGGACAGCCGAACACATGCGAAGCGGTGTCGTTACGGTAACAGTGTCGCGACTTCAATGGTTTTTTTCCCATCCTAAAAAAATGCCCAACGTGCCTAAAGAAGTTTTAACTTCAAAAAAATAGATCAGACATAAGTGATTCAATTTCAATGCACACCAGAAACTACCTATACAGGGTGTTACAGAAAGGGTATATCAATACAAACGGGTTGCAGAGTGTATCTGGTCTAGAATCTCTGTACAAAATTTCAGCTCAAAAACAGTAACTTTGAAAATGCTTAACATTTTTTTATTTCGATAGTTTATTAAATTGAAATCATAACAAACGTGTCACCGCACTACGAGGGTCATTATCCATTATCTGTAGTGTGTCTGTGCGCCTAGTACACGCACATCACGCCGCCGCGCGCCAATGCAACGCCGTGATGTCGAAATAAAAAAATATTAAGCATTTTCAAAGTGAATGCTTTTTAGCTGAAATTTTGTACAGATATTCTAGACCAGATACACTCTTCAACCCGTTTGTATTGATATACCCTTTCCGTAACACCCTGTAGATGTTATGTTACAGTTCAATCAACCCCAGCATTTCATTCCGCCTCCCCTGCATGCTCAAATTACACTTGCATTGACCGACTGTACATAGGTATAGGTTAGGTTATGGTATATGCCTAGACTGTGGCAGTATTATAGAGTAACAGGAACGCAGTAATGTATTGCAAATGTCAGTAACACGGGGTGAATGACATGCAATCTATTGTTTGACACCGCGCTCGATTGATACTGGCAGGTAATCCGCTTTGGTGTGGTTATGGTGGAGTAATACTGCATGGTTTGGAATTATTGCAGCGTAAATGGAAATACTGTTCAAATTAGCCAACTGTTTTCCACCCGTGGGTCGAAAACAGTTCAATATCGATCTCTAATTCCGCCAATTGTTACTCCACTCTTAAAGATCACAAACAAAATTACCAAGAGCATCTTTGATTGAATCTAAAGTCGTATCAGTAAACCACTAATTCAACAATTAGTAAACACCAATCCAATTAATACTAAATCAATTCGTCGCAAAGACGAGCAACATGAAGCTACAATCAAATATTTGAACTTACTGCAAAGCGCGCATACATTGCCGAATCTCTTGGCAATATATCTGCATCACATGCTCTCCAATCCTCACTGAACACTTAACTCATTTACAAACTCGCTGCAACCGCGTCTAGACGTAAGCTTCCGTGTAGTTACGAGACTTACAAAGCTTAAGCTCCATATTAGACCCCCGCTCGCAGACAGACGAAACGAGTACTAGCATCCCGAGAGAGATGGCGGGCTGAAAGGGGGTGAGAAGGGGGGAAGCCCGGGCAACAGGTGCCCGGAGCGTTGCCAAGCAGCCCCCCTACTAAATCAAACTTCAACAATATCACCGTTCACAATTTCCTCCTACATTGAGCCACGCGGCCGAGCGTACGCATTCGCACTTGATTAACAACGAGCAATGGACAGTATTTGACTCGACGCTCGCCACACTTCAACAATTTAGGGAATGGCAGTTGTAATAAAAGTACCCTGCAATGTTGTGTAAATTAACAGACGTAGATGCAATACCGAGCCAATTAGGGTACAATATTAAAATCTCGGATTCCGACTGTCGGTTAATTTAATATCATTTGTTAAATAACTTTCATGAAGCTTTATGTAATTAAATTATTCGTGTTTTATTACACAAGTTATTATGCACAATTTGTTGAATAATGGTTTGTAGTTAGCAGGTAAAGGGATGTTAGTAGGTAATCAAATACTAATTAACGCTGTTATTAAATCTGAGGTATATTTTTTACTCAAGCTGAGCTCTAATTGGTTTAACATCATATTAATAAGCAATCAGGGGCAATCACACCGCACCGAACCGTATTTTATTGCTGTTTCATGTTTATTATTATATTTATGTCGCAGCATTAAGCCGTTTAGTTAACCGCCTAGCCTTTTAACTAAACAGCGGCCGTTCAACTAACGGCTTGAATGATATTCAATTATAGTAATTAAGGTTGGAAGTCTGTAACCAATCATGCGCGAGCCGAATTGGTCGCAGTAACTAAGCCAGGGCACCCCGACCAAATGGAATAGGTTAGGTTCATGGGTTAGGTTAGAACTGTGATCAACCGCGTGCGAGCCGGGAGAGCAAAGCGAGGCGAGCACTACTTCCAAAGGCCAGGCGGTTAACTATACGGCTAATTTAACCAGTTGGCTGCGACATATGTTTTTATACCAGCTTAGCTAGCCCGCGACTTCGTCCGCGTGAAATTTCACCCTCCACCCATTCACCCTCTCAGGTGTGAAATTTCGAAAAACCCTTTCTCAGTAGATACCAACTCTTCACAAAGAACACAACCTCCAAATTTCATGTCTCTAGGACCAGTGATTTAAGCTGTGCGTTGATATAATAGTTATTCAGGACTTTGAATTTCATATATATTTTTATTTAGATTAGTATAAATATACTTTATGTATGTTATTGTATTATGTAAATGGTACACACAGACTACCTACAGCTTTGTCTCTCCTTCCCCTTTTTAATCCATCCAAAGGTTGTCTTTAAAAGACCGCTCTTAGCGATAAGACCGCCCATTGTGTCACCCTTTGTACAATTTCTATATTTAAGTCTGTAATTTATTATGGTGTAAATTATAAGGAGGATTCTATTCTATATCCTACAACAACAAACATAAATTAAAACTTTTGTCCTAGTAATGAATCTAGGTGAACAGCCGCTTACTTATGCAAAATCAATATTTCAAGACATAACGACATGCTACGTGCGATATCATCGTTCCAAGAAATAATACGTTTACAACCAAGGCATAGTGATAATATACTCGTGTTTCATCTGTTTCAAAAGTCTTCTTCTTTTCTCTTCTTCTTTTCGTTCTTTTTATTTTCTTCTTCTTTTTTTGGTACTTTTCTTCGATATTTTATATTGTTTGAGCTCAAGTGGTGACGTTGATTGTGGCATCAGTGGCATTCTTTAGGTCATGCAAGGTGCAGGTAAACGAGCACTTAGGGCACAAGTGGTATATTGTCCCAAAAGTATTTGATGAAATTTCAAACAAATTAATCAGAAACCTACCTATGGATGCCAATTTGTAATGCCATTTACAATTTTTTTTTAATTCGATTTCAAAATTTTAAGAAATTCTTATTATACAACATTATTTTTAGTATATGCGAAACCTGAATATAGTTTGTTCAGAATAAGTAACTGAATCGATTCCAATAATTTTTACCCCATGTTATATTTTGGCCCAAAAATATTTAAAAAAGGTTAAAAGTTGGATACCCCGAGGAGCGACTAAGTAGGTAGTTATCTACCATACGCGCACAATGGCGCGGCGCCGGCGCACAGCGAGCGGGGCGACCGGGGCGGGGGTGCAGCAACCTCAGTCACCCGGGTACCACTGGTTGGCGCGCACGTGTCGCGTGGGTCCAACTGCATAATCGCGAGCGCGCGGCCGCCGCGGGCCACAGTTGTGTTTCGGTTGATCGTGTACTTACCTATCGTATGTAAAAAGTGTCGTGTAACTGGACTGGACGTGGACTTTCTCATACACAAACGTCCAGTACACAGAAACAACGATAACAGTGATAACGTATCCCTGGCAGTGCGGCGGTACGAGGAGCAATCAGAGTATCGTGGAACACAATGCTTTGCCGTGATGATTAACATTTTTAAACACGCCAAGATGGTTAATTGTAGAAAGTTATTATTTGTACCTACAGCCTGCTGTGGTTAAGTAATGCGATGTTTAACACTTTTCATCCACTTTGAACTTGTTGACATAAGGTGCAACAAATCGCATTGACTACATTGTATCACTTACGGCTTACGAATAAGTAATTACTTATTCGTAGCTTACGGCTGCATTTATTTACGAATAAAGTACATTATAATAACTACCTACACTTGACCATTACGACAGTCCAAAGCCTGCAAGTGTGATGGAAAATGTTATCACCAGTTAATTACAATACAATCGCCGCGCCGTACCGAACGGCACGCGGCCCACCCCACCGCACCGCGTGCCGTTCATCGGTGACCATGTTTTTGGACGGACAAACAGGTAACATAACAAGCTTATAACTTGGTGATTATTCATGATACAGTTTTGAAATTTTGTACATAAATTCTTTACATAAAAATACTAGACACGTGTTTCGGGTTTCGCATATACTAAAAATAATGTTGTATATCACATTAAAGATGTTTGCCATTTTGTTAATTGAGGTTAATTTAATGAGATGAACTTTTGTCGATGATTTTTAGGGTTCCGTACCTCAAAAGGAAAAAAGGAACACGTATAATATCACTTCGTTGTACGTCTGTCTGCCCGTCTGTCAAGACCCTTTTTCTCAGGAACGTATGGAGTTAACAAGTTGAAATTAATATCAAATACTCAAGGCTGCAATCCCTTAAAGCAATAAAAAATCAAATTTCTAAGTCGACGCAATCAAGACATACGGGTATACCTCATATTCCATTTAGGTATATCTCATATTTCGACATTCGCAAGGGAATCAAAACCTATACGATACTTCCCGTTGACCTCATCATCATCATCATCATTTCAGCCGAAAGACGTCCACTGCTGGACATAGGCCTCCCCCAAGCACCTCCACTTCGACCGGTTTTGTGCTTCTCGCATCCAACGAGTTCCTGCGGCCTTCACAAGGTCGTCGGTCCACCTTGTGGGAAGCCTTCCAACGCTACGCCTTCCGGTACGCGGTCGCCACTCCAGAACCTTTCGGCCCCATCGGCCATCTGTTCTGCGAGCAATGTGCCCTGCCCACTGCCACTTAAGTTTGGCAATTCTTCGGGCTATGTCGGTTACCTTGGTTCTCCTGCGGATCTCTTCATTTCTGATTCGATCCCGCAGGGAAACTCCAAGCATAGCCCTCTCCATTGCCCTTTGGGTGACTTTTAGCCTTCTAATAAGGCCCATTGTGAGCGACCACGTTTCAGTGCCATATGTCATCACTGGCAACACGCACTGGTCAAAGACTTTCGTCTTGAGACACTGCGGTATGTGGGACGAGAAGATATTGCGAAGCTTCCCGAACGCTGCCCAGCCGAGTCGGATTCGACGATTGACCTCTTTCTCGAAGTTGGACCTACCTAACTGGACAGTTTGTCCTAGGTAAATATACTCGTCCACGACTTCGAGTGTAGCGTCTCCGATCTTCATGAGACCACTCTCATGAAGATCGGAGACGCTTCACTCTCTCGCTACACGAAGGTCATGTCAAATGCCCATGTAACACCCACGTGTTACATGGGCATTTGACATGACCTTCGTTTTGTCCATGTTCATTTTCAGACCCACTCTTTCAGAGGCTCTACTGAGGTCATCGAGCATTGTACTGAGGTCTTCCATAGTCTCAGCCATGACTACTATATCGTCGGCAAACCGAAGGTGAGTTATGTACTCGCCATTGATATTAATGCCAGCTCCTTTCCAGTCCAGAACCTTGAAGACATCCTCCAGAGCAGCGGTGAACAGTTTCGGAGAGATAACGTCTCCCTGTCTCACACCTCGCTGCAGAAGGATAGGTTTCGAGGTCTGGTCCTGGAGTCGGACTGACATAGTGGCGTTTTCGTACAGACACTTCAGCACCTCGATGTACCGATAGTCGATCTGGCACCGTTGAAGAGACTGCAGTACAGCCCATGTCTCGATCGAATCAAAGGCTTTCTCGTAGTCCACAAACGCTAAGCAGAGAGGCAGGTTATACTCTTCGGTCTTCTGTATAACCTGTCGCAGCGTATGTATGTGGTCTACGGTGCTAAAGCCTTTACGGAATCCGGCTTGTTCGGGAGGCTGGAAGTCGTCAAACCTGCGCGCGAGACGGTTCGTGATGACTCTCGAAAACAGCTTGTAGACATGGCTCAGAAGTGAGATGGCCCGTTGACCTAAAATCACGAAATTTGGCAAGAAGCAATGTCATGTAGCACAAGTAAAGGAAAAAATCCGAATACTTTAAATTTTTTGTTACACACCTACAAATTTGTACGCAACCCTCGGCGCGCGAGTCCGACTCGAACTTGACCGGTTTTTTTCAATTACAATTTAATAATGGTTTCTAAACAATAATGGTTGGATACTGTGGTAGGACATAAAGTTGAAACCTTCTACATACAGATGAACGCGTTACTAATTCGTCTTAGGGAGTGATGAAAGTAAGAATTTATTCTGAATAGACTTTGTTTCCACTTTTATCAGATACTTTTGGAATAGTCTATAGAAAATATGTGAGAATAATGAAAATATATAAAACTATCTCGGGTCTTTGAAAGGTTCTTTCATGAAGTAACTCCAACGAATGCTTTTGTAGGAGTAAAGCTTTGAAAAGGGTCACATTCGAACTTTAACAACGGGAAATTCGGGGAAAATTGGACAAGCTTACCTATTGTGGTACCTGTTATGTAAAGTGTACTTTTCTCGAGTTTCTTATTAGGTAAACAAATATGGAGTACTGAGATTTCAATTTTCAGTTTGAATGGTTTTTGATCAAAGCCATACTTTACTGCCTACTTGCACCTGCACGATTAACTGAATAAATTTAGCGTTAAACATATTACCCATTTAAAATATCATTCCGTCTCTATCATCCTCAAACGATTGACTGAAACAGAACGGTTTAAATTCGTGTAGCGCAAACTGTATTTAATTATTTTTGGTGGAAACGGGCTTAAGTGTTTTTTACAAATATCAAAATGTACCTTAAAGTAGGTAGGTGATTAATGCCATAACTCCTAATTATCGTACTATTTGTTTACTAAATTGGATATGATAGAAAAAAACACACTGTAGGGACACAATGTACTTATACAGGAATGGGTAAGTAAAGATTTAGTTGTGTACACAATGGGACCTGTTGATTTAACGTAGGTAGGATACACTGATGGATTGGTTACATTTTGATGGATACATCGCGGTGGGTAGATAAGAATGGCGCTTGGATGCTAGATGTTTTGTGTTGAAGATGGTGAATTTGTAAGCTTTAAATAAGCTGAAAACGAAAAGATTAATAATAGAAGAATTTATCATGTGTATCGAACATCCTGCAATTTCCAGGGCTCTGAGAAATAAATATGCATCAAATATTTACCTAAACCTCTGTATGTCAAGCAAAAATGATATACCTTATATATTCGCTCACTGAATACAAAAGGCCCACAAATCAAAAGGCATAGATTTTATACGACGGCCAAAACAAAATTCAGACCACGATTTTAAATAAATGACAACTTCTACAACTAAATGGCGGTCAGCCGGTTTGGGGATAATGATGCGAAATTGATGGGTGTCTTTTTTTAAATAAAAAAATTTGTCGATTTAGACCTCATTTTTTAAATAAAATTATTTTCAGAATTTTTTGATTTGTGGCCATTTTGTATTCAGTGAGCGTATAAGTATACTATAAAATAAAGTACCTTCCTAATTAAAAAAAAAAAAAACGAAAAAGGACGTCCAGGTTTCCCCGAATTTGAAACTTTTCCAATTTACAAACTTAATTCGGACTATTCGAACATCGGTCCAGCCGTTCTCAAGTGATGCTCTTGAAAACGAACAGCATTTTCATTTTGTTTAATGTAAATGTTTATTGTGTGCACACAAAATGGACCTAAATAATTATATCATGCGCCATTCGAAGAATAAGCTTGTGGCTGACAAATAACAACCGCACCGGTCGATCGATTAGGTTAAGCAACGCTTGCCGCGGTTGGTCTGTGGACGGATGACCATCATTACATATCAAAATCCCTCCGTGCCTCGGAAAGCACGTTCAGCTATTGGTCCCGGCTGTCATTCGTGGATCTTTGGCAGTCGTTATGGGTCGTCAGAAGCCCGAAAGTCTGACTACCATTATTACCAAGGGTATAGTATTACCCAGTAACTAGATTGTTGAGGTAAGACAGGCAGTCGCTTCATGTAAAATACTGGTATTCAGCTGCATCCAGTTAAACTGGAAGCCGACCCCAAAAGAGTTGGAAAAAGGCTAGGCAGATGCTGATAATGATTCGAAGAATAAATTAATTTTTGGATTCGAAACTATGGCAATAACTACCTAAATATTTGCCTATTTCAAATTTCACAACAATTTCAACAACATCAAGCCTATGGTCCCGGTGCCGCCAACACTAACCGCGGATCAATAAGTAATTTCTCTACGAACTGGTAACATAAAGGACACGACAGACAAAGTGACCGCACCTTGAGAGAAACGCTCCTAAATGATGAGATATTAAATAAAGGCCCGATGTTTCAGCGGTGGTCCCAGCAGTAATAGACATAGGAACGAGGGTATTGGCAATAATTTTGATGAAGAGCTTTCTTGTCTGCACGTATTATTACGCCGCGGCTTGTTTATTTACTTTGCTGTCAACGTTGCGTGTAACTGTAATATGAAAGAGGTATTACTAAAAGGCATAGAAGTGTACGTTTTTGATAAAATCGCCGGCTTTTGATTGCGACTTAGACATGAGAACCTTCAGTTCTCTTAAAAATTAACTTTTAAACTCGAATGTCCAATAACCGCTACAACTCATCATCATCTGCCTAGCCTTTTCCCAACTATGTTGGGGTCAGCTTCCAGTCTAACCAGATGCAGCTGAATACCAGTATTTTACATGAAGCGACTGCCTATCTGACCTCCACAACCCACTTACTGAGTAATACGATACCCCTTGGTAAGACTAGTTGTCAGACTTTCGAGCTTCTGATTACCCGTAACGACTGTCAAACATCCACAAATGACTGCCTACCGACCGCTTAACGTGCTTTCCAAGGCACGGAGGGGTCTCAGCATGTAAAGATGATCACCCATCCACAGACCAACCGCGGCAAGCGTAGCTTAACCTGATCAACCGACCTGTGTGGCTGTTATTATTTAGCCACGGACTCCTCCGCATAATAACCGCGATAACTCTGCGAGTGAATTTCAAATTGTTGTCAAAAGGAAAACATAAAGAAGTACATAACATAACTCCACGCTAGTAATTCCCGTAGGGTTAGGCAGAAGTGTACCCATAGTTCAGTTACGTCTAAAAGTATGTATTCACTTGGCTATATTCAAAGGCGATTTTCTCCTTTATTTTTGAATGAAATTTTATGTTATTACGAAAATAGTATTTTCGAACCCATAGGTTTATGTTAAGTGTCGTATTTCAACGTTGCATTCGTTATTTTACGAAAAAATCGCAATTGAAAATTGCCAAGTGTACACATACTTTTGGACGTGACTGTACACTCACAACCAGTCAAGTTTAAGTCCCATGTAATCGGGGGCGAGCCTATAGCCATCAACCGGGCACAAATCCAAAAACTCAATAACACTTTACCCTACCTGGGAATGGAACCCAGGAAATTATGCTTGCGATCATTAGACCAACAAGGCAACGAGGAAGTATGAAACTTACCAACTCAAAATTGGCGAACGTGTCTATAAGGGGCCGTCTCCACGAGCGAGAGAATCGCGGCGATAGTCTCGCCATAAAATTTTCGCCACGATGATATCGCCGTGTGGAGACACGTTCAAAGGGGCCGTCTCTACGAGCGAGAGAATCGCGGCGATATTATCGTCATGCCACGTATTTCTATACACTCTCTTAGAATGTGTCTCCACACGGCGATATCATCGCGGCGAAAATTTGATGGCACGACGATAATATCACCGCGATTCTCTCGTTCGTGGAGACGGCCCCTAAGAGAGTGTATAGAAATACGTGGCCCGACGATAATATCACCGCGATTCTCTCGCTCGTGGAGACGGCCCCTAAGAGAGTGTATAGAAATACGTGGCCCGACGATAATATCACCGCGATTCTCTCGCTCGTGGAGACGGCCCCTAAGTGAGTGTATAGAAATACGTGGCCCGACGATAATATCACCGCGATTCTCTCGCTCGTGGAGACGGCCCCTAAGAGAGTGTATAGAAATACGTGGCCCGACGATAATATCACCGCAATTCTCTCGCTCGTGGAGACGGCCCCTAAGAGAGTGTATAGAAATACGTGGCACGACGATAATATCACCGCGATTCTCTCGCTCGTGGAGACGGCCCCTAAGAGAGTGTATAGAAATACGTGGCCCGACGATAACATCACCGCGATTCTCTCGTTCGTGGAGACGGCCCCTAAGAGAGTGTATAGAAATACGTGGCCCGACGATAATATCACCGCGATTCTCTCGCTCGTGGAGACGGCCCCTAAGAGAGTGTATAGAAATACGTGGCCCGACGATAATATCACCGCGATTCTCTCGCTCGTGGAGACGGCCCCTAAGAGAGTGTATAGAAATACGTGGCACGACGATAATATCACCGCGATTCTCTCGTTCGTGGAGACGGCCCCTAAGAGAGTGTATAGAAATACGTTGCCCGACGATAATATCACCGCGATTCTCTCGTTCGTGGAGACGGCCCCTAAGAGAGTGTATAGAAATACGTGGCACGACGATAATATCACCGCGATTCTCTCGCTCGTGGAGACGGCCCCTAAGAGAGTGTATAGAAATACGTTGCCCGACGATAATATCACCGCGATTCTCTCGTTCGTGGAGACGGCCCCTAAGAGAGTGTATAGAAATACGTGGCACGACGATAATATCACCGCGATTCTCTCGCTCGTGGAGACGGCCCCTAAGGTATGACAAGGCAGAGCAGCTGATGATACTCGTATAATGCGAGTAAACGTCACGTTTACATCGTCCACCATGATCTCATTCCATTTCTTAGAAAAGTTTTGGTTTATGCCAAGCGACCAAGACTTTCCTGTTTAATGGCTAATAAAAATGAGTCAGCGTAAGGCAAGTAGAAAATTATATTCCAGAGCTGCAGATGACGTTATTTAAAAATAACTAGTACCGTAACTTTAATAAAAAAAAAGCAAAATATTTATATAAAATGAGACACGGTGGACTGACCGACGTCGCCGCGTCGTCGCCCTCACCTAGGGTTTGCAAATTCAATTAGGACGGAATAACGGCACTAATATAGTCAGCGCTATTAGGGGTGGCGAATTATTTTAGAGTCAACAGCTTGATAGCGGCATAGCAATGAACCGTTTTAAATGCAATAAACTGATTTGAATCTTAAATATTACCTATAGAGTCTATTTCTACACAAACTCAAACAAATTCAGCTGATCAGTTTATAATATATTCCACATTCCACACGTTACCTTGTCAGCTAACTTATTGATAGGAAATAAAAACCGGTGAAGTGCGAGTCGGACTCGCACACCAAGGGTTCGTATAAATTCGTAGGTATGTAAATTGTTTATCACGAGTTTTTTTATGTAACTAAAACATCACATTTGTTGTCATCTGTGAAAATTTCAACTGTCTAGCTATCACGGCTTATGAGATACAGCCTGGTGACAGACAGATGGACAGTGGAGACTTAGTAATAGGGTCCCGTTTTTACCCTTTGGGTACGGAACCTTAAAAAGGATACTTGTAAATGACTTTAATTTTTGAATAAACTACAAACATATGTAGGTAGCAACTAAGACACAAATTAAAAATGTCTCAGTAAAAAATACAACTTTATTTTAAGGTATTTTTTGCGTGCTGAATAAATAGGTTTGGTGTGTAGTACTCGCAACCGGCGTACGTGTATGACCATAAAGCCAATTCTCGTAATTTAAAACGTTCAAAATCTAGTCGCAGTCTCTACTCGGCGACAAAGAAACGTCAAAAACTTGTCAAAATGTAGGGAAATTAGATGTATTTTATTGACAGATTGAGACTGGGATCAGACTGTGAATGTTCTTAAAATTAGGAGATTTGCCCCTCAGATATATGAAGGTAAACGAGGCAAAAGGAGTATATAAGGGTCGTAGCAGGTGACGTTCTGTAGTTTCTGCCTACCCTCATGGGAAGAAGGCGTAAGTTTATGTGTATGCGAAAAAATATCCAATTTTAATTCCAATTATTATAATAAAGAAAGAAAAAGTATTTATTGCAACTCGTATAGGAAGATCACAAACTAAACTAAACAGATTAAAAAAAGAATTAATAAAAAGAAAAATGAACAGAAAGTCCTAAACGAGGCCAAAAGGCTCCTATCTCAGCATAATGCCGAAACATTTAAAAAATAAATGTCAATAACTAATTAGATCACTTGCTTTCGATTACAACAAAACCGTCGAACTTTGCTCAAAAAATTTTATAGTAAACACTCGGCGCGGCCGCCATCATAACTTGATTTACCATCGATCTGAGTGGCCTAGCTTTTTGTTTACTGTTTTGTGTAGATGATAAGATAAGGAACAAAGTTTTAAGACGTTTTATGTACGACTAGCGGCGCCTCGCGGTTTCACCCGCGTAAATGTCGATCCCGTGGGAATATCGGAATAAAAAGTAGTATATATGTTAATCTAGGGTGTCAGCTAACTCCTTACAAAATTTTATCAAAATTGGTCCAGCCGTTTGAGCGTGAAGAAGTAATAAACATATAAAAACACATACACACACTCACAAACTTTCGCCTTTATAATATTAGTGTGATGTGATAGTGTGATTAGTGTGATATTTTAAGCAAAATTAAGTTATTCTATTCAGTTCTACTCGTACATTCTATTCTAACTAATTAATAATTGACGACAAAAAATATGCCAACGATTTATGGCCGATTCCTAATAATTTACGGACCGGTCAAAATTAAGACTCTTGTATCTTTACCAATAATGAAGCAAAGACGTCATACCTTTGCATAGTAGACCCTCGCATATGGAAGCTTTAAATAGCTTACGAATCCATTTATATGCCCAGTTTGTCAAGACAATAAGCAAAATTATTCGTTTTTGTTTATAGGAACCGAGCATTGATTGACTCAAACTCAACTCAAAGTAAACTTTATACTATTTACCTCCATATATAACTATATAGTGCCAGTATCAAAGAGAAACCAAGTCTTGCATGTCCTAACGGTTCGCAAAGTGAATTACTCTTGAGTTTACCGACGAAGACACGTTCAGAAAGGAGAACCCAAGAGACGTTCCAATTTGTGTATCATGTACAGTCAACAAAAGAGATAAGTATGCAGGATCGTCGGATATAGTTGAAGTTTAGTAAGAAACCGATGTATGTTCTCGAATAAAATTTAATTTTATTAATAGAAAACAAGCAGCTCATTAATCAAATTAAATTTCAGTCGACAACATCCAGCGGTTTCTTACTAAACTTCAACTATATCCGACGATCCTGCATACTTATTTCGTTTGTTGACTGTACACAACCAAATGCGGTTATGATCAGTTTTATTATTTTCGTAATGACACAAGCATATTATGTACAGACGCCAGCACATCAAGCTACCCGAAACTGTCAAATTTTTCCAACCAATTTTGAACCTTATGATTTAGCAATAAAGTTGAAAATCTATTAAAGAAATTTGGCAGCTTGTAGTTTAGTAGCTTGATGTGCTGGCGTCTGTACATTCATGTGTACTTTCGGCGTTTATCTTAGACATTACTGAAATCGGTGAAGGATAACATTGTGAGGAAACCTGAACTTACGGTTAATATACTCGTAAGTCTGAAATCCAAACTAATATTATAAATGCGAAAGTAACTATGTCTGTCTGTCTGTCTTTTCTTCACGCCTAAACTACTGAACCGATTTCGATGAAATTTGGTATAAAGATAGTTTGAGTCCCGGGAAAGGACATAGGATAGTTTTTATCCCGATATTCCCACGGGATCGAAAGTTACGCGGGTGAAACCGCGGGGCGCAGCTAGTCGCCTATACATCTTGAGTAAGTGTGGTGATCAATTCTCGCGTCTTCTCTGTTTAAAAAGAGTCTTTTGCCCTGCAGACAATATCAAAGACTCGGCATCACAATGACTTCTTCACGCTCAAACGACTGGACCAATTTTGATAAAATTTGTATGGAGGTAGTCGACACCCTGGATTTACATAATATTATAGACTAATTTTTATCCGCGGGGCGCAGCTAGTTACAAATAAATCCGAAACTACTATCAAAGGAATAGCAACGGAACAAAAATACCGAAGTTTCTCATCTGGCGGAAGGTGTAAAATTCGGCTAAAGGAAACTGTTCACTTTGATGTATAAAGTGATAAACGTTCTAATAACCTTAACCTGTTACCAGAATGTAGAAAATATTGAAATGCAATTACAAAGTCAAGGCTGATGATAAGTCATAACATCACGACTGTATACATATAGGCGGAGATGTATAGCAGATACACTATGTTGTCTGTCATAGGGGGTGAGCCTTTTGTTATTATTTTTAACCGACTTCAAAAAAGGAGGTTCTGTATTCGACCCGTATGTTTGTATGTCCGCGATTTTCTCAAAAACTAATAAACCAATTTTAATAATTCTTTCACTAATGTGATCTACATACTTTCAGAAAGGTTTTAGTATATAATACATTAGGTAATTATTTTTACGTACGAAGATATATACAGAAATGTACTGCATCTACGGCATTTCTATGCGAATTTTGATGATTCTTCTAGTCGATGTCTTCAATTCTTCAATGCACTAGTGTTAATTGAATTTGTGTGGGGTAGATACAACTAAAAAGTGAAAAATAAAAACTTTTTTACAAAAAAAAAACAACCGATTTAAAAAAGCACTACAAAATGATAAATAACTTTAATTTCGAAAGTCGGTGTCAAAAACGAAAATGCAGAATCAACGTAACGTATCGTAACAACCAGTTGTTAGACCCGAAAGTCTGACAACCAGACTTAACAGATATAAATTTACTACTGACTAAATCTATTAAAAAAACCATAATAAACTCACTGCCAGCAGAAACATTTTTAATTTCATTCGAAGTGTTAGTAATGAA
Source organism: Amphipoea lucens (assembly GCA_947508005.1). Taxonomy (NCBI): domain Eukaryota; kingdom Metazoa; phylum Arthropoda; class Insecta; order Lepidoptera; family Noctuidae; genus Amphipoea; species Amphipoea lucens. The sequence continues at coordinate 17,631,609 of OX382359.1, read as the reverse complement.
ATTAAAAAGGTATTCCTGAATTCTTTAAAAAAATAACGTAACACGGAGAGGCGGGGAACAGTAATAATATAACGGCCAAAGTTTCAAACTCCGACGTTCCGTAGTCGCAAACAATCTACCTGGCCAGTGCGCTCGTTATAATAATACAATAAACAGTTTCAATTGTATAGGAAATCCTTTGTCTTAAATTGAAGTTGAATTAAATGGGGATGTGAAATTGATAACAGATGTCCAGGGAAAAAGCACTCATTATTTTTACCCGACTGCGCCAGAAGGAGGATTATTTATTGTTTGATTACGGGGGCATATTTTTTTGAAACGCAGTTTTGGAATTGTAACTCTGAACAATTTTTCCTGAATTTATTTTCTAAATACGGTGACAAGTGTATGATTTTGACTGAAAGTATAGCACGGCGCTAGGAGTCCTTTAAATATTTTAATGCTAAGTACTTACTTAAAAAGTAAAAGTTTTAACAAAGATTTTTTTTCTGGGCGCAGGACGATTAGGTTAATCTTATTTGATTGCCTGTTAATTAACCGATAAAACATGACATTTGCAAACCTTATAACAGAATCACTACCAAAATAAACATGTCATAGATATAGTAACGAGCATAAATACGTTACTATGGACAGATCGACAATAATATCTGATTTCATAATTCATCCAATAATATCTGTCATCAAGATGGCGGCAAATATACATATGTGATCATTTGTGAAAGGCATATACAAGTGGCAGCACAAATATGTGACGTCGAAGGAACATCAAAACTATCTGACGAGCCAAAATATAGGTCCACCGGCTTCAAAAAGATGTGTCACTTCTTAGAATGCAATAATATCGGACATATCCTGCGTTATAAATATCTACCTACTCAGTTAAATAAAATGCAGAAGAATGTGATAACTCATTGTGATCAAAAATATCTGACATTAATTTAGCAGCTCTAACTACCGAACATGTAATAAAAATATTGTAAGCCAAACACCACTCACTTGAATACCTACATACTCGTATATCGCAAATATTGATTTGAAAGCACGTACGCAAATACCTATACGCACACCGAATACGAACCCCAAGATATCTATCAAACGAATTTCTCTCTCTCTATACCTAACGGGTATCATAGGTATCATCAGAGGTGGTATTGCAGAGCAAATACCTACACTCCGTAGCTTACTAACTAGAGTCGTGGAGTGGGTAGCGGGTAGGCCACTCAGGTTGCATTTCAACGACCGATGCGGTTAGCCCACTACCGTAATTTTATTATTTTACTCTGTGGCTCTGATGCCTGTCGTGTACAACGGATATATGAAACTAAATTAGTAAAGCTTTGGATTCCTAGGACAACAGTTCCGTCATCGCCATGAAAATCTGTCATTTTCTCCAGTATTTGGCATTAAATACTCAGCCTATACTTAATGTTCCCACTGCTGGGACATAAGCCTCCTCTCTGTGAGAGGGGTTGGGCCGTAATCTACCACGCGGGCCGAGTGCGGGCTGGTAGAGGTCACATGTCTTCGAATTTTTGGTTCTAGGACATGCCGGTTTCCTCACGATGTTTTCCTTCACTGTTTTGAAAGCAGTGGTGATGACATAATTTACACAAAGTAAAGCGCCTGTCTGGGTTCGAGCCTACGACCTACAACTCGTAAGTCGCGACTGTGGCCATTGGGCCACCACTGCTCTATTTGACATTAACTCTTGTACTACTGTCGGTCTATTCTGTAACAAACTTACCGTGGAAACTTAGGTGAAGTGAGTTGTAAGTGAGTTGCTGTTCCACCTGATGCTAGTGTTGCGCGCCACAATTGATGGCGACATTAGCTACCACTAGCGCCATCATCTAGTATCGAGTAGCAGAACTTATAATTATTCGGGTCCCTTCTAGAAACTTCGATGATAGAACTTTCCAGAACTATCGACGTCTGGTCGGTCGGGTTCGGTATGTACTCGAACATTCTAGATGTTTCTACGGTAGAAGGTTCTGGAACTATCCGAGGCCTATATAAGGCCGGTGTGCCTGCGAGCCGGCATTCAGTATTGGATAAGCGATACAAGCGATAACATCGAAGCGATCTTCAAGTGCGACTCTCAAGTGATTAGTAGTGCGATTGTGTTTTATAATTAGTGTGTTTAAGTTGTAATTGGTGTTTATAAATAAAGTGTCTATTTTTGGTAGTTAAATCGGCAGTTTTTATTGTCACGAACCCCAAGCTCGTAACACTAGGGATGGACATAATTGACAAGTTTTGGCGGTTAGATTTTTATAGAATAGACGAGCATGTGTACTTAACGGATCATCATCTGCCTAGCCTTTTCCCAACTATGTTGGGTTCGGCTTCCAGTCTAAACGGATTCAGGTGAATCCCAGTATTTTACATTGAGCGACTGCCTATCTGAGCTCCACAACCCAGTAACTGGGTAATACGATACCACTTGGTATGACTGGTTGTCAGGCTTTCGGGCTTCTGACTACCCGTAACGACTGTCAAAGATCCACGAATGACAGCAGGGACCAATGGCTTAACGTGCTTTCCGAGGCACGGAGGGGTCTCGGTATGTAAAGATGGTCACCCATCCACAGACCAACTGCGGCAAGCGTAGCTTTACCTGATCGATTGACCTGTGCGGCTGTTGATATTTAGCCATGAGCCAAGGAGATTGCCGGTAGCACGTGAAAAGGAAGTGGAAACCATGATCGAAGGAATGGTGAAGGATGGTGTTATTGAACCTTCATCTAGTCCATGGTGTTCACCTGTAGTGCTGGTAAGGAAGAAGGACGGCAGCATGCGGTTTTGTGTTGACTATCGTCGTTTGAACGACGTTACGAAGAAGGACAGCTATCCTTTGCCAAGAATTGATGACACGCTGGACATGCTTACTGGAGTAAAGTGGTTCAGCACGCTGGACCTGAAAAGTGGCTACTGGCAAGTTGAAATTGATCCCAAGGACAAGGAGAAAACTGCATTCTCGACAGGAAAGGGACTTTGGCAATTTAAAGTTATGCCGTTTGGATTGTGCAACGCTCCGGCAACGTTTGAAAGACTGATGGAACTTGTACTAACCGGGTTAATTGGCGATGCCTGTCTGGTCTACTTGGATGACATCATCATCGTAGGCCGTACGTTTGAAGAACATCTTCAAAACCTGGAACGCGTGCTCATGAAGATCCAGAGTGCCAACCTCAAGTTAAGTCCGAAGAAGTGTTCACTATTCAAACGACAAGTTAGCTTTTTGGGGTATGTAGTGTCGGAAGAAGGTATCCGCACGGATCCAGAGAAAATCGCCGCTGTCAAGGATTGGCCAGTTCCAAAAGATAAGACGCAGGTCAGAGCATTTTTGGGTTTGTGTTCTTATTATCGGCGATTTGTTAAGAACTTTGCGGATATAGCTAAACCCCTGCACAAGCTAACCGAGGAGAAGCGACATTTCTGCTGGGATGAAAGTTGCGACATCGCATTCCAGGAGTTAAAGGACCGGCTGTGCAAAACACCTATTTTGGGGTACCCTGATGCAGGCAAGGAATTTATAGTTGACACAGACGCAAGTGACATAGGACTTGGCGGTGTGTTGTCTCAACGAAAGGGTGATCAAGAGGTTGTGATAGCGTACTTCAGCAAGTCGTTGTCAAAGCCGGAGAGGAACTATTGTGTCACGAGACGGGAATTGCTTGCTGTGGTAAAGTCATTGCAGCATTTTAGCAAATATCTTCTGGGGCGGAAATTCCACTTACGCACCGACCATGCTGCACTGAAATGGCTATTGCAGTTCAAAAATCCGGAAGGACAAGTTGCGAGATGGATTGAGCTACTGCAGGAATACGACTTCGTGGTCGAACATCGCAGTGGAAAATCTCATGGCAACGCGGATGCATTGTCAAGAAGACCTTGTCCTGAAGACTGCAAGCATTGTACTAGGCAAGAAAGTAAAGAAGTCGTACCTGTGAGGATGCTCAAGACAGACCTCAGCAGCGAGTGGAAGGAAAGCCTACAACGTGCACAACAGGAAGATTCAGACCTCAAGCCGATTCTCGAGTGGATGAAGGCCAGTGCACCTAAGCCCACGTGGAGCGACGTCTCAGCGATGAGTTCGATCACAAAAAGCTATTGGGCCCAATGGGACAGCTTATTGATTCAGGATGGAGTCCTGTGCCGTAAATGGGAAAATGCTCGGGGAGACAGCTGTCATTTGCAAATGGTTGTCCCTAAAGCTCAAGTACCGGATGTTCTACTGCTGTACCATAATGGTTGTTCAGGAGGCCATCTGGGAGTTAAACGGACTCTACAGAAGGTACGAGAACGGTTTTACTGGGTCCACTGTCGGGACGATGTCGAGGACTGGTGCCGCAAATGTACGAGTTGTACAGCGGTAAAGGGACCTCAGACTCGTAGTAGAGGTGCATTGAAATTGTACAATGTTGGTGCACCATGGGAGAGGATAGCCCTAGATGTTGCGGGACCGTTTCCGGAAAGTGATAGTGGTAACAAGTATTTCATGGTTGTAATGGATTACTTCACTAAGTGGCCGGAAGTCTTCGCCATACCAAATCAAGAAGCTTCGACAGTCGCAGATAAACTAGTCCATGAAGTCTTCTGCCGTTTTGGAGTACCTTTAGAGATTCACAGTGATCAAGGAAGGAATTTTGAGTCCCAAATATTCCAGGAAACTTGTCGAGTTATGGGTACTCATAAAACGAGAACAACTTCATACCACCCACAATCGGATAGAATGGTGGAACGATTTAATCAGACATTGGAGAGATACCTGGCAAAAGTTGTGGAAAATCGGCAACGAGATTGGGACAAGCACATACAACCGTTTTTGTTGTCATATCGAAGTGCTGTTCACGAAAGTACATCGGTGACACCAGCTTTCGCAAACTTTGGAAGGGAATTACGGCTGCCTGCAGACCTGATCACCGGAATACCGCCTGATGCCCCACGCAGTATAACCGATTATGCGAATGACTTGCGGAACAAAATGAATGACATCTATGAGCACGTCAGACAATCGGGCCAGCAAATGTCTGAGAAGATGAAAACCCGTTATGACCGCAAAATGAACAATAAAGGGTTCGACGAAGGTTCACTAGTGTGGTTGCACAATCCAGTCCGCAGCAAAGGGAAATCTCCTAAGCTTCAAGCTAAATGGGACGGACCGTACCGGATTGTGACAAAGATCAATGACGTAACCTACCGGATACAGAAAGAATAGAATAGAATAGAATAGAATAGAATAGAAAGGTGTTTATTTCCCTGGTTCATATGTTACATTATGTCCACAGGTCGGTGGTGTATTCGGCCTGTGGGTGTGTCAGCTACTTACAGTCTACCTATGTCTGTCTGAAAGAGATCTATATAAGCGTCGTGTAGTGTGTGCTGTGTGCTTGTTAGTGTGTACACGTGTACAGAGTAACTTTATATAAATTTATAATGTTGTTCTATATTGTCCTATCCTATTTACAGCTAATTACAATTTATGGGGACGTGGAGCGGTGGTTCGCTTGCTGAGCAGCCGACTCCTGTCTTTTTTTGGTACATAGTCGATGTCACCTAGTCTAGTATTAGTTAGGAGGGGGTTGTGCTGTCCGTATCCGAGGTACGCGTCACCAGGGGTTTCTAGATCCTCGACGTGCATTTCGCGGAGTCGGCGCAGCATGTCCTCGTTTAAGTCTTGTGCACGGAGGTGCCATGGATCCCAGTCGAGCATATCCCAGAGTAGTGAGGTTTCTAGGCGTCTTGGGAATTGTCCGCTGGTCTTGAGAGCCATTCGATATTGGCGTTCAATTTTTAGTAAGTTGCTCTTACTGTAACGTGAGAGTAGTTGTACCACGCCATAATCCAATATGGGAAGTAGGCAGGCCTGAATGACAGCAAGTTTCACAGTCATATCCGTCTTGGCGTGCCAGCCTATGACAGGGGCTAGCGCGCCGCGTGCTCGTCGCGCCTTCTGCACGACGTAATCCGTCTGTTTGCCCATGGTCATGGTCTTGTCTAAGTGCACGCCCAGATATTTTATGCTATGTTTATATTCGACTACCTCGCCTTTGATGCAAATGGTTCTGCGGTAGTTTCTCTTGTGAGTGAACATAGCACATTCCGTTTTGTCTACATTGCATTTTAGTCCCCACCGACGGTAGTAGTCGATGACGGTGTCGGCAGTCCAGCCCGCGCGGTGTGTCGCACAGTTCGGGTCGGGAGACCTGTTAAGGATGCACAGGTCATCGGCATATTGAGAGAGCTTGAGTCCGCGGATATGGTCCCGTTGGTCCCAAACGTCGTGTACGTACAGATTGAAAATGACCGGACCCAGGATAGAGCCCTGGGGGACCCCGTGTGGCACCGGTTTTTCATCGCCGTTGGTGGTTCTGAAGCGTCCGTAGGTTTTGCGACCGGTCAGGTAATTCTCTATTGTTTTGATGATGTTATTCGGGACGTCAGCTGTTTGAAGCTTCTTCATCAGACCTTCGCAGTTTATTGAGTCGAAGGCTTTCGAAAGATCCGTCAGGACCATGGCCACACTTTCCTTCGCTTCCAGCGCATCCGTGATGAACTTGCCGGTGCGAAGGATCTGTGTGCCTGTTCCTCTGTTCTTGGTAAAACCATGTTGGAACGGCGGTTGGAGTCTGTCGACTGTCTGTCGCAGGCGCGAGAAGAGCAGGCGCTCGTGTAGTTTGCCCATGATGTTTAGGAGAGTGATGGGTCGGTACGATTTAGCGTCCCGGTGATTCTTGCCTGCTTTATGTAGGAAGATGCACTCTCCGATTTTCCATCTGTTAGGATAATAACCTGTCAGTAACAGGTAGTCAGCTATCACTTTGTACCTGGTGAGAAAGGTGTCGCCTCCGAGTTTGAGGGCGTCTGCTTTGATTTTGTCCGGGCCAGGCGCCTTCTTATTTTTAAAGCGTCTCAGCGCGAATCTGATTTCCTCTATGGAAGTAGGGTCGAGAGGCTGGAACGGTGTGGTCTTCTCTGTACTCTTATCTTCGTTGTTTATCTCAGCTTCTGTGACGATCGCTGCGTCGACTAGGGCGTCGATGGTTTCTTTTTCACTGTTGCAACCCTCAATGTGGGGGAGTCTCTGTATTGGAGCCTTCAGGTTGCGTTGGATTCGCCACATCTGGGCTCTGTTGTTCTGTGGATCGTTTATTATCCTGGTCCATTTTTCGCTGGTATATTCCTCAAGTGCTTGTTGGACCTGGCGTTTCAGATTATTGTAGGATCTTCTTTGTTCCGTTATTCTGTCCTGGTTGAAGCGTAGTCGCCACGCTTTACTTTTTGCTTGGTTTCTTTTGTCGATTAATTCATTAATCTCTTCTGGGAGCTGATCTCTTCTGTTGTTTTCATGTAGTGGCGCATACTCTTCCAAGGTTTCTGTGATGGCTTTTTCTAATTGCAGTATATATTCCTCGCATTCTGCGTCGGTTGTGATTTCCTTTGGTAGGTGCGTGGTTTTATCCCACAGGGTTTGTTGGAATTGTTGTCTGATTTCTTCGTTGTTTGCAATAGCGCGGGTATTTCTTACCAGCGTTTTCTCTCTGTCCACCACTATGCTTAGTTCCAGTAGCCAGGGCACATGATCGGAGCCAACCGGTGTTGTTTGTCGGCATGTTATGGTGTCGAAAGCTTGCGCATCGTGTGAGAAGATGGCTGCATCGAGGATGCCATAGCCCGCACTGTTAGGTCGCGAGGGTAGGCCTGTGTGGTGTATTGTGCAGACACCGGAGTTACAGAGGTCACGGACGAGTATTCCCGCGCCTGCGTCTCTCGTCTGGTTGAGTGCGGTCATTTTAAGGTTGAGGTCCCCGATAGTGATGTTTGGCGCTTCGGTTATTATGTCTTCTAGTTCATCATTAAGCGCTGCGGCGTCGAACTGCTCTGATCTGTGCGGTATGTATACCCCCTTAATTTTTAGGGAGTCTCCGGTCAGATGATCATAAGTGAGGTTGATAGCGACGCCTTCGATGAGGCGGTCTCTTTCTTCGGTACCAGGGGTTACGTCGGTCTGACTCCAGCGTATTCCCCGCATCACATACATGGCTGTAGTTAAATGCGACGCAGTCGACGGATACAGAAAGGTGCAAGAGGTACTCCTAAGATCGTCCATGTGGATCGACTGGCGCGTTATTATGGGGCCAATAATGCTCGGGACGAGCATGTCTTAGGAGGGGGCAGTGTTGCGCGCCACAATTGATGGCGACATTAGCTACCACTAGCGCCATCTAGTATCGAGTAGCAGAACTTATAATTATTCGGGTCCCTTCTAGAAACTTCGATTATAGAACTTTCCAGAACTATCGACGTCTGGTCGGTCGGGTTCGGTATGTACTCGAACATTCTAGATGTTTCTACGGTAGAAGGTTCTGGAACTATCCGAGGCCTATATAAGGCCGGTGTGCCTGCGAGCCGGCATTCAGTATTGGATAAGCGATACAAGCGATAACATCGAAGCGATCTTCAAGTGCGACTCTCAAGTGATTAGTAGTGCGATTGTGTTTTATAATTAGTGTGTTTAAGTTGTAATTGGTGTTTATAAATAAAGTGTCTATTTTTGGTAGTTAAATCGGCAGTTTTTATTGTCACGAACCCCAAGCTCGTAACACTAGGGATGGACATAATTGACAAGTTTTGACGGTTAGATTTTTATAGAATAGACGAGCATGTGTACTTAACGGATCATCATCTGCCTAGCCTTTTCCCAACTATGTTGGGTTCGGCTTCCAGTCTAAACGGATTCAGGTGAATCCCAGTATTTTACATTGAGCGACTGCCTATCTGAGCTCCACAACCCAGTAACTGGGTAATACGATACCACTTGGTATGACTGGTTGTCAGGCTTTCGGGCTTCTGACTACCCGTAACGACTGTCAAAGATCCACGAATGACAGCAGGGACCAATGGCTTAACGTGCTTTCCGAGGCACGGAGGGGTCTCGGTATGTAAAGATGGTCACCCATCCACAGACCAACTGCGGCAAGCGTAGCTTTACCTGATCGATTGACCTGTGCGGCTGTTGATATTTAGCCATGAGCCTCTCTATAATAATTGTTACTCTTTCTTCAATATCCAATTATATTTAAAAAAAAAAACAGTTTATTCCAAAACCACTGTTGGAAAGTTGCTCTACTCTTTAGCGGGTTTCCAGCCTGTTAAACAAGGTAATTACGTTGGCAGTTTCATTCATTCATTCAGTCAATTAACACCATCATGAACTGTTCATTCCACTGAATGATCGATGAGTTATTGGTCAATCGGTCATTACGAGTATGGGCTACTCCCACATGTCGTTACACACACACATAATACAAAACATTCACACTCGACATACATCCATCAAAACACTACAAAATCAGAAGGCCAATCTCGTAATTTAAAATGTTCAAAATCTAGTCGCAGTCTCATCTCGGCGACAAACAAATGTCAAAAACTTGTCAAAATGTAGGGAAATTAGAAGTATTTTTTGAAAGATTGAGACTGAGATCAGACTGTGAACGTTCTTAAAATTACGACAATTGCCCCTCTGTTGTTTAGAAACACAGAAATCGAAGCTTGCGGACTTGTGGCTAAATTAACACTACAGATTAATTAAACAACGATTTGTTTAATTAATCTGTAGTGTTGACTTAGGGGATTTTAGTAGGATTAATACTTATTGAGACTGAGAGCAGTGGTCGCCAAGTGATAACGGCCGCGACTTACGAGTTGTACGAGTAGGTCATAGGTTCGAATTCAGACAGGCGCTTTACTTTGTGTAAATTATTTCATCACCACTGCTCTCAAAACGGTGAACGTAAACATCGTGAGGAAACCGGCATGTCCTAGAACCAAAAATTCGAAGACATGTGACATCTGCCCACCCCCACTGGGCCCGCGTGGTGGATTACGGCCCACTCCTTCTCACTAAGAGGAGGCCTATGTCCCAGCAGTCGGAACATTATAGGCTGATGATTATGTAATACTTATTGTAAACAAAACTTTCATCTTCTATTATTTTCTTGCATAAAAATCTGAAATTGGAATCAATATATATCTTCGCAATACCGCTTCAAAATGTTCTGTTAATTTCTGCTTTAAAAATATGACTTTCCAACGCACTTTATACAAGAGTACAGTTGACATTTGACAGAGTGCATTTTAATCTATCGAGACACATGATTATCAAGCGATAATTGCTCTGTCGACAGCATAACAAGATTTCATACATACTCGTACGCACAGATAATTATCAACGGGTACATCAAAGATAATAAGCCGCAACGTCCATTACTGTTGATATAGTCTGACACGGGTTAATGAGGATTGAGTGTTGAGTTAATATGCATAATTAACTGAAATGTACTGTAAAATATGATATATACTGAGATATACATAGGTAAGTATTACTTTTATTAACAGAAATGAAATTTACATATATAATTAATAATACTGAAGATGCAAGTTCGCCAGACGCGATCAAGAAGGCTGTTGGAGGTAGCATTCGGAGTCAGCGGTCCACACAGCAGAAGACCGCATAACTTGGAGACGCGTCGTATGTGGTCGCGATCCTCAACATTGAGGGAACGACGAAAAAGAAGAAAAAAAGATAATTATAAATACCAAATGTCTTAATTTTTACGTACTCCTTATAAATAAATAAAAAAAACTTTTTGTACAACATGAAACGTTTTTTTTCTCTTGACTGTCTTGACCTTTCAAAAATTGTAACGCGGTGTCCTGCGTGAGCGACGAATACGACGCGCCGCAACGCTGCGAACGCGACGAACGCGATCAACTCAACGGCATACCCTGCTTGCGGCCTATATGACAATCTGCGGCGAGACGCGACGTAACGCGCACTTGTTTTGAGGGCGATCAGACGCGACACCCCGAACTACATAATGAATTTCCGAGCAAAATTGTACTGTAGGTACTTCTCCATGATTCGAGAAGTAATGAACAAAATCACGTAGAACATTTGTTGCGTGTAGCATCGCGTCGCGTTACGTCGCGTCGTATTCGTTACTCACGCAGGACACCGCGTAAGGGGATCAGACCTAGATAAAGTGGAAAAAAGGTACTATTTGGAACCGAGCTGCCAACTGCAACTGCCGACAGCACGTGCAGCGACTGCATGCGATCGGCTAAGGTTACCAGCCGTTACCAGCCGTGGTTACCAGCCGCTGCACGTACTGTCGGCAGTTGCAGTTGGCACCTCGGTTCCTAATAGTACCTTTAGACAGAGATTAAAACAGAAGAATAACTAGCGGGGGATCCAAGAGGGGGGGGGGTTAGAAGGGGGTTCAGGAGATCATACCGGAATAAATCATAATTTTTTTTGTTTTTTTTTTTTAGTTAGTAACAATAATGCTTATGTAAATAGGTTAGTATTGTTAGTTTTCAAAAGAGTAATTATTAATTCAGACTTAGGACTGTCCCCATCCAGTGTCCTTGAAAGGTATAGTCCGCTCTGGCAGCCTGTTGCCGTATTATGACGTTGTAATGCCATCATGATTCCAGCGTGAGAGAGAGAGACGGAGCTATACATGACCGATAGCACTATCCCTTTTTCAGACTAGAATCATGATGGCATCTGTCAAGCACCGCTAATGAGACACAATGGATTTTCTATTGTTTCGTCGCCAATGGGCAACGCGCGCCGCTTGACCGGTTAATACTTCACAATACGGCCCCTGCTGTTTTAAATGTTTGGTTTACTTAACATACTTACGTCAAATAATAACGATTACGTAATGGTTATTATTTGACGTATGTCAAGGCCGTAATTTTGTAATTGTAATATGACGTGGACGTGAAACAACCCGCTCTTAGACTAGCAAATGAACTGCCGAAATTACGTGATAGAAAGTTCAGCATGTTTATACCTGAATTACTTTTTAGGCTAGGCGCAAACGAGCCACCGGTCACAGCCACCGGTAGCCCAGCGACAAATAATTCACATGATTTTTCATACGCTTTGTATGGATTCGTCGCACACGTGTGGCCGGTGGCGGCCACCTGCTACAGCAGTACTCAACACCGCAGCACGCGGCAACAGCCACCAGTGGTTGTGGCCAGTGGCTCGTTTGCGCTTACTCTTAAATAAACTATCACACATCAGACCGAAATGACGTCGCGTAATTTTCATAGAAAACAAAGCACCCGGAATTTCCTTCGCGTAATTTTTGGTAGATTCTATGTATCGTTATGCTAAGTTAACTCTGTATTAAAACGAAAATTAAGGCAAAAGTTACCTTGGAGAAATACCAAGATAGACAGGAAAATACAGTAAAAAAGAAACATTTTACTAACTACCTTGTTACGAGAAAACCAGAGATGCTTATAAAATTTTACGTCATCTCGTATTTCAAGACGTACCATATCATTATAAGACTTCAGTTATACGTACTTGAAAAAGTTGCTCTGGGATCTCATGAGGTTTCTTATTACAGTGGTAGACGTAACAAGTTAAATAACTTTAGTTTTGTATTCGGGTTTGCCTTTAACATTTTAATAAAAATAATCAACAATTAATACTACTACTTCATTCAGTTGCAAAAAAATAGTAAAGGAAATTTTGCATAACACTGGTTATGATGAATCGAAACAATTAATATAAAGACCCTGACCCGACACCAAATGAAACGAAGCGAAAAAAAAGGCATCAATTTGAAGAAATTGAAGTACCTACCCTACCTACTTTACATTGGTAAAGTAAGTCTTTTGTTTAGATAGCAAAAAATAAGTTTAAATCTCTTTCATTTTAAAAATAAAATGACAAACAGTTAAATGTCTTCTCCAAAAATATTCTCCTAACTTATTTAAAATTTGCGAAAAGTTTCTGAAGTGATTCTGTGTTTGCGTTCAATTTATAAAACTTTACGAATTCATCAAACATTTTGAATATAAATAATGAATATTTTAAAATGGACTGGTTAGTCTATTTTGATGGAAATGATTTTATTTTTAACCAACTTCAAAGAGAAGCTTTTAATTTTTTTAACCTTATCGAAGTCTTTGATAAGGTTGAAAAAATTAAAACCTTTTACTCTTTGATTTTATTTTTAGCTATCTATTTCCTGATTTTATCGTTTTATTTTTTTACTGTTTTGTTTGCGAAATTTGTACTCCTAACCGGCCAGCCTTATTTACATTCAGGTAAATTAATTAAATTTTTAAATTGACACAGGTCAATTTTCGCCTGTCAACGAATAAAAGTTGTGATTTGAATATACAGACAATTTAAGTTATAACCAAACTAGCTGCGCCCCGTGGTTTCATCCGCATAAGTGCCGATCCCGTGGGAATATCGGGATAAAAACTACCCTATGTCCTTCCCCGGGACTCAAACTATCTCTATACCAAATTTCATCTAAATCGGTTTAGTGGTTTAGGCGTGAAAAGGTAACATACAGACAGACAGACAGAGTTACTTTCGAATTTATAATATTACTAGCTGCGCCCCGCGGTTTCACCCGCATAAGTCTCGATCCCGTGGGAATATCGGGATAAAAAGTACCCTATGTCCTTTTCCGGGACTCAAGCTATCTCTATACCAAATTTCATCTAAATCGGTTCAGTGGTTTAGGCGTGAAGAGGTAACAAACATATAAACACACACACTCACAAACTTTCGCCTTTATAATATTAGTGTGATAAGTATGGATAGCTGAACCATTAATTTTCCTGACTTTACCTACTAGTTTTTTTCCAGAGTTCTATCCTAATTCTTCTGATAAACAGTAAGCTAAACCCTACGTCTGGTGGAGATAGAGTTCAGTTTACTGTACAATTTATACCCACACTCAACTCGCAAGGGAATATAAGTTACAAGCAATTATACTAATTCACATGTTCTTCAATCAACGTCTACAGCACTTAACTACTATAATTATTACGTCACATGACATATGTCAGCTGTCAGATTATAATTATTATTATTAACTAGCTACTGCCCGCGACTTCGTACGCGGATCCTGTTGCTAATGCCAGCGACAACGGGATCGTCAAAATCGAAGATCTGAAACGTCTGATGTCGAATTCTAAGAGCCCGGGGACTGGAAAACAACGGGATACGCGAGACGATTCGAGACGTTCCAGATCTTTCATTTTTGTAAGTCAACAGTAAAAGCCCATAATCCACCCCTTCAAGTTATAACCATCATCTCCATGGCAATAAATTAGAGGGTACTGCAATGCATCGTAAGATCGATGTACTTATTTCATAAATGCGTTGCAGGCGATTATCTTGTGTGCGTAACACTATGTCACGCCGCTCACATTCTTGATCAGCCAAAACCACTGCAACATCATTTGTTACAGGAGCATTGTATCTGCCACGATGTCCAGTAGCGGGTCGTTTACCAGTATCAATCACAAATTTATAACTGTTGATTTCTCCAGGGGGGATAGATTCTAATGCAGATTTAAAACTGTGTACGTAGTAGGGATTTACTTCATGCAACATACTTTGAAGCAGTGAAATCGGACTATTTTTCAATTGCGGAAAGGTTGGTTTCTAATATTTGTCTGATCTTGATAATTGGATACGAAATATATTTGGAGAAACTTGGGGTAATTTTCAGGCAAAAATGAACCAATAAGGTGGTAAACTTGGCCTTGCACTTTGAATGTTGGCATAAATGGGCCTTCTGAAATCTGTTTCGCACCAAAAGATGTCATTTGAAAGGCATTATTGTACGAACGGATGTTGTTCAAGAAATGCTTTGACTGTGGATGGTCACCAATTAGCAGCGATCTTAATATTTCTGGAAGATTTTGTAATATTTCAATATGTACTTTCCCACCTGAGCAACACATACCGTTTTTTTCTTTTTGCCATTTAACAGCTTCACAAAAAGTACAATTTTGAACCATACCTCCGATGGCGGAATATGTGGCGTAGTCAATCATTAGGAGTATACATAAATGCACTCCGTTCCTTATCAACCCAAGGAAGGTCGCCATGCTCTACGGCTATAACTTGAGACACATCCGATTCTTCAGATGATATCGATATTCTGTTCAGAGAATGTCGAAGTCGATCAGAATTCAAACGTTCGTTGCGCTCTTCTTCTGTCTCTTCATGCCGTACTCCAGCTATTCTTTCTCTCTCACTTTCTAACTGATATTTTGTTGTGTGCGTGTTCGGGACAACGTATGATAATCTCGATCAGCAGTTAGTCACACTCAATCACGTTCATCACTCGTTTCAAAAGACCTGTTAGTAGATGTGCCAATACGCTGAGAACTCAAGCGTGATTCTGTGTCGGTAAACGTTTCCGATTCGCGAGACAATGTATGTCGCTCACGATCAGCGGACTGTCGCGCATCACGTTCCGCATTTGTCTCTAGAGACCTAGAAGCAGATACGTAGATACGCTGAGAACTCAAGCGCAATTCTCTATCCGTCAACGTCTCCGACTCGCGAGACAATGCATAACGTTCACGATCAGCGGTCAGTCGCGCATCACGTTCCCCACTTGTGTCTAGAGACTTAGAAGTCGATGCGTAGATACTCTTGGAACTCAAGCGCAAGTCTCTACCCGTGAACGTCTCCGACTCGCGAGACAATGCATGACGTTCACGATCAGCGTTCAGTCGCGTAATATATTCTTCACTGGACTCTAGAGACCTGGACGTAGATGCGTAAATACGCTGAGAACGCAGGCGTGCTTCGCGATCCGAAGAGGTTTCCACGGAGCGAGTTGCAGCCTGATGTTCTCGAACAGCATCAAGTCTCTCCTGACGCTCTTCGGTAGATTCTTGTGATCTTATGACCCTCAATCTTTTAGCTCCTTTGGAACATTGGGAAAGATTTGACCTCTTTCTAGGCATGGTTATAGTTTTATTGTGAAGATACCTGATCAATTAAAATCTAAGTGACTGCTCCCCTGCGTTACCGGGTAGGCTACCGTGTCACGAAGATAAATGAAAAGGAAATTAAACACTCAAATAACATAAGCCCGAAGGCATATTTATTCGATAAAATAAAAAAAATAAGTGGGAGTTTTGGCCAGTAGAGTAAAATTTTCAATGATCATCGTCATCGAAAATCACTCCTAAACTGGTACCGCCTTCACCGCGTGGAGGTACTCCCAGCTTATGTTATTTTATAATTATACAGTGAAATTAGTGATAGCTTTGATTTCCACATCAGATGTTTCTGATCTTCGATTTTTATAAGTCAACAGGAAATGCCCATCAGACCGAACAACTTTTGCTAAGACGTCATTCCTATATATGTTATGGTGTAGCTGGGCTCTTGGAGTTCCACATTAGGTGTTCCAGATCTTCAAATTTATTCTCTCAGTAGAAAATGCACATCACGTGGAACAATTTTTGCTATGGTACCATTTTTGTATCTCTTATAGTTTAGCTGGTCTGTTGCGGTTCTGCATCAGGTGTTCAAGTTTCCAAGATAAATTATAGCCTATATGTTGCCCAGACATAATACCTATACAACAACAAAAAAATCATTCAAATCCGTCCAGAAGTTCCGAAGATTAGCGTGTACAAACAAACAGACACACAGACAGAATTTTTTTTTTTGATTCGTGCCCTATTACTGTTTCTAAACCCCCCTCAATATTTTTTTTTTAAATATATTCAATGTACAGACACAGTTTTTTTACTGTTTTATTATATGTATAGATTTCCATTTTACTCCAATTTAGCCCAAGAGGCTTTGACTTAGCAATTTGAATGATGCAGTAGGAGAGGAGTTCATTAAAATAAAACTGTCTTGAGATAAAAAAAAAATAGGATCAGCTCTTATCAGATTAACTATACATAGATAGGCATCGGCATCGACACTGTAACCATGAATATATAAAATTCAAAGTCCTGACTGAGGAATATATCAACGCACAGCCTAAACCGCTGGTCCTACAGACATGAAACTTGGAGGGTGTGTTCTTTGTGAAGAGTAGGTATCTACTAAGAAAGGGTGTTTTGAAATTCCACTCCTAAGAGGGTGAATGGGGAAGGGTGAAATTTCACGCAGACGAAGTCGCGGGCAGAAGCTAGTAATATATGATTCTAGAACCCCTAGAGTTGAAATTTATCATCGATTATAAAAAAAAACTCAGCTGTTTCATAGAGAAGTGCCTACTGACCTACGCGGTCATAATGTATGGAACAGCAAATTTTTTGGTACAGGTGTTCTAATTGTTTGGAACAGGTTTAGAATCTTGTACAGAACCCATGGTACAGGTTGAGCGTCGATGTTCCTGCCACCCTGTATATCGTATTTTTTTTATTGCCTTTTTATGAAAACTCCCCTCTATATGGGAAAACGGCGTGTTCTGTGTATGTAATTGCCACTGGACTTTCCCCGAAAACCAAACCAAAAGCATACGGTGCGATTGACACAAAATTATTCGGTGTGAGAGAAATTAATAATAATAGTTATTATAATAGGGGCTTTGTGGCTAAGGAGTAACAGCCGCACGGGTCGATCAATCAGGTTAAGCTACGCTTGCCGCGGTTGGTCCGTGGACAGGTGACCATTTTTACATATCAAGACCCGGAGGGGTCCGTGTCTCGGAAAGCACGTCAAGTCGTTGGTCTCTGTCATTCGTGGATCTTTGACAGTCGTTACGGGCCGTCAGAAGCCCGAAAGTCTGACTACCAGTCTTACCAAGAGGTATCGTATTACCCAGTAACTGGGTTATAGAGGTCAATTAGGCAGTCGCTTCATTTAAATACTGGTATTCGGCTGCATCCAGTTAGACCCCAACATACTTGTAGTTGGGAATAGTCTAAGCAGAAGATGAGTTATTATATTAACGTGCTAATACTGAACCATCACAGTAATCTAGCCAAACCACAGACTGAATTAATTATTATCGTAAAGTTGTTAATACGCTTTCACAGAAATCCGAGGGGAAGGTAAATTGCAGTTTGCCGTAAATACGGATTACGCCTTCCTACGCTGAAATATTCACAACTAGAGATTGGAACATCGTTTACAAATAGTCTGCCACGACTTGGCCCGCGTGAAATTTCATGTTTTAACATATACGAGTAATATATCCTTTGATACTCGGTAATGCTGTAGCTTTCCATTAGTGAAAGAATTTTCGGAATCGGATCAGTAGTTCCGAAGACTACCTCTACATACAAACTCACAAATTTTTCCTCTTTAAAATATTAGTTTATACCTATACAACGTGTCCCAAAATTCAACGTGGGTGAGGGTGGACCTGCTCATGACTTTTCGAGAAAAAAAAATGTAAACTTTTTTGGAAATTACAAAAATACATTGTAATCCTTCGAAAATTGACACCCCTTAAGATATTTTGAACTTCCATGGTCACAATTTTTCAAATATTTCTGTTTTTTTACTTTGTATCACCAACCTAAGTAGCACTGCTATCTACCACAACCCTTAAAAATCACAGATTGCCTGTAGTTTTTACACAAAAATCAATATAAAAAAAATCCTTTAAATTCTCAAAGTTTTTTACTTTGGTCCACTTTGTTCCACTTACCAAAAAAATTGAGATATTTTTTTTTTCATTATTTTTTCTCGAGTAGTCTTGAGCAGGTCCACCCTCTGGTGCCCGCTTATCGTTGAATTTTGGGACACGTTGTATATTACGTACGTCTCTATTACATCCCTCTTCTCTGTGAGTACAGCGTAGGTATACCACCATGCGGACCCACTGCTTGTTGGTGAATGTCACATGTCTTCGAATCAGAAGGTTTTTCTCCTAGCAGTGGGAACGTTATAGACTGATTATATTATGTGTGTGTGTGTGTAGTTTCTATCAACTAATGGCCTTTATGATATGAACTGGAACCATGACATTCACGTCGTAATATCTAATGGTCAAATATCGTCAACCTTCAAAAGTAATCTATTAGGTGACCCATTTAGTCGATTGCTTGCCACTGACACATGTATAAAAAAAATTATAGTACGGTACCCATTAATTACGACAGTAAATATATGTATATGGTTATGGGGTGATACCGCTTTTTTATTGTTTAGTAAAGAACTTTAAGAGGAAATGCGGTCGGAGAGACTTTTGAAAAAGCCTAAGTAAAAAGTTATTACGGGTTTGGCACTCGCCTATTTCCTCCTCCAATATTGGACCAATTTAAAAGATATATATCATAAACTAAATAAGAAGGATATATGTTTATACTGTGTCCCTATGTTTTTCTTTTTTCATTAATAGTAGTCAAATTTGTACACTAGGCCTCTGTTGACAGCGGATTAAATCGTCAATTTTGAGCATTTTTTGAGGGTTCTGGTGCTTATAAAAATAATGTATCATCAAAAAGAAAATAGGAACATACAAGTAGTTAATATTTATTATTCTGTAAAAAAAATCCTCTTAATGCCGTTAAATAATATTTAAAAAAATATAACCACAGTTTTAGTAACGATGATATAGTTGAAAGGCGTTTTTAACAGTCTTCAAAAAAAAAGGAGGTAGTATTTGTACTAGAATTTTTCTATAACATAGTTGTACTTTGTTTTTGTTGATATTGCAGATTTTCTTTTTTTAAATTTAATAAGTATTTTCCATAGGAACTGACCTCAAAAAAAAATTGTTTCGTTTTCACCCCATTTGTTTCGTACCTACTTTTGATTTGATATAAAAATATAATTTTGAGTTAGTTCTTTTAAAGCCGATTATATTTTTTTAATTACTCTTTTCTGTCCTACCTTTTGCAAAGTCACGGGCATAACTCGTACTTAATTCAAAAGCGATTTTCACGTGAAATACAACGTGTAATTGCAACTTCGAGAAAAAAACAATTTCATAAAGCCCTTTGTACACACACTTTTTTCTTGCCGAGAAAAACTACGGTTTATTCGCTGTCTGTAGGCACGGCCGTCAGTGTATATAAGGTGTAAAAAAATTAACCGTAAAAACTTTAAGAGGTGCTTTAGACCATCGAACTGAACAACTTTCACTATAGGACCAACTCCGAAATCACGAAAAAAAAATCAGCTGTTTCATACAAAAGTTCAATACCTACTCGGCCAAAATGTATGAAACAGCTCATTTTTTTTTCGTGATATCAGAGTTGGTCCCATAGTGAAAGGTGTTCAGTTCGATGGTCTAAAGCACCTCTTAAAGTTTTTACGATTAATTATTTTACACCTTATATAATCTAATAACAGTAAAGGTACTATCTAAATGCCAAGAGTCATCCAAGAGAAATAGGTTCTCGTTTCAGCAAACTAACAATTTACCTACCGCTGCACATCAGTCGCCAGTCTGAAAACGTAGCAACGTTATAGCCTACCATGCAAACAGATATATTCTTTGAACGTCCTTGTTATTTCCTGCAACGACGGATGCAGTTAGTTTACGAACTATCTTTTCAAACAACAGCATGTACAGTCAACAAAAGAGATAAGTATGCAGGATCGTCGGATATAGTTGAAGTTTAGTAAGAAACCGATGGATGTCGTCAACTGCAATAGCTCATTTATCAAATTAAATTTCAGTTGATTTTATTAATAGTAAACAAATATGTTTACTATTAATAAAATTAAATTTTATTCGAGAACATCCATCGGTTTCTTACTAAACTTCAACTATATCCGACGATCCTGCATACTTATCTCTTTTGTTGACTGTACCTACCTATCTTATTACAGACAGATAATAAATACTAAACTTTTATGTTTATTTTCATCTGTTTGTTTAAGTATTTGGTAAATATCTTATGAAGTGTGCAAGACTCCACCGACTCCACCCTCGTAAGGGTACAGGTAATATTATTATTATTGATATATTTCTATGGGTAATATACCTACTAAAACCTGGCAAGACAACATATTATGGCTCTTTGGAACAAAAATCACATAAAAAATAAAACAGTAGTTCTCGATTAATGAATGCGCTAACGAACAAACAACAGAAAGATGTTATACCTAATTTATAGCTATGTATGTGAACGTGTCATGTTCGTGAACGGGCGCCGTCAGTAGGGACTGGTCGGCTCTTTGCTGCCATGGCTTATTTTATTTAATTTATTATTTGAATTGTTGTTTTTGCTCATCTTTTCATTATGGACGCTTTTAACGTCCTGCATCGTTCTCACATGTATAATTTTTAACATGAATGATGTAACCAAGAGTTTATAACCACATTATTTTGATTTAAAAGAGTGTCCATGGAGTTTTTTGCCCGTTCTTGTCCATAGGTACCTACGCTTTGGAATGGGCAACTAGCTTCATCTTTCTGTCGGACCGACCCCTTGACAATTCAAAAGTGCCTGTGATTGGTTTAATTGAAATAAATGCTTTGAGTTTGAGTACATAATTGAAAATACCAACGTACAACAGAAATCACATTCATATGCAAAGTAAATGAACAGAACTTCCTATCAACGGTGTTTGCATTTCCAAAACACAAATATAGTTAGGTATGTGTGTTAATTTATATGCAGTACGTAGGTATTTGTATGTACCTACGCTTTGAGCTGTGACCGCCGACTCCACATTAATCTAGTTTCAGTAGAACTTTATCAGAGTTGCCAGATAGAGAGTAAATATAGTACTTAACGAATAGTAAATGTTTTACTTCACTGTGAGCATTTTCGTTTACTAAGAACGCTCCAATACTAGGCCTTAAACTAATACAATATTAAGCAACAAATATTAGGCACGTTCAATGCACAAAGTAGGAAAAATTGAATATTTTATAAAATAAATATGAAAAGAAAATAACATGAAAAAAAATTTGATTTATGCAGGTTGCTTTATGAAAATAGATGTACTTACATCTATTACATACAGTCAAAGAAATTATTTGTTAAGCAAATTCCTCTATGACAATTTGCCGTGTTATTAGCCTTTGATAGTTGTATGAAACATATTCTGTCAAAGAATGGGATGTGATTTGAATGTAGTTTGCTTATCAATTTATTTATGTGACCTTAATTTATTATAGTAATATAGAGGTATGAAGAACAGGGTGTAAAGTTCACTCATACTCTATAGAAAAGGGAGGATCCTCCGACCAGACGGGTGTTGTGTCAGCGGGCAACTGCCCGATGATTCCTGTCGGGCTGTTGTATCTATGCTAATTGCGCGGTAAAACAAATGCGAACACTGACTAGACAGATCTACTCAATCTGTCTGGTTCTTTCCTCAAAACACCATTTCAGACATCAATCTACATGGTCTTCATATGATCTGACCAAGATTATGTCTGGACTTTAAAAGAGACTGTGACCTCTGAGTTTGTTTCGGCCTTTCTTCTCAGAGTAGTCAGATAGGAAACACTGACGTCATCTAGTTTTTAAAATAGGATGACGTGTAAAAGTGTTTGTACAGACGCCAGCATATCAAGCTACCCGGAACTGTCAAATTTTCCCAATCAACTTTGAACCTTATGTTTTAGCGATAAAGTTGAAAATCTATTAAAGAAATTTGACAGATTGTAGTAGCTTGATGTGCTGGCGTCTGTACAAACCTACTTACAGAAATCAAATCTAATTCATTTACCATTAATAAATACCCCACACAAATAAACGTTGAATCAGATTTCCTTCATTTACATCAAAGAAAAGAACCCAGCAGGCCATTCGCTTTTTCCTGCCCAAAAAACAAAAAAAATGTTCATTTCATCTCATTCATTTTTGTTCATTAAAAACCGAACTCAACTCCGACAAAGTACCTAATTGAGCGTCAGTCAAATTATAATTAACGTGCAATTAGCGCGGTTTCCTTTCAACCCCTTGTTAATGCTAAAAGCAGGGTTTAAAATTAAAAAACGGAAATTGATATCCTGTAGAAAACAATGTTAAAACAATGTAGGCTTTCGACAACTTTATAAATAATCAATTTTGGCGATAACATAACCCATTGTGATCCTATGTAACTGTTTTTTGTCATTTATTTGGTAAAGTATCAATCTTAGGAATGAATTCCTCTTACGCTGTGGTCGGTTGCGTACCGTCGGTCACGCGTACCAAGACGCTGACGATATATGGACGTGTAAAGTAGGGTTGCCAACTTTTTCTAAAATAAGTAGAGTATATCTGATTTCAGAGAGGGTAAATAAAGAGTACAGATTAATAAAAAAGAGTACCATTTATTCAATTTAAAAAAAATAAAAAATACGTGTGGCACTCGGGGACTGTCGCGGTAAAGCTATTGCATAGCATTTTTTATCAACTTATGCAATTATAATATTTATGCAATGTTTTTTTTTCTTTGATATTAATTCAAGTTACAGTAAGCAGCTCGTCTCGATCCGTGCGAGCTTCGTACAGTCTACACGCATACATCTAGTCGCACGCACACAAACAGCGTGCCGAAGTCTGCCGAACTGAAACGACGTTAGACGATGCACGGCTTTCAACGCCGCACCGCTGTGCCGGTCGGAGTGGGGGGTGTTAGGTTTATTTTCGTTACGGAATTTCTTGATTCGGTCGCCGCGCTCAAAGCCCGCGATAAAAGTTATGCAATAGCTTAAAATGTATTTTTAGCACTTTTTGGAGTAAAAAACAATTTTTTATTGTTTTTAAAAGAAATGTAGGACTCCAAACATATTTGTCTATAAACAATGAAAAAGTCTTATTAACTTTTTCAAAGATTTTTTTGACTTTTTCGAAGATGATTGTTCAATGGGTTTTAATTTCTGTTTCGTTGTATAGCCAAAATATTGGTCAGTGGGTCGTCTTAGGGGTGGAGTTTTAGGAGATTCTCTTCGTCGTCCATTTTAAAAGTCAGTTTATGTAAAAAGAGTATTTTAGCGTACTCTATTAGTGTTATAGATTATAGAGTACATCTACAAGAAAAAGAGTATAATACTCTATTTTAGAGTACGGTTGGCAACCCTAGTGTAAAGTGTAGCACCGACGGTCATCGAGCGCGAGTCCATATAAATCGGTACGCGACCGATGTCAGCGACCGATGTCAGCGACCGACGTCGGCGTAACAGTATTTCCAATCTTACAATAATGACATGAGATACTCTCTCTGCCTCGTTGCCTCTCTGACAGCATCGTTGGTCTAGTGGTCACAAGCGCTACTGCTGACCTTGAGATCCTGGGTTCGATTCCCAGGCCGGGCAAAGTCTTGTCGGGTTTTTCTGTCAGGAATTTCTCAGCAGCAGCCCGGAGTCTGAACATGTATCCGGTTGGTTTTAATCTTATATGAATTGCTTCTTCATTTTTGTGTTTTTTTACATGTGTCTCACATATAGGAGAAACAAGAATAATGTACCCAGGATTTTGTAATATACAGGTTGTTACAGAAAGGGTATATCAATACAAAAGGGTTGAAGAGTGTATCTGGTCTAGAATCTCTGTACAAAATTTCAGCTCAAAAGCATTAACTTTGAAAATGCTTAATATTTTTTTTATTTCGACATCACGGCGCTGCACTGGCGCGCGGCGGTGTGATGTGCGTGTACTAGGCGCACAGACACACTACAGATAATGGATAATGACCCTCGTAGTGCGGTGACACGTTTGTTACGATTTCAATTCAATAAACTATCGAAATAAAAAAATATTAAGCATTTTCAAAGTTAATGCTTTTGAGCTGAAATTTTGTACAGAGATTCTAGACCAGATACACTCTTCAACCCGTTTGTATTGATATACCCTTTCTGTAACACCCTGTATAGATTTAAAAGAGTGTCCATGGAGTTTCTTCATAGAGATCTACGTTTTGGAATGGGCAACTAGCTTCCACTTTCTGACTAACTGACTGGCTATTTAATTTTGACAATTCAAAAGTGCCTGACATGGTTTAATTGAAATAAATGCTTTGAGTTTGAGTTGATGGATTACCATCAACTCAAACTCAAACTCAAAGCTGTTAAATCGCGTTTAATAATAGGGTCCGAGCCTTGATAGGCTCGGACCCTATTACATAGGATTTAAACGTTACTGGCGAAATGTAGGTGTACCCTTGAAAAACAGGGTGTGGCGTAAATAGTGGTCCACCGTTCAGGAGTCGATATACCAGATAATTTACTACAACATATTACAATTTTAATCATTTTTATTCTAGGGTTCCGAAAATATATTTTTTTTGTTTTTATTTACGATATTTCTACCTTTTTTTTTTACAAATTTGGTTGAAGTTTCAACAAAAACCACAATTTTTTCATTTTGATTTCTGTTAATTACTGCTGAATACTAGAGCTATGGTGTAAAATTATGGTTTTTTATGTAAATTTAGAGCATTTGAAGAAAGAGTTAGTTCTTCTCTATTTCAACCCTAATTTTTAACATAGTCATGCAAATTCAAGAGCGATTTTTGAAAAAAAAATGTACTACTAAAGTGGTTAAAACTGTAATATGTTATAGTAAATTATCTGGTTTATCAAATCCTTAACGGTAGACCAATATTTACGCCACACCCTGTATATGGGGTGTGCTTAGGTCATAGAAATGTAAAATTCATAATATATCTATGGCTTAGGTACACCGCTGCCCAACCCTTCACAGACCACAGGCGTGATGTTACGATGTTTTATTACTCTTCTTATTTCACAGTAAAAAACAGTTGAACCCTTACCTAAATCTAAATCTACACCTAAAACCTTCTCTTATTAAATCAAGATCAAAAAGAAATAACAGTTGTAAGAACAAACTAAATTCCAGCCAATCATCGATCAGGATTGCTTTTTCAACAAAATCTGGTAATAATAGCGTATGTGGAGAATGTTCCACGAAAAAATATATTCTTAAAAAGGTGAAAATAGCTTCGCATGGTCCACTGAACAGCGGGCGGTTTACAATGGATACACGAACACGAACACGCGGAGTAAACTAAGCGTGCATCCGATCGATTTTGAAAGTGAAAACACTCTTCGCACATATTCGGTACTTACTATTGATACTTTACAGGGTGTTACGGAAAGGGTATATCAATACAAACGGGTTGAAGAGTGTATCTGGTCTAGAATCTCTGTACAAAACTTCAGCTCAAAAGCATTAACTTTGAAAATGCTTAATATTTTTTTATTTCGACATCACGGAGCTGCACTGGCGCACGGCGGCGTGATGTGCGTGTACTAGGCGCACAGACACACTACAGATAATGGATAATGATCCTCGTAGTGCGGTGACACGTTTGTTATGATTTCAATTTAATAAACTATCGAAATAAAAAAATATTAAGCATTTTTAAAGTTACTGCTTTTGAGCAGAAATTTTGTACAGAGATTCTAGACCAGATACACTCTTCAACCCATTTGTATTGATATACCCTTTCCGTAACACCCTGTATATGCATTTCTATGGGTACAACTAATTATGCTTGTTGCATAAATTTTAACCTTAATATTGCAGTCCGATAGTTGCATTTTCGATAAAAAAAAAAACTCTTTCGAATTTACGTTTAGCTACGTCGAGTTTTCGAGCCAATGCCTCTGTACAAAATTTTATGAAGCCATCACATTCTGTCGGCTTAATGATACAAGTACCTTGTAAAAATAGTATGTTGATGGCTTTGAAAATTAGAATCTCTTAATATTTTAGAAAAACAAAAACTTTTGAAAAAGTAACGTGAACCTTATTTTCAAACGCTTATGTAAGTACCATTTTAACATAATGTAGTAAAAACTTGATAGATAACGTTAAAATTCAAGTAAAGGATGCAATTAACGAAAGAAACGGCATCATCAGGCACCTGTCCCACAAGTAACCAAAGATGGCGAGGAACGAGCAGCGAGTGCGCGACGGCGAGCGAATACACTGTGGTATGCGTATGTACCAAGCGTAAGAGTGAATTCACGTAGAAAGCAGAAGGCTAATTCTCGTAATTTAAAACATTCAAAATCTAGTCGCAGTCTAGTCTCGGCGACAAATAAATGTCGAAAACTTGTCAAAATGTAGATAAATTAGAGGTATTTTTGACAGATTGAGACTGAGATCAGACTGTGTGTTAACGTTCTTAACATTACGAGAATTGCTCCTCTGCTAACCACAGTACGGCAACGCTTGTCGGCGCTGACAAGCATTGGTTGTCATACTTTTTGGCAAATCAGCGCGAACCGGTGCACACCGGCGCCTACCAATTCAAATAGGATCCCGTCGACGATTTGGCAAAAAGTATGAAAACTTCCTGCGCTTGCTAGCACCGACAAACCGACGCGACTGTTACCAGCTTTCTACATGAATACACCCTATGTCTCTCAGGGAGAGTTCTATCCGCCAAGCTAGCGTCGCTGAGTGAGTACTCCCGTTGACAGCTCTTGTCGCTGCGACAAACGACCGGCGGTGTGAACAGTCAGCGACCAACTACTCGTAATGTACCTACTCTTTTACTTACACGGGACTTGCAAACTTTTGTAAGTTCCTTGAGCGAGAAAATCGTTTATAGCTAGTCGTTTCTTCGTCGTCAGTGGGACAGGTTCCACCGAATTCATATTTTATCTTTTCCACGATTATATTTACAAGTTCGATCATTTCCAATAATTGAACCTAACCAACCTGTCAGGGCACTGCGAAACATAATTGGTGGTTTTGAGTTTGTGAACAATTATTTCACAGAAATTGGGTTGGCTTATCAAAACACAATACAATAAATTTTAGAAACATTTAATATTTCTAAAATTTATTGTGTTTTGATAAATTTTACATGAATAACCCTTTGCAATCTATTGTGTATTCATATAATGTATCGAGGAATATGGCGGAGACATGTCTCAATAGCAATACTATTGAGCTGTTGAGACAAAGGACGGTTTGATACGTCTACAACTCATGTAGGTCGCAAGTCGCAGGCTTATAGAATATGTCATAATAGGCATCAGACATTATCACGGCAATGTATGAGAAGTAAACCATTTTAATGTGAAGAGGGCCGTGTTAAGTAATACAGATCTTATGAGGTGATCGACGTTTTGCTATTGTTAAAGTAATAATTTTGACCATTACTGCACCAGACATAACAACAAATTTTATACATAATTGCCTATCACAGGACAATGTTGGGTTTGCCAACGTACCTAAAAGCTTTTAAAGCTACATCATACATGGCCTAATTGATTTGACAGAATATATAGCTGATAGCATATATCTTGAATCTTTAAATTTCTCGAAATCTGTTAATGATTAGAAACTAGCTGCGTCCCGCGGTTTCACCCACACAAGTCTCTATCACGTGAAAATATCGGGATAAGAAATCTGTTCAGCCGTTTTAGCATAAAAGCGAAACATACAAACACATAAAAAAAATCTAATTTTATCTCTTTGTTTTAGACTATGGACAACAATGAGACATACCTACCTAAAAACAAATAAAAACCATATTGCGAATAATAGAAAACTAAAATCAAAACTTCTCTAACGAATTTTCCAACGTATAGTACAATTAATTTCATCTAACAATGCATGCTTTGTTGGCGACCATTTTATAAACGCTAACGAGAACAGTTCACTAATTAAACTAAATTTTACGTTGTCACACTGTTTTATAATTATAATACAATACTACATTCATTGTTAGATATAATTATGGAGTATGTACTGCGAGACATTCTTCTAGACTTACAGTATTTTTATCTCACGAAGCGACGCGTGATTTACTTGTGTTTATCAAGTGTACAAACGCGCTATGAATGTGTGTGTAAGCACTGGAGCTCTCGGTACCGTCCGAGACGATGGCGAAGTCGGAGACATGTGTGCGTGTACGTTGCACATCCTGGACAGTCACACCCAACACCTTTTTTGACTGGCCAATTCAGTAGTAGGGCTAACGCCCGCCTGGTTTGCGACCCCACCGGAGTCCGGCGTCAAGCAGCCTGCTGTGTTTTGTCGATGCGTGGGAGTTCCAGTGGCTTAGGCATCTTCTGGGCACGCTCGTTCTATCATAGACCTCATTCATCGCTTTCCATCAGGCGTGATCGAGGTCAAGAGCGGGCCCATTCAGCAATAAAAAAAGTCTGAAAATCAATAGCCACTAAAACATCTTAAAATTTTCCTTTAATTTAAAGCATTAATTTACGATTGCTGATACTTTTTTACTCCTCATAGGTATGGAGCATAAAGAACCTTCATTACATCCGAAATTAAATATTTTTTTAATAAAAGCTTTTTATTAATAACAGCTTAAAGCGGATGAACCATTTTTTTTTTCTAACGATGTAAAAGGAAAACTCTTATCCACCTCAAATAACTTCGTTTGATACTTGGGGCACGTCAGAATAAATTTATTTTATAATAAGAAACTGAATTAGGTTTTAAATATGGTGGACTATACGTTTTATAATGAAGATCGTGTTTAATACATGAATTACGGAATAATGGAAACAAAAAATACATAACTTATTTTTATCAGTGTTAAATTATGTTTAAACAAGCCCGAAATAAGTTTTCCTACGACATGTACTACCACTATCTGAGTAGTCCCTCATAACAACTCCAAGATAAAACCATAAAAAATGTTCAGTTGCAAATGTGTCTACTCAAGATGGCTTATCAGTAGTGGTAAAAACGGACCCTAATATAAAATATTCACATCAAGCCAGCAATATTCACTATATAGGTACCTACATAAATAATATAAACGCTGAAAAAATGTCTTAGGGGCGCGGAATAGGTGTACTTATTATATCGAAGACTCCGTAAGAAATTGTGTCCATTTCTGGCGAACTTCATATCAATTTTCTGAGACGTAAGCGCGCCCATACATAATACACGCGCCATTTGACGAGCGAATAGGTAATATCCTCGGCATTTGCTCTTCATGTCATGGCTTTCGGATTACGTTGAGCCAAGGGATTACACGGGGGAGTACGTGACTTCATTACGTTTTAGAATCGAAACAACACTGTTGTAATGCAATATATGTTCCATTTTCAGCTTCCAAACAAACTACGATCATAAACTCCGAAGAGGTTTAAAAGAAAAACAGATTCAAAAACTAACATAAATCAATCGGTAAAGGTTTCAAAGAGAGCTAAATTAATTCGAAACCCAAAATTGGACATTTAAAATAAACTCACCTTTAATTTACTAAAGGTAAAATACAAACAGTGGATGGAATACGCGAGCGAGACTTTCATTTTCATTTTCTGATTTAAATTAACGTCCTTGTCTTTGCACTGATGAAGATAATATTTCAACCGGTCCGGTGAGCAAAATAAATATGCGTTCATGAAAACTATTCATGTTTTAAAGTTACATAAACCCCTGGAGTAAGTAACTAAAATAGTAGTTATAAATGAGATTTAGAGCCAGGTTTAACAGAAACTTATTCAGCATTCAAAGTTATGCCTTCATTACTGAAACTGTTTACTCTTTGGAAAAACTCCACCCTTTGATATATGTGTAACTATTTTTTCTATTTTTTCACACTCACATTTGGCACAAGTTGCCTTGCATAATCTAGCTTTTTCAACAACTGTTATAGGGTTGTCCCTTCGCAGAATATATTACCGACTTAAATAAAACTGAAAGTAGAATTTATTTTTGCTATATGTTATTTTACGTACGTTCCAAGTCCTACTAAACTTTTAGTATGACACATACATTTTCAACATTTTGAATACTTAACCGGAATTTGATCACCGGCTCCTAAATTTTAGGGAACTGTTTATGTCAGGTTCGTTGCATATACCAGGCGATCAGATAGGCAGACGCTCCATGCAAAATACTGTCATTCAGCTGCATCCGGTTAGACTGGAAGCTGACCTCAACATAGTTGGGAAAAGCTAGGCAGATGATGATGCAGCTAAAGCAAGTGACATTCTATCAAAAATAACCAAATTACAAATTTACTACCTTTATTGTATTGTTGTGGGTATATAACATTAACGTATAGTTTAGGCTTTGGCGGTTTATTGTTTTTATTGGCAGTACCGTGTTGTTCACATATATATTTTACTAGCTGCGCCCCGCGGTTTCACCCGCACAAGTCTCGATCCCGTGGGAATATCGGGATAAAAAGTATCTTATGTTCTTTCCCGGGACTCAAACTATATCTATACCAAATTTCATCGAAATCGGTTCAGCGGTTTAGGCGTGAAAAGGTAACATACAGGCAGACAGACAGAGAGTTACTTTCGAATTTATAATATTATATAGTATATGTATTATATAGTATGGATTATTATTCTGATAATCATATGTGAAGACTTGTAATTGGCTGTCAGTCACATTTTCATTTTCTTAGTCTGTTGTTTTGTCAATTGTTTAGCTGTAATTCTTCCAAAGGAAATAAATAAACATTGGTGGAAAAATAAAAAATGTCGTTGAAAGTCGCAGAAGAAATACGAAACGCTTTGAAAGCGATTACTATTTGATCGAAAAAAGTGCAGATTTTTTAAAGTATTTTTTTTTGCCTCAAAATAGATGTATCCATCCCTATTTATAAGCAGCAAGAGTCGAATGCGAAATCAGCGGTACTCGTGTGAAGTAGCCAAGAGACGCGAGCGTGCCTCGACGCTCCACTTTGTCAAACTATGACCCAATATGATTTATCACGAGACCTGTATACACATACTCATACATCTCGGGATCCCTCGAGATTTGGAGTGGTCAGTCAGCGATGGACTGACGTGTGACCCAATCTTATTATGGTGTAAATGAATCTGGTTACCAAATCAGATATTCCAAATTCGGGGTCCGGTTTGCGGGTTCAAAATCTTTTTTGACGATGTGAAATTGAAACTTTTGGAGCGTAATAGGGTTGATATGATTCTAAATTATAATAATGGGCCCTTAGTGAACGTGTAGAAAAGATCGTTGACGAATTAAAAATATAAAACCTACGAAAAAAATACACTGTACGTTTTATTTTACATCGCCATCCCATAGTCTTTTAACCCTTGCTATTTAAAGCACTCTCGGTCACTGGCAACCGGGTTACCCATAACCACGGAATTCATTAACTGTAGTTCAACGGATACTGCTCTTTTAATGAAATTTCCAACTGGTCCCTTTTAAGTCTTTTTTCCAATTTCCAAAGAAAAACAGACGTAGTTATTAGTAGTAAGCTACTTTGTCGTTTTTTCTCATTAAAGAATCCAGTAAGGCCGATTTTCGCTTACTATAGTTTGTAATGACAAAGGGATTGATAAGACATCAATGGATTCCAATCCATAATTCCATCAATTGTTAATATTAGATATCACTTGCACAAAGCTTGGAAGCTTTGTGCAAGTGATATCAAATATTAACAATTGCTGACTTTAGCCTGTAATTACGGCGTCGATGTAGATCAATCGATGTAGCAATCTGAATAATTAATGCCACCTGAATTACAGGCTTGTACTCAGCAATTCTTTTGCAAGCAGTAATTTCCTTTGTAAACTACGAAAATTAACGTTGAATTAACTTAATCGAATGCGTTTATATATTACAAACTATAGTTTATCGATTTTGTGGTCAAAAGGGTGGTAACAAAGTTCGTTTTTCAGGTTGTACATAATTTTAGCAAGTTAATTTCTCAGGAAATTCTTTGGAGCGGCCCGGAGTTTGGAATTTTTTGAGATAAATAAATTCCAAACTGAACCGTTTGCATGAAAGTGAAGATTGGTATCCGAAAAATGTTGGTGTTTGTAGGTAGACAAAATACCGGTGACTAGGATTATCATTGAAAATCAACGCTAAAATGTTATTGCACTGTTTAATTTTCAACGCTTAGCGCTAAGCAGAGTGTTGAAAATTTAACATTGTAATTTTATTTAGGCATTAATTTAGGTGCTTATTATTAATGGAACTGTGCATGTAACATGTAATCCCCTTACTAATAAACTTACAGATGAATAGATACTCACTGATTTCTCTCTTTCAGTCTTCAGTCATTTGACTTTCGAAAGCAGAAGACAAAGCGTTGTGTAACTATACAGACGCTATACAACGTTTATTAGTAGGAGGTATGTATCGAGTATTTTCTTTTTAATTTCCAAATAGTTTCTAAACTTTCCATCGTAGTTACTAGAAAAACAACGTTATGTCTCCATGTAGCTCACGCAGCACTAAAATTCGAAACTCAAAGGAAATATTTTGTCTTGCAAAGCGAACACGTTTGTCGCTCGCGACACGTATACCTACAACAAAACGTCGCGCGACACGTCCCAACAATTTACATCGACATATTTGCAAAGACACGCGAAATTCGTCATAACACCCGTTTCAAATGCTTGAGAATATCCGGATTTGGACGGAGTAAACGAAATTGGATCTCTAGATTCAATTTCGTTAAACATCAAAACGACTCCGTTATTGGTATGAATGAAAAATTATTAATATTTTTAATTTTTAAAGTTACGGGACATAATTGAGAGGTGAATAGAAACAAATTAATGATATTGAATTTTAACTCGATGGAATAAATTTAGCGATGAAATAATGAATACTGAATTGGATTTTACCTTGTTTTGCCACGTTTAGTATTGTAAAGATGATACAGTATTTATAAATAGACTTTGGCTTGGCTGCAACGTAAATATTATGGAGGTTTAATAACAATTACAAGGGGAGGTAATTGGTGTAAGCCCTACAAATTGATGGAAACTTCTAGGTTATGAATATGACCAAAAGCTTACTTTCAAAGTAACGTAAAAAATTAAGTTACTTTTAACCTTCAAGCGGGCGCGCGATCATTTGTAACGCCAGCAATCGCGCGTAACCTAAAAGACCTATGGGATATTTCAGGGATTTAAAACACTAATTATGTAATAATCATTATTTTTTTTTATTAATTACATTATTATTACATAAAACAAAATTATAAAATCAAAGTAATATTCAAATTTTCTTTGGATTCGTAAGCAATTTGGCATCATATATTTTCTTGTACGTCTAACTTTCGCGTGCTTGCGTGCTTTCGACGCCTGCGCCGCGACTAAAGCAAATGCGATCTATGCATTCCGGAGGGTGCGGGGAGGGGAGGTAAACAGTTTATTTCATGCACAGTGAAACAATGACAAGCTACTAGGGATGGGAAATACATGCGACAAGAAATAACGATATTAAGAACGAAAGTGTATCGAGTGCGGTCGATTCGACGCCGCACGCCTGCTTGAAGGTTAAATCTACAGCAAATATTTTCCAATTTCAAATACAACAATATCATGAAATATAAACCTAATACCAGTTTCAATACCTTCAGAGGTGTAGAGAAACTGATTCTTATCTAATAATTACTGTTAGATACTGGTGACGTCATGTACAAAGCACATAATATAGTTATAGTTTCATAGACATGAAATATTTAATTATGAAATGAAAGAACAGTGGAATTACGGATCAGTCTTGGCTCTGTTCCTGACTCCGGCGCAGTAACCGCGCCCGCGCAATGGGTGTCTCAACATTTCGTAAATCGTATAACACTAGGTTTCATTGAGCTTTTAATAACGACTTGTATCTACATGATTTTTTTTTATTTTTTTTCATAAATGTAATTTGTAAGGATAGTTAGAAATGATCATCCTTGCAGTCCCTCTTTTAACCAGTCAAACTGATGTATAGTCTGAACACAATATTCTAACGTTATATATTGGACAAGCCTGACTCAAACAAAGCTGCTGAGACTTCGAGGAACCGAGCTAAGTCCTTTTGAGCTTAGCTGAGTCTTTCGTATAGCTTCACTTATATGTGCATATAAAGGCTACTCGTAAGAACCTTGAAAGTCGAACAAAGCTAGGCTCTATGACAAACTAGATTTCTTATGACTGATAGCTTCTGCCATTAAGAAAGCATTGCTGCTATTTAGAGGCTTATACGACACGAAGTCGGATAGGAAACATCCCCTCCGGAGAAACTGGACAGATTCACAACTGGACAGATTCTCAACTGGACAGTTTCGTAGCTTGACAGATTAGCAACTGGACAGAGTATAGTCGTGAAAAAATAAGTTTATAAACTATGAAACATAGGTATTAAATTTAAAAGTGTTTATTCAAGGAAAGTCTATATATAACACAAAGGCACGACAAGAGAATAAGACCTGTACCTGTTTAACACATACAGGCCGTTCTTTTTTTTTTAACTTGTAATATCTAAATTTATTGTTTATTTAATCGTGATATCTTCTAAGAATCCCTTTCCATTAAACGACTATGACCAAATAAACATATACACGACTTTTCTATGTAAGTTCATTTCGCTCACACCCAAGAATTATACACTAACATAGGTAAGTACCTACACGACACTGACGCCTAATATTTTCTCATTTACCTCCATGTCACGATGATGAGGCGTCCTGTTCACAGCAAGACAATAGAACAAAACAAGTCTAGCTGTCACTCAGAAAGACGAAGTCTTATTAACTCAAAACAATTCTGCACCTCAGAAACTCAAGTAATAAGAAAATAACTGGAATTGAAGTTCTTTGCAAAATAATGACAAGGAATTTCACGTAAAGTTTATTTACTTTTAAGAAATGGTTTGAGGAACTCCTACTAACTAGAACTGGTCGACTGTGTTGGATATAGCGACAATTTATATACATCACACTAATATTATAAAGGCGAAAGTTTGTGAGTGGTGAGTGTGTGTGTTGTGTGTTTATATGTTTGTTACTTCTTCACGCTCAAACGGTTAGACCAATTTTGGTAAAATTTTATATGGAGGTAGCTGACATCCTGGATTAACATATAGGCTACTGTTTATCCCGATATTCCCACGGGATCAACATTTACGCGGGTGAAACAGCGGGGCGCAGCTAGTCCTTCTCTAAGTCTCCCGCTCCTAATGATTCGATTCTCGCCTAGCCTATACAAACTGTATTTTTAGACGCAATCAGATTGAATACCGAAAATAAAGACAGCAGAGAAAGGAAATAAATTATCTTGATCGACAGGCTGTCCTTCGGAGTCTCCCTAATATCGGTGCTGATCCCTTAAATGTGTTTAAGTGGAGCTGTTGAAATTGAAAAGATTTATCGACTTTTAAGTGATGCGAAAAGGGTCTCAATCCGAGGTGTGTATCGATAAGCTAAAGCGATTGTGATTGAATAGATCCGTTTCTGGGAGCCAATCGAAAATGATCTGTAATCAAATAATAACTCAAGTTATTTCATTTGTAGTAGTTACTTTGGGCAACCAATTTTCACAGATGACATGAGATTTCCCGGCGTGAAAGTAAATTGTTATAGTTTCTGAAAATACTCAAACTGCCAGATCTTCATTGAAACTAAATGAGAAAGAAAAAATAAAATTTTAAAAAAGACCCACAAAGTCCTCACGTTTGCAATAATTAAATCAATATATTACCATATATGGGTAATATATATGTGTCGCAACCGGTCATTCGTTTGACTATTCGGAACGCCAGCGCCATCTGGCGGCGCTTGACAGAGTCTAGCCTGAGTTCGTGGGGGGTCGACAACAGCGCGAGAGAACGATTGGAGCTCTCTTGGACATCGGACATCAAACGAACAACATGCGCTTAGAAACTGTCCCGCGTTCCGTATCTGGTTGTATTGTATCGTGTACCTATAGTGTGTGATTTGCTAGTGTGATTAAATTGTTCGTAAAATTATAATCTGATTTGAACTGCAACCGTTTTTCTATTGCGCAATATCCAACATAATACCCATAGTTCGCCCACAGTAGTTGAAATATGGCTGTTAATAACGAGACACATGCCTTCTCCGTTATCAGGCGTGGGATTCGTGTTGGTTTATGCGCAAAATCAAAAAGTAGCCGCGCGTTGACATTTGTAAAACAAAGTGCAAACATGCAGATGCTTATTAAATAATCGTGTGGATCTGTTCGAGTTGAACCCAGATAAACCAGACACGGATGCGCGATCGTAGTGCATGTTGTTTTGGGCATAGTGCTGTATGCAGAATACGTGACGCGCGTGTATCACCTACCGCCATGTTTGAAAAAAAAAACAAGCGGGTCTCTAACCGGCGTTCGAGTTCGTCGTATCCCGTTCCCGTAATTAGAACACGCGGTAGGACGCGTGTGCAAACGTAACAGCACACACCATAACAGCTGATTTGTGTTTTGCTGAAAAATCACCGCAAGGTGGACAAAGGAGCAGCATCAACGTGGCCATCGTAAATAGCATACCAAGGACGTGGCGTGGAGATACCAGTACCAGTGACGTGGAGTGACTGAATCGAGCCAAGCAGCGCAGCTGTCAGCGAAGCCATTCGCGTGCTGCGAGTGGGAAATCAGGACATATCGCGGCCCGGTGCACGAGCAGTGGCAGCCAAGCAGTGCAAGCGTATGGTGGCGCACGTGCTTCAACTGCTGCAAGCAGCAACGGCAAGTGGATGTTTGCGTCGTACAACTACCCCCAGACACGTTAGAAAATACAGGTGAGCTGTATTGTTTTGTTTACGATTCTGGTGCTGAATGCTTGTTAAGAAAGGAGAGGTTAAGTGGCAAACAAGTTAATAACGTTGCGTTGACTGTTATCGGTGTATTCAGCACAGAATAAATTCTTATGTGGTGTAACGATTAGCGAGCAAAAATTGGGATTTTATTGCATTTCTACCCGACATTTATTTGCAAAGTAATATTATGATAGTATGTGATCTACTCCTAATTAGATACAGTTCGCGACTAATTATAACCAAGGCTTAGAGGAATCTTTTGCTATCGATGATTGTTTTTGTTAATGCGTTTCGATAACGATGTGGTCAGAATTGGCCGAGTGGAACAGGCACTGCTGTTGGTTTTTTTTTTGGTTACAGGTTAACACACTAATACGTCTGCAAGTAAGATGGCAGTGTCGGACGGCGCTGCACTCTTTGGATCTCCTGTACGAGGAGTCGCTGATCAAGGACGGTGCTGTTCGAGCAGGGAGTTTCGCGACTTCTGCCTGGGAAGCGGTGGCAGCAAGTGGATGTCTGTGCTATTAGACCAGTTGCAGATCTATTGTCTACCGAATCTGGTGGGTTGTTTTCATTTTGTTTTGACTCGGGTACTGTCGGTACTGAGTGCTTCCCTGGTAAACAATAGCAAAAATGGTTACAATGTTAGGTATAGCCCAATCTAGTTTACAATGCATTTTTTAAATACGCTCACGATAAGTTAAGAATGATGCTAGTAGGTTATGTACCAGTCGAAGTAGATGGTGATCACAGTGGTGATGAGCAAGCCTAAGTAGTGGTAACCACGCGAGTAGGGGTTCTCTATCGGCCGTAGTAAGGTTGTGTGTAGTCACAGGGGTGATGCACATGGATCCATGCGATGGATGTGTGATAGCAATGCGATTGCTGGTCGGCTAGAGAGCCGTGGCGTTAGAGTGGTTTACTCGTGTGTGGGTTCCCAGGTGTCTAAGGCTCTTATTGAAAAAGTTTATTGTTAATGTGGGTAACGATGGTACATGGCTCTGGTTGATGATTTTAGCTTTGATTAGATAATCGAAGTTTGTTTACATGGCTCTGGTTGATGTTTTTTTTGCTATGATTGATTAAAGTTTGATTATATGGCTCTGTTAGAATCAAGTACGCTTATGAGGCTAAGACACATGCTACGGCACAGGCCAAGGGATCAGAGTATTACTGACGAATTTGAGGAAAGTCGAGTAATAGTCTTGCTGATGAAACAGCAGAGATTGTGTGTGTTGTGTGGGGTTTCGTGAGAAACCGTGAAGGTCAGGAGTGACCGAGCTATGTGATACTTTGCGGATATTTTTGTTTACAGATTAACACACGAGGACGTGTGCATCGCAGGATGGCCGTGTCGCAACCGGTCATTCGTTTGACTATTCGGAACGCCAGCGCCATCTGGCGGCGCTTGACAGAGTCTAGCCTGAGTTCGTGGGGGGTCGACAACAGCGCGAGAGAACGATTGGAGCTCTCTTGGACATCGGACATCAAACGAACAACATGCGCTTAGAAACTGTCCCGCGTTCCATATCTGGTTGTATTGTATCGTGTACCTATAGTGTGTGATTTGCTAGTGTGATTAAATTGTTCGTAAAATTATAATCTGATTTGAACTGCAACCGTTTTTCTATTGCGCAATATCCAACATAATACCCATAGTTCGCCCACAGTAGTTGAAATATGGCTGATAATAACGAGACACATGCCTTCTCCGTTATATGTATATTAGATTTATTTACTTATTAGTTGTTGTTGCTGTTGCAACAGAATTGGGCAAAAGTAGCCACTAACTGGATTCCTAATAACAGGAATCGGCGACGACGTAGAGATGGCGTGACGAATTGGACGCCTATCTAAAGGATTGGCCAGATGTAGCAAGAGACTGGAAAAAATGAAAAGACGGGAGGGAGGCCTTTGCCCTGCATAGGACATAACAGGCTCATAATAATAATAATTACCCTGACCCTGTTCCCGATACCGGTGAGCTAATATTTTTTATATCCGTCTATAATATCCGTGTTTAAAAATATAATTTATATGTAAGTAATGAAATAAAGGAAATAATAATAATATTTATTAGTGCACAATTAAGTATACGGTTGACATTACAATATATTATGTCGGCGGGCCCTATCAGAATACCAGCCCTGCGACATTTATTCTTTAAATGTCGCAGCATCATGCTGAGATAGGAGCCTTTTGGCCTCGTATAAGAGTTTCTGTTTCATTTTTCTTTTTGTTACTTTATTTACTGATTTTACTTTGTTTTTTTACTGTGTATAGTTTAGTTTGTGATCTTCCTGTACGAGTCGCAATAAATACTTTTTCTTTCTTTCTTTCTCTATGCAACACCCGTACTAGTTGATAGTGTATTACCAGTGTCTAATTAAATTGTTAAATAAAAATTATTAACTATTCATGTATTTTGAACAATGTGTATATTACAAGGTATTGCAAGAAAGCAATACTAGATATTCGAGTATTTCACCGGTACAAAAACATTTCTGATTGTGTCAAATCATTAAGCCTATATTTCTCACTCTTTAATACTGTAAAACAGTTTATAGTTTTCACGAAAATGGTGTTTATCTTTTCGGCTTATTCTTCCCTACAACCTTAAACATAAACCACTTTACACATTCAATTACACACAACATTGAATTGTTTCAACACGTCGCACAACCGATTCAAATTTGTGAAACCTTGTTTTGTTTCCAAGACTAACTGTGTACACACGTGGGACACTTGTAATCAGATTGCGACGGATTACGCTTAAATTATGAAGCGCGTAGAGGCCAATTTAGCTTGCAGAGCGCTTTTGGCCTTTTTACTTGAATACGAAGGGTGTTTAATGAAGTGAGGCCTTCGTTTCCGCAACCAACACGGCTCTATGACTGCTCTGAATATTAAATTGCAATTTTAAATTTTAAATTCGTGTTTTGGTAAATATTACCAAAACACGAATTTACAATTGCAATTTCATCTAAATCGGTTCAGCGGTTTAAGCGTGAAGAGGTGACAGATAGACAAACACACTTTCGCATTTATAATATTAGTATGGATTAGACGGGAAAATTATATTCCAAGGCGTCCTTCAAAAACCATCCAAGTCTCTCGACAAGATTCCACGCATATTCACATGAATGAACGATATTAACGTTGTAAGCTCATACTATAACCATAATCAGCCTAAATTGTTCCCACCTCTGGGACACAGGCGTCCTCTCTTCAAGAGGGAGTGGGCTATAATCTACCACACGGGTCCAGTGCGGGTTGGTGGATGTCACATGTCTTCGAATTTTTGGTTCTAGGACATGCCAGATTCCTCACGATGTTTTCCTTCACCGTTTTGAGAGCAGTGGTGTTGAAATAATTGACACAAAGTAAAGCGCCTGTCTGGATTCAAACCTACGACCTACTACGATAAGACGCGGCCATTACCACTGGGCCACCACTGCTCTTATAAGCTTAAGCTTCTCGTAAGCTCATAAAACTTATCAAATTCACCGACGCGTACGTGCGAATGTTGTGTAACCGGATTTGTTGCCTTTTATGGCGGAAAGAAACTACCATCGCATGTCGGTAATGATCGCGTATTACACGATATGTGCAATATAACTCACTAAAATGCGCATATAAATACACAGCTCATATAAGAGTTCCCTCTTAATAAAGGATATGTAATTTGGAGGGGACGCCCTAGAAGTGACTA
The DNA here is from genome assembly GCA_947508005.1 of Amphipoea lucens. Lineage (NCBI taxonomy): Eukaryota > Metazoa > Arthropoda > Insecta > Lepidoptera > Noctuidae > Amphipoea > Amphipoea lucens. Next base: position 17,590,672 of record OX382359.1, on the reverse strand, counting down.
TTCTGTTGATGTTCTTCATAAAGGCGTACTCATACGCCGGTTGCGCGGACTAAGCACAATGCTGGTCCTGCTCCACAACCACAACTAATTGATTAACACTTGAAAATACTTTGTATAAATTCAATATCCTAGTATTGTATAATTGCATAACACATGTGTGAGTACTATGTACACACTATAAAGCTACCATTTACTGGGTACGTCTTTCATTGACTTGAATGTGCTCTGGCGGCTGAGAGTATGGCATGCTCACTCAAATGTCTCGCTGATGGTGGCGCATGTGTTGGATCATTTAGCTCCCTTCAAAATGGTTGAGCTGAATGGTGCTGATGCATGCGTCATGTTCGTGAACGGGCGCCGTCAGTAGGGACTGGTCATATATTTGCTGCCATGGCTTATTTTAATTTATTATTTGAATTGTTGTTTTTTCTCATCTTTTCATTATGGACGCTTTTAACGTTCTGCATCGTTCTCACATGTATAATTTTTAACATGAATGATGTAACCAAGACTTTGTAACCACATTATGTCCATGGAGTTTCTTGCCCGTTCATCTCCATAGGTACCTACGCTTTGGAATGGGCAACTAGCTTCATATTTTCTGACTGACTGACTTCTTGACAATTCAAAAGTGCCTGTAAATGGTTTAATTGAAATAAATGCTTTGAGTTTGAGTTTGCACCTAGACGCGCGTAGTACGCGCAATCAGCGCGAGTGTATGACTAGATGTATGAACCTAAATGAAGAATATGGAGTACTAGCTGTGCCTCGCGGTTTCACTCGCGATAAAAGTATTATTAGTAGTGTTTATTTAGATTAGTATAATATACTTTATGTATGTATTTATTGTATTGTGTAAATACACCACAGACTACCTACAGTATTTGTCTGTTCTTCCCCTTTTTGATCCATCCAAAGGTTGTCTTTAAAAGATCACTCTTAGCGATAAGACCACCCATTGTGTCACCCATCGTAAAGTTTCTTTATTTATGTCAGTAATTTATATGGTGTACATAATAAAGAGTATTCTATTCTATTCTATAGTCCTTTTTTATTGATTCCCTTTACAAATCTCCACCCCCATTTTTACACCCTTAAGGGACAATTTCGGGGATAAAACTTTATTCTATATCCTTCCACAGAACTCAAACTATCTCCATACCATATTTCATCTAAGTCGGTTCAGCGGTTATTGATTCCCCATACAAACTTCCACCCCCCTTTTCACCCCTTTTAAGGATGATTTCTGGGATAAAAACTATCCTATATCCTTCCCCGGGATGCAGTCTATCTCTCTGCCAATTTAAATCTAAATCCGTTCAGTGGTTTAGGCGTGAAAAGGTAACAGACAGACAGAGTTACTTTCGAATTTATAATATTAAGTATGGATGTGAGGATCGTAGCATCTACTTCGCGTTTTTGAACTGAAACTTCTTTACGCACGCTTGACTTGATGAGTAAGCTGGCGAACGCGTTACGAAAAGTGTGATCAGGCGAGGCGAACGAGAGTTGAGTGGGGAATATGAGCAAGAGAAAGCAGTGCGCGCGCACATTTTCTTTCTCTCTTCCTCTCATAGCCAAATACGTTTGAAGTTTCACTTCAGTCGTGTGGTCATAAGCACATTCGGTTTTTTTTACCGTAAGTTGTTATTCTTAGCATTAACCAGCGAATTGTGCTAGATGTTTACCGCTACAAATTTGGCTTGCAAAGGCAAAGTTGACCCTTCCGCTGTTTCTTAGAGCTGTAACTGGCAGGTGATTAATTTATGTTTGAACAGAAGCTATTCGGTTGGTCAAAATATCATAATCTTTCAATCGACCAATTCCTCATCATTTATCATAATGCTGACTACACCGGTAGACTACCGAGTCATCAATAAACATTTAAAAATAAATCGATTCACGATGAATCACGCCCACGGTTACTTAAGTTACCTCTCGTAGCCGCCTACGCCTGCTACGCCGTAGCTCCTCTACGAAATATAGCTACGCCGTAGCACCTCTACGAAATATAGCTACGCAATCTCATAGCATCACAATAATCGCTAATGGTTCTTTTCCACAAAACGTAAACAGTAACAACAGCTTTCAAAGTTTACGACTGGCTATAAACTACATTCAGAGCGTTGATTTATTACTACTCTCTTGGCAATAGTGCTTTATGTCGCCTTTCTTCTAATACAACGAGCAATATGCCCAAGAGATTTTATCTGGACTCGATTCCAAGTTGAATTTCAATAGGTACGTTGATATTTGTCGAAGGCCTCGCATAAATTACTCAACAGGTAGGTTGGAAGGCTCTGTGAAGTGGTTAAAGGCTTTTTGAGGTTGTTTAGTAAGTCAGTGAATGAAATTGTTTTTGGGTTTGATGGGTAAGTTACTGTAGGACAAAACTTAACAAGCAAGTACACGTGGACTCCTCTCAATAATTTATAGTTAACTAGCTGCGCCCCGCGGTTTCACCCACATAAGTGTCGATCTCGCGGGAATATCGAGATAAAAACTATCCTATGTCCTTTCCCGGGACTCAAACTACCTCTATACCAAATTTCATCTAAATCGGTTCAGTGATTTAGGCGTGAAAAGGTAACATACAGACAGACAGACAGAGTTACTTTCGAATTTATAATATTAGTATGGACTAGCTTCTGCCCGGGACTTCGTCCGCGTGAAATTTCACCCTCCCCCCATTCACTCTCTTAGGGGTGGAATTTCGAAAAACCATTTCTTAGCGGCTACCTATTCTTCACAAAGAACACACCCTCCAAACATGTCTGTAGGACCAGCGGTTTAGGCTGTGCGTTGATATATTTATTTATTTATTAAAACTTTATGCACAAGTAAAAACTGTACAAAGGCGGACTTAATGCCTTAGGCATTTTCTACCAGTCTACCTATATATATCAGTCAGTCAGGACTTTAAATTATATACAGGGTGTTACAGAAAGGGTATATCAATACAAACGGGTTGAAGAGTGTATCTGGTCTAGAATCTCTGTACAAAATTTCAGCTCAAAAGCATCAACTTTGAAAATGCTTAATATTTTTTTATTTCGACATCACGGCGCTGCACTGATGCGCGGCGGCGTGATGTGTGTGTACTAGGCGCACAGACATACTACAGATAATGGATAATGACCCTCGTAGTGCGGTGACACGTTTGTTATGATTTCAATTTAATAAACTATCGAAATAAAAAAATATTAAGCATTTTCAAAGTTACTGCTTTTGAGCTGAAATTTTGTACAGAGAGTCTAGACCAGATACACTCTTCAACCCGTTTGTATTGATATACCCTTTCTGTAACACCCTGTATATAGATAAAAGAGATACAGACAGTATGATAAAACTACTTTTCATCCCCTTTTGAGCAAATGTAGGGTCATTTCAATGAAATTAATTTTTAAGCCAATTGACAACAACTGTCATTCTTTGACAGTTTTGTCAAATGGCTATTACACAGTAAAACGACGATGACAGCCAGGGCCAACGGCTTAACGTGTTTTCCGAAGCACGGAGGGGTCTTGGTATGTAAAGATGGTCACCCATCCACAGACCAACCGCGGCAAGCGCAGCTTAACCTGATCGATCGACCCGTGCGGCTGATATTACTTACCCACAAGCCCCTCTCATACATACAGGTGTCATAAAAAATATTCGTCACACGCGTGTCACTTTATTGAAATACGACATGATGACATTTTGAATGCGTGCATCAAATGTCAGTTACAATGTTCTCATAACGCGGTTTATATTATTATTTTATGTCGACCGTCAACGTCGGAAGTGTATATTTCGTAAGGTGATGTTAAAAAAGAAATTGACTTAAGTGTTTTTGTTTCACATCAAGCGAACTGAGAGGGAGTGGGCCATATTCCACCACGCGGTCCCAGTGCGGGTTGGAGGATGTCACATTTCTTCGATTTTTTTAGTTCTAATTCTAAGACATGCTGGTTTCCTCAATGTTTTCCTTCGCCGTTTTGGGAGTAGAGGTGATGAAATTAAATACTCAAAGTAAAGTGCCTGCCTAGGTTCGAACTCGCGACCTACAACTCGTAAGTTGGGACGGATACCACTGGGCCACGTTAGCTATCATGTACTGTAAGTAATTGTATTTATTACCTGGAAATAATAGTACATTATACATACAACAAGTAAAAAAAAAGGGAATTTAATTCGAGGGATTAAGTTAGATCCCGAGAGCAGCGAAGGATTCTAGAATAGAATCCCGATCGTTGCGAGGTATTCTTTTTATTATCTTTGTGACGGATTTCCAAAATGGACGCTGATCATATTCATAAGACCATAATATTATACCAAATAAATTATTATGATTATGAGAAAAAAAAAGTGGCACTCCGGGAGTGCCGACAGAAGTGAAAACTTGAACAAATAAGTGTGTATTTTTTTAATCGTCATATAAACTAAACACAAACAGAATACTTTGCCATCACTCACTGACATATCGGAAATACATTAAAACTACGTACATCCCGAGAACAGCCGAACACATCAAAAGCAGTGTCGGTTACGGTAAGACTGGCGCGAATTCAATGGTTTTTTCCCATCTCAAAAATCTCCCAACGCGCCCAAAGGAGTTTTTACTTCAAAGAGATTTCTCTAAGGTTTTACTTTTACACTTCGCCATCGGCAACTTTCAATAGAAAGTCGTAAATAGAGCCTACTTCAAATGCCTCATATTCTACTAACAACAAAGCCTGTCACCCACTTTCCGAAACAGTTTAATCCCCTTTCCTAGTACACTATTGATCATTCAATACATACTGTGTGGATCTATTGACGTGTAACATGAGTACATCAAAGGGGTAGCAATCATGAAATGATATTACAAACTCACACAGAGACACACATACAAACGTATACGAACACGAACGTTGATTGCTTACACGCTGTAGATGACAAGGTGACAATGACATGTATGTAAGCCATGGAATATTATATAGTACGGTCGAACAAGCTATTTAGTATACAGGCAAAAATATTCATCTTTCCACTACACTGCCACTATTTAGTTTTATTTTGTGCGTTATAACTTTTTCAGCTTATACCATCCTGAATTAAATAGAGTTGTATAAAAAAAATTGACTATAGTTGCAAGTTAGCTGCCTGTATACCAAATAGCTTGTTCGACCCTACTAGCTTCAGCCCGCGATTTCGTCCGCGTGAAATTTGTTGGTCCTCCGACCCACCCCGTCGCATCGCATCGCCTGCCCGCGCTGTTACTTCGTTTTCGCTTGGCGTCCTTTCTTACTTTTTTTAGACCTGCAGTATTTTTTTTAATTAAATTCATTTATTTCAGGTAAATAACACCCAGACACGCATAAAATTAAATACAACACAATAAAATGAAATTAGCTAAAATTCAAATAAAATAAAATCAACACAAATCAAATTAAATGGACACAGAATAAATCAAAGATAATGAAATCACAATAAATACAATTAAAATAATATTATACAGGGCGAATTTTCCAAGTGGGCGTCAATGGCCAAATCCGAAACTATGAGGAATAGCGAAAAGTACTCAAAGGAGTCACGGGCTCGATTTTGATGAAAACTAAAACTGCATCATTGGGTTTTTGAAAAATCAATGTTTCTAGCCAGGAATCAAACGCATTGATTTTGATTAAAAAAACACACACTGTATTATTACACCATTCGATAGTGTCGCTAATAAGGATCGAATTCTGAGAAGAAAAATGAAAAAGTATTTAAAAGATATAAAAGAGTGTCCATGGAGTTTCTCATCAACTTTTGATGCTGACCGTACATACGCTTTAGAATGGGCAACTACAGCTTCATATTTTCTGACTGACTGACTTCTTGACAATTCAAAAGTGCCTGTAAATGGTTTAATTGAAACAAAACGCTTTGAGATTGAGTTTGAACAATTGACAGAAATGGGATGATTTTTAAATATGTTTAGCTTTAAAGGCATTTTTAATTTTAGTTATTTCTGGTGCAAGCTGGCCCACGTCGCTTGTGAAATAAACGGAAATTTAAATAAATGTACAATTTTCTATCAGCAACACATTGTATCTTCATACAAATACATAATAAATGATACATTGCATTTGGTTCTTGAAATAGCTAACAACTACGTTGTTGCTTCCGTCTGCCAAGTAAAGCGACGTAGTTGAATCGCTTTATAGTGGAATTATACATTTAATAATGCAAGCGATCGATTTCTAAATGAAAGTTTACATGAACTAGTAGTAGTAATCTAAGTAAAAGGGGTCGTGCTGCAGTTAGCTTCCTGTATACTTAAAGAAATCTTGTATTTATTTATTTATTTATCGGACAATGTACACAACCACAGTTAAATGCTAGGCTTAAACTAGTGAGCACATGACCCTTTTAAAGCGCTGCAGGATAACTTAACTTGTACAAATAAAACAAATAAATAAATAAAGAGGACCAGAAGATAGTCACATTTCTGTTTGTTTCGTAAATGCCTGAAATCGATTAGAAACTTGCAAGTATAAGTCACAAGAACATCCAGAATTATTTATGTTTACTTTCAACTTTTTACAATGCCTTCTCAGAAGCATTCTAAAATATTAAACATCTAACAAAGCAATCGGTGAAGGAAAATATCGTAAGGAAACCGACATGTCATAGAACCGAAAATTCGAAAACATATTACCAAACCAAACTGCACTTAAAAAAAAAGTAGTTGCCACAATCAAGATTTTGTTTAGATTGACTAAGTAACTGAGCCTATCAAGCACAATGATCACAGCTACTACTTTTATTTGATTGAGATTTGAAACGGGATCTAGATTGGAGTTATCACAAAACCTATTTGCAGCAATCAAGTTGATCAAGTTGTTTGATTGACACAACTAACTTACTTTGTTGTTTGAACTCTTCTACAATGATGTCATGTTAAGGGTAATTAAGAAACTTGTTTGAGCGTTCAATCATTTGAACTGGTATTGCTGCAATCATGTCTTGATGATCGACTTAACTAAGATTTTGATTAATCTAAACAAGATATCGTCAATCAAGCTAAATGGTCACTTGATTGGAGTGCATTTTTTTCAGTGTGGTGGCCCCGCATGGTAGATTACTTGAACAGAGGAGGCCTTTGACCCAGCAGTGGAAACATTATAGGTTGATTAAGCAAATCAATCAGACTGTCATGCATAGGTTAACCACAATTATTTAATTTTGTTAAACATGAAACGTTTCTTTTCTTTTGACTGTACTTACCTGTCAAAAAGAGTAACCTAGCATAAAGCGGATAAGCCAGTAATTAAAACAGAAGAAGAACTAGCAGGGGTCGAAGAAGGGGGTGGAGGGGAGGCTTAGGGGATCAGACCGGAATAAACGAAAAAATATTGTCAAAACAATTTTGTCACAGGATTTATTCTTCTTTCGTCCCGAAGTTTTGTCCCACATTCCAAAAAATTCTTAGTTTGTCCCATATCGCTATTAAAGTTGTGTTTCGTCCCAAATTACAAGTACTTCAAAGGTACAGTCAACAAAAAAAATGTACTTATTTGTCAAATAATTCATACTAATATTATAAATTCGAAAGTAACTCTGTCTGTCTACTGTCTGTCTGTCTGTATGTTATTTTTTCACGCCTAAACCGCTGAACCAATTTTGATGAAATTTGGTATAGAGACAGCTTAACTTCCGGGCAAGGACATAGGATACTTTTTATCCCGATATTCCCACGGGATCGAGACTTATGCGGCTGAAACCGCGGGGCGCAGCTAGTAATCTATAAATATAAAAAAGAAGAAACGACTGACTGACTGAATGACTGAATGTGTGTTAGTTTCATTTGTCTATCGACGTGTGTTCAATAACCTACCTTCATTGATATTACAGGACTCCTAATTAATACTTCCATAACTGACACATTCTCCTATCCTCATACCCATATTCATATCGCAAATTGGTCCATAATCGCTCGCATATCCGTATCTTAGAGTTGAAATCCTATATCCCTAATAACCGTACCGAGCCGTACTTCAAACTGAATTTGGTTAGTTGCCGGCACAAACGGAGATGACAACATAATTACCGCCGAAATTAGGACCAAGAATATGCCGTCGTGTTCCGGTAATAGGGATGCCAGACGGCTGACGGTACCGAATGTCTGTATTTCACACGTTAACACAAACGCAAATTGTTTGGCTCACAGCACATCAAGCTAGTAAAGAAGTAGCTGTTTGAATTTCATGATGATTATTGAAAAATGTAATTAAACAGTTTAGTAGGTTTATAGAAAGAAAAAAAGAAAGAAAAAAAAGAAAGAAAAAAAAGAAAGAAAAGAAAGAAAATACGTTTTTTTGCGGTGAACATGACGCAAAAAAGAACATAAACACAAAAAATAAAATTAAAAAAAGATAGGGGGAAACATGCGTCACATCCACGCAAAATGGCTATCGCTCTGCATTATGCTGCGACCCTATGCAAGACAGAGCCCCAGCGCTGGTTTTCAGCGACAGCCGGCGCTGACGTAATGACGTCGTCCGATGCAGCAGACAATTAATATAATAATTATTATCGATCAGAAGTAAAATTAAATAAAAAAAATGCAAACGACGAACACAACTCTTATATATTTTAATAATTAAATAATTTCAATCACGATAGTAAAATAAAATGAGAAATAGTTTCTAAATCCTAGCACAACCGTACGCTCCGACCGTCCAGGTAGAAAAAGGGAGAATGTTCATGCGCAGCTCGTTTTATCAATTCGCCACCTCCAGCGACTCGATGACGCGATCGATGGCCACGCCTACTGCTTGATGGTGTTGCCACGTTACATAATATTATAACAATAGTTTATATTGGAGTATAAATTGCCATTCAGCTTTGTGAACTGTAATCAACAGCTTCGTTAAGACTAAGCACACAGAGCATTGATTTGAGTAAAGAAAGAAGAGGCACCTTTTGCCGTCATAATTGACAACATTTCATATTTTTAACCTGCATGTATTACCTATTACGTTATATAAAAGTAAATTCAAATATAGGGCACCCATATTTGTTCGTTTTTCGAAATTATGTACTTTTCATTCATAATTTCAACTTTGAAATTCGGTGTATTCTAAAAAGACGTAAGCGCCAGATGACGTCATGCTTACGGTAGAATGGCGATATTACCTTTGCTTTACTATGACCCGTCAAAAAAACTGTTAGATGTCACTTGTCTCAGTCGTTGTTTTGGTTCCTTCATTGGCGTATATTTTTCATTGGGATCCATTTTACTGGCAAAATATCAATCAAAAATTGATAATATTAACAGTAAGCAGCGTGTCGAGTTGATAAGAAAAAATATTGTTGAATTCAATTCAGTTTTTTAGTTGTTTTCTAGTTACACTTCATAGGTGACATTGACATGTCTTGTTTGACGTCATGTTTTCAATCAAAGACATTGGAATGCGCAAAGGTAACTAACTACCTCATTCCGCCATTTATGTGACGTCATCACATGTTTTTTTATTTTAATTTTTTTATCTCAGATATTTAGAAATAAAAAAATAAAATAAAAATATATTTGAACTCAGGATACGAAAATAAAGAAACAGTATTTTTGTTTTAAGGTCGTGTCAGGTTTGAAATGTTGTCAATTAAGAAGTTCACCTGTTGATCTTAATCTAATGACTGACGCTCTATAAAACCGATTTTTGAAGTGAAAACTTCTTTAGGCGCGTTGGGCATTTTTTGATATGGGAAAAAACCATTGAACTCGCGACACCGCGCTAATTCAGATGTGGTCGGCTGTCCTCGCGATGTACTCAGTTTTAATGTATTTCCGAATGTCAGTGAGTGATGGCAAAGTATTATGTTTGTGTTTTGTTTATATGACGATTCAAAAAATACATACGTACCTAATTGTTGAAGTTTTCACTTCTGTCGGCACTCCCGGAGTGCCACTTTTTTCTAAAAGTGTATGTGTGGGTATATGAGTACTGTATACAAAGGTTTTACTATCAATAACTTGCTAGTTTCTTGTTTTTTCATCAATAGCTTATTTACAATTAATCTTAAGATCTAATCTTACCTGTCGTGCGAGTGGAGCAGCGGCGTGAGGCGCGGCCGATCGCCGTCGTCAACTTAGCAACATGGCGGAGGCGTCCGACAACTCCGAGCCTGCGCCTGCGCACCGCGGCACAGCACTAGCACTACACTACACTCAGGAGCGTGTGCACATTATATACACTTGCACACGTATTTACTTCCTCACTGCACTTCTTTGTACCTGGAAAGAGAAAGTTTTGGTTAGTTTTGGAAGTATATAGGTATTTCTTAAGCGCAACTTCTACATGCAAATCATATTTGCTTTAACTTCCTCGAGTTGCAGATTTGGAAGAAATATGCATTGCAGAAGGTCAACTAGCCGCGAGTGTTTTTATACTAAAACTATTAAATGTGTATTAATATTATTTATTTATTTATTGACACGATCACTAACCAGGGAAATTACAATTATCTTCTTTCTTCAATAATTTTCTTTTTTATCTTCTTTTTACCGACTTCACAAAAAGGAGGAGGTACTATGTTCGGCTGTTTGTATGTTTTTTATTATTATTTTTATTTTGTATGTTTGTTCATCGAATACTCCGCCAATTGTCGATGGATTTTCAAAATTTTTTTTTTTGTTCGAAAGTAGATAGTTCTGAGGTGGTCCCATTGTCACCAAGTTAGGATCTGGTGATGGGATCTTAGAGAAATCGAGGGCAACCCTCAAACTTTATAGGCTCACTTATTGTTTTTCGCATATTTTATGAAGTATCTTGTTTATTTGCGTATGGTTGTCACCATCTCAGGTAGCTGGGCTGATGATGGAAGGTACAACTCCTTAACAGTAAGAAGTTACTCAAACAGGCAAGGACTGTTTTAGTAAATTGTTTTGATGTTTGATAGGGCATTTGTCACATTTGGTCTCATGATCATCAAGTCATGACCTGATGCTGCAGTCAGGATAGTCTGCAGAGTACCTAACTCCTCGACAACTAACAGCAGATATATCGTGTTTAGGCTCATTGAAAAGGGCTCGATGTGTGGATAAACGTACTGTTAATGAGGAACACCGAAGTACATAGAGACCTGATGCTGAAGCCAGGAGCATCAGAAAAAGTACAAACCTTGAAATAACAGCACCGTAGTCGTGTTTGGGCTCATTTCAAACAGGACTAAATTTTAAGTTCAATGCAATGTTGACATAAGTCTGGTCTGATGCTGCAGCCAGGATTATCAGCTTCTAGTCTAAAAACATCAGGTCAGGATTTGATGATGGGATCCTGGAGAAATCGAAGGAACTCTTCAAATATTACCTATAGGCACACCTATAGCGATTTGGGTATTTTTTATAGTAACTCGTGCACTTGCTCTCGGAAAGCACCATTTGGTGAAGTGGAACTGATGATGAAGACCACAGATGGCCACCGGAACTACTCAATAATATCTAAGTATTTCACGGGTTGCGATTCGATTACTTTAATATGGTTGCTAAGCAATTCATGCTCGTCACAATGTGAATGGTGATATGGAGCTGATGGTGGACCTGGAGAACTCCTCAACAATTAACTTCCCTGCATCGGGAAAAGCAATATTTTGTTTGTAAAAGGCGATGATCACTAGGCTATTGTAACTTAGATAAATTATAAGCAGACCCACTAAAAAGCGTGAAATAAAAACTTTTTAAGAAAAAAAAAACCGACTTCCAAAAAAACACTACAAAGTGAAAAATAACTTTAATTTCGGAAGTCGGTGGCTAAAAACTAAAATACAGATCCAAAGACACCGATTTCCGAAATTAAAGTTATTTTTCACTTTGTAGTGTTTTTTTGGAAGTCGGTTTTTTTTTTTCTTAAAAAGTTTTTATCCTTCTCCTACTTTTATCTAGTATCTAAAGTTTAAAACATGTAAAAAAGTACCTCACCATAGTAGCCTTATTTTATTACACAAAGATATACGTAATATAAGATGAGGATTATATGCAACTAGCTGCGCCCCGCGGTTTCACCCGCATAAGTCTCGATCCCGTAGGAATATCGGGATAAAAAGTATCCTATGTCCTCTCCCGGGACTTAAACTACCTCTATACCAAATTTCATCTAAATCGGTTCAGCGGTTTGAGCGTGAAGAAGTAACAAACATATAAACACACACACACACCCACACACACACTCACAAACTTTCGCCTTTATAATATTAGTGTGATAGTATGATGTAGATGGTGTAAAGAGTAGTAAGTATCGAACTCGATTATATAAGAATTGTTCCAATGAACCACTCGGAAACCAATGCAATAGCGCAGGATATTCATACAGCCCTTTAAAAAACTGCAATAATAACAGTAGGTACTATAGCGACAATAAATAACGTATGACCACCTGATATCGGTATCGAAAAGGATACCGACCGTGCACGCCAGGGAGCGCTCAACTGCCCAAAACCGTTCCAAAGGAAGCCAGTCCGTGCGAGCCGAGCTGCCAAAGGGCGGCCGCGGTGTGCTTGCCCTTATAAACTCTCTGGCCACGGCCGATGGTTGCGGTGAGCGCGTTGTACCTTTCCTCAGCCCTGCGTTCGTACCAAGGATTAGAATCAACCGCCCTGCCCGAGCCGGTCTTGTCCTTACGCCGGCGAGGTCACCCGGCCGCGGAAGAACAAGCCAACTCCATCGGAGGTCCTGGCAACATCTACCAAGCCTCGACCCCGTGGAAAACCGCCAAAGAAGCAGAAGCCTTCATCAATACTTGATTGCCAGACTGATAATTAACATGATTGACGTCTCTTATCGGCGTTTTCTTTTCGTTTCTCCCTTTTCATATCCTGTACTTCACGGGCTTTTTTCAATGTAGAGGCCGGTATCGGTTCCGAGAAGGATGCCGGCTGTGTAAGCCAGGGAGCGCCCGAAACCGTGCCGGATGAAGGACACGCTCCCTTTGTGCAAGCCGAACTGCAAATGGCGGCCGCGGCGCAGCGTACATCTCCGGTCGCAGCCGGCGGCGGCAGTGAGCGTGGTAGTGGGGCACGGTGAGAGAACACGTGCACAAATATGCGCGAGATACGCAATTAATTAAATAGATTCCTATAATTACGATATTTTCACAATTTTAACCCTAAATCTGTAAAAACAATACTTTATTTTTTTAATTGGCATTAGGATTAAGTTATTAAAATTTCATATTTTGCTGTGTAGACTCAAATTTTTAATTTTTTATGGTTTATTCTAAGCCAAAAATATGTTGTTTTGTACGCCATAAATGGCAAAACATGCAGATCCACCTTTTATTTTAAGACCTTGCACATATTATTTGATATATACTCATGTTTTACAATAAATATTATTCTATTCTATACGGCATCGAGTGCTGGTAGAGCTGCAGTTGTAAATATTTTTATTCAATTTCGAAGTTCATTCGTTACAGCAATACGAAAACAAAAGGCTTTAATTAAAATGGCATACGTGTGAGACAATTATTTTGTCATTATAATGAAAATACAGAAAATATTCCGTAACTGAGAAAATTATTTTAATGAAAGCAGTAATTATTTTTGCAGGACTGCTTGTGCTTGTGTAATTATTTTAATGAAAGCAGTAATTATTTTTGCAGGACCTTGCTTAATTTGCAGTGGCATCGAATGTACTTGTTTAAGCAAATTCGCGTGATCGATCCGGAAAAAGCGGTCGGGGACACCCTTAATATTCATCAAAAACTCGTCATAAGTAGGTACGATGAATTTTTTCTTGAAATAACGAAGCGAAAGCAGTGACATTTGTTCTTCGTTACTTTGTCAGACAGCTTCTATTTCGTAAAATCGAATTAGTTGATAATAAAAACGATATTTTTTTCTACGTACGCCTATAAACGTCTATTTACAGTAAAAAAAACATAACTCATAATAATTTGACAGTCAAAAATGGTTCGTAAAGGTGTAGGTGGGAAGGGTACATGCCATAAGGGTGGGTACTATAAACTACGAACTCGAAATAGCCGGCCACATCACGTGATCGAGTACTTACATCAACTTTATTGACCACCTTTATGGTCTTAAAGCGAGATAACAATCGAGTTTGATGCCCGTGGTAGGCTTTCATTGAAAATCAATATAGATGCATGAAGCCGAAATGAAGTGATTCGCTGTGAAAGTGAGGTGGGACGTCGCGTGGGTGGTTATTAGTGATTTTATAGCTTTATTTACAGTATCGACTGCGGGATTTTATTGATCAATTAAATGTTATTTTTATTCACTGCAAAGAACCTTTATTACGATACTAGTCGCAGCTAATACATTAAAACTAGCTTGGAGACGAGTCACTTTAAAAAAATATGTTTATTGTACTTTTTGTAAATATAAAAGAATAGTTTTAACCTTTTGAACGCCAGAGTATAAACGTATCGCCGTACCCCTGACGCCAGGCCACTTTAACAAAACAACACACACACACTTAAAACAACAAATTTCTCGATATTGGTGGTTTATTTATATTAGTTCCATGCAATACAATATAGACGGAAGCTTAAACTTTTAAATTATATAAATAAAAACACACAAAAGTAATGATTAAATTGTTTATTTCATAACATGGTGCGACCCGTGCGACGTGTATTTTTTGTCATATATTTGTGACGTTGGCATTCAGGGTAAGACTTCGTTTGTCACATATATGTGACAATGGCGTTTAAAAGGTTAAATAAGTTCAGCTATAAATTGAATTTGGTGAGTCGTGCAAGCTAGCCGAAAATTCCAGACAATTTCCAAAAGTTTCCATCTATAATTCAACATTTCTTCTTCTTCTAGTTATTCGTTCAGATAGCATGCTGCACGGAATGCACCAAAAGTTTTTAATTTTAATATTATAAATGTCAAAGTTTGTGTGTTTGGATGTTTGTTACTCAATCACGCAAACACGGCTGAACGGATTTGGATATATTTGGCACACATATCCATACTACATAATATTGTAAATGCGAAAGTGTGTCTGTCTGTCGTCTGTGCCTCTTCACGCTTAAACCGCTGAACCGGTTTAGATGAAATTTGGTATAGAGATAGTTTGAGTCCCGGGAAAGGAAAAACGATAGTTTTTATCCCGATATTCCCACGGGATCGACACTTATGCGGGTGAAACCATGGGGCCCTGCTAGTAATTTATAACCAGCATTAACACATAAGATATATATAAGGTCCCACTAAAATAGATGGACAAACTTTTAGAAATCGTTCAGACCACCAAAATAAAGACGATGTTAAAAAAAAATATGTAAGAAAAACGCATTAGACATTTACAAGAAAAATAATCAGCAAACGAAAATACACTAATGTGTGTGCAATTTATTATTTTAGGTCAAAATAAAATCACTTTAATCAATGTTTTTTTTTTTGTTTGGATATCTTTGGTTAGACGTACCTACTGAACACTGTGTAAAAATTTGTCCATCTATTTTAATGGGACCCTGTATATTTCTCGGATGTAAGTTCCCATGGGATAGTTCCTAACCTCCACACGGGTGAAGCCATGGAAAAAACCTAGTTGAAAACATAAACTAGAATCGATCGGTGGAATCAATCGATATTACAATCATTGTACAAAAATATTTGCACCGCACTCGTTAAACTGGTTTACAGTTGAAAACTATGTAAGATGACACGGTTGGCTGTCTGCTAATAGGGTCAGCTGCAGGATGAAGATCACAGCGACTGACCAAGGTCCAGCAGGTCATTCTATAAAACTATTGCGTATTTCCGATTTGAAACTTATTTTGTTTGCAGACAAGTAAGTAGACAGAAGATGATTAACGCCCTATACATTATACAGGGTGAATTTTTCAAGTGGGCGTGGATGGCCAAATCCGAAACTATGAGGAATAGCGAAAAGTACTCAAAAGAGTCACGGGCTCGATTTTGATGAAAACTAAAACTGCATCATTAGATTTTTGTCATGTCATTACTTCCCAGAATTCGATCCTTATTAGCGACATTATCGAATGGTGTAATAATACAGTATGTTTTTTTTTTCAAAATCAACGGGTTCGATTCCTGGCTAGAAATATTGATTTTTCAAAAATACAATGATGCAGTTTTAGTTTTCATCAAAATCGAGCCCGTGACTCCTTTGAGTACTTTTCGAGATTCCTCATAGTTTTGAATTTGGCCATCCACGCCCACTTGGAAAATACACCCTGTATAATTACCTACACACTTGAACTCACTCCTTCTTCCCAGGCAGAAACTACTGAACGCCTCCTGCTACGATTCTTTCTTACATACTCCTTTTGCCTCGTTTACGATCACGCAACTGAAGAAGGCCAATTCTCGTGATTTAAAACGTTCAAAATCTAGTAGCAGTCTCATCTCGGCGACAAACAAATGTCAAAAACTTGTCAAAATGTAAGGAAATGTAGGGAAATTAGAGGTATTTTTAACAGATTAAGACAGATCAGACTGTGAACGTTTTTAAAATTACGAGAATTGCCCCTCTGATAACATCTAGTTTATAGAGAATCAGTAAAGTAGGCGTAGTTTTCTTTCAAAATCAACACGAACATTTCTGAGGTAAGAAGGGTCCCACCTACAAAGTTTTAAATTACTCTTATTATACACATGAGCGTCAACATCTGAATACCCACGTCCTTTTTATTAGCCTTATAATTTTTCATACAGTCAATTCATCGATTGTCCTTTCTCTATTCTTATAGGATGACTGGTCATTGCTTACCAAACTTGTCAAAATGTAAGGAAATGTAGGGAAATTAGAGGTATTTTGAAGTGAAAACTTCTTTAGCGGCGTTGAGCACTTTTTGTAATGGGTAAAAAATGTTAAACTCGCGTCAGGACACGTGACCGTCAGGAGAGATTCCCCCCCCCCCCCCCCCCGCCTCTCTTTCTACGGCGGCGCCAACCGAAGTGAACCAAGTTTAGTGACACACGACAATGGATGGATGGATGGATGGATGGATTGGATGGAGTGGAAGTGGAAGCGGAAGTGGAAGCGGAAGTGGAAGTGGAAGTCGAAGTCGAAGTCGAAGTCAAAGTCGAAAGTCGAAAGTCGAAGTCAAAGTCGAACTCAAAGTCAAAGTCAAAGTCGGAGTCGAAGTCAAAGTCGAAGTCGAAGTCGAAGTCAAAGTCAAAGTCGAAAGTCGAAAGTCGAAGTCAAAGTCGAAGTCAAAGTCGAAAGTCGAAAGTCGAAGTCAAAGTCGAAGTCAAAGTCAAAGTCGGAGTCGAAGTCAAAGTCAAAGTCGAAAGTCGAAAGTCGAAGTCAAAGTCGAAGTCAAAGTCGAAAGTCGAAAG
Organism: Amphipoea lucens; assembly: GCA_947508005.1. NCBI lineage: Eukaryota > Metazoa > Arthropoda > Insecta > Lepidoptera > Noctuidae > Amphipoea > Amphipoea lucens. The sequence continues at coordinate 17,573,389 of OX382359.1, read as the reverse complement.
TCGAAGTCAAAGTCGAAGTCAAAGTCAAAGTCGGAGTCGAAGTCAAAGTCAAAGTCGAAGTCGAAGTCGAAGTCAAAGTCGAAAGTCGAAAGTCGAAGTCAAAGTCGAAGTCAAAGTCAAAGTCAAAGTCAAAGTCAAAGTCGAAGTCGAAGTCAAAGTCGAAAGTCGAAAGTCGAAGTCAAAGTCGAAAGTCGAAAGTCGAAGTCAAAGTCAAAGTCGAAGTCAAAGTCAAAGTCAAAGTCAAAGTCAAAGTCGAAGTCGAAGTCAAAGTCGAAAGTCGAAAGTCGAAGTCAAAGTCGAAGTCAAAGTCAAAGTCAAAGTCGAAGTCGAAGTCGAAATCAAAGTCGAAAGTCGAAAGTCGAAGTCAAAGTCGAAGTCAAAGTCGAAAGTCGAAAGTCGAAGTCAAAGTCGAAGTCAAAGTCAAAGTCGGAGTCGAAGTCAAAGTCAAAGTCGAAGTCGAAGTCGAAGTCGAAGTCAAAGTCGAAAGTCGAAAGTCGAAGTCAAAGTCAAAGTCAAAGTCAAAGTCGAAGTCGAAGTCAAAGTCGAAAGTCGAAAGTCGAAGTCAAAGTCGAAGTCAAAGTCAAAGTCAAAGTCGGAGTCGAAGTCAAAGTCGAAGTCGAAGTCGAAGTCGAAGTCGAAGTCGAAGTCAAAGTCAAAGTCAAAGTCAAAGTCAAAGTCAAAGTCGAAGTCGAAGTCAAAGTCAAAGTCGGAGTCGAAGTCAAAGTCGAAAGTCGAAGTCAAAGTCAAAGTCGAAGTCAAAGTCAAAGTCAAAGTCAAAGTCAAAGTTAAAGTCAAAGTCAAAGTCAAAGTCAAAGTCAAAGTCAAAGTCGGAGTCGGAGTCGGAGTCGGAGTCGAAGTCGAAGTGGACGTGGACACACTGCTGTGTATTCGTAACATTCGTGTATATAAAGTGTTTAAAATATGGAAATTGAACAAAGTGCATCTATTAATGAAAAAAGGGACGCAGAAATAGTGAAAAAAAATGAGTTATATTAATTCAATTAATAATTGATTTATTTCAACGTTAATCGTTTTCACTTCTGCCGGCACTCCCGGAGTGCAACCTTTTTTTAACAGATTGAGACTGAGATCTTAACCAATCACCCATCGGCGAACCGACCGCGGCAAGCTTAACGTAACCTTCGATCGATCCGTGCGGCTGTTATCATTTAGCCACGAGCAAGTACGGCACCACCACAAATATACGGTAACAGAACTCCTCCATACCTACCGAAAATTCTTTGTTCCGATCCGGATTTCGGAAACCAAAACAGAACGTGTGGAATAATGGATACGTAGGTACCTACAACACGTATTGCGCTTTGATTTTGTGTAAAAGCTTTTACCGTCGCCTCTGGTTTTAATTTTTCCAGGAAAATTCGAACATTGAAATTTTTTGACGTTCGAGAAGGTTACAACTTAAATCAAAAATACGTACCTACCCACAGTACTTTATATGATTTTATGTGGTAAATAATATTGTGTTTTTATAAGCGAAGTGTACCTAGTAGTTTGTTCATAATTGATTACTGAATCGATTTCAGAAACTCTTACTATAGGTATTTTTTTTTTTCAAAAACTATTGCCACACGGACCGCCGATTGAGCCAAAGGAAATTAGATCATTTTCCAAGGTGACAAAAATCAATTTTAAATGCATAAAGTAATGCTAGGGTCAACACGATTTTCTTAATAATAACAGTCAGCTTTAAAAAAAAAATTTGGTCATTTTATTATGCTTTTAACTCAATACCCTAATTGGGGAGTATGAGGCCTTGCGTTAATTATGTTATATAATATTATAAAGGTATAAATAAAAGTAAAAGTATATTTTATTCAAGCTCCATAAATATAATTATTGTAATGGCGTCGAACATCCTAGCGAGATGCGAACTAACAAGGTGCGAAGCATTAACGTACCTAACGACTGCACTTCACGACACCTATAGACCAGGAGCTTGACACCTCGATTGTTACTTTATTGATTTATTTGTGCACAATTTATTACCTTAAAGTATACTGTTGACAATACAATATAAAAGGCTGCCAGTAACAGTCACAATAACCCCTGGACTAGTTGATAATGTATGACAGTATTAACTATATCGTCACTGGAAAGGAGAAAATGCTAAAGCGCCATTTGGGTCAAAATGAGTTTATAAATATATATCGTTGGATTATATTTTTTTTTAAACAATTTTCAACAAATTTTTGAACAAAGTGAAAACTTCTTTAGGCGTGTTGGGCATTTTTTGAGATGGGAAAAAACTGTTACCGGCACCGCGCTATATTCGGATGTGTTCGGCTGTCCTCGGGATGTACTCGGTTTTGATGTACCTATTTCCGATATGTCAGTGAACAATGGCAAAGTATTCTGTTTGCATTTTGTTTATATGACGATTCAAAAAATACCTACACACGTAACTGTTCGAGTTTTCACTTCTGTCGGCACTTCCAAAGTGCCACTTTTTTTTTAGAAAATTGAGTCAGTTAAAATTGGCTCACATTGTCTTGAATCCTAAACAGATTGACGAAGAAAAAAAAATCTAGTCCAACGATTGTATAACTCATTTTGGCCCAAATGGCATATTAGCATTTTCACCTTTCCAGTGACGATAATATTAGTAATTGATGTTAAAACTGCATTTACATAAAAAATAATAATAATGAAGTACGTATAGTAGGTACAGACATTGTAAAGCAACGCTACGCTATATATTTTACGTTTTCATGATTTGGCAACAACATATTGTTTGTTTTAATACCCGCGAATTTACATTTTAATGACCTACTATGCTTACGATATGATTTTATGAATGTTACTAGAAAAAATAGCAGCGTTTGATGTTTTGCTCTTATCGTGTTCAATAAACAGACGCCAAAACTCGTCGTAAAATTCATTCATTTGCAAAATTAAAGTTTTTCTACTGTATGTAAAATGTCATTATGATTGTTATTCCCTCACTTCACTTTTTTTTTTAAACTTGTATTTTGTGTTTCACAAACTGTTGCCGAATAAATGTTATTCTTTCTTTTCTTTCTTTATTTGTCATCAATAACTACGCAGTTTGGAAGTATGGCTCTTAAACTAGCGGGTAGTGTAAGAGAACAGTTATGTCGACAACGGCACTTGGAAAGTAATTTTCAGATGATCGCACGATCGCTTCGAATTAATGAACATGGAAGATGGAAATTAATTCAAGAAGTATGAAATGCTTTCCGAACTTTGTTGGAACTGAGCGTAATAATATTTTTGTTTTCCAAGTTGGGGTAAAATTCATTCAAGACTGTTTAGTCGAGATGTATTTTAGAAAAACACATGTTGCAAGAAACAAGTCGAAGAATTTGACTGGTTTTAACAAAAACAAAAATATTTTGTAATAATATTGCTATACAACTTCGAAAGAGTAATATTATTTCCTTTTTATTTTTATTTACTTTAACAGTAAAGACTGTTAGGTACCTATTTAATGTACCAAATTAAGTAATTTAAACGATTTCTAGGAAAGTTTCTAGCGGATCGCTAGATAACGACGCAGCTGACGAACTGGCCAGAAGAGCATCCAGTGTGTCAGTCTGTGGACCCGAACCTATCGTACCCATCCGCTTCAACCAGCTACGCAGGTAGTTACAGCAGTTCACCTATACACAAGCGGAAAGCTGGTGGACCTCGACACCGGGCGCCAGGCAATGCAAGGAAGTCATGCCATCATTAGATGGCTGATTAACTAGACGTTTACTACGCCTGGACAGGAACGGCCTGCACCTGGTGACAGGGACCATCACAGGACACTGCTCGCTTAACAAACACTTCCACACAAGAGGCATAACGGACATTCTTTTAAGCAGGGTTCGCATGAAGGCTGAGAAAACCATTGTACAGGCGTCACCCAGATTAGAACAGTTTAGAAACACAAAAAAATTTATATAGCTTAGGCTATATTTTATTGCTATATTTTGTTTTCTTATTTTTTAATCCCATAGTGGGATTCATAGATGTCCGTTCGTATGTCCGTGATAATACAGCGGGCCCCCGTATCACAATACTAGCTTTTAAGCAAATTAAGATCAAATTGACAGAAGATCTTTGGGGAATGTCCATTAAAGTGTGCACCTCCATAATTGAGTCTATTGCGCCTTACTTAGCCTTAGTATTTAATTCGTGTGTTGATCAAGGAGTCTTCCCTGATTTAATGAAATACAGTAAGGTAATACCACTTTACAAATCCGGGGACAGTAAAGACACCAATAATTATAGACCCGTATCCGTGTTGCCGGTTTTCAGCAAGGTGTTTGAAAAGATAATGCTTAATCAGATGCTCAATCATTTTAACACGAATAAAATCCTTCACGATCAACAGTATGGTTTTACCAAAGGACGTTGTACGACCGACGCCGGTGTAACCTTATTAAAACACATTTTTAACGCGTGGGAAGAGGCTCAAGACGCCATAGGGATCTTTTGTGACCTCTCCAAGGCATTTGATTGCGTCGATCACGAAACCTTGCTTTTGAAACTTGAGCATTACGGACTTGGAAAACTTGCGCTCAGTTTAGTTAGTTCTTATTTAAATGATAGACAACAGCAAGTTCAAATAAATGGTGTCAATTCACATGGTTTAACAGTAAAAATGGGTGTGTCACAAGGCTCGATTTTGGGTCCTTTCCTCTTTTTAGTGTATATTAATGATCTACTCCATTTATTAAAAAACCAACCACAAATGGTGTTATTTGCTGATGACACTTCCTTAATTTTTAAGGTAAATAGACGTGCTACAAATTTTGACGACGTAAATAACGCCCTACTGCAGGTCCAAAATTGGTTCACTGCTAATAATTTAGTATTAAATGGAAAAAAAAACTAAGTGCATAAGATTTTCTTTACCAAATGTCAAAGGTAGTGATTGCGAGATAATATTGAATCAAGAGAAACTAGAATTCGTCGATACAACTGTTTTCCTAGGGATCACGCTCGACTCAAGGCTACAATGGGGTCCTCATTTAACATCTCTTGCAGGACGGCTAAGTTCAGCTGCTTATGCTGTCAGAAAAATCCGTCAGTTTACTGATGTTGATACCGCGAGACTGGTCTATTTTAGTTACTTTCATAGTATCATGTCTTACGGTATTTTACTTTGGGGACGGGCTGCAGACATCGATTCTATTTTTATTCTGCAGAAAAGAGCCATCAGAGCCATATATAATCTTCGCAGGCGCGATTCTCTAAGGGAACGGTTTAAGGAAATTAACATCATGACGGTACCTTGTCAATATATCTATGAAAACATCATGTATGTAAGGAAAAATTTACATCTTTTTAGTAAAAGAGGTGAGAGACATAATTATAGTACTAGAAATAGGGACCTATTAGTTCAACCAGGTTTCAGACTAGCTAAAGTAGACTCATCTTTTATGGGGTACTGTTTAAAATGTTATAATAAAATACCTCCCCACATTCTTCAACTGAATGAGACAAAATTCAAGTCTTGTATTAAACGCACACTATGCAGGCAGGCATATTATAAGTTAGGGGATTACATCGCGGATAAAAATGCCTGGCTCAATGCTGGTCCTGCTCCACAACCACAACTAATTGATTAACACTTGAAAATACTGTTGGAGCTGCTGAAGATTGTAAGTCTATCTTTGCATTGTATAAATTCAATCTCCTAGTATTGTATAATTGCATAACACATGTGTGAGTACTATGTACACACTATAAAGCTACCATTTACTGGGTACGTCTTTCATTGACTTGAATGTGCTCTGGCGGCTGAGAGTATGTCATGCTCACTCAAATGTCTCGCTGATGGTGGCGCATGTGTTGGATCATTTAGCTCCCTTCAAAATGGTTGAGCTGAATGGTGCTGATGCATGCGTCATGTTCGTGAACGGGCGCCGTCAGTAGGGACTGGTCATCTCTTTGCTGCCATGGCTTATTTTAATTTATTATTTGAATTGTTGTTTTTTCTCATCTTTTCATTATGGACGCTTTTAACGTTCTGCATCGTTCTCACATGTATAATTTTTAACATGAATGATGTAACCAAGACTTTGTAACCACATTATTTTGATTTAAAAGAGTGTCCATGGAGTTTCTTGCCCGTTCTTCTCCATAGGTACCTACGCTTTGGAATGGGCAACTAGCTTCACTTTTTCTGACTGACTGACTTCTTGACAATTCAAAAGTGCCTGTAAATGGTTTAATTGAAATAAATGCTTTGAGTTTGAGTTTGAGTTTGAGTTTAGCGCTGCGGTATTTATTTATTTATTTATACCAGCTTAACTGCCATTACAGGGTTTAACCTAACGCGACAGTTAAAAACATAAACTTATAACCTAAACTAATAACCTAAGCTATATATTTACATTAACCAAATTATATAAAATTAAAAATAACATTATTAAATTATTACACCATTAAAATCAAACAATTTTGTATAAAATAAATAAATATAATTTTTAAATATTATTTTGCTTGTAGCATAATATAAATAGTAATACCCTTGCGAATTCACTCACACAACATGTAAACACACCAATCTGAGCTTGAAGGTCGTTGATGGTACGAATAGCTCTGGTAAGAGGTGCCTTGGCAAGCAGGTTAGTTCTGGCTGTAAGTACCAGTAGCAATGGCGGGCTGCGCCGCCTCCACACGTACCGGTCCGGCACACACAGACTCAAGCGCTGCAATACTATATATATATATGTCGGAGACAGTTATCAATGAAATTTGAGGGATAGTCAACAGAATTCGTTATGATTTGTTTTCTTATTATTAATTTAAGTGATTTGACTATCAATTATTGTCTATTAATTCGGAACATAATTTATTGAGTACTCAGTGTACACGCTAATTCATTTTAGCAACTTATTTTGATAATAGTAACCGATGGTTTTGTTTAAAAAGAATTGATGACATGTTACTTTGATTTTAAAATGATTTACTTTGTGAAATCACTATTGTTTATTTAAGACAATTATTCTTGTTGTATTATTCGATTACTTTAATGTAAGTCTTATTAGATTTAGCACATTTTAGTATTTTGTATCAAGTAAACACGATGACGTATTTCCGTACGCCATTGGACAGAGTTGTTGTGGGGCGAGTGCGTGGTGGGGACAAACCTTTATAACTGAGCGCACTCGTTTGTGCTGGACAGTCAGTGACGGACAGTCAGTGACAGTCGGTGAGAGTCAGTCGGTGTTCGGACTCAACTACTGACAGAGCACTAGCTCCCGACAAACCTGTCGGTTTACTTGGGTGGCTCTGTCACTATACGAGCAGTAATCGATCCTACGATTTGTTCGCACTTACTTTGTTACTGTACATAATTATTTTACTGTGTATCTAGTTGTGTCGTGTACCTAAAGTGTGTGATTTGCTAGTGTGATTAATTTGTTCGTGATATTATAATTTGATTTGAACTGCAAACGGTTTTTCTATTGCGCAATAACCAACACTATCCACAGTATGCCCACAGTAATTAATCAAATATGCCTGATGATAACTAGATGCCAATAACCTACTCCTGATCCGACATATGTATATATTTATTTTTTAAATATCGCAACATTATGCTGAGGAGCCCTTTTGGTCTCGCACAGATCTTTTTTTTGGTTTATTTATTGTTTGGGTTGTTTTACCTCTTAATCACCGCTAATGAGACACAATTGATTTTCTATTGTAGTGGGCCGATATCGATAGTTAATGTAACTTTATTAGTTTTAAATACTCCTTCTTTACCATCTGTATTTCCCGTGTGTGTCCCAAATAAAATATTGTTCTTTCCTTCCTTCTTTAATTTAGAGCATTTTTCAGAATGGTTTGTGTAGTCTTTCGTAAATCATTTGTGATATTATTAATTAAGTACACTTTATTTTAAGCGATGTGGTTTCTAGTTTCCCAATATCTACACCTCTTAAGTATATATACGTCACTGAACATTTATATGTATTAGTATGTCCAGTGACGTATATTAGAGGTTTTGACAGCAGTCAACAAGTTACAATAATTGGTTTTGCTGAACTGGTTTTGAATTTCCCGTTTCAAAGTTATAATGGCAATTTGAATGGTGTACCTTAGTGGTCATAACGTGGCCAGACACTTGTTCGTTTGACAAATGTTTAAATAAATCTTGTACAATTTGATTAAAATTGAGTTTTGAAATATAGAATATCAATGTTTTTTTTTCAATACTTCTGATATCTGTTTAACAAAAGATAATGTTCAGACGCCAGCACATCAAGCTACTACAATAGATTTTCAACTTTATCGCTAAAGCATAAGGTTCAAAGTTTATTGGAAAAATTTGACAGTTTCAGGTAGCTTGATGTGCTGGTGTCTGTACTATTGATTAGGTACTCAACAGTGGGAAAACTGAAATGAAAAATAAGATAAAAAAAAATACAAAAAAATCCAATAAATATAAATCTCATACATAACTTGACATCGGCAATAAGGACCAAACACGTTTTCTATTAAAGGAAGATCTTGAGATCATCTTTCTCGCTTTTCATTAGGGTTCCGTACCCAAAGGGTAAAAACGGGACCCTATTACTAAGACTTCGCTGTCTGTCCGTCCGTCCGTCTGTCTGTCACCAGGCTGTATCTCAAGAACCGCGATAGCTAGACAGTCGAAATTTTCACAAATTATGTATTTCTGTTGCCGCTATAACAACAAATACTAAAAACAAAATAAAATAAATATTTAAGGGGTCCCATACAACAAACGCGATTTTTTTGCCTATTTTTTTTATATACGTAGTGTTAAATATTTTACGGTGGTACGGAACCCTTCGTGTACGAGTCCGACTCGCACTTGGCCGGTATTTAAGAAGAGTCAAGGATAAAATATATTTGTAGATTTTGTCAAGATTACCTACACTCCCTAACTCCTAACTTATAAGAGACGGTTTCTACCAAAGCAGAGGCAAAAATGTCCCTTAACCCTTTGACCGCCATGTAAAATTTCATCTATCTTGCCCCCAACGCCGCGATCGTATTACAAATCATTTATCGTATGATTGGCTAGTGATGTGTAACACGTAAAATATACAGTAGTAAATATAGTTTAAAAATCAAGTACTTGTTAAGCATTTTACTATCAACCATTTGGACGTCTTAAGTCGTGGTCGGCGATTGTGCCCAATTTTTGGTGACGCTTTAAGACGTCATTGGCGGTCAAAGGGTTAAACAACAAATAGGTAATATTGTATTGATCGGAGAGGTTGTGGAGGCGCAGTTTCACCCGCATAAGTTTCGATCCCGTGGGATTATCGGGAAAAAAGTATGCTATGTGTTAATCTTGGTTATAAACCATCTGTGTGCCAAATCTCATCCAAATACGGTCGGTAGTTTTTGCATGAAAGAGTAACAAACATCCATCCATCCATTTTTACATACTTTTGCGTTTATAATATTACTAGCTGCGCCCTGCGGTTTCACCCGCGTAAATGTCGATCCCGTGGGAATATCGGTTAAAAAAGTAGCCTATATGTTAATCCAGGGTGCCAGCTACCTCCATACAAAGTTTTATCAAAATTGGTCTAGCCGTTTGAGCGTGAAGAAGTAACAAACATATAAACATAAACACACACACACCCCCTTACAAACTTTCGACTTTATAATATTAGTGTGATAGTAGGACTAGCTCCGCCTCGCGGGTTCACCCGCATAAGTGTCGATCCCGTGGGAATATCGAAATAAACAGTATCCTATGTGTTAATCCTAGTTATAAACTATATGGGTGCCAAATGTCATCCAAATCCATTCAGCCGTTTGTGAGTGAAGAAGTAACAAACATATAAACACACTCACAAACTGTCGCCTTTATAATATCGCTCATTTGGAGAAACATTGGCATAACTGCAATTTTTTTTAAGTCTTTGCTTTCTTAACGTAAATACGCTTTCTAAGTGGTTTGGCATATTTAACTCATTTTTGGGAAAAAATACTCCAAATGTGTTTCTCCGAATGAGCGATATTAGTAATTCTTAGTTCGGGCCCCGAACTATTCATGTGTCCGTAAGTGACACGGATTAGAATATACCCGTAACTTCGATCAAAACTACGGATTTCGTGCTTAGGGAGTAAACCTCATGGCCTAAAGCACGCACTCCAAAGATAATATTTATCACTGTGTTATAACATTACACGCTTTATCAACCTGGTTTATCAATGTACTGTTGCGTCACTAACAGATTTCAGCCACTACTCTAGATAAAGGCTTCATTTGGATTTATCATAGGTAATACGGGCTGGTGTCCGCAACTCCACGTCAATGCGCATATTTTGCGTACGGACTACTTTTGGACTTATCATACGAGTGCATACGAGTTCTTACTATGTATGTTCATAGGTATATGGTATTTTTATTTATTTATTTATTTATCTCATGGAAAACCAACAGCTTTACATAAATACAATAAATACACTGGAATAAGAAACATGAAGCCAATTATAGGTTTTCACGGCTAGCTAAACAATAATACAGAAAGAGATCTTATACACGACAAATTAACAATAACATAAGCGCACCAGTCATCAAAACGGTATCGCCAAACATGAGGGATAAACTACAATATAATTAAATAAAATAAGTACCAGAACTAAATTAACAATTAATAATTAATTTTAAAAAAAATCAAGGTTCAGCCTATTGCGTACGCTTGAGCCTTTCGTTGAAAATAAGTCAAAAGAGAACTGCTTGCATAAGTCATTAAAGTCTTTACTCGCTCGCACTAAAAATGAGTTTTGCCTGTAGTTGGAAGAAGATAACGGAATAGCGATAGGTGGATTAAATCTGAGTAATCGCTGGGGAATATTAAAATACAGTTTACGTAGAAGCTGCGGACAATCCACCTCATTGGATACAATTTTGAGCAAAAATCTACAGTCTGCTAATCGACGACGGTTAATAAGTGGTTGTAGGTGAAATTTCCTGCAAAGATTCAAATAGTCATAACTGTGATATGGCAACCGCAAACGATAACACAGAAACCTAACAAATCTTTTCTGCACACCCTCTATGCGATCGATGTGCACGCCATAACGCGGGTTCCAAATTTGAGAAGCATATTCTAAGTGACTTCTCACAAATGAGCAATACAATATCTTGATAGTTTTCACTTTCTTAAAACACATTGTAACGATTATTTTTCACTTTCTTAAAACACATTGTAAACATTTTGTAACGATTATTGCTGGAAAGTCTTCTAAAATTCAACGATAGTTGGGGCACCAGAGGGTGGACCTGATCATGATTAACCGAGAAAAAATAATTAAAAAAAAAAAATCTCGACTTTTTTGGCAATTAAAAAGTGGACTGAAAATAAAAAACTGAAAATTTTAAGGAAAAAAATAATTTTGATTGATTTTTGTGTAAAAACTACAGGCATTCTGGGATTTTAAGGGTTGTGGTGGATAGCAGTGCTACTTAGGTTGACGATACAAAAGAAAAACAGAAATATTTGAAAAATTGTGGTCATAGTAGTTAAAAATCGGGGTGTCAATTTTCGAAGGATTTCAATGTACTTTTCCTAATTAAAAAAAAAAAATTTTTTTTTTTTTTTTTTTCATTTTTTCTTCTTGAGTAGTCATGAGCAGGACCACCCTCTGGTGCCCGCTTATCGTTGAATTTTGGGACACGTTGTATATTCATATTTCATAAAATACTAATAGACTGGACGCGGAAGGCGGAGGACAGGGTGCTGTGGCGCAGTTTGGGAGAGGCCTATGTCCAGCAGTGGACTGCGATAGGCTGAGTTGATTGATTGATTGATTTCATAAAATGACGAGACCATTAAAAATTTTTTAGTTTGATATCAACTCGACATTGGTCAAAGGAGTATGGTATCTTGAACTTCGTTATAAAGTATACTTAATTAATAATAATTAATAATGTAATTACTAATTAACTTGTATGTGTGTTGCAAACTGTTAATATAAGTTTTAATAAATAAATAAATTCTATACAAGAGCCTGCTCAGTGCCTCATCAAAAGATATTATGTGTCCTGACTTGAGAAAGGAAATAATTTGAAACTGACGAAGATACAAAAGTGTTTATATTCGTAACAGAAATGGATGTGAGCGTAATATTTCAGTATCAGTGCACTCTAATTGTCTCTTATCTCAATAGTAGTACAAAAAGCATAATTGTGGCAAGTGAACATGTTTAGTAATCACTACAAGTATTTTATCTATAGTCACGAGAGCTTTAAAGCAGCATGCTCGCTTAATTGGCTGCAAGCATTTGCTTGGAACAGTGAATAACTGGATACGGTCATTAATTTTCAATTTTCATTTTGTATGCTTCATCAAAAGTGCTTTTTTCGTGACGAAAGTCTTTCAAATATTTGTATTAAACAATTTTTTTTTCTCCCGCTGTGGGCGGAGCGAGAGGGCGTGTCTGACTTTTACTGACTAAAACCCACCAGTGTTCCTTCTTTCTGTCGGCGAGCAATGAAACGCAATATATTAGGAGTTACACCGAACTAAAAAAAAACTCACTGATCGTATTTGGAACTCCATATGGCGTTCCAAAACTGAAACTTCTGATGTATATCACACGGCTGCGGTCGGTCCCAAACAGGAGAAACGGCAACGTGGCAGGCCCAGGAGAAGATGGCGAGATGAACTCGACTTTTTTCATAAGGATTAGCAACAAATATCAGTAGATAGGGATAAGTGGAAGGAGGGAAGAGAGACCTTAAGGTGCGTCCACACTGTGTAACATAACAATATGTTATTAGACATAGTTATATAACATGTTTCTATAGAGAGGTTAGCAATGTTAAATAATTTGGACGTGTTATATAACATAAGTTTATGTGTTATATAACATAATCTAGACGCACCCTTAGGGGCGATTCTCGTAATTTTAAGAATGTTCACAGTCATCTCGGCGACAAACAAATGTCCAAAACTTGACAAAAATGTAGGGAAGTCAGAGGTATTTTTGACAGATGACTTACGGAGATCAGACTGTGAAAGTTCTTAAAATTACGAGAATTACGTCCTATGATCTCAGTCTCAAACTGTCAAAACTACCTCTATTTTCCTTACATTTTTGACAAGTTTTGGATATTTTTTTGTCGCCGAAATGACTGTGAACGTTCTTAAAATTACGAGGATCGCCCTTAAGGTCTCTCTTCCCTCCTTTCACTTATCCCTATCTACTGATGTTTGTTGCTAATGTGTGTTGACCGTGTGTGTCCAGCCCAGTTTTTTTTTTACATTGAATTTTCGACAACGATAGTCGCTGAGATGAGATTGCGCCTAGATTTTGAACGTTTTTAATTACGGGAATCGGCCTCCTTTTCTCTGTCAGTGGGACTCAAACTGATAATAATAAAATTATACACAATTTCGAATCGAAAATAATATTTGAGCCAGACAGTGATAGTGTTCGTGTTAACTTTAAAACTGATACTTGTTACCTCTATAGCATAAGGGATAGAGTTTGAACCCATTTTTAAAGTCGTTCTCGAAGCCATTTACTACTAACATAACTGTACTTCATTTTAAGTGCTGCAACAAGTTCAAAGATTGCACCATTACGGAAGTTGTATGGTTTTAGGGTTTTTAAAAAAAAAAAAATCTGTCCACAATTTCTAGCTTGACCTTTTAGTTTTGTTTTAACACTAGCTTCTACAGCTCGCGACTTCGTCCGCGTGAAATTTCACCCTCCCCCCATTCACCCTCTTAGGGGTGGAATTTCGAAAAACCCTTTCTTATTGGATACCTACTCTTCACAAAGAACACACCTTTCAATTTTCATGTCTCTAGGACCAGCGGTTTAGGCTGTACGTTGATATATCAGTCAGTCAATTTTTACATAGATAACCGATAGCTGGTTTCCCAAAATGAAAAAGATGCATCTCAAAATAAATGACGACACAAATGGTGATGTAAATAATTTTCAACAACAACCGACAAAGAGGTTTTATTTATTAACTAAAATCGTGTGTAAAAATCTCGATAATCTGTTTTCGTACGTAAATCGTTTTCATATTGGTAGGTTGGTACACACAAAATGGAGGTGATATTTTAAAAAACATTAATTCTAAAATGGTACGTAAACACGTTTTGTTTGAAAACAAAATTGTGGTCGTTAAATTCATAATCTTCCTGCCCTTGTCCCATGTCACTTGTGGCCGGCGCAACACTTCCATTCTCCCCTGTCAACCGTCACACTATCATTTACTCCCTTCTCTTTCATATCACTCCTCACACAATCCATCCATCTTTTCTTTGAGTTGATCGTCAAAGTATGGAAGGTAAAGAAACTTTGCGCATTAGAAACCTGTCCCTTACCAATTTGACTTATCTATGTAGGTACGTTCAAAGTTATGATTTCTTGGATTGAACTGGCTAAAACTCTACAGCCGTTACCACAGATGTCTTTATTTTTTTTATAACCTAAGTCATCATCTACCTAGTCTTTTCCCAACTATGTTGGGGTCGGCTTCCAGTTTAACTGAGTACCAGTATTTTACATGGAGCGACTGCCTATCTGACCCCCACAACCCAGTAACTGAGTAATAAAAAACCTCTTGGAAAGACTGGTTGTCAGACTTTCGGGTTTCTGATGACCCGTAACGACTGTCATTAATCCACGAATGACGGCCGGGACTAACGGCTTAACGTGCTTTTTGAAGCGCGGAGGGTTCTTGATAAGTAAAGATGGTGACCCATCGATGGACCAAGCGCGACAAGCGTAGCTTAACCTGATCGATCGACCCACGCGGCTGTTATTACTTAGCCACAAGCCCCTCTATTTTGTTATAACCTAAATATGGCTATAAATTATGACGACCTATATTATAGATAGACACTTGTATTACCGACCACCTAACAGTTAAGTGGCACTGTGGTAAATGGCTTGCTTGATGATCGTAGGCCACGGGTCATTTACAACTTATAACAAGAGCCATTAAGCGCCTAAGTAGCATTGGCAATAATGCATTCAGAATTACATCCTGAAGAAAATGATTACTTGGGAAACACAAAGGATTTTTTTTGCTTTTCATGAAATTTAGGCAACAAGAACACATTGCTTGTATAATTAAAAAAAAAGGCAATTTTACAGTGGTTAATTTTATTTCCATTCAGAATGGTCGGTTTCCAGAACATTATGAGCGAATGTTTTTTATTAATCGGTAAGTTTGTATTAAATTAGTAGGTGGCAAACGTTTCGGAAAATCTCGTACCTACCTACCCGTTTTCTTTGTGCTGCAACCTAATGTTCCCATGTACTTAAAACTATAGATAGTCTTCTGTATCCGAATCAAAACATAACACGTAAAATGAATACGTATTATATTAGAAGTAGGTACATAATACGGACTAAGTCCAGTACTACACACCTTTAGTATTTATATTTTATTTAGTAAAATATTTGATAAAACATACCTACACACCACGAATATCGACTTCACACACAAAATCCAACTTCCTAAATCAAAACTCACAGCACAACACAAAACAAAACTGGCCACACTGCACTCATAATTATCGTTCGAAAAAAAAAAACGCTTCTCAATTCAAAAGTCCCGCCATTATGAATTGCATCGTATGGCAACACAGCGCGACGCGGCTGGCAACCTCACGTCAACAGGTCGCGTCCCACACTGATGTCTGCCGCCCCGATTCATCGTCCCGTTCGCGCTCGCGCCAAAAATAATACTCTCGGAAGGACATTCGAGGTTTCCAATAGCCCTGTTGCTATTGGAAAATGGCTTTACCTGAACCAACGTCTGTCATTTCTTTAGAATCACATTGATTTGCTACGTGACTTAAATTTTAAGTGATATTAAACGATGAAATTTTATCTTTCGTAAGGTTATATATTGCTTTTATATAAAGCTGTTAACATATTGACAATGAACCTAAACAAATGAACATACAGGCAGTAAGATATAAATTTATGTTGCTAAACGGGCGTAGATGCTTACTAACAAAGAATCTTTCGAAAATTCGCCTGTTGTCTTGTACCTAGGTATAGAATCTTCTACTCGTATGTGACCGAAGTCGCAGTCAAAAGCTAGTAGGTTTCAACACAGGTGTTAATTGTTTAAGTATTGAAAGATTAAACAATGCTATGACGTGTTTACGATGCGTTTAAAGATATATTTCTCGCGTCTTCGTTTGTTTAAATCAACGTCAAATTCTATTTCCGTTGTGTACCGACATTTATTATAATACTAGCTGCGCCCCGCGGTTTCACCCGCATATGTGTCGATCCCGTGGAAATATCGGGATAAAAGCTATCCTATGTCCTTCCCCGGGACTCAAACTATCTCTATACCAAATTTCATCTAAATCGGTTCAGTAGTTTAGGCGTGAAGAAAAGACAGACAGACAGAGTTACTTTCGCATTTATAATATTAGTTTGGATGTTTCTGCGAGCGTGCGGGCATTTAATATTTTTTTTTTACATTTAAAGTTCAGATTGATTAGCAGTGGTGGCTCAGTGGTAAGGGCCGCGACTTACGAGGCTCGTGGGTTCGAACCCCGACAGGCGCTTTACTTTATGTAGGTAAATTATTTCAATCACACTGCTCTCAAAACGGTGAAGGAAAACATCGTGAGGAAACCGGCATTTCTTTATACCAAAAATTCGAAGCCATGTGACATATACCAACCCGCACTGGGCCCGCGTAGTGGATTACGGTCCACTCCCTCTCACTGAGAGGAAGCCTGAGTCCCAGCAGTGTTGTGTGGGGAAGATTATGTAAATATAGATTAGAGGGATTAAGGAAAATCGAAATACGTGTAGATCAGCGGGTCTATTCTGTATCAATGTCACCGTGAGAACTAATGTGAAGTGAGCTTGAAGTGAGCTGTCATTAGTGCCAATCCCAAGCATAAGGTGAAATGACAGCTAACTTCAAACTCACTTCACCTAAGTTTTCATATTGAGGTTGATACAGAATAGACCAGCTTCAGCCTAATTGCGAAACACACACACAAGTACAATCCTTTTTATTTCGAAAATTTAACAATATTCATTACATTATTTTTTACTTTGTCGGGCGGAAGAATTTTTAAACATAATAATTATGAACTTCAGAAAAGGTTTTTTGTGTTGTAAAAATGAAAGGGATTATGGTAGTACGTAAGTAAATTTGTTTTCCTAGGAAAGCAGTTCCGTCATATAACGGCCGTCATGGAAATCTGTCAGTTTCACCAGTATTTGGCATGAATAAGGTGTCAAAAATGCTCTGTATGTGGACAGCCGGTATTTTGTGACTGTTCACCGCTTTTTCATTGCGTAAGGCTCCCGCAGACAGGCGTGACGCAACGGAGCGACGCAATTCTGGTAGATCAATTTCCATGAAGTTTTCATAGAAATTGTTCTACTAGAGTCTTATCTTGCTGTCGCGTCGCGCATGTCTACGGGAGCCTTTACTTAATCGTAGCACGTGGCGATATAGTTTTTGCCTATCTTTCGCGGTTTCACCCGCGTAAATGTCGATCCCGTGGGAATATCGGGATAAAAAGTAGCCTATATGTTAATCCAGGGTGTCAGCTACGTCTATACAAAATTGTATCAAAATTGATCCAGCCGTTTGTGCGTAAAGATGGAACAAACATATAAACACACACACACACTCACAAACTTTCGCCTTTATAATATTAGTGTGATAGTGTGATGTGATTAGTGTAATAAAACTAGAGTTTATGTATAGACACGAGATGTATTTTGAAGGGATAACTCACTTTAGTAGTCGAATTATTAATCGGATAAACATAAAGTTAAAATTTGAAGGGTGCGTTGTTATCACAGCAGAGGTTACTAAGCAAGGATTTTCGGAATTCCCTGAAGGCTTCCAAAGGTTTGTTTTGTAACACAATATTTTCCAGTTCAAAAGCTATTATTCTAATGAGACATTCGATCGAATATTCTACTCAGGGAAACCCACGCCAAGAGAACTGTAACCTGATTAGTCTTCATATAGGAAACTATTATCGTAAAAGCACAAGCGAACAAACCCAAAATCTAATCCAGAATATAATAACTTATCCATTTACTTTTTATTACTAGCAATAACGTCTAATGCACAAGGTAAATCCAATTACTTACTCGTATATAGATTGCGGTTACCTACTCTGTTTTGTAAAAGTAGTTGTCAATCTGTCAACTTCTAAATAGGGCCAGACCCTATGTGAAAGTCTTTCATTGTCTTGAATGAGCCCTTGCGGCTAATAGTATGTCATGCTCACTCAAATGTCTCGCTGACGGTGGCGTGTGTGGGTAGTTTTCCATTGTTTTATTTTATTATTATCACTAAAACGGATAAAAGTGGTCAATAGAATATAATAGAATAGAATACTTACTCTTTATTATGTACACCATATAAATTACAGACATAAATAAAGAAACTTTACAATTTTTTACTTTATAGTATACTTACTTTGTAGTAAACTTTACAACTTTACAATTTTTACTTTACTTTATAGTATCCGTTTTAGTGATTATAATAAAACTAAACAATGTCAAACTACCGTTTGTAATAATATTAACGTATAATCTTGTGGAGCACAATTTAACGCGCTTATTTTCTGCATTTTCATTCTTAAATAAAAGAAATAACCAAAAACCGATGAGGGCGCCACTGTGCGGTCGACGCCGCCGTAACAAAACTATTTATAAATAGATTAAATGAACAGCAAATTAAATGAAATGTAGGGACACAACCGTCTAGCTGGTATAACGATTCTAACGAAATATCCATCGACCTAACAGTTTCCAATTAGTGGTTTAACATTTGCATCCGATACGACTAGCATGTACACAGATATTTGTTATCTAGAGGTCCATGTTCATGTGGTCCATGTGTGTGATGTGTGTGTGTGGTCCATGTGTGTGCGTGTCAGGGGGGGTGTGTGTGTGTGTTTAAGTAATGTTATGTACGTACTTAATTATTATTAACTACCAAATTAAAAGGTGCTGGTTCGGTAGTCAAAACAAAATATATGTCAATCAAAAGTAAAAACCAAAAGGTAGAAAAAAAATTTTTACAAAAAAAAATCAACCGACTTCAAAAAAAAAAAACACTACAAAGTGATAAATAACTTTAATTTCGGAAGTCGGTGTCGTTGGTTCCGCATTTTCGTTTTTTGACACCGACTTCCGAAATTAAAGTTATTTATCACTTTGTAGTGTTTTTTTTTTGAAGTCGGTTGATTTTTTTTTGTAAATTTTTTTTTATTTTTCAATTTTTAGTTGTACCTACCCCACAAAAAAGTAAACAAAAAGATCGTTAATGTAGACAATGTAGATAAATTTTTAGACTTTTGTTGATTTTTCAAAAACCACATGTCTGATTTCGATAAAATTTTCATGGGACCATTTGGGAAGTATACCCTTTCTAACAAAAAAAGAATTTTTCAAATCGGTTGGCAAGCAACGAAGTTATGCGCGAACAAACATAAAAAAAAAACAAAAAAAAAATACAAACATTCGAATAGAGAACCTCCTCCTTTTTTAGAAGTCGGTTAAAAAGGTAAAATATCAAAAAGAATAGAAAAGACTTGCACACCTATATTTACTTATTTATTCATTAGCGCACATACAATTGTTTTTACAGGTAAGACCCAAGCTAACAAAAGTAGTCATGGATTGCTAATTGTCCAGCCCCAAGTAACGGGTCTGGGTAAAAGCACAAGTTACACAGTGGACAACATACCAAGTGAAAATATCGCATGCTTAATGGAACATTGACCCATTGGAGATAGGTCAGAATTGAGTTACAGAATTTTTTTAAATCAGATCTCATCAATAGTTAATCATAGACGTTTAAAATACAAGCATTCATGATTAATTAATAGTCAAATCAAATCAGTTTTAATTTTATGCGTCAACAAGTAGGATAAGTCCTCATAGCAAGATCTTCTTTTGCGATGTCCCGTAAATCACCTTTTTTGAGATAAGCCAGTATTCCATTAAGCATGCGATATGTCGAAACGCCGAGAGACACTATTTAGTATTCTTACTGCACGAAGATAAAAGACAAGATATTAATATTTTTATTTAGATTATTTTGTTATTATTTATTATTGATAAGTATATGATTGATGGATTGTGGGCATACAGTGCGTTTGTAAGTTTTGGACCAAGAAGAGACTTTTGTGCTAATCTGAGACTTGGACGAAATTGCTTTCATTGTCAACTTTTTCAATCTTTGTTATGAAATATTATAAGTACATTCTTTTTCGAATTCCGTACGACCGAATGAAAATCAAAACCCCTACAGGATAACTCTTGTGTCTGTATGTCCGTCTGTCACAGTCAGTTTGCTAAAATAAATCGAATAGACCGATTAAGTTGAAAGATACACACATGAGTTTCTGTAACCCAAATATGGACTTGTTATGTAAATAAATGAATATATAAAAAAAAGAAAATTTTAAAAACAATGTTATACAAACTGTATTGTGAGGGTCTCAAATAAATAAATTTTAATATAAAGAGTTTTAAAATTATTTAACAAAATATAATTATTTTTTATTTAGTAGAAGGGATTTTGTAGTAATAGTAGAACTGTTTGTGAAGGAGCTAACCTGGTTTGTGACAGTAATAGAGAGGTAGTGACGAAAATTCTGGAATGCTGTTTCTCTTAAAATTAACTATCGGGAAAATTACGATATTTTGAAAGCACATTTTCATGTAGGTATTACAAACGAGTTAAAAGCCAGGCAATTTTCTATTACACAGTTTACGTATGTAACTCACACGTTTCCTTTATGAGAACGGATGGAAATGGAACTACAGGAGTGACCAAGACGAAGCTTGATTGCAGTGCGAAAGCTACGTGAAGCCGTAACATACAGGGTGAAATTGCAAACATGCGACAAATTTAAATGGGAGATTGTACTCATCATTATGAACAACTTTTACTATGGGACCAAACCTGATATCGCGAAAAAAAAACCAGCTGTTCCCTAAATTTATGTTCGCATAACTCGTCAAAATTTAGGGAACAGCTGATTTTTTTTTGCTATTTCAGGTTTGGTCCCATAGTAAAAGTTGTTCTTAATGATGAGTACAATCTCCCATTTCGATTTGTCGCATGTTTTCAATTTCAACCTGTATACATATATGTCACACGGATTTGATAACAGGTCTGAGTAGTAAGTTGTGCGAATGCTTCTATTGCGTTTGAGAGTTAAATTCATTCTTAAATTGGTTTATGCTGTTGTAGCGTTTGCTGTAAAAACATCAACGAATTCAGAACTACAGAGATTTATTAACAATGGAAACGATGACAGCTACAAAAGTTTAAAACTGTATCGCAGCTAGCAACGCCCGTCTAAACATAAGAAACACATTGTTCCAGACTTAACTATGACGTGGGTACAGTTTATCTAAGTGCTCATACACACGAGCGACACGCGACAATGACAGAGGCAAATGCAGTCGCCGACGAGTGTCGAAGGCTGCCGTCAACGCGTATCAGCGGCAGCCGCCGACAACTTGCCGCTCGTGTAGCTCGCTAGTTCCAACTTTATTTTAGTTCCATTCACCGTCAACTATGATTAATAATTTTATGAAGCACTAGTTGCGCCTCGCGGTTTCACCCGCGTAAATCTCGATCCCGTGGGAATATCGGGATAAAAAGTACCCTATGTCCTTTTCCGGGACTCAAGCTATCTCTATACCAAATTTCATCAAAATTGGTCCAGCCGTTTGAGCGTGAAGAAGTAACAAACATATAAACACACACACACACACACACACACTCACAAACTTTCGCCTTTATAATATTAGTGTGATATTGTGAGTAATGAACTACCTTATCAGTACTTTCAAATGTTAAGTCACTAAACTACACACTCATACAAAACTAACACAAACACAATCACAACCAGTAAAAAAAAAACTGAACAAAAAATAAAACTTAAACCACAAACCTGTCAGTAACTTGTCAGCGGTAAAGAAAGGCACTATAAATCAAGCTAGTGTCATTATGACAACTAACATTAATAGGCAAGTCTTTAACACCATGGCACTGTGGTGACCCACTTCCTAGGGACTGAAGTGGGAAGGAGCACAGCTGTCTAGGGTATTGTTCTTACTTTGATTAGTTTAAGGCTTGTCTTGAAGTTAGCGTAGGTATCAGTGGCGTGCATTGCATATAGGCATATAAGCAGTGTCTACCTCGATATATCAACATAAGCCTGTCAATTACATTTTAGTGTGTGTGCCCCACAATTAAGAAACTCACTAAATTATCATACCTAACAAAAAAACAAAATCTTCATACAAACACGCGCACCAGTAGGCAGTCGCTGGACGGCCTACTCGGCTCTCGTACTGTTCGCACATTGGTCTTTACTCGTTCAAGTTAATACGACAAAATTAAAAATGACGTTCGACCTTCGCAATTTATCACCCTTAAGTAGGCATGCCTACTCAAATAACCACACTTTTGACCTCACTTTTTTTCTGTATAGATTAGTGACTCGGCCTAGTGCCTACCTATTCTGAAAACCAATGCACGCCACTGGTAAATATAATATGTTGAAAGGGTTTTTCAGAGCATACATTTTTCTTGTTTTTAGCAGGAATATAGGCTCTAATTAATATAGGCTTTAATTATGTATTGTCATTTTATGAGTTTTATTTATTCATTTTGCAATATTGAATATGGACGTCGCTACCGAAGTCGGTCCAGACAAAGATGGCGATATGACGGTTGGTTCGAGGTGGCGCGGGAAAAAGTTCCTGGACGGATTTGGGAGAGGCGTCTGCTTAGCAGTGGGACAGTACTATATGCTAACAAAAAAACAAAAGGTCCTTCTTAAAAGATATACAGGGTGTTACGGAAAGGGTATATCAATACAAACAGGTTGAAGAGTGTATGTGGTCTAGAATCTCTGTACAAAATTTCAGCTCAAAAGCATTAACTTTTAAAATGCTTAATATTTTTTTATTTCGACATCAGGGCGCTGCACTGGCGCGCGGCGGCGTGATGTGCGTGTACTAGGCGCACAGACACACTACAGATAATGGATAATGACCCTCCTGCGGTGACACATTTGTTATGATTTCAATTTAATAAACTATCGAAATAAAAAAATATTAAGCATTTTCAAAGTTACTGCTTTTGAGCTGAAATTTTATACAGAGATTCTAGACCAGATACACTTTTCAACCCGTTTGTATTGATATACCCTTTCCGTAACACCCTGTATATGATAATTATACGTGATCTTTTACAACTACAAACACAACTTTCAAATGCAAAGTTGTTAGCGGCATTCAGTAGGTACCTACCTGAATTTAGGTCAAAGTATTCTCTGGTTTTAGGTTTTCCAGTCTTACCAGGGGGTATCGTATTAGCCAGTAACTGGGTTGTGGAGGTCAGATAGGCAGTCGCTCCATGTAAAATACTAGGATTCGGTTGCATCTGGTTAGACTGGAAGCCAACCCCAACATAGTTGGGAAAAGTCTAGGCAGATGATGATATTCTCTGGTTTTAGGATCAGACATAATCAAATTCAGTGCTTTGTTACACGTGTTCTGTGATACCTAATTAAACCACCTCTTTCTGTTCTAAACAACAGAAACGAACAACATTTTGAAAGAAGTCTATCGTTGAAGGACTAAAAAGCAATTTCCTCCACAATGTAGATATAATTTTTCCAACAATAAAACTTTATACAGTAACAATACAGCAAATTGAGTGACAGCTCATCCAGGGCAGACGTGACTCGCTCACGAACTATATCCTTGAGCAAGCCTTAGAACATAAGGACGTTATATACTGACAGGGTGCACATAGCAACAACAACATAATAAACTGCTTGCTACAGGGTTATTGACTTGCAAAGAATGATGTACTGCTATAATAAATACAATATAGGTTCGTCTGTAAGAACTAATAAAGGTTGTTTTCGGTTATGTACACAAGAACATGCTGAACTTCTTCAGCATGAGGGAGCAATCTACCTACAGCGTCCTCAAAAAGTTAGTTGACATTTTTCCACTTCAGCTGTGATGCGACATTATGTTTTTTAGGGTTCCGTAACCTCAAAAGGAAAACAGAACCCTTATAAGATCACTTCATTGTCGGTCTGTCTGTCTGTCAAGACCCTTTTTCTCAGGAACGCGTAAAGTTATCAAGTTGAAATTAATATCAAATACTTAGGGCTGCAATCTCTTGAAGCAGTGAATAAATCAAACTTCTAAATCAACGCAATCAAAAAATACGAACGTTTATGTTCCGTTTATGCCGCATATTTTGACACTCGCAAGGGAATCAAAACCTATAGGGGCCGATGACCTAGAATCATGACATTTGGCAAGAAGCAATATCATGTAGCATAAGTATAGGAAAAAATCCGAAAACTGTAAATTTGCAGTTAGATACCTACTTTGTACGGTACCCTCGGTGCGCGAGTCGGACTCGTACTTGACCGGTTTATTCTTATGTTAACCTATTTTGCCCCGCTGATGGGCAAAGGCCTCCCCATACTTTTCCAATTTTCCTTACTTTGTGCTTTGTCAACATTTTCTACATCTATACTAATATTATAAAGATGAAGAATTTGTTTATTTGTTTGGTTGAACACGCTAATCTTGGGGACTACTGGTTCGAATTGAAAAATTATTTTGTGTTGGATATTCCATTTATCGAGGAAGGCTATAAGCTATACAGGGTGTTACAGAAAGGGTATATCAATACAAACGGGTTGAAGAGTGTATCTGGTCTAGAACCTCTGTACAAAATTTCAGCTCAAAAGCAGTAACTTTGAAAATGCTTAATATTTTTTTATTTCGATAGTTTATTAAATTGAAATCATAACAAACGTGTCACCGCACTACGAGGGTCATTATCCATTATCTGTAGTGTATCTGTGCGCCTAGTACACGCACATCACGCTGCCACGCGCCAGTGCAGCGCCGTGATGTCGAAATAAAAAAATATTAAGCATTTTCAAAGTTAATGCTTTTGAGCTGAAATTTTGTACAGAGATTCTAGACCAGATACACTCTTCAACCCGTTTGTATTGATATACCCTTTCTGTAACACCCTGTATAACATCAGAAAGAAAAAGAAAGAAAGAAAGAAAAGTTGTTTATTCTGCACAAACAAAACGCACATTACAAATATAAAAAAAACATAAAATATACACATACAACGTAGTCAAAAGCCTCGTACTCCAGCTTAAAAATGTTGACATCAATGAAAAATGTTGCAAAAACGGGAAAAAATATTCCTTTTGAGAGCTTCCGTTGCTTACGCTGCGTTAACGGTTAAAGTTACGCAAAAGTCATGTATGACGGAATTGTTCCAATTTAAAAGTTCTTAAAAACAAAAGCAACATCATACGTCTATCTTTTAAGGTTGACTCACTATAACCTTTTTACGGTAATCAAAATTGTTATTAATGCATTATTTGCGAAGGTGTTTTTATAAATATGATATTAATCCTTATCCAAATAAATTAATACGTTAATCATTACAAGTATTTAAAATTGCCCTTGACGTCAATTGATTTCAATGAATATCTTAAGAGATATCATAGTTTTAAAACAACTCCGCAAGGCGGCCTGTCATGAAATATAGGTGGAATATATTTTAGTAGGTTTTTTCCTCAAATTAACGCGGGTGAAACCGCGGGGCACAGCTAGTATATTATAATTTAAGAAAATAAAAAAACAGGTAATCCTTAGGTATTATTTTTTTATAGAGCCAGCCTTTTGGGCACTTATCCCGGACGAATTTTTCGATGCCCAATGAACTCTTGTCTTTTTTTTTATTATTATTATTATTTGTATATAGTGTATATATATATTTTAGTTTGTGTGTAAAATAAAAAAGTTTCATTTTTTTATAGTAAGACAAATTTGAAAAATGTGTTTAACCGGTCAAGCGTCGCGGTTCGCCGATCGGCGACGAAACAATAGAAAATCAATTGTGTCTTATTAGCGGCGCTTGACAGATTAAGATAGTCTTATTTTTATTAGTTAAAGCATCTTACCTATTCATTCATTTAAATTTTGCATGCCGAATCTTGGGCAGAATGTATGACTCAACTTTAATTCTTCACGACCTTATTTGTATACTTACCTGCATTCTAGCAAATAAATAATTTGATTTGAAAGGTTGTTGATTAGGGGTGATTTTTCTATCGCCAGATAACTATTATTCGAGGAATAAAATTGACTTTGGTAAAATCAGCCCTTAGCAATATTAGTTAGATTATTAGGTTAATCGATTTTTTTTTTCAAAGTATGGTTCCTAATCTACACGCTTTGGAAAACGGTTATTTGATGATCGAAAAAGGTGTTTATTTTAAGAAAACGTTGAAAGTGCGTGCTTGTAATTAATGAGATTTAGAGTTCAGCCTCAGTTAATTAACTGAGGCTAAACTCTGAAGTTTACTACACTTGAAAAACCTTTTAGTGATCACAAAAGAGAGTACCTACCTCTCCCTCCGCCCAACCCTTGCAATCAAATAAATTAACGCTATCGGGTTATGTAATAAAGCTTATCTTAAAGTTCCATTTACGTGCCAACACCGTCAAAATAAGTTATTTGTAATCTCGAAAACAACGAAATAAAGTAATTACTAAACTCGTATATTTTCCCTTCGAAAGGAAAATGATACGAAGTTTGGCAGTGGGCAGGCAACGTGAGTAATTAGGTAAGTATTTCAACAATTTTATTTATTTCTTTAATAGATTTTCAACTTTATCGCTAAAACATAAGGTTCAAAAATAACAAAATTAATACCTAACTTAACTAAAACTTAGGTACCTAAGTAATGTAAATTATTTTGGAACTTTTGGAAAAATACCTACCTAATTAAATAAATTTTCGTCAAAAGAATACCTTTCGTCTGAAATTGTATTCGGTTTTATAGGTTTCTTCTAATGGTAACGGGCCAAATACTTTTTAACGGCATGAGTTGAAGACCAATTCCTGTAATTAAAAACCTTCAAAATTTTGTCGCAATCTCATCTCAGCGAGAATCAATGTTAAAAACTTGTCAAAAATGTAGGAACATTAGACGTATTTTTGACAGATTGAGACTGAGATCAGCGGGGCAATTCTCGTATTTTTTTAAGAACGTTCACAGTCTAATCTCAGTCTCAATCTGTCAAAAATACCTCTAATTTCCCTATATTTTGACAAGTTTTTGACATTTGTTTGTCGCTGAGATGAGTCTGCGACTATATTTTGAACGTTTTAAATTACGAGAATTGCCCCTCTGTTCTCATGCCGTAGAAAAGTAAGGTTAGCCCATTACCAAGTTAGAGTGCGGGGATGTCTGTCTACGGTGCCTGACACATCTTATTTAACCTTAATTAGCAACCAATAAAATATTTTAGAAAAGTAAAAAAACTCATAATAATTGTTAACAAATCATTTAATTTAAGCATACCTTATTAAAAATTGAGGTGTAATTTAACCTCTGATGTTAGTCCGGCCGGCGGATAGTCAGTAAATCGATCTGTCCCTTTTGAGACAGACCCTTTAAGACCTGTCTACATTACTCCCAGAGGTACCTATTAGTAGAATTATGACTGGTTTCAGATGGATTGTTTTGGTTATTTTGGGTACATGTAATTGTATACGTTCGGTATGTGTTATAGACATTGTTTGAAACATGGATGTCGAGTTTCAAAGATCCTCGGGCATACCTACAGTTTGATATCACTGTTGACAAGTTTAGTAAAATCATTTCTATTTTAGGCATTAATACAGCTATACTAATATTTTAGCGAACGTAGATCTATCTGCCTGTTAACTTTTTACACCAAAACCACTGAAACGATCATTGTTTAAAAGAAAGGTAACCTGGGAACTGGAGGGACATAGGCTACCTTTGATTCTGTAAATTGGATGGTAACTCCTCCACAAGAAGATGTGGTCTTTGGCAAGAACTGCTTAAACCTCCTGATTTCTTAATTAAACCATCAGAGAGCCTCCTATCCGGGCGTGATGTGGTCTACTCGGAAAACCATGAACTGCATATCCTGTGACTTGCACACTTGAGGATCTAATGGCTGCGTCAGCGAACGGTATTCGCGTTGCTGAATTTTAAGCCAAAGTAATAAACTATAGATATATTGCAGCTCAAAGTATTCGTTTCACTATCACTCACTATGCCAGAGAAAATCCAATAGATATGTTTCGAGTTATTTTTACCATCGACACGCAAGGAAGATTCTAGATATTTGTATTAAAAAGTTCGAAATACGAAATACAGGCAGATGAAGTCGCGATTACAATCATGAATTAGTCCGCAGAATGTAAATATCAATCCCTTTCGAAAAAAGGAATGGCCTGTTTATCCCACACTATTTCTGGTTACCATTTAATTAATTTACGAGTAAACAAAAGTAGTTGTGGTTAAGGTGAAAACAAAAGATTTAAATTGTTACATTTGCCCTCACCGTACTTGTGCCGCGCGAAAAGTGTCAATACTGAGAAGAGTGAGCTCACACATCCCGTATAATAGCCTTTCTATGGCAGCTGTGTGTCATTGCTTGTGTCAGAGGTGTCAAAACGAAACAGAAACGCGACATTTTGACGCGGTAGGGCGAATCTAACGATTTAAATCTTTAATGAAAACCAATCTAAATACCAGTAAGTAATTTTAGAATGCTATTTATATAATAATTGTTGTTTTGTTGTTATCATAAAAGACCAAACAACACTTAGATTTGATCAAATACTTTTTATATAATTAAGTTTAGTTACACAAGTTACTTACTAAAACTAAGTAAAGTTTTCGAAGGCTATATGTTTCCACTTTGTGAACTATAATCTCGAACCTAACACATGTTTGAAGTGTTCCGGAGAGGCTCTTTAGTTTCGCTAAGAGATTCTTATCGGGGAACAGATAACAGTATAAAAACTGAAGGTTTTCCTAACGGCCATTGCTTTAGATGTATTTTTCCATGAGACCTTGGAATTGCAATGAGGGGCCCGTGGCTAAATAAAAACAGCCGCACAGATCGATCGATCAGGTTAAGCCACGCTTGCCGCGGTTGGTCTGTGGATGGGTGGAAGCCCAATGGCTTAACGTGCTTTTCGAGGCACGGTGGGGTCTCGGTCGGGGACTGGCAAAGTTCCACGAATGACAGCAGGGACTAATGTCCCTCAGAAGCCCGAAAATCTGACAACCAGTCTTACCAAGGGGTATCGTATTACCCAGTAACTGGGTTGTGGAGCTCAGATAGGCAGTCGCTCTATGTAAAATACTGGTATTCAGCTGCATTCGGTTAGGCTGGAAGCCGACCCCAACATAGTTCGGAAAAGGCCAGGCAGATGATGATGACCTTGGAATTACTATCTTTTTTTCCAGATAATCTTTTGCTTATATTTTCCACAAGAGTACACACAACAGTGATTAGCAACTGTTTGTTCTTCCAATAGCTTAGCTTGCTTATTAGCTTACGCTTTTTATTTGATCTTTGTTTTGTTTTTTTATCTGATGTATCTGGTGTATTGTGTGTCTTTTAGTCTGTGCTAAATAAATGTATTTTCTTTCTTTCTTTTCTTTCTTTTACTAAATACTTACCATTTCTTTTTTTCTCGCGGTGGAAATCCTCATGGAATTCCTCTATCGTGGGAGTGACAGAGGGCCATGCCGGACTCTTACCGGCTAAAACCACTGCGGTGTTCCACCTCTACCTATGGCCGGGGATGCGGGATTCGCATAAGCATTGACTGCTCCTACCTATCTACTGTCGCTACCACTCCTGCTGTAGTTCATAACATAACATCACGCCTATATTCCCCAAAAGGTTAGGCAGAGGACTATAGTACATTCACATTTCGCCAGTTATGTTTAAGTCCCATGTCGGGCCGTTGCTAGTTGCGCGGTAAACTTTGCTTGCGAGATGCAGGATTTTGCGTGACGTCAGCATGACGCGTTGGTCGCATGTGGCGTTGTAGATACCGCTACAAAGGCACTAATCTACATTGTCTTCACATGATCTGACTAAGATTATGTCTGCACTTTAAAAGAGACCTTGACCATTGAGTTTGTTCGCCATTTCTTTTCAGATCGGAAATGTCGACTCCATCTTGCTAATTTTCTTATAATATGACGTGCAAAAGTGATTCCGTTATCCTATTTACAGAATAAACAATTTCATTTCATGTCATCGAATGAACGTGCTACCGAAATGAGATACCATCAAAATCGCGACTACATTGCACTACTCCGATGCTAGCACCCTAAAGCCTGTTCCACAGAGTACCATTATGACGTGGACAGTAACGTACGCCGAGGTAATCAATCAAGCCCCGTTGAATCACATTCGAAGTGGCTTGATTTTCGGCCGGATTGGTGTCACAACCTCCAGGCGCTTTATTATCAGATTGTCGAGGAATACGGAAAAAAGGTTAAGTTAGTAATTGATGAATGAACTTTTTTGTTAGCATCTGAACATCACACAGGAAAAAGTGCCAGTTACTTCTCTAGCGTCGAAAAAATGACTGATACTGGATTATACAGTAAAAAAAAAGCGCAAACTGTTACCATAAATTCAGAATATGATTCTAGAATCATATGCTGAATTCATGGCGAAAAATCAAAACTGCTGTTTCATAGAAAAGTGCAATACCTATGCGGTATATTTTTTTTTTATAACCGTCAGAAAATTTTCTACGCTTGAATTAGTATCATACGAGTATCATCATCATCATTTCAGCCGAAAGACGTCCACTGCTGGACATAGGCCTCCCACAAGTACTTCCACGTCGACCGGTTTTGTGCTTCTCGCATCCAACGAGCTCCTGCGGCCTTCACAAGGTCGTCCATCTACCTTGTGGGAGGCCTTCCAACGCTACGTCTTCCGGTACGCGGTCGCCACTCCAGAACCTTTCGGCCCCATCGGCCATCTGTTCTGCGAGCAATGTGCCCTGCCCACTCATATCATATAAAGAAAGAAACTACGTTTATCTGCAGCGGTGAACATGACGCAAAAAAAGAACAAAAATACAAAAAAATAAATAAAAAAGCTATATTCATATGCTGAATTCATTGTTACAGTTTGCCCACTAGTTTTTTTTTTTACTGTATAATCCAGTAACGGTCATATTTTCGAAGCAAGAGAAGTAACTGGCAGTTTTTTTATGTCTATTGTGATACTAAAGTCATAAAATCATAGAAAATCCCTACCAAGTGTCAAGATTGGTGTACTTAATGTCACCAAGATGAAAAGGATGGCCAGACGGCTTTGTGGGGTTAAGAATGATTTACTTTGACTTGAGAGTCACATAGTTGCAAATCAAAAGCCACTCATCCATCGGCATGAACCGCAAAATTGTATTAACCCTTGCTTCACAAAGATGTTATCTAAAATTATAAGTATAGGACCGACGCGTTATTAATGGCCCAACATTATTCCGGCCCAGCGTAGTTCCGTTCTAGCGAGCACCCTCCCTACGCTGAAATATCAAAGAACATTACATTGACATGGTGACTTGCAGGTTTATGAACACAATTTTTATAAACCTGGTTTACGGGTTCACAATCTGATAGGTACAGTACTGACTTTGAATTTCATTTGGATTTTGCATCACTGCTGCACTATCCAAATTACAGTGATCTTTATTCTCATTCAAATAAGGTTGCAGTTGGGCTGTTACCACTGACAAGTCTGTCAAATTCAATGTGATCTTTAGCGCGCTCGCACACGGCATACTTTTTGTAGGTCCTACAATCGGTCAGATTATTTCGCCCTATGTTATTTAGACCGACTTTTTTTAGGACGTGTGCGTTGCACTATTGCCATCAGTACGTTCTATTTTTTTTCTGCTACGAAAAATCGGTCACCGATTACCGGACGTAGGCGGGCAGCCTTATTCTCGTTACAATAAGGTTGCTGTTAGGTTAACATAACTAAACTAACTAAAGATGACAAAGATTGCTTGAGCGTTTATGTATTCGACAGAGAGCCTAGACAAATTAACATTCTATCTGCGATAACGAATGGTGGATAAGTCTAAATGTATGAAACTGACATAATAATATAAGCTACCAAAAAGTTGATATACCTACATATTATATTATCAATCCCGTTTTAAAAGTCCTTGTAGAAAAATGAAACGCTTTGAAAGCGATTGGCCTTCTAGGCCCTAAAGGGTCCCCGAAACGATCAATTGCAATTGTCAATATTTACGTGATTCATACGCATATATTAATGCGCAAGTTGATCGTCTACCAAATGCAATTGAAGCGATTGACAAAATTACTAAAACTAACAATTCCAAAGGATAGCTTGAGACTAAAAGTAATTCAACCTAAATAAATGCTATGATAGTAAACATCACCAAAATACTGCGAATAAATAAATACATTATTTATAGGCGTCTTAAAATAATAATACACCGGCTGACTTTTTTAACCGTCTGGACAAAAACAGGGTATAAAAGGTAAACGGAGTATGTAGGCACTAAAAAATATTCCGCGCGGAACTAGTTGGCCGCAGCAATGTGCAGTGGGACGGAGGGGCGGAGGCGCATTACTCAGTACGTGGGTTGTGAACCGCCGCCTCACCGCTGTCCCCACCTAAGCGGCCAACTAGTTCCGCGCGGACTATAACAAGGCTAAGTGCAATGTTCCCCGCGCTTACATTTCAGTCTGTAGTCGTTTTTCCAGAGCCGTAGCAACAACTTGAGTTCCGAATAGATTATGTAAGAAACGTCACTGTGCTAATTAATATATTCAATAGACTCTATGCCGGACACTGGCATTTTATTTACAACCTTCTCCAACCACGATATCAAAGGTCCAACAGAATAGAAGCTTATGGCACAGAATCACCCACAGCCCCATTTTATGTCCAGGGAAATCACTGTCCATTCCAAGGTTGCCTGGAAGAGATCGCAGAAAGCGATAAGGCCGCCCATTGTATATTTTGTAGTGCTTGATGTATTTTTTTCATGTTATGTATTTTGTGTTGCACAATAAAGTATATATAAATGATAATAAACAAAAAATCTCCTTTTTTTTCAAAAACCTAAAATAAAATTAGCCTATCAATAGATGCTATTATTACTTATTTAAAGTAAACTTATATTAAAAAAAAAAACAACTTATGTATAGGCACTCTACGTGCGGAAATTATCAATGAATTCGAAGTGACATTTTATCCTTTGATTGAAGCCATATCGGTCCACTTCAATCAAAGGATCGAATGAAAAAAAAGAGGTTTTTTATTTTACTTTTTGTTGAAAAAAAGAGGTTTCTGAGCCATAGGCTTCTTTCTACTCCGTTCACCTTTTATACCCTGCTTTTGTCCCAACGGTAAAAAGTCGGCCGGTATATATTTTTTAAATCAGTCTATCATAATTTATTTCGTAATACATTATTTCCATAATTTATGTAAGCTGACAGACTTAAGATAATATTAATAATATGTACATAATTTTGTATATAAAATGGAAGAAAAGAATCATAGGGCATCAAAAAATTCGTCCGCATCGCTGTCAACAGGAAAAGTGCCCAAAACGCTGGCTATAATTATTATGCTGGCTATATACAAAAAAAAATACTCGTTTGTGATTTATTCTAAACTAGCTGCGCCTCGCGGTTTCACTCGCATAAGTGTCGATCCCGTGGGAATATCGGGATAAAAGGTAGCCTATGTGTTAATCCAGGGTGACAGCTACCTCTATACAAAATTTTATTAAAATTGGTGTAGCCGTTTGAGCGTGAAGAAGTAACAAACATATAAACACACACACACTCACAAACTTTCGCCTTTATAATATTAAGTGTGATGTGATTAAAAGATGCCTATGTATTAGGTACTGTGGACTCTAGAAGAGAGCCCCTCAATGTAATTAAACAGAGATAGGATTTCAGCAAGATATAATTATATTCACAGAAGGACTTTACATTACCACGTTATATCTAGCACTGACTCTATTAAACAAAAATACTTGATAAAAATATTTGACACTTGCTTGATCGTTCGAATGGAACACGCGCTCTATTATAACCAGCCTGCATTATAAAAGGTAAGGCTACATAGATAGGCTCTACAGTACTGTAGAGACCTCTTCGCGAGAAGACCTTTTTTGAGATACTGGCCGATAATATTTGAAGGCATATTACATTCGAACGCTTAAGCATGTGTCATAGAGAGCCGTAGGTTTGACGTATAATAATTAAGATGGAATAATTATATGTATATATGTTACAGCCAAAGTAATAAATCCGGATATTATATATATTATCTAGCCATTATTTATAATGTCTACTCAATTTAGATAAAGTGATAATTGACATAAAATAAATCACATTAACTAGCAATTTTATATAATATCTTCGAAGACTTGGATAATGTAATAAAACAAGTAGGTATAGGTAAAAATTATAAAATTATATTTCAATTTGCCTTAAGCAAACCTAACTATATGTGTAGCAATATTATACCGTCATTTGAAAAGTAATAATTATAATGTTTATTTTAAGAATTAAAATAACATTGTCATAGATAATAATTCTACGTTAATTAACATTGTTATAAAGTTATTTAACTTTAATTTATAAAGTAAATTTAAAGCTCACTAGCCATAAAACAAAATTTATTGAAGAGCGTTAGGGTTAATAAGTCAGTTAGACCGTATTTATTACTTTGGCTAACTTTGACCCGCTATTATGAATAATATCCGGATAAAGTGATTAATTTATCACATTGTCTAGTCAATTTTGCTATTATATATAATGACCAGTCATTATGTATAGTAGCTATTTAATCACTATGACTGTAACATATACATCACCCAGGATTCACCACATAGCACTGTATTTTGAGAGATAAGAGTGTAGATTTTTTTTTGCCATGTTGGTAGTCGTGCCCTAAGCCTCCGCCGACTACAAACAGGGCAAAAAAAAAATCTACACTCTTATCTTTCAAAATACAGTGCTATGTGGTGAATCCTGGGTGATTATATGATGAAATACTCCTAAATAATATCCTATGAAAATCTAATAGGAGTTTCATTCCAGTAAATTAGTTCACCGCTGTTGTTGAGTCTTTATAGTACCTACCACACAAGTAAAATAACACTGATATTATTGTTGTATTCCATTACGATGTTTCGGCGACGGTGGACGGGCTCAGACTTCGTAACTATTACTAAGACCACAATCGCCTTAACGGAGGTAGGTACTTCAAGTTGAGTGCTTGTGGCAACAATTTAATTGTTTTGCGGTCCTTACTGGATTTCTTGGTAAAATTATCTTTAGAACAATGAAGAAATACTTAATTGTTAGGTAAAGGGTTTCTGTAAGATTCTTGTTTAAATAATTTTCCTAATATTAATCAATCTATCTAATTATTATTTATTGTGTTTTTTACTTCTACTAAAATAACTAACAAACTATTGAAATATAAATATATAAAAACCTAACTTGATTTAACAATAAATGGAAGTTAATTATGACCACCAGCAGTCATGGCCCAGTGGTAACGGCTGCGACTCACGAGTTGTAGGTCGTAGGTTCGAACCCAGACAGGCTGTACTTTGTGTAAATTATTTTATCACCACTGCTCTCAAAACGGCGAAGGAAACCGGCATGTTCTAGAACCAAGAATTCGAAGACATATGTGACATCCACCAAGCCGCGTTGGGCCCGCGTGGTAGATTACAGCCCACTCCCTCTCACAGAGAGGAGGCCTGTGTCCAAGCAGTGGGAACATTATAGGCTGATTATGCTAATTATATTACTCCACGTTTTTGCTACCTTCCGATTTAAGATTCAAATCAAAAGTTTATATTACCAATCCATTCCCATTATAAAATTGCGCGGTAAGCGTAATAAAGTACGTAGATAATAGAGTAGTCAACGCCATAAAATGTATGCAACGGCAACGCAGTGTGTTGATCGATCGATACAGACGGTTACTTGAAAGTCACTCTGTAAATAATGGCCACCCCTTTGTATACGAGTTTGAACTAGTGTCCTTCGGCTCGGTTGAAATCAGTGCTCTGAGTGGAATACCTCCCTCTTCTAGTTTTGGCCGAAACCAAAACTTAAGAATTTATGAAAAAGTAGTATACGAACGAAGGTTCGGTTTCGGTTTCGGCCAGTTTCGGCCAAAAAAAGCAGACTTCGACCGCAGTGTCGGTTTTGGCCAAAAAGTGGCCGATTTGGTAGGTAGTATGCTAATCTGGGATCCCTTCTTTTCGCATAACGTTTTTTTTCCTAATATACTTTCTAATATACTTTTTTTTACTATTTTGGCATAATTTGTTTTGGCATAATAATACTTTGCCATATTTTTTTTTGGCATACAGTTTATGTTGGCATAGTTATCTTTAAGGCTAATTGGTTTTGGCACAAATTTAATTCGCATAATACTAAACGACGTCAGGGGCACCCCGAGGTTCGGTTTGGTTAGGTTCCTTTAAACCCTGCAGACAGAAATAGGAGCCCCGCGCAGCGGGGCTCCGTCAACCTGACGTCGTTAGAAATAAAACGAGCATGCTAAATTTATGCTTTAGAATGTTATGCTTAGTCATTATTATGAGTAAAGAAATTATGCTTAAAAAATTATGCGTAAGCTGTTATGCGTAAATAATGTTATGCGAAAATATAATTAGGAGAAACAAAAGTATGCCAAGTTATATTAGGTCTCAAAATTTTATGCAAATGGATAGGGAACCTGCTAATCTGTGGGTTAGCTACAAAGCACATTTTTATATATTGTTGCAATGTTTTAAAGTTTCTATAAGAATAAAGGAAGACACCATTAATTAAGCTGATGGTTTTTAAGCTACAGGAAAAAAAAAAACCAGTGCGCAATTTTTAACAAAATGATAAAAAAGTATTGAACTATTTATGGAAATGTATTCTATTACTGATACAAAACCACAAAAAAAATTGCGCTCTATATGAAAACTTTTCTTCCTGTATTTATATTTACTGTGCTTATATTTGTGCGATACATTATCTTTATATACGTGGGACACTCAGAAAGATTTGCGAAAATAATAAATAAATTCTATAGGTAAATATTTTTTTAATATAAATATTTATTTATTATCAAGTAATAATAATCGATTTAGTGAAACTCCAGATATATAAAATAATCCTAATGTAATTTGCGCTACTAAAGTTCAAAACGTGAAGTTCTGCTTGATCTTAGCACGTGCGATCGTAGCAGTGCCGCTACGCCGTAGCACAGCGCGTAGCGCAACAAAAGCGCGTAGACACCGCGTGGTTTTTTAACTAGCTGTGCCCGCGAGTTTGTTCGCGTGGATGTAGGAAAACAATAATGTGTCTATCTATACATATAATAAAATCGTAGGAAAGTCAAAACTGTACATTGAATATTTTTTTAAAAGAATAATTGCGGCGTGATCTACAATAGATACCGAAGCCAAAAATATAGTTTTTAGAATTTTTGTCTGTTTGTCTGTTTGTCTGTATGTCCGGGATAAACTCAAAAACTACTGCATGGATTTACTTCAAATTTTGCATGAGTTTTACTAAGAGGTCGGGTCAACATATAGGCTACATATTATCACGCTATCACCTACGGGGGAGGAGCTGTGAATCTTTATTTTTCTTACGCATTCTGTGACAGCGTGTAATCTAACGACGCATATTTAAATGTTGTTTTTCAGTAAGCCATGCTATTATCTAGCTTTACACTATGAAAACTACGCCATTTAAGTAATTTGGGCCGAGAAACATAGTTTAATGAATGTTAGTAGTATAAAGAAAATTTTGAAGCAGCGCCCGCCATCTATGAGATTTCATTAAAATCAAATCAAGTTACATGTTGACACTTTTTGGAAATTAATTTAAATTTGATCATGTTGGCGAGGTTAGTAGTTAGTTATTCTTAAAATTCATAGATGGCAATGTTCATTTTCTTCATAAAAGTTGTATCGTATACTTAGTTCGTTTTGATAAATTCGAGTTCCAACAAAACCCTCAAAATCTTGAGCAGAGTTGAGGAACACAATTAAAAAAAAACGCGGTGTTAAGTATTACAAAAAAGTTATGTTCCTACTGGAGACGAAGTCGAAGTAACTGATGAACGCGTGCTGAACACCTGTCTCAGTTCACTTTAAGATGTGGTCCTTTCTATCGGCGGCAATCCACTGATCGAATATGGGTTACCAGCTCCCCAATCATCACCGCATCAAGATCGTGGAAATCGGGAGTATAACGCTGAGACAAATTACGATCCGGGCGAAATGACCACCATACGAAATGACCATGTCACTTTGTTCTCTTCAGTGTAAAAACAAATTTATGACACCGTCCTTGAAAGCGTTGGGCATAACCAGGGTAAAAAGTTTTTCTTGGATGCTCCTGGTGGAACAGGAAAAACATTTGTTACCACTGACATACTTGCAGAGGTCAGGAGGCAAGGCAAAATTGCTATTGCTGTAGCGTCGTCGGGAATCGCTGCCACACTGCTTCCGGGTGGCAAGACAGCACATGCCATGTTTAAAATTCCCATCGATTTAGAGAGCGCCGAAACGCCTGTTTGTGGTGTGTCACGTAACAGCGATAAGGGACACGTGCTCAAGGATTGCTTTCTGATCGTATGGGATGAGTGTACGATGGCCAATAGGAAGGCAGTTGAGGCCGTGGACAGAACCCTGCAGAACATCCGCAGGAACGAACATTTGATAGGTGGTGTCACAGTTCTGTTCAGTGGCGATTTCCGGCAAACGCTTCCCGTGGTGACACGGGGATCGAGGGCTGACGAGGTGAATGCTTTGTTGTGGTCACGAGTTCGTACGCCGCGCTTTACCATTAATATGAGAGCTC
Source organism: Amphipoea lucens (assembly GCA_947508005.1). Taxonomy (NCBI): domain Eukaryota; kingdom Metazoa; phylum Arthropoda; class Insecta; order Lepidoptera; family Noctuidae; genus Amphipoea; species Amphipoea lucens. The sequence goes on along the minus strand of OX382359.1, from coordinate 17,534,606 downwards.
GGCTCGGCGGCAATGCACGTGCTCAAGAATTCTCCGATGTCCTTCTAAGTCTTGGCGAAGGCACTCTACCAAAAGAGGTGGTGCTTCCAGACTCTCTCGGTAGAGTGGTATCCAGCTTAGAAGAACTCATTCGCTGTGTGTACGGGGACATTAATCGTATACCGCACCAGCAGAATTCTTGGGTGTGCGAGCGGGCCATTTTGACGCCCAAAAATGATCAGGCTGCAGCAAGTTACAAATGCAGTCTCTCGGAAATTGAGGGGAATGAAGTGGTCTACACCTCGATAAACACTGTTGTCGAGCAAGATGACGCCACACATTATCCCGTGGAATTTCTGAACTCCCTGTCAGCAAATGGACTTCCAGCGCATACCATCAAGCTGAAGGTCGGTGTCCCGATTATGCTTCTTCGGAACCTATCTCCTCCGAAGTTGTGTGACGGGACCCGCCTTGAAGTCATCTCGCTCCACAGACACCATTAAGGCGAAAATTCTTACGGGTTGTGGCGTCGGCGAGGCAGTATTTATACCACGCATTCCCCTCATACCTCATAACTTCCCGTTCCAGTTCAAGCGCGTACAGTTCCCCGTGAGTGTTTGCTTCGCGATAACCATCAATAAGTCGCAGGGGCAGACACTGAGGGCAGCGGGTGTCGACCTCAGGACGAGTTGCTTCTCACACGGGCAACTGTACGTCGCTTGCTCCCGCGTTACCAGTCCTGACTCTCTTTACATTTTTGCACCTGGCAGCCTAACTACCAACGTAGTTTATAGGGAAGTGTTGTAAGGTATGATACCTTTGTACGTATTTTTACTCTTTTGTGTACTGGAATGTATTCCTGAATTATTTTCTCTATTTCCTTCAGTCACATCTTATGACTGAACTCGGCAGGATTCCCATATAACTCTCTTCACTTGCTTCGCTTGCAAAAAAAAACTTATATTTTAATGCTATTTTAAAAGTTGTTTACTTATAATGCTATAGCGACACTAATCTTAGGTATTTTTGGTACTGTCTTCACGCAGACGACGTCGCGGGCAGCAGCTAGTTTACTAATAAAAATATTTATTTTAAATAAAAGTACCGTAAGTTAGTCCTTATAATATAAGCTATCTGTCAGTGAAGATCCCGTCAAAATTGGTCAAGCCATTACGGAGATTAACCGGAACAAACCGTCAGATAGACAATTTTTTTTATTTTATAAGTACCATATATACTTACATATGCATTTAGTAAAAAGCTGTTATTTTGACGTTAGAAACAGACACTTCAATTGTATTTAATCGTATTTGTCGGCGCGTCTAGAGAATTGGTTCGGTGATGCCAACCTCTTTGGTTAATATTGTTTTTTTAGAAGATATGTCAACTGTCAATTTGATGTAACACCATGGACTGGGGAGGCGGCCCGCCATTATAAGAACAAGAAAAAAGTGAGGGATACATTCACATGGGTTGATCGTAAATGACGATATTGATTGGAGGAATTGTGCTATGATATCCAATTGTGTGTAAATTGATTGCGCTCGCGCCCCACGTACTTGGTGGAATGTCATTCATGCATTATCGTTAATTAAATAATTGGATTAGACATCCTGTGATTGTTCATAAAGACTTTCATAATACTTTCAACTCCTCGCCCGCAAACCCACGCAACATGGCCTCTTCTGATAAAGATGATCTATTCCCTTTATATTTATAGATTTATATAGAGAGGGTCTTGTGGCTTAGTAATAACAGCCGCATGGGTCGATCGATTTGGTTAAGCTACGCTTGCCGCGGTTGGTCCGTGGATGGGTGACCACCTTTACATACTAAGACCCCTCCATGCCACGGAAAGCACGTTAAGCCGTTGGTCCCGGCTATAATTCGTGGAACTTTGACAGTCGTTACGGTTCGTCATAAGCTCGACAGTGAGGACCAGTCTTACCAAGGGGTTTCGTATTACCCAGAAACTGGTTATGGAGGTCAGACAGGCAGTCGCTAAAATACTGGTACTCAGCTGCATCCGGTTAGACTGGAAGCCGACCCCAACATAGTTGGGATTATTATAAATAATTAAAAACACCATAAACATAAATACAAACATAACAAAATAACAATATAACCACATCATTTTCAGTCTCGCTCACATCTCGGATTTAATTACTAGCTCTTGTGGCACTCGTTCAGTTACAAAGAAACAGGTGTCCTTTGCGTCTGCCTGATATAATTACATCTTTGTTAGCGGCTCTTCACAAATTGTACGCATACATTGAAATATTAGAACAGTATTATACTTTTTTTTTTTATTATGTGAACCTCTAGGGCCTTGAGGTCCGAGTGCTCATCGAATATTTCGAGACATCGCCAAACGTTTGGTTGACTCTTCGCGTGACCAGAGGGCTGGCCTATTTTTAGCCCAAAAAATAAGCATTGCCATCCAACGTGGTAATGCTGCCAGACTTTTGGGCACTTATCCCATTGACAGCGATGCGGACGAATTTTTTGATGCCCAATGAGCTTCTGTGTCTTTTTTATTTTTATTATACATTTGTATATAGTAGATATATTCTAGTTTGTGTGTACATATATGGTAAAACTAGCTTCTGCCCGCGACTTCGTCCGCGTGAAATTCGTACTTTCCTCTAAAAGTTTCGAAAATGTATGTTGGTATGATCTTTATAATTAACTTAAATGAATAAGTATTCGGGCCAATTTTTAAGTTTATAGAACAAAGGAACCAGATTTTTCAAAGAAACTATCCCCGCTTTTCACCCCCACAGGGGTAGAATTTTGAAAAATCGTTTAAGATGTGTTCATAACTTGACTCAAAGTTTATTTATACCAATTTTCGAGCTAATCAAGCCACGCAGTAAAATCCTTCCCTTTAAAATTAACTACCTCTTTTCATACAGTTAGGGGTAGATTTTCGAAAAACCCTGATACACGTTATTAATTATTTTTAGTCCTTAGTATAAATACTGAGTTTCAAGTTAATCGGACAGGGCGTTAAAATTCTTCCATACAAATTTTAACACCCCCCATTACCTCTTTAGGGGGTATTTTAGAAAAACGAAAAATTCAAAACTTCATAATTTACTTAGATAAGTATTCGTGCCAAGATTCAAGGTTATTAACTCAATAAATAAGATTTTTCATACAAACAAAATCCCCCCTTTTCACCCCCTTAAAGGTTGAATTTCCAAAAACCCCTTCTTATTCGATACCTACTCTGCACAAAGAACACAACCTTCAAAACTCATGTCCCTAGGACCAGCGGTTTAGACTGTGCGTTGATATTTCAGTCAGTTCGTTCAACGCCCTTTGGGGGAGAAATTATCAAAAACGCTGAGACACGTATAAATTAATTTTCAATCGTTAGCCTAAATACAAAATTTGAAAATCCTAACTTTTAAACTGACGGACATTCACACACAACTTCATCCCCCTTTTTAACCCTTTTAGGTTGGAATTATCAAAAACGCTGAGACACGTATAACGTAATTTTTAGTCGTCAGCTAAACACAAAATTTGAAGATCCTAACTTTAAAACTGACGGACTTTCATACAAACTTTCATCCCCTATTTAACTCCCTTAGGGGTTGAATTAAAAAAAAGACGGGCTGCACTCCGGGAGTGCCGGCAGAAGTGAAAACTTGAATATTAACGTTGAAATAAATCAATTATGAATTGAATTAATATAACTCATTTTTTTTCACTATTTCTGCGTCACTTTTTTCATTAATAGATGCACTTTGTTTAATTTCCATATTTTAAACACCTTATATACACGAATTTTACGAATACACAGCAGTGTGGCTACTACACAGACGGTCGAGCCATCAGCTGTCCATTCATCCATCCACATCCACGTCCACCATCACCGTCGCCGTCACCGTCACCGTCCCCGTCCACGTCCCCGTCACCGTCACCGTCCCCGTCCACGTCACCGTCCCCGTCACCGTCACCGTCGCCGTCACCGTCACCGTCACCGTCGCCATCACCGTCATCGTCGCCGTCACCGTCACCGACACCGTCATCATCACCGACACCGTCACCGTCATCGTCAACGTCACCGTCGACGTCACCGTCACCGACACCGTCACCGTCACCGACACCGTCACCGTCACCGTCACTGTCACCGTCACCGTCACTGTCACCGACATCGTCACCGTCACCGACACCGTCACCGACACCGTCACCGTCACCGTCACCGTCAACGTCACCGTCAACGTCCCGTCGCCGTCACCGTCACCGTCACCGTCACCGTCACCGTCACCGTCACCGTCACCGTCACCGTCACCGACACCGTCACCGTCACCGACACCGTCACCATCACCGTCACCGTCACCGTCCGTCCGTCCGTCCGTCCGTCCGTCCATCCATCCATCCATTATCATGTCTCACTTGGTTCAAAATTGCTTGGGGGGAAATCTCTCCTGACGGTCACGTGTCCTGACGCGAGTTTAACATTTTTCCCCATTACAAAAAGTGTGCAACGCCGCTAAAGAAGTTTTCACTTCAAAAATCCTTCCTAATTCCTTGTCTACATTATAAAGGGAACCATTGTGTAAAATTTCAAAATAAATACCTATAACTACTTTAATTAATAAAAGTACCTACGCTTAATAATTTGTAATTTGAACGAATATTTAAACACTACCAAAACAACTAATACGTGGTCCTAACTTTAGCTACCTTACACCTAAAATCTAAGTGTGTAACGAAATAAACAACGCGCACACGACTAAAGCAACCGTCCACTCGAGTACGCGCGTAAGGTCTCATCGCATACACACATAGACAACCCGAGCGGGTATAAAAGACGTGCCCGGCTCGCCTAGCGCCAGTTCAACTCTGTGAGGGCTTTGTATCCGACGATTCGGAACTACTCCCTGGCAAGTTGAGCGCTCTGCTTATAATACGTCACGCCTGGTGGTACTTTCGTAACACGGAATATTACCGGTGTGTCGTACTGTTAGCGGAGATATTTTGCTTATAGCGCATCTCGCTATCTATTTATTTTTTAGGTAGTTAGCTTACTAGTTTTGCTCATTAATTCATTAAAGTCATTGTTGATACATTCTGTTACTTATAGGTATTGTTTACTTATATTGTTTACTCATATTGTTTTAAACCTCATTCCTTGCATTGTATAACTAAGTAGATTACATAGCATTAGCATATTTTTTCAATCGCCTAGCTTGCACTGCTTTATTAGCTTTAACTTTTGTTTGTATTACCTACCCTCATTTTTTTTTATAATATTGGCTTAAGCATTTTTTTTTCTCTTTGCTACCTACATTCTGCATTGTAAAACATTCTTGTTATTTGTGTGTTATTACTTATTACAAATATAGGTTTTTAGTATTTCTCCCTGGAGTATTATTTACGAAGAACCCCGTTACAAATTGACGCCCCAACGTGGATCCTCTAAAGAAAAACCTTAGACCTAGACCAACAGCACAAACGCAGAGGTTTACAATACAGGAATACCCGCAGAAAGGGAAGAAAAAAGAAACAATGGATAGTAAGAGTGGTTCTGCTTCAACTTCATCATCAATAACTATGTCGAGTGAACAGTTCCAACAATTACTCACAGCAGTTGCTTCAGGGTCAAAGCATAAGAGTTCCATGATAAGATGTCCAGTAAAATTTAATGGCAATAAGAGCGCTTCTGAGGTCGAGTCTTTTCTAGCAGCGGTGCGTGTGTTCAAGAAGGTAGAGCATATAGAAGATGAAGACGTTTTAACAGGGCTACCATTGATTTTGACGAATGATGCTGCTACTTGGTGGCAAGGCATTCAGAACCAGGTAAAAACTTGGAGCCAGTTTGAAGAACGCTTGCGGCACGCATTTGCGCCCAAGAAGTTGGCATTCAAAATATACCAAGAGTTGGTGGAAAAAAAGCAAAAGAAGGATACATTAACAGAAATATTTGTAGCAGAAAAACGTGCCCTCATAGCTGAATTTCCAGCACCGGGTCATACTGAACAGCAAGAGATAGATTTAGTATTCGGCCAAATTCGTTTTGAGATTAGGGAAAAATTATCCAGAGAAGCTATAGGAAGTTTCGATGACTTATTAGAGAAGGCTAGAGAAATTGAGCGAAATTTAGGTGAAAGAACTGAAGAGAATCAGACGTCTAAAGCAGCAGAAAGGATTCACAAGGGTAAAACTAGATGCAATTACTGCAGACTTCCAGGACACACTTCGGATGTTTGTAGGAAACGTCTGAAAGCTGAGCAGCAGAAACCTGCAGAGAAGTCAGTGGAAACTAAACCCGACGATAAGGTGAAGCCTACATTTTCATGCTACGGATGCGGAGAACCAGGTGTTGTAAGAAGCCGTTGCCCGAAGTGTAATGCTCAGCGCAAAGGAACGGAAGACATCAATTTCTGTTCTATAAATACTGCAAGTGCCAGATGCCTTAGACCAATAGTGCCCATTAGTATTGGAGATATAAAGGGTACTGGATTTGTAGACACATGTGCTAGATCAAGTGTAGCCTCATATCAGCTTTTCGTGTGTTTGAAGCAAGATGGATATGACTTCACAAAGGAGACCATGACCATAACTTTAGCTGATGGTATACCCAAAATACAGACTGTCTTGACTGTTACAGCGCCTGTTAATATTTATGGAAAGGTGATAAACACTTCTTTCATTGTTATGCCTAAAGCCAAAAGTAACAAGACATTACTGGGAGTTGGTTTCATCGAAGATGCCATGATGGTTCTTAACTTACCTCAGTTGACATGTCGGTTCCTTGATGATCCTGTAAAAGTATATGACTTGAAACAAGAAGATATTTGCGAGACAATGATCGCCGATTTGATAAGCATCGCTTGTTTACCGGAAATAATTTCGCCAATGTCTACTTCACCCGAAAAAGCCGTTACTCCGAAATCGGTAACATCGAGTCTTGTCGAACAAAATTTGTTCCGACCGTATGGTCCCGTGATGACAGTGTCTTCTCCTGACGTATTAGAAAATGCACCTGTACAATCGCAAAGTGAGCCGTTAGTTGGTAATGACGCACCCACTAAATTGGAGATTTGTCAAGCAAGTGCAGCACGTCCACAGACACCTACGTATGGCCCACTAGTGCCAATTGAATTTTCTACTCCGCCGAGTAAGCGCCAACGACTGTTTGATGGCTATTCTCCAGTAGTAGATGCATTGTATCAAGATGCTAGAAGGTCGATAGATGAAAGCGCCATAGAATTGTCACCAGACACCAGATGTTTGTTCAATTCACCTAGCACGGATATTTCAGCAATAGATGCCGAAAGGTTTGATTGTGTTCTAAGCAGTGAGGAGTTAGTACGTTTGCAAAATGTTTTAGAGAGGAATGAAAGTACATTTGTTCCTAATGGAAAACCTACAACCCAAACGGAGCACTTCATTGACACAGGAGATCATAGACCAATTTCCGTCCCACCGTATCGGTTACCACCTGCAAAAACTCAAATCCTGAAAGATGAATTAAGCAAGATGCTTGCAGAAGGGATAATAGAACCATGCAACTCTCCGTGGTCTGCACCTGTAGTTATGGTTCCTAAGAAAGATGGTGGAACACGAGTTTGCATTGACTATCGCCAACTTAATGCAGTTACATTACCAGATGTGTATCCACTACCTCGTATAGATGATCTGTTACACGATGCTAAACCGACACCGTATATGTCTACTATAGACCTCCGCGCAGGTTACTGGCAGATCAGAGTAAAGCAGGAAGACCAATGCAAAACTGCTTTTGTTACGCCATTCGGCATGTACAAGTTTTTACGGATGCCCTTTGGTTTGCGCAATGCACCAGCAACCTTTCAACGATTGATGGATGGTTTCCGTGTGTCTCTGAGCCATGTTAAACTGTTTGTCTATATCGACGATCTCATCGTCCTGTCTCCAACGTTTGAGCAACATCTGAGCGATCTTCAAGATGTCTTCTCCCGACTTCAAGAATATAACTTGACAGCCAATAAGGAAAAGTGCAAATTCTGTTGTTCGAGGGTTAAGTACTTGGGACATTACATTACGCCAAACGGACTACAGATGGATCCTAACAAGGTCAGTGCAATAGTAAACATGACTGCACCTACCAATCTAAAACATTTACTTTCGTTCTTGCAAATGTGTTCTTGGTACAGAAGATTCATCCCCGGATTTGCTAAAGTTGCTGAACCCTTAACCCGTTTAACCAAGAAACAAGCTAAATGGCTGTGGGAAGACGAACTAGTAGGTGTATATGACAAACTCAAACAACTTCTCACGACTAGTCCCATATTGGCTCAAGCAGATGACTCTAAACCCTATATAATTAAAACCGATGCCAGCAACTATGCTATCGGTGCAGTTCTCGTGCAGGGGGAGGGTGAACAGGAGCACCCTGTGGAATACGCAAGTCGATTGCTAAATCAAGCCGAGAGAAATTATTCTACGACTGAACGCGAGGCACTCGCAGTTGTATGGGCACTTAATAAGTTTAGAGGATATATAGAAGGGACGCCTATTACAATCCTGACGGATCATCAAGCCCTCAAATGGCTAATGTCATTAAAATCCCCAACTGGGAGATTAGCAAGATGGGCTCTCCAGTTACAGCCGTATGATATCACAGTAAAGTACATCACTGGGAAGACAAACGTCGTAGCAGATGCGTTATCTCGCCCTAATTGTGAAGCTGATACTAAAGAAAACTGTGGAATATGTAGTGTTGTGATGGATATGCCAAGGAAAAATCCTAAAGAAATAAGAGACGAACAAATGAAGGACAAAAACATTGAGAAGATAGTAAAGGCATTTGAAAGTAATAATGAAGAAGAAGCACGGTATTGGTGTCAAAAGGGTTACGTTATGAATAACGGTTTACTATACCGCTACAACCCTGTTGGTGATACTGATAATAGTCAGATTCTTGTGCCAGAACAAGAACAAACCAACGTTATAACAGCATATCATGATGAACCTACTGCCGGTCATTATGGTACAGACAAAACGTTTGCTAGAATAGCTCAACGTTATTATTGGAAAGGCATGAGAAAGGACATCGAAAACTATGTTCGAAACTCTTTGTCATGCCAGAGATACAAACCGTCGAACATGAAACCAGCTGGACTCCTTCAAACATCTGCAATGAATAAAAGATTTGAAGTACTCGCTTTCGATCTATTTGGCCCATTACCTACGTCAACCAGTGGAATGACCTGGATACTTATCGTTGAAGATCTTGCTTCTAGATGGGTAGAATTATTCCCACTAGAACATGCAACTGCAACTAATTGCGCGATGACTCTCATTAATGAGGTATTTTTAAGATACGGCATGCCACGAAGGATAATCAGCGACAATGGCACACAATTTGTTAGCGCTGTTATGCAGCAAGTTGCCTACTGCCTTGACATTAAGCATGCATTTACGCCCGTCTACCATCCTGAAACAAATTCGGTAGAACGCCGCAACCGAGATCTTAAAACCCAGCTCGCCATACTTGTAGGAGATGATCACCGGACCTGGTCAGAGAAACTACCAAGCATCCGATTTGCGATGAACACTGCAGTTTGTTCTTCAACTGAGCATACTCCAGCATACCTTACATTCGGTCGAGAATTAAGAACGCCCGATGATAATGAACACGATCTACGTGAAATAATCTCGTCAGAAAATTTCATTCCTGAAATTACCCCTAAACTGTTAGTATTAGCAGAAACATTAAAAAGAGTTAAAGAAGTACAAGAAGGAAATGAAGAAAAGCGAAAGGAATATGTAGATAAAAACAGAAGACCTAGCCCTAAATATAAACCTGGAGATCGAGTTCTTGTTGACACACACACCCTCAGTAAGACCGTCCAAGGATTCAGCTCAAAACTTGCCCCACGTCGAGATGGCCCTTATATAATTTTGAAGAATCACGGACCAAGCTCTTACCATGTCGCAGACCCTAATACACCAAACCAGAGTGTAGGGCTATACCACTCATCTGCATTACGCCCTTTCCAAAGTAACACTGAGAGTCCACTACCAGCGCCAGCTCGGCCAATTCGTAAGCGTGGACGACCACCTAAAACAGCAGACCCACTAACCTCACAACTTCCGAAACCCACTCGAGGACGACCACGAAGGGACACCTCGAGTCTGCCTTCCTCGTCGAGACGTCTTCGGAGCCAGAGGGGGAGATTGTAACGAAATAAACAACGCGCACACGACTAAAGCAACCGTCCACTCGAGTACGCGCGTAAGGTCTCATCGCATACACACATAGACAACCCGAGCGGGTATAAAAGACGTGCCCGGCTCGCCTAGCGCCAGTTCAACTCTGTGAGGGCTTTGTATCCGACGATTCGGAACTACTCCCTGGCAAGTTGAGCGCTCTGCTTATAATACGTCACGCCTGGTGGTACTTTCGTAACACGGAATATTACCGGTGTGTCGTACTGTTAGCGGAGATATTTTGCTTATAGCGCATCTCGCTATCTATTTATTTTTTAGGTAGTTAGCTTACTAGTTTTGCTCATTAATTCATTAAAGTCATTGTTGATACATTCTGTTACTTATAGGTATTGTTTACTTATATTGTTTACTCATATTGTTTTAAACCTCATTCCTTGCATTGTATAACTAAGTAGATTACATAGCATTAGCATATTTTTTCAATCGCCTAGCTTGCACTGCTTTATTAGCTTTAACTTTTGTTTGTATTACCTACCCTCATTTTTTTTTTATAATATTGGCTTAAGCATTTTTTTTTCTCTTTGCTACCTACATTCTGCATTGTAAAACATTCTTGTTATTTGTGTGTTATTACTTATTACAAATATAGGTTTTAAGTATTTCTCCCTGGAGTATTATTTACGAAGAACCCCGTTACAAGTGACTATTTAAACTAAAATATTCTTATAGAAATGAAAATAAAGCTGAAACGCCTGTGCAATACTATCTACCTATACCTACTTCACTTAAAAATAAATACTTCTAACTACTTTAATTAATAAAAGTACCTACGCTTAATAATTTTTAATTTGAACGAATATTTAAACACTACCAAAACAACTCATACCTATTTTACAAAATAACAACAAAAGAAATTCAAATAAACTATTTAAATACTAAAAGTCGCGCTGATAAGCACGGTTTCTCAATATCAATTAATGTCTGTCAATAAGGTCGAACGCTCTGAACGCATCAACAGCCAAATATTGAATGAAGCTGAGAAGCTCGCTCTCGGACCTCCCGCCTTTTTATACCCTACCGCCGCCGCGACCTGTGTCGAGCGCGGCAACCGTTACACAAAAATAATCCTTATAGCATGATTCAGTCTTCACGCGCGACGGCGCGATGGCTTATTTCATGTATAAGTTTGGTGTTTCTATACCGATTTCTGTGATTTTTTTTTATTGAATAGGTAATAATGTTAACTTTTTTAAATTAGGGATGAGTGAGAGTATTATAAACGTAAGAGTAAACAAATATAATCAGAATGCTCCGAACTGCTAAGCTATCAGGAGTTACACGTGTTATTGTGAGTCAACCATAAAAGATAGACATATGCTGTTGCGGGATATTTTTTAGAAAATTTTATGTAGAATATTTCCGTCATACATGATTTCTATGTAACTTTAACCATTAAGGCTGCACACGCGACGGAAGCTTAAAAAATGGAGTAACTTCTCCAGTTTTCCCAACATTTCCCTTCACTACTCTGCTCCTATTGATTGTAGCGTGATGAAAAGTATACTATAACCTGCCCAGGAGTATGAAGAATAATTGTACCAAGTTTCGTTAAAATCTGTCCAGTAGTTTTTGTTTCTATAAGGAACATACAGACAGACAGACAGACAGACAGACAGACAAAAATTTTACTGATTGCATTTTTGGCATCAGTATCGATCACTAATCACCCCCTGATAGTTATTTTGAAAATATATTTCATGTACAGAATTGACCTCTCTACAGATTTATTATAAGTATAGATAAACTTATAGGTAATCATTTGAATTAAAACCAAAGGAAATGTTCATCATGTTCATGTATTAATCTATATGCTGATGATCTTCAATCAACAGCTGAGCGGATAGAAGGTTTATCGGACGCTATAGCAGATGTAAACCGAGACTTAGATGCTATCAAAAAGTGGTCTGATAATTTCTAGGTGTCAGTAAACCCCTCGAAGTGTCAGGTCATTGTAATTGGAAGCTTACGCATTATGGGTAGGGTGCCGCTTAGCTTTTTTCCTCCTCATATTTTCAATGGCACGTCATACCCATCACCCCTACTATGAAAGATCTCGGTTTGCATATTAACACATTCGACACTTAGCTGGCAACGCCAGCAGCCTAATTGCGGAACGCCAAATCGTCAAATGATTCTGATCAGTTGGCTTCATTTCTATCACAATTGGCTTCATTTTACGATTTTCGAATTGCGAAACTCTAGTTTCTGCGCAGGGCCTTAACGTTCATAATTGGTTTCATAATAAACTAGAGTTTCGCAATTCGAAAATCGTAAAATGAAGCCAATTGTGATAGAAATGAAGCCAACTGATCAGAATCATTTGACGATTTGGCGTTCCGCAATTAGGCTGCAGGTCTCTAGTGTTAGTCAAAGGGTCAACGGTACTCTGCGATCCTTGTATCGTTTAAGAAACTTTTTTCCCGCTAAGACGAAAACTATACTTGTGCAGACTTTAATTTTTCCTATAATCGTTTTGACTTGAATGCGGTTTTGCTGGATAAGCTCGACAGATTGCCAGACAACCTAATTGCGTAACACACTATCAATCGGAATCTGAACCATTTTTAAGCAAATTGCTAATCCATAGTTTCATAATATCGAAAAAAAATTCTGCTCAACACGTAAATAACGCAATGAATGTTGCTGAACTGTCAAAATGAAACCGATTCAGATTGATAATGTATTACGCAATTGTCCCGCCGGTTCATATTCAACCTCAGGAAATATGACCATGTGTCGAGCTATAGGTCTGAGCTCAAATGGATGTCCATTCACTAAAGAAGTTTGGGCGCTTTGACCACGCTTTTCTTCTTTTTTTGTGTGCCTAGTTTTAATAGTTTTTTTTTATCATTGTTCCTCTCAACCAAAGCACCTGCCATCTAATTTTTTCACTACCCTTGGTTGACTGGTAGAGAATGCCGTCTGCCTTTGTACCTTTTTGTGCAAAAAGTTTAAATAAATAAATAAATGCTGAGTGAGTGTTTTCATATGAAATTTTCAATCGTAAAGGATATTTAAGAAAATTTGGAACAACCACATCTTCAAAGGGAAATACTTATTCCTTAGAAATTCGGGGACCGTCGTTTTCGAATAAAAGACTTTATTTTTAAGTTATTATTTGATGAAAGTAAAAGTATTTATTTTACCAAACATCAATTGAAATTCTTGGATTTGGATTCTTGAACATTAAAAAGGTTCCCTGCCGTGCGATTCTGTAACCGTCTCACCGTGAAAACTTAGGTGAAGTGAGCGTGAAGTGAGCTATCAGTGTCATCCCACCTGATACTAGGGATTGACCAAGCATACATTTACAATCATAATCGAGATTTTAATAATAATTTTTATGCTAATTCTATTCATCATTTTATATAATTTCAAAGCTAGTAGGTATTTTAGTGGTCAGAACTTTAATATTTTGTGGGGTTTTACAATGATATTTCATTGTAAAACCCCACAAAATATTAAAGTTAGCAAAACAGAAACTTAGCCAGAAACTCAATGTTGTTTTTTTTTCTTTTTTTTCCTAGACTGACTAGTCAATACAGCCTGAGGCGCGAGCTTTGATATGAATCGCGTGAAGTGTTCACTTCACGCCACGCTTGCGCGCTAGTCACTGTCATTATCACATTGGAGATTATTTTGATGTGGATCGCGTGAAGTGTTCACTTCACCCGATTCACGACATTTAATGTCGTGAATCGAGTGAAGTGAACACTTCACGCCGCGCTTGCGCGTTAGTCACTGTCATTATCACACTGGAGATTATTTTGATGTGGATCGCGTGAAGTGCTTGCGCGTTGGGCGCTGTAATTAATATTAAATTAAGTTTTTATTTATTTCTATAATTGACGACCATGGTCGTAAGCCTGTTCGTAATCGAGTTCAGAAATTCATAATCAGCCTATAAATGTTCCCACTGCTGGGACGCAGGCCTCCTCTCTGTGAGAGGCACGGGTCGAAATCCACCACGCGGGCCCAGTGCGGGTTGGTAAAAATGGTCGTTCAGAAATTAGTTCCTATTTATTTCAACGCTTTTAGATATTATGTCTAAATCCAACCGTGTTTGTACATTTAAAAAGTCAGTTGTGTGCATTTTGTTTTCAACAATTAACCAGATTTTGTATTAACTAGTTACAGACTACTTATTTAACCCGTAACGCGTGCAAATATAACATTATTGTAGATAGATACTAAATAACTAAGATCCGTATTTTTGATGCAAGTAATCCTTAAGGTGAATGTGCCATGGTAGACCGCGAAATTTAAATTTTCTTACGTTTTTTGCAATTTGCAGATCAGTGTCAGGTTGTATCTTGATCTAAATATGATTCGCGACTATAACAGGTACGTATTTACAGAATTATAATAATTAGAATCATTAATACATCTTTCTAAGTTAGATTTCTACCGTTAAGAACAAATCTCGTATAGAAAAGTGTTTATGGTAGAAATCCAACTTAAAGAGATATATTAATGATTCCAATGACTATAATTCTGTAAATACATGTCTATTATAGTCGCAAATCATATTTTGATCAAGATACAACCTGATACTGACCTACAAATTGCAAAAAACGTAAGAAAATTTAAATTTCGCGGTCTACCACTGCGCATTCACCTTAACCGGTCAAGCGGCGCGCGTTGCCCATGATTGGCGAGTGGCGACGAAACCGTAGCCAATGAGCGACGCGCGCGAAGTGATGTTGCCATGGTTACCGTGGAGTGAATTTTGGAACATTCCGAATTGCACTGTAATCGATTACAGCGTGCTTACACATTGACCCCAATTATTCTGTATGGTATAAATTACCTATTATTCCCCGCATAATCTTACCACGCCGTACGGTTGTCAAGCGTGGTATTTTGACAGTTCAAACCGTTTTCGTTAAACTAACGTGGCATTTTCGAAATTGTGCTTCTGGCTACAGTCGCCACCTTACCAAAGAATAAGAAATTCGTGGTGTATACACAAATAAATACTATAATCCAACCGTGAGTACATAATCAAGTGAAAATAGTTTTGACTGTCAGCTGCCATAATGGTGATTCATCTAAATCGGAACGCAAATTATTTACGTGAGCGCTATGGGCGATGATGGCCTAATTCGGAATGATCCATATATCACGCAGCGCACTGCGCATGCGTATTAGGGGCTGTCGTTAGTATCAATCAAGTGAACTTTTTTTTTTGCTTTCATGCTATTGACGACCATGTACAACTCGTTTATAGAGAGTAGTATATTCCTTGATGTAGAATGTACATAAGCCTGTACGTATTCAAATACAGTGACAATAATTAGTTCCTAATTACCTAATTAATGCTTTTAGAGATTTTAATGTCTAAATCCAACTGTGTTTGTACATTGAAAAAGTCAATTTAGTCAGCCTACATTTAAGATATTATAACATAAGAAATTGTGCTAAGCAAGTACCTATTCAGTGATTGGTGTAATGTTCGTATACATAAGTACATAATACGTAAAAGCACATATAGGGTTTTTTTATATCATCTATAAGTAAACCACACGTAAAAGATACAAACCTTATAACATAAATATGTAGATAGACATATTATTAATCTAGTTACGATTGCTGACACACAAATTGCATTACATTTTTTCTACATGTATTGATTATGTAGGTAAATATTAATTATGCTACCCATCAAATCTTATGAATGTACGTTAATTAAGAGAGTTGGATAAAAAACTCATATGTTAACGCCATTAAATATTTCATATTTAGCGCACAAGCTTATTACTTTACCTTTATTAAATTCATGTCTGTAAATGCGATAATCGCCATTTTGTTGACAGTAGTGGTCGAGGCTAAAAAACATAAAAATTGGGGATTTCGAACATCCAAACTCCGCCACAGGGGCAGTGAATAATACATCATTTAATTATTTGACGAATTCATCCATTGTTTAAGTTAAAATAAGTAGTGGTAATGAAGTTTTTTGATATCTAATGTAGAAGTTTCGCGCCAATCGTATGTGTTTACATTTTTACTTTTCACAAATATCACACACACACATGTAGAAAAGATTTAAAATGTGACAAATATTATTGGAAATATTATTAACAACACGAAAATGCCCAAATCCTAACGTAATATTGAAACACAGGTCGATTATCACGTATTATTCATTACCACTACTCAGTTTGTGTTCAAAATCACCGTCCATTTTTGTTTTTTTTTTTTATCGTAATGATGTGCGAAAGCAATTATGCTAAATATTTTTTTTTAAATTTCGATTGACTCGGGTAATTAATATGTCGGATGTCGAAAATCGATACTCAGAAATTGAAATAAAATTATTTTATGCATTAAATACAATAAGCATTGTTTGTAATAATGATTTATGCTTTTCTAATGTAATTTTAATAGTTTTTTGGACATTCAATTGAAACTGAGTCAGTAACTTGACCATAGTCATTTATTGAATTTCGCGTCGAATTGTTTCTATATTTGAATTTATCTTCGCAATGCGCTCGCCGTTTAAAATTATTTTTATTTATTGTACAATTATTTATTTTTGGTACTTTTCTAATAGTTTGCTACAGAATGCCCAGTATACATTTTTTAGGTAGGCTGAGCAAAAGTTTGAGAATGACGATAAATTAATTGTATAAATTGCGTATTTCGCAATCACTTTACATTTCAATATGTGTTGTTAGTTTTATAAGCTTGGTAGTTTTGGTTTCTATTAGTTTACTTGAGTAATAGTAATTGTTTATTTTTGTGGTAGTTTCCCAAAATAAATTGAAAAAAAAAAAAATGCCATGTTCATGTCGAACCACGCACAGTGAAAGGCTCCGTAGTTGGGTTAAATATTCACGCATGCACAATGCACATAATTAATTTGATCGACTGCAAAAATAAGTTTGTATTTCATAAACTCATCGTTCATAAGTTCATAAGGTATATATGCCTATACCTTCTGGATAGGTGTATTAATTACTATTTTATACAACTTTCAAAATAAAAACAACATTGAGTTTCTGTTTATGTTTTGCTATTTTATTTTAAAATCCCACAAATTGGCGTGGATTCTCTTGTTCACAAACTAAACTATATTTAAGTTCAGTGCATCTTTTTCTTTCTATTTCATTAAGAAAAGGACAGGAGATAAATATTAGTTTAGTCCTGTCAAATTAAGACACTCCATAGACAATTTAGACGTGATTAAAAAATTAGCTATTAAAAATACGTCAATTTACGCCAGGCACGGACTAATTTGACAGGTCTAAACTAATATTTATCTTCTGTCCTTTTCTTAACGAAATAGAAAGAAAAAGATGCACTGAAATTAAATTCAGTTTAGTTTGTGAACAAGGGAATCGGCGCCAATATTAATGTTCTGACCACTAAAATACCTACTAGCTTTGAAATTATATAAAATTTTCAATATAATTAGCTTAAAAAATATTATTAAAATCTCGATTATGATTGTAAATGTTTGCTTGGTCAATCCCTAGCATCAGTGGGATGACACTGACAACTCACTCCACGCAAGTTTTCACGGTGAGATTTTTACAGAATCGACATGCAGGCATCCTTCGATCAGAACAAAAACACATCGCTCAAGTG
Source organism: Amphipoea lucens (assembly GCA_947508005.1). Classification (NCBI taxonomy): domain Eukaryota; kingdom Metazoa; phylum Arthropoda; class Insecta; order Lepidoptera; family Noctuidae; genus Amphipoea; species Amphipoea lucens. The sequence goes on along the minus strand of OX382359.1, from coordinate 17,516,801 downwards.
GCCGTAATTACATATAACTTGATAATAAACCTTAAATGTCAAACATAAAGTTTATTATCGTTTGCAATATATTGACTATTTTGATTGAAACGAAAATGTATTTTTAAAATAAGAAATTAAAACATAGGTATTTTCTAAGCAATAAGGTTGAAAAAACTATATTGCAAAACAAGACCACAACATTATATTTTTCCGGCCGTTTTTGATGCGCTCATCGAAAATCTAGGACTATTTTTGATCGAAGGTGCCATCCCAACAATTGCTCAAGCACCATAGGTACCTAAATATAAGGTGTTAAAAAATTAACCCGACAAACATTAAGAGGTGCTTTAGACCATCGAACTGAACAACTTTCACTATGGGACCAATTCCCCACTTGACCAAAATGTATGAAACAGCTGATTGTTTTTTGCGTAATTTCAGAGTAAATGTAAATCACGTTTGAAATGCAAAGTATTCTGTACTAGCTCTTGCGTGCGACTTTGCCGCATACAAACTTCGAGCCTCGGTCAAGCGACTTATGGATGGTTTTCGAGTAAACCTTTCTTAAGGTAGGTACTCCATAGAATCCATACTAATATTATAAATGCGAAAGTGTGTCTGTCTGTCTGTTACCTCATCACGCTTAAACCACTGAACCGATTCAAGTAGATGAAATTTGGTATAGAGATAGCTTGAGTCCCGAGACCTTTCCCGGACATAAAAAGTATCCTATTTCCTTACATAGGATACTTTTTTATCCCGATATTCACATGGGATCAACATTTATGTAGGTGAAGCCACGACGCACTGCTAGTTCTCTATAAAATTCTCACCGTGATAACTTGAGTAAAGTGAGCTCTCGTTCCACCAAATGCTAGGGATTGACACTTGATAACTTACTTCAAGCTCACCGCACCTAGGTTTTCATGGTAAGATTCTTACAGAATAAATTGGCAGGTTCAAATTCTGACAGTCGTCACAAAAAGGCCAAGTGAGATCATTCAGTGAATGTGTCTGTAAATACCCTTGTCAGAACCTGTAATGATCCGTTTCATTCAACAAGTGTTTCACACTCAAGGAATCTCATCCTTTGGATTTACTCGGCGTTTTAACTAAGCTTTTCTTGTAATTGTTAGAAGTTTTGTTTCCTGATGAGAAAATAGATGCTTGCTATTGTGCAGATGGGTGGCTAAGATAAGTACTTACCGGTTGTATTAAGGTCAATTAGAGCCCTGATTCACAACCATACGACAGGCTATCGTCTCGAAAATCTGACATTTCGATAACCTGATTTGACTTCCCCTCAACAGCAAATAGCTGTTGGAAGAATAGCGGGCGTCTATTTGATTTAAACTGACAAAATTTTCGGGTTTTGAACTTGTGAACAGCGTTGAGAAGACTCGTACGATAACAATGATTAATGTTCGATACGATACGGAAGCATATCGAGTGTTTGTGAATAAGGGGGCTGGAGTCCGGATCACAAAACGCAATTTTGTAATTTTTCGCTAACTTTACACCTTTATTAAAATATGTAATGCTGAGATTCACAATTATGTCCTTAGGCTATTATATATCAATCAAGCTGATACTTTACAACTTAACATAACATCACGATTGCATTCCACGAAGGGTTAGGCAGACGTGTATAGAGCAACACCAACATTTCGCCAGTTATGTTTACGTCTCATGTAATAGGGGACGAGCCTATTGTCTTCAACCGAGCACAAATTCAGACTCCGGTCTGCTACTGAGAATTTCAAGGTGGGAAAACCCAATAACACTTTGCCCCACCCGGGAATCGAACCTTTTTCTCAGCCAGTAACGGTCGCGATCTACGACTAGACAAACGAGGTAGTAGCAAACTTTATCATACTATAACATGCAGCTTAAGAGGACATGCGGGTGGTCGTTTCTCCATAGAAATGCTCTCGCCTGTTTTCTTTCTGGTTAATGACCATAAACCAATGATGTTTACAGAATAATAATTACTAACTACTTGTTTGTCCCTATGTTTTCCTTTTTGATGATACATTATTTTTATATAAGCACCCTCAAAAAAGTCCGATTTAAACCGCTGTCAACAGAGGCCAATAGTGAAAAAAAAAACATAGGGACACAGTATATCCTTCTTATTCAGTTTATGAAATATCTTGTAAATTGGTCCAATATTGGAGGAGGAAATAGGCGAGAGCCAAACCTCGAATTACGACTTTTTACTTAGGCTTTTTCAAAAGTCTCTCCGACCAGATTTCCTCTTAAACTGGTGTCGCCCCTATACACGTAGGTGTGTGTGTAAGTTTAAGAAGATAGTACGTATTGTATGTATATCCACCCCATCAATTGCTTAAGTGTTACCGAAATCATATGACGTAACGTATAACATGTATTTCCGCCCTAATACGCACCCCGGAGCAATGACATGAGCGAAAGGGAAACCAACGTTGGTGACTTGTTGACACCACTAAAAGTATTTTATTTGCTTTAGGGTGAATTCCACCAATGTATCGTGAGAACAAATTTTGAATTTTTGACAGTTTTTCCATACTACTAGTACAACTGCTACAACTATCAGACGTCAATTTGTAATCCATGGTTAAATGATATCTGAGTTTGGTAAAATCTGCCCTTAGAGAAAAGGCGTCGTTGACTGAATGACGTAAGATTTTTAACCAATTTTCGAAGTTCAAAATAGACTAATTTTATCACAAATATACATAGTTTGGTCTTCCAACATCGTCACCAAGAAGAATAACTTTACAGGGTGGTAGTATAGACGCGCAAATTTTAACCATGAATTTATTCAGAGCATGATTCTAGACCCCGTAGCGTAAATGCAATATTTTTTTAAATAACCGACGAAAATTTTCAACTCAGGGGGGTTCAGAATCATGTGCTGAGTCCATGGTAACAGATTGCGCTTTGATATTCCTGCCAATCTGTATGATTTCCGTGATAATTTTCCCGCACGTGTCAGACGTAGCTACTACCTACTAACACACACACATACACATACCCCTACACACAGACACATACTTTTCTATAAAAATCCTTATCGAAATAAATACGTTATTCATAAATAATAATAATATTTTATAATATTTATTGACATAAAAGTATGTTACATTAATATATGAAAACCCTGACTCTAAAATAAATACATACCTAGGTACGTTATTCAATACGTCATTCGTTATTTCTGAGAAAGTGTTAAAGTAGACTTACAATCATCTACAAGGCTGTAATATCGCGCGTTTACTCTATTAAAAACTTTTAATAACCTCGTGCCGTGTTCCTGCATGAAGTCCAAAACAATTTTAGCTTTTTGAACCTAATACCTGGAAATGCAGTTAAAGTTTGTACCTACTATGATTTTCAGATGTGCCATAGGTCCAACTAACCAGTTAGCCGAAATTTTCAAACGGATTACTTAGCGCAGGACCGTTTATTTTGAGCTTAAAATAACATAGTATATCTTCTTTTGTCTCATTTAATTTTCTCAAAATTATCTAAATAGTTAATACTGGCATACATTTTTGTTTGTTTATATGTACGTTACGGAAATCTAAGTTGCGGAAGAGTGGAGTGTCTTAATACAGGCATTTAACTGCTTAAAAGGACGCTTCTATCACTAGCTGTGAAGTACAATGTTTGTTAAAGAAAATAAACTATTTGTATATCGTGTTATCGTGGTACTAGGTTATGAAGGGCAGTCTCTTCATGTAAAGTATGGTATAGCGACATCTACATCGCCACGTGCGAATTACCCATCGTACTGACGTCACGCAAAATCCTGCATCGCGCAAGCGGAGTTTACCTCGCGACTACACCGCTGATTACCAGAATCACCCAGGAGAACTTTACACCCTCTTCCTCATCCCTCCATACTAGTACCTATTCAGCTGCATCCGGCTAGTCGGGAAGCCGACCCCAACATAGTTGGAAAAAGGCTAAGCAGATGATGAAGCCTTAAAAAACAAGCAGGAAATACGTAATCAAACCTGTACGTTGTGGAGATTACTAAAATTCCTAAGGTATGTCCTACCTTTGCGATATACCTATCTTAGAGGTAGTAATACAAAAAAAAACATTTTTCCTTTACGACACATATTATCAAATCATCATCGTCGTCATCATTTCAGCCGGAAGACGTCCACTGCTGGACATAGGCCTCCCCCAAGCACCTCTACTTCGACCGGTTTTATGCTTCTCGCATCCAACGAGTTCCTGCTGCGGCCTTCACAAGGTCGTCGGTCCACCTTGTGGGAGGCCTTCCAACGCTACGTCTTCCGGTACGCGGTCGCCACTCCAGAATCTTTCGGCCCCATCGGTCATCTGTTCTGTCATCTGTTCACTTAAATTTAACAATTCTTCGGGCTTATTCGGTTACCTTGGTTCTCCTACGGATCTCTTCTTATCAAATAATACGAGTATAAAGGAAAAAAAAACAATCGTACCTTATATGTTATTTTATACATATGTTTAGTGAAATAACCTTTACCATCCTATATACAGGAAAATCACACCACCTTTATTTAAAAAACCAAACGCGCTTTCAAAACGGCTCCCACTATATACAAACGATTGATGGAAAAGTCACGCGTAATTCGTGAATTCACTCTGGCCGATTTAAAAATGCCGTTGTCGAATAATAAATGAAGGCTGTTCATATTCAGTGGGCCCTATTGAAGAAAAAGCAATTTGTCGATCTCCCACACTCACATTTACATACGTGACGATAATAATCGTGGAGGTCCAAGTCCATTAAATATGTATATGGAAATACATGCACGTTATAACGTTATCGTGGACGGTATAAAAGCGTCTTCATATACGGGATGGGCAAAAAATCGTGGATCAAACGAAACAGGGCGATAGTTGGGGTTATTTGCAATAAAAATTTATTTTTTTTATTCAACTTTTTACGCTAATAACCCCAACTTTTTTTTTAATTATATTTTTTTTAAAGTATCATCACAACAGCACTGCTTTTATGACAGTAGATAGGATACCATGATTTATCAGTATTGGCACTTTTTTCAATATCTTTTAAGTCTCACGAAAAATTATTTGTAACCTTAGAACCATAATGTAAACACTCAAACTGCCATAACTTTTAAGAAGATCAAGTTAGGGCTCTGCCATACAAATGTTTTTTAGTGCAAATAATCCCGACTATCGCCCTGTTTCGTTTGATCCACGATTTTTTGCCCACCCTGTGTACATAGCGTTATCGTGATGACGTGGACGTCAACGATAATATTGTCGCGTTTGAAATTATAAAAGCGTCCAATAGGTACCTCTATTTTATTAACCAGTCTGTGGTAGACCTGTGCCTGTCTAGGTCCAGTTCTAGGCATTACTCATTATATTCTAGGCGTTCGACAAACACCTTACTGGGATCGATTAGGGTCAGCCATACATTAGCTGAGTTTAATATTTATGAGCAGAAAATGTTATTACCTAATAAGCGTGCAGATATAATTTATTAACTTTGGTTTAGTTTACCATAAGCTAATTGCTATGGATATTGGTTGACTTGTAGTTTGATAAAGAAACGGAAAATATGTAACGGATCCTCTAAAAACTTATTGACCTTCAAAATTATGAACGCTTTTTCTAAAAGATTTTGAGCAAACAAAATGCAATCATTTAAAAAAAATTAATGAGCCTCTCATTAACTTATTGGCCTTTTCTCAGTTGATCGCAGTTACCTACTTGGCTATTCATTATTTTTGGACCCCATAATATGTATGTAAATATATTCTCATATGTATGTTTTAATTTAAATTAAAGAATAGTTTTTGGTTTTATGTATTTTGTTTTCCCTTCTACTCTAACACACGATGTCTACATCTCTTTTTATCTCTTCTTCTATCTTAGGTATGCTAGAAGAGATTTCTTTAGAAATAAGAATCCCCTTTGTAGATACGTACTTTTTGTTCCTTTCTACTTGTCTGTTTATATGTGTGTACATAAATGGTAAAAAATAAATTATTAGAGGTTCACAAAAAGAGGCGCATTCATTATATCAGGTGTTCAATAATGTTTTTAGGAAAGGAAAAATATGGGAATTATTTGATTATATGGACACTGATTTAAAGGAGAGTTATGAGAAAAATAATGTTTTCTATAGAATTTTGAAACTCATATCTAGTCTTTATATCAGTGTCCTTTCAAAATATATTTGGGAACCTAGATATTCTGTAATCCAATCGGAATAAATACACACTAACTTAAGAATATGTTTGATTTACAAATTATTTTGGTATGAACTAAGCATGCTACACCGGCCACTTAATTAGTTAAATACTTTAGAGCAATGTATTATTTGTAGCAAAAAGGTCCTAATAAGTTTTTGGTTGCAATGGAATTTGAACTTTGTTAAGTATGACATTCAGTTTGTTGTTCCATAACTTGAAAGTTATCTCTAGTTTTTAATTCAAGTATACATAATAATCTAGTTTTATTAGTATCGTATTTTCATCAGAACTACACACCGGGTGTGCTTAATTGAAACAGAAAACAAATAAGTAATTAAGAAAAAATCTTCAAGAATATTTATTTGACAGTAATAAACTTAATAAAATCGTTGAAAAGGAAAGACATTGCTGTAAATCATTCTTTTAGTGGCTTCATTTTAATACCTTCAAAGACTGGTCCAAAAACGTTAAGGCTTGCGTAGACAGGTGCGATAAGAAAGCGCGACGACGACAAATCGAACAAAGTCTATGAAAACATCATGGAAATTGTTCTACCAGAATTGCGTCGCACCCGTCGCGTCGCGCCTTTCTGCGGGAGCCTTTATGCAAAATAGCTTTGAACCGCCGCCCCTTCATGCCGAGCTGATAATGTTAAAGTTCACGCTTATCGATACGTCATCAGCTCTATTTAATAGAACCGCGGAACTGAATCAAAGATTATGCTGTGCGTTTATTTTATTTAACCTTTAAAAAATGTAAAGCTTCAAAAAGTTTGCGTACCTACTTTGATGAGTATCCATTCTCGTCTATTTTAAGCGCACTAAGCCCAACATGGACGTAGCTACGATTTATGTTCATATAAACTTAGCTAGGCACATTACGATATATTTTAAATACTATTTTTGAGTGACCACACACGCAGCTATAATACTTATGTATTTCTATGACGTCACCAAGTATACTGTAATTTAATTTATGGTATGACCGACCATCAATGAAATGAAGGCAAAACATACAGGATGGCCGGGTGATCGACGCGCGAACGGATTCTAAACCCTCTAGCGTAGCCAATTTCGTCGGTCAACAAAAAAAAACGGCTATTTCATAGAAAAGTGCAATAGGCAAAATGTACGCATTTTTTTTTTAATTACCGACGAGTGGTTTTGACGGGTGTGTTCAGGATCATGTACTGAATCTGTGTGGCATCAATCATGTGTGTGGCAGTTTGCTATACTACGAGTACATATTACTCGTAGGTATAGCTACGTCTATGATGGTCTTTATTCGAAGAGCAAAAGTCACTACCCTGTAGTCAACCTCGTTACTGCGTTACCACTTTTGGTAACAATTTTCAGTAAATTGAAACTCCACTGGGTTGGAACTATTTGACCTTTAGATACTTATATAAATAGACCTTGTCTTTGTCTTTCTATGACGCCCAAGTGACATTCAACCTTCTAAGGGTGATCAAGAAAGCACAAGGTCACTTATGCAATATGTAATAGCTCTGTCGTAGATTTTAGTATACGATTAAAGGCTGATTTTTCCAAGGGCAGATAATTTTATCGGAGTAATAATTTTGAATTTTTGACAGTTCTTCCATACAAAAACTGTCAGACGTCAATTTTATTCCACAAAATAAAAAGTATCTATCGATTGAAAAATCTGCCCTAAAAAGTCTTGGAAATATAATTCATCATCAGTTTTTACCGGCTGAATGCTGTAATTACAGAATCAATTCAAAAGTCATTGTGTCTCGCTTGGATCCACGTTCGGTTAAAATATCATTAGCACCTTGTCACATTTACTAACGGAGATTTACCCAAGAAATTATTATAATTTCGGCGTCATTTCATGACAAAAATATTCCAACAATATACCTTCCTAATAATATCCCTCTAGAATTTAAAACAGCGTACCTAAGGTTTCTAAATTTGCCAAAGATATAAACAACAACGGCTGCTCGAAATTGTATAAAATCGATTACAACACACACACAAGAACATTTTTATCGATTTTATTCAATTTCGAGCGGCCATTGTTGTTTACATCTTTGGCAAATTTAGAAAGACCGGACTATTTTTCACCACAGAACAAATAAAACTGTATAAAGCTAGTAAGTTAAACAAATACAAGGTGCATTACGTGGTTTCACTCAGCTGGGAGTCGGTAACTAATGGATGCCCGCCGCCCCCTATATTGAGTTTTCTACTTGTCAGGTGGTTTTATCTTGCCAAGTTTCTCTGGGCTAATATTGAAATCTGGAGTAAGAAAGATTGGAAAAAGTAGCTGTAGGAATATAGAAATGAATTTTCTAGCGCATAAATTAAAAACCTTTGTGAATGACCTTTCTAAATATTATTGGATCCATATATATACATATAAAATTCAAAGTCCTGACTGACTGACTGATATATCAACGCACAGCCTAAACCACAGGTCCTAGAGACATGAAATTTGGAGGGTGTGTTCTTAGTGAAGAGTAGGTATCCACTAAGAAAGGGTTTTTCGAAATTCCACCCCTAAGAGGGTGAATGGGGGGAGGGTGAAATTTCATGCGGACGAAGTCGCGGGCAGAAGCTAGTTGTATCCATAATAGAATAGAATATTTATTTATTTGCATTAAAACATGGTACAATACTGGTATGGCTAATGATCTACATATCTCGCCATGGACTAGCATACAAATATTTTAAATAAGTACTTATGCACCTAGCATCAATAATAACAGTTATAACGCGAACCTATTCCGAACCCCTCCCGCCACAATCCGGTCGTCCAATTAAGGTCTAGAATCAAAAAAGGTCTGGAATCTTCTAAAAGCCGTGTGAGAAACAGACGACGCCCACCATTCTTTTTGACATTAGTCTTGTGAAGTCCGTCAACTGAGCTGCGCACCGAAAAGTTTAAAATTTTTTACACCGAAAAGTTTTATATTTAGTTCGTTTCAACAAATAGTTCCTATGTTATAATATTGGCTCCCCTGTCCTCCGCTAGGAATATATGTGTTTTTTGCCCATGTCTGTCAAGATATTAGATATGGGAAGACGATTCTGGGGTTTTTTTTAAGATTTATAAAGTGTCCGTGTTAGAATCATGCCCAAAACAGGAGTGCTGAAGAATAAGAAGTGTTATAAGTACATTGTTGCCAACATAACGGCATAGGAACTATTTGTTGAAACCACTGATTTGCCCTGAATCCTATTTTTTTATATATAATGTATATTATTGTGTGTAAGTTAAACAGTTACTATACCTACTTGTACATAATTGTATTTCTAATATTTTTGCAATGTTTATAAATAATTTTAATGTAAGCAGTAGTTATATATACAATTAAATATCAGCAAATCTATACTTATAATAAATCTGTAGAGAGGTCAATTCTGTACATGAAATATATTTTCAAAATAACTATCAGGGGGTGATTAGTGATCGATACTGATGCCAAAAATGCAATCAGTAAAATTTTTGTCTGTCTGTCTGTCTGTCTGTCTGTATGTTCCTTATAGAAACAAAAACTACTGGACGGATTTTAACGAAACTTGGTACAATTATTCTTCATACTCCTGGGCAGGTTATAGTATACTTTTCATTACGCTACAATTAATAGGAGCAGAGTAGTGAAGGGAAATGTTGGGAAAACGGGAGAAGTTACTCCATTTTTTAAGCTTCCGTCGCGTGTGCAGCCTTAATGGTTAAAGTTACATAGAAATTATGTATGACGGAAATATTCTACATAAAATTATCTAAAAAATATCCCGCAACAGCATATGTCTATCTTTTATGGTTGACTCACAATAACACGTGTAACTCCTGATAGCTTAGCAGTTCGGAGCAATCTGATTATATTTGTTTACTCTTACGTTTATAATACTCTCACTCATCCCTAATTTAAAAAAGTTAACATTATTACCTATTCAATAAAAAAAGAATCATAGAAATCGGTATAGAAACACCAAACTTATACATGAAATAAGCCATCGCGCCGTCCCACGTGAAGACTGAATCATGCTATAAGGATTATTTTTGTGTAACGGTTGCCGCGCTCGACACGGGTCGCGGCGGCGGCGGCGGTAGGGTATAAAAAGGCGGGAGGTCCGAGAGCGAGCTTCACCCTGGCTGGAGGCCTTAATTTTTAGGCATCCACAGGCAAGCCCGGTTAAGCAGACGAAAACCTCATAGGTTGAACTGCGAGATGCCATACACAAAAAAAAAAAAGAGCGAGCTTCATTCAATATTTGGTTGTTGATGCATTCAGAGCGTTCGACCTTATTGACAGACAATAATTGATATTGAGAAACCGTGCTTATCAGCGCGACTTTTAGTCTTTAAATAGTTTATTTGAATTTATTTTGTTGTTATTTTGTAAAATAGGTACGAGTTGTTTTGGTAGTGTTTAAATATTCTTTCAAATTACAAATTATTAAGCGTAGGTACTTTTATTAATTAAAGTAGTTATAGGTATTTATTTTGAAATTTTACAGAATGGTTCCCTTTATAATGTAGACAAGGAATTAGGAAGGATTTTTTTAAATTCAACCCCTAAGGGAGTTAAATAGGGGATGAAAGTTTGTATGAAAGTCCGTCAGTTTTAAAGTTAGGATCTTCAAATTTTGTGTTTAGGCTGAAGACTAAAAATTAATTTATACGTGTCTCAGCGTTTTTGATAATTCCAACCCCAAAGGGTTAAAAAAGGGGATGAAGTTGTGTATGAAAGTCCGTCAGTTTAAAAGTTAGGATCTTCAAATTTTGTATTTAGGCTAACGATTGAAAATTAATTTATACGTGTCTCAGCGTTTTTGATAATTTCTCCCCCAAAGGGGGTTGAACGAACTGACTGAAATATCAACGCACAGTCTAAAACGCTGGTCCTAGGGACATGAGTTTTGGAGGTTGTGTTCTTTGTGCAGAGTAGGTATCGAATAAGAAGGGGTTTTTGGAAATTCAACCTTTAAGGGGGTGAAAAGGGGGGATTTTGTTTGTATGAAAAATCTTATTTATTGAGTTAATAACCTTGAAACTTGGCACGAATACTTATCTAAGTAAATTATGAAGTTTGGAATTTTTCGTTTTTCTAAAATACCCCCTAAAGAGGTAAATGGGGGGGTGTTAAAATTTGTATGAAAGAATTTTAACGCCCTGTCCGATTAACTTGAAACTCAGTATTTATGCTAAGGACTAAAAATAATTAATAACGTGTATCAGGGTTTTTCGAAAATCTACCCCTAACTATATGAAAAGAGGTAGTTATTTTAAAGGGGAGCATTTTACTGCGTGGCTTGATTAGCTCGAAAATTGGTATAAATAAACTTTGAGTCCAGTTATGAACACATCTTAAACGATTTTTCAAAATTCTACCCCTGTGGGGGTGAAAAGCGGGGATAGTTTCTTTGAAAAATCTGATTCCTTTGTTCTATAAACTTAAAAATTGGCCCGAATACTTATTTATTTAAGTTAATTATAAAGATCATACCAACATACATATTCGAAACTTTTAGAGGAAAGTACGAATTTCACGCGGACGAAGTCGCGGGCATAAGCTAGTCAGTAATAAAATTCAACAAAATTCAGTCAAGAAAGCTTAGCATGTTTTACTACAAAAAGATATAAGCCTTAATACCATACGTAGTAGTGTAGTAAAAAAGACTGGCCCTAGGGGAATATGAATCAATTTTCTTGTTTATTAATGAAACCTCTTTAATTAAATCTTCGTTCTTGGCAACTTCAAAAGCAACAATGTAGTAGCTCAACTGTGGTTAATGAGACACAATTGAATTTATATTGTTATAAATCAAATTTTGATTTTTCAACAGTTGAGAGAAGATGAACCTGAATAGCTTTATTTTATACTAGCTTCTGCCCGCGACTTCGTACGCGGATCCTGTTGCTTATGCCAGCGACAACGGGGCGTCAAAATCGAAGATCTGAAACGTCTGATGTCGAATTCTAAGAGCCCGGGGTCTGGAAAACAACGGGATGCGCGAGACGATTCGAGAGGTTCCAGATCTTTCATTTTTGTAAGTCAACAGGAAATGCCTATTAGACTAAGCAACTTTTGCTAAGACGTGGGTCATTTTCAGGCAATAATGAACCAATAAGGTGGTAAACTTGGCCTTGCACTTTGAACGTTGGCATAAATGGGCCTTCTGAAATCGGTTTCGCACTAAAAGATGTCATTTGAAAGGTTTTATTGTACGAACGGATGTTGTCCAAGAAATGTTTTGACTGTGGATGGTCACCGATTAGCAGTGATCTTAATATTTCTGGAGGATTTTGTAAAATTTCAATATGTACTTTCCCACCTGAGCACCACATACCGTTTGTTTCTTTTTGCCATTTAACAGCTTCACAAAAAGTACAATTTTGAACCGTACCTCCGATGGCGGAATATGTGGCGTAGTCAATCATAGGAGTATACGTAAATGCACTCTGTTCCTTATCAACCCAAGGAAGATCGCCATGCCCTACGGATATATCTTGAGACACATCCGATTCTTCAGATGATATCGACATTCTGTTCAGAGAATGTCGAAGTCGATCAGAATTCTAACGTTCGTTGCGCTCTTCTTCTGTCTCTTCATGCCGTACTCCAGCAATTCTTTATCTCTCTTACTTTCTAACTGATTATGAATATTTTGTTGTGTGCGTGTTCGGGACAATGTATTATAATCTCGATCAGCAGTTAGTCGCGCATCACGTTCATAACTCGTTTCATAAGACCTGTTAGCAGATGTGCGAATACGCTGAGAACTCAAGCGTGATTCTGTATCAGTAAACGTTTCCGATTCGCGAGACAATGCATGTCGCTCACGATCAGCGGACAGTCACGCATCACGTTCCGCACTTGTCTCTAGAGACCTAGAAGCAGATGCGTAGATACGCTGAGAACTCAAGCGCAATTCTCTATCCGTGAACGTCTCCGACTCGCGAGACAATGCGTGACGTTCACGATCAGCGGTCAGTCGCGCATTACGGTCCCTACTTGTCTCTAGAGACCTAGAAGTCGATGCGTAGATACGCTTGGAACTCAAGCGCAAGTCTCTATCCGTGAACGTCTCCGACTCGCGAGACAATGCATGACGTTCACGATCAGCGGTTAGTCGCGCATCATATTCTTCACTGGTCCCTAGAGACCTGGATATAGATGCGTAAAAACGCTGAGAACGCAGGCGTGCTTCGCGATCCGAAGAGGTTTCCACGCAGCGAGTTGCAGCCTGATATTTTCGAACAGCATCAAGTCTCTCCTGACGCTCTTCGGTAGATTCTTGGGATCTTATGATGCTCAATCTTTTAGCTCCTTTGGAACATCGGGAAAGATTTGACCTCTTTCTAGGCATGGTTATAGTTTTATTGTGAAGATACCTGATCAATTAAAATCTAAGTGACTGCTCCCTTGCGTTACCGGGTAGGCTACCGTATCACGAAGATAAATGGAAAATTAAATTAAACACTCAAATAACATAAGCCCGATCATCATTTATTCGATAAAATAAAAAAATAAATGGGAGTTTTGGCCAGTAGAGTCAAATTTTCAATGATATACCATCGTCATCGAAAATCAGTCCTAAACTGTTACCGCCTTCACCGCGTGGTGGTACTCCCAGCTTATGTTATTTTATAATTATACAGTGAAATTAGCGATAGCTTTGATTTCCACATCAGATGTTTCTGATCTTCGATTTTTATAAGTCAACAGGAAATGCCTGTCAGACCGAACAACTTTTGCTAAGACGTCATTCCTATATGTGTTATGGTGTAGCTGGGCTCTTGAAGTTCCACATCAGGTGTTCCAGATCTTCAAATTTATTCTCTCAGCAGAAAATGCTCATCACGTGGAACAATTTTTGCTATGGTTCCATTTTTGTATCTCTTATAGTTTAGCCGGTCTGTTGCGGTTCTGCATCAGGTGTTCAAGTTTCCAAGGTAAATTATAGCCTATATGTTGCCCAGACATAATATCCATACAACAAAAAAAAATCATTCACATCAGTCCAGTAGTTCCGTAGATTAGCGTGTACAAACAAACAGACACACAGATTTTTTTTTTTGGATTCGTGCCCTGTTACTGTTTCTAAACCCCCCTCAATAATTTTTTTAAAAATATATTCAATGTACAGACACAGTTTTTTTACTGTTTTATTATATGTAATAGATTATTACTAGCTGCGCCCCGCGGTTTCACCCGCGTAAGTGTCGATCCCGTGGGAATATCGGGATAAAAAGTAGCCTATATGTTAATCCAGGGTGTCAGCTACCTTCATACAAAATTTTATCAAAATTGGTTAAGTCGTTTGAGCGTGAAGAAGTAACAAACATATAAACACACACAGTCACAAACATTCGCCTTTATAATATTAGTGTGATAGTTTGATTGCTTTGAAATTCTAGGTAGATTTTAGAGTCTAGATTGGTGCCCGGTTGATAGCAATAGGCTCGCCCCAAGTTACATGGAACATAAACATAACTGGCGAAATGTGGGTGTAATAGGTACACACACCTCTGCTTAGCCCTTCGAGAATTACAGGCGTGATGTTATGGAATGTGTGGATGTCATTGCTTGAGTGTTAACAACATTCTCGATAAAAGAATAGTAATCCTTATGGTAATTTTCCTAACAATTTTGTAAACTTTTATAAATTACTTTTACTCACAAAACCAAAACAACTCAAAGGAAAGGTGTGCGTATTTCCATCTTGTAATATAATTCCGTGGTATCCAGTCATAGTGGGGTGGAGCAGGGTTATTCTGTAATAGATCCGAAATATTATTAAAGTAATTCAACGAAATTACTTTTGAAGTGTTTGAAGTGTCCTGGAGTGGAGACCGCGTACCGGCAAGCGTAGTGTGGGACGCCCCCCAGCTAGATGGACGGACGACTAAAGAAGGTGGCTGGGGTAGACTGGATGCGGAAGGCGGAGGACAGGGTGCTGTGGCGCAGTCTGAGAGAAACCTATGTCCAGCAGTGGACTGCGATAGGCTGAGTTGATTGATTGATTGACTTTTGAAGTGAACATTTCTTTAGGAGCGTCGGGCTATTTTTAAGATAGGAACAAAACCGTTGAATTCGTGCCACTGTTACCGTAACGACACCGCTGCGGATGTGTTCGGCTGTCCTCGGAATATACTCGGTTTTAATGTATATCCGATATGTCAGTGATTGATGGCGAAGTATTCTGTTTATGTTTTGTTTTCACTTCTGTCGGCACTCCCGGAGTGCCACTGTTTTTTATTTTTTATGGAAATCACTTAGTGAACCTTTCTGCTATCGTGAATGTCATCAGAGGCATATTTTAACTTGTTTAAACACCGTGTCTTGTCTTCACGTATCATTTCTTTACCGTTAAAAATAAATTGCACCAGCACGAGTAGCATAACCTCTTCTTCGATGATTTTTTGTTGGCTCAAAACTTCGCCACTTCCGTGGCCTCTGCAAAAACAGAAGAAACAAAAGACAATAATTATGATAATTGTAGAAATTGGTTTACGGAGCGATGTCAAAAATGAACAAAAGAATGTCACTTTGTCTTGTGAGAGCAGAGAAAGAGATTCCGATCTGATCCCCTGAACCCCCTCTTCCCCCCCCCGCTCCACCCCCGTCCCCGATCCCCCGCTAGTTCGTCTTCTGTTTTAAACTCTGGCTTGTCCACTTTTTGCTAGGTTACTCTTTTTGACAGGTAAGTACAGTCAAGAGAAAATAAACGTTTCGTGTTTTACAAAAAGTGGTCATGCTACGCGTGCGGTTGTGACAATCACCTTTTGTGACATTTTATGCTTAGCTCTCATTCCGAATTGTTTAGCAATGACATTACTCCTCATATGTAGTTAAATCAGAACGGTTAGGTTCGCCTCATAACCTTGAACCTAAAAAACCATAACATTCCAAGATCTCCAGAATAACCCCACAATGTTGAAAGGCAGCTATCGGCCGTATCTAGCGGAAATTGCGCCCCCAAGCCAAGGGTCGATCTAATCGACTCGTTGCGTGTACCGCACAGATCATTAGCGCCATCTACTGATAGTTCTACCTTTTCTTTACCCACTGGTACAGGGTTGGTGAACCAATGGCATGCGTGCCGTACATGCTGAGACCAAAAAGCAGGCAAGGCATTATTAAATGTACCTATCGTCAACAAAATTGGTTAACAGTCGACAAAAGATAAGTTACGCAAGTTTCCTAGAAGAGCGGTGGCCGCCACATAACGGCCGCAGTGACGGCAGTCATGAACAGAATGGCTGCAGGGCGTGAAAAAACGCTATCTAGGAAAACACACTTAAGGCTGATTTTTCGAGTCTTTGGTCAACTGGACCCACTCGAACTGGACCCGCGGGTCCAGTCAGTCATCTGATACCTAACTTTATTCGAGGAATAATTTTGAAATTTTGACAGTTATTTCATACAAAAATTTTCAAACGTCAATTTTATTCCACGAATAACAGTTGTCTGGCGATGGAAAAATCAGCCCTTAGGGCTCCCACACATAAACACGATACGACGCCGCGTCGTGCTACGACGTGTATGATTTTAGTGACCTATCATTCAAACCGGGAAAAGTGGAAAGAGGGAAGGGAGGCCTTTGCCCTGCAGACCCTGCAGTGAGACAACAAGGCTTATAATAATAATAAGTCATTCAAACGGTGAAATGACGGTGACGTCGTATCGTGTTTATGTGTGGGAGCCCTAACTTTCATAAATAACGTTTCAGTGACGTCATTCGTGCAGGGACACAGGCCTCTTCTCTGGGAGAGGAAATTGGCCATAACACCACACGGGCCCAGTGCGGGTTGATGGATTTCACGTGTCTTCGAATTTTTGTTTCTAGGATCTTTTTGCAGTGGTGATGATATAAATTACACAAAGTAAAGTCCAACCACTATATGATTATTTTCCTTAATTAATATTTTCATAACTCTAAGTTCGCCATCCCTGCACCACTACATTTATATTCTAAATGTTTGAAGCTCTTTGTCACACTGTCAGTGACCTATATTTAAGTTAGCCCTCTGCCGGTCAGATATCTGATAACATCTGGTTTATAGAGAATCAGTAAAATTGGCGTAGTTTTCTTTAAAAATTATATGTTTCGACATCGACACGAACATTTCTGAGGTAAGAAGGGTCCCACCTGCAAAGTTTTAAATTACTCTTATTATTATACGCATGAGAGTCAACATCTGAATACCTACCTTCTCTCTCTAGCCTTATAATTTTTCATACGATCAATTCATCGATTGTCCTTTCTCTATTCTTATGTGGTGACTGGTCATTAGTTACCGTTACTTAAACACATTCATGATTCAATCAACTCAGCCTATCGCAGTCCATTGCTGGACATAGGCCTCTCCCAGACTGCGCCACAGCACCCTGTCCTCCGCCTTCCGCATCCAGTCTATCCCAGCCACCTTCTTTAGGTCGTCCGTCCATCTAGCTGGGGGGCGTCCCACACTACGCTTGCCGGTACACGGTCTATGGAGCGAGCTATGCTCGGAGTCTCTTTGAAGAATAAAATCAGGAATGAAATTATCCGGAGAAGAACCGGAGTTACCGACATAGCTTGCAGAGTAAGCAAACTGAAGTGGCAGTGGGCTGGCCATGTCTGTTGAAGGACTGATGGCCGGTGGAGCAGGCGAGTCCTGGAGTGGAGACATTCATGATTGTACTCATCATATAAAACTACTTTTCCAATCACCCCAATAGAATATTGAGCACCTAAAAAGAATAATACACCATCAGCTGTAACAGGCGCGGTCGCAGCCCTAGATTTTGGGGGGGGGTCATCATGGGTGCCCGGTGAAGGAAAACATCGTGAGGAAACCGGCATGTTCAAGAACCAAAAATTCGAAGACATGTGACATCTACCAACCCGCACTGGGCCCGCGTGGTGGATTATAGCCCACTCCCTCTCGAAGAGAGGAGGCCTGTGTCCCAGCAGTGGGAACAATATAGGCTGATTATGATCATGGGTGCCGAGGAAATTTTTTAAGAGAGGTACACTTCCTCGTTGGTCTAGTGGTCGCAAGCGTTACTGCTGAGCATAAGGTCCTAGCTGGGTTCGATTCCTAGGTCGGGTAAAGTGTTAAAGGGTTTTTCATCAGAAATTTCTCAGAAGCAGCCTGGAGTCTGGATTTGTGCCCGGTTGGCGGCAGTAGGCTCGTCCTCCATGACATTTCACTTAATAACTGGCGAAATGTGGGTGTATGTACTATATGAAGGTACACCCTTGCTCAACCCTTTGGGGATTAAAGGCGTGATGACACGTTAAGGTTCATTCCACATTACTTATGCTATTCTGGGACGCAGCTTTTACATGGGTTGTTACTTAAATGCTTTCAAATTCGTTGAATGTTTTGGAACGGTAGCGCAGGGTGGGGAGAGCGAGCGAAGCGAGCTCGAAAATTTTTACAACCCGCCTCAGTTTGTATAGGTTTTGTTTTATATTTTCAAGTAGAAATAGGAGTTACATTGTCGACTTGTGCAGGCAAACTCAAGCAGCTAGCAGAAATAAAAATGCAAGAGCGAGCGAAGCGAGCTCGAAAATTTTGCACACTCTCGGATAGGTTCGATTTTCTTTCGAATTTCGCTCATTCCAAAAGGACTAGGAATTACGTGCTTTGTCGACTTTTGAAGAAAAGCTCAAGAACCAATGTAAATTGCAAGAATTAGCGTAGCAAGCCTGAACATTTTAGCACCCCACCTTGATTGAATAGTCTGTTTTCTTTTACCCATACAAAAAGAGAACTTACTTTATCGAATTATGACGAAAAGCTTAAACTCGTTTTACAGCAGTTAAGGTTTTGGAATCTGGCCTTACCTAAGCCTTTCAACCTTACGTACGAGAGGGGTGCCCAATATCCCGAGTTTGCTTCGCTCGCTTTTGAGTCCTGAATTCCATATTTTTATAACAGGCTTTTTAAAGGAAAATATATTTTAGGCGCGTTAAAAAACCCACTGTCGTTTCAAAGTTTTAAGTTTTTACTTCAGTCGGCAGTCCCCATGTCTGCCGATGTTCTTAATGTTTTTGAATATGCCAATCGGGGTTTTCGTGGCTCAAGTACAGTTTTAAGTTAGTAAGGCAAGTAAATCATTCAGACTCTCGACAGCTTGAAACATTTTGGGAGGGGGGGGTCATGACCCCCACGACCCCCCCCCCTCGGACCGCGCATGAGCTGTAATTTAATTTAGTTACTAATCCCTTTTTTACATATAAAACTATTGCACTTTCATTCATTTAAACCATTTTCATTCATTTTTATGGACCGCGCGCGCAGTTGGATTCGGCCGTTGAACGAGTTGACGAGTGGACGTGTGTCGGTTGTCCCTACGCTTTTTTGTTTGTAAATTACGTGATTGGTTGCATTCTAAGATTATCGATTCCTTGTCACTCTTGTGGCGCTTAGACCTCGGGTGTCCTCCTCGGGTGTATTTCTACTATTGACGTTTGAATTGTGCTTGAAAAAGTGTTTGTGATTCGCTGACTCGAACCCGGACCGTGTGAGTAGGGAGACTCAGGCGCTAGCCGCTGCGCCACCGTGCAAGTGGCGGGGTCCTCTAATTACCGGTACACTACATCTACGCGCGCCTGACGTCATCCGCCTACTTGCTACGATCTACGCGCTACGAGCCGGCGGCTACGACTGCTACGAGCGGTGCATCGGCTACGAAAGTGATAGCGAGACGTTTAGATCTGTATTACTATTTTATTAACGGTCGAGTTTGTATACAATGGCAAGCGTACAACGTACTCCGCCTAAGTCTCAACCTAATATACTGAGTCAGCCGCGCTCCGAACCGGATTTGAACTCACCCATCACGACGAGTGAGTTTGTCAACACCAGAAATAGACGAACGAAACAAAAAAGCTCACCACAAAGTGGGGCCAGCCCAAATCGGGAGGGACTGCAAGACACTTTGGTTGGCTGGAAATCTGATCAAAATACTGACCTTCCCACGATGCTAACAGAACAGTCGACTATTATAGCGGAACTAGCAGCAGACATAAAAGTGATCAAGGCGCAAAATATTAAGATACAGGAGTCAAATGCGGAAATATGTAAGACTAATGCCGGTATTGAACGATCTATAAATTTTATGAATGAAAATTTTGAAGACTTAAAAAGGGAGGTGGAGGAACTGAAGAAAGAAAGACAGGCACAACGCTGTTACATTGAAACCCTGGAGAGAAAGATTATTGATTTACAATTAAAATCACGCTCGGCTAGCATCGAAATACGTAATATCCCGCCGACCGACGACGAAAATACTGGCGTTTTAATAAAAACCGTATGTAACATCGGGAAGCTAGCAGGAGTTTCTATTGCTGATGCAGAGTTCAGAGATATTTATCGCCAACCAGGAAAATCCACTCCGACGTCTACCATACGCCCCATCATAGCGGAGTTTAAAAGTGTACAAATGCAACAAGATCTAATATCAGCTGTTCGAAATTATAACAAGAATATACCTATAAGAGACAACAAACTGAACACTGAACAAATCGGCATCCCCGGGAAACGGCAGCCAGTCTATGTTGCGGAACAGTTACCTGGAAGCTCTAAAAAGCTCTTCTATATGACACGTGAATTTGCAAAGAAGAATACATATGCTTTCTGCTGGATTAAAAATGGAAACATCTTTCTTCGTAAGAAATCTGGTGATAAACAATTACTCATAAACTCCGAAAAGTGTCTTCAGAACATTGGTAACGAAAACATATGACTACTTACGCCCACATGTAACCTATCTCCTTTTTGTGTATTTTTCCTTTTTCGAACATGTAAACTATATCCACACTACCTTGTTTGCCTATTGTTAGTAATAATGCATATCATCCACTTCCATATATTCATTCGTATATCATACAAAACAAATAACTCACATAACAACATTCGTATATCATACAAAACAAATAACTCACATAACAACTACAACGACGTATCATTTAATTTTATAAACCCACCAGACAATCCACAAACTCATACAAATACGAATACACAAACAAACAGATTTTTACTTACTATAATAAGTTGTGTTTTTCTATATAATAATAACACAAAACTATTCTGCTTTTTATGCCTCCATCTAGTGTCGGTTTTTGTCTCAAATGGCTACTATAAATAATGTTATTGATGATTTGGAGAATCTTAACTTGGAGAGTGCCTTCAGTTGCTATCCACAAGATTGTAAAAAGTTTATAAATGTTTCCGAGAATAACATCAAATTGTTACATATTAATATACGTAGTGTGAAAAAGAACTTTGATAATCTCCAGGCACTGATATGTTCAACAGATATCAATTATGACATCATTGTGTTAACGGAGTGCTGGCTAAGCAAAGTCAATAACCCACCAAAACTGAATGGATTCCTTTCGCATTCCACTAATAAAACAAGCAGTCAAAATGAAGGTGTAATCATCTACAGTAAAATTGGATTGAATACTACAGTTTGGGAACCAAACATAACAAATGCAAACTGCCTTATATGTCAATTAGATAGTAAATTTGCTTTTGTAGGCATTTATCGCCCTCCGTCTTATAACACTAATAGTCAAATGGATACGTTCTTGTCTAGCTTAAATGACGTCTATAGTAGGCTCTCTTCCATTCCAAATATTGTGCTGGTCGGCGACATAAACATCGATATAAAACCGGGTAACACTAGCCCTCATAGCCTTGATTATCTTGTCTTAAATGCGTCCCATGGACTTCTGCCAACTCACCTAATGCCTACGAGACTGCAAAACTGCCTTGATCATATTTTGGTTAAGTCTAAACTACCTGTCACGTCATTGATTCTTGAATCTTCCATCACCGACCATAAACCTACTATCCTAGCAATAAAAAACGCGAACCCAATGTATAAAAAGATAAATTATACCATTTCTCGTACTAATCTTGATGCAATTAAATCAGAACTAGAAAAAACGAATTTCTCCGAAATTTATGAAATACATGACGCAAACGAAGCCCTAAATTCTTTTACATCAATACTAACTACTGTAATAAATAAACATACCTCCAAAGTAACTATTCCAAGGAAGCAATGGATTACTAAACCATGGATAACTCCAGGCTTACTGAAATGTATCTGAAATAAGGACATGCTGCACATGAAATCAAACCTATCCCCAGACAATTTAGTACTAAAAGTCACTTACACGCGATACAGGAATTTTTGTAATGATTTACTCCGAAAGCTTAGGATAGCCTATGAAACTAGTGAGCTAGAAAAGTCTAAAAATAAACCAAAAGCCCTCTGGAAAACTATTCAAACAATTACTAACACCAATAAAACACGAACTAGTCCTGTCGAACTGCTAAAAATAAGTGATGATCCTCAATCCTCAGTTGATCGGGTGTGCTCTTTCTTTAGTGAGATTGGGAAAAACTTAGCAGCAAATATTTTGACTAATAATAGTCAAACATTTCCACCCTTGGACCGTGATCAATTGAGGATATGCGAATCATTAAATCCGTCACAGTCCAACTCCTTTGTGTTACTTGACACCGATGAAAGTGAAGTGGAAACAATAATTCTACAGCTCCGTAACGATTGTGCCGTGGGTTGGGACGGGGTGTCGTCTGGCTTGCTTAAAACTTGTCACATCTTGATTCCACCAATAACCTATATCTGCAATCTTAGTATAAAATTAGGGCTTTTTCCAGATGGCCTTAAGAAAGCCATAGTTCATCCTATTTACAAGGGTGGGAGCAGAGGCTGTGTCAACAATTACAGACCCATCTCTGTTCTGCCATCACTTTCTAAGATTTTGGAAAAGGTCCTTAACGTACGTCTTAAAAGCTTTCTCGACAAGCATAGTATAATTGCTGAAAACCAGTATGGCTTTAGGTCTGGTGTCTCGACGGAAGATGCTGTTTTGGACCTTACCCAATTCATAGCAAGGAAGCTGGATGGTGGAACAAGGTGCATGGGCATCTTTCTGGACTTGTCCAAGGCTTTTGACACAGTCTCTGTTCCTAAACTTATTTCGAAGATGGAGAGACTGGGTGTACGTGGCAAAACTCTGGATATATTCAAGGATTATCTCAGAAATCGGTATCAGGAGGTCAAAATAGAAACGTACATTAGCAAAGAGGAAACCATTACTTACGGTGTGCCCCAAGGAAGCATTTTAGGCCCCACATTGTTACAAATCTATATTAATGACCTCTGTAAGATGATCCTTCCGAATTGCAAGATTGTTACATATGCCGACGACACCGCGATTCTCGTTCACGGACAAACCTGGGACGTGGTCAAAGATAGGGCGGAAGCTGCTTTGAAGAGTATTATGGACTGGTTCAACAAGAATTTACTTACCCTGAACCTTGATAAATCCAGTTACATTCCCTTTGCTATTAAGCGCAGTACAGGGCCGTCGTCGAATTTTACAATATCTGCACACTCCTGTTGGAACCCAACCTCATGCTCCTGTCCCTCGTTGGTAAGAGCTGACTGTGTGAAATACCTTGGTATTCAAATTGATAGTGGATTAAGGTGGGACAGGCAACTCGAAGCGGTAACAAGTCGAACAATGCGTCTTGTCTACATATTTAAATCTCTAAGGGATTCTGCTGACGTCAATACATTAAAAATGGTCTACTATGCGCTTTGCCAGTC
The DNA here is from genome assembly GCA_947508005.1 of Amphipoea lucens. Classification (NCBI taxonomy): domain Eukaryota; kingdom Metazoa; phylum Arthropoda; class Insecta; order Lepidoptera; family Noctuidae; genus Amphipoea; species Amphipoea lucens. The sequence goes on along the minus strand of OX382359.1, from coordinate 17,492,996 downwards.
GATCATTGGTTATTGTATTGCGTCTTGGGGTGGTGCAATGAAAACAAATTTCATTAGGGTAGAAAGAGCCCAAAGAGCTGTCCTCAAAACAATGACTCGTAAACCGTATAGATTTCCTACAGTGCATTTATACGAGGAATGCAAAGTGTTAACGGTTAGGCAGCTCTTTATCCTGCAAGCGGTCCTCAGAACCCATAAAACCATGCCCAGGTCCAACCCGGAAAAACGCACAAACATCCCCTCCGGGGTAGGACATAAAACAGCTTTTGCAAGGCACCAATACTACGTCATAGGTACACATTTATACAAGCAGCTACACCGAAAACTTAACTTACTTGATTCTAACAGTTACGAGCTAAAACACAAGATCTCTCAGTGGCTACTTCAGCAGGATTACATTACAACAGAAAATCTGCTGACATACATCTCTTAAACTCAAACACACATAACATCTCTCCTACCAACACATCATACTATATACATTCACCACACTCAACACCACACACACACACACCCATCCAAAAATATGCAACCGATTCATTCAAACCTTCGTACTTTTAGTTTTTAATTTCTATTTGTTACTTTTTATTTTTATTTTCGTTTTTGGTACCACAACGTCGCTGGTTTAACTTGTTGTTGTCATTTAGTAAATTTAACATTTTAGTATAACATAATGGCTGAACCCTATCCCTTAAGATACAGGCCAGACCTAGTTTAAGGGATAGAGGTTAAAATTATTGTACTCCTATGCTAAAGTTGTATTGAATTATGTCAACTCAATGTATGCAGTGCAATGTGTTTTCGTTTATGAAATAAAATTATTATTATTATTATTATTATTATTAGTTCTATAGTTCAACGCTGGGAGGTTCAAAATCATGTACAGACGCCAGCACATCAAGCTACCCGAAACTGTCAAATTTTCCCAATCAACTTGAATCTTATGTTTTAGCGATAAAGTTGAGAATCTATTAAAGAAATTTGACAGATTGTAGTAGCTTGATGTGTCGGCGTCTGTACAAAACCATGGTAACAGGTTCCACGTCGACGGCCCTGCCACCCTGTATGAAGGCTTTAGCGACTTTTGCATATTTGGCGCTTCTTGTCTAAGTCTTCAAGACGACTTGTTTCAAAGCATTCAGTTTACTATTCTTATAGTCATAGTATGTCGTTGTCTCTCTCTCAAAATCTTTCTCACTCCTCCGCATCACATGCCCAGCACCATACTAGACACGACTAATAATTGAAACTCAGAATCTCGATTCAGCACGAGATAATACGACAACATTGTTTTTTGTAATATCAATTTTTTTTTGCTGCTCCATATTTTGGGTCCATATTTTTGTACTTAGCTTTAAGCTTTTTGTAACAATATGGAATGCAACAAATAAATATGACAAAATTTGGTCGCGCTGCGCATGTTAGCCTATAGAATTATGTCACGCTACATCTGACTGAAAAACTGAAGCGTATAACATGACAACAGCAAGTCGAACCCACATACCGCACGAGTGCTTTTAACAGCGCGTGGATGGCCGCGGTCACTCGTCAATTTATACCTTTGACATTATGTAATGATGAAATATCATAGCTATTGTTGTTTATAGTACCATTATGAAAGCTTTATAGCCGTAATTAATTTGCGGTCGGTAGTGGAAAATGGTATGGTGTTTATACAGCGTGTATCAGAAATGTGTGCTTTGTATAAGTGTGTGCATATATTTAAAGGCGGATTCAGACATTGCAAGGCATGCGCCGTGCACGCCTCTCAACACACGCCTCTATATTAATTTTCCTCGAGTAACGTGTAGCCTCACCACGAATATGAACGTCCACACATTGCGAAGCATGTGATGAGCCTTGCGCTACACATGTCTCGCAATGTCTCCATCATACTGAATATCTTTTTCCATCGGACCAACATCGTAATAGCGAAAAAATAATCATCAATTACATATTATGCATTGATCTAATCCAGAGTGTATCAGAAATGTGTGGTCATATTTAAGGGTAGTTCAGACCATCAAACTGAACAACTTCCGCCATGGGACCAACATCGTAATCGCGAAAAACAATTCAAGTGTCCCATACAAAACTTCAATACCTTAAATATTACCACTATCTACTGACACATCTTTCTCACACTGTGTATAAATAATAATACAAGTAAAACTGCATTATATACTATAAATGAATGCTACCTAGTAGCTACTTAGTAAGTACATACCCACACACAGTTATTAATTACCTAGGTTTTATTGTCCCAACTACCTACGAAAACTTCTAAAAATGAAAGCTACATATTGCTTTGTATAGAACAAAAATATCACAAAAACAAAGCATCCGTACTATGAAGTAGGTTAACAAGGCATTAACTTAATAGCTACCTTTTGATAAAAACATGTTCATAGTATGAGCATATCCATGTACGAACTTCATACAATGAAAAAAGATCATTCGTAGAGTAACGAACGTCCTGCTTGTTACGTTACACACACATTCATACATACACACACTAAAATACACTTTGTAAAACATATGAAAGAACTAGGAAAAGCCAAGATTATTTACATACGGGCGGCTTACGGGCTTAGTAAAATAAATACAACTTAGTACAGTGTATGTCTTTATTGCGAAGAATATTAGTCTCTGTGTCTTTTCTTTCTACTAATTAAGCAACTTCATAAAGACAAGAAAAATATGTTATTTCTGTATATTGAGGACTTTGCCCTGCAGTGGGACAGAAATGGCTGATAATAATAATAGTTCTGTATATTGCACGACTCCTAATGCGAATTTACGATCGAAAAATTTTTTTGCCTCCTTTCTACAGCTGATATCTATGGCTGTTTCTATTGTTATACCCCTGCTAGTGCACAGAACCTATATAATTTATATACCATAGTATAGATAGTTAATGGAGATTAATTCTGTAATTTCCAAAAAAAATATTTAATGCAGTAGAAATGAAAAATAAACATCACAATATTTCTAAGAAAATTCCCGTCTATCAAGTGTGAAACCTGAAAACATTGTAGCTTGCAAAAAAAATCAATTAATTGAGTCATTTTTTTTATAGATTCGATTCACCAATGTAAATTTTTGTCTATCTGTTTGTTCCGGCTAATGTCCCAAACGGCTGGACCTGATGTTATAAAGATAATTTGGGCTACTTTTAAGTACTTTTATTTCAGAAAAAGAATTAGGGTTCCGCGTAAAACAATGAAAACCCATGACATCTAATTTGGAGCTGAAAGAAGTCACGGCAACAGCTAGTATTTATTTAATATGTATACATAAATGTGAAAGTTTGGATGTTTGTTACTCAATGATGCAAAAACGGCTGAACGGGTGGCTAAAGATAGTGTATAACCTGGATCAACACATAGGATATCCCGGTAGAACATTCTTGTGAGATAATTTCCATCCTCCATGTGAGCGAAGCCGCGGACAAAAGCTTGTATTAGATGATTACATTGCAATTTCTCTAGAATTTTATGGAAGCTTCTTGCGAATAGAGTTCTAGGAAAAAATTATTTGATATAAACGCTCATATGCATCATGTATGCATCAGAAATATTATAATCAATGTTATCGTAACTCTAACAAACTCATTTTCAGTGCCGCACTTTTTTCTTTCGCCATCGTAAATTCAACTAGCCTGTATCCTGACCAAGATTATAATTAGATTTACCGCTTGGTCGTAATTTTCAACGCCAAGCCCAGTAATATCTCACGAAGCAGTATATTTTTTACCGTTAAGGCGTCATAGCCATAAAAGCAATAAAGAATAGAGGAATGTTATTATAATATGGCGTGAAGTCGATAGAAAATTGATTGAGACCAAATATTAATATTCTTTCAACCCTCAAAATGTGATCGCGTGGTCAATTAACCCCACGCGTCAAAAACTAACGCGGCTAATGCTAACTCCAAACACAAAAGGAAGTGAATAAGGAAGTTTTTCCAATGAATTATTATGATTTTTGCCTGAAACTATGTGTCAAATTGATATTCGTATAAGAATGAAATCATAAATAATAACAAGGTTCAACTTCGAAGAATTCCCTAACAAAGAAATGGCGTCACAAATTATTTTCGAGAGCTGTTATGTTTCGAAGCGTCGTTTTTATTATGACTCATAATTTTGAGAGATAGTGTTATTTTACCTTATTACCAACTCGACAGGAAAGAATAATGTTTTACCGTTTAGGTGTAGACAAAAAGGAAATAAGATATCAAAGAACTGTTTTTTTTTTGTCTTAAAAAAATCACATGTTATCTATTCTAGGAACGATTGTTTTTTTTTTTTCAAAAGAAAAATCCCGTAGCTCTCGCCCGTGGGACTTCGGAGTTTGTTTCGACAGCAACTAAATGCCTTTGACAGGATACCCCTGTAAATTCTCCAGACAATAAACCTCCATCAGGATTTCCTGACCAAAGTAAAACCATAGAAAAGATAAACTTCCTGCAAAGCTGGCCATACCACAGCTAAAATATATATTCGTTCATTCAACAGTTCATATAGTTCACTCGACATAGTTACTGTCACCGCAGAAACGCACGTGCCTCAAATATACTCTGTGACGTGGAAACCCGCCTCCTAGCGATTTATTTCACCAGAGAGCTTTTGTTTTGTTCGTGTAACAAATAATATAAATGTATGTCACAGTTTCTGTATAGTTTTGTACGATAATATGGATGTAAATGATCGAGGGTGGTATTACTGGTCTTTTGGGTACCTAATTGGATAAGTGATACATTGAGATTATGCCAGTACCTATGACTTGTAATGGATAGCTTGTAGTTACACTGGCGTATACTGGCGTACTGGTGTATTGCATCGATCTATCAATCTCAGTCTTTCGCTGTCTGCAGTTGGGAGACCTGTATCATGTTGCTGATCAGACTGTATTTCCAAATTATGAGCTAATTATGGCTTAGGGAATCCGATAGTCTGATAAAAGATGCTGTAAGCTTTCCATATTATATAGGAGTCTCCCAATGCAGGCATTACTTGTTTGAATGCTTATGCGAATCCCGCACCCCCGGCCATAGGTAGAGGTGGAACACCGCGGTGGTTTTAACCGGTAAGAGTCCGGCATGCCTCTCTGTCACCCCCACGATAGAGGAAGTCCATGAGGATTTCCACCGCGAGAAAAAAAAAGAAAAAGGCATAACTTGTTTAAAGAGAGGCTCCAATCACTACTCTGTTTAGACTAATTTATGTTGGAGAAATAAATAATTTTTGATGTTTTTGATATAGGTCTTCAGAATTTATAGTCGTCTTTGGAGTCAGAATGGTGCAAACAAGCGAAAACCGAACTGAGTCTTCCTTATAATGCATGGTCGTTCATTTTTAAACCATGACGGATGAAACCTAAAACCTATATGAAATGGAAAAGACCAATTAGTCACTCACATTCAACAATCAAAACGAACAAAATACCAATAAAAAAATCAAATCCGAATACCGTAACATTATTACCTACTAAAAGGCCCGCCTCATTCCAGAATCCCGAAACGATAAAAACAAAAATTGATTAGGAATTCAGTTCAGCTTCAATCAATCATTCGTTCCATTGAGAAGGTTCGTTCTCATATCTCGTGTGTACAGACCTTTAACTAATTATGCACATAATTACGGACGTAGAGATTCAATGATTTTGATTTTATTTTTCAAAATTCGAGAGATGTAGGTCCTGTAAGTAGGTTAAGGACTCAGAATATACTATATCAGAACTCTTCGATTTTTTTTAAAAGAGAAAAACTCTCTTGCCCTCTTTTCTCCAATTGGAGGCTTTAAGGCTCTCGCAGATAGGCGCGACGAGACTTTGGTACAACAATGTTTTCATAGAAATTATTCTACTAGCGTCGCGTCGCGCCTGTTGTTGGAAGGCTTTACGAGTATGTACACATAATTTTATGGATAAAAAACAAGTTGCGGCTTTTCACTAAGTGATGCTACAATTGTAGAGAAAATCGTTGTTTAATAGTACCCTCTAGAAAGTAATAGCCAGAAACGAAAACTCATCAGTCCAGCTTTTTTAAACCACTTTTCAGTGAATTAGGTACCTACGTTGGCCAATGTTTCGTGCAAGTAAAGCGACTAACCGTTCAAGGGCGTAGCATTTTTTCTATTCATTCGACGATAGAATCCTCCAACGGGGTAATTGCGTAAAACTATCAGTAGCAATGGCTTTCATTTTGACAGTTCAACAACATTCATTGCGTTATTTACGTTGTTGAGCAGACACATTTTTCGAACATAATATTAAGAAATTTATTAGCAATATCCTTCAAAATGATTCAGATTGAGATTGATAGTGTGTTACGCAATTAGGGGGTGGGTTTTCATAATTATGACACTTATTTTTCTTTTAGTGACAACAAGCACATAGCTAATATGACTATCCATACTAATATTATAAATTCGAAAGTAACTCTGTCTGTCTGTATGTTACCTTTCACGCCTAAACCACTAAACCGATTTAGATGAAATTTGGTATAGAGATAGTTTGAATCCCGGGAAAAGACATAGGATAGTTTTTATCCCGATATTCTCACGGGATCGAAACGTATGCGGGTGAAACCGCGGGGCGCAGCTAGTAAAAAATTTAGACTAAACTAAAGTAAAATGTCCACAACATTTCAATAAACTTTAGAGTGGTACTATCAACCAATGACATCCATTCGTGACTGGTCATACAGAATTGAGTTAGCAGTCCATCTGCAGTTTAAATACTCCAATAAAAATATCGGACTTTTCACAGAATCCATTCCATTTAAGACCTAAGTTGATTACGTTCTAGTTAACAAACTAGAACGTCATATCATCTTAGTAGGGTGGGGTTGATTTTAACATCTTTAGCCATAGGTTATGCATGAGGTCCTGGGTTCGATTCCCGGGTGGGGCAAAATGTTATTGGGTTTTTACATTAAGAATTTCTCAGTAGCAGCCCGGAGTCTGGATTTGTGCCCGGTTGATGGCAATAGGCTCGCCACCTATCACATAGGACTTAACATAACTGGTGAAATAAGTACACCTCTGCATAACCCATCTCGGAATACAGGCTTTATGTTATGTTTATGATTAATGTTGATCAACCTTAATGAAAAACCTTCAAAGATAAAGCAGATTGTTTATTAAATAAATGGTTGACAACTGCCAAAGTAGTAATTAACTTTCGAAGTCCGTTATTAAGTAATTAAGGAACGCGCGAAGATATTACTAATTGATTTGCGATCAATTAACCGTTTTCCGGCTTTAGATAGCTCCCTTTTTCAAGAGTTTATGTCTGGAAAGAAGTCAAGGGTTTGCGTAAGCTCAGTCTTTGCAAAGGGTTGAATTTTTTTTTATTGCTTTTTATCTCAAAATTTTTTTAAGAACCAATTCTTGGTATTAAACCAAAAGTAGAAAGGTATTAGGAAGCGACTTCAATAAATCGTGATTAATTTGCATACTAGCCGGAAATGACATAATCCATAGACAAAAAAAGGCTACACGTAGAACAGCCACATATGCAAAGTTCAAAGTCGCAGTTAATCTAAAAGCTAAGCGCGCGCCGACACGGAACATAATTACATCACTACACAACCCACTACGTGCCTGCAGTTGTAGTAACATTCACTAAATTCATACATACTCACAGCTGACACACCACACTACCACTTCGTCATTACGTGGTCAGTCTAAGGCTGCGTTTATAGAAGAGCGGGTCAACTGGCGTGCTTTCTAGCTACAGGAACGGAAGCGCCCAAAAATGCTATTGTACCATTTGTACCCGCAAACGTCATTGAAAATCCAGTGATTAAATTATTTGTAAACCTTTTCCCACTCGTGAAGTTTTAAAAGCGACCAATGTCAGTCTTCAATAACAGGTTTCAGGTGACACCTAAATGAATGCCTAAATAAAAGCTAGGATTTTCAACGCTCGGTTCAGCGCGAGATTTGAAAATTCAACAGTGCAAAAATATTATATGGGTTAATTTTAGGTGCTTCCTAGTATTAGTGAACTAATATCTACAGCTACATTATTATTACTTACTATACCTATGAATCAGAATGTTGGGCCACAAAAGGGATAAATGAAAGGCAATTTCATGCAGCAGAGATGAGGATGCTAAGAGGGATGTGTGGTGTTACACGAATGGATAGAATAAGAAATGAGTACATAAGTACATACATGCTTACATGGCAGGTGATTTTACTTTATTTTTGTAAAGGAAAAGACATTGTAACTTATAACATCGCCTTGGATGATTCTGTAAAGGTGTTATAATTGTGGTTTAATAAATAAATAAATTAAATAAATAAGTGGAAGTTTGAAAGTGGCACCGGTAACTGAAAATTTGTGTGGAAATCGGTTGTCATGGTATCGGCCATATGATACGGAGGAATGAGGAAAATTTCGTGAAGAGAGTTTTGAGTATAAATGTTGATGGCTATATGAGTAGGGGAAGACCAAAAAAACGATGGATGGAATGTGTGAATGATGATATGGTTAGAAAGAGGGTGACTATCGAGATGACGTCTAATAGACAAGTATGGAAGAAAAAGACATGTTGCGCCGATCCCTAAGGCGCTGGCCACACAGAAAGGACGTAAGACGCAGACGGGGCGCGGGCATTTGTCTCTACCGCGTCTCTTTCATACAAAATGTATAGAAGCGTCGCGACTCAAAACATACAGAACAGACAGGGCGCGGGCGCAACGCTGGTACTTTTGCGCCTGTCCGCGACGCGCCCTCGTCTTACGTCTCTTCTGTCTGGCCTGCCCCTTATAAATGAAGAATGATGACTTACTATTACTACTTACACCTATATAATATACAACACACACGTTTCACCAGTTATGTTTAAGTCAACCACAAATGCCTATTTGGGTCAAAAAAACTGCGATCATCAAAGTAATTTCCTTTTACTATAAGTAGATCCACTCTTCCAACTATAACCATATCGCCAACTTGATCGTCAAAAACATTTCTCTAAATATTTTCGACTTTGTTTCCCACCTAAAAGTTTACCTAAACCTAAAGGCGTGTCGCTATTCACCATTGATTACCATCGGCACTTAATCGGAAAACTTCGGTTGACATCGGGTTTTTGCTCCGTCAATCACCATTAGATATTAATAGGTGAGGCTATAAAGGATTTTGGGTAGGGCTGCCTTAAAATTAGCTGGCTATTTTTGTTTTATGTATAACCTTGCTGTCTGCTTATAACGTAGGGACCTTCGCGTCTGCTTATAGATGTTTGAAAGGAAAGTTTATTATTGAAATAAAGGGTTGATTAAGAGGCTACTTATTGTTTGTAAGTATTAAGACTCGTTATATAATACTAGCTGCGCCCCGCGGGTTCACCCGCGTAAATGTCGATCCCGTGGGAATATCGGGATAAAAACTATTCTATGTCCTTTTCCGGGATTCAAACTATCTCTATACCAAATTTCATCTAAATTGGTTCAGTGGTTTAGGCGTGAAGAAGTAACAAACATATAAACACACACACACACACTCACAAACTTTCACCTTTATAATATTAGTGTGAAGTGTGATAATGTTTCTCATTCGTCATCGGTCTTTCATTTTAAATTACATTTACAATTACTACGGTAATTACATTTTAAATTAAATAAAAGTTGGTAGCAGGCGGGGCCCATATATCATTCAAACTCAAATGGGTCCCGCCTGCTACCAACTTTTATTTAATTTAAAATGGGCTTGTTTTAAGCTTTTCAGTTAGTTTTAGTATAAGGTTGCAGTCGGGTTTTTGAATTTTTTAAATTACTTTTTTTATTGATCGTCAAAATTACATAAGACAGTCCTCCAAAATGGCCGCCCTTACCACTTCCTAGTGCGCAACAAACTTTCCAGCAGCACAGCTGTCTGTGTGTCAGAAGAACTTGTTTCTATACTATAGTATGCAAAGCAAAAAAGTAATTATCGTAATTACAGACCGATTGTCGGATGCGGTTATTAATAGATAAAAGGACCCTACATATATACCTACACTAGCTGCGCCCCGCGGTTTCACCCGCAAAGTCTCGATCCCGTGGGAATATCGGGATAAAAAGTATCCTATATCCTTTTCCGTGACTCAAACTATCTCTATACCAAATTTCATCTAAATCGGTTCAGCGGTTTAGGCGTGAAAAGGTAACATACAGACAGAAAAAGTTACTTTCGAATTTATAATAATAGCATGGATTCATATCATACATACATTCATATTAGTGATATTTCCATAGATATACCTCACTGCATAGTACCTTTTGAAGCAGACACGAAGCACAAAAAAGGTATAACAGACTACAAGTCCTCGTGAATCGAAAATCGCAATAAAAAAATAGGAGTGAAAAAATGTATTCGCTCAAGGTTTAAAATATCGGGCGATGCAGAGGACTATTGAAACAGAAACTAGAGGACTATTGAAACAGAAACTAGAGGACTATTGAAAAAGCAATGTTTCGGAATAGCATTTTTAAATAACACGTATAAAATAAAACTATAAGGGTGCTCTAGAGTTTAAGGATCTGCTTTGGAAGTATAAAATTGATGGTTTTGGCGTTTTTTAAACTTTATGAGCCGCTTCCCCCTTTATCCATACTTACTAATATTATAAATTCGAAAGTAACTGTCTGTCTGTCTGTCTGTATGTCACCTTTTCATGCCTAAACAACTGAACGGATTTCGATAAAATTTGGCAGAGAGATAGATTGCATCTCGGGGAAGGACATAGGATAGTTTTTATCCCGATATTCCCACGGGATCGAAACTTATGCCGGTGAAACCGCGGGGCGCAGCTATTAATAAAAGGCACCACTGAATTACGGCCTGGCCACGACCTTGCCGCTATCAGCGTCAGCTTAGCGCGGGGCGGTGAGAGGTAAAAACAAATATACGAAAATGTATGAACCATGTCACGACGCACCGCTCGCAGCGTCTACGCTAGCAGTGCATTTGACAAAGACACCGCCCCGCTTGCCGCGCCGCTTGTCGCGCCGCTTGCCGCTAAGCCAAAAGTCGTGGCCGGGCGGTTACAGTAAAATTGTGAGAAAACGTCGACTTTAAGGTCTGATTTCGACTGTTGTCAAAATCAGACCATCAAGTCCAAGTTTTTTTTTCTGTAGCGGGATTGTCCGAAAGGGTTAATGCTACCCCGGAACACAAAGGGCTAAGGAAGGAACACGGATGGGTTTTAGTCAGTAAGAGTCTAACACTCCCTTCCGCTCCACCCAGAGCGGGAGGGGTCATCTGACGATTTCCCATCCATAAAAAAAGTCCACGTTTTCACACAATTTTGTAGCAGTTTTGTGTAGAGCCCGGCATCTCATGTTCAGCAGCAGTGCTTGTGACCACTAAACCAACGTAACCCTTTTTTCCAATCCTATCTGACCTCCACGAACCAGTTACTGGCTAACACGATACCATTGGTAAGACTGTTTGTCAGACTCTCGGTCTTCTGGGTACCTGTTACGGCTGTCAAAGATCTACAAATAACCACCAACGGCTTAACGTACTTCCGAAGGCATGGGGGGCTCTTGGCATATAATAGATGGTCACCCATCCACGGACCGACCTAGGCAAGCGTTGCTGGACGTATGAACATCCACTACACACCGACACCCCTCAGTCGTAGCAACCCTACCACACATAAATACTCTCGATACCTCTTTGTCTTAAGTATTAACGATTAGTCCAACTTTCTCCTGACAGGGGTCTGAAGCGACATCGAGATTGAGGACTAATATAAACAAAAACGCTTGCCATTATTACTCCCTTAACTTTTAAAGCACGTACTTATTAACGTGTGTGACGTGTGTCCAATATGGGCCACTGTGTAAACGGTGAGATGGGTTCCTACCTAGATTATTGATAAAGGTACTCGTACTTTGATGAAATTGGCATACCCCGTTCACACGGAGATTAGTCAGTACGATTTTTTTCGGTAAAAAGTTGGGATCACACGTCAATATCCCAATGTCCATACAGTTAAAAACAAAAGCAGTATGACAATGCCATGTGATCCCAAAATTATACAGTATAAAACATCGTACTGATCATCGCTGCATGAACGGACACTCGCTACGCTTTGCACTTTCATTTATCTCTGCTATCAAGTTGTATTACTGTATTCCGGTTAGGTAGTATCGGTGGAATAATACGAACATGTTAGGGATTTCAACACAGGGCGGTCGCACATCTGATGGAAGATGCGTGGGGCATTAATTTCGTTAGTATGCTCGACGCACTAACACGTCATCGGTTGAGTGTGTAAGGTTGAATGTTTTGTTATCTACTTATATATTCTGGCATTACGCGACCGACGATACGCGACGCCTGACGTTATTTTTTCATACATTCTGAACTTGAAGCTCACTTTCGGCGCCCGACTATACGTTTGCTGTGAACCAAACCGACTATACGTTTGGTGTGTGTCGACCTAGTCTTTAAGGTTAACATCTGCTAAGAGGCACAAACATCAAACAAAAGTGTCTACAGTGTTGGACACTATCATATTTCAAGCAATGAAATATTGATAAACTGCTATCGGAAAACAGCAATAAACCATTTTACGGAGACAAAAAATTAGCATGAATAAAAGAGATCACAAAATGTCGAGGTACGATGCCATTTTATGTATGACACAGTTTATATTCAGTTATACACACAGTTATAACATAAACATCGCGCCTTGTTTCTCCGAAGGTTGGGACAGAAGTGCACCTATAGTACATCCACATTTCGCATCCATAAAAAGAAAAAAAAAAAGTTTATTACAATTACATACTAATGAAAAACACATTAGATAGAAATCACCTTTTAAGCAAGAAGATGCTTGTGTTAGGTGAACTCCGCTCTTCCACTTATCATGATAATATGCAATTGAAAAACCAAAAAAAAAAAATCAAATTAAAATAAAACATAAAAATAAAGTAAAAAGAAAAATACAAAAAAAAGGAGCGCGCTTGTGTGATGTATGCGAGTGAGTTTTTGTGCGTGTGTGTGTATGTAATAGTGTGAGTGTGCATTGCGTTAATGAGTTACCAAGTGTAAATAGAGTTTTTTTTCTTATTTGAGATGTGTAAAAGTTATATTCGCCAAAAATATAACATCACAAATTTTGTAGAGCCACTTCATAACAGGCATAATATTAATACATAACATATACACATATACATACAACATGTATACCTACATACTAAAATAATCACGGCAACAGGTAAGCTTGGTTAATTTATCAGTTTATCTCGGAAACATTGATAAAAATGCCCGTGACAACTTGTGACACAGAATCGCGTACATTATTAATAGGCCATCGATTTTTTTATTGAAGGTGAAGCGGCGAAATAAATCAGCTATATTTTTTGACGAAACGAACAGAACTCAACTCGATCTCAAAGCATTTATTTCAAACTAACTGCGCCCCGCGGTTTCACCCGCATAAGGCTCGATCCCGTGGGAATATCGGGATAAAAAATATCCTATGTCCTTTCCCGGGACTCAAACTATCTCTATAAGTACCAAATTTCATCTAAATCTATTCAGCGGTTTACGCGTGAAAAGGTAACACAGACAGACTGATAGACAGACAGAGTTACTTTCGAATTTATAATATTAGTTTGAATTGGATAAACCAATTACAACTTGGTAGCCGACAACTTTTCTGTTGCCGTGCGCACTTGTATTGCAATCAATAGACGGGTGACAATTGCGTCAAAACCCGCGGACAATAATGTCTCCCAGCTGTCGCGTCACTACATGCATGCTTTTACAAACTCGTAGACTTGATGTGAGAGACAAGTTAGTTGCGGAGACAAAAGTTGCTCGTAGACCTCCCTTAGTAAGACAGGATTTTTTTATATTACAAAAGTACTCGACTAAAAGAAAAACTTAAACATACAAAACTAATTCAGAACATAAAAGACGAATTCACCTCCACAAAAAAGGCTACAAAGTTTTCGAATAGTCGTCGCGGGATAAAAAATACCAGAGCTGTATCAGAAGTGAGGAGACAAAGTTAAAACCGCGAATTATTTAAAAACTTATATAGGAAGTAGATAACTATTTCAATGCTTTTCATGATAAAGACTTCTACTTATTATGAAGACATTTAACGTGTTGTTACCAGCCCGTCTATGCGGAAAAAATCTCCCCGTGAAAACTTAGGTGAAATGAGCTGTCATTCCAAATTATGCTTTTTTTATGGATGGGAAATCATCAAATGACCCCTCCCGCTCTGGGTAGAGCGGAAGGGAGTGTCAGACTCTTACTGACTAAAACCCATCCGTGTTCCTTCCTTAGCTCTTTATGTTCCGGGGTAGCGGTAACCCTTTCGGCCAATCCCGCACCCCCGGCAGGCTTCGGCCCTGGCAGGCCCCTTTTCTTTATGCTGACATCTCTTTGAGGCGCGCGTAGAATACGTAAGCGCCGTCCGGCACGGGCCTGGTCCTGATCGGACGGTGAGCTACCCATTACTCTCCGTCCGCAGGCCCGCGCCTACAGTGGCCGGGAGTCGTCACGCGGCTCCCGACGCTTGAATTATGCTTGGGATTGACACTTTTGACTTCACCTACGTTTTCACGTCTACGTTTAGGTCCTGTAATCCCCTTAAGGGCTTGTAATAGTTCAGCTCAAATTCAGATTTTGCCCCCACTTCCCCGCGCTATGTATCATTCTATCCCAGTCGCACTGACATACTGATTCAGTTAGGGTGAACTGAACTATTGTTGGAAGGATGTCAAGAAATAAAATGATTAAACTTAACATTAATTTATTACATTCACATTGTATGTTCAGTATATATAAAATTCTTTTAAATGGGCAGGTAAATAATAAGTAGGTATAACAAAACAAACATGAGACACTCATCATTCGCATAGCAAATACAGTTTACATCGAAATCCGCAATATACCTACTGCATTAGTGTTCTATGACCGACCAAAGACCATTGCTCTACCGCCATATATTTGTCACCATAAGACATCGACAGCCAAATACGAGCCGGCGCTCAGCTCACTGACAGCGTGCCACGGCAGGTTGAGCTGCGGCATCCCGCGGCGTTCCGTGGCATCCTGCTGAAAGCCCGCACAGACCGGACTGCGTCCCATTAACCGAAATGACCGCAGCACAAGTTTCAATCTTATTTCAACTAGCTTAGCAATCATAATTCCTCGACACAACGTGACCCACACGTCCCGCGGGATGCAATGGCGCGTCGCGGCATTACGTGGAATGAAACGGCATGACACGTCATGCCGCAGCATCCCTCGGCGCGTCGCGTCATGCCGCAGCGTCCCGCGGCACGTCGCGTCATTTCCCGGCATCGTGGTATCGAAATAAAGTAACATGAATTCTAAACTCATTGAAATAAAATTCAAAATAACTTGATTAGTAATAAAATCCTTTGCCATGACAAAGCCTTAAAATTACTTTCTTTTTGCTGAATCTTTGGCCAAAAAATAGGCTAGTCTTCTGGTCACGTGAAGAGTCGACCAATCGCTTGGCGATTTCTCGAAAAATTAAGTAGGCACTCGGACCTTATGGCCCTAGTGTATCAGCCCCAAACGGCTGGTACATATAAGTCGGAATAAGATTAGAGTATCTATTTGCGCTGTTTGAGGTTTTCTGCACCCGCAGTAATCGCACTAGCACAGCCAACCGTAATAGGAAGATGGGGTGGCGCAAGGTAGTCGATACATGTTGCATCACACACCAAAGGCCGACCTAACTTCTAAGGCATTATGGTCAATCTGTCTGGTCTTTTCCAATCGTCGCGAGCCATTGGGTTCTAAAACAGCTGGCAACCATGCACTGTCAAGAGCACGCAATGGTTATAACGCATAATAATACGTCATCGGAATGACTGATGTCCATTATAAAGTTTCATACATTTTGGCTTTAACGGAGGTTTAGAATAGAACGAATTTTAAAATAAGTTGTTATTAATGAAAACATTTAAATTAAAAAAAAAGGAATCAAGAGGAGGAGAATGACGAAAGCAAGAACATTTATGTGAATTCCCTTAAATCCCTAATTTCCACATTAGGTGTATGTCTGGGATCACATAACTCTGGCAACATGTATGATGGATGAGTAAAAATTTGTTAATTTAAGTAGGTCTCATGAATTTTGCCCAATAATGATCGTCTTTCTGTATAATTTCAGTTTTGATATGATTTTTACATCCCGATCATACGCCAAAAATACATGTTTTTCTACCAGTTATGTGTAGTTGTCCCTGCACCTGAATGTACCAAGGATGTTTCAAATTTATGGAAAGTCCATCTTTCGTTTTCCTCCAAAACCTTATTTTTTTTAATCTATTGCATCGTCCAACGAAGTCCTGAATGCAGAAATTGGACACTTTATTTCTACTACTGTGTCTTCTCCCTGCACAACTCCGTCCGGAGTTGCACCTAGAAAAGGTAACTCTTTATCAATAAAAAGACCACAAGGCTCTATTTTTTTAATATTAAATTGTGATGCTAGTTGTTCCATGGTAGTTGTTTCACTTTCTATTCCATGTTTTATGGACGGCACATTACGTACATTTTTTGGATATATAAGATTTTTAACTAAAAATAACTTTAATTTCGGAAGTCGGTGGCAAAAAAGTAATATACAAATCCAAAGACACCGACATCCGAAATTAATGTTATTTTTCACTTTGTAGTATTTTTGGGAGTCGGTATTTTATGTCAAAAATTTTTTGAAGTGAAACTTCTTTAGGCGCACTTGACTTGGGGACTAAACTGGCGAACGCGTTACGGAAACGTGTGATCGGGCGAGTAGGGAAGGTACGTATTTATGCGACAGGGTTTTTACACCAGGTATTTGCTTCCAAGTACGCACACAAGTACGTAGGTACTCCAATAGTTCAACAACCGCGTTTGTTTTCGCAAATGCAATCATGCTCCTTATCAGTAAGAGCACAGAATACTTAATAGTACTACGTACAGAAAGGACACTCCCTTCCTCGACCTCATATCAGATACCGCACCTCACCCCGCACTTCGAGGTATTCGTCGCCGACTCTTTAGCAAGGGCGCTCGCGAACCGCAGCGCTGTATTGCTGATACGAACACACAATTATGCGATTTAAAAGTTTTATTTGAGTTTTAATCACGATGGTTGGATATTGTGATGCTTTTCCGAATTCGTATTTACATAAACTGTTTGTAAGATTTCGCATTTTCATTTGTTTATGTAGTAGTAATAGTTAATTATTTTGCGAGCGTTGTATGGAGTGTCCTCTATGGAACAACTTCGTATGCAAGTATTTTTACTTCAATGGTTTGTAAAAGTATTTTATTTTTAATTATAATTAAAAATATACCATTAAATTTCTGATGCCAAACTGCATTCAGTGATGGATTATTTTTTATTAAATAGTTTTTGTAAATAGATAATAGCTTCATATTTGCAATAAATTACCACCGTTGTGTCATCGCGCTTCTCTTTCTTTTCCTACCGAACCTACGGTCCTGCATGCGGCAGCAGCGGGCAGCATTATATATGTTTATTTCCTCCAAAGGAACTATTTAGTCTCAGTAGTTCCTTCAGCTTTTGCAAAGGGACTACTGATCAAAAAGTTCTCAGTAGTTCCTTCAAAGGAACTGCTAAAGGAAATATCTAGTCTCAGTAGTTCCTTCAGCTTTTGCAAAGGAACTACTGATCCAAAAATTCTCAGTAGTTCCTTCAAAGGAACTACGCGAAGGAACTAGTGAGCATAAACGATATTTTTTACGAAACACAACTAACAGAACACTACACAACACAACTTTAAATACCTCCAGGACCCCTGTACAGTTACATGCAGGTGCAAAATTTGCTGTTTGTGGTAGTGCGCATACAGCAAATTTTCACACCAAAAATTAAAGTCGATTTCCAGCAATTACTTTTGTCACAGATCTTTTGTGCAATGTTTCTTAGTTTGATGTACGACGGCTATAAGTCTTTTTACACCCTGTATCAATAAATAGATAAAATTATTTATAAAAATAGTTTTGCTGAATATATTGAAAACACCATTACACATTGGGAACTGTCTAAAATAGGTACGTTTACCTCCCTAAATTTCTGACAATGTTTTGACATTGACATGAGATTACGATTTTAAACCATTTCAAAAATTATTTTATGAATGAAAACTACAAAATTTGGAAAAAATAAAAATACGAGGCCTTATATTTTACATCTATATTTCATTTTACTTTATTACATAATTTCTTCAGAACATAAAACGTTGTCAATCGGGTCTTTTGAGCGCAAGCAAAGTGACACGGGTTCCCCGTCTGATAGCCGAAGCGGTACTGACAAATACTGAATCGGGGTCCTGTCGGGGGCCGGGCGGCAGAGCGGTTCAAGGTATGAGTGGTTATAAAGCTGGATATTTCGGATCTCATCTTTTTACGTTAAATTTAACGATAAAAAAAATAAAAACGAACCTATGACACCTGCTTTATGCATAGTTCGATTAGCTTGCAAATTTTCATGGCCTAATTTGAAAATTTTCATTGAATATTCTCCTTTTATTTTGCGGTTTAGAGGTAACTTTGAGACTTCTTTGTATCGAGAAAATTGTATGCAATCGTGTTTTCGCAACCGATGACACCTCGCAGTAGTCCTCATCTTTATCGTATATTAATTTCAAAGTGAAAACTGCAGAACTGTTGGAACTACAGCCGTTAATGCTTAGGCAATTTTCGCAATCTGAACTAGTATCGGTCCATGAACCGGGCACAAATCCTGACTCTGGACTGCTACTGACAAATTCCAGATTCGAACTTAGGATTTCATGCCCAGTACTAGCGCTTGCGACCGCTAGACCGAAGAGGAAAACATATACAAAAACTTACGAAAGCAATACAATGCCAGACATAATACTACTCTGATAAAAGTGCCTGATCGCATTACAGTTCCCAGATGTGTTGAATCCATTGTATTTGTCCAAAAAACATTATACTACTCCGAAGAAAAAGCGCAAATAACACAGAATACATTACGTCTTCATGCAACTTAAGTTATCATAAGAATGAAATACGAAAAATGTCATGGATCTTATGTATTCCTTTAGGAAAAAGCTGCTGATGAGTTTGTACAGTCACGACCATAAACATGGGAATATTACGCTCAAACTTAACGCATTTATTTCAGTCAGAAAATCTATATTTTTTGACGAAACGAACAGAACTCAACACAGACCAAAAGCATTTATTTCAAATAAACTAATTACACTTACAGGCACTTTTGAATTGTCAAAGGGTTGGTCAGTCTGAAAGATGAAGCTAATTGCCTATGGAGAAGAATGAGCAAAAAACTCTATGAACGCTCTTTTAAATAAAATTATTAGTCAATTATCATTCATGTTGAAATTGTACACGTGAGAACGATGTAAAGTATGGTGGTGTCAAAACTACACTATTATGAAACTATATTTTCTGAAAGTTTCAATAGTTATTTCACGAGAAAATCGCTTTTCAATGTTGCGTTAATGTAACGTCTTTATGCTCGTGCCTGTACGGATTTTTCGAGATCCGCGTTAATAAAAAAATAACAATCCTGGGTTATGTATGTACGCCAGCACATCAAGCTACTAAAACCTGTCAAATTTCTTTGAAAGATTTTCAACTTTATCGCCAAAACATAAGGTTCAAAGTTAATTGGGAAAATTTGACAGTTTCTTGTCTTGACTAGCTTGTTGTGCTGGCGTCTGTACCTAGTACCGTCTCCCAGGGAATATACCTACTTGACTTATGAAGTGTATTCGCCGTACATGAAAAATTATTTTTTACCAAGTATGGTAAAAGTGTATATTTCAATATTCGACAACCGATTAGATTATGACAGGCGTTGGTGGAAAAATAATTGGGGAAAGTAGGGTATAGTATCGTTTTACAAAAAAAATATTTTCCTCTAAAGGTCACCTGCTTTCGTGCAATCTCCGTCAGAAAATATCCCTTTCTAAAGAAAACGCTGATGTTAAAAGATGTAATTAATTAGAAGATGTGGAAGGAACATTTTGAATGAAAGAAAATGACTTAAAATAGAATCCAAACAAAAAAAGCACTGTTTTTTAGATCAAAATGAATCTGCATAAGCCTTTTTTTCCAACTATATTGGGCTCGACTTCCAGTCTTACCAGATGCAGCTGAATACCAGTACTTTACATGGAACGAAGCTGTGTACTGCTTTCGTAATAGCAAATGCAGTAATCGACATTTTTACGATTTTCCATTTTTGTCAAAATGACATGGGGAGACTTCAAGCTATACGTAGATTTTTTTTTTTCAATGGCTGGAACATGATGAAATTGAAAAATTTGAAAAAAAGATTGAAAAAAAAAACACTTAAACGCGTTTTTCTCGAAACCGCCATTTTGCTAGTACTGCATTTGCTGTTACGAGGGCAGTGTAGCAAAGCGAGTAAAATGTACTATGAAGATGCGCCGCCGTGGGGTAGCTGAGCGAAGAAGTTGCACAACTCGAGCTATGCGATGCATCAATAAGTAGGGAAGGCACGGAGAGTACTCTGCTCTGAAAAGTCAAAGTCAAAGCATTTATTTCAAATGGGCACATAAAAGGCACTTTTGAACGTCAAAAATTACCTTAAAATAGAATTGATTCTAGTCACCCCTTCCAAAAGGTAGTTTTCGTATGGAGAAGAATGGGCAAGAAACTCCACATGCACATAGCTACACCTATTACTTTACTCTATGGCTACACCACTCGCGCATCCATTCCATGGCACGCATTCTTCCGTATAAAAAATATAGCTTAATTGAACCCGTTTCCGCCAGTGCTATGTGGACCAATGAATATGATTGATGTATATCAATCGCATCCATAGCAACGAAGCATAGCACATCTCTGATGGAAAAGCAGCCTAATTTCTCAGAATTTGACTCGTAAGGCTGCCTTTCCATTAGAGATGAGCGAGGATGCGTAGCGAGGGATGTGTGTAAAACTAACCAGTAAGGCCCGGTATCCACCAAAGCGGAGAGGAGACGAGAGGAGATGTGTTTTGAATAACCAGTCAGATTTCGTTATTTCCACATCTCCTCTTCGCTTAGCTTTGGTGGAAATGGGTCAAGCGGAGAGGCGGGGAGTTGTCTCATTTTTCTATAGAATCTTGTGCCGCGAGCGAGCAAGCGGCGCGGCAGAGCGGAGATGTGTGTAGTCGGGCGGCCGGGCGGGCGGCGGCGCCCACGCTTGCGCACCCCATTCCCCGCTGCCTTCTCCCCGCGCCAGGCACACCCGAAAAAGTCATCTCCGCTACGCACAGCTCACATCTCCTCTCCGCTACGCATCTCCTCTCCGCTTTGGTGGAAATAACCTGCCAGATTCGCAGCACATCTCCGCTCGTCTCCTCTCCTCTTCGCTTTGGTGGATACTGGGCCTAACAACGCTAACATAGTTCAAACTATAAAAATGTAGCGATGTTATTGGTTGGTTTCACACACATCCCTCGCTACGCATCCTCGCTCATCTCTGGTGGAAACGCAGCCTTAGCGATAGATGCTTATGATGACTTCCCAACAGCACACATATAGTAAAGCAACATAATGATTTTTTTTACGGACAATTAATAATTTGAGCTCATCTATAATGTATAGTGAGAAGTAACTAGTGCATGTCAAGTGCCTTTCATGAAAATCTTATAGCAATGCCCAAAATTGTTGGTGGTATACGGAACCTTAAAAAAATCATTTCAGTAAACGTCACCTTCGTTCACGGCGCTCACATCATAATTGCTTTTCAAAACTCAAATACGTTTCCGTAAGTCCAAATTGTTTAATAACATAACTTTATATTTTCCTCCGTATATAATTAAATGTTTTGGATACTTTATGTGACATCTTCCGAGTCAATGTTTTTTATGATTTATTTACTTCCTAATTATAATTTTAATTTGATTTATTTTGAATGACATTTTGTGTGTACATATTATATATTTGATTTGCATTACACATGTAGGTTACATGTATTTTTCTATTGTGTACGTGTGATTTTTAAATTATTTGTGTTTTAATTTAATGTAATGTAATGGAAAGTCCATTATCTGAAAATAAATGAATTATTATTATAACGTCAAGTGAGGTAAACCATTTTTCTTTTTGTATCGCGTTGAAGCTTCGTTGAATGTGGTAAATCCTTAGGGAGGGTAATGTTTTTCTCACGTTTGTAACACATACATAAAGGTACCTACGAGTATGTTTTATTTTACCTTGTGGTACTTTTCACGGCTTTACCCCCAAGCGATTTAGGCAATAAATGAGGTATCATTACAGATTTGTTTTAAAAAAATACGTAGATATTATGAAGCTAATTCTAAAACCATACATTAGAACTTGATCAAATTTATATGGCACCTTATAAGTATCACTATCACCATATAAGTACCCTTTCAAACAGTCAGTCTGCCTAGCCTTTTCCCAGCTATTTTGGGGTCAGCTTCCAGTCTAACCGGATGCAGCTAAACACCAGTATTTTACATGGAGCGACTGCCTATCTGACCTCCACAACCCGGTTACTGGGTTGTGGAGGTCCCTTACCCTTACCCTTGGTAGGACGGGTTGTCAGACTTTACGACTCGTGACGACTGTCAAAGATCCAAGAATGACAGCCGGGACCAACGGCTTAACGGGCTTTCCGAGGTACGGAGCGGCGGTCTCGGTATGTAAAGATGGTCACCTATTCACGGACCGACCGCGGCAAGCGTAGCTTAACCTGATCGATCGACCCGTGCGGCTGTCATTACTTAGCCACGAGACCCTAAAAAATAATTTCTCAAATCGGTTTATAAATGACGGAGTTCTGAGGTAACAAATATAAAAACAAACACAACCAAATTGAAAACCTCCTCCTTTTTTCGAAGTCGGTTAAAAAGAGGTAGGAAGAGTATGTACCATATAAATTACCAAAAATGAACAGCACCCTAAATGCCTAACGCACTATTAGTCTCAATCTGAATCATTTTGAAAGATATTGCTAATCCATTGCTTCATATGTTCGAAAAATTTGTTTGCTCAGCAACGTAAATAACGCAATGAATGTTGAATCAACTGGCTACCTACTACTATACAACAACTTTATCCTTAGAAACCGGAATAAGACTAAAATGTATTTAAATTTTTCCAAACCTAAGCTATTTACCAAACTCTATCGACAATCTTTCCGCAAAAATCCGGAGAGAGATCTTTTTTTAACACAGAAAATGTGCTCAAGTTTCATACTCAACACCCCAGAGAACCATTCGTTTTTCCAACGAATCGTATTTATGTTAGAGTGTGTGATCGGCCGTTTCGGGGAAGTTGACAACTTTTGAAAGGGACATTATACAGGGTGAAATTGAATTCATGGGCATCCTTTTAAGGGGTCATTGCAATCATCATTATGAACAACTTTTACTATGGGACTAAACCTAAAATCGCGAAAAAAAAACTGCTGTTCCTTGCATTTATGTTCACATAAGTAACTCGGCAAAAAGGAAGAGCTGATTTTTTTTTTTGCGATTTCAGGTTTGGTCCTATAGAATTTAATTTCACCCTGTATAACTACCTAGTAACTGGGTTGTGGAGGTCAGATAGGCAGTCGTTCTATGTAAAATACTGGTATTCAGCTGCATCCGGTTAGAGTTAGACTGGAAGCCGACCCCAACATAGCTGGGATAAGGCTAGGCAGATGATGATGAATTCTAGAAGAGTTTTCCCTAAGGACACGTCCTAATCAAAATAAACGCCGCTCGAACACGCGACTTTAGAAAATGTGGTCTTGCCGACAGAGCGCGCTTTCTGGTTTTCCGATCAACGACATAGACGATCGCGTGTTCGCGGTAAACTCCGAAATATATCAATTTTCAAATTGATATTATATCCGTGCTCGAATTTTAGAGAAGACAAGAATATCCTTTTGAACTACAAAGAGTATCAAATGCTGATATTAATGCTCCCGATAAATACGACATGCCGTCCGACTTCCACGTGTCATCTAATATAGTGTGACATTTACATCTCACGTTATTTATCCACTCAACCGTCTAACGTGTGTTTGTGTGACGTTTTTAATGATCGAATGTTGCGAAGGTAACTTACGAGTATCTGCATCTTTTTACAAGCTTTTATTTAACTTGCCTTGTTAGTTACTTAGTACGTATTGGTCAAATCTTGCAAGCTGGATAAAAACCACTTCCTCTTATCCTACGGAGTTGAAATTTTACATGTTGATTCTGTTACGAAGACAATGCATTTTTTAATCATATATTCATTAATCATTGCATCACCAGATCGGAGACCAACTCGAATCATCGGCGACGTCGCACTTCTACCAAATTGATTCTTAGAAACGATCAAATCTATAGAAGAAAGCCGTAAAGCCAAAGGATTCCTTTGGGTTACAAAGAGCCGTTGAATGCACACTATTGCTTTAACAATGGGGATTGCTCTGAGGATTCTTTCAGCCTTATCGCTGACTTCCACCTGCCTCTAATATGGGTGTCATTTAAGCTATCACCAATTTAATTAGTTTTGTGTTTCTTAAATAATAGGGTTTGTCCTCCAAATAGTAGATCTGTCACCAAAATGTAGTCACCAAACAATGCAAGTGACCTAACCAAACCGAACCTCGGGGTGCCCTTCGCTCGCTCTTGCATCCTATGTCGACGGAGCCCCGCTTCGCGGGGCCCCTATTTCTGTGTAAAGGGTTTAAAGTAACCTAACCAAACCGAACCTCGGGGTGCCCTTCGCTCGTTCTTGCATCCTATGTCGACGGAGCCCCGCTATCTGAGAACGAAAATATTTCGTGGCGATAGATCTATTTATTAGGTGATACAAATATTTCGTGGCGATAGATCTATTTATTAGGTGATACAACTTGATGACAAATATAAATTTTGGTGATAGAAAATATAGTTCCCCTCTAATATCAATTACATCCTTACCAGCACTAGGACATTTTCTACTTCACACTTGAACTTGAGACACCTAACCCCGTCAGCGGCGTTTTCTAATATGTACGTCATTGGGGTCTTGTATGATAGGAGTGTATGTATATTTGGCAATAATACCCTAATCGGGCCCTATCAGAATACCAGCGCTGTGAAATTTATTTCTTTAAATGTTGCAGCATCATGCTGAGATAGGAGCCTTTTGGCCTCGTATAGGACTGTCTGTTTCGTTTTTCTTTTTGTTACTTTTTTTTATATAACTTGTTTTTTTTTTTTTACTGTTTAGTTTAGTTTGTGATCTTCCTGTACGAGTCGCAATAAATACTTTTTCTTTCTTTCTTTCTAACATAAAACATGGCTGTAGACTCCTATGTATCTGCGGGGGGGGGGGGTATCAATACTTAATGTATAAATCCCATGTAATAGGGGTTGTGTACAGTCTGTTGTTGCAGTCATAAAAAAACTGTACATTTTGAAAACAAACAGCTTTGGTGGGGTATATATGTATATAGCAGAATCTTTTCTACTGAATTGTCTGCAAACATGACTGCGATACAATTTTTTTTTTGTTGTGTTTTAGTCCATAAGATATCGTTCTATGCGAGCAAAACGGAAGTCACAACAGTTTAATTGGATGTATGCGCTCCGGTTACCTTTCGTTCGCCAATTTAATTTGTAAGCACTATTAAAGTATTGATTGACCTAAATTGAATACAATACAATATAGGTACAGCTTCAGATTTACGCTATCATAAAATGTCATTAAACCAGATGATTTAAATTAAATTTTCCAAAATAATTATGTCCTCAGGGAATTCGTTTTGTACAATGCAGTTGGAATTGTTGGTAACATAAATTAAATTCCATGGCAGCTTTTATTTACTTATTTAATAGTCCATTAAAAAATAATGCAGGATTACATGTAATATTTTGTTTTTTCTCGTAAATGATGGGTCTGTGTGTATAGCTGGCTGGAATTATTAAAACAAAATTAAAATAAATTATATTTATACTAATATAATAATGCTGAAGAGTTTGCTCGTCTCTGGAACTATCAGTCAGATTTGAAAATTTATATTTTCATTTTATAGCCCAATTCTCGAGGATCGCTATAGGCTATTTAACATTAAGTTACGACCCTTAGGAGTCAAGAAAATGGAAAAAAGGCAGAAAGAACGCTACGCTATGACGGGGTGGGTCGCGAGAAGAAGATATTTCACACGGACGAAGTCATGGGCAGAAGCTAGTCTATAATAATACTATAGTAAAAGTGCGTAGTGCTGCACACTCTAGCCTATTTCAAGTTAAACAAATATCAACTTTATTTCAATGACAATTAAGTTGATTTCAGAGTGACTAGCACTAATGAAAAAGTTATAAAAATCCCCTTCGGAAAAAACAGGCGTCATGTTATTTTAGTTACTACATATAGTACAGACGCCGCCAGCACATTAAGCTACTACAATCTGTCAAATTTCTTCAAATCACTAAAGTATAAGGTTCAAGGTTGATTGAGAAAATTTTACAGTTTCAGGTAGTTCGATGTGCTGGCGTCTGTACATACATCAAATCAATCCTGATTTCATCCCTATCTACTTCGGAAATGAAAAGCGAGGAAAACATAAACATGTAACATTATTTGCTTACCGAAATTCTTTTATCAATCCAACCGTATTGTTTCGGATTGCCGATACAATTTGATTGATAGCCAATTGAAGCACAATATTCGCATTTCAAGTAACATATTATGTTACCTTATATTTGAACATAACAATAAAATAAATCGATTTTGTATTTCTGTGATGAACTGTTGGATTGGAAAAACGCGGGTCCGGACCAAACTAAATGTACGAAGGTTTAGTCTCAACTCCACTTTATAAGTGTTAGAAATTATATTAAAATGATATTTACCACAAATCTACATGGTTTTCTTGTACACAGTTCTAATTGAAACACAAAAATAAACAACCATAGCAGTGTGTAACTTCCGAACAGATTGTGATGAAAATCAGAATCAACAGAGTCAAACTGCCCAGACTTTTCCCAAGTATGGGGTCGGCTTCCTGTCTAACCAGATGCAGCTAAATACTAGCATTTTACTTGAAGCGACTGCCTATCTCACCTTCACAACCATTTACTAGGTGACACGATACCCCTTGGAAAGACTGGTTGTGTCAGCCTTTTGGGCTTCTGGTTACCCGTAACGACTTTCAAAGATCTATGAATGAAATTCGGGACCAACGGCTTAACATGCTTTCCGAGGCACGGAGTGGTCTCGATTTGTAATGGACGGTCACCCATCCAAGAACCGACCGCGGCTAGCGTTGCTTAACCTTCGATCGAGCCGTACGACAGTTATCATTTAGCCACGAGCCCCTCCACAAAAAACAGAATAAATAGAATAATTGAATAGATTACTCGTAACTTTATTACTATTAGATATCTGCAGCATCAATCTGCGGTTACAGATCAAAACTTCCCGCTAAATGATGGTAATTATGGCAAATATCCCGTAGGACTAATGGCCTTATTCAATGGAAGTAGTCATTATGGACAATGGACGTTTCTAGTCGACACAGCTATACATAGATAAGGGTGGACATAGATTATAACTAGGCATTGTCTATCCGTAATGGCTGAGAGTTATACATACCTACACGACATAATATACATGATTAATAATTATACATGATTGGTATATTAATAGATTTCTGATAGATAACAAACTACTGTCATAAACTGTAGATTACAAGATCGAATCCAACAAAAGCTTTGAGTAATAAACCCACATGATAATGTGGCAAACAATATTTGAGTAGAAGCATTGATATTTTTTATATATCAATGAGTAGAAGTGCAATTTCATCGAAACTTTTTTACAAAATTTGTTTTTTATTATATTCAAGAAAAGACTTTAATCACTTCAAAAAGAAAGAAAATCACTTAATCAGTAGGTTGATACATAATCAACCTATAAAGTTTCCATTGCTAGGACACAGGCCTCCACTCGGTGAGAGGGGGTGGGCCGTAATCCACCACACGGGCCCAGTGTGGGTTGGTGGATGTCACATGTTTTCGAAATTTTGGTTCTAGGACATGCCGGTTTCCTCACTATGTTTTCCTTCACCGTTTTTATGAAATAATTTACACAAAGTAAAGCGCCTCGCCTGTCTGGGTTCGTACCCACGACCTTCAACTCGTAAATCGCGGCAGTTACCCCTGGACCACCTCTGCTCTCAGTAGGTTAATACAAAATCATTATTAGCTTATCATACTTCCTACTTTCCTATTCCTACTAATTCCTACTTTCCTACTAATATTATAAATGCAAAAGTTTGTGAGGATGTTTGTTACTCTTTCACGCAAAGACTACTGGACGGTTTTTTAATGAAACTTTACAGTAATATAGGTTATACATCAGAATAAGACATAGGATACTTTTTATCTCGATATTTCCACGAGATCGACACTTATGCGGGTGAAATCGCGGGGCGCTGCTAGTCATTAATGAATCAAATCAGTCAGAGTACTTCGTAATCAATCATCATAAACTTTACGCTGTTTTTACGCTAAGTGCTACCATACTTAACCCAAACAATCAATATAAATCGCTCATTTGGAGAAACATCGACGTAAATGGTTTTTTTCCCCAAAAATAAGTTAAATATGCCAAAGCACTTAGAAAGCGTATTTACGTCAGGAAAGCGTAGACGTAAAAAGAAAGTAGCAGTTACGTCGATGTTTCTCCAAATGAGCGACATAATAAAATAGTAACGAAGTCAAAACTGTACATTGAATATTTAAAAAAAAAAGTTATAGGTACAAGGTGTGGGGAGATTCTGGTTGCCGAAAATATAGTTTTTAGAATTTTTGCCAATTTCTCTGGATGTATGTTCCGGGTTGGCGCAATATGTACTGAATAGATTCTGTTCATGAATAGGCAATATTGTATTATGTACGTATTCCTCAGCAGTTAATCGCTAGTTTTTTTTTTTTTTAATAATTTGTAGATAGATACGTATTTAACCTCTGCATGAATATCATCACACTATACCTACAAGAAGCTAAGCAGTCAATCTTGACATGTATAAGAACGGCTATTATACACACATCAAAAGTGTCTAGGGATCAACATATATTTTTGCAATAACTTTTCTCCTGATTGATATTAATTAAAATTTTCTTTAAGGATTCATCAAATAAAGTGTTTTCGTTTGTCACAGTAACGATAAACCAAGTCACCTTTGCATTAATAAAGAAATTTGCCATTTTCCTAATAAAGGGATTTTTGACATTTGAACCACTAACACAAAAGTTCGAAAAAAAGACTGAAATAACAGTTTTCTTTAAAATTTTATTGGGTAACTTAAACAATTAATAATCCGTGTTTCTACCGCGAACACTAACAACACAAGAACATCGGTTTTGCATACTCAAAATGAGTTCATCCAAATCACGCTGTGGAATGGCCGCCCATGTTCGTTGCAACAACAAAAAAAGGTCTTCTTGCGACTGGATACCCTCCATATTCGGCAGTGCTCTTCTCTGTAGCATATCCCATGCATGCTCAATCGGGTTCAAGTCTGGCGACTGAGCAGGCCAGGGCAGGACATTGATGTTAGCTGCGGCGAGAGTCTGTCTTACAACTCTTGCGGTGTGCGGTCGTGCATTATCATGCATTAACTGAAATAAGGGACCGATTTGCACTTGTAGAGGAACGATGACGTCTGATACAATCGTCTCAGCATAAATTTGAGCGTTAAGGTTGCCTCTGATCCAAATCAACTCAGTTCTTCCGCCGATCCAAATACCCGCCCATACCATGATGGTTCCACCACTATAAGGATGGACTTCCTGGCAGGATTTTAATCGCTGTTGGCGTCCAGGGGTTCTCCAGTGTCGTATACGTCTTGTATCCGGTCTCATACCAAAACGAGACTCATCAGAAAAGCACACGAAACGCCATTGTTCTTCTGCCCAATTTCTGTGTTCAAGAGCCCATTGATATCGAATCCTACGATTGTGCATTGCTATAGGTGGTACCCGTAGCGGTCTTCGGGAATGAAGGTTCACTTCATGCAAGCGGTTTCTGACTGTTTGGTCGCTAATTAAGTTCCCTGAAGAGTGATGAAGCCTCACGGCTAACATCATGGCGGTTATTGTTGGAGCTCTTCGAGTTAAGATTTGAATGTATCGGTCTTGTCTCCGTGTGGTGCAGCGATACCGTCCTCCATGGCGCTCAGCCACGGTACCAGTGCTTCGGTAACGTGTCCAAAGTCGACTGATAACACTCTGACTTGTATTCAGAGCTAAAGCCACAGTACGTTGCCGGGAACCAGCTTCTATCATTCCCACGGCTCTGAGCATTTCTTCCCTGCTTAAATGACGTCGCCGCTCCATAATAACGTTGGTTTTAATCAGTAGTAGGGAAACAGTAGCACTAATAATGTCTTCAATGCGTTGTATGTTTTTATAGGGAAAATATTGACAGCTGATTTTCATCTTTTACTCGAATTTGATTCACAGTTCCTGATTCAAATTATGAAATGCACCAAAAAGGATCCATATAAATTTATAAAATCATAAATTTATTACAAAGCCACATCTCAATCTCAAGAAATCCGCATAAAAATGCTTGATCCCTAGACACTTTTGATGTGTGTAGTTACATTGTCACGTTCACGGAGCCGCGGGCACAGCTAGTTCCCAATAATATTAATATCCCAATAAACATTAATATCGATAATAAAAGACACATTATGATAATTGCTTCGGTAAAGGCTTTCTGTGGAGTGACGCTTACGTTAGCATGACATTCCGAATTTAATAAGATTTAGTCAAAAGAGAGCGATGGAAGGATTATGGTAATACTAACGTGGGATGCTACAATAACAAATGTGTGAGGGGCGCTCGCACTATATGGGTTTCGTACTCGTGCTTGGCCAGATTGCAAACGCGGGTGCAGGGCGGCGTACTCCAACATAAGAACTGCATTTGAGCGTCCATAGTGGGCACGCGCGCGCCCAGCGCCCGCGAGCGCGCGGGGAGCTCGCGGGCAACTCATGCCATAGCTCGTTCATACAAGTGGCCGCAGAGAGGGCGTGGGCGGCCCGCGCGGGCACCGGGGTTCTCAAACTAGTTCGAGCTTTTTTCTAGTAAAAATAAGGATTCTTCATCCAGCTCTCATAATTGTCAACAAAGGTTGGCATAGCAAAAGCTACGGTTTCCTGAAAGAGCGATGGCCGCCATTATCATCACCATCAGCCTACAGCAGCCATAGGAGAGCAGCGATACGCCATTCAACTCGATTTTCGGCAACTCTCATCCAGCTGCTACATTAAGGTTAATATTTTGACGGAGGATATAAGATCGCTACCAATTAGGTAATCGCTATTGCAAACTATTAACGCACACTAAGTAGAAGGTTTTAGATGCAGTCCTGGATTACTCAATAGGCCGTATAGGCCGCGGCCTAGGGGCGGCAGATTTCAGAGGACGTCCACTCGATTTCAGAGGATAAAAGTCAAACAAGTTCACTGGTTTTCTTTTCTCATGGTTTTTTATATTAATACGTTAAATCCCTATAGAAACTCACTCCCATCGAAAATTATCAATCCTAGGTACGTACTGTTATTGTACCTATTTTATCTATATTACTGGGTGAGTGTTGGATGAGAGCGGCGGGCGGCAGTGGCTCAACGTAACTACCTCAGCTTCCCGCCCGCACTCTCCGATTTTGCTAATAAAAATTCCCGTAAAAAATTGTAATTCTTGTTTCTTTTTACGCTCTTTCTTAATGACTAATTCATTTGTTTATTTAACTTTAGTACCTTCCTTACTACAAATGGAAAATAATTATTTTAGAAAGGTACATGGTTGGGGGAAATAAAGTGGCCTACACTCATAAAAAATATAAATCCGGCAGTGTTAAGATGTGATATAGCAGACCGAATATTGGTAAAAGTAGATACTTATTTTGCTCAAGAGCACTTTAAAGAGTTCTAAGTTAAAGTAAGTTATTGCGTTGCGAGGCAGGTGACCTGTCGTATAGTTGTAAACTAGTGGATGTTAATACCTCTCGTATAGGGACTGCATTCCCGAGTATTTTATTGTGTAAATACTTTCAAAGCTCTTTGAAATACTAAGAGAAAGTAGAAGAGTGTTTCTTGTTTTAAGAGGTAATTGAAAATGGTTTTAGAAAATACCTAACTTGCCTTTTATCGAAATCCAATTAGCTAAAAGGTAACAGAGTTACTTTCGCATTTATAATATAATTATGGATTTCCAGAGCTTCTAGAAATACTAAGAGAAAGCAAAAGAGGTGTATCTTCACATAATTTCAGAGGTAATTGAAAATAGTTTAAGAATATAAGTAATGTACTGGTTTAGTTTATTTGTAAATAACTTTATGGAAACCCTCACGAAAACCTTGCATAAAAAAAATACAACTCCGGGGAAGAAAAGTATGAAGATGCGGGTGAAACCATGGGGCGCAGCAACAAAAGTAGATTGTTTGCCAAGGGAGCAAACAGCTATTTTGAAGGCGAGAGTGTTTTTTTTTTATTAGAACCACATCATGCGAAAAACTTATGCTTAAAATAAGCCCCATACAACCGTTTCTTTGAATCCAGAGCGGAGCGAAGGATTCTAAAGTAGAGTAGGGTTCTAAAGTAGAATCCTGAGCACAGCGAGGGATTCAAAGTACGTCACTCAAGTTTTTTCGGCACTTTTCGTACGTCAAAATTACATAAAACAATCCCCCAAAACGCCCACCCTTCACCACTTTCCACTGCTTTAGCTGGGAAGAAGAAATAGCGCAACAAACTTCCCAGCAGCACAGCTGTCTGTTCAGTACAAAAAAACTTGCTTAAAAAAAACAATTCATACTGTCCTATTAAAATCCGTTTAATGTAACCTATAAATCCAGTAACCTTTTGGTATCTTTTGCTCCTCCTAAAATCCTAGGAACATTTAAGACCTGCAGGTACTAATTAGCTAAGTCAAAGAGTCAAAGTTCAAGGACCGTTGAAGTAACGAAACTCCTTGTTATTGTAACTTTGAGTGGTCTTCATCGCTCGAGTGCTAAAAACACAGACTTATATTTTTACTAGGCGTAACCGTGACGCCTGTGCAAATGTTTCTGTTTCCAGGTCATTGTAAAGGTTGAAATGAAAATATGGAAAACTGAGAGACAGAACTGTAAAGGTGTTCTGTAATACAATATTAATTTGCCCAACAACTTTCTAAGATCAACGAAAAGCAAACCCAACACAGTAAATTAAAATACTGAAGTTCAGTAGACATCGGTTCCATAGACAGTTCAGATCAGTTTAAAAATGTTTTTTTTTTTTCAAAATGGCTAACAGATAGGAATATATGTCCGCGATTTTGAAAAATCCATTTTCAAAATGGCGGACAGGTCCGTATGCAGGCTCCATACAAAAATCTTCAATCAACATAGATAATGAATGTTTTTTTTTTTTTGTAATAATAAATGTAGAATACCAGACCGAAGAAGGTAAGTATAAAGGAAAAGTAAACACTCTAGACTTTCTTTTTCGATATTAGATAATGTCATTTATTTAATCGCTAACCTAACCTTACCCATGTGCATCGAAGCGCAAGAAGATTAGAGGTTCATTAATTTAAAAAAAATGTCCATCTTTAGAAGATCAATAAGATTTTAAAGTACCTGTTAAATATGTCCCTGCCACGATTATCAACTTAGTTTTGATACTAAATTAATTCTTAAAGAAAAAAAAAAAGCAGAGAATCGGAACTACCTGTTGAACCACGCAGTGAGGCGAGCCAGCGACTAAGAGCGCTCTAAAGAGACAAATTACAAGTTTCACTTACAGACTGAGACCCAACGCGTGATGAAGATTAACAATGCCATTACTTTTAAATAAAAAGAGCTCTTTAAACGAAGTCTTATTCCAATAAATGAGTAATCTACTTAACTTGTCGAGTCGAGTTACAGTTTTTTTTTATCTGGCTGCCATAGAAGGAAGTAATGAGTTTCTTAAATACGAGTACTAAGTATCTAGGGTATCCATAATTCGGAGTTGTTGGCAATAGGAAACATGGTTCACCATCATGTTCCTGCCCTTATCCCAATTGGGGTCGGCGCAACATGTAATTTTGTTCCATACTTCTCTATTAGTCTTATTAATTATTATTATCTACTAGGTGCTGCCCGCGACTTCGTGATTTTTTTTTCTTAAATAAATGTAGCCTAAGTTACTCCTTACTACTTCAGCTATCTGCCAGTGAAAGTCCCGTCAAAATCGTTCCAGCTGTTTCAGATATTAGCCGGAACAAACAGACAGACAAAAATTGTAATAGTAGATTGTACAACTAATGCATAAAAGAAGCTATTTTACCCCGAGACGTTTATATCTACCCGAGCCGCAGGCGAGGGTGGATAGTTAAGACGAGGGGTAGCGGTAACATCATATATACACTCTGCTTTTCACTTCGATTGCGGGAAAATGAAACAACCAAAAAGTATACAGTACATAATTTAAAAAAAATGTTGCAAAGTATAGCTAATTCCCGCCACAAACTTTTTAAAAGTTTTTTTTTTTATTTTCAACATGTGTCATTCGACTTGGGTACTTCATACTGCCAAGTCATAAAAACGTTTCTTTGCGTTTTTAGATAATAAATGACAACCATTTTATCTGATTTTATTAAATTACCGATAGAAAACACGGAAGTGGTATAAATTAAAGAAAATGAAATAAATCACGACTTTAATCTGCGGAGTTTTATTGCGCGTGTGGCTGTTGGGCCTGATTACCTTAGTATTAGAAAAAAAAATTACTTTATACACTAGAACATAAAAAGCGATTTTATGTCGCCTAAGCACAACATAAAGACGAACTTTTAGAGCATGAGAAGTGAAAAAATTAAAATCACTTACACCATGTATTATCTCCTATTTTGAGTGACATATCGTGTCATAAAACACTCCTGATGCTGTAACAGACACTTAATTTTTTTTTCACTTCTCATGCTCTAAAAGTCCGTCTTTATGTTGTGCTTAGGCGACATAAAATCGCTTTTTATGTTCTAGTGCATAAAGTAAATTTTTTTTCTAAGACTAAAGTAATCAGGCCCAACAGCCACACGCACAATAAAACTTCGCAGTTAAAGTCGTGATTTATTTCATTTTCTTTTATTTATACCACTTCCGTGTTTTCTATAGTTAATTTAATAAAATCAGATAAAATAGTTGTCATTTATTATTTAAAAAGGCAAAGAAACGTTTTCATTTTTTGGCAGTATGAAGTACCCAAGTCGAATGACAAATGTTGAAAATTAAAAAAAAAACTTTTAAAAAGTTTCGTGGCGGTATTATCTGTGGTGGCGGGAATTAGCTATGGATGCAACATTTTTGATTAATTATGTACTGTATACTTTATGCCTGTTTCATTTTCTCGCAATCGAAGTGAAAAGCAGAGTGTATAACTCAGGCATAAACGAGCCATTTTACCCCTCGACTTAACTATCCACCCTCGCCTGCGGCTCGGGTGGATATAAACGTCTCGGGGTAAAATAGCTTCTTTTATGCCTTAGTTGTACAATCTACTATTATTGTTCGTGTCTACCCTAGACACGAACAATAAAAAAAATTAAGTGTCTTATTATAAAATGACACATGTCTCTACTATAATGCTATATTACGGACTGACATCGTAATATAGAAAACTAACAAGGTATAATTTCACTGTCTGGTTTGAGTGTCCATTATTCACGTAATATGCGGGTAGTCTTACCTATCTGATTGTTAAACGAACAACTAAATACAGATCCACAATGGTAGAAACCTTTTTTTTCCTCAATGTAGGTTTATTTCTTTTAACAGGTTCCGGCGCAGTATAGGAGACAAGGTATGTGTGTTTTATTGTTATAACGGCTATAGCCGTATAGTGCCCTTGAAAGTGTTAATAGACAAACAACTAAGAAGGCTTCCACTCTTTCAATAAAACCTCTTTAGTAACTTGACTACTTGAGGTCCATATTTGACGTGCAATTAATGGCATACGCTTCTTATACTTTCCCAGCCCAACTTTGAAGTATTTGATACCTAGTTATATGTAGAGCAAGGACTAAATCATACAGCAAACTCTTCTGAAGGTCAAGTCTCGTAATTCTAAGAATGTTCACAGTCAGAAGGCCAATTCTCGTAATTTAAAACGTTCAAAATCTAGTCGCAGTCTCATCTCGGCGACAAATAAATAAATAATAATATTTTTTTTTATTTCAGAAAAACACATTTAAGGTTCACAAAAACAATGTTCCAAGTAAAAATGAGCATTACAGAAAAAAGTGTATCGTTGGTGCCTGTACTAATGAAAGAAAATCATTGTATCACAGACACCAGCGCCTTCCAAGACAGGTTACATAGTAAAATTAAAATTCGAACGTGCTATATAAGTGAACTCTTAAAAAATATTATGAGGTAATAAAATAAACAGTAAATTAAAATTAAGCTACTTATTTACTTATGTTTTATTTTGTGCGTGTGCGTGCACGAGAGTGCGCAGGTGAGTGATTCTGTATGTGTGATTGTATATGTGAGTGCGTGAGTGAGTGCATGTGTGAGTGTATATGAGGGTGTGTGATTGAGTATATGTGTGAGTGTATGTATGCGTCTGTTTTTTTCAAATACGTCTATTGGATTGGTTTGAGAAGATCTTCAGTCTCCCGGTAATTTAACTTTAGTAAGAGGATTTGTAATTCTTTTTTGCACTTGTTGAAGTGAAAACTTCTTTAGCGGCGTTGCACACTTTTTGTAATGGGTAAAAAATGTTAAACTCGCGTCAGGACACGTGACCGTCAGGAGAGATTTTCCCCCCCCCTCTCTTTCTACGGCGGCGCCAACCGAAGTGAACTAAGTGACACACGACAATGGATGGATGGATGGATGGACGTGGACGTGGACGTAAAATGAAAAAAGTGACGCAGAAGTAGTGAAAAAAGAAATAGTTATATTAATTAAATTAATAATTGATTAATTTCAACGTTAATATTCAAGTTTTCTCTTCTGCCGGCACTCCCGGAGTGCAACCCGTCTTTTTTTTTGTTAAGTTATGTATGTATACTATTTTGTTAATACGGTTGTAGAGACGAGAACTATTTATATGTCAAAAGCTTGTCAAAATGTAGGGAAATTAGAGGTATTTTTGACAGATTGAGATTGAGATCAGACTGTGAACGTTCTTAAAATTACGAGAATTGCCCCTCGGATCTCAGACTCATTCCGTCAAAAATACCTCTGATTTCCCCACATTTTTGACAAGT
Source organism: Amphipoea lucens (assembly GCA_947508005.1). Taxonomy (NCBI): domain Eukaryota; kingdom Metazoa; phylum Arthropoda; class Insecta; order Lepidoptera; family Noctuidae; genus Amphipoea; species Amphipoea lucens. Next base: position 17,455,739 of record OX382359.1, on the reverse strand, counting down.
TTTGACATCGATTGTCGCTGAGATGAGATTGTCGCTGAGATTTTGAACGTTTTTAATTGCGGGAATTGACCTTCAGATAATCCAGCATCTGTATCGTAGACTTATTAATCGTTTTTTAACGAAATTCAAATATTATTTATTTATTTATTTTACCATTTATGTACACACATATATAAACAGACAAGAAAAAAACAGAACAGAAAAATAGGTACAAAGGTGATGCTTATTTTATAAGAAATCTCTTCCAGCATACCTGCCAACCAGAACTTAGATTCTAGCATTCTTACGATCACGCAACGATTTTATTTTCAGTGATTGCTGGATGGGCCTGCTTTTGACCTCGATCTCGCATGATGGAAAGCGATGGATGAGGTCTACGATGGAACGAGCGATTTTCCGGGAAGTTTCTACCATTCTACGTGCAAAACCAAACTAAAGGGCTGGCCGTAAGTATTCTGATAAGTACTTATGGCTTACTTAGGGGCTCTAAGTAAGTACAGTAAGCCTGTTCTCATATGTCTTCTAATACATAAGCCTTCGGTAAACTAGATAAACCATAACTCAACAAGTGGGGTATGAATTCGGAAACTATTCGGAGTTCGAAATCCGACAGTTACATCCATTACGAGGGAAGCCTATTCGGAAGATATAGGTTCTATTTCGAGGGAAGGTGCAAAAGTTACTGAAATATTGATTTTAATGTTACTTTTCGGACCTCTTTTACTACACGAGTGCTTCACTAAAAGGCAAAGGTATTTTCTCATACGGATAAGGAACCAGCATTGAGTATCACGCTTGATCATTTCCAGTTGACCCCTAGTCCAAGGCTTGCATACAATATTTTAAGCTCAAAAAAATGTCAGCATGAATGTCAAATATTTAACCAAATTAACCTTCCGCGTTTCCCTATAAGGAGGGTAAACGCAAGAGCGGATGAAGAGACATACAAATGTCCAATTAAGAGAAATATAATGCAAAACTGCGACTTTTAACCCGTGTCCTATTTTACGCGATTCATTTTTTTCGGCGAACCCGGACGCGTTAGCTACGACAGTGGGGTGTTCGAGTTTTCCGAACAAACGAATGACAAGTGATCGCTTAAATTAGGACACGGCCATAGATTTCTTCTTAGCATACTACGGATGCTATTAAAGCAGAAACTCACATCGTTTTAGGTAATGGAACATATGAATATTTAACGAACTAGCGACTCTTATTTACCTTTAAAAGAAAATGCAAGCAAGCATTTCCATTCACTTTCTTTTGATTATACAGATCTAGAGACCCCTCCACTCCAAATTCGAAATCCCAAAAAATGCTTATCATTTACTTTTCCACCAATCACGATGAATCAGCTTGTCAACTTTTGTTCTATTTTAAAAAGATTTTAACCTTATTTATATAATAGGCAACCAATACAATAAAATTGCATTATGAACAATTTGATTTTCAAATTTAGAAGACATCTAGACAGGTGTTACTTTTTTAATATCCACTTGTAAGTAGACAGTGGAATTTTTTCATACAGTCTTGTTCACGTGTCGTGTAATGCCTTATTAACCTATAATCGGTATTGATTAGGTGACAACGTGTAGGAACATTATGTTAGGGCGCGGTTGCAATATTGGAATGTTGTCTTATGCCATGATGTTTGAGACAACAGAAATTATTTCATGACTCATCTGGTAGGTTGTTTTTGGAATGGTTTGCTTGTGATAGTTTGGCCTTTTTATCTAGTTAAATAAATAAAATTAAATGATTCATGATTAACTACCGCCCATTTGTAAAAAAAAAACCAGTTGTACCTCCACTCCCACCTTCTACTTAACCCTTTGAACGCCACGGTCGTGTATAGCCGACAAATGAAAACGTGCCCAACACGCCACCATCGTCTATAGACGACAAGAAAACGACATTTTTTTAAAACAAAATAAATATACTAAATTAAGTTTTCTGTGTTTCTTTTTCCTATTATTTAAAACTACATTAAAGTTGCCTGGCGTCAGGGGTACGGCGTGCGATACGTTTAGGTATACTCTGGCGTTCAAAAGGTTAATAAGAATCATTAATTCAGTCACTGACAGACAAAGCACGGCCTGTACCAAAGAGTCTAGAAGCATGAAAATTTGGACAGGGGTTTCTTATATAATGAAGGTGAGCAATAAGGAAGGATTTTTTAAATTTCTACCCCTATACATACATACATACTCAGCCTATAACGTTCCCACTGCTGGGACACAGGCCTCCTCTCTCTACCCCTAAAGGGGTGAAATAAAGGATGACAGTTCGTCATTTTTGTCGATGGGAAATCCCAGCGGCATACGGCCTAATACCTATAAACTTTCGTATTTCATAAAATATTATTAAATTAGTAGGTATGAAAACTACTTTACTCACGCTAACCATATTATCACAAATAGACAAAGTTTTCATCCTAGAGCTGAGTATAATCGTTTGCAAGTACCAAGGAACAATTAATTTACTTCTCGATCCGCTCCGATAAACTGTTCTACCAGTTTCCAATTGGGTTTTCCAATTTCCTACAAACTTGATAAAACCGTTGCTAACAAAACCCTGGACTGAACGCAATGCCGTCTATGACTTTTCTTCCGAACTAGTTTTATTTTATTTTAACCGGTTACATTTAATCTGTTTGAAAATTGAATGAAAATTTTCAATCGCTCAAATGTATTCAAAACAAGTGAAGGTCGCGAAGAAGTTGTATGTGATTGTTCAGGGTCCCATATTTCTTCGAAATTGAAAAACCCGGTTTATTCTCTGTGTAATGTACAACAAACAAAAGTTTGTGAAAGAAAGCCGAAACAAAGTTGGTAACATCAATTTACTTGGCCCAAAGAATTCTAATTCTCGAAGGAAAAAACGTTTTAAAAGTTTGGATTTTGCCAAATCACTGTCGAGTGTCTATGGCATTTCGCACCTAGATAACCTTTTAGCCTATTAAGTTTTATAATTCTCAGTTCGAAACTTCTGTTTATGTGTCAAATACCTTTTGTTCAAATCTTTTATCTATTTTTAGGGTTCTCAACTTTGAGTTACATTAATTTTTGGATTCTCAAATATTACATTATCTGTTTTGACGCAAGAAAAATATTTTCATTGTTTGAAATGAAATAACTTAAAGAATGGAAACTTAATGAAATAACTTTCAAATACAGTTTCTTTTTTTTAAATCTATCATCCTTTAAATAAATGAAACGAAGATTCAAATACGCCGTAAACAAAAAGAAATAAACAGGGAGACATAAAAACAGATAAACTCAAATTTTTACGGCCGACATTAGCGGCAACTTGGTTTCAAATCTCATTTTCATCATTTTCCAATTCGCGTTTTATGAGTTAGACAAATATCTACTTACAGTAAGATCAATTTCCAAATGGGTTATAAAAATCCATTCACATCATTAGTAAAGATTTTTTACCGTTAATTTCATAAATATGCAATAGTAATACCTACTTAAATATTTATAATCATACGTACCCGCACGAAAATCCAGAAAATTTGGAAAAACTCCACAAGAAAATTCACAACACTAAAAAAACCACAGACACAACGTCTCACTAAGAATTAAAAAATAGACACCATTTAAAAAAGGAACAGATGCGTTGTTTTTTAAATTATCGCGGTAAAGCCAAGGCGTTGATTCCGTACAGCCAGTCGCGACGGTAGGCGTCCTAACGTTGTTAACTCGCGTCGCTCACTGCTTCTCGCGCAGAGCTCGCGCCGTTTTCACAGTGTACTCGCTTTTCAGACGTCGGTTGCAATATGCCCGTGCGAGCACTATATGCATAGCACAACTGTTGCTTTTGCTTTACATAAAGCGTCAAAATTTTCAGGTAACGTACTCTACGTTAGGATAGTGCTTTCGTTTAATTTCATCTAAATCTATTTGAATTTCCTACTAAGTATTGTGTGATGTGATATACATTCGTAGATGATAGGAGTAGGTAGGTACTAATGTTGTTAGTTCCTATTAGAAATATTACTTTAGAGATAAACCTTAAGTCCTTCAGTATGTTTTAACTGGATGATTACATGGAAAATAAAAAAAGTTTTTAACATGAAGTGCTGTAGAGATTATAGCCTATTTGGTGCTTAAATGCCACCTCCGCGAGTCTGTTAAAAAGTTATTGGCAAGAAATACAAGACAAAAAATAATTTAGTTGATTAGAATAAAAAAAGACGGGTTGCACTCCGGGAGTGCCGGCAGAAGTGAAAACTTTGAAATATATCAATTATTAATTGAATTAATATAACTCATTTTATTTCTGCGTCACTTTTTTCATTAATAGATGCACTTTGTTCAATTTCCATATTTTAAACACTTTATGTGTATACACGAATTTTACGAATACACAGCAGTGTGGCTACTACACAGACGGTCGAGCCATCAGCTGTCCATCCATCCATCCATCCACATCCACACCCATATCCACATCCACATCCACATCCACATCCTCATCCACATCCACATCCATCCATCCATCCATCCATCCATCCATCCGTCCATCCATCCATTGTCGTGTGTCACTTGGTTCACTTCGTTTGGCGCCGCCGTAGAAAGAGAGGGGGATACTTAGTAGTTAGGAGTAGTAGTTCTCCCCTGTGTAGTCTCTCCTGACGGTCACGTGTCCTGACGCGATGTCCTGACGCGAGTTTAACATTTTTTTTTTCCCATTACAAAAAAGTGTGCAACGCCGCTAATGATGTTTTCACTTCAAAAACAAGTAGGGGTCTGTGTAGCTGACAAGCGAAGCCAGAAGATGAAAAAAGATATAAATGTAAAAACTGAAATCTGTTCTAGGAATAGAATAGAGTACACCATTTAAATTACAGACATTAATATAGAAACTTTACAAAGAGTGACACAATGGGTGGTCTTGTCGCTAAGAGCGATCTTTGAAAGGCAACCTTTGGATGGATTAAAAAGGGGAAGGACAGACAAACACCTACTATAGGTAGTCTAGGTGTACCAATAATAATAATTAAATGAGTTCCCGATACCGGTGGGCTACTATTTTTAATTTTTTTATATTTTTTTTTTATATTCTAATATTTAAAAATATAGTTTATATGTATTTAGTTGAATAAAAGAAATAATAATTATGTATGTTATCTTTTATCAAACTGTTTAATTTACTCATCCCGATACGGAGAGCTCGCAAGAGCTCTCACAGTATTTACTGTTTTGTGTTCCAAAACTGCAGTTCTTTTTATTTCAATTTCTAAGCCTTAAGAAGTTCTGAAAATCTCTTAAAAATATCAATTTTGTTTTTCTATTATAAAATGCGTTTGTAAACAAGCCTGAAACGATTATTTTCAACGGAACGTAATATCGGCAATACGTCGCGTGTGAAACTCGCGCTTCGCCCCCTTCCGAACATAGATCTTATAATAATCTGTGTAACCCAATTTTACGCGTTACTACACGTAAATTAGCGACGGAAACCAGGTGCGCCGTGTCGAGTGCGTTTCATAGCTTAATGTTGCCAGCCGAAGCGAAATATTGTCCCCTTCACCGTGGTTGGACATACCTCGACAAATATTAGTGGTTGTAAAATTATGGCTCGTTATTATTTTTCACCAACCAATAATTTGTACAAAAACTTTCTGTAATTTAATGTTATGTACCAAGATCAATGGTTTGCTTTAGTACCACTACAGCCTTATCCATAGAAGGATTATACCTAAGAAAATTTAAGGCCTACTATAATATTTTCACCTTAAGGGGCTTACAGGACCTAAATGCAAAAAACGCAAGTTTTAGAAACAATAAAAGTATATGATCGACTACAGTAAACAAAATAAAAAAAAAATGATATTCTTCAGGATATATGCTAGGTATATAGTGTGTTGAAATCATAATACAACTTATTTGGTACGATAGAAAAAAAAACCGGCCAAGAGCGTGTCGGGCTACGCTCAATGTAGGGTTCCGTAGTTTCCCGTCCGTCACAATAAGTGTTCCCACGTACAATTCGATAATACCCGACCCAATGTAATAAGTACCTACAGCGCCATCTCTCGGGGAATTGGGTTACTAATTAATACATAGACGTGCCAGAAGTTTTCGGTGGTAATTTTGGATTGCGAGAACCGATTTTAATAATTCTTTTTTTGTTTGAAAAAAGATACGTTCAGGATAATAAAATATGTAAACGAAGTTAAAAAAAAATGCTTGCATATACGATTATACTACGAACTTAGTCCAGAAATGATTTTGTACAACTTTTTGTCTTTTTTGTACAAAAACTGTTGTTTCTATCAAGTTCAAAATAATTTTCCTAGAAAGTCCTTATAAAGTTCTACTTTTCAGATTTTTTTCATATTTTCTAAACTTATGGTTCAAAAGTTAGAGGGGGGGGGACACATTGTTTTTTACTTTTGGAGCGATTATTTCCAAAATTATTGACATTATCAAAAAATGATTTTAGTAAACCCCTATTCATTTTTAAATACCTTTCCAACAATATATCACACGTTAGGGTTGAAATTAAAAAAAAAATCACTTCCCACTTTACATATAGGGGGGCTACCCTAATAAAACATTTTTTTCCAATTTTTATTTTACCACTTTGTCGGCGTGATTGATATACATATTGGTACCAAATTTCAGCTTTCTAGTGCTAACGGTCACAGAGATTAAGCGAGGACGGACAGACGGACGGACGGACAGACAGACATGGCGAAACTATAAGGGTTCCTAGTCGACTACGGAACCCTAAAAATCATGAAGATACCTCTAAAAACTTCATACTAAAATCCATACAATTATTATGTTTTTTTGTCAGATTATCCTACAAGCAACATACTAAAACTCTAGTGTTTAATTTTTTTAGTCCAAACAATAGATTTTTCGTAAATAGACACTTGCTTCATATTATTTTGCAATAAATTACCAGGGTTGTGTCATCGTGCTTCTCTTTCTTTTCTATGCAGTCCGACAAAGACCGCGCTTTAGGTCATGTACTTAGTCCTCTTAAATTCAATACACCTTTCTCAAGAGATAGATAATTTTTGGAACCAAGTTCCTTATCGCGCGTTATACTCTGCACACTAGGCGAATGAGAGAAACAGTGTGGCCGACGAGAGAATGCGTTCTTGACACCTACCAGTTTCATACCGTTTCTCTCATTCGTTTAGTCTGGATTTCTGGAAAATGCGTTCTTGATACTTGCCAGTTTCCAAACATTGTGCAGAGTACAACATTGCGATAAGGAACTTCGTTCCAAAAATAACCTATCTCTGGGGAAACTTGTATAAAAATAAAACAATACGCGTTTTGCGAATTTGATCTTTATGAGCTAAGTACTAGAATTGTCGCACTGACAGGTGTCAGGAACGCATTCTGTCGACGTCTGGACTGTAGACCAGTCTATCATTTTGACTTATGACTTAGAATATTACTTTTATAACTTTTACTTAAAAAAAAATAACGAAATGTAAAATTTTCATAACTTAAATAAATGATTGAAAAATATATTGATTCATTACAACTTTTTACCCGCCAGAAGGAGCGTTATGTTTTTTTACTACTCCTTCATTTTTTTTTTACTTAGTTAATTTCAAACGTTGTAAATTTATTTAATTGTGCCAGTTATTGAATACATAATATACAGCGAAAGGAACTTTGTTCCAACCGAGTGTCCCACGACCTCTCTACATTTTATTTTATTTTCATTTCTACGATCAAAGCAATATTTCCACAATAGCAACACTGTACCACCAAGTGATTGATGCTTTCCCGCCGAAAAGAATTACTGGCCAGTTTATGAATCATGGCCGACGTGTACATACCATAGTACATACATAATAACGCCTTGTTTCTGCCGCGAAATAAAAGATAAAAATAAACACGTTATCATCGCACCTTTTTGTTTATGAGCTTGTCAGGATATTAATCACGGGAACAGTGTTGCCAACAGATAGAATGTTTGGACTGTTTTACTATCTAGCAAAACTATTTGCTTATGTTACTGTGGGAGAGCGGTCGAAGGTAAGTTCTAAGATTTGCCGGATACGCCATTGAAAACTGATGATGAAAATTAAATATATTTAGTTAAATGTTGCCAGTTATATAAACGAAAAAAAAAAACATTTGCTGTCGGGGAACCCCCGTCTGGAATGAAATTCCTTACACAATACTTGATACACACACACACTCGTAGTCGTAAGAGAGAGAGAAGTCGCATGGAGGGGACATAACGCTTTTTCCTTACGTGACAATTTCTACTAGTCAACAACTACCGCACTTGTTAAAATCACACAGATTTCTCTTGCGATTTACCTACTCACAGGAATTTTGTTGTTGATCGTGTAACAAGTTAGCCATCGTCAAACGAATGTTTCCCAAAAAGGTACCTTGTTCATAGCTCGCATTGGATGTAGAAGCTTTTTAAAAAATTACCTCTGTAACCAAATGTCTGTGAAATAAAGCCCGAGTAATTCGTAGCAATCCCTAGAAAATCAATTTTAATTTCTCAAAACATCGCAGAAACGTCTAAGAATCTAGCTTTTACAGCAAGACTCGCAATCTATGTAGGCGAAAAAAAAAGCGACTAGTCCAAAATCAACAACAACTACTGTTTTAATGAAGCCAAATCACTGAGCTAGATTCACTTCACGCGCTTTTTAATTATCAGATCGCCACAAATACTATCTCGGCATTATAAACTACATCGTAAAGATTAAAAGATCTCAGTGTTTATCTAAGAAAGTGTTTCATAGTTTCAGCTGGTTCTTTCCCGCGCAACTTGTGAGAGTAAACTGCAGAAATGGGTCACAAAAGTACAGTTGAATAAAGAGTTTGGTATGCAGGCAAAAGTATATAATATCTTTCGACTTTACACTGCAAAAGCAACTGCAAACACAATCTGGCAAAATGGGGGATTATAATGTGCTGTTGACACCCAGTGGTGTTTCTCATCAGACGATGTGTTCGAGTGTCCAAAGTTAAGAACGAAGCTGCGATCATCTTGGCCACCAACTGGGCCAAAGTTGATCGAAAACACAACAAAACAATATTCGTCTAGTTAACTAGACAAATGTTGTACCATCGATTGGTAAAGCGAAAGAGACCGCCAAAATTTATTAATTGTGTGCATAATATATTTTTTCACTTCTCATGCTCTAAAAGTTCGTCTTTATGTTGTGCTTAGGCGACATAAAATCGCTTTTTATGTTCTAGTGCATAAAGTTTTTTTTTTTCTGAGACTAAGGTAATCAGGCCCAACAGCCACACGCACAATAAAACTTCGCAGATTAAAGTCGTGATTTATTTCACATAATCAGCCTATAACCCTCGCTTGCGGCTCGGGTGGATATAAACGTCTCGGGGTAAAATAGCTTCTTTTATGCATTAGTTGTACAATCTACTATTGGAATGGGCGAAAACTACCTTTTGGAATGGGCGACTAGAATCAATTCTATTTTAAGATAATTTTTGACGTTCAAAAGTGCCTTTTATGTGCCTATTTGAAATAAATGCTTTGACTTTGACTTTATTAAGGCATACTTATACGAGTGACGTAACAGGCTCGACTACTCAGCGCTCTTACTACAATGTTCTTGGGTCCTAAGGGGGCTCCGCGAGCGATGTTAAATAACGTATAGTCTTTCTGAAGAATTGGGTTATCAAATGCAAAAAGACATTTTTAAATCCGACTGGTAGTTCCAGAGACTAACGCGTTCAAACAAACAAACTTCAGCTTTATTATTAGTATATAGATAGATAATGTTACATTTTGTATGAAGACGCTGCACAAGGCTTACAGTCTCATATCCATAGGTAAACTATTTGTTGCCCACGTCTACGTACCCCTTTGATTTCTGATTTGCAACCAGTAACCAATCTCTTTGTCCGACTGTACTTGGTAGTCGGTAAGAAATGGACCGACAATCTGAGATGTATAGACTACCTACATACAATCTTTGAGTTCCGAATCTGGAGGTGCAAGATCAAGTTCTAGAGTGGAGATTGGAACTTTCTTTACTTGAGAATCGGAATCGGATCGATTACATGGTAAAATGTTTAGTGCGATGTACTTTATCTGTTTGGTGGAACTTCTGCTTGACTAGGATTTCATTAGTCCATGGCAGAAGCGTTGACATCGGCTCAGTTTTCAGCAATCTAAGAGGTGACACATCTATTTGAAGCTGATGCAGCATCCTATACAAACAAGCTGTTCGATTTTTGTTAGTTTATAAACAAAAAAAAAAATTGCTGTTCCATACATTTTGATCGCGCTTTAAACTTTAAACAGCTGTTTTTTATCGAAACATTTCAACACAAGTTGCTCCAAAATCATGTTCTGAATCTATGGAAACCATGCCACTGAATCTATGCCACCCTGTATTTTGGCGCCGCTTGTCGCTTCAGCAGATACTTAGTTTTGGTGTTTCTTCGATGCCTTCCGCAAATCATAGCATAATTTGCCGTCACATATTAATGGATGAATCGTGAAATCATATATTATTGGCGAACTGTTCATATTATCGATGCTTACTATCCAAAATTTCCTTGCTCTGAGACAATCGCCCCATGGCATTCTGATCTATTTGGAAATTCAATTCAATTTTGACAGTGATGCGGACGAATTTTTTGATGCCCTTTGATTATTTTCCCTCCCTTTTTATATACTTGTACATATTATTATTTTAAGATTGTTAGCTTTTTAAATTATGTAAATATACAAAGAATAAATTTAGGGAACGTTTCCAATTGCTTGATTTGATATACGAGTATAACGCATCTTATGTCTCGAAAGTCAATCTACCTACTTGCCTATCCTTTTTCCACCTATGTTGGGGTCGGCTTCCAGTCTAAACGGATGCAGCTGAATGCCAGTATTTTACATGGAGCGCTTGGCTATGTGTTCTCCACAAGCCAGTAACTGGGCAATGCGATACCCCTTGTTAAGACTTGTTGTCAGACTTTCAGGCTTCTGACGACGTTCCGTAATGACTGTCTAAGATCCAAGAATGACAGCCGTGACCAACGGCTTAAAATGCTTCCCGAGGCGTGAAGTGGTCTCGGCATGTAAAGCTGCTCACCCATCCACGGGAAGACCGCGGCAAGCGCAGCTTAACCTGATCGAACGATCCGGGCGGCTGTTTCGAAAGTGAACATTATTATCTATTGATTAAAGGAAGCTTTCAACAATTCACAAACAAGTGTAATCGAAAGGTGTCATCACGGTCGAACCAGTTTACTCTCCAAATTCGATAAAACGTATTCCAATAATTTCATTTTCACGTCAAAGTGTTTGTCGGTAGGTACTCGGTACGCTGACGGCAAGAATTTATTATCACAAATTATAAATTTCCGGAGTCCTTGTAAATTAATAGTAGGATAGCATTTGAGGAGTTAAATGGGGGAATATCACACCTTTAGAAGGAGACTCTGTCAAGTTTAAGTGACAAAAGAACTTTTTCTTAAACCCAATGTCCAAAGTTTAAGGAGGATTACGTAAATGTGTATGAACTACATCCATGTGGATGGTCGCCGTCAAGGGACGCGGCAGGTACGTTATGGGCATGGCCCTTAAAGTCCTACGGTATAATAAGGTGCCCGGCAATACGGGCACGTTCGATGGGGGGCCATGTAGGCCTAGCCTGGGGCAAGTGCAGCCTCAGCGCAACTTGCCAACGTGTATAGATGCATTGGTATTCAGCAGGAGCGTCACGGCACTGTTTTACAGTACTGCTTTCTTCACGCCACCCATGGCGATCTGTCTCCGCCATGTCAGAGGTGCCAACCCGCTGAGGATGTAGATCTCCGTCTGTAGACGCTTCCAGGTCAAGCCGGTCACACTTCAGAAGGGGCCGTTATGTATTTGTGAGCGGCATTGTGTTGTGTAACACGGTGACACCGCTCATATGTCAGCGATTGAATTGTTATAAACTACATTTTATGGGCCACTACTGCTCAACACCAGTACCTAAGCAGTGGTGGCCCAGTGGTAACGGCCGTGACTTACGAGTTGTGGGTTCGAACCCAGACAGGCGCTTTACTTTGTGCAAATTATTTCATCACCACTGCTCTCAAAACGGTGAAGGAAAACATCGTGAGGAAACCGGCTTGTTCTAGAACCAAACATTCGAAATCATGTGACATCTACCAACCCACACTGGGCCCGCGTGATGGATTACGGCCCACTCCCTCTCACCGAGAGGAGACCTGTATCCCAGCAGTGGGAACATTATAGGCTGATTATGCTATGCAACATACTATGAACATTCCCCTGTATTGAAACTTCTAACGTCTACCCCCGGTGTGCATTTTGGATCTGTCAAAGTGTTGCCAGCATTCAGTGGCGCTTTAGTGTTGTCACCCATTTAACGTCGCGGCACTGTCATGGCGGATTGTGCCATCACGCATCACCGCGTTGACTAGTCGTAGCGCTCGACAAAACGTGCAATATCCTTGATGTCAACAGGTCTTTACTATGCGTATTTTGGTACTTGAATTTCAGTGAATCCTGCGAATAAATCGCGGGGTTACGACAATAAATTATAGAATGTTTTCAGAGAGGATAAACATTAGCTTGATGTAAGTGGTGCTTTTAATAGATCAGTGAGTGACATCCCTAAATATGTTATACATTCTCGTTTTTAGTATAGCTGCAAAAATAATTATTCATTTTCTTATCAAAGGCCCAAATTATTATCTAATTTTATTACTAAATTCTCATTACAAATAGACTTAACGTCAAGTTAATCATAGCAGATTTATTCCCACGTAGTCCTATTTAAATCTAAGAGCTTCTCACAAATTCAAAGAACCAATTAAGTTAAATGGAACATTCTAGTACCTACTCGCAAACGACGTTTGTTCCACTGGAATGTTTCAACCAGACACATCGATTCAAGAACATTCTAGCAATCTTAATTTTGATACCAGCCCACGATCTACCTTGGATTCTAAAATTTATCAAAAGTTACATTAATCGAGTCAAACTCAAACTCAAAGCATTTATTTCAATTAAACCATTTACAGGCACTTTTGAATTGTCAAGAAGTCAGTCAGAAAAAAATGAAGCTAGTTGCCCATTCCAAAGCGTAGGTACCTATGGAGAAGAACGGGCAAGAAACTCCATGGACACTCTTTTAAATCAAAATAATGTGGTTACAAAGTCTTGGTTACATCATTCATGTTAAAAATTATACATGTGAGAACGATGCAGAACGTTAAAAGCGTCCATAATGAAAAGATGAGAAAAAACAACAATTCAAATAATAAATTAAAATAAGCCATGGCAGCAAAGAGATGACCAGTCCCTACTGACGGCGCCCGGTCACGAACATGACGCATGCATCAGCACCATTCAGCTCAACCATTTTGAAGGGAGCTAAATGATCCAACACATGCGCCACCATCAGCGAGATATTTGAGTGAGCATGACATACTCTCAGCCGCCAGAGCACATTCAAGTCAATGAAAGACGTACCCAGTAAATGGTAGCTTTATAGTGTGTACATAGTACTCACACATGTGTTATGCAATTATACAATACTAGGAGATTGAATTTATACAATGCAAAGATAGACTTACAATCTTCAGCAGCTCCAACAGTATTTTCAAGTGTTAATCAATTAGTTGTGGTTGTGGAGCAGGACCAGCATTGAGCCAGGCATTTTTATCCGCGATGTAATCCCCTAACTTATAATATGCCTGCCTGCATAGTGTGCGTTTAATACAAGACTTGAATTTTGTCTCATTCAGTTGAAGAATGTGGGGAGGTATTTTATTATAACATTTTAAACAGTACCCCATAAAAGATGAGTCTACTTTAGCTAGTCTGAAACCTGGTTGAACTAATAGGTCCCTATTTCTAGTACTATAATTATGTCTTTCACCTCTTTTACTAAAAAGATGTAAATTTTTCCTTACATACATGAGTTTTCATAGATATATTGACAAGGTACTGTCATGATGTTAATTTCCTTAAACCGTTCCCTTAGAGAATCGCGCCTGCGAAGATTATATATGGCTCTGATGGCTCTTTTCTGCAGAATAAAAATAGAATCGATGTCTGCAGCCCGTCCCCAAAGTAAAATACCGTAAGACATGATACTATGAAAGTAACTAAAATAGACCAGTCTCGCGGTATCTACATCAGTAAACTGACGGATTTTTCTGACAGCATAAGCAGCTGAACTTAGCCGTCCTGCAAGAGATGTTAAATGAGGACCCCATTGTAGCCTTGAGTCGAGCGTGATCCCTAGGAAAACAGTTGTATCGACGAATTCTAGTTTCTCTTGATTCAATATTATCTCGCAATCACTACCTTTGACATTTGGTAAAGAAAATCTTATGCACTCAGTTTTTTTTCCATTTTATACTAAATTATTAGCAGTGAACCAATTTTGGACCTGCAGTAGGGCGTTATTTACCCTTTGAAAGCCTACACAGATAAAACCATAGAAATGTAAAAAAACATGTCTATGGGTAAAATTATGTTTGATATATCTGATACTATTTAGGCGACGTACTGCCCAGATATTTATTTCTGTTCTCGAGGTATACTTGTTCTTCTTCTACTAAAGGAAACTTCATCGCGGCACCTACTTGTTGATCTAGATAACAACATTTGCGGTCATTTACAACCCACTCCCGGTACCAATTTGACTAAACCACGGATGGACTAACCCAACAAAGTGTATGACACTCCCGGACTAATAAATCGAGCCACCGTACAATTCCATGTAAACTATAAGGCCTATAACATCAAAATAATGATGAGTGAAAGAGAAAGTTTTTATGCAGTTTTGAAGCCGAAATACTGCAGGCCATCATTGTAGTATCGTCTTTATTTTAACACTCTCCTAGCTTGTCAGTCAAACATTAGACCAAGAGTCGAAGATTATCATCCAATTATCATCCAATCACGCTTTGTAATAAGGTGTAGGTTTATTAGTGTTGCACTTGCAGAATATTGCTTTTATCTAGAAAGCTCTATCAAGTTTAATAGGCAACCCTACCTGTGCAACTTCTTGGCGTTCACCTCTCATACTTTCTTTTTATAATATTCTACAACTTGTTTTTATTTTTGTCTCCACCGCCGGCGGACGGCACGATCGCGATTTGAATTAAAAATGTATTCAGAAAATGACGCGGTGCATTGAGGTTCCTTACATTTTTGCATTATAATTTATTTTAACATTATAATTTCCCTAAGGTACGTTTTTTGTCTACCTATACCGTCTCATTGCCGGGCAAAGCTGGAGTTAGACGGGGCGCAGATAACGCCCCCCGCTCGTGATTTTTACATACAAATTCGACAAAAACGCGCTTCCGCACGGGTGTTTTGGCCCCGTTTCCTACGTCCCGTGTCGTGGTGCGTATGTGTCCCGCCTTTGGTAACCTACTTAAATTATATTTCAATAATCATAAAAATAATAATAAACAAGCTAATAGCCAAGAGCCTCGACCAACACCTGAAGAGGCTCTCGTTGGGCAGCTGGATCAAGGGCTTGATTCAGAAAGCAGTACTTCTGGACACGGCCCGCATTGTTAGGAGGTTCCTCTCTCTGGAGCCCTGACCACCGGTAGCTTGGACCCTGTTCCCGATACCGTTGGGCTACTATTTTTTTATATTCTAATATTTAAAAATATAATTTATATGTATTTGCTTAAATAAAGGGAATACGTAATATGTACTAGAAATATTTGCACATCTGATAAGTCGAATACAGTGAGACTAAAATTATTTTACCATGTTATATTGTAAGTACCTGTATTCTGGCAAATAAATACAATTTCATTTCATAACATACATAATCAGCCTATAATGTTCCCACTGCTGGGACACAGGCCTCCTCTCCAGTAAGAGTGGTGAGAGGGAGTGGGCCGTAATCCACCACGCGGGCCCAATGCGGGTTGGCAGATGTCACATGTCTTCGAATTTTTGGTTCTATGACATGCCGGTTTCCTCATGATGTTTTCCTTCACCGTTTTGAGAGCAGTGGTGATGAACTAATTTACACAAAGTAAACCGCCTGTCTGGATTCGAACCTACGACCTACAACTCGTAAGTCGCGGCCGTTACCACTTGGCCACCACTGCTCTCTGCCAAGGGAATAATAAACAAAAACTCAACTATGAACAAAAAGTAGAAAATTATAACTAGAGGTAGGTAATAATTCGGAAAATCGAACAAATATGTTTACAAATATTTTTATATGCGGAGCAACGCACGAGTTTCAAGTTTTTTTGGATGGAGTTCCAATAACAAAACTTTTTATTCGGAGAAGTTTTACTGAAAATTCTCACTACGTGACAGCGTGATTGGTTGTCTGTTTATAGATTTTTTTCACACTATGGTAGCACGCGTTTTGGTGGGAATGATTTATATTTTACTAGCTTCTGCCCACGACTTCGTCCGCGTAAAATTTCTTGCTCCCTCGACCCACCCGTCGCATCGCATTGCCTGCCCGCGATGTTACTTACTTTCGCTTAGCGTTCTTTTTGCTCGGCTCCAAAGGGTCCTAGCGTGTCAAAGTCAAAGCATTTATTTCAAATAGGCACATAAAAGGCACTTTTGAACTTCAAAAAGCCCATAGCCCTCCTCTAAAATTGGGCTATCAAATGCATAACGAATTTTTCAAATTAGACTGGTAGTTCCAGAGGTTAGCGCGTTCAAACAAACAAACCTTATTATTAGTATAGATAAGCTGTTTTTTGTCGGGCAAAGTGTTATTGAGTTTTTCCATTAGGAATTTCTTAGTGATAGCCCGGAGTTTGGATGTTGGCGGTGTGATACCCCCGTGCCTCGGAAAGCCCGTTAATCCGTTGGTCCTGCGCCTGATCTCTCTCCGGTCGTGTCGGATTGCCGTCCCTTCGGTCTATGAGAGAGAAGGAAGAGGGAGTGCACCTAGCTGTGTCAGCGCGCACAATATAATATCTCCTGCGCCGAAGGCTAGTCGCCGTTGAGATTGGCCGCCGTGGCCGAAATACGGTCTGAAGGGCTTTATTTTATTTAGACAGAGGACCTTAAAAAGCTGGCTGGGACAGACTGGATGTGGAAGGCGGAGGACAGGGTGTTGTGGCGCAGCCTGGGAGAGGCCGGAGAGGCCTATGTCTAGCATTGAACTGCTATCAACTCAGCCTAGAGTTGATAGCTGTTGTTTGGGGATTCCGTAGAGAACTATGGACGTCCCTACGAAATTTAGGTGTGAATCACCATTCACACCAAAATTTCGTAGGGTCATCGTAGTTGGGGCGGAGTTTAATAGAAAACGTTTAGCGGGACACCTCCCGCTAAATGTTTTCTATTAAATTGTGTACAGAAGGGAAACTGAATAATTTCAGCATTTACAATCCTCATTTCAGCCGAAAGACGTCCACTGCTGGACGTAAGCCTCTCCCAAGCACCGCCACTTCGACCGGTCCTGTGATTCTAGCATTTAGCGAACTCCTGCGGCCTTCACCATCGGGATAATTGAATTACACACTATCAGTAGCAATGGCTTTCATTTTAACAGTTCAACAACATTCATTGCGATATTTACGTTGCTAAGCATATACATTTTTCGAACATAGTCTGTTACGCAATTAGGGTGCTGGTCATCGGTTACAATACTCCAAACATTATTTACAGAACAATAGATATTAAATTACCTTGCCATAAATATAATTTATACAAAACATAAAAAAAACATCTTACGGGCCCCTAAAACAGCAATATCCGTTTTTATTGCCATTTGATGATCTTGTTTAATTTTATTTTTGATCCTAGAATAAGTCTTGCCATTTCGCCCACGTCGCTCTCCTGTCGGTCGCCCAACGCAGACTGCTAGATAGGTATAGTATGAATGAAGCTGTGTCGCATCGATCGAACTCCTAATTAGTGGTGTTGGATTACCTAATGCATGGACTGTGATAATTAAGAATCAAACGAACTTACCTTGTGAAGTTTGATATCTAATTATACGAGTGTCTTGACCGAAGATGATTACAGTTTACATGCAGCACGCGAGTTGATGCTGTCCTAATCACACTTTTAAAGCTATTTAAATGCTTATTAATTTATTTTTAAATAAATAAATATTAGAAAAAAGGTAGTGTATTGACTACTTTTCCCCCACTGGAGTGCAACCCGCCATCGCCGTCGGAATCGTTGACTCATTTGTTAGAGCAATTTTTTTTTTTTTATTGGTCTTGGGTCAATGGGGGGGGGAGGGAGTGTAATCATCTTCGGTCAAGACACTCGTATAATTAGATATCAAACTTCACAAGGTAAGTTCGTTTGATTCTTAATTATACTTCGTATCTCTCCCGAAGATGATTACAGTTTACATGCAGATGTTTAGAGCATCAAAAAAAAAAAAAAAAAACATTAAAGCGATCAATAAATAAGGACTATTTATTCATTTTATTAACTTTAACATAACGCAGACTTATCTGTCTGTACAATAATCATTAAACAAAAAATATCTAACATAATACAATAAAAATAATCATCTAAAGAGTGCATCTATAAATTCAGTTTCGTTAGAGGTAGAAAGATTCTTGTTGTAATATTTTTGGAATACATGAGATGATTCGGTCCAGCCTGCGGCCTTACGAATAACTTCCAGATTGACACCTGCTCTACGAGCGGCAGACGTGGACGCGTGCCTTGTACTGTGCGCACCATACAGATTTACATCTATGCCACTCTTTTCTAAAATTTGTTTTACCCAGTGCGACAAAGTTTGAGAACCCACTTTTTTATGTGGTTTTTGATAACTTATAAATAGAGAATCTTCTTGACAACGTAAGCAAGCCGTTTTATCTATATAATGTTTGAGGGTTAAAGCTGGGCAAATCTTAGGGTTTTCTATAATATAAGGTAATATAATCAATGGTTGGTAAGCGCCTGGCCTTGAGGGTTTTATTAAATCTTGAATTTTTATTAGAATTTTTTCTGAATCATAAGTAATATTTTTTTATTTTTATTAGACTTAAAGTCTGCATTCTCTGTGCAGATGCTAATGCTAAAAGAGTTACAGTTTTTAACGATAAATCTTTTAGTGTAATTAAATCATTTGAAGGATAGTTTGTTAGGTGATTTAACACAAGATTGGGGTTCCAGGTGGTGTGGTATTTTGGTGCGGGTGGTTTTATACGATCGTTACAAGTTACTTCTTGACCTAACCGTATTGACAGCGCTGAACGATAGCTATTAAGTGTGCTGTAACTAGCACCTGAATTAAATTTGTAAGTTAGAAATTCTATTAATTGAGTAATATTGGAATCACAGTAATCTAAACCTTTATCATTACAATAAAGCCACCATGATTTTAGTGAAGTATTGTATTGGTTCAGCGTGTTTAGGGAGAAAGAGGACATCATTATATCGAGAGATGCGTTGGGTATTCCACGCCTTAGTAGCGACTGCCGGATAATTTCCCTGCCATCAGGGTGAGATCCGCGTGGAGAGGATGCTGTTCCCTGAAAGGGGAAAATAATAAATTTTTGTCAGGCTTAAAGTACAGTACTTTCGAAATAAGTAATTTTAACCAGACTGGGTACCACGGTTGGGTTGGCCAATACGGTACCACTACAATTCCTTCTGCTTTGTCATTTTTAATCTTATGTAGGACTTTCGAGATAAGACTAAAAGGAGGGAACGCATAAAATTGAATATATTTCCAGTTAAATGTGAATGCATCGATAATTTCGGAATTTGGATCTAATTTCCACGAAGCATATCTGTAACATTTATGATTCTGACTACTTGCAAATAAATCGAATTGTGGAGTACCGAGTGAAAGTGTTATTTTATTAAATGCGAAATCTGCTAGTTCCCATTCCGTGTCTATATTATATGCCTGACGAGATTCAAAATCTGCTATTGAGTTATCCTTGGATTGGATATAAGATGCAAAAACATGTATACTGCGATTTTCACACCATTGCCATATGTCGCGCGCGATGTTATTTAAATGTGTGAATTGTATACCTCCCATTTTGTCAATATAGGCAATTGCTGTAGTATTGTCTATTCTGAGTAAGATATTGCAATATTTAAGGTGTGATGCAAAGATTTTTAGACCATAAAAAGCTGCAAGTAATTCAAGAGTATTTATGTGTAATGAGAGTTGGGAAAGATTCCAATGTCCATGAGCGGTTTGATTATCGCAAGCTACGCCCCAACCAGTGGTTGAAGCGTCGCTGAATATTACTAGAATATAATTATTTGTTTGAAAGGAACAAAATGAGGAGTCAATGTGTTCTTTCCACCAAATTAAGTCATTTTTTATGCAATCTCGTAATATCATGTGTTTATTGTAATTGTTAGAATAATTTAGTGCTAGAAATTTTTCTCTTTCTAGAAGCTTTGTGTATAACCAGCCGTATTTAACGGCAGGACACGCTGAAGTTAACAGACCTATAAATCTAGCAAGTTCTCTAATTGTGCATTTGTTTGTATGTAACAACTTGTTTGATATTAATTTTATGCGGTTTTTCTTTTCAATGGGTAATGTTAGGGACATGTTAATTGAATCAAATATAAAACCCAGAAAAAGGCATTTTTTACTTGGGTAAATTTTACTTTTGACATCATTAATTAAAAATCCTAATTTTAATAGTAATTCTTTTGTCGCTTCAACGTTAATAAGACAGCTTTTATAAGAATTACCGATGCATAAAAAAATCATCTATATAGTTTACTGATAAATGACCTAATGAACGTAAATGATGTAATACAGGTTTCAGTAATTTAGTGAACACGTAGGGTGCAGTACAGAGTCCAAACGGCAAAACGTTAAATTCGAATAATTGATCCTTAAACTTTTCCGAGTTCCAACTAAAACGAAGATAAATCCGGTCACTTTTTGCAATTGCAACCAAAAAATACGCGTCTTTTAAGTCTATGCTTGCCATATAACAATTTTGATCAATTAATTTTATAGCTGTACGATAGTCTTCCATTTTAAAGTGGTCAACATGAATGAATTTATTTAATTTTTTTAAATTAAGAATGAATCGATGTCTTCCATTAGTCTTAGGTACTGTAAATATAGGCGAAACGAATTGTTTATCACAAGGGATACATTGAGAAATAAAACCTGATTCTAATAGCTCAGAAATGCAATTATCAATTATGTTAGTTTCTATGACCGAGTATGATCTTTTAGGTATGCTTGTTTGGCGTGGTTCACAAAGAAATGGTATTTTATATCCTTTAATCCAAGACAGGATAGTTTTGTCATTAGTAATATGATGCCATTCATACAAGTAATGTTGTAATCTGCCAGCTATAGGTACATTATTGTTATCTACCTGTGTCGAAACGATCAGCGGCGTCGGGCTGAGTAGTTGGCCGTCCGTGCGCGTGTGGCTGTCTGCGCGCGGCGAAGGTCCCGTGGCTGCGGTGGTGGTTGGCGCCGAGTCTGGTTGGGGTACACTCGCGAATCGGCGGCTGGTGCCCGCGGTGCCCCCCGTGCGTTTAAAGCACCGGTTTGGCGATATGTAGAAGTACTCGGCTGATTACGCTGTTGATTGAATTTCCCACTATTTGCTGTGAACTTCAATTCTGATGCAGACATTGTTATGGCCTTAGTGGATTTTAGATAATCCGACAATAACTTGTCGGATTATCTAAAATCCATCACCACTGCTCTCAAAACGGTGAAGGAAAACATCGTGAGGCAACCGGCATATCCTAGTGTACGAGTCACGTATCGTTCATGGCACGCGCGCATTGCATAGATCAGCACTTTTCCGTTCCCTTGCACAAATTATAGTGTAACGCGACAGTACACGATCAGCGTTCATAGTCAGCCGTACTCATTCATACATTCATATAGCATTAGTTACGTGGTAGTTAAATATATTCAATAAACCATCATCTTTGACTATCCGTGGCTTATTATTCAAGCTAACAAGCAAGATGTGTGCGACCCATTCAGCAGCGTATACACTTAGAACCAAAAATTCGAAGACATGTGACATCTGCAAACCCGCACTGGGCCCGCGTGGTGGATTATAGCCTACTCCCTCTCACTGAGAGGAGGCCTGTGTCCCAGCAGTGGGAACATTATAGGCTGATTATGTTATGTATGTCATGTACCTATGTAATGTCTGCTCTTCATCTATCTATCAATAACATCAATACATAGTATAAAACAAAACTGAGTCGCTTTTCGTGTCTGTCTGTGTGACCGCGTTTTTCTTCTAAACTGAGTAAGCTATTTTGATGCGCTTTGCACCACCATATAGAGTATTTTTTCCGGAAGGTTTATGTGTATAATAGATTCATATTATTTCAGAAATCTTGATATTTTACATTCCACCCGTGTGAAGCAGGGTCTTGTGTACTTAATATAAAGTGGGTTTATTAGGAATGTGTATTGTGTTTGAGCTTGTAAAGACTGTCATAAACAAGAGTTTAGTACATTACTTGTAACTACATTATTGACTCAACGCAAGCCTGCTAAACGATATTAATTTATCTATTTTCCTTCGCTAAAATGAAGTGTAAACTGATTTTCTTCCCCGCTCCTACATTGTCTCCTATGATTAATATCGCTGCAGGCTCACAAAACAGTTTAGGCTTGTCTAGGACAAGCTGAGCTTTTTGTGAGGCAAATACCTTCGTTTTATTCAGGTTCAAAGTTTGGCTACCGAAACTCCGCAGATGTGATGAGCCTTATTGACATATTGCACACCTAGATCTAAACAGAGCTAACTCTAAAATCTTAATATTTGAGGTATGCATACCATCGAATTCCTTAACTCAGTACAGTCACGTCTATAAGTATGTATACACTAGGCTTTATTCAATGGCGATTTTCTCCTTTATTTTTGAATGAAATTTTATGTTATTACGAACATAGTATTTTAGAACCCATAGGTTTATGTAAAGTGTCGTATTTCAACGTTGCATTCGTTATTTCACGAAAAAATCGCAATTGAAAGTTGCCAAGTGTTGACATATTATTGCTCGTGACTGTACCTAGCGACCAACAAAACAGATGCAAGAACTTATAATATCATTGTTCTGCATTTAAAAAGTATTGATCAATACAGCAAACTCCTGTAGTGCACAGTGCACACAAAAAGTGTTTTTTTGAGTTAATTGCTGTTTAGATCTAGGTGTGCGATGTCTAAACGTGATATAACAAAAAATTATTTGGTGTAATGTTTTTTTTTTTTTTTTTGGGGTACAGCAGTTATTGTAGTTACTTGATGTAAGAGTTTAGAAAATCTATTATTTTTTATTTCATTTTAGGTAGGTAGATGTGAGCCTAGCAGATTATATAATAAGTACTTGGAACCATCTTCTAAGGAAAAATCACCTAGAAAGGAACATTCAATAAATTTTTTTTAAACTCAGCAACGACAAACAGAAACATACTCTCAATCGACTAGAAACTCAATATGTAAACAACTGGCAAAACAACCAGAAAATTTATATTTGATTGAACAATTAAACAACTCGATCGAAATACAATTGAAACCTGCCGTACCGTACCGTCTATAAAATCGAACTGAAATGAAATGCATTCCGGGAACGCGTTGCAAAAATAAATATGTAAGACCTGCTTCGCACTCAGACAACGTTCATGTGAGAAGATATTAAAAACTTATTGATACGTGCACGGTTTTTTAAAGTCTGGATTATATAAAAGCTATTGATAGAAGCGTACTTTAGTGGAAAACGTACCTGCTTTTCAATAGAAAATGTAGTAAAATTGGACCAGCTGTCCTTACCAAGAGTTTTACCTACTTTTTCGGGGATGGAAATTTGATTTGGTAGTGTAGTCGTCAAAAGGTATAAACATCGCATGGTTAATTAGGAGAGTCATAATCATCGCATCAATACCCCACTGTAATACAACAGGGGTATTGTGGTTGACCTATACAGGGTGTCCCTGGAAGTATGGATCAAATCGAATAGGGACGTGGGCAAGGTCATTTCCAAACGTTTTAGCAAAAAAAAAAGTACTAAAAAAATACTAAAAAAAAAAGGGTTGCACTCCGGGAGTGCCGGCAGAAGTGAAAACTTGAATATTAACGTTGAAATAAATCAATTATTAATTTAATTAATATAACTCATTTCTTTTCACTATTTCTGCGTCACTTTTTTCATTAATAGATGCACTTTGTTCAATTTCCATATTTTAAACACTTTGTATAAACGAATTTTACGAATACACAGCAGTGTGGCTACTACACAGACGGTCGAGCCATCAGCTGTCCATCCACTTCCACTTCCACTTCGACTTCCACTTCGACTTCCACTTCGACTTCGACTTCGACTTCCACTTCCACTTCGACTTCCACTTCGACTTCCACTTCGACTTCCACTTCGACTTCCACTTCGACTTCCACTTCCACTTCGACATCCGCTTCGACTTCCACTTCGACTTCGACTTCCACTTCGACTTCCACTTCGACTTCCACTTCGACTTCCACTTCGACTTCAACTTCCACTTCGACTTCCACTTCCATTTCCACTTCCACTTCCATCTATCCATCCATCCATCCATTGTGTCCGTGTGTCACTTCACTTCGGTTGGCGCCGCCGTAGAAAGAGGGGGGGGGGGGGGGGAATCTCTCCTGACGGTCACGTGTCCTGACGCGAGTTTAACATTTTTTACCCACTACTAAAAGTGTGCAACGCCGCTAAAGAAGTTTACACTTCAAAAAAGCTAAAAAAAAAATACTAAAAAAAAGAGAAGAAAGATCGAATTCGTGAATACTATCAGGGCTATCATTTTTTTTTTTTTTTAGATAGACCTGATAGAATTTGTTTATGATTAATTTCTTTGAACACTAAGCGAAGTGATTGAAAAAAAAATTAAAATCGGTCATAACTTTTGAACCGTAAAAAAATTCACTGACATTCTCAGGGTTAAAAAGTTTGGAAATGACCTTGCAAACGCCCCTATTCGATTTGATCCATACTTCCAGGGACATCCTGTATATATCGCAGTAATCATAATCATCATTTATTGCATTCATGTAGTTCACAAGTTCTTACAAGTATATAGGTTTCATACATGAACCCTGCTAGGGCACAGTAAGATTGTTAAAGCCGTGATATAGTTAAATCCCTAGGGATATAGCCATATACCATAATGTAGTTATATGAAATACACATAATATTGTAATTATAAAATTGTGCATAAATAAATAAAGCATTTTTTTGGGGTCGGACGACGTAAGAATGTAATAATCTAGAAAGATAAATGCAGACACAATAATAATATGCTGAAAAACAAAATGTTTATAATGTTCGAAAAATCTCTAGTGTAGCCATTTGTCTGTAACAAAAACAACACAATAACATTATACACAAATGTTCAAACAAAATAAATATCACTAGACATGTTGGTAGGTTTTCGTGGAAAAGGATGAGCAACTCTTCAAAAAGTTGGACAAAACATATTTATTTGAACGATTATAGTCACATTGTTTGGATCTCCTGTAGCTACTTTATTTCTGTTTATGAAGGGGCAAAAAACGTTGATGGAAACTCCTGAATAAATGATCCGAGTTATGATGACCGACATTATTTTTCTGTGTACCTAGCTGTTTTAGTTTGATTGGTTAAATACGACTGTTGTCCTAACAGTCTTATTAACTAATGTATAATACTACGAATGTTGGGAAGTGGTAGAGATTTTTGTGAGCTCGCCTGGGGAAGTATGCTACCACAATATCTATTTCTGCCGCCAGACTGCAGCATAAAAGCTCTCGCAGACATACGCGACGCGACGCGACAGTGCGACGCGATTCAGGTAGAGCAATTTCCATAAAGATTTCATAGAGTCGCGTCGCGCCTGTTTGCCTTTTTGGAGCCTTTATTGTAGTTCAATATCAATAACAGGCACATGATACATTTCAGGAGTGCAGTGTATCTTTGCTGCTTCAACTATGGTAGATGACCCATACACCATAGGCAGCTGCAGTGACCACTTTCTCACGACCGCTTTCTTGCAATGCAAAACCATTACAAACTGCTTGTCTTATAAGTATACTAGCTTCTTCCCGCAACTTCGACCGCGTTGTAGTCAACTACTTAAATATACTATAAAACATCAGCAATAGTGTAGTTTTGTGCCAGTAAAAAAAAAATGAAGTTGGATCAGAATATCTATTCTATAAAAATATTACTGTGAAAACTTTGGTGAAGTGAGCTTTAAGTGAGGTGACTTTCGCCCGATGCTAGGGATTGTCACTATTGACAATTCACTTCAAACTCGCTTCGCCTAAGGAGCCGTCTCTATGAGCGAGAAAATCGCGGCGATATTATCGTCGTGCCACGTATTTCTATACACTCTCTTAGAACGTGTCTCCACACGGCGATGTCATCGCGGCGAAAATTTGATGGCACGGCGAGACTATCGCCGCGATTCTCTTGTTCGTGGAGACGGCCCCTAAGTCATCACAATGAGATTTTTACAGAACAGATCAGCAATACTTCCAGAGACACAGTTCCGGAGTCACCGACATAACTTGCAGTGTAAGCAAACTGAAGTGGCAGTGGGCTGGCCATGTTTGTCGAAGGATCAATGGCCGGTGGAGCAAACGAGTCCTGGAGTGGAGAACGCGTATCAGCAAGCGTAGTGTGGGACGCCCCACAGCTAGATGGACGGACGACCTAAAGAAGTTAGCTCGGACAGACTGGATGCGGAAGGCGGAGGACAGGGTGTAGTGGTGCAGCCTAAGAGAGGTCTATGTCCAATAGTGGACTCTAATAGGAAATGAATGAGAGCAGTGGTGGCCCAGTGGAATCGGCCGCGACTTACGAGTTGTAGGTCGTAGGTTCGAACCCAGACAGGCGCTTTACTTTGTGTAAATTATTTCATCACCACTGCTCTCAGAGCGGTGAAGGAAAACATCGTGAGGAAACCGGCATGTCCTACAACCAAAAATTCGAAGATATACATCTACCAACCCGCACTGGGCCCGGGTGGTGGATTTCGGCCCGTCCCTCTCACAGAGAGGAGGCCTGTGTCCCAGCAGTGGGAACATTATAGGCCGAGTATAGATATAGATAATGGGAAATGAATTGAATTGAATCTCTGGGATTACCTCTTACATCAAAACTTACAAATCCTACGTCTTTATAATACATAAGTAAAGGTAACATTACAGCATCATATTTAGGGAATACGACTTATTGATTTCAAGAAGTAATTGAATCCCCAGTCATTGTTGAGCACATTAAAGTACATAAGTAGTTGTAATCATGTCAGTCGGTTCAATTTTAAAATAGTAATAGCTATCTCGTAATTAAACCTACAAGCCCAATTAATATAAGTATGATTGATATGAGATAAACCTAATTAACTGTTTTCAATAAACTGATCCGTAATATTTCACTAATTGCGAGCAAAAAATTGATAGCTAGTTGGTGCTTCAGTTACGAATTTATTACACAGGTTTCAATATTTTTATATTTTTTAATATCATCGAAAATAGCTACCTACTGTCGTGGACAAAAAAATTGTCAGACAGTAAGAGTGGTTGGTAGTGGGGTTGTCTGTCCAGGGTCGGACGGACTACCGTCACTTATGCCGCGGTCCCACGACCCGCTTTCTCACAGGTCAGGCCGTGGACCGTCGCATCCGATGAGACCTGCGGTGGCTTGCCGTCACTCGTCCGACTGCCGTCACTCGTCCGACTGCCGTCACTCATCCAATATGTGGGGAGTTGGTAAGTTTAAAAGCGCGGCATGGCGCAGCGCGAGGGTGCCTGTCGCGGCTTGTACGGCCTGCACGGGCGCGTTTATTTTTGCTTTATTTATCACATGTTGACCACTGAAAAAAAAACACAGCGGCTACATCAGCAGCCATGCGCTCCGTATCACTTGACTTGTTGGAATAGCGGCCAAGAAGCCGCACCAAGCCGACACACGCCGTGGGAATGCTCGGCACGGGTCGCGACAGACCTCGACAGGCGCAGCAACGCCTGGTGCGACCCATTAGTTAACGGGCTGTGGGAACGCGGCATTAGTAGTATCTCTCTGGATCGTTATTTTCCTAATTATTCGCTTGAATAAAAATTTCGTAAAAAAATTATATTATTTTGCGCTCTTTAAATCAAAACTTTTAATTGAAGAGCTCAAACAAATTGGGAAAAGTAACCCTCATTAGTACTTTTTGTGTTGGTATTTTGCAGCTAATACAGCTTCCTAGGACGATATCGTTTGGGATTTTTATGGCGGCAAATTACGTGGTCCTTATTAATTTTAAAGCTTTTGTGAACCTAAGTGATTCGCAATTGGTTTAAAATAGCCCATTGATCAATAAATAATCTCTGGTCATTGCATGGTTACTGTGAGCATGTTTCCAGATACTACTTATGTTAAAAAAAAACATACCTAGACATACTTACACCATAAATCACTAAATGCGTTAAATGCTACGCATTACGCTACTATCATCTTCAGACGCTGTCTCCTCATCTTCAAACGTTTGTCGCAGCATCATGCTGAGATAGGAGCCTTTTGGCCTCGTATAGGACTTGGTGTTTCATTTTTCTTTTATTTACTTTTTTTTATATAACTTGGTTTTTTTATTATTTTTTTTACTGTGTTTAGTTTAGTTTGTGATCTTCCTGTACGAGTCGCAATAAATACTTTTTCTTTCTTTATTTTCTTTTAGAAACAGATCGATGTCTTACATTCGTTCATTAAATTGTGGCTTAGTGGTTTTGGGCAGTATTTGGCCTTACAGTGTTGCAGCTCTTTTTAAATCTATAATAATCAATGTTTGATAAAGACCCTATTCCAGGAAGGAAACGTTTATTAAAATCATAACCAAGCACCACCGCAGCGCTTTGTGTAGCTGACGCTTCTTAAAGGAGTGTTTGAAAAGCGGGTAAGTAGTTGTTTGTCCGACTAAGTATATTTTAGTTTTTTTTTTCCATGCTTTTTTATAATATTCTATGAAACGTAGTCTGAAAAGTAAATTTACTTGAATTAATTGTGAATGCACTAAAAGTTCCCTTTGCCAAACCCCTCGGGGTAAATGCAGCATGATGTCTTTTTTTTTAATAATCAATAATTATAGATAGTGCCATTCACGAAGACGCGCCCTACTCTTCTTACTAATCGCTATTGGTTATCGCTAGTTAATTCCGCTAGTGTTTTAGTTTTTTGATACACACTAATTACCCACTAATAAGTAATTACTGTGTAGCTATCGACAAAACTAAAACACTAGCGGAATATTGCACACTTGTACTATAAGCGATTAGGAAGAAGAGTGGGGAGCGCGTTTGTGGATGGCGCTATCTACAGAATGATTTTTTTTACCGAGTTCCAAATTTTTACAGGGTGTTCTACCCATGAATATGAACAACTTTCACAATGGGAACAACTCTGAAATCACGAAAAAAAAATCTGATGTTTCATTTTGGTCAAGTAGGTATTGAACTTTTGTATTAAACAGCTGATTTTTTTTTAAAACAATTTTTACATTCCCTTTTCAATTTCCTACGAAGTCCACATTATGCCACCTTCCCCACGCAATACACCGCCTTTCCATTTGTCACCCCTATGGTGGTTTTACCATCTTCATCAATACCGCCATGACACCAACTAATATACTTATAAATATGATGAATATCGATTATTCCTAGCTCCTGGACTAAAGGAGTGCACGGCGGCGACCGCGATCGGGTTTTCACAGCAAATTGGACTTTTATGAGTAAACTCCGGCTCGAGAACGCACTGCACTGAAAAACCGTTAAACTAAAATAAAAAGTAGAAGTTTTCCCATGGGATTATATTCCTCGTTCCTACCTATATTGATTGAAGTTCCATGTTATTGTATTCTATGTACTCGTAGATAGGTAACTAGTCATTATAAAATCTATTATAATGTAGTTATAAAAATCTGTAATAATAACTAGCCTCTACTAGTACGATTACCTACTTATATTTGAATTAAGAATTTGAGATAATTTTCAAGTTATGGAACATCAAATTGAATGTCATAACAAAGTTCAAATTCTATTGCAACTAAAAACTTATTTTCATCCCACCATCTCGGAAAGAGTATTTTTAATCTTCAATATCTGAGTGGAAAAGCCGTTTTTATTCTCTAGAGGATAAAGTAAATTGAATTTAGAACATCGTGTGCACTAAGTTTGTGAATTAAAAAAAACATGAAACCTATTTACTGCTACCTCTATGGTGCCGAATATATCATACAACTTTTTTTTAATTTGTTAAAAACTCAGACTCGGAACCTTCTTGGTGTTCTTTTTTCAATTTGCTTTGTACGCGGTTCTTTACGCGGCATTTTTTCACGTCATTGTTAAACCTTATATTAAAAACAAGAAACTTGAAAACAAGTGAAAAAACTAAAATGAGTGATTCTAGCGACGAGGAAGTTTGCTTGACGCCAACAGAATTGACTAAAACTGTTAATAATGCGCAAATGAGCTTTCTCCCTCAACAATCACGCGAGAAGTATTTAAAACAGTACGATATGTTCAAAATAACTGTAGCAACGTTACTTTAAAATTTTCTTAATTATACCTTAGTATTATTTTGTTATAATTTAAAGATTATTCTGTAATACTTACCTGTCATAATGTAGTAATTAATACCTAAACTGAAATAAAAGTGTACCTATCTTGTGATTGTAAACGTTTTTTTTTTTGCATTTAGTCATTTCCTCGCTGAGGTGGAATGAAAAGTTACGTGTTGCACTCGAGTGCAAAGATTTTTCACCTCGTGCTCTTTTGATTCCCTCGCTAACGCTCAGGATTCTAATTTTGAATCACTCGCTGCGCTCGTGATTCAATTTTAGAATCCTTCGCTTGCTCGGTCATCAAAATTGAACACGCGGTTAAAAAGCAACTTTGCACTCTTGTATAACAAATAACTATTATGTTCCCCCCTAAGGAGGAACCGACCTAAACACTAATATTTAACATAACTAGGAAAAACGAAAATGTTATCAGCCTAGGGTAATTTAGGAACAGTCACATGTGATTAGGACCTTTTTGTTACAAATGGTCACCCAAAAATCAACTTAGAATAATACATTTTACTAAAGTAGATAACTGATTAAGTGGCGATGTAATGTAAATTATCTGATCTTATTAACACTGCTATACATATATATTATATTCTGTATTTATAATGAAGAAAATAAATATGAACGCAACCTCAATTTGTCATGTTGACGAACGCGACGTTCTACTTAATGAATATACGGTCTACACGGGCACATTACTGTGCACTGCAAAGAAAAATATTCTTTCCAAACCTCTGAAAAGAAAGTTATAATGAAATTCTGAATGTCACACCATAAATCTTTGGAGATTGACATTATCGAGACTGAGAGTAAATCCCATTACTTCTCCCTCCCACAATGTTAGCGTAACATTCTACGTCACGGCACTGTTTCATACAAGCTTATTTTGATAATTATGAAGTTTTGGTGTACTCGTACCTATGTTGGAATTTTATACTTTGGTACAGTTTTAATGAGGATGGGATTATTTTAAGTATGTCTTTACTAAATACCATTGGAGAATGGTTAATATTGAATAATATTGTTATACTATTCGAATCTATTATTAAATTAAATTCAATTAAGTACCTATTTGAAAATTTTGGTCGTCGTTCAGCTGTTATACATATCTATCATAGCTGTTTTGTAAAACAGCTATCGGTTATGTAAAACAGTGGATTCCACAATCAATCCGCGACATAATACATATCCAAACAACAAACAAACAAAGACAACAAACATCCTCTACAGAGGCATAAAAATACACTTTAAAATTCGAACCCAGCGGAGTTATTAGTATTACTCAACTTATGTCGTATTTGTAGTTTAGCAAAAATTCATCGTTCCTCGCATACTCAGGTTTTAACTTTTCTCATTTACTAACACCTACCCATAAAGTTAGACGCTCATAGGAAAATGGTCCGTCTGTCGAAATGAAGCACAATTTTACGACCAATGTGGGATTTGATTGCTTTTAGTCAACGGAACTTTGGAAACTATTCGCATTACTGTGTAGACTTATATACTTTCCGTACGATGTGTTTTGTAGAGTCTGGCAAACGAAAGTAGAGACTGAAAAAGCGCGGCAAATTTAAAAAATATCAGTATAGCAACCCTAAAATTAGCATGACATACCTGGAATAACCTAATTTGATACTTTATAACAATTTGTTTTTGATGAAAAACGGTATTATTTGTACACTACTGCTTGACTTAGAGACTTCTGAGTTAGAAAAATGCTCAACAAGATCACAACAAATCACCAACAACACGCCATCTTCACAGAGCATGTACCTTGTTTTGAAAAATTGAATTTGACATTTTAGTCTAACATTGCCATATAAAAAGTCTGCAAATAATTCGAGTGTCTACTTTCGTTTGCCAGACTCTAAGCACGACGCTGGGTTCAGTATAAGTTAATACATACCTACTTATAAGTATATTTAAATGAAATGAGGCACTAATTTCCAGTATCATAAACTGTGGTAAGCTAGCTTTATTTATTTATTTACTATCTGACCCGGCGAACTTCGTACCGCCTCAGATTTTAGTAGGGCTTTCGCCCGCGTGGTTTCCGACCACCCTCCAAGCAGTTTCGTCGATGTGTGGGAGACCCGGTGCCTTAGGCATCTTCTGGGCACGCTCGTTCCATCATAGACCTCATCCATCGCTTTCCATCTTCTTTTTCGTAATCGAAGTCAAGAGCGGGCCCAATCTGCGATTTATTTCCGTTGGATCCCGCTTTTGAATCCCATTTTAATATTTTTGGCGTTGGATCCCGCAAAACATTATTATGTATTTCCGTTGGATCCCGAATTTAAAAAATGCAAGATAATTACGTTTTATTGTCGTTGAATCCCGAAAAGTATTTCCGTTGGATCCCGAATGCTTAAAAAAATCTGAATGCGGGTACTTTCAACAACAAAATTGTTTATAATAAAATGAGGGGTTCACTAATGTTTCACCAAAACTCCATTGAAATTTTTAGTTTACAACCAACGTTTCGTATACTATTTATTTCACAAATAACTAATTTTCTATATAATCTAGTCGTTTCTGGCACTCGCCGGCCGCTACCGCGGCACCGCTCGCTTCGCTCGCTCGGCTCGTGCGTAGGGGTCACGGTTTTAACCTAACCTAACCTAACATTGTTTTTTTTTTAATAAATAACCTAATCTAACTAGTTCAGTTCCGGGTAACCCACTAAAAATAATCTATTTTTAGTGTTTGATAAAGGTAAATCACTTTTCTTCTGAAATGTACACATGTTGTTATAATATGGGATTCAACGGAAATAGCAAACGGGATCCATCGTTAATACCTAAAAAATGGGATTCAAAAGTGGGATCCAACGAAAATAAACGCAATCTGCAATAAAAAAAGTGAATTTGAAATACCTCACTAAAATTGCACAAGTAGGTATACCCTTAGTGAGCTACCCTTTAAAACTTCCTACCTCTTCGGAATCTCTTCCTATTACCTACTATGCAAACTTCGGATGCACTGCACAACTTCCATGATTAATAGATCATGACAGATTTGAGTTTACCACTTAGCCAGGTAACGATGAATCTCCCAGCATAATCTAAGTTTGAGCCAGATTTACATTGCCTGATGGATATTGTGATTACCGGAAGATACCATTTCGACAGATTCAAGGAGATAAGCAGAACTTTACTTAATTTGATAGTAGCTGGTACAGTTCGACACAGATGTAGCATCGGCAAAATTCGTAAAACGTTCGTAATTCGTATTCGTAAATCTTTATTACTATTATTACTATAAATATTGGTGATTTTGAAGGCGCACTTAGTTCGGATTTGATCGGTTTTACGAATTTTGCCGATGCTACATCTGTGTCGAACTGTATATAGGTACCTGTTGTCCGAAAACTACACCATTCAATGTAATGTCTCATCGAAGTGATTTACGTTCACTGCTGTAAAAAGCCAGCGGGATAATTGCGTAACACATTTACAATATCAACCCCTTTAATTTTGACAGTCCGACAACATTCATTGTGTTATTTTCATTGCTAAGCAGACGAATTTTTCAAACATATAAAGCAATGAAATTATATTCAAAATCCTTCGGATTGAGACTAAAAGTGGCAATTAAGCTGCAGTTGTAATTCTCATGATTATTTATCGAGAAAAAAACCTTTTACTTCCTTTAAGAAGGCCTATTACAACATCCATAGAGGATTCCCACCGGGATACAATCCTAAAAAAAAAAAATATTCCGAGTCTTTCTATTTTTACAGACAATTAAAAAAAGCAAGAACAATAGTGAATTCAATCAATAAAATATAAAATCAATAGCGTTGCATACATAAAACTGTTGGTTTACATTTTAAAAGCTTTTGGAACGAAGTTACGTATTCATGAAACAGTATACAATACTTACAGCAAAAATGAATTGTGTCCAACGCACGAATTCACGCCACCGCCACCGCCCGGCACCACCCGTTTGCGCCTCCGGTGGCGAAGTTGTTTCAATGTGGATGGAACTTACTATTTACATAACTATCGGTAGTTTGAATTTTATTTACTACTGGATATAGTCTTTTTTATTGTTTATCAATCAAAGCCCTCAATTGCACGTTGGTTTACCCAATTATGTACCTATGTATTGTTTTTTCTGTTAGTTTTAATCATGATCTGGCAGTTTGAGTAATTTATGCGGCCTATACTATACATGACATGAATATTTAGGTATATACTTTGTAAAGTATTATAGTATTTTAATTATTGTGAATGTGAGGACTAGGTACCTACCTATGTGGGTCATGGGTCACTAGTCATTACTTTTTCTGTATTTTTTGTTCTTCTCAGCTAGTTTTATTTTTAACCGACTTCTAAAAAAGGAGGAGGTTCTCAATTCGGATGTTTGTATGTTTTTTTTTTTTTTTTTTTTGTGTTTGTTCGCGCATAACTCCGTCGCTTGCC
Source organism: Amphipoea lucens (assembly GCA_947508005.1). Lineage (NCBI taxonomy): Eukaryota > Metazoa > Arthropoda > Insecta > Lepidoptera > Noctuidae > Amphipoea > Amphipoea lucens. The sequence goes on along the minus strand of OX382359.1, from coordinate 17,420,798 downwards.
AACCGATTTGAAAAATTCTTTTTTTGTTGGAAAGGGTATACTTCCCAAATGGTCCCATGAAAATTTTATCGAAATCGGACAAGAAGTTTTTGAAAAATCAACAAAAATCTAAAAATTTATCTATATTGTCTACATTAACGATCTTTTCGTTTACATTTTTGTGGGGTAGGTACAACTAAAAAGTGGAAAATAAAAACTTTTTTACAAAAAAAAAACAACCGACTTCAAAAAAAAACACTACAAAGTGATAAATAACTTTAATTTCGGAAGTCGGTGTCAAAAAACGAAAATGCGGAACCAACGACACCGACTTCCGAAATTAAAGTTATTTATCACTTTGTAGTGTTTTTTTTTGAAGTCGGTTGTTTTTTTTTAATCATAATCCTGGTAGTTTGAAAATCTATTGTCCACGGTCACCGGTGACCGCGGTGGCAGTCAATGCCTTAAGTTCTGAGTTGAGCTGCACGATTATTGACAAAAATGTGTACCTACACTGTCTGGACAGGTCCACTCAATCTGTGTAGTTCTTTCCACAAAAGACCCATTCGGACACCAATCAACATGGTATTCACTGATCTGTCCAAGATTATGTGTGGACTTTAAAAGAGACTGACCTCTGAGCAGTCAGGTAGGAAACGCCATCCTCGTCTAGATTCACGTGTAAAAGTGTTTGTACAAACCACGGCCACGTCGGATATCTATGGTACAAACCTACTTTCAGAAATAAAATCATTTGTCATTTACCCAATTCGGTAACCAATGTTAGACAATAAAGATAAGGGTCATTCCTCATCAAATCATTAGGAATAATTAGGTATAGTTCGCTGAGCGGAGAAATTTCTCGATTTTCGCGACGTTACGAAATAATAATAAGTAGATATGTGGTGTATTAAACACCACATTACCTACTATTTCGTAACGTTTACTTAGATATTAGCGCTGATTTTTTATTTCACTTTACATCGCCACGATCGCGATGGTATAGAAAGTTGTTTACAGAAGGGTATTAGACAACTGTATTAGGTACCGTATGTAATTTTGTTCTTAAAAAGTGCTGATTCTCAGCCTAATTATAATCTGTCTTATTAATTTATCCGTGACTTGTTAATTTCAAAGCCAATAAAAATCTCAAAAACTGACAGGCATGACAACATGATCACTCTATATCAAATTATGACCTCAGCTCATGCTATAAAGAAAGGTTCACTACTCCTTTTGGTCAATCATAACGATCATATGATTTTATATTCTAGGTAAGGAAAACAAAAGCAACCGTCTCGTGGAAGCTACCTATTATTTGTGAGAAAGTCCTCAAATAGACATCACCCCACACACGTCTCTATCAGCCGGTACAATATTGGATCAGATAGCTGCAGTGAGCACAATCCGTTGGCATTTTATAGGAACACGTCCGGCTCCCCAGAACTTAGGACTTAGAACAAACACGCGGAGTAGGTACCAAACCTAACGTAAATTGGAACGATTTTAAAATTGAAAATACTCACCCATTATTTAACTGGTGCTTACAGTAATCAACAATTCAATAGATAATTATTTAAATAACTAAAAGGTAACATAACTACCTACATTTTGTATTGGTAGGTCCATAAGAATGTCACCAAAGATAACATATCCCCGGTTTCTCTCGATTAAATGCTTGGTCAATCCCTAGTATCAGTGGGATGACACTGACTCAATCCACGCAAGTCTTCACAGTGACATTTTTACAGAATCGACCGGCTTGTACACACACGTTTTTCTTGCCGTAAAAAACTACGGTTTATACGCCGTGTGTAGGCACGGTCGTCAATGTTGTATGGATCGCTATGGAAGATTGTTGATGGACACGTTTTTTCTACGGCGCGGTTTATACGCCGTACCGTCAAGAAACCGTGCCGTACCGTCCAAATGGTCTTAGTACCTATAGAAAAATTCTATTACCATCATCGTAATACCCACCCACCTACTTGGGTAATACAGTAGATACCTAACTTTGAAGGTACCCAATTACTTACCTAGACAACAAAGAATTTTCAACCTAAGTAACTTCTGAAAGAATAAATAAAAATAAAGCTGAGTTCCACGTTGTTTATTGAAACTTATGAAACTAGATATGATACTGCACAATATCATGTCTGAGCTCGTTACTTTCAAAAGGCGTCCTCCACATTTTGCCTTATTTTCTAGTAGGTATCAAAATAGTATGTTCAATTCTGTCTTTATTTTACGTACCTACACTCTACAGGAATTATTTCACAACAGATTCGGGAATACATTCATTGATGTGTCTCAAAATTTCGAGTTTACTTTAACATTATTGTAACAGTAAACTGAATGCTTTATAGCGGGAATTTTCAGCAAGATTTCAATTAGTGCATTTTGCGATATTCCAATTTGTGATTTGGATTTAGTGCTCCTAGGTATTAGTAGGCACCTACTTAGATTCCTATCTAGTAGGTACGTATCCATTATCGTCTATCAGGTAGGTAGGTACCTAATTAATATATCCCGTAAACCTATAGGTACCTACATAATGTAACCCGGTCCGATTCATAAATTCCTAAAAAAATATTGGTAGATATACCTAGTTTGAAAGGAACAAATTAAATCAAGCCCATTGATATAATACTTATTGTTAGTTAAGACAGAATCGACGTTAAGCTTTAAGAAACCTATTCTCTACTCCGATTATAATTAGGCAAATACAGAGGCCAGCACATAGGGCACGCCACGATAGTGGCGGTAAGACCCCTCTTTGAGGAGTGGCTAGAGAGGCGTCACGGCGTCCTCACCTATCGCCTGACGCAGGTCCTCACCGGACACGGATGTTTTGGGAGGTTCCTGCACATCATCAGGCGGGAGGAGACGCCCGGGTGTCACCACTGCGAGGATCGCCCAGAGGACACGGTGGAGCATACGGTGGAGGTCTGCCCCGCATGGGCGGAGCACCGCCGTGCCCTCGTAGAGGCGATCGACAGCGGCGGCGACCTCTCGCGTCCGACCCTGGTTCAAGCCATGGTCCGGGGCGAGAGGGAGTGGGAGGCGGTCACCTCCTTCTGCGAAGCAGTCATGCTAGCGAAGGAGGTGGCTGAACGGCTGAGGGAGAGAGCCTCACACCCCAGCCGCCGCGGGAGACGCTCCGGGCGTCGGGAGCCGCGTGACGACTCCCGGCCACCGTAGGCGCGGGCCTGCGGACGGAGAGTAATGGGTAGCTCACCGTCCGATCAGGACCAGGCCCGTGCCGGACGGCGCGTGCGTGTTCCACGCGCGCCTCAAAGAGATGTCAGCATAAAGGAAGGGGCCTGCCAGGGCCGAAGCCTGCCGGGGGTGCGGGATTGTCCGAAAGGGTTACCGCTACCCCGGAACATAAAGGGCTAAGGAAGGAACACGGATGGGTTTTAGTCAGTAAGTCTGACACTCCCTTCGCTCCACCCAGAGCGGGAGGGGTTATTTGATGATTTCCCATCCATAAAAAAAAAAAAGAGGCCAGCACATAAAGCTACCCCAATCTGTCAGTTTCCCAATTGAATATGAACCTTATTGCTTTGTAGTAAAGTTGAAAATCTATCAAAGAAATTTGACAGATTGGGGTAACTTGATGTGCTGGCGTCTGTACCTTAAATAATAGGAGTAGTATACAGTAGTTTTTGTTCTGTTACAAGTTTGGCTCCTATTTCCATGTGCCTACAGAGTGGTCAAAAGAAAACCAACACGTGGGTTTAGAAAGGGATGATGGCTTTGCTCATTCGCTTCGCTGCAGCTGTATTCCAAATTAAATAAAACGCCAAATCCCATTTTGCTCAATTTAGTAACTTAATAGAAATGATACGGTGTTCGAACAATAATTTCAGCGCCTCCGCACTTCGACCACGGAATGCTCGAGGCGAAATAATAAAAAGAACATCGAATTTTACGCGGGATAAACAGTTCAATGAAATGGATTCGTATTGTTTACGATTTCAAGACTTTAACATAACTGGCGAAATACAACTACACACATCAAAAGTGTCTAGGGATCAAGCATTTTTATGCGGATTTCTTGAGATTGAGATGTGGCTTTGTAATAAATTTATGATTTTATAAATTTATATGGATCCTTTTTGGTGCATTTCATAATTTGAATCAGGAACTGTGAATCAAATTCGAGTAAAAGATGAAAATCAGCTGTCAATATTTTCCCTATAAAAACATACAACGCATTGAAGACATTATTAGTGCTACTGTTTCCCTACTACTGATTAAAACCAACGTTATTATGGAGCGGCGATGTCATTTAAGCAGGGAAGAAATGCTCAGAGCCGTGGGAATGATAGAAGCTGGTTCCCGGCAACGTACTGTGGCTTTAGCTCTGACTGAATACAAGTCAGAGTGTTATCAGTCGACTTTGGACACGTTACCGAAGCACTGGTACCGTGGCTGAGCGCCATGGAGGACGGTATCGCTGCACCACACGGAGACAAGACCGATACATTCAAATCTTAACTCGAAGAGCTCCAACAATAACCGCCATGATGTTAGCCGTGAGGCTTCATCACTCTTCAGGGAACTTAATTAGCGACCAAACAGTCAGAAACCGCTTGCATGAAGTGAACCTTCATTCCCGAAGACCGCTACGGGTACCACCTATAGCAATGCACAATCGTAGGATTCGATATCAATGGGCTCTTGAACACAGAAATTGGGCAGAAGAACAATGGCGTTTCGTGTGCTTTTCTGATGAGTCTCGTTTTGGTATGAGACCGGATACAAGACGTATACGACACTGGAGAACCCCTGGACGCCAACAGCGATTAAAATCCTGCCAGGATGTCCATCCTTAGGGGAGAACAGGGTAATGAGAGCGGTCGGTTAATGGGAGCCATAGTGATTGAACGGAAAGTAGGCACATTTGCGCGATCTTAAACACTCGGCCGCTTTCGTCAACCATTGAGAAACTTCGTCTGACGAACACGAGCCGTTAGTGCCATGCGTTAAGTCACGAGGGACGATTATGTGTTTTTCGCTCCACGTTTATAAAAATTGCTGATTGCCAGCGCCGAGTTAAGCATGAAGTTATATTCTTTTTTTATTATCTTCATGCTTTTTATATCACTAGCTAAATGCACTAACAAGCCCAATTGGTTAAATTTAGATTGAAAGTAGAATTACATATTTATGTTATTGCTTTTCAAAATGGTAGTCAGCGGGTAATGGTAGCCTAGCATCTTTCTATTATCTTTATTTTTTTGTTTTATTTACTAAGTTGACGTTTTTATTTGTGTTACAAATAGTTCTTTGTATTAATTACTAAGATCACATATTTTAAAGTATGTTTAGTTAAATTCGAGAAAGAGTAAATTATGGCTCCCATTTTCCATATGAGCGTTAAATGGGCTCTCATTACCCGCATGTGTCGGGTAATGGGAGCGACTGATTTTTTTTTGTAAAATCCTTATTGTACCCTAATACAAGACTGCAATTGATTATAACTGTGATTAAAATATATTTTAATAATGAATGTAAGAGTTCCTAACTAAAAATGGTAAGAATATTAACAATTGTGATTTTTAAGAAAATTTTCCCTTAGTAGGCTCCCATTACCCTGTTCTCCCCTATAGTGGTGGAACCATCATGGTATGGGCGGGTATTTGGATCGGCGGAAGAACTGAGTTGATTTGGATCAGAGGCAACCTCAACGCTCAAATTTATGCTGAGACGATTGTATCAGACGTCATCGTTCCTCTACAAGTGCAAATCGGTCCCTTATGTCAGTTAATGCATGATAATGCACGACCGCACACCGCAAGAGTTGTAAGACAGACTCTCGCCGCAGCTAACATCAATGTCCTGCCCTGGCCTGCTCAGTCGCCAGACTTGAACCCGATTGAGCATGCATGGTATATGCTACAGAGAAGAGCTCTGCCGAATATGGAGGGTATCCAGTCGCAAGAAGACCTTTTTTTGTTGTTGCAACGAACATGGGCGGCCATTCCACAGCGTGATTTGGATGAACTCATTTTGAGTATGCCAAACCGATGTTCTTGTGTTGTTAGTGTTCGCGGTAGAAACACGGATTATTAATTGTTTAAGTTACCCAATAAAATTTTAAAGAAAACTGTTATTTCAGTCTTTTTTTCGAACTTTTGTGTTAGTGGTTCAAATGTCAAAAATCCCTTTATTAGGAAAATGGCAAATTTCTTTATTAATGCAAAGGTGACTTGGTTTATCGTTACCGTGACAAACGAAAACACTTTATTTGATGAATCCTTAAAGAAAATTTTAATTAATATCAATCAGGAGAAAAGTTATTGCAAAAATATATGTTGATCCCTAGACACTTTTGATGTGTGTATATCGGTAGGTACAGACGCCAGCACATCAACCTACTACAATCTGTCAAATTTCTTTAATAGATTTTCAACTTTATCACTAAAACATAAGGTTCAAAGTTGATTGGGAAAATTTGACAGTTTAGGGTAGGTTGATGTGCTGGCGTCTGTACCTACACCTCTGCCTAAACCTTTGCTGATTACAGACGTGTTGAGTTTGTTAACCTTTCGGACGTGGGGCCTCTGTAAGCGCAAGTGCCACGAACGTCGGCGCATTTGGAAGTACTTGTTGATTTTAGGGCAAGCCTTCGAAAAAACGCAGATTTCGTTAGTACATAGCCAGTTAAACGGTACATGTTATACCTTTCTGGCTTCGTTATTAGATTACCTAACTACTTGTACCATTAATTATGCAAATACAACTGACCTTATCAAGCAACGATGCGTTAAGTTTTTGTTTTGATAATTTTCACTCACATAACCTTCAAACTTTCTCACATTACATCTAATCTACACAAACATTCACCAAAAAAACACTTTATTACGATAACACAATATCTGTAGACAACGATAAAACACTACACATAACAACAATCCATTTATAAACAATTACTAAACCATAAAAACTATTTGTTTACGCAACGACAAAATTTCGGCGCGAATTCCACGCGGTGCCGACGGTAACACTGACGTCACTGAGCGCGAAGTACCGTTAGCGCAAAAACACTACGAACGAAATATTTAAATTTTATATTTTTTTACTTTCGATTTCTGTTGTTATTTTATTGTAAATCATTATTTTTATTTAACTCTGTTTATTATTTTGGTTTATTTTAGACAACATAATATTACTGTTTTTCTTCTTATAAAATAGTTATGATGGGTTCAATAAAATATCGGGGATGAAATTTGTTACTCTACGATATGCATTTTATTATATTTATTTCGATTTACTTATTGGGCCGTTACCATTTTGTGCCCATTGCTGTCGAGACCATGGGTGCTTGGGGCACTGAGGCCAGGAAGCTCATGAGTGAGATAGGGCACAAGCTTCGGGAAAAAACGGGTGACTCCCGCTCCGGCTCGTTCTTGGTGCAAAGGTTAGCCATTGCCATTCAACGTGGCAATGCAGCAAGTGTTTTGGGCACCTTTGCGCCGGGAACAGTTAGGGGCGGGTTATTTGACTAATTTAGACGTGTTTCTGAATTTATTGTAAATTAATTAATGACATTAGTAAGTAAAAAAATTTACTTATTTGAAAAGCAAGTCAAGTTAGTAAAAATAATATGGTGAATAAATAAAACATTATCTAAATAGGGATGTTACTTGGGTAGAAAAAATATAATTATGTTTAGTCCGTCAGTGAGATTATCAAATAATATTGGACATGTATTTTTTGCTTTACCAAATCAATAAAAATTGACAGAGATAAAACAGCGCATCAAAGTTCAGGAGTGGAAGGTTTTAACGTCACTATTTAATATAAAGCGTACCGAATAGTGACGTCACACGATATTTTAATGCATTATATCGTCGTTACTTTAAGTTTACGAGTCAAAAGAAAAAATATATGTACAATATTTTTTTATTAATCTATACTCCATTTGCAATAAGATTGGACATTTAAATAAACCTTTTTTACAGTAAGTTCTACCGATTTTGAATTCTATTGCGTAGGTTGCATGACAAATGGCAGCTGCAGCAGTAAACAGTTGGTATTGTAACCACTTTTTGCTTTTAATGCCATCCTTATGTCTACGGTATAGAAGTCAAAATCGATTGAACAGACTGTAAAAAGCTTTATTTAAATGTCTAATCTTATTTCAAATGGAGTATAGGTACCTGACGGACAAAAAATAATTTTCAGTCAACATCGCTATTATTATCGTTCCATAAACCCACCCATTCTTCACCACAGACAGGAGGGCTGTGTCCTAGCAGTGAAAACATAATAGTCCGATTGTGCCTAAGCAATAACAACTACGTATGTGGAAGTAATTATTGTGTTTATTCATGATAAAATTTTCCTGATTTTTCATATTTATCCACATGGCTAAGTATGTTTGATATACCATTCAAGTGAAAACTATTATTGCTTTCAATCGTCCTGGGTTGCTGTAAATGACCTTGTATACTTACGGAGAGTTAGGTATCCGATTTCCATATAGAAGTGAGAGCTTGGTAAAGTTTAAATAAAATACATTTTATAATTATGGTAATCATTTATTTTGACTAGACATGTCCCATTCTTAGTATAAAACAAAAACTTAATGTTAGAGTTACTAACTTTTACTAGAACAACACACTAAAAACAAGTACAATAAGAACGAGAAGGTTGCCTGTTTAAAACAATTTTATCATATTATCCAAGGCTTTCAGAATGCTATTAGAACTACCGCGGGGGTTATCAGTTTTTTTTTGTCAAGAAATAAATTACAATAAAAATGTGTTATGTAAAAAAAAATACAATGAAAAAAAGATGAACACGTACTTCTAGAGTACAACAAATGGAAACAAGAAAAAATACCAATACAGAAATAGTTAAAATAACAGCTAAGAGATCGCAAACATGACGCATGGATTAGCACCATTTAGCTGAAGTAGTGAAGGGAAGGGAAGGGAAGCTAAACGGAGCCAATACACGCGCCAGGAGAAGGAGGATGAGGAAGGCCGCATGCAGCAAACAGTGGGCGTCCCATACCGACGAAATGCGGACCTCATACGAGGGTCCGGATCTCATTCATAATCCACATGTACCATCACAATCAAACGCATTCAATCATGTTCATACTCCACATCCACACCGCCAAAAGATTCATACATTAAGTGCGCCTCCGTTTACGCCCACGTATATCTTCGCCTGGGAGGTCTACTGTAGAATGCCACATTTTCCAGCAATCTCGAAAACAAAGAAATACGTCACATTGAGTGCACTTAGTATGAATCAATTTGGTTTCCTTCTTTCGAGCACACATAGCACATCTTCTTCTAGACTCTCGCCCTCTCAAATAATCTGGCTCGTGCACGATATCCCGCCTCAGCCTCATGAGATCCCCTACTGGCTGGCTGACTTCTGGTAGACAGAGGCGATGCTGATTAACCAGACCTTCAGCAAGCTCATAGCGGAACTCACGATGCGTCACAGGCAATTTTCCGCGCCGTTTCAGAGAACTGACATACATCACCAGAGCATTGTGAATGCTCACATTCAGCAATCTTTTAAACATCTTGATATACCACTTCACGCCTCTCTTTCGCTCTAACAAATACATGGAGAGTTTTTGATCTTTGAGATCAACTCCCCCCATGGATTTGTTATAATCCCTTACACACACAGGCTTCACAACCGCATTTCCGGCCCTAGTTCCAATGAAAGTATCGGGATGGTGAAAGGTGGATATAATGTTCACCATTTTGGAGTCCATCCACGAAATTATGGATACATCTCCGCAATGGCGAGATATTATAGTCCCCTTTTTTACCTTCTTCGGTACTTTAGCTATGTCACTAGGGACATTTCGACGGCATACACGAAGGGTTCCTAGGCAATCAAAGCCCAAACTCTTGAGATATCGTGCTAGTGATGGACAATTGTAAAAATTATCCATCACTACACAATGTCCCCGATGTTCAAGGCCTTGCAATAGCTCAAGAACCACTTTCGTGCTCTTTCCCCCCAAATTGATGCCAAGAGATGGATCTCCACCGGACGATCCATCAGACTTGCCCGTGTAAATTTGGAATCCAGCCATATAACCTGTGCTGGACTCACACAGCTCATAAGACTTTATTCCAAATCTAGCAGACTTTGACCTTATTGTTTGAACCCAAGATAAGCGGCCCTTGAATAAGGTCAAAGACTCGTCGATGGATATGTCCGGCCCGAGGTTGTACAAAGATTTGAACTTCTTTTCGAGATGTTCAATTATAGGGACCAGCTTATCCAACTTGGCCGACAGTCTTGCTGTGTAAGCTTCCCCAGTTTGCGACAATTGCTGACTCGCGACAGCGGTGTTGTCTACAAAATGAAGAAACTTACACAGCATAAGATACCGATTATAGGACATAATACGGCGAAACATGGGTAATTGGAGAATGCCATTTTGTGTCCAATATTCGGCTACTGTCGTCCGCGGGTCGATAGCCATATACATAAACACCGCGAAAAGAACCATTATCTCGTCCGCATTCGTGTCAGTCCACGAATGAAGGCGAGATGATGGTGTCAACTTCCCTGTACTACGCTTAGCCGCGATTGTCTGCTGGGCGTATCGGTTAGTTTCAAGGACGATAACCTCTATGATGTCTTTATCCCATATGTCGATAAAGGCATCATAAGGCGAATCGTAGTCTTTGAGTGGCCCAGGGGTAGGACCTGAGAATTCCTCACGAACTCCCCTGAACGACTCAAAGTCCGACACCCACGAGAAACTAGCCGACGTACCCAGTAAGCAATCAGCTGCGTCGTCCATGGCCGTATCCATCTCGTTCACGATTTGCTTTATGGGTCCTTCCAAATCCTCCGCTTCGGGAACGTTCCTCTTCTCCCCACCGGCGGCGACCCCTGGCATGTCAAATTCGTCGTCGAACTCGCTGTCCATTTCGCTGCCCACTTCACACCCAAGCGCCCTTCTTGACGTTGCCGTCAATCCCGAAGTTGAAGGGCGAACTTCAACTTCGGAGTTGACGGTTATGTTAGATGTGGCGCTAGATGACGGTGGTACAGGCGATTCGGCAGCTGAGTCCGGCAGATCTTTTACCCACCGTTTGACATGCCAGGGGTCCTCGTTCATGAGGTCTTCAGCCTCTTCCACCGACATGTCCATTGCCTCCACCCGCTCGACGATATCCATACTGCAAACAATACAATATACAATATAATAACTGCCTCGTTAGCCTAGTGGTCCTAAGCGCGACTGCTACGCTAGAGGTCTTGGGTTCGATTCCCAGGTCGAGCAGTGTTATTGGGATTTTCTATGAAATTCTCAGTAGCAGCTCGGAGTTAGGATTTGTGCCCGGTTAGTGGCAATAGGCTCGCCCCCTATTACATGGGACCTAAACATACTGGCGGACTGTGGGTGTACATTGGTACACCTCTGCCTAACCCTTCGGTGAATACAGGCGTGATGATATGTATGTAACAACAATACAACAAAAAAAACGTACCAAGAAGTTACTCTATGAAGGAGAGTTATAACTTACCAGAGTGGCACGGTGGGCTCACATCGGACACGTCGGAGGTGGCCACCGGGGGTCTGCTCCACGGGCACAGTCCCATCCTGCACGTAGAATGACCCTCCCGGGGTCGCGTGGACAGGAACTGCATGAACGGGGCGGTGCCTAAAAACATGAAGTACGAATAAAATTACTTCACTGATATCAAAACAAAAATAGTGATATGCTTTAGTATAAGTATAAGTACTTACAGCGGCGGGGATGGAGAAAGCACCGGTTCGGGGCGCTCGCTGATGAGCCCCATCATCAGGGCTCGACGAGCGGCGCTATTTAAATTCCGCCCCATTTCTGATGGAGACGGGGTCACGCTCCGCGACCTCGAGGCCGACAGCCTAGCCAGGCTAAAAATATAATAAAAGGAATATTTACTACAGTAAAAGCCTACCTGTAAAAACTTTACTCCTAATTTAATTGATGTTATCATATTTTGAAATCTATAAAAAAATCTCAATATTTATTATTCTTAGACATGACAAAACCTCATAAACTAAAAAAACGCAAAGAACACTAAAATACACCTAATAAATATAATCGGACAAATTTTTTTTGCTGACATTACTTTATTACCTACGGTTATGGCGGGCGGGAATTTTACTGTTGGAAATACGATTACGATGATAATACGCAATAATGTCAGTAATGTCAGTAACTATTAGCCAAAATATGTTTGTGGGACAATAATCTAACTACATAAGTGTATTTCAAACACTAAACAAAAATATTTATCATAAAACATTACGAAATACGGCGGCCATAACTATCAAATTATGAACATTACAAAAGTTTCGTAACTTTTTCTCGACATATTTATAACTTTTCGAGAAACTATCACTTCACACGAAATCTATACTTATTTCTCAGTAATTTTGTATAAAAATCTCATAAGATTACTCACCGTTTCCTTCTTGAATACATTTTTTTTATTCCCGAAAACTCCCGCACAAATCGCTCGTAAACAAGAAAAATGGCCGTCACAGAAGCACTAATTTCTTTCTTTTTTTTTCTTCCGTTTTGTTGGCGCTCCTGTTAAAATGTTGCCAAAATAGGTCAAGCATGAATCGAATAATCGAATGATACAGCTAGATCGTGTTGCAAGTGCCAATAAATAGAAAATATTACCGTCCAATGACAACCATGCGTGTTGACAGTTGTTATTATCCAAAGGTGTAACGCCGACGTTTCGAGTCATTAAATCTTATTATCCAATGGTGTTACGGCGACGTTTAAGAGGTTAATTAACAGCCTGTCAGTTCCTGTTTAGACCTACCACGCCAAAAGAAACATGTAAACTAGCATTTAACACCTTCCTATCATTAAACCCATGCGGCGACTGACTACGAGTGACAAGGCACTCATCCTCGCGTTTATTTTGCTTTGCCGAGTATAAATTCTTAATCGAATGTCAGGCGCGGTAAACGCTCGGCTCTCGACGCATCCGAGAAGCGCCGGTAATTACTTTTGAATCCATAACGCAGTTCATGTTCAAAGCATCTTTGAATAGGTAGTAGGTACCGTGGGGTTATCATTTTTTTTTAATTACCTACGTAGAAGACTAGAAACTTAGTTATACTATCTTAGTACGTATTTTTGTAGAACGCTAGACAGTTGCAATGCGACAAAAATGGATCCAAAATTGGCCATGTTTTTAAATAATTGAAACAAGCAAGCTCTTTGAACGTGTAGGTCCTCCAAATACTTACCTATTACGGTCTTCAGGTATCAACCTACCTACTTCCTATGAATCCTGCCCTACATGCCTTATTTATTACTATCAAGGCGACGACGATGACTAGGTTGTATCCCAATCTCCCCAAAGGTCGGTCGACCTAATTTCTTCACCCTCACTAATGGCATCAACAGCTATTATTATCTATTATCTTTGTTCCTACGATAGATGACCTCAACTATGATGCATTTAATATGCTAACAATGTTGTTACTGAAAATGCTCCAAATAACATTTCAAGATTAATTCACATACAATCTTGTAATCTTGAGGGGCTTGTGGATAAGTAATAATAGTCGCACGGGTCGATCGAATAGCTTGCCGCGGTTGGTCCGTGGATGGCTGACCATCTTTACATACCAAGATCCCTCCGTGGCTCGGAAAGCACGTTAAGCCTTTGGTCCCGGCTGTCATTCGTGGATCTTTGACAGTCGTTACGGGTCGTCAAAAGCCCGAAAGTCTGATAACTAGTCTTACTAATGGGTTAGGTACGTATTACCCATACCCAGTAGCTGGGTTGGGGGGTCAGGTAGGCAGTCGCTCCATGTAAAATACTGGTACTCAGCTGCATCCGGTTAGACTGGAAGCTGACCCCAACATAGTTGGGAAAAGGCCAGGCACATGATGATGGAATTAATCTTGTCCAACAACCAACAGCGACATCTAACGGAGCGCTCAGAGGTAGACTGACAAACAGAATGAGTGAAACAGGCAAAGAGAGATAGGAGAGAGAGAGAGCGCAAGTAGGTACGCGAAGCGCGAACCCGTTCAAATCCCGACCCCGATCACTCACATGCACATGTGCACAAATATGAAAACTCACAAGAGTGGGAGAATATTTTGCGAGAATAACTATGTAATATGTTTGAACAAGCATTGGACAATAATATGCACGCGTAAGACCGCGACAGTCCACACGACTAGACACGAGTAAAACCGAACTCTGCGACGAGCGACTTCGAGCGAAAGAAGTAATAAAACAAAAAAAAGCGTAAAGCGTTGTATAAAAATAACCACTTTAGACGCACCAGATTCTACGCAGCGATAGATCAGCTGCAGGAACAAGACGCGACCGACGACCGACGCTACGGGTCTACGGGTGGATGTTTGTGTGAGTTGTTTACGTTCGTGTGAAGCCGACGCCGGATAAAGCACAAATACCGGCAAAGCCGCTATGTACGGCACGGATATTTGAGCATGTGTGCACAGTTTGAACACACATTTGCAATTTTCCATGGCCGTTTCACGTCGCGTCGCTCGTTTGGTTTTGGAACGCTCGATATAGTACCTATTCGAAGTTCAAATGTTTGCATAGCTTGCCACACTTGCACAAAGTCCAGTTGCGTGTGAGTCACTGAGCGGAACGGTCGTTTATTATTGTAGTCATTAAGATGGACTGGAGCAACGAAACTGTACTTGAATTTATTGAGTTGCTACACGAGGAACCGTGTATTTGGAACCATAAAAGTAAGGATCATAAAAATAGAAATTTACTCAATGAAGCCTGGGTCCGACTATCAAATAACTTTTCAGTTCCTTGCACTGTCGAGGAATTGAAAAAGAAAAGAAACTCTCTATTGACACAATACAGGGATTGTTTGAGAAAAATAAAGGAACCTACACAAACTGGTGCTGAAGTTTACAGACCATCATGGTTTGCATTCGATGCTATCGACAGTTACATGGGTGAATTATATGACTATCGACCGAAGACAAGTGGCGAGCCCGTGGTGAGTACCTAAATAAACAGTTTATTTAGTTTGTAGTAGGCGGGTAGATATACATAGAATACTCTTTATTATGTAGGTAGGTACACCATAAAAATTACGGATATAATTAATGCAGTTTACAAGGGGTGACAACTGACACAATGGGCGGTCTTAACACTAAAAGCGATCTAAATCCGTGTCTTTATCTATAGGTACTCCATAGGTTTAGGTAGTTAAATAAATGTAAACAAAAAACCACGTCATTTAGTTAACCGACTGAACGTAATACCAGTCTATTCAGTTCTCATGATAGGTACGTCACAGTTGTACTCTTCAATTTACCAACATTTTTAACCTTTTGACCGCTTGTGTCGCATTTATGCGACACATATTTCCGTGCCCCTACCGCTAGTGTCGTATTTTTGCGACAGAGAACATGCATGATTTATTAGATCTATTTTCGTCCTATTAACAGCATGGTACAACTAAAATCATTATTAAATAGAGATAAAAAAATTTTGACTAAGTATTTTTTTATCAATACAATAATTTCTCCTTCTTATTTATTGTAGGTGTTATTTTATCTTGATTTTATCGATTTGTAGCCGCGCGCTAGGGGCACGGCAATCGAATTATAACATTGCTAAATTGAAGAGTACAACTGTGACGTAGCATGCCAACTGAATAGACTGGTAACTAAACTTATGGAGTATAAATAGATAATTTCAGATTTCTGTGTGTGTATTAATAACCTATAGGTATCCCTATCTAACAAGGTTTACCTTGAATTATCCAAGTCCCGAATTCTAATTAAAATAAATACGACTACGAACTTCTCTCTAATATTCTGAGCAGGAATTGCTGATCGTCGAGGACTCTGAACAGTCGGGATCAGATCATGGTGTTGGACCTCATTTCCCCATGTTCCAGGTGGGTATAAGACATCATTTACAACCAAATCAAATGACTCTGGGATGAATAATCATTAGTTTTCAAACTACTTATTATCTTGCAGGAAAGCACAGAGGAACAGCCGCTTGAAAGCCCTCTTTCTCGCGAATCAAATACTGAAAGGCCTTTGTCAGGAGAATCAACCACTCGGAAACGTAAAGAATCGAACGCAGATCCACTTTCAGATCCTTTTCACATTTTTAAGAGGCACCGTCGAGTACCAAATTCGACTATTGCAAGGAAACAGATAGAGGAACATCATTCCCATTTGAAAGATAGATCTAATCGTGGGGAAAATGAAGAAGCGGTGAGTGCTATGGCCGAATGCGATTTGTACGGCCAGCTTCTTGCTCACAAGTTGAAGCCATTAGAAGTAGATGACAGACTCGTGTTAATGAATGATATTGATAATCTTGTATTCAAATATTTAATGAATATCAGAAAACGAAGAAAGTTATCTGGAAGTGCACATTTGCCGTCTATGAACCAAACGCACTCAGATAACCGTCAATCTATCGATCTACCCGGACCTTCCTCTCGATCGAATCAAGTTCAAGATGCCTCTCAGAGAAATATGCAAAATTCTCAATCGATGTCAATGTATGAGATGCCATTCAGAATATTAAAAACGGAGACTGAAACATCACCTCAGTAATTTGCACAAAACCAAAGCATCACCTTTGTACCTATTTTTCTGTTCTGTTTCTTATGTGTTTTTATATGTGTGTACATAAATGGTAAAATAAGTAAATAAAACCAATGCAAAAAAAATACCAGAAGGTGGTACATATTCAAAAAGCAAAGTGGTACCGGTTGTAGTCCTATAATTTACGGACCTTATGGTTATAAAATTATAACATAATGAAGGACAGACCATAGCTTTGCATAGTAGACCCTCACATGTATATGGAAGTAGCTATCACATGTAAAATTATGTTATTAATGTATTTATGCTCAGTTTGGCAATAAAAAAATGCTACCATTGGTAAGCAAAACGACCCGTTTTTGTTTAAAGGAACCGAACAAGTTATAGTTATAGATGGCCATTGAAACAAACACAACAATTATAAACATCCATATTATTAAGGGGACTACAAGACCTAAACGCAAAAATGGCAAGTTTTATAATGCCTAAAAGTATATGATCGACTACAGTAAACAAAATCAGAAATATACATAATACATTCTTCAGGTGAAATGCTAGTTAGTGTGTCGAAAACATGATACAACTAATTTGATACGATAGAAAAAAATCATGAAGACCTCTAAAAACGTTCTTTTTACAATAAAACCCATACTAATATAAATACAAACAATAATTCTGCTTATTTCACAAGCAACATACTAAAGCACTAGGTAGTGATTTTTTTAGTCCAAACAATAGATTTTTATAAATAGAATTGCTTCATATTTTGCAATAAATTACCAGTGTTGTCATCGCGCTTCTCTTTCTTTTCTATGCAGTCCGACAGTGACCGCGCTTTAGGTCATGTAGTACCCTTAAGCCGGCTGTACACATGGGGCCAAGGTGTTGGGCCAACGTGTTGGGCAAAAATGATGGATAACCAAGATTGCTGTTCACACATTGGCTTACTGATCATTCTGCATTGGCGCTTCAAAGATGGACGTAGAAGTTCTTGCAGCCGCGGCAATTTATTTATACAGTGCGTTTAATTATTACGTACATGTGCACCAAAGTAGAGTGATTAAAAAGAAATGGCGCAAAAGAAGGTGGTGGATGGTGACTATTCATAGGAATAGAACGAGGTAAATGTGTTGTTAGTTATTATTGATATACAGGGTGATAATAATTTTGCTATCGGAACATGGGAACGTAAATTTCCCTCACGCGCAACGATACTGTCTCCGCTGACGAGTAACAACGAACTGAACAAGACACCAACGTGTGAACGCTGTTTGCGGAGCGCGCCAAGATCCTTTGATGTGTGCACAAAAAACCGACACTATTCGGATGGCCTGCCAATGCTGGCGTCAACTAGACCAATTAAGCCAACATACCGCCAAGTAGCTCTCTACACGTTGGCCCAACACGTTGGCCCAACACCTTCGCCCAATGTGTACAGCCGGCTTTAAATGTAGATGCTAACTTATTGTGCGCTAGTTGGCCAAGCCGTACTTCAAGTAATAGTAAGAGTAATAAAATCCCGTACTACTTTATTCCTAAAAGCAGTATAAAATTGCACCGTTGCACCGTCTATTATTTTAGTTAAACGGCGCACGAACTTTAGTAACTATGGTACTTATAGTAGGTATATTGAGAGTGCAATAGGAGTGTGTCGGTGTATCGAGAAATAGCTTTTTGAGGTCGCTAGGGATTTCAATACCTAGACAAGTGTTAGGAATGGTAAATTAAACCACTTTTTCTCAATTTCCATCACGGAAGAGTGTGTTATATTATTAAATCATTTAACAAAAAAAATCTTGGTAAGTATGTCCTTTTATACATTAATCAAACGAAATACATTAAAATGCGAGGGTTTAATAAAAACAACACGACGTACAACTACTGAATCTTTAATTATGTATATCCAACAAGTACTCTTAAGCGAATCTTTTAAATCATACTTAACTAAAACATAATCGCTAAAACTCGAATCTTTCTCATTTGTATGTCAGATACAAAAATATTTATATCTTATAACAACAGAAAATCCACTCATACCATGTGATACACTAAACTTATTGAAATAAAACAACGCACTCATAATTTCAGCGTCCATCGTCCGGGATACTCGACTAGTATCTTAATATAAAATGTATTCACAAGCCAGTGGCGCCGGCTTTCAATATGAAGCCACGATGTACAGATCACTGTCTGGTTACAAGTCTGCAAGAAAACAGTATGCTGAATAAGAAAGAGAACTAATTAAGAGCGAGCACAGACGGACTGCAACAAAAATAGGTTGAGGCGACTGATACAGCATGCATTTAAGGGTCGCCGGCGAGCGTAGTAGTAGTTCATACAAACATAATAAATACCAAAATAATTTGTAAATCAAACATATTCATAATGTAGTGTGTATTTATTCTGATTGGATTACAAAATATCTAGCTTCCCAAATATATATATTATATTCAAAGGACACTGATATAAAAAGACGAGATATGAGGAATTTCTATAGAAAACTTATTTTTCTCATAACTCGTCTTTAAATCAGTGTCTGTTCAAAATATATATTTGGGAACCTAGATATTCTGTAATACAATCGGAATAAATACACACCACATTAAGAATATGTTTCGATTTACAAATTATTTTGGTATTACGTTTGTATGAACCACGCATGCTCTGCCGGCCCCTTAATTCAAGGATTACGGTTGTTTTACACTATTCGGCAGTTAATATAATGTGGCAGGGACAGCGACGCACAAATTGTCATGAATTCAGGACATGATTTATCTCATTGTTTCATAGAAAAGTGTAATACCTACGCGGTCAAAATTTACGGTGCAGCAATTTTTAATAAACGACGTAAAATTTTAATCCCGGGGTTTCAGAATTATGTAGTGAGTCCATGGTTGCGCGTCGATATCACTGCCACCCTGTAGTTTTACTGTAGTTATGATACAGTCGAAAGTACTGTGTGCCAGCTATTCCTTCAGTTATCATTCAGGAAATTTGTAGTCGGTCTATCTTAACTCACGCTGCCTGTGTTCATAATCCCTATACAAAATAACTCTCTTTTCGAAATGTTTCAACTACTACCCGTGCACGATAAATGGAAACCGGTGGAATGCGACTTTATTGGAATATTATTTTTATCCGAATTCAAATAAAGTTGTTCATTGACTTTACGTCTATACCGCGCACAGATCTCATGTTGTCGTGCAGGAGTAGTACGTAACTTATTCATATAACTTAGTTCATGCAATTAAAAACAGACTATACACGCATTCGGTTTTTATTTTATAGCTTCTTAGCTATAAAATAAAACTAAGGAGCGAACTCCACGAGCGAGAGAATCGCGGACATATTATCGTCGTGGGACGTATTTCTATACACTCTCTTAGAACGTGTCTCTACACGGCGACTATCGCCACGATTCTCTCGCTTGTGGGGACGGCCCCTAAGTTTTCAAGTGAATACAAGGAATAGATATAAAGATTCAGCTAAAACTACTCACAAACTCTACTTTAAGTATCACTCTTCCAAAGCTTGATAGTCTTGTCGTTCTCGAGCGCCGCAGACGCTATGATGTTCTCGGTGGGGTGGCATGCGGTACATAGCACGGTGTCCGTGTGGCCAGACAACCGCTGTACGATCTCTTTTGATTGCAGGTTCCAGATGTATACGAGGTTGTCTTCTGATCCTGATACTATCCACTGTGGACAAAGGAGATGGTTATAAAATGGGGCTAGAACTAGCTTGTCGGCGCAGCGCAATCTTTGTGCTTTTGTTTTGTCACTTACACTGCGTTTCCCAAAAATTCAAACAGTGACGAAAAATGATGAACCAAACAAAACTACGTAGCCATGACAAGTTTATTTACAAACAAGTCGTACGCCCGATGGATTCCCATCGGCAAAAACGAGGAACTTCCGTAGAAGCTTTCATCCCCTACATAAACCCATTAGGGGTGAATTTACAAAAATTCTTCCTTAGTGTTCATCTTCACTATAAAAGGAACTCTTGTGCAAATTTCATATTTCTAGACCCAATGGTTTATGCTATGCGTTGTCTGTGAGTGAATTCAAGATGAAATGAATGAAAAATTGTGTTATCCAACACAGTTTGCAGAACCGTCGTGTTATTGGGTAGATACGTACATAGCTATCACCATTCATTGAAGTAGTTCGTATTTTACTACCACAGCACGTTTGGCCGCACATTTGCCTAGAAACACGAATAGCGTGGCGATTTCACACGCGCTATTTGTTTTCATGCGTAACATAACTGATTGCATAAGTAAGGTAATTTTCATCTCGCTGATGTAAGTGATTATTTCAGAAAGCGATTAGAAATCCACATGGACTAAGAAATTATTGGGTAGCTTGCAAGTGTATCGAGTCGCTAAGATACATCGTGGGAATTCAACTTTTACCTTGACACACTTGCAATCTCTTATCAACTAGCTTCCGCAAGATAAAGCTTCGTAAATCTGTGAGCATTTTTACTGATAAGCTACAAATCTGATGAAGCTATGTTTCCCACGGGAACCATTGCTTCATCAGATTTGTGACGAAACTAACACACGTGGTTATATTGGAAAAGGGTGAAAAAAGCTCCATTATTTACGTCAGTTGTAATGATTCAGAAAAAAATTGCTTTTGGAAGATAGTTATATTCAGGAGTGAGTGCTTGTGAATTAGCTGACTAATGATAAACTGAACCTATGCAATACAATGCGTAAGAAGTGTTGGTCCCGGGAATCCAGACAATGCACGACCGGTTGCAGGGCTGTAGCTAGAGTCGAATTTGAAGTAGGGCAGCTTTGGTTACAGGTAGGGCGAAAGTAAAAAAATTATCATAATTGATCTGCCCTCGAAGCACGGGCACCTAAACCAATCACTATGTATATCATTGACCTCTAGGTCAGTGATGTACATTCAATAGCTATTCGTAGACAAATAATTTCTGTGACAGAGCATGAGCATGGATCTAGGAACTATTAAATCCTCAATGATGAAGAACAAGCGAACAAGATGGTTGAACTTCCAGATTTGGATGTAGAGATCCACGTCTGAGTTAGAGTGAGGTAATAATTAATTGTTGGGTGGGGTGATACGAGTAAATAGATACGACCAAAAATACCATTTAGATCATATTGTTTCTGCAAACTTATTATAATTATTAACATTTTTTTTTTCCCCTTTTATAATAATAAAAAAATATTTAAAACAGCTGAATTCTACGATTCGCCATGTTACTAAAAATGCGAAGAACTTCGTTCAGATCAACTGATTTTGTTCTTTTTTTGTTTCAAAGGCCAGAAATACCATACCAGCCATTCTCTCGTGACCCATTGACAGCCTTTGAGGCCTATTGATTGCAGTTAAAGTTAAAAACGTAGATTCGCACTCTGCAGTGCTATCCTATCCTATACCTATCGCTACAATTTTTGAAGTGAAAACTTCTTTAGCGGCTTTGCACACTTTTTGTAATGGGGAAAAAATGTTAAACTCGCGTCAGGACATCGCGTCAGGACACGTGACCGTCAGGAGAGATTTCCCCCCCCCCACCCCCCCACCCCTCTTTCTACGGCGGCGCCAACCGAAGTGAACCAAGTGAGACACGATAATGGATGGATGGGTAGATGGATAGATGGATGGACGGACGGACGGACGGACGGACGGTGACGGTGACGGTGACGGTGACGGTGACGGTGACGGTGACGGTGACGGTGACGGTGACGGTGACGGTGACGGTGACGGTGACGGTGAAGGTGACGTGACGGTGACGGTGACGGTGACGGTGACGGTGATGGTGGACGTGGATGTGGATGGATGGATGGTCAGCTGATGGCTCGACCGCCTGTGTAGCCACACTGCTGTGTATTCGTAAAATTCGTGTACTTATATAAAGTGTTTCAAATATAGAAATTGAACAAAGTGCATCGATTAATGAAAAAAGTGACGCAGAAATAGTGAAAAAAAAATTAGTTATATTAATTCAATTCATAATTGATTTATTTCAACGTTAATATTCAAGTTTTCACTTCTGCCGGCACTCCCGGAGTGCAACCCGTCTTTTTTTTATCTCAAACTATGAGCAAACAATTTAATTATAATAATTCATCTTAGTTTTTGATATTTTTAAGGTAGGGCATTGTCATTTCAAGGTAGGGCATTGCCCCACAATGCCCCCCCCTAGCTACGGCCGTGACCGGTTGTTGTGGCGATGATTGGGGGGGAGACCTGTGACGTGAGTAGCCGCCTTTCGGCTTAAATGGTAATGCTTATAATGATGCAAATAATCTTACCTTTCCACCAGTAACACTGAAGTTGGCGAAGATGCAATATTTCTCGTTCTTATGTCCCGTGTACGTCTTGAGGCACTTGCCCCGACTGTAATCCCACAGTTTCAGTGTGTTGTCAAGCGTTGCAGCCAAGATATATTTGCCGTTTGGAGAGAACTTCACGAAGGAAACCGGCGGATTGTCGTCGTCTATCAAAGTCTTTAGACATTGACCTGACGCTGTATCCCAGATTCGACTAAAAAAAGAAAATATTGTCGTTTTAAATCTCTGCCAGCTGGATAGAAAATCTGAACATAGCAGCTGAGTTATTATACTTGGTGCAAAATGCAGGGGGTCAAATTGAGTGAAACGCGATATCGAGTAAGCAATTTAAACAAGGTTACATTACCAAACCATGAAGTTTGATATAAGTAATTGGAAAAATAACAAGGCCTAGTAAATTAAGGTCTTACCATAATCCATCATAACTCGACGATACAATAAGGCTGCCATCTCTGTTGAAGTGTACCGCTGATACTGGATCTGAATGCGCCGGTAGTGTCTTCAAACATTTTCCTGGAAACAACAATATTTCATCCATAATAATACACTGCATACATGCTAATCTCTGGAACTACGGGTCGAATTTGATAAATTCTTCTTGCATTTGATAGTCCAATTCTTAAAGAAGGTTATAAGCTATTTAACATCACGCTTGGACCTTTAGGAGCCGCAAAAAGAAAAAAATGTAAAAAAAAAGAACGCGAAGCGTCAACGAAATAATAGCGCGGGCAGGCGATGCGATGAGGTGGTAATAACAACAAATTTCACGCGGACGAAGTCGCGATCAGAAACTAGTAATATTATAAAGAGAAAAAAAATATGCTTGGCTTGTTTGTTTGTTAAACTTTCATGCTAAAACGGCTGACGATGAAATTTGGCTCATGGGAAACCATGACCTGAATTAGGACATAGAATACTTTTTATACCGATATTCCCACGGGATCGAGACTTATGCAGGTGAAACCGCGGAGCGCAGCTAGTCATTAATAAATTAAGTCTTCTTTAAATAGAATAAAATGGCAAGAAAAACTAAACAAATGTAATCGTCGGGAGGTAGCGTGTATGTCGCGAATTCGCGATCCTTTAGCAATGGGGTGAACGACGAAAGAGAAGTGACTACGCAGCCCATAGAATGAAGAGAACTCTGCAGGAATTTAAACTAGCCACTTTGATCAATAGATTTCCGTATTACAATGAGACATACCGATTTGGCCAAGATGTTAATAGTATAAATAGTGCACTAACCTACTTCAACAGGAGTTGCTAGCGTGACATTTACGATTGTTTCTAGTTCCACGTGGCTACTAATAGAAGTAATTATCGTCGTGAAAATATGTCGAAACTCGTGTGGAGAATGGTGAAAATGTTTTCACAGTATGGTGTTAACATGCTTGGCGAACGTTGTGTAACGAAGTATGTAGTTTTGGATTAGCTGTTTGAAGTACTACGCGCGTGACTGTGTGTCACGCCTACGTTTTAGGATCGTTGTTTAACGTAATGGATATGTATTATTAAACCGGACGGCATGTTTAAGAGGTACGCAAAATACGCGCATTGACGTGGAGTTGCGGACACCAGCCCGTATTACCTATTACCTATGTTTAAGAGGTGTTACAAAATGTGGATCGTTGACCGGTATTCACGCATACGTGTCAGGTTTTGAATGGTCACGACAATATAATAAACAACAAACTGCTATAATTATTTCAGAAATATCTTGTATCTATCTAGGCGTTATACCCAAAATTCTATACGATAGCCGGACGAAAAGAAAAAGGTGTATAGTATTATCAATTTTTTTTAATTGCATAAGAATAAAAATAAAATACTTAATACAAACGCCGCGGTATGAATTAACCTTTTCGCGGTTACGAGCATGCGCACGACAACGTTCGAAATGCCGTTGGTGCCGTTAACGGTACACAATTTAAGGGGCAAACGTTCTGCATTATTTATTTTATAACAATGGCCGTCTTTCAATGGCGTAGGTACAAAAGGTTTAAGTCTCACCTGTTCTTACATCCCATATCCGTACACTCTCGTCAAAACTGCCTGATACGATAAGATTGCTTTGTGGATTAAAATTACAGCAGAACACGTAGTTGCTATGTCCCTTTAGTGTCTTCAAACATTTGCCCGAACTCAATTCCCATACCTGTAACATAAAAATGGGTCGTAAAATATTTATTATGGGTGTTACCAATCTATTTTGAGATATATGGTGCAATACGCATTCTAATGAGGCGGAAATGTAGAGTTTTATATTGAGCATAAACAATTGAATCCCTAATTCGAGGGGAAGTCCCTTTGCTCTACATAATTATAAATTTTCTCTTAGGAAATTCTATTGACCATTTTGGGTAAATAAAAATCTATTGAAGGTCCTAGTGATTTTATAGATTAAATGTATTTCGTGAGCTCATTGGGAAGTTATAAAGTATAAGACATTGTATATCAACTGTTCACTTGTATACCACTTCATATGTGGGAAATAATGATTGTGTTGTAAAAATCGTGATTTGGCCCTTATTGGGCAGACCAAATGGAAACTGAAGTTGCAACCTTTAGATAATTTTTGACACCATTTGAACGTAATAAAGCATTAATAATTAGATAAATAATGAATTGCTATTGCAATATCAGATATTGAGGTCAAAGGATAACTATGCAATGTGGACAACAATATAATATTAGCAACATATTACTTAATACTTCGATAAGACATTAAAATCAATAGAATATAAACTAGCTTACTTTTAATTTCATTTAGCTAGGGGTTAAATGAAATTATTATTAAGTTTGGTAACAATAGAAAAAGTAATTTTGTCTCATTAGTGACAGTTGAGCTCTTAAATATCTTATACTGGTTCTTTTTGAAGGAAAACATTTCAAAATTTACATTATTTTATTTGTCACACCCATTAGGAAAGAAGATAATGAACTAAAAGATGTTATGTTTATTGTTTGCCAGACATTTAATACTTATTTACATAGTTACAGTCAATTAACTATTTTCTACATCTGCAATAATTTTATAAATTATTATCTACATCAGCAGATGTGTTTGTAAATTACAACACAAAAAATAATAATCAATGATGCATATTGCATATTCAAATTTTAAAAAGCCCAGATTCTTATCTATGAATGCTGTGGACACTGTTATCTTTTAAGATATCAGCTGGTTCACTGAACTAAGAAGTATTTTATCAACTTTCCCAGACTATTTTAACAAAGGTAACTTTAGTAGTTGGTATTTGAGAATTAGAGCAAGTGGCAATAATGGCTATCAATCATGATAAGGTCATGACACCTATTTGGTCTAGTAATCTTCGACTTATCACTGAAGCGTTGTCTATGATAAAAAAAACAAATGTTTACTCTGACAGTAAAAATGTTTAACAGAGTTAAGTTAATGAATGCATTAAAAAGACTTAATTAACTAGCCCACAATGGCTACTGATAACATTTGAAAACTTGCATTTGTATGGGTAGTAAAGTTTTTTAAACAGAATATTACTTGTTTAAATTACAAGTAGACGACAATACAATCATATATTATGACTAAATTTATTCTGATAAAATTTTTCGTAGAAACGAACGACTACAATGTGCGGTCATAACCTTTCCCTTACAAACGGTATTCGTGAGTACGACACGGAATTCGCGTGTGTGAAAAGGTCCTCAAGTGATTCCTTATACCTCCTCCCCCTTTCCTTCCCGCAAAGATCATTCACCGCGCATGCGCGACCCCTATTAACGTTCGTCGTTCGAATTTCGCGCGCAATGACTGTCTATGGTTTTGGGTACTTGTAATTAGGAAATAACCTTGAGTATGTACAGCCAGTCTGTAGAAATAAGTTTTTTCTGCTAGAGGTCCGTTATAAAAGAACTTTGACATATTTTAATCATCACAAAAAGATTGTGCTAATATTCTGTAAACAAGACCTTCCACAGAAATAAACTATATCAAGCTTAATATTACTAACATGCCTTGATAAATAAAAATTTACCTTTAAAGTCTTGTCATCACTGGCACTGACTATCAGCCTGCTGTCTGAGGACCAAGCCACATCACTGATTCCCATTTTGTGTCCAGATATCGTCTTTTCAAATTTGCCATCATAAGCACCCCACACCTTGATAAGTTTGTCAGCAGCTGTAAAGTATAAAATTAAGTGTTATTTTACATTTTTATCGTTATCCATATATCTTGACATTCAATTAGTATGACATCATAATTGTATATGCGACTTCAGTAGTCAAAAAGAAATCATCATTCAAGTAAAATGCTGTGGTGTTGATTGCCTAGCAACAGCTGTTTTAAATTGTAAATTGAATTGAAGGTCAACAAACTCGAACAAGTCACTGGAATTAAACATGCTTTGTATATTATGCAATTAAAGCCTAAAGTAAGTTGGGTTTATATCATTAGCTCTCATTTAGGAATACAGGAACACATTAGTTTTAACATAGGAATTTTGACAATGAATAGTTCACAGGTTTTTTTTTTTCTTTTTCTTTCACTCACATTATGACCTTGCTTTAAATGTGTTGAACAGTATCTGCACCCAACATCAACTAAGTGTGGCTGTGTAAGTTTAAGTCAAAAGAGGTTGACTAGTCTTAATTATTAAGACTTGTGTTGGTGTGACTTAAATAAGTCACACCTGATAATAATAATAATTATTGGTATGTGATTACAAGACATTACATCACTATTTCAACTAAACAAAAAACCAGTGATGTAAACTATTCTTATATTAATACTTCCACCTATTGGCTGCCAGTATTCAAGGCCAAACTTTATACTAAACTGTTGCCTCAATATTGCTGACTGTTCTTTTTTATTTTAAGTTTAACATGATTTAGTTAGGTATAATAATAATCATGCAAGTAGGTCATTTGTCCAGTTGGGTTGGTAATGTGGTAGGCATTTAGGCACATGAATTAGTGTAGTTTAGGAGCTTCTGTTTCTAACAGGAACAGCAAGGATTTCACAATTTAACATTCATGATGACTATCAATTTGGTAGAACTGTACTCAAATAGTGGTTTTAAGGCCAAGCTTCATGCTTAGCAACAGAGCATCAAGGCCTATGTTGGTACTCTGTTAATCTTACACAATATAAAGTAATAATGAATACACTGTAATGATATACCTAGCGGTATTTTTAGGATACATTTCTAATAAAGTTCAAAACAGACTCTTGTTTATCAAATTAGACACTATGCTTATCACTTATGGTTTAACACTTGGTATATATCAGATCTTTTATAAATAAAGTGGCCCACAAATTGATAGTGGAAGGTGATAATAACTAGATTAGACAATATGACCTCTTCAGGGCTTTACAAAAAATAAACAATCTAAACATATGGGGTCATCAAACGTAAATAAATAAGTGAGATGGGCCATTCATTTATTTATGCCAATGTGTAATACTCACAGGAGCTGGCCAGCCATTCTCCATTTGGACTGAATTTAACCGACGAGACAGCTTTCGTGTGCCCCGCAAGTGTGAATTTGAGCGTGTAATTCGGCTTCTGGAAACCGACATTAAAATTAGCGCCAAATCGCACGTGCTCACACAAGTTGAAGTTACATAAACATGTGCTGCCCGCCGGACTGACGCAAACCAATGAAATGCAACGAGAGGACGCTACTTACCGCCACTGAAGACTTGTTCGACTGAGGAGCGGATTGTGATAGCGAATTCGGGCCGGAAAGGTTGGCGGAGGGCCCACCGTGTGTTTGGTGTGCAGCAGGATGGCCTGGGCCGGGACCTAGCGGCACCATGTTTCAACTTTCGACGCACTACGCTTTACTTTGTTCGTCACCCAACACAGTCACTATTACACAATGAAAAACAATCTAAATTAAACTTTGGATAAGGTAACACACGGAACTTGTCACTCACTCCAGTTTTTACATTTATTTCAACGTAGATTTTCAAAGAACATTCTAAATCCGGGCGTCCCAATGCGTGCATATTTCGCGAAGACGATCAGTGGTGCCAACCTACTTTTAAATTATTCCCTCCCGCAGAACTCTAGCTGGCCAGCCTATTGTCTTTGTTTAGTTAATTTTGTAGAATTATCACTAACAAAGTATATTTTTAATTCAAAGGTACATCTTTTTTTTATCAATTAATAACAAAATATATCTTTAAAATTAGTTATCTAAATATTAAAAACGAGTTTTCCAAAGACATTTAGTGTAATTGTTGCCAGCTATAAAATAAGTAGCATTGTTGGCATGAAGGAACAGGGTTGGATTTTGTACTATAATTATAGTATTTATACTATAATTTCGCCCTTTGTACTATATACTATCCACATCTAAGGATAGTACGCTAAAATACTATAATTGAAAGTTTGCTCCCGAATAAAAATTTGTCCTAGATTGTTTAGTACTTCCACACGATTTCGAACGAATATTCAGTAAAGTGAACCTTACCAAGACTCAACACAATCCATAAACGGCATTTTATTGTCTTGTGACGCTATCAAAAGCGGTAACCGACGAAAAGACCGACCAAAAGACCGAGTTTTTTTTTTATGTATGATCACGCATAAGTTATGCGTGATCATACATAAAAAAAAGCAAAAACAAAAAATATACGCGTCGAATTGATAACCTCCTTCGTCTTTTTTTCGTCGGTTAATTAAAAATAATGTAAGTGTACTATAATTTTTTATAAATACTATCCTTTTCATTTTTTTGTACTATCTTTTTCAACGTACCTAAATCCAACCCTGTGAAGGAATGACCTCTTTGACATTTCCAAGGTTATATTTGACATTTTGAAATTCGCCGCTGAACAAGTGAGGAATTTCCAATAAAAGTTTTAAAACTACTATCAAAATGGCATTAAATAAACTCAGTATTGATGCCCTTAACTTGGCCGGCAAGCGTGTGCTGATGCGGTGAGTTTTTCTTATATACCTTTCCACTATACGTGGTAGCTAAATACCGACCTTCGTTTAGCTTGAATAAAAATTAATTGAATGATTACAGAGTGGACTTTAACGTTCCCCTGAAAGAAGGAGTAATCACCAACAACCAGCGTATTGTCGCGGCTCTTGATTCTGTCAAGTATGCCTTGGAGAAGGGTGCCAAGTCTGTCGTGCTTATGTCACATCTGGGCAGGCCGGACGGTCAGGCGAACCTCAAATACACCTTGAAGCCGGTCGCTGAAGAGCTCAAGAAACTCTTGAACAAGTAAGGGATATAAATATGTATCTTGTAAACAACTGAAATTCTATTGCATCATGAATGTGCCTATGCCAATTGTTTTCCTTGTTAACATGTTACTGCTGTCCAGTGTACCGAATACAATACACGCCGCGTGGGTCCATCACGTCCGTGTACCGTTAACGGTACACTCGCCTCTGTTTATTATTATTTATTTTTACAAGTTTATAAAATAATCCTAAATTAAGAATTGTGTCCCACAAAACCGTTTGTGTCTCTCTATGAGCTCTAACTTCATGGACTTGTGTGTTAAGTTGCTCTATTCGTCGGGACTTGTCAACAGGACACTAATGAATAGAAAAAACGTAAAACATGACATATTTATTGTTCTAAATGTTGGTAGTGGAAAAACTTAAAAACAACTGTTACATATTTAAAATGGTTTTATTTACGCAAAGGCTTTCTTTCTCTCAATGCCAATTAGTTACCATAAACAAGAATATGAATAGAAAAGGTTTTTTTATATAATTAGCTGTCCACAAGTCCACGGTATACGCTAAGTGTACACGCTGCTTCAACACGACAAGTCAAAAAAAACAAGTGTGATAAACCAAACAATTTGTTATTTATTAGGCATATCTATAAAATTTGTTATTTTTTATTGATTTGAGACAGAATGTTACAAAAATTGATTTAGACAATATGGGGTTATCGAAAATTTTTGTAGGGGGACAGTTAACGTTAAACATACAAGTCAAGGTAAACAGATTGATGTCCCGCTAAAACATAATATTATATTTACTTTAATTTTCTGACAACAATTTATATTTTATAGCTTTTACAAAAATACTTGAATTTGTTTCAGTTGATTCAAATATCACCAAACCAAGTCCCGCCATATTTATTTCACCAATACAATATCTACATAATCAAAATCACATTGCAGAGACGTGACTTTCCTCTCTGACTGTGTGGGCCCTGAAGTTGAAGCTGCCTGTGCTGACCCCGCACCTGGATCTATAATCTTGCTGGAGAACCTCCGGTTCCACATTGAGGAAGAAGGCAAGGGTATTGATGCCTCCGGTGCCAAGGCTAAGGCTGACCCTGAGAAGGTCAAAGCATTCAGAGCCAGTTTGAGGAAGCTGGGTGATGTTTACATCAATGATGCATTTGGTAAGCATTAAAACAAAAGTTTTTTCAGTTTCAGCCTACTTTCTCTCATACTAGGTGTCTATACCAAAATCATTAAGCTCCTGCCCCTACACCAATTTATTTATGGTTGAAGTAGCACATCATCTTTTTCCATACATCTTTATTCTATCAACTGTCATCTCAGCATTACCCCCTCTCTTGATCTGTAAGTAAAACTGTAATACAGTTTTAGAGGTAATTTCTTTGAGATAATGGACGCGACAACCTTTTATATCATAAAATATGTAATGTGTATGTATTTTTGTATCATAAAAGTTGTTTTTTCTTTTAACAGGCACAGCCCACAGGGCCCACAGTTCCATGATGGGTGAGGGCTTTGAGCAGAGGGCCAGTGGCTTCTTACTAAAGAAGGAACTGCAGTACTTTGCCAAGGCATTGCATGAGCCTGAAAGGTACCTAAATAAGTTATTATCATAAAGTCTCAACATCGTATTACAGGCACTGTTTAATATAATGCACCATATTACAGATCACCCAGCTCTCTCAGATAGAATATGTTAATTTACAAAATGGTTAAAGTCAAGATATGAGTTATACATATAATATAAATCCGAAATCGCAATAAGGCAAAAGCAGAACCTACAAAAATAAAAGATTTTTTTTATTTCATAATGGTGTTGCTCTTGACCTCGAATTAAATGTAAAATTTAAATGTACTTATTGTTTTTGTTAATCATTTATCAGGTTTGAAAGCGATTCATTGATCCTTGTACAAGATCAGTCAACTTAAAGATTGTTTTATTATTGCCTTTTATGTCTTACTGCAGAGATTGTGTAAAATGCTTTTATAGCAATAATAATCCTATTGGACATGTCTAAAATATCTTGAACAAACATTTACTCATTGATTTTTTTTCTTGTGTTATTATTACTTTTAACTTTTTTACTCACTTTGAATTTTAGGCCATTCCTCGCCATTTTGGGAGGAGCTAAAGTAGCTGACAAGATTCAGCTGATTGAGAACTTGCTTGACAAAGTCAATGAGATGATCATTGGTGGTGGCATGGCCTACACTTTCCTCAAGGAGAAACAGGGTATGGCTGTAAGTATAGAACACAAGAATTATTTAAAACTGTCATAATTTTAAACACATTGATTGTCAGCTCTCAGCTCTCTGCTGCAAAACCAATAGACAATTGTTTTAAGTTAGAAAAAACCTGTACTATAAAGACTTTTGATTTTAGATCGGAAACTCTTTGTATGATGGCGAGGGTGCAAAGATTGTGAATAAACTATTGGAAAAGGCCGCCAAGAACAATGTCAAAGTACACCTT
The DNA here is from genome assembly GCA_947508005.1 of Amphipoea lucens. Lineage (NCBI taxonomy): Eukaryota > Metazoa > Arthropoda > Insecta > Lepidoptera > Noctuidae > Amphipoea > Amphipoea lucens. The sequence goes on along the minus strand of OX382359.1, from coordinate 17,388,207 downwards.
CCAGTTGACTTCATTACTGCTGACAAGTTTGATGAGAATGCACAGGTACATCTTACATACATACATCTTTTTTTAACCGACGAAAAAACGGAGGAGGTTCTCAATTCGACGCGTATATTTTTTTTTTATTATTAAATGTGAAGATTAGTAACATGTGTAATTAGAAGACATGTAATATCCACTAACCCGCACTGGGCCTGCGTGGTGGATTACGGCTCACTCCCTCTCACCAAGAGGAGGCCTGTGTCCCAGCACTGGGAACATCATTGGCTGATTGTGCTTATGCTTCTGATAAAAGTCTCTATGCATGTCTTTATAAATATCTCGCGTTGTTGCTGACCACACAGGCTGCGAGCCATTTGCCGCTCGTGGTTATAGAGCACACTTTTTAATGATTCACTCTTTCTTATGGTTAGGCTGGTACTGCTGACGTAGCCAGTGGCATCCCTGAGGGCTGGATGGGTCTTGATGTTGGACCTAAATCTAGGGAACTCTTCGCCGACCCCATTGCCAGGGCTAAAGTTATTGTATGGAATGGGTATGTATTGAAACTACATGTTATGTTTAATTGACGAAGTCGACTTTATATCTAACTGAATAAGGTTTGTTTTTGTTACACAGACCCGCTGGTGTGTTTGAATTCGAGAAATTCGCTGGTGGCACCCGGGCTTTGATGGATGGTGTTGTCAAAGCCACTGCCAATGGAACCATCACCATTATTGGTAAGCATAAGCACCCTTAAATTCTTTCAGCATCTTCTTTGTCATAGCCGAGAACATAAACGAGTCGGAATAACTGACAAGATCCCGCATCCCGCACTTGCTCGCTTTCAAATATAAATCTAGACTCTGAAAAAGATACGTCTGTTTGGAGTTTTACCAAGGAAAACAGTCCCATAGGTATATTTTGAACAAGCTTCGCTAATACTTCGTTTTCGCTTAGCGATCTTTCTAACTTTTTTCTCTTTGCAAAGAATGTTTCAAGTACAAGTGGTTGCTCCAGAGAATAGCGCGTTCAAACAAAAAAACTCTTCAGTTTTATTATATTATTGTATAGATTGTGATCAGTATATTATTCAGCTCGATTAGGTACACAACGAACGAACACGCGCATTATTATGATATATATATATATATATTTTGCGGGACGTTGTTGTGCAAAAAAAAAAAATATAGCCTACGACCTATTCTCAGACCAACCAAAAAAACACAAAAAAAATTCATAAAAATCGGTCAAGCCGTTTCGGAGGAGTTCGATAACAAACACTGTGACACGTGATTTTTATTAGATGATATACTTACATACTTACATCTTTTGGGTTATAAAACGTGCGCTTTTTCCCAATAGGTGGAGGAGACACAGCCACTTGCTGTGCCAAGTGGGGAACTGAAGACAAAGTCTCCCACGTGTCCACCGGTGGTGGCGCATCCCTTGAGCTGCTCGAGGGTAAGTTACCAGACGCCTTATTTACCTTATTATGTTGGCACTTCACTTGGAGTACTTACGTTACATTAGTATTACAAAAAATGTAAGTAAGTACCCTATTCTTAAAGAAATAAAGTGCATTTTGTGTTAACGAAATAACGTGTACGCCAAGACTGACTACGCCAAGTTAAGTGCCAGTATTAGAAGAATGTGAATGTGTTATGTACGATAGGCTAAAATACTTAAGTGTTCCTCCTAAAGCTTGACGATAATGGAGTACCCAAAGCAGCTTATTTTTATTTTACTTACTACAAGACACGATTTTTATTTTCCCTTTTTAAAGCTGTGTTCTTACGTTGCAAATCCTATAACATAATTACCGAAGAAAGAAGAATACAAACTAAACGTAATTATGTTTTATTTTTTAATTTATGTTACGTAGTATTGAAAACATTGTAAATTAATTGGTAGATTTAGAAACGGATTGTGTCCATGTAGCTATTTTTTTAGATTTCCAGTTGTATTTGTTATATATAGAGTACAAATTTGTGTAGCTGTAGGTATATTTGTCTATGTAGGAAACTGTATCTTGCGCTAAGAGCTCTTACACACGAGCGGCATGTTCCCAACGGCAGAGGTAACTGCAGCCGTCGACGCGCGTCGGCGGTTACCGTCGACGCGTCGACGGCAACAGTCGACGCGTCAACGGCAGCCGTCGACATTTCAACTTCGAAGATATAGGTCGACGGCTGCCGTCAACGCGTCGACGGCAACAGTCGACGCGTCAACGGCAGCCGTCGACATTTCAACTTCGAAGATATAGGTCGACGGCTGCCGTCGACGCGTCGACGGTTGCCGCCGACGCGCGTCGACGGCTGCAGTTACCTCTGCCGTTGGGAACATGCCGCTCGTGTGTAAGAGCTCTAAGTGAGATTCTATCTCTGAAACGCATCTTAAACTCGGTTTATCACCGAATGATGACCTACAAACTGTTGAATTGAACCACACATGTGAGTAGAGAGAGATTCAGTGCACTGCAAACTTTAGTGCATTTCAACGAAGGATTTCGGTAGAGGGCGCTGCACATCCGTACCTACTCAAAACGTTCGTTGTGGTTTGCTCATATCCGGAAACCGGACAGATGACTTGCCAGTGCATTTTCGGATGTATGCCCTCCAAATGTAGATCCACATACTTGAGCGTAATTTTTCAGTATTAAATTCGTAACTTAGCATACGTAGATAAGTAGTTGACTTAGGGATGATTTTTGAATCGCAAGATAACTTTCATCTGGTGAATAAATATGACGCGGCGGTTTGACAGCTTATTTGTATAGAAAATAGGTCAAAACGCCGTATTAATTCAAGATTTTATCTTTGCCAACAGGGAAAAATAAAGCTTTTATCTTAAGAATAAATAGTTATCCGACGATAGAAAAATCAACCCTTACTAGAATAAATTAGAGGGAGGCGAAATAAAAACGTTGTCCTAATTCAAAATTTATTTTTCAGGTAAAGTACTGCCAGGAGTTGCGGCTCTGTCTGACGCATAAATCATAGAGCAAAGAGTATTTATATCATATTTAAATGCTTTATAGTGATGTGAATTTAATTATCCTATTTGATAGAGTGAGGAAATCCAGAAATTATGTTTTTAAGTGATATGTATGTATAGTGGTATAGTACATTATTTTTAAGTTTCAGACAAGTGAACGTGTCATAAAATCGAATAATGTAATAATTTATTACCAACACAAATAATAAAAATTGTTGTTTATATGTTTGTTCTATATTTACTTCACGCTATCATCAAATAAGCATAATCAGCTTATAATGTTCCCACTGCTGGGACACAGGCCTCCTCTCGGTAAGAGGGAATGGGCCATTATCCACCACGCGAGCCCAGTGCGGGTTGGTAGACGTCACGTGTGTTCGATTTTTTGGTGCTAGAACACGTTTCCTCCACGATGTTTTCCTTCACCGTTTTCAATTAATTACGTAAATGTCTTTTATGAATAAACTATTATGAGTTCGATGAATACTAACCCCCTTAGTAATAAACGTTGTATAGCGTCTGTATAGTTACACAACGGTTTGTCTTCTTCTTTCGAAAGTAAAATTACTGACGACTGAAAGAGAGAAATCGGTGTGTAACTATTTATCTAATATAATACGTTTATTAGTAAGGGGCTAAGGCTATTTTGCCCCATGTTTCAGTTCACTGTTTTACCCAAATGACTACTTACCATGATGGATTTCAATAACGCGAGCGAGAATTCAATCAACATAGACTGATAACTCTGCACTAGCCCGCTGAAAAACCCATTTTTTACAATATTTTAGATAAAAAACTTGTAAGTCAAACCGAAATTCTTCTTTTTAGGGTTCCGTAGTCAACTAGGAACCCTTATAGTTTCGCCATGTCTGTCTGTCCGTCCGTCCGTCCGTCTGTCCGTCCTCGCTTAATCTCTGTGACCGTTAGCACTAGAAAGCTGAAATTTGGTACCAATACGTATATCAATCACGCCGACAAAGTGGTAAAATAAAAATTGGAAAAAAATGTTTTATTAGGGTAGCCCCCTGTACGGGATATCCAGAACTCAGGAAAAATAAAAAACGAGGAGAATTTGGAACGACTTGAAAAACGTGTACTCAATTAGGTAATGACACAAGCAATTAATTATCGCGCAATTAGTACATAAAAAACTTAAAACTAAAACAGGACGCATCGTCGCTCGCTGCTAAGACGAATCCATCAGGCGCTCCAACATGCCCCCGGACGTTGAAAGATTCTCTTTCAACAAGCTTCAGAAGATACGGGTAATGGGCAAATTCTGTTGAAGGCTCGTCTTATTACTCCGGCAGTAGTCCGGATGTCAGCCACACGAACGATGCCGTCTGATCCTGGATGAACGGCGACAATTCTACCCAGCTTCCACTTGAGGGGGGGTAGGTTATCCTCTTTGATCACCACCAAGGAATCCAATTTCAATGCATCTTTGCAGGAACGCCATTTGGTTCTCTGCTGCAACTCGGAAACAAACTCCTTACTCCACCGAACCCAGAAATGCTGGCGGAGTTGCTCGATCCTTTGAAAGCGAGTTAAATGATGAGTGGAGTGTTCCTGAAGATCTCGCTGTGGCAGTGAAGTAAGCGGTCGACCGACAAGGAAGTGTCCTGGAGTCAGAGGTGTAAGGTCAGCAGGATCAGCAGACAGCGGCGTCAGTGGACGAGAGTTTAGAACTGCCTCAATTTGGATCAGCGTGGTGTTAAGTTCTTCGAACGTGAGATTACAATTTCCCAACACTCGCTTTAAATGATATTTTGTCGACTTAACACCCGCTTCCCAGAGTCCGCCAAAGTGAGGAGTATAAGCGGGAATAAAGTGCATCTTAACTCCATCATTAGCCAAACTTTCACCCAAGGAATCGCAATTTGACTTTAAAAATTTCGATAAATCGTTGTACGCTCCAACGAATGAGGTACCGTTGTCGGAATAAATATTAACGGGTTTACCTCTTCGCGAAATAAACCTGTACAAAGCCAATAAATATTTATTACTAGTTAGGTCACCAACTAGCTCCAAGTGAATAGCCTTGGTGGTGAAACAAATAAATATCGCAACGTACACCTTTACTAGCCTACAACCGCGGCCTTGCCGACTGGCACACATGATAGGGCCGGCATAATCAACGCCAACACTTTCGAAGGGGTAGCCTCCCTGATGGAGACGCTGCTGCGGCAAATTCCCCATTAAGGGGGTAACTACATTACCCTTCATACGACAACAGCGCACACAGTTGTGATAGCAAGCTTTAGACAAATTTCGGCCGCCTATAGGCCAATATGATTCCCTTATCGACGCTAACAATAACTGTGGGCCTGCGTGCATCAATCTCTTGTGCTCGAAATTAAACAATAGCTTTGTAAATATATGTGTGGACTGTAAAATAATAGGGTGTTTTTTATTATATGAGAAGTCAGAATTCTCTAAGCGTCCTCCGACACGCATTATATTATTGCTGTCTAAATAAACATTAAATTTGAGAAGGGCGCTTTTTGAAGGTAAACTTTGTTTGTTTGCAAGTAATTTGTGCTCTGGAAACGAATCAATTTGACATTTTAAAATAACAACATTTAATGCTTCTTGTAGTTCTTCTTCTGATAGAAAGTTACTAATTACAGGAAGTTTTTTACAAATCCTAACAAATCTCAACACATATGCTACGGAACGAACAAGTCTTAAATAATTTGAGAAGCGCTTAAAATCTATAAATAAATTACTACCTTCTACAATAGCGCTCAATGAAACTTGAGGTCGCGTTTCAGGCAAAGTTTCGAATTCTAAGCATTTAACGTGAGATGGCCAGTTGGACTGATCTTCCTTCAAGAAGTCGGGACCACACCACCACAGATGTAACCCTTGCAGAGCATCAATATCCACGCCACGAGATATGAGATCTGCTGGGTTCTTGGCAGTTGGGACATGACGCCAAGTACAGTTTCCTGTCTTATCTAAAATTTCAGCTACGCGATTGCGTACAAATGGCTGAAGTTTAGAAGGCAGCATTTGTAACCATCCCAACACAATGGTCGAGTCAGTCCAACAGTAAACCCGATCGAACTTTGCTCGAAGTGATTTGACCACCTTTTCACACACGCGAGCTCCCACTACGGCACCACACAGTTCCAACCTTGGAATCGTGGTAGGTTTAATCGGTGCCACACGACTTTTCCCTATCAATAAGCGGACCATGCATTCACCATCACTGCGGACACTACGGACATAGGCACACGCACCGTACGCGCGCTCAGATGCATCCGTGAATACATGGAGTTCTAACGTGTGGTACGAATCGGACATAATAAAACGTGGGATACGCAAGTTATTTAGAAGAGGAAGATCTTTAAAAATAGCTTTAAAAGTTGTGTTGAGTTCCAGAGTCAACGGTTCGTCCCATGAAAGGTTGTTCAACCACATTCTTTGCAACAACATTTTCATGGTAACTACAAAAGGAGATAAAAGACCTAAAGGGTCAAAAATGCGTGCAATTGCTGAAAGCAAATCACGCTTAGTACTGCCATTAGCAGGCATCTCAGAACTCATCAAGAAACCTAGTTCGTCAGAGTCAGCAAACCAATCAAGTCCCAACAGTTTATTGGGCTCACTACAACCTATACCTAAACCTACGGATGACTGAGAAGTCCCTGAGACTAGAACAGGTTCATTCGACTTCCACTTTCGAAGTGGCATGCAAGCTGATCTGAGTGCATTGGTGACTTCATTGCGAATTACCATCACTTCATTTAAATCATTGCCACCCGTGAGTAGATCATCCACGTAAAATTAATCATGCTTGATAATGGTGGCAATCTTATCATCAGTGCACTCAATACCTAACTGCTTAAGGCAGCGCGTCGCAAGAAACGGCGCACTCGCCGTGCCGTATGTGACGGTGTTCAGCTTAAATACCTTGACAGGACTAGACGTGTCTTCACGCCAAACTACCTGTTGCAAGTGCCTATCAGATGGATGGACTACTATCTGTCTATACATCTTTTCAACATCGGCTGACAAGACATACTTATAGTGTCGAAACCGAAGAAGTATAGACAGGAGGTCGTCCTGAACCGTAGGACCCACCATCTGTAAATCATTAAAGGATATTCCTGATGAAGTAGGGCAACTAGCGTTGAACACTACACGTAGTTTGGTAGTGGTACTACATTCGCGTAGTACCCCGTGATGAGGTATGTAATAGGCATTTAAATCTAATTCCTTATTTACGGTCATATGACCTAACGACTCATATTCTGCCATAAATTCGTGATACAGCTTACTAAAATCAGGCTTAGCCTTAAGTCTGCGTTCCAGGGAATATAAACATTTTGAAGCCCTATGAAATGACTCACCTAGAACAGAAGGGTTCTGCTTCATTGGTATACGGACACAAAAACGACCGTCCTCTAACCGAGTCGTGGTTTTAATAAAATGTTCCTCACACAATTTTTCCTCTGGCAAATAATTCGAGTGCTGCGAGGTAACCTCTTCAAGGTTCCAAAATCGCGTCAACTCATCACGAATAAATCTTGAGTCATGATCGCTATAGGAACTAGTTTGAGTAAAATTACAACTTACGCTGTTACTTAATTTACTACTATTATATAAAATGGGACCAGAGATGATCCAGCCTAACCTAGTTTCACATAACACTGGTTTCCCAACACCTAGCTTTACTCTTTGCGAACCTAACAGGTCCCAGAAAAGATCAGCACCAATTAAAATATCTACATCGGAGGGCTTGTAAAAGGTAGGGTCTGCCAAACAAATATCAGTTGGAATGTTTATGTTAGACAAATCTAATTCACGACATGGCATTTCATTCGTTATTAATGGCAAAACAAAACAAAACAACTTAGCAACATAACTGTTGTTGAGTGACGTCATTTTTACCTGACAAGTATTGCCTACGCGAGAGGTCACGTTATTTATGCCATAGATTGAGCCATCTATCGGACTTGTATCCAATTTAAGTTGTTTACATAGTCGCTCCGTCATGAAGCATGAAGTACTACCGCTATCGAGTGTCGCTCGCACAATATGCTCACGATCATTATAATCAAATACTTTAATTAGAGCTGTTGACAACAACACGCCGCGCTCCTTCCTACTGTCGCCATAAGAAGGTGAAATGTTCGCAGACAAAGCTACGTTATTAGCGTCAGTGTTAGCAGAGTGCGCGGGCGACGCAGACGTTGACGGAGACGATGTTGTGTTATCATTACGACTATCGCTAGCGTCCGAAGTATGAAGTAAAATGTTGTGCCTGCGATTGCATAACTTACAACCCGGTTTTTTACATTTGTTGGAGAAGTGACCCGAACGAAAACAGTTGTAACATAATTTAAAACTAGGCACTAATTTACGACGAGCCTCGTTACTTAACGAAAGGAACTGTGAACAATTTGATAGACTATGGTCACCTTTGCAATTGGGACATTGCCTCGTGACAGATTCAGTACTTACATTATTAGAATGTTGTGTCGTCACCATAGACTTAACTTTACTCGTTGAACCTGATTTAGCGATACCTGATACGTTGTGTCTTGGTATTTCCAGGGTTTCAACTAAATCAGCGCGTGTGCGAATAAATTGGAGGAATGCATCGAAAGTAATTTTGGTGTCTTTGTCAGTATGACCTATAAATTCCTCCCATTCGCGATAAGACTTCTGATCCAACTTACGAGTAACTAAATATATCAACAAAGTATCCCACTGCTTGACTGGTTCACCTAACGATTCTAACGCTCGTAAGTTTTTATTTAATACATCTACTAAACCTTTCAAAGCGACAGAGGATTCCTTTGTGATAATGTCTATATTACATAATGCTGACAAGTGATTCTGCACCAACAATCTTTTATTGTTAAAACGTTCACAAATTAAATTCCAAGCCACATCATAGTTACTAGCGGAGAACTCAATTGATTGAACAACCACAGCAGCAGATCCTTCCAGAGAAGCACGCAAATAATGAAATTTGTTGATTTCATCAATATCGTCATTATTATGGATGAGACTAGTAAAGGTGTCACGAAACTCCAACCAATTGGTATATAATCCATTAAATTTCGGAAGTTGTATAATAGGCAACTTAATATTATGTTTATAAACACCACCACGAGTACTTTTATCACAAACCGAATCATTTTCTTTATTAGATTTACTCAGTAACTGTTGAGCCCTCGACAATGCCTTAAAGTACAATGCCTCGAACTCACAACGCTCAGACAACTGGGCCTTCGCATCATCAACCATACACTCTAACCGCAACTGTACCTCATCGTATTTTTCGTACAACGATTCAAGTTTGCCCATACGCAGCTGTAATTCCGTGGCGTCACAACTACTTAGTGTCTTGTCAATCAATGCGTCCAGGTAACTGATGAATATAGTTAAGCGGCCCTTAAAACTGCCTCGCTTCTTTACTAATTCCTTTTCCTCGGACATACTGGGACTCGAGTGTTGTCGACCTGAAACGTATACAATAACAAATACGTTTATATACTTAAACGGAAGTTATGTAGCTACTAAGTTATACGGTTGATTATAATGTGATGTAACAATGTAATTAGATAATCTTTAATGGAAATATCTGTACATAATAATAAATCTGATTGCTAATGTGAAGGTGCAAACTTTTTATTATAATTTCCTTAATACTTAATCTTTAAGTTAGATACATTAATTAGGATATAAGTAAGCAACAATCTGAAGTACACTACGGTTTAAAAAAACTGACACTGTAGTCAATGATTGGAAATAATACCTAACACTAATCAGAACAAACTATGGCTGATGAATACCTACACATCAAACGAACACTTAACTGAATAGTTATCGCTTTAATGCAACAATACAAATTATTTAAATGTAGTACTATATTCCTACTATACTTCAAAGTATTATAATTAATAACAATATTGTCGCTAATTGTACGCGAAGCATAAAAAAATAACGAAACCATTCAAAATGCAAGGTACCTACTCAATGAACATAATTTATTAATACAAGTTAAAAAATGCACTAACCTTTAGTAACTTCTAATTAAAGTTTAATACAACCTGTACGAGTGTTGGGTGACGATATTATCCAATATAAAACTTAACACCGTGAAAATAATATGTGCTCAATCCAAATTCCACGCTGGCGGCACCGGCGTATAACCTCTCAAAGTCCAGGTTAATTAATTCCGTCGTTAATATCGCTGATTTCATTAATCTTCGAATTAACTTGATGAATACCACAATCCGGCTCGATATTGGACCATGTACGGGATATCCAGAACTCAGGAAAAATAAAAAACGAGGAGAATTTGGAACGACTTGAAAAACGTGTACTCAATTAGGTAATGACACAAGCAATTAATTATCGCGCAATTAGTACATAAAAAACTTAAAACTAAAACAGGACGCATCGTCGCTCGCTGCTAAGACGAATCCATCAGGCGCTCCAACACCCCCCTATATGTAAAGTAGGAAGTGATTTTTTTTTAATTTCAACCCTAACGTGTGATATATTGTTGGAAAGGTATTTAAAAATCAATAGGGGTTTACTAAAATCATTTTTGATAATGTCAATAATTTCGGAAATAATCGCTCCAAAAGTAAAAAACAATGTGTCCCCCCCCCTCTAACTTTTGAACCATAAGTTTAGAAAATATGAAAAAAATCTGAAAAGTAGAACTTTATAAGGACTTTCTAGGAAAATTATTTTGAACTTGATAGAAACAACAGTTTTTGTACAAAAAAGGCAAAAAGTTGTACAAAATCATTTCTGGACTAAGTTCGTAGTATAATCGTATATGCAAGCATTTTTTTTTAACTTCGTTTACATATTTTATTATCCTGAACGTATCTTTTTTCAAACAAAAAAAGAATTATTAAAATCGGTTCTCGCAATCCAAAATTACCACCGAAAACTTCTGGCACGTCTATGTATTAATTAGTAACCTAATTCCCCGAGAGATGGCGCTGTAGGTACTTATTACATTGGGTCGGGTATTATCGAATTGTACGTGGGAACACTTATTGTGACGGACGGGAAACTACGGAACCCTACACTGAGCGTGGCCCGACACGCTCTTGGCCGGTTTTTTTTTATTTATTTATCTTTATTATTTTATCGAATTATCTGCGTGTGTCTTTCACATATACTCGTACCTTCCTTCCCTACAATATTTACAAGGCCTTACTTCCACGCTATGCCGTGAGGTGGAGTGAATTATAAATGTTACCTAACTCAATCATAAACCCATAAAGACGATCTCGTATGTAAGATAAACATACCTACGTGTGCATGAAGGTGAATGTTGACGCTAAAACGTCAGGTAATTGATTTACGGAGCGGTAATGTACGGGAATATTGAATTTTATGTAGGTATATAAATGTGCCTACACTTTGAAATATTATTTGTATTTACAGCGCGGCGACGTTGTGTCGTTTCTGAATAGAATTAATGTAAAATGAAATAAGTTTGAAAGTATACCAAATAGCTTCGTATAGACACGCGTACTACTATAATCACTCAATAAAATGGTATTTATTCATCCTGATCTCGACCTACGTCACCTAAGTGTCTTCGGTGTCTAAGCCACCGGCTATGATTGGAATAGCTTTCGCACAAAACTAGTCAATCTCAGGCTTGTGACCAACCAGTCGATGTCAAAAATGGCTGTTCTCAGTGGTGTGCTGGTACCTACCTACGCTGATGTATGGAAGCACAGAGCATGTAACCTTTATGGAAGTGAATGTTGGGTGTGGCAAAGAGGCATGAAAGTACAAAAAATGCTGAGGAAATACATTCTTGCTAAGCATGTTTGGTGACTTTGGTGTGACGATGAATGATAGGCTGAAGAATTATGTAATAAAGCAACGGTGTGGTGTAATAAATGTAGGATTTTTTTTTTAAAAGATTAGGTATGCTTAGATGTTGTAGTCATGTTCGGAGGATGAATGAAAGGCGATTAACAAAAGGTAAACCTACATGGCAGACGTGACTTATAGTGAGTTTGTGAAGAACTTCAGAAAAATCAGGTGCGTAATAGGTAGTATTCGCAAACGCTTTGGCATAGAGATAGTTTGAGTCCCGGGAAAGGACATAGGATAGTTTTTATCCCGATATTCCCACGGGATCGAAACTTATGCGGGTGAAACCGTGGGGCGCTGCTAGTATTATCTAAAGTATATTTACATAAATAATATGTCAGTCGCGTGAATTTGACGTCATAAATTTTCAAGGACATCGGACGTCTACCGGATCGTAACCCATCCGGTATACGTCAATATCGGAGAATAAGAACGTGAAGTCCGTATGCATTTTATTATCTATCTTTTATTATCTATCGTTACCTATAGAAACGTTCGAATTGACACGTGATACTTACATTCCCAATAACATTTGGATAGGATGATGTCTTACCTATGTATTGCGCGATATCTTTCAAAGTTCATATTATTCGAGTCGTCCATCAATTCTGGGTTCTCACCTAAATAAGCGGCGAGGTCGGCGGACGACATTGTTGCCATCGCGGGCCAAACCTGGATGGCACAGGAGCGTTGGGATTGGCACAAGAAAAGAGAGACCTAAGCCCAGCAGTGGGTGAAGGCGGGCTGTGGATTATGATGATGATGACCTATGATTTCCTGACGTTTTTTTTTAATTCTTCTCAATTAGATAAAATCATTTAAAATACATAGAATCGAAAAATACATAAAAATAATCACACTACACTAATATTATAAAGGCGAAAGTTTGTGAGTGCGTGTGTGTGTATGTGTGTTTATATGTTTGTTACTTCTTCACGCTCAAACGGCTGGACCAATTTTAATTAAATTTTGTATGGAGGTAGCTGACACCCTGGATTAACATATAGGCTACATTTTATCCCGATATTCCACGGGATCGACACGTATGCGGGTGAAACCGCGGGGCGCAGCTAGTACTTAATAATACCAGCCTATTATTCTCCCACTGCAGGGTAAAGGCCTCTTCTCATACAGAAGCGTATTATTCCGGCGCCTCACATTGGGCACGGGAAACGGAGCCAAATTCGCCGCGCGAAAACCCTCTTGAATTTGTATTTGTATACTCCCCAATGTGTAGATCGGTCTTGGACAGATATTGATCTGTCCAAGACCGATCCACACACTGGTGCATTGGATCCAAGACTACAATTTGCAGCCAATACACCCAATGTGAGGCGCCAGCATTACGCTCAGATCACGCTCGCCAATGCGCCACAGGACGGGGTGCAGTCAACAAGCCCGCGCGTGGTTTTATACGTATACAAATTCAAGAGGGTTTCCGCGCGGCGAATTTGGCTCCGTTTCCCGTGCCCCGTCGCATGGCGCTTTATAGTGTAAGGTCCACTTTTTATTTCTAGGGCTTATATCCTCTCTAATCCGCTTCAATCACATCCAGTCTAACTATCATCATATTGCTGCGGTTTAATATTAGTATAATTCCTACCATTGGCGAAGGGTGAATTTATGACAGAGGTAAGCCAGAGCAAAAAAAAAATTCCAAAAGAAAATTTCAATGATTAAATTGACTATAGAGTGGCTATGTTCTGAATTTTCGAAGGGAAGCCGGTGAAAATCGAGTTGTATGGTACCTTCGCCACTGGTTCCTACGTTCCTAGACAGGCGTCTCTTTTTGACTCTGCTCAATATTTGTACAAGTAGGTAGTCTTGTAATAGGTACCTTTCCGACTTGCGCAATTTATTTATAGTAGGTACTTTCCGCTCCTACTACTATACAAAGACAATCCAACTACAATCAGCGGGAGAGAACTCCCTAGGAACAAAAACTCTTGAAACCCCAAGCAAACTTAATGAAAAGAAAACCTGCCAGTGCGTGACCAACCACGCGCTACAGACAGTGGCGTTCCGTACTCTTAATTATTGTTTGAGTAGAGTATAAGGTACCTACAGTAGAAATGTTTATTTGTCTTCTGACATCAAAAAACCATGTTTTTTTTTGTCTGACCAACAGAGACTTCGATAACTGACCTGCTTTTTAATACCTTGGCTAACGTAACGAATTATAAAACTTAACTTCATTAGGACGACCTGCTACACATGTGTACCACAAGCGGAACAAATGTGTACCAGCTCGTCCCTGAGAGCGTCAATAAACTTTTCCAAGAGCAGGATTCCTAAGACAAAGCGTCTATAAGACGCGTGGTTACGAGTATAAGAGCTACTTTCACTACGGTACCCTAAAATAAGATAATTGTATAACTAAGAATGAAAGCCTGCACGCCCCATCGAATGATGAGAAGACGTTGCAGAATAAATGTTTGCGACAGTTTCAGTAAGAACCAGAGCTAACAAAGAGTTTTATGCAAAAAAAAACATTTCTTGCTTATAAAAAATGAGAAAGAGGGCGTAGCTTCAATCAAATTGAGTGAGATTGCCTTCACGAAGCCCCTGTAGTATTTTCAGGTCTATATAAATAACATAAAAACAGGCTTTAAGCGCCTCGACCACAATAGACTAATTTCAGGGCGGCTGTCTTAAATCTACGTATCTACGAATATTACGTTGATTTATGAAATGTTTATGCTAGATAGGTACTGTAAATGTTGTCTGCAAAAGTCGACCTTATGTAGTGCAGCTGTTCAGGCTGGCAATAAAATAACTGGCATTCGAACAGTCAAGCAGAATGGCCTTTAAAATTTTTGTATTAGGTTTTTGTTCGGAAGAACCAGTGATAGTATAGCCACAGTAAAGACGTTCGCTTGAAATAAACGCAGTAAATATAACGTTGTATGATTTTAACACAATATTACGCGCAAAACAGTTCCTGCCTACGTAGTACGTAGGTACCTACCTAACAAACTAGGCAAGAGATCACAGTTAAGGCATCACACGTAGAGAGAATAAATTTCATTAATCTCTGAGCTCCCTTGCTTTATAGCTTTTTCGTGTAAAATAGGAAAAACTTATAAAAGTAAGCCATTTCTTCCAGGCCATTACCCGACGCCATTAGGGTTGAAATTAATTCACTATTCAAATATTAATTTGAATTAATGCTGCCTTTGGTTCGTCGTGTTTTGCAATTTGCTTAGGCTAAACTCTAAAACAATGTGAATTATATTTATTAAACATTTTCCCCTTAGCGACCGTTTAACCAAGATTTTTAACGTGTAAACGTCACTTAACTTTAATCATCGTTTATAAATAAACCCCTAAAAAACGGTAGCTGCTGTACTGCTTTCTTGAATTTAATCATAAAGGGACTATAAGATAGACTCACTAGGTACCCAAAACTACGGGCCGGTATGCGGTATCTCGAACGAAAATTATCGCATAATTAATGTAACCATTTTGTCAAGCGCTAGTAAGAAGATATTGATAAATCACTCGATCAAACAGCAGTTTAGGCGCGTTTGACAATTTGTCACATGTAATTTTGCGATAATTTTCGTTCGAGAAACTGGCCCTATACAGGGTGAAATTGAATTCATGGGCATCCTTTTGAGGGGTCATTGTACACATCGTTATGAACAACTTTTACTATGGGAGTAAGCCTAAAATCGCGAAAATAAATCAGCTGTTCCTTGCGTTTATGTTCACATAACTCGTCAAAATGTATGGAAGAGCTGATTTTTTTTTTCGCGATTTCAGTCTTGGTCCCATAGTAAAAGTTGTTCATAAGGATGATTACAATGACCCCTTAAAAGGATGCCCATGAATTCAATTTCACCCTGTACAACCTTACGCTACGCCTCTGCTAGCAAAAGCAATGTCTATCTTCCTTAACGTCAACTTCTAAAAGATAATAAATGATCGTAAGTAATGATCATTAGCCTCTGAAGCCAAAAAATACGTACCTACTAACCTAAATTTTACTTATCAGTCATCAGACTGAAATGGCTCTACTTCTACAATCTACCTATCGATTTGAACATTTTGAACCTACGACCTTCCGATCACCCTCAACGATAAAGAACGGTCTATCCATCTTTGCCTCGGATTTACTTTTACATTCTATTCCACGTAGAATTGAGCGTCACAACAATAGTGTAAGAGATAAACCATTTTAAAAATGAACGCCCCTCCACTGCTTGTTGCATACACATTTCAAATGTTTGTATAGAAATTTTAGTGGAAGGGCGTGCAGTTTTATAATGGTTTATCTCTACCCAAGTTTCGTATAGTCTCAACTTGCCTATAAAAGAGAAAAGGGATAAAGTAAAGGCACCTTTGGGTCAAATTCGTCGTAGTTTTCAACGCTACCTTATCTAAAAAGCTACACTTAAATTGTAAATATCAACGGCTTTGTATCAGTATGTACAACCAATCCAATCCGAACTTTATTGACATCTGCCGTGTAAACAATTTGTTTTACTTTCATGAATGAGCCGCTGTCCTTTTAAATGTTGAACCAGTTTATTTCACACCCTATGCCTACGCAATAAGATTGCTTTTCAGGTGCTCGCAGTATCGTTACCGGACCTATTGCAGCTGTACATGTGGTTGTTATCGATCGCTGCTTCGCGCAAGCGTCTCTATACATGCAAGGCGATACGAAACACAGAAAATTGAAACAAAACTGACAATGAAATGACATCAATGCCTTGAAATACGTTAACAATGCCTAGGCAGACGTGAATGAGGTAATCAGCAGTTCGGAAATGATCTTTATTAGGAAAATACAGCTGTTTCTGTGTTCCATACCAATTGGGTCTACTGCTTTCCAATACGTGAGCTCTGGTCCAATTGGCGAGGGCCCGCGCATGCCCAGTAGATGCAAAGGTGCTTTTTTTATCAAAAAAATAATAATTTTACTTAGTGTCAGTGATGTAAAGGACATCCGACGCCGCCGGGCGAGCCGGCTGGCGTGAAAAATGTAGTAGAAAATAGTCTTATTGAAAGAATAACATACGATTAGTTTAGTGAAGCGATTAATGTCAATTGTTATAGTGTATAATCGATTGTATGTAGAAATATCGTTGTTTTAGGTGAATTTATTATCGGGTAAGTAGTTGGTGTTTCTTCTTTCATATTTGTTTTTATTTGGGCTCATTATCTTTATTGTTACCTGCTACTCTTATTATGATTTATATTAGTATTCCTTTGCTTTTGTTTGTAAACTTTATTTTTATTTTTTTCTCTCAGTGTTTCTTTAGAAAAAGATCCTAATTCTATTAAATTGTAACAACAGAGAAGCATACAATTTATTATTGCATTTAAAATATTTAATACTGCGTTTCCAAAATTATTTTCTCCAAATGTGCGTTTTCTTCGAACATTTTCTTCCACAAGTTTTTCTAAGAAACCAATCTAATAAAAAGTGTACGTGAAGCTACAGGTCAAACACAGTTACGTGTTCATTTACTCGAATGCTCGTATTAATAACTGAAAAAGTACTCTTTGATTCAGTCCCTATTCGATATTAATGGACAGTTTTTTTGTATTGAAAAGGGAATCGATTGATAAATAAATTGCGAAGAAGTCGGTTAAAAAGGGAAGTTCCAAGTTTCAACCTTTATTTTACTTTATCATAGACTGTTAGTAAAATTAAGACATAATAAGGGGCGAACACATTTTATACCGAATACATTTTTGAATATAAATAAATTGTTCTCAGAAAGACCTATACGAAGCAGTTAGTAAAAGATCACATACATAATAATATAAGTACGTAGATAAGTACATATTATACGTACACTCTCGTTATGCAAGCGAAAGTGCATATAACGAGTATGTACGTACCTACGGCTATTCGGTCAATAGTGCACATATCGGGTCGGGTTGTTTCGGCATAGAAGCGCCACTGTTACCAGTACTTTGAGTAATAAAATACCTACATATATGTGTGCAGTAGTGGAGCCTTTTCTTTATACAATAGGTAGGTACATAGCTTATCACGAAGACGATGCAATTCTTGCTTTTTATTCCGACGTCACGATAGCTAATAGTCTATATTTATGACAAGGACAAGTCCTTCCATACAATATTACGATTAAGGGCTAATTTCTCAATCAACAGATAATTTTTATTCGTGGAATAAAATTAACGTCTGACAGATTTTGTATGGAAGAACTGTGAAAAATTCAAAAACTATTCCTCGGATAAAATAATCTTGCGTTGGAAAAATCAGCCCTAAGTTTATTATTACTTGCTTACCAACTGTAAAAAAAATCAGCTTGTTACCATGCCATTCTTATCCCAGCTTCGAATTAATATCTTACGCCCATCATACTGTCATCATCAATTCATCATCAGTCTTTATCAATCCACTGCTGGACCTGGACGTAGACATGTGTCATCTGTAGCGGGATTGTCCGAAAGGGTTACCGCTACCCCGGAACACAAAGGGCTAAGGAAGGAACACGGATGGGTTTTAGACAGTAAGAGTCTGCCACTCCCTTCCGCTCCACCCAGAGCGGGAGGAGTCATTCGATGACTTCCCATTCAAAAAAAAAAAAAAAGACGTGTGTCATCTGCCAACCCGAACTGGGCCCGCGTAGAAATACGGCACACTCCCTCTTCCCGAGAGTCCTGTGGGCACATTATATGCTGGGTTATGCTGGACTTAGGCCTCTTCAATTGCACGCCAGCAATGCTGCAATATTCAGCCACTCTTACCATCATTCTCCAGCCCTTAACCAAATTTGTTAGGGATCAGAGCAGCCTGTTTGCTTCTTCCATAGATACATCTGTATGATCTGAAAGAAAGAAAGAAAATACGTTTATTTGCGGTGAAAATGACGCAAAAAGAACAGCAACACAAAAAATAAATTAAAAAGGTAGGGGGAAACATGCGTCACATCCACGCAAAACGGCTATCGCTCAGCATTATGCTGCGACCCTATGCAAGACAGAGCCCGAGCGCTGCTGTGATCTGTATCATCTTTCACACAGTCATCCATTCAGTTCCAGTTTCTTCGGCCTCCTCCTACTCTCCTATATCCTCGGCCATTCAATCATACAGTTTAATAAACGTTCCAATAGCTCGAATTAAAAATCTAAATGCCATATTGATTCCAGAATCGTAAATTCTTTTAACAACCGTAATTGCCTGGCTATTACCGGGCTCCGAGCAGCGCTGTCCCCGTAATTTAGTTAACAACTACCTATTAGGGAAAACGTGGTAAGACCTTGTCGAGCTTTACTGGTATTTATTGTCCAAGCTGTATAATTTCTTGGGTTTAAGATACTCTCATAGAAATAGAGTCAAAAAGTGACAGCATCTTGCAAGTATAACAAGATCAACGTGATTAGGTTAAATACCTGGTACTTGTTGACAAGGCTACGCTGTCCTTTCATACATAGTAACCTTTTAATATTAAAACATTATAAAGGCAATATTTTAAACGAGTACCTTAGCGTGGAGTTTCCTGCCGGTTCATTTTCATAGGATACGACCTACGCCTAGTTTCTGACATTTCACAAGGGGCGATTTTAGGTAGACTTATGTGAAATAAAGTACTTTAAAATTTGAATAATTATTGAGCTTATTCACTTTAAACCACGGGAGTCCTCAATATTCCCTGAGTTATGAATCATCTTGCCGTGAGCCCGTGACACGGAGTTTCATTATGGCAGCTGCCTGTTGAGCTTCGTTACTTGGCGATCGTATACCGGAATAGTGAACCCCTTATACAAGATGCATGCTAAATCTGAGATGAAATCGATACTAGCTGACCCCTGCAGTACCGACCTATGTAGGCACAACCGAACGCAATAATATGCAAAGTGAAATTTTAATTAGTGCTAGAAGCAATTTTTATCATGTTCAGTCCAAGGTTTCCTGCATTAGTAGGTAAGTAGTCGTACCTATATTGCAGTAGGTAGGTAGGTTATCGTTTTGTGGAATATTGTACGACTGCAGTAGCAAAACATAATATAATAGAATCTAATCACGACTGCATAATTAGTACCTGTCGTTTACATTTATACGTAGTACCTATATTCGAGGTTTGAAGCCATCAAATTATATCGTAAACATTGACATTGGAAATCCGACCTTTTTGACTTACAATTTAGGTTGAAACTTTTTTAATAGCTAGGTTGAACCGCTCATTAGTGCCGCGTCAGAAGCACAAGATTATTCAGAATTGCTTGTTAATGCAAAAGTTAGTATGATCAACATTTTCGCCAAAATTTCTAAGAATATATTGCTTTTACCTTAAAACATGAAAAGCTAAGAAAATTTTAATGCTGTAACAACATTTTATGCTTTGTTACTTAAATTGTTTAGGTACGCCACCGTACCTTTTATAATAAAACATTGTTTACGAGCTTGCTAAAGTTTTTATTATGGCGACGCTATTGTGTAGGTAGTTCGCTCTCATAAATATTGAGGTTTATTTAAACGTTTAACTATTCTTAAGGTCATTAGGATGCCTGATAATCAAGCTATGTTAGTATTTTATGTAAATTGTGATCTAATACCATCATCAACACATCAACCATTCATCATTCACTCATTTCATTCATTTTTTTTTATCAATTTAAATAACACAAGACTTGAAGCAACAACACCACTACTGCTCACCACTGCTCTCAAAACGGTGAAGGAAAACATCGCAACCGGCAGGTCCTAGAACCAAAAACTCAAAGACATCTGACATCTACCAACCCGCATTGGGCCCGCGGGTTAGATTACAGCCAACTCCCTGTCACCGAGAGGAGGCCAGTGTCCCAACTGTCCCAGCAGTAAGAACATTATGGCAAGGCTGATTATGCTTTTTTAGTAGCAACGTAACTAAATTTTTAAAGGGGCAAACAGTTGGTGTAAAGAAAGCTTGAATGCATCGCAATTTGTGTACAATTTGAATTATACAAAGTGTTGAAAAATTAACCCGACAAACTTTAAGAGGTGCTTTAGACTATCGAACTGAACAACTTTCACTATGAGACCAACTCTGAAATCACGAAAAAAAATCAGCCGTTTCATACAAAAGTTCAATACCTACTTGACCAAAATGTATGAAACAGCTGATTTTTTTTTCGTGATTTCAGACTTGGTCCCACAGTGAAAGTTGTTCAGTTCGATGGTCCAAAGCACCCCTTAAAATTTGTAGGGTTAATTTTTAACACCTTATTGTACATGCCACATTTTGCAGGTTATGTTCAAGTACCATGTAATACATACAGGGCTAGTCTAAACAATCAATATTGCACAAGTCAGGAAGTCACTATTACTTATAGAAATACCGAAATCAATCAAATATGAACTAACATCTGCATAACGTTATTACTTTTACGTGTTTTGTACGTGACACAGCATTAATATTTAATAACAGAAATTAATTAAACTAATGAGTCGTAATACCATCAGCGTTCATATAAAATTAAAGAGGCGTCTGGTCGCACCTTCGATGCAATATAATATTTATGAAAATGGTTAAGATCCATTACGCTAAAGCGTGGCGTTTATGTTCTAAGTTAATAGTTTTGTTTTCTTCTAGACGAGGAATTTCTTCTTAATGCACTGGGGATTCAGTCTGACATCATAATTTAAGTATGTTCCTTTGAATTTCTTAAGTAAGAAGAAAACGGTTCCGTACTTATCATTTATCTTAAAATTCAGATCATCCATATTAAAAAAAAACTTGGACGGTAATATCAGAAACCGTATATCCAAAGATTTCATTAAGAACTTTTTTCAATTCCGAAGCATTAGAAAACTTTAATTTTACATAAACGACGCCGCGTGATTGATTCACTTCAATCTGAATAAATTCTATTTTGATTGAAAAACATTGATTGAGTTGACTATATTTACGTCGAAAATTGAAAAATAAAGTCTTTTGATAGCAATTGCTTTTGAACCTTACCGTAGCGGAAAATTGTCGTAGCAAAATTTACATAGACGTCGCGCTACGGTGCTACGGCGCTACGAGGCTACGCGGGAATGATGTCACGTCATTGACAATCGTCACGGTAGGATGGGTACCTAGGTACTCGTATCTTCTCTAACAATGAACCCGCTCTGAAATACAACAAAGAAAGTGTTCCTTTACATGAAATGTGTCAATTGTTTCTGACACTGAACTGAAATGTTTTTGCGTCGCATGCCTTCGTACGTAACGAAAATAAAATTAATGAGGTGAGCGTATAGAGTGAAAACACTCTGCAGGGCACGCATTAAATTAATTTAAATGTGCTTTGTTTAGGTAGATATATCATTATCAGGTACTTTACAGCTCCACTATTTACTTACAAGTTGCTAACAAATAAAATATATTAACTCTACTTCACAACATTCCAACTCAATAATTCTCATGACGTATTTCGGCTCGTGCTACCAAAACGTTACCTATATTTCGCTCCACATCACCCTATAACAATGCATTGTGCAGTTTCGTGCCGAGCAATAAGCGAGGCGAAACTGCCCGGGTCACGGGCTCACGGGCTTGCAAGGGGGAAAGGGAGCTGGGATAACGACCCACACCCCTACGACACGTATTTTAGGTACAGGCAACAAATGAGTTAGGTATACAGGCAACAATTTAAAAAATATACAGGGTGGCAGGCACAACGACGCGCAACCTGTTACCATGGATTCAGTACATGATTCTAAAATCTACGTAAATTTTTCGTCGGTTATAAAAAAAAAAGCTGTTCCACACTTTTTGACCGCGAAGGTATTACTCTTTTCTATGAAACAGTTGGATTTATTTTATAACCGACGAAATATTTAATTATTGGTTTTAGTTTGAGCGTCGATGGCCCTGCCACCCTTAATATTTGACGTGTAAAAATGTTTACACAAACCTACTTATATCATATTTTATCAACACGAACACACTAAATTGCCAATACTAATTTGTGCCTGTCAAGTATTGACTAATGGGGCACAAGTAATTTATCTATTGTTACATTTGTTACGTCACCCCCGGGAGGCATACTAGCAGCTACAAATGACGAAACTTGCGTTCGTAATAACTTTTAAGCTTGGACATGGACACATTGAAAAAGATTGATGTAAAAGACTTGACTACTCAGCGCATTCACAAACAACAATGTTTGAAAGTAACTACTTAGTTGCCAGTTGTAAACTTGTCTGTTTGTTTGACTGTACCTACGTATGCAGCATGCAGCTAACAATATAATTTCTGGGACGGAAATCACAGCTCGGCTGCACATTGCGACATACATACCTATCTGAATACATAAAGTTTAAAATTGTGTGAAAGTGTTTAAGGGGTAAATGATAACACTCGTGACTATGCATTTTGATTGGGTATGAGCTATGACAGGTTTTGAATTTTTGTGTATTTCGTCTAGGATTTTTTTGCGTTCTTGTGTATTGGAATATAGCTGATATTTATATGTTAGACTTGGTTCCATCACAAGTGGTTCATATTCATTAGCATAAACCTACCTACCCTACTATCACGCCTAAAAATACTATTCAGTATTTTTGAAGACCTTATATGTACGGTACTTTGCTGTAATTAATTTAGAGCTGCCTCGGGTCTTAACTTGAAATAATTACTGTTCCTACTGCAGAAAATTTCCTTTCTTTTTCTGCGGTTGTAGCTACATTTTGTTGCGTTTGTGTGGCACGGTGCCGGCTCCAAATGGTTCCCGTGGGAGTCGTATTGTAATAGACATGGAATGGAGTAGAGAGCTTAGTAACGAAGTCATTTACCAAGCCAGTTGCAGACCAAGAGCTAAGCTAAGGGTGAATTTCACCAATGAATCTGAACGCGATCAGCACATATACCTAAACCGCGTTCAAGAACTGTCAGTGTCATCTTTGTTTGGGAATACTGACACTGACAGCTCTTGAACGCAGTTTAGAGGTGATCGCGTTCAGTTTCATTGGTGAAATCAACCCTTAGTTTAGTTAAGCTCGTATAGCTGAGGTATTTATTCATACTTATGTGCAGACCGCAAACTATAAGCATAATCAGTCTATAATGTTCCCACTTCTGGGAGATAGGCCTCTTTGTGAGAGGGAGTGAGCCGTAATCCACCACGCGGGCCCAGTGCGGGTTGGTGGATGTCACACGTCTTCGAATTTTTGGTTCTAGGAGATACCGGTTTCCTCGCTATGATTTCCTTCACCGTTCTAAGAGCAGTGGTGATGAAATTAAATACACAAAGTAAAGTGGGTTCGACCTCACGACCTTCAACTCCAGGGCCGATACCACTGGGCCACCACTGCTCTCAGAATTCTCAGACCCTGACCTGACCCTGCTTATAGCACTTTTATTTCATGTTTCATTCGTCCTTATAGTGTTGACCGATCTGCTGTCTGCTGAGCTATTCTGTGAAAGCCTAGTGGTAATAAAACGATGATTTAGACATCATTTATTGACGTCACAACACGTCTTAATATCAGGCAGTCTATTCCGTGAAGATTTCATCGTGAAACCTTAGGTGAAGTGAGCTGTCAATAGTGTGAATACCTTCATTCCACCATCAGGTGGAATGAAAGCTCACTTCACGTCTGTTTTGACGGTGAGATCTTTACAGAATAGACTGGCTGATAGTAAGTAAACGTTTTGTGACGTCAATAAATGATGTTTATATCGTTTTTTTATTACCAGCATTTTAATATACGTACCTGCTTTATGTCGACTTACTTTTATAGTTTTAGCTACGATGCTAAATAAACTAGACTCGTTGGTACTTTTATGCAAGTATTGGTTTTATTTTCTAGTAGCATAGCGGTTTCATATTCGGTGTTGTACCTACTTATTTTTTTCCATATTTATTTATATTTATACGAGATACAAAATGTTATAGATCACTAGGTAGGTACTTGAGTATTCTTAATTTGCTTAAGTGATTAAAATAAATGAATCTGTCAAGCTCCGCTAATGAGACACAATTGATTTTCTATTGTTTCTTCGCCGATCGGCGACGCGCGCCGCTTGACCGGTTAAAAATATATTAATGTTCAGTAAAACTGAATATTTTACATAATGAAACTTATTCAAACAAATTCGTGACTTCAATATTGTTTAGTTGACTAAAATTTCACGTAAACTTTGTCAAACTATGTTATCAAACTGTAAGAAATAAATAATTTACCAATGCATAAACTACCTACTGAAACAAAATTATCATGACAAATGGGACTACTTTGACTATCCTTGGTTACTTTTTATTATTCATGAAATTTCGTAATGGCTGTCTTCGGTAAAAGATTCACTTTGAACGTAATATAATGATGTTAAGACATGACATTATGATCGCCACTTATTGAACGAATGGAACGGATCGGTGGAAAATAAAGTGAATTACGATGCGTCTTGGTGTCATCGTAAGCGTTAGGAGAATCTAATGTACTGCTAAAAGGCGTACCTATTATGTGCCTTTTAGTCGCTAATGGGATGATGAAACGGTTTAGAAATAGAGCAAAAACGCTTATAAAGAAAGGGTCACGAAATTTCGCTTCACAAAAGGACATCATTAAGCGAGATAACCACCCTTTCAGCCAGCATTATTAGACATAGACTGGAGGCGACAAGGGATGGTCTTCTGCCTCAGTTCACTTGATGTCGTAGCGTGCTGATGATAGTTTTGACAGGCTATGCCAGAAGCCTATGGAATAACAACTGTTATGTAGGTACAGTGCCTACTTCAGTAGCTAAAAAAAACTCATTGCTCATGGCTCATAGCCATAAGCTCTGTCTGTACCAGCCCTGTATTGTGCCCATGTAGCTATGTAATGCCTAGTACACAGTCAGGGTAGAGCAAATACCGGGGAAGTGCTTACATTCCAACTTCATAATTTATTAGAGCTCACGTCCACTTCACGTCAGAACAAAAGTTTGCTAGACCTAAATAAATAATACAGTCCTTGTTTCGTTGGACATTCACGGCTACCACTGTTGAAAATAGTAAGAGTTGCGGAAACACCCCATTTTAGCCGATTTAGTAACCGTAAACTGTCGTGTGACCAGATTTTCTAAGCACAATAGAGGTCAGGTGTTGTAAACAAGTTAAACCTGACGATCCCACCGTAATCCTATTGACAAAATCATCCGAGCGAATATGGTTTGCGTACAAATGTTACGGTACGGATCTCGCCGAGATAATATAACAGAATATCTTATTCGCATCTCGTTTAGGATTCAAAAAAATAGGACGATGCTTAGGAGTTTATCTCTTAATATTTTCGCGGAATCTGTGAAGGTTTATAGCCAAAGGATTATTCAACAAACTAATACCGAACAGCTGTGCCAAAACACCGCTTTTAGAACCGATTTTATCGCCAAATGTATATACCTATCTAAATTTATATCTACACCTGGAACAGTACAGTTTATCCGAGATCATACTTCGAAAACGTACCGCGGTTTAATCCCCGTATTTTCTTGTTTGTTATCCTAAAAGCTTAGTTGGTTAGTCTCGTTTGTTTATCCTATCAAGTGTGCTTATCTTGTCCTATAAACTATTGTGCCTGAAAAGTTTTGTTATTCCATTTTACCTTCGCTATCGTTCCTTGAGATCATACCTAATCACAGTTGATGAATTGATTACCTCTATACCTAGTTTTGCGTGGAGGCGAGGCATATTTTTTAAACATTCGTTCTTTTTTGTGTTTGTGTTTTTTGAAAATACCTATGTTTCTTTTTTTTTCCTTCTTCCTTTTGTGTAGGCTGTGTAAAAAACAGCTGTTTTTATAAAATTCTCGTCCACAGTAAATATCGCTAGAACAAAATGCCGGACTGGACGTGGTTGGTGTTTGCGGCGGTGTTCGGGGCTGTATCTGCTCTGTCCGTACCGCTGGCACTGCTCATCTACTTCGTGCGCCCCTTCGAGAAGAAGGCACAGACTCCTGAGGACTACAGTTTACCTATCACGTTGCCACCTGTAAGTATTAGTTTTAATGTAAATCTATACTTAGGTACTAATATTATAAAGCTAAAGACTATTTGTTTGTTTGGTTGAACGCGCTAATCTCAGGAACTACTGATTCGAAATGAAAAATTCACGGAGCACTGCTAGTTCACATAAACTCACGTCTTTTCCCTTGGGAGTCGGCAAAATCTACAGAATGCTACTTACTACGATCTTGATAACTATGATATAACTTTAATTCCCTGTTTTGGTTTCTGTGTTCTTCAGGGAAATAAGGCGACTCTTCCTGGTATATAAAGTTATAATTTCTTTTTAAAAGATGCTTCTAATTACAAGTATAATTATTAATGTCGAAAAGCCGTTATGAATTTAAATTGTCGTCAGTTAGAATATAATGCGAACAATAAGAAGCAAAATTAGAGTCCCACGATCGTGTGTTAACAGGCATATTCGATGACCTGTATCCGAATGCGTCATGTCACCGTGTGCACACACCCTTATTTAGTATCATGCCTTTTTCGCAGCTATCGGTCCACTGCAAAAAGTCATTAAAATCAATCTAATGACTGTAAATTGGCAATTAATAATCATTATCAATTAATTAACGTTCGAATGCCAATAGGAGTTATGGACGTGAAAATACTTTAGTAAAAATTATTACATTGGGTATGTTCTTGAAAAACAAAAGTAGTTATGTGATATTGTTTTGTAATTTCTTAAGTAAAAAGATAAGAATATTACAGAACATGGCTTTATAACTTGTGTTACTTACTAACCAAGCGCTTACAGAAAAAAAAAACTTAGTTAACATATTTTGCGTGGAAAGATAGGAGCAAGTTCATGTTCATGTTATTTCGCACATTAAGTACTGTCTTGGAAAATTACTTTTCACATCAATCTTTCATGACATGAGGTTGTTTAACATCTGAAGCGAACACAAACTATTAAGTGATGAAAGAATGAAATAAAAATAAAAACAAGCGTCGAAAATATCGTTAACAAACTTTTCATAAATATTTTTCTATTCAAAATGTTTTTTCAGACTTTCGTGATAGAATAGGCGTCGTTATTACGTTCCCCGAAGCGAGAAAAACAAACATTTCAGTTTGAATACAGCAATTTAGTTAGTTCAAGCTACGGTGGGTTGGATAGGAAAATAAACTACTGCCACTTCCAGAGTTAGGTAACATTCACAAGTCGTTATTATTGGCACCGAACTGTGCTTGTGTTGACGTGGAAATTATAGGTTCGATTTCTTTTCAATCAGTCCGTACTTCTTTTTGCGAGGATATTGGAAATTTGAATAATATCGTGGAAACATGCGTTATGACACTCACTGTCGGTTATTCATGCGTTATTACTTTAAGGAATGTGAATATATTATGGTGATTTTGAAAAGAGGAAAATGTTATAGCATTTTCTTTTTTATGCATTGGCATTATCAATGCATTAGCCCTCGTAAGCATAAATATAAAGGGCTAAGGAAGGAACACGGGTGGGTTTTAGTCAGTAAGAGTCTGACACTCCCTTCCGCTCCACCCAGAGCGGGAGGGGTCATTTGATGATTTCCCATCCACAAAAAAAAGCCCTCGTAAGATGTCTAACGTTAGTTATTCTTAGTGACTTGCTTTTCCGATAAACTTACAACCAGTCCCATGTACCCTAATTTATCAAAGGGCGAATAAACAAAGTACCAAGCCTCCAGAGTTGTACCGATGACATAAAAAACTCTTACCCCACATTAGTGGCCGCTGGGCCTGCTCCAAAAAAAGTCATCAGTATTATATTGACCTATAAAAGGTTCAATTTTCCAACACCTTAAAATGCCTTTAAAAGTGTTATAAAAAGTATTCCCATAAGTATCGCATGACTTGATCGCCAGCCAAGGTCGGAATCGGAAGCCAAGTCGGTACACTTCCTCGATTCTATGAAGTGTAATTACGAAAAACAGACCGTAGTTTTAATTTATGTTATCGGTAAAATGTGTGTTAATTTATAGTAATAGGTATTAGGTATGTGTTTAGATGGAATGCGGAATGTGGTTGGCGGGTTTATGTAAACTATGTACGGTCGAACAAGCTATTTGGTATACAGGCAGCTAACTTGCAACTACTTTTAAACAATGGTGTGCTGAGTTAATCAATTCTTTTATACCACTATTTAATTAAGGATGCCATAAGCTGAAAAAGTTATGACGCACAAAATAAAACTAAATATTGGCAGTGTAGTGGAAAGATGAATATTTGTGCCAGTATACCAAATAGCTTGCTCGACCGTACAGAGGTAAAGGCACATTGGAGGCGTTGGTAGCTCAACTAATGACACCCTGCGGTTAAGGTGCTCAAACACGGCATGATGTATTTGACAGCTCTGATTGTTTGATCAAACAAAGGCTGTGTGACAAAATGTTGTAGCCATTACGTCACAATAAGTATAGTAGTTTTATCTTTTAAAAAAGAATTAATCTTTACTCTGTTTATTAATCTTTAATCCTGTGCGTGTGCGATCACCCTAGCTCAGTAGGTACCTAATAAATGTGTTATGCCACCCTTCGATCAATAATGATTGAAGATGCCACCGCACAACTATTGCTTTTCGATATATAGAAACGGTGTTTTTCTCCGTCAGGGTTTATAGCTTTTTCGAGACGGAAAAATAATTCAATACTTTCGTGTTTGTTTCTCGTCAAAACTATTGTTCCCTGTTGGGGCAGACAAAGGGTAATGCTTTTTATTGGGTACAGTTTTCGACGGTAATACTGACCAGTTAAAGAAAAACGAAGTTCGATCGTTCAATCTTTCGTTGATAAATATGAATGTATAGAAAATCATGCATTTTTTTCGCTGTGGGGTGAATAGGCCTCTCAAGAAGTCTCGACCCCCATTTCGACCCTCAATACCCGGCACGTGCCTAGTCAATCCAATCATGCTCCCTAAATCCATTCCCGACCCGTCTCATAACTCCTGTGACGTCATCAGCCGAGAACAGAAGGCCAATTCCCGTAATTAAAACGTTCAAAATCTAGTCGCGATCTCATCTCAGTCACAACCCATGTCGAAAACTTGTCAAAAATTAAGGAAAATTAGAGATATTTTTGACAGATTGAAGCCTGAGATTAGAATGTGAACATTCTTAAAAATAATACGGGAATTGCCCCTCTGATTAAACATGCTGTTGTATTGTATTGTTTTCAAGGATGTACCGTATGTATATGTAATGATGCCCGATTTCTAAAAATCTTTCTCACATAAAGAGAAAGATTTTCGAAATCGGGCATCACTTTCAGACTGACGAGAGCCAGGAGTGCTTTCGTACTTCTTGGACACTAAATAGGTATGTAATATCTGTTACATTCCTTTCTTTAAAGAGCTTCGGGAATATCGGAATGATACTTATACGAGTAGGTATCTAAGTATCTCTTTAAGCCCTTGTCTCGTGACATTTGTTTCACATAGAGCGGTCTTCTCAGAATATTCGCCAGGTTTAATCAGAACCAAATAAGATAGAGTACTACTTACTACAGCCAACCTATCCTGGAAAAAACTCACCGTGAAATTTTAGGTGGAGCGAACTTGAAGTGATCTGTCAACAGTGTCAATCCCTTGCTGGTGGAATGATAGCTCACTTCAAAGTTTTCACTGTGAGATTTTTACAGAACAGACCGTCAGATTTGTTTGTTTAGGTACGGTCCTATTAATATATCGTTATTGATTACTTGTCCACGATTCGTTTAGACCTGTACAGTACACACAGTCGTTAATCCATTGTTCGATAAATATGTTTACCCATTTAGAAACCAAACGCCGTAATACCTTTATTTATTTAGCTTATGTAGGTACTTAATCGTATTTGTCCTGTTCTTATTTACCTACACCATTTCTTCGTTGGATTTGACGTATGTTTGACCAGCGCCCGTCATTAAATAGTGTCCCAATTACAGCTTACAGCCATTTAATTAAGCCCCTCAATTTCAGAGCGAAATATATAATTAATCCAACCGCTTCTATATAATAAATGGCCGACTGATGAGGTGCGTGACGTCATCACCCACCGTTCATTTAATATTTTAGTAATTGCGCCCCGCAGTTTTACCCGCATAAGTGTCGATCTCGTGAGAATATCGGGATAAAAAGTATCCTATGTGTTAATCCTGTTTATAAACTATCTGTGTGCCAAATTTCATTCAAATCCGTTCAGCTGTATGAGAAACATACAAACACACTCACAAACTTTCACCTTTATAATATTAGTGTGATTTGCAAATCGAAAATGTACTCGATTTTTTTTTGCAAAAAAATACAAATTTTAGGTCGTACAAATCCCATGATTGTTTTGACACATTGTGACATCCGTAAACCTTGATAAATTACACTTACCTGCCATAGAAAATTCAACCCCCAAAAAAAAAGAACGATGGCTTGACATAAATAAAATAGACGTGTATGTCTGTATTCGTCTGTTATATTTCATAGACATGAGAACGTCTCTGTTTGACTTTCATATCCTTTATGTCTCATAGAAATACCGCCACATAACTACGACGACTGAATCGATTTTTAATATAATTCTCTATTCAATAACTAGACGGCTATAAACTTTGAGTGCTTTTAGTTCTTGAACTCAAATAAGAAGTTTTTAAATAAAGGAGGTTTTACTCTCTATTATGCCAGAGATACCACAGATTAAAAAGAGTACTGTCTATACCTACATACATTTACATATCAATATTATAAAAGTGTCTAAGTACTTAAAGGGAGGATCTTCATAAGTAAGTGCTATTTTCTCAGCTGCCTTCGTCAAAGGGGATTATGAAGGTGGCAGATGCTAACGAGTAGAGATTAGTATTCAGTTATCTCGCCTTTGTTCCCCCGTTAATAGTCGTCTTAGTATGTCATTTATCATTTAAACTGTAACATCAACCAGGATCCGTATTACAGGATACGTATTATTAAAGGAGTTAGCAAGATGTGTGTGTGTGGGATTATGATAATCCTAATCCTAACATAATTATATTATAAATGCGAAAGTAATTTTGTTTGTTTGTTACACTTTCACACTAAAACGGCTGAACGGTTTTGGATGAAATTTGGCACACAGATAGACCAAGACTTGGGTAAGGACATAGGCTGCTTTTTATGCTTGATCGCAGACGAAGTCGCGGGCAACAGCTAGTTGTTGATATTGGCGCGGTTCGCCGATCGGCGACGAATCAATAGAAAATCAATTGCGTCTCATTAGCGGAGTTTGACAGATTAACAAGGTCCCAGACCCGTTACGAATCAACAGTTTTTTCAGTCCAATCCTAAAAACCTTAGCTTTTAATGCCACCATTAAGTACTTACTGATCTAGCCGCTAAACACGGCCTTATTCAAAGACAGTTGCAATGAATAGAGATTTTCAAAAGCTGACATATTTACTTCACTTGGTATATTGGTGTTAAATGATAACAAACGACAGGATGCTGTTTTAACTGCTATTAGAACTTGCCTAGGAGAACGCATCTGATGATTACACTTTTTAGAAAGCGTAAGAAACTGCGACACTTTCGGAAAAGAACCACACAAGGCTAATAGAGTATTAGTAAACACACCTTCCAATATATAAATAAAAGGATAATAAAAGTATTATTGAAATCCTTAGAACGGTCTTTCCTTTGGTGTTCCTCCATTAACCCTAACAGGTTATTATGCTGGGCTGAGCACAATAGTGTAGCACATGCACAATGAAATACCAGGATACCAGTACACTGAGGAGGCTAACTTAACCCCAATTAAAATTAATTCAAGCTTCAAATTTTACGATACATATTCAGGGGTCCATAGTGAAACTACAGCGTGTAACTGGAACACCATTCCTCATCGGACGGGCACGTAATAACAGCTAATTGATTGATGGCAGCAATATTGGGCGCACCTGCATAATTGCTGCGTACATAGTCGTACAAACTGGTCGTCGGTATTGGATTTATTGTGCGGTAAGGGTGTTAATTGCAACAGCAACCATTAATTTTGGTATATGACGTGTGGTTCTAGAGGTCTATATAATACTCCCTGAGCACAAACTCCTCCGCCGTATCACCCACGGACATAAAATTAGTTTGGGGCCCGACCTAAAAATGAATGACATCTTGATTTGACAGACTACTCCCGATGTGTTTTTAAGTTAATTAATCGGGTGTAGGGTCACTTCAAAGTTTCGGACTACTTTCGAACGGGCCCGTATCCTCGTTGACGGACTTAGAGACTAGGCCCCTAAGATTTGGTGTTCGATACAAAAGAAGATTACGTACCTAAGTATTTTAGTTCGTTTACCGATTGGGAACTTGCTTGAAGGTCTATAAACCTGCTTTAAGACATACTTAATATTTAACTGTCATCTAAACTTTTGATAAGTATGATATGGACTTTTGCCTGAACCTCAAAGAATCCCATCATCTTCCTGCCCTTGTCCCTTGTTACGAGTAGGTACAGTCAGCAACAAAAGTCGATTAACACTGTCATTTTTACATGTTATTAAATTGACAAAAATTTTTTTCAATAAACTTCTTTTTAGCTTTTCACATAATAGCAGAGTTTATATTCTAAAAACTTTTTCTTCTACTGCAATTTTGAACAAATATTTTACTCAATAACTAAGATTAAAAAAACTGAAGTGTTAATCAACTTTTGTTGTTGACGGTACTTGGAGTCGGCGCAACACGTTTTTTACCCGACTGTAGTGAAGCCCAAAAGGATGCTAATGTTTTTAACGTTTATAGAAATCTTTTAGGTTATAGGTATCCCGCGTTAGCTCGTTGCTCTCTAAATTTATCATATGAAAATATAGAGAACATTTATAACTTACTAGCAGCGCCCCGCGGTTTCACCCGCATAAGTTTCTCGTGGGAAGATCGGGACAAAAACTATCCTATGTCCTTTCCCGGGACTCAAACTATCTCTATACCAAATTTCATCTAAATCGGTTCAGTGGTTTAAGCGTGAAGAGGTAACAGACAGACACACATTCGCATTTATAATATTAGTATGGATGAAAGGTTTATAATCAAGTTTCTATGAATAAGATAAGGAGTAAAATGTTAAAGTTATCGTAAAATATTATAATTATCGGCGGCGTAAAGTAGTAGACGGGGGGGAGTGTAAAACATAGACAATACCTTTGATGGCTTTAAATATAGAAACAGTTTATTGATGTATCGTCCTATTTATGGACGTAGCTTCAATACTGTAAAACCTTCAATATAAATACATAGAACACCTACGCAGACATTCATGACAGTATATTTTTAACCGAAGCGGATATCGATAAGACTCTAGGTTCTTTATTTACACATTTATAGGTATTTTAATCACAATTGGATAGGTTCTAATTGGATCCGATTGATTAGTCGCTTCTTAACGAAGACTTTGGTTTTCATTTTGGACGAGATCAACATTCGTTACTATCAGAAAATACTCCAGTTCTTATAATTAATAAAAAGTCTGTTAAAAAATCAGAATTAATCTTCATATGTCATTGAAAAATACAACCTTCAGTGTGATTTAACTTCAAGTAACTTTACCAAGTTTATATTTATTATACACAATCTCTATTGGAGATGAACCTATCCAAATAACTTAACTCATTTTTAAAAACAATTTTTTCTCAACAGGAAGTCCTGAACGAGCTAACCCGCGGGTTAGGCTGCACGCCAGAGGGCGCTCTCAACACGATGCTGCAGTTCGTCTTCCAGCAAAGCACAGCCGACACCCGCTGGCTGCGCACGCGCATGGCGTCCGAACTCGCTGAGCTGCTCGCTAAAACATCTTCTGGAAAGATCTTCGAGTCTTTAACGGTGAGAAATGATACCTACATACTAAAGCCAGCTTGCACACTACAAATCACTAAATACGTTTAGCGCCAAACACATTTAAAACATCGTTCTGTTTCTGTCAACAGTTTGAAGATAGCAGAGGCAGAATACTGTTAATTATGTTTAGCGTTAAACGCATTTAGTGATTTGTGGTGGGAGTGGACCTAAATGAGCACTAACTTGCTACATTGATTTTAGCGGATTAAAACAACCACGATTTTTTGAAACCCGTTTTTTTGTTATGATAAGGCATTAATGTGTCGATTTTTGTTACACCTAGTACACATTACGATCGAAGATAAACATGAGAGGCAAACAGCGGTAGAGGCAGAAACTGGTATTAATACCGTCATATAAGTTCAGTATCTTCGAAGCTTTGATTTGAGCCACAGGTCAAAGAAACTTTGAAGGCGACAACTAACTCGTCTTCAAAGTTTATTTGACCTTTTCCAGATACTGTCTGAAGAGCTATAAACTTTTAAACGGTACTCAAAAATAAACTTAACCGGATCGCCCTAAATAATAAATTCAACTGACAAAGTATATGTATAGGTACCACTCTAATGTGCGCATTTATAATTTCTAACGTGGCTATATTTCAGTGGACGTCCACGTCCACGTCACGGCATCACGATAACACTAGGAAGTAAAATGATGAGCAAATGTTTATGAAGAGGCTTTGACTTGCTACATTGATGAAGAGGCTTTGAAACAGCCAACAACAGCCTTGTTTCCAAATAGATTAGTTTACTAACATAGGTATAAGTTATATATTTGTTTTTTGAAGTGAAACTTCTTTACGCACGCTTAACTTGGGGAGTAAGCTGGAGAACGCGTGACGTAAGCGTTACGAAAAGTGTGATCGGACGAGGCGAACGGGAGTTGAGTGGGGGATATAAGCAAGAGAAAGCAGTGCGCGCGCACATTTTCTTTCTCTCTTCCTCTCATAGCCAAATACGTTTGAAGTTTCACTTCAGTCGTGTGGTCATAAGCACACTGGGTTTTTTTTTTTCACTAGCCCTTAAGGATGCTGCTTATCCGAATTAAAGATTTTTTTTTAAATATGTATATTTTAAACGGTCTAACGTGCACGTATTTCCATAAATTTTACTTCTTTGTGTTATCATAATGCCGTGGACGTCCACAATAATATCCTCGCGTTAGAAATTACAAAAACGCCCAATCACGAGATAGACATCAGAGGGGCAATTCTCGTAATTTTAAGAACGTCCACATAGTCTCATCTCAGTCTCAAATCTGTCAAAAATACCTTTAATTTCCCTACATTTTGACAAGTTTTTGACAATGGTTATTCGCCGAGATGAGACTGCGACAAGATTTTGAACGTTTTAAATTACGAGAATTGGCCCTCAGATCATTAATAATGACTGATACCTACGTTCTATCCATTATGGAGTAAATGTAGGTCGTGTGATCGGCGGTCAATGTATAATGCATGTTGCGTAGCATTCGCTGATTGCACAAATTATAGATGGCGATGACTGCTACCTGTAATATTGCATTGATTGTATAATGTCCGTGTGGATTGAGCTTCTAAAATGTCCTTTCATTTACCTCGATAGATAGTAATAGTATAAGACATGGAAATTATA
This sequence comes from Amphipoea lucens, assembly GCA_947508005.1. Classification (NCBI taxonomy): domain Eukaryota; kingdom Metazoa; phylum Arthropoda; class Insecta; order Lepidoptera; family Noctuidae; genus Amphipoea; species Amphipoea lucens. The sequence continues at coordinate 17,351,975 of OX382359.1, read as the reverse complement.
ACATTCAACAAAACAAAAAACCCTAAGAATTATTAAGGTCCTAACGGCCGAAAGATGGATACAATACAATACAATAAAATCTTAAGAGCCATCAGACCCACAATCAGGCCTTCGACTAACTACCGCCACAAATGCGGAAAGTTACCTAGATAATATCTAGGTAACTTTGCCAACTATGCCAACATATTATGTTGGCATACCAATGGTTTAATTATTTCTCTGAAGGAGGCTTCAATAGTCTAAAAGGCTACTGAGGACTGCTTGCAGTGAACTTGTTTATTCGTTTCCATCGATATCCTAAGAAACTTACCATTTTTATTTAAAACTAGCTGCGCCCCGCGGTTTCACCCGCATAAGTCTCGATCCCGTAGGAATATCGGGATAAAAACTATCCTATGTCCTTCCCCGGGACTCAAACTGTCTCTATACCAAATTTCATCTAAATCGGTTCAGTGGTTTTGGCGTGAAAAGGTAACATACAGACAGACAGAGTTACTTTCGAATTTATAATATTAGTATGGGTTAGTATGGATGTTATACAGGTGACAGGGACATCGACGTGCATACCTAGTTAGTTTAGTAAACTGTTCGCTCCAATGACCGGCGATTTGCGGTTCAATCGGCGCCAACGAATCGTGACCGGCGATGTGAAAACGCCCCGCCCGACTCGGAACGAATTATAAAAACCGCTAACGGAGAATATTATATTTATCGTACCGTCAACACGTACTTACGGGACGTTGAATATCGATATTGCCTTCCAAGTGTTCTGTTTGTAAGGCAGTATCGATATCGAATCTGGGAAACCGGCCTCCCGATTTAGAACCTCGTGAAAACTTTGTGTCGTTTGGTTTGCTTCGACGCCTTTGACTGTCGTAATCGTATTTTCTAACTCTTGAACATTTTACTGATGTAGGTACGGTCAGCATCAAAAGTTGATTAACACTTCAGTTTTTTTAATCTTAGTTATTGAACAAAATATTTGTTCAAAATTGCAGCAGAATATTTTTTTTTTAGAATATATAAGTACTCTTGTCTATTATGTGAAAAGCTAAAAATCAGTTTATTGAAAAAAGTTGTTGTCAATTTAATAACATGTAAAAATGATAGTGTTAATCGACTTATGATGCTGACTTTACTTACTGTTAGCCTAAATCATCCCACTGCTGGGCAAATGCCTCTCCCCATGACTTCCAGCTCTTTCGATCCAGGGCTAAAGTGGACAACTGGTCGTTTGTTTTGTCCAGCTCGTCCCGCCATCTTCTACAGGGCCGGCCATGACGCCTTCTACCTGTGTCAGGGCTTCACGTGGTGGTTATTTTGGCCCACAGCTTATTGGGCATACGGCAGACGTGGCCAGCCCAGTCCCACTTCAGCTTAGCGGCTTTTTGAGCAACGTCAGTCTGTCAGTCAGTCGTGGTCTGTCAATTTGACGTCTAGAATACTGCGCTCCATGTTTGTCAAAGACCAAGTCTGGGATCCATAGGTCAGAATGGGAAGGATGCACATGACCATAATTTTTCGCTTTAGTGTCAAAGGCAGATTTCCTTTCATAAGCAGCTCTTCCTTTTGGTTCGTTTTTTTTATTTTTATTTTACTGATTTAGAATAAAAATAAACTTCTATAAATGACATTAGTCTTAATCGAGTCGGTTTGATATGGAACAATTGCCATTAGGGTGGCAACACATCATTTTGAGCGAGCACATCATCCAGCTGGGGAAAGCTAGAAAATTCTCGATTAATCTGTGCAGACTTTAATTAAAAGGCCTTGATGCCTGGTTCGAGTTATCTTCTTACACGAGGTACTTAATTAAACAACTCTGAGGAAGACTTTGTAAAGCGGTTCTCTTGAGGAATTATAAATCTCTTTAGCATTTTTTCGTACAATAAATTACTTGTTGCTACGAGCCGCAAAAAGGATAAAATACCTTTGTCGAGAAAGATTTCTTAGTACTAAACATAAAAGTCAACCTTTGTACCTAACATTTGGTTCCAAGAAGTACATACCACAGGCACCTACAGATAATAAAGAAGGTAAGACCGACTGGCTCGTAAATTAATTAGTTAGTTTTAAGCTCCATAAGAGCTCGTATTTAGCCCGCGGCCGCGACAGTTTGAGTACCTTAACGACAAAAAAAAACCGGCCAAGTGCGAGTCGGACTCGCCCATGAAGGGTTCCGTAGCAGCAAGTAACATAATATAAAAGTTCTTGTAGTTCGTTGTAACTTTGTGAAAGGTAAATTGCGGTTTTCGATTTATGACGTATTAAAAAAAAACTACTTACTAGATCTCGTTCAAACCAATTTTCGGTGGAAGTTTACATGGTAATGTACATTATATATATTTTTTTAATTTTATCATTCTCTTATTTTAGAAGTTAGAGGGGGGGGGGACACACATTTTACCACTTTGGAAGTGTCTCTCGCGCAAACTATTCAGTTCAGAAAAAAATGATATTAGAAACCTCAATATCATTTTTGAAGACCTATCCATAGATACCCCACACGTACAGGTTTGATGAAAAAAAATTTTTGGAGTTTCAGTTGTAAGTATGGGGAACCCCAACATTTATTGTTTTTTTTCTATTTTTGTGTGAAAATCTTACTGCGGTTCACAGAATACATCTACTTACCAAGTTTCAACAGTATAGTTCTTATAGTTTCGGAAAAAAGTGGCTGTGACATACGGACGGACGGACAGACAGACAGACAGACAGACAGACATGACGAATCCATAAGGGTTCCGTTTTTTGCCATTTGGCTACGGAACCCTAAAAAGAAACTTGCCCTCTTTACGAGGTTTAGGAGTGATTTTGTTAGAAAGGTTCAAAGGTTGAAACTTTTGTTCTTAGTTATTCCCTGAGGATAGCACGTATAAAATGATGTTTTCTTTTCATCTTACTTGTATTTTCACAAGAAATATTATGTGGGATTATAGTACGCCCGAGGATTACATGTATCGTTAGAATATTCCTAACAATATTTACATCATGTTATCAGAGAATTTGGGTATGTTCACGAGTTCATAGACTCGTGTTTAATGCGATATAGTCTCGAGTAGGTAATCCACTCATTTCTCGACTGCCTCGAATACATTAATATGCATAAAGCGGTATTAAGTGCATCTATGATATTCGCTCGATATTCACGACGCGCGTCGTAAAAGACGTGATGTATTGTGGAAGCAATTCGGGGCATCTAATTTCCATATCATTCGTTGTGTTCCGCAATACTTTGAACCCTATTCTCTACCTTATTACCTGTACCCCTGCATCTATCAGAGGGGAAATTGTCGTAATTTTAAGAACGTTCACAGTCTGATCTCAGTCTCTATCTGTCAAAAAATACTTCTAATTTCCCTACATTTTGACAAGTTTTTGACATTTGTTTGTCGCCGAGATGAGACTGCGACTAGATTTTGAACGAGAGTTGGCCTCCTGGTGTATTTTATAATAGCTCTACAATGCTGCAAGGGTGCTCGGCTTTAATACGGCATTCCAAAACCTCTTGATCGACTTGACACCCGTCAAAATGACTACTTTATGCAGCAGTACAGTCATTTTACTGATTCAAATCACTGTCAAACTCACAATGATCTTTATAACCATCACAATAAGGTTGCTGTTGCGTGGCTGTGGCTGCCACTGTCAAGTCTGTCAAAAGTCACCGTGATCTTTATTTTGGTTACTAAAGGACTAGCTACCACATTATTTACTAACTTTTTCTGTAATTTTTTTGTGTTCTTATATTGTGTGTCTTACATAACATGTGCTTTCATCTGGGTAACTTTTCTTCTTTCTTTCTTTAACCATTTTTCTTCCTCCACAGCTGCGCTCCCTAGAAGTGGGCTCGGAGTTCCCAACCATCACGAACCTGCGGCTCCAGTCTGGTGAATTAGAAGAGGATGGGGCGCGCCTCAGGGCTCTAGACCTGAAGTTCGACCTGGCCTATGACGGCAACTTCCGCATCGATGTCGATGCCGTCATGCTGCTGGGGAAAATCGCTAACATATCTATTACTGGTGGGTTTTTATTTATAAGAAAGAACCATGGTGACTAGTTATGTTGGTCCTGCGCTTGATCTCTCCGGTCGTGTTGGATTGCCGTCCCATCAGACTAGGAGAGTGAGGGAAGAGAGAGTACACCTTTGTCTACGCACACACTTGTGCTCTAAAATATCTCCGGCGTCGAAGGCTAGCCTCCATTGAGATTGGCCGCCATGCCCGAAATACGGTCAGGAGGACTATTATTATTATGTTGGTAGACCCATTGACTGCAACAGCTGACCTAGTCATAAATACTCCAAACTCTGAGCCTTGATTTACCTACACATACAAGATTTGCTAGTGTTGTAATTGACGTTTTAGGTTTTTAGGTACTGAAAGTAAAAGATTAGAACTTAAAACTTACCTTTTTATTTTATTATAATTTTCTTTCTTGTAAATAATGTTTAAATGAAGATTCTTAGTAAACCTAAAACTCATGGGCTTACGTTGCTTTAGCGGTATATGCGGTTCTCATTCAAATCTTGATTAATATGTTACCGCTAAATTACACGATAAATCTGCCAATAGTTACTTGAGATCGCAAATATACGTGACGACAATGCTAACTTTACCGTAACATGAACTTCGAATACCGACATGGAAACTTCTGAAAGGACCTTGAATCTCCTCGTATTAAGTGACTTTGAAAACTCCCCAACTTAATTTCCATCATTTTCTTTTCACTCGAGCTAATACAGAAATAACCCCAACCTACTTTTTCGAAAATATTTTTGGCTTAATGAAACTTTTTTTTTATTTAAGACACCATTCCTAGCTAAAGAAGCACTGTAAATTCTATCGATCTTATTACCAAATAAGTTTATGTATTTTTATTTTTTTTAGGACATTATTTAATTAAACCGTCGAACTATGTAGTTTTTGTAATTAGAACCCAACTGTGATCAAAATAAAGTTACTGACAACTTAGCCCGGTATATGTATAGGTTGTGAGTTTGAAATGGAATCCATAAAATTTCACTAAGTAAAATTCAACAATAATTATTTAATTTTTATTTGTAAGTACATAGAAACTCAGTATTTGACTTATTTATCACACATACTACTAAAACTAAAAAATGTTGAAAGTTGTCAACGAGCTCGATAGATGGCGTTGTGCGATTCGGGCTAAATCCTGAATCGCGCTATGGTTTCGTTCACTCGGCGAGTATATAAGGCCCCGAAAAGTTTTATTAAGGTGATTGGATACTGACACTTTTTCATACATTCTTTCGGGGTACAAATCTCAAAACATAAACGATTTTTGCAGAATAAAAGCACGTATATTAAGTTGTTATAACTTATTATTGACGCATATCGACAAAAACCTATAAAAAAAACACTATTTGCAGGATATCTAGGCCTGATAAAATCGATAAATTTATCTATGTGTGCGCGGCCGGAACACGCCCTCTGCAGGATATTTCAAAGAACCATCGAGAAGCAGAACATACATTTTTGCTATGGTTATCAACAACAGTTGATCTTGATCGTTAGATGGCGTTGTAGTCAACCGTCGCACTGGCATTATTATGCGTGATTTTGTTGACAAGTTTAGTTTTTGCGAACATCGATCACTTGATCGATGGTTGCGAAGCGTAGGTATGCAATTTTTAACCGACTTCAAAAAAAGGAGGAGGTTCTCAGTTTGTCGGAATCTTTTTTTTATTTTTTTATGCATGTTACCCGATTACTCGAAGACGGCTAGACCGATTTGAAAAATTCTTTTTTTGTTTGAAAGGGTATACTTTCCAGGTGGTCCCATTGTCATCAAGTCAGGATCTGATAATGGGATCCTGGAGAAATCGAAGGAACTCTTAAAATATTATAAGCACACCTATAGCGATTTGGGTACCTATTTTTTATAGTAACTCGTGTATTTGCTTTCGGAAAGCGCCATTTGGTGATGTGGAACTGATGATGAAGACCACATGACTGATGGCCATTGGAACTACTCAATAATAAGTATTTCACGGGTTGCGATTCGATTACCTACTTTAATATGGTTGCTAAGCAATTAATCATGCTCGTCACAATGCGAATGGTGAAATGGAGCTGATGGTGAAATACCAGGAGAACTCCTCAACAGTTAACGTCCCTGCATCGGGAAAAGCAATATTTTGTAAAAGGCGATAAGCAAGTTGACATTAGGCTATTGAAACTTAGATAAATTATAAACAGACCCACTAAAAAGCGAGATTTATTTAATTTAAAAAAAATACCGACTGAAAAAAAACACTAGGTACTAGGCGAAAAAACCTTTATTTTCGGAAGTCGGAGGCAAAAACTAAAGTAGGTACTAAAGACATCGAAGTTATTTTCGACTTAGTAGTTTTTTTTTTGGAAGGCGGTTTTTTTTTGTTAATTTTTTTTGTTACAAGGCTGGCGCGGTGGCTCTGCCCGCGCAGTTAGATTTTATCAATTTAATCATGAAGTGAGAAAAAATGCTTTACTTTGTGATAGAATTATCTGTGATCTACCCTGGGTTCGATATTACTGTAACAATGAACGTACTTATCATCTATAAAGTTTATGAGCACACTAGCCGAAATATTTCCATACTTACAAATTTCAGGAATTTATTAGGTACTCCACCGTTTGACATAGCACAGACGCCAGCACATCAAGCTAGGTACCCGAAACTGTAAAATTTTCCCAATCAACCTTGAACCTAATACTTTAGCGATAAAGTTGAAAATCCATTAATGAAATTTGACAGATTGTAGTAAGTACCTAGTTTGATTTGCGGGCGTCTGTACATCCAAAGTTAAACATTATATCGTTTTTTCTTATTTAGTTTTATTCATTTTGTATGCGCGGAAGCAAAATAGTAAAATGAAAAGCATTAAAAAGTTATGAGCTAAGAAAGATTCGTTTTTTTAGGGTTCCGTAGTCAACATGGAACCCTTATAGTTCCGCCATGACCGTCAGACAATCCGTCCGTCCGCCCGCAGCTTAGCTCAGAGACTCTTAGTACTAGAAAGCTATAATTTGGCAAGGATATACATATTAATCACGCCGACAAAGTGGTAAAATACAATCTTGAAAAACAATTATTTTTAGGGTACCTCCTGTACACGTAAAGTGGGAATGTTTTTTTTTTCTCTCGTCTACCCCATGGTGTGGGGTATCACTGGATAGGTCTTTCAAAAATATTGCGGGTTTGTGATAATCATTTTTCGATTCAGGGATCCGTTTGTGAAATACTAGAAGAAATACTAAAATTCACGGCAGTAGTATATGTCACGAAATCAAAATCACAGCTGAGTAGACTTTACGTGTAATAGTCGACCAACTTTTAGTTGCAATGTATGGGAGAACATGATTTTCAACTACAATGTTAAGCTTGTTCTTGGGATAAATTCATTTCAACTACGGAACTCTTCATTGTAGGGAGACATGGACTTGGCCGGTTTTTCCTTACTAATTTTAATGTAACTTAGGGTGTAAATAAGTAATAAAAGATGTATAGAATCTTCAAAACAAAGTCGGTACCAACAAAGCTCAATTATCGAAGAGAGAGAAGAGTTCAATAAACTTTATTTGCAACTAGCTGCGCCCAGCGGTTTTACCCGCATAAGTTTCGATCCCGTGGGAATATCGGGATAAAAACTAACCTATGTCCTTCCCCGAGACTCAAACTATCTCTATACCTACCAAATTTCTTCTAAATCGGTTCAGTGGTTTAGGCGTGAATAGGTAACATACAGACAGACAGGCAGAGTTACTTTCCAATTTATAATATTAGTATGGATATAATATAGTATAAGTATATACAGGGTTATTGGAACAACACTAACATGGTCATTGTACTCATCATTATGAACAATTTTTTTTACTATGGGACCAAACCTGAAATCGCGAAAAAAATCAGCTGTTCCCTACATTTATGTTCGTATAGGTAGGTAACTCGTCAAAATGTAGGGAACAGCTGATTTTTTTTCATTTTCTCATTTGAAATTGGAATTGTTGGTTCGAGTGGACGCTGGTGTATGTGAAGTTGTTGGTTTTTAGGCTAAACATACAAACACACGTAAATAGTAAACACATAATACATATTACACATAACACTTATATACATATACATACACATACACACAACAGTAATAAAATTACACTAATAATTAAATACCCACAACCGTGTGTACACGGCCTAATAATTTCACGCGTCTGTACACTGCCTTACTGCCTGCTGCGGCGGGCACGCCGCGCTGGGCTGCGGTTGAATGATACATTATTATACCTACGACCGAAATTCGCGGAATTGATACGATGATTCGTTTGGCGCCGCGCCGCGCCCCTCGCCCGCGCCGCGCGTTGCGCCGCTGCATCTCTCGCGCACGACTCAAATAAACATTTTATATACTTATTTTGTTTTATAGTAGCGTTTAATTATACAACAAATCTTAACTGTCCTGTTGGTTTCGTGGTCACAAGTGCATCTGCCGTGCAAGGGGTCCTGGGTTCGATTCTCAGGTCGGACAGTGTTTTAAATTGGGTTTTTCCCGTTAGGAGTTTCTTTACTCTTTTTCTTTTTTTTTTTGCCCGGAGTTTGGAAATTGGTGGCGTAATACTCCCGTGCCTCGTAAAGCACATAAAGCCGTTGGTCCTGCGCCTGTTCTCTCTCCGGTCGTGTCGGATTGCCGTCCCATCGAACTATGAGAGTAAAGGAACAGAGAGTGCACCTGTATTTGCGCACACACTTGTGCACTATAATATCTCCTGCAAACCTGGCTAATCTTCTTTGAAATTGGCCACCGTGACCGAAATCGGTCAGGGGATTTATTATTATTTTATTATTTTTAAACCTAAACCTACCCTAACACACTACAAAAGCACCCTTAGAATAATTGAATAAGCAACTGACAACCCTTGTAGCAATCAAGTATTCTTTTCTTCGGTTTTTACTATAAAAAGTACGCTTTTCTTTAGAGAATGAAGGACAGTCATAAAAATATTTTCGTAAAAATATTTTATTTTAATTAACGCCACCTCTGGAAAACAAGTTCACAAACCAAGCTTATGAATACAACGCCATCTAGTTCTATCGCAAGTAAAACTATACACGTAGTGTGTAACTGTACATGTGTGTGTAAAGACATAGTAAAGATATAAAGTGAAACGGCTAAATGTTTAGGGGTACAAATCTTTGTATGAGACGAGTTAACAAGCAAAGTGAATATCTAAAAAGATTATGTTAATGCGTTAGTTGACGCATATAATAAAGTTGTTTCGCAAAGCTTTCTGAGTTAGGCGTAAAAATTGAAAATGTTCGAAGTGCGAATGTGCCGCCATCTAGCGATAAAGTGGCTAGGAGATCATGTATCGAATATCCTTAAGCAAGCAATAGTAGATCTATCAGATGTGATAGAAACAAATTTTTGATAAAGTCAGTCCCTTTTGTTGGTTGACTTTTATAATATTTAATTTTCGTAGAAAAATGGGCAAAATTTTTGTCGTTATATTTATTTACAGCGCAGCGCTACCAGCGTCATGTGAGAGTATTTGGAACTAAACTACACACATAGAGCTATCTTGAAAAACTTGTGAACATTTGACTTTTGAGATCCGGAAATAATCAGGATGGTTAGCAAAAAATGTTTCGGGTTGGAAAAAAATATTTATAAATGTTTTAAGTTTTTTTTTTTCATTTTTCTTTTTTCCAAGTTGTTAAATTGTATGTAAGTGTTAGTCTCTACATTTGCAAACATTAGATTAATATTGAATTTTCAATTACAACCTTGATTACGTTTTTAAATTGATTTTGTTTATCTAATGTTTAATAAAAAAAACGGCCAAGTGCGAGTCGGACTCGCACACGAAGGGTTCCGTATCACAAGGCAAAACATGTTTCTTGTATGAAGAACCCCTTTTATTAAGTTTATTTTATTTTTATTATTTGTTGTTATAGCGGCAATAGAAATACATACTCTATGAAAATTTCAACTGTCTACCTATTACGGTTCATGAGAGACAGCCCGCTGACAGACCGACGGACTGACAGCGGAGGCTTAGTAATTGGGTTTCATTGGCACCCTTTGGATACGGAACCGTAAAAAATAATAAAATGATTTAGTCGGAGTAAATATCGAAATACAAAAACTGATTCGATGGTTTAAACCTGGCTCTAAAGACAAACCTTGTTTTGTAATAAACCGGATTAAGTTTCAGTAACTCATCAATAAGTCTCCCTATTTTCCTTTGTTCCAGTGGAAAGCATAAGCGGTAACGTTAGGGTAATGTTCCGTCGCAATCCATACACTCATTGGGCTATAGCCTTCGAGTCGCCACCGAAGCTTGAGCTCCGAGTGCGAGGAAGGTTCCAGGGCAGACAGATCAAGCCTAGACTGGCTTCGTTGGTCGCTGCTCATATTAGAAGGGCCGTGGCGCAGAGGCATACGCTGCCTAATTATAAGATACGGTAAGTTTTTTTTTGTTTTTTTTTTTTTTTTTGGGGTTAGGGCTTTGGACGATCACCCGGAATCATCCAATAGAAGAAAGAAAATAAATTTGTTTGATTCAGGTTATACGGTTCCTCCGTCCTTTATAAATTAAGTAAAATGGATCAACCATCGAGCATAGGTAACTATTTGGTCCTGACTCAGAAGGCGAAAAACAGATTGTTAGAACGCAACTAAGTTAGATCAAGTAGGCTAAGTTGTCTGATTAAAGTTTAAAATTTTGCAATAATTTAATGGAAAAACTGCGATGTCAGACGCACCCGTTTTCCTCGCAAGACGATCAATTGTAATTTGCAAATGAAAAAAATATTGTCAAGAGAGATTCCGCAAAAGACTGAACACAAAATTAATTGAAGAGGTAAATTAATAAAGTGTATTTAAATAAATTATCATTCAAAAGTACGCTGAGTGAGTGTGTTCAATACCTTTTTCAACTTCAGACTCTACTAGACTACATAGAAAAGGTGGTAACACTTTTTGGAAGGTATCACAAATAACTTCAAAACGTTCATCATTCCTATGTTTGAAAGTTCCATAACATACCTGAAACCTTAAAACTTTTTTCCAGGTACAAACCATTTTTCCCGAAGTCGGACCCTGGTAGTTCGGAAGGGGACGAAGGGCCCTGTCCACACGGGCGACTGACGGTGCGACTGATGGAAGTCACGCGACTGCAGTGGTCCGGGGGGACGGCCACTGTGCGCGCGGCATTAGCTGTGGACTCGCATGGATGGGTGAGTTATCTACTGCATTTACATAATATATTTTGTTATAAGTAGTATTTTTATCTCACAAAGCGACGCACGCTTTACTTGTGTTTTCCAAGCGCAGTGCGCACAGAGCAGTCGGTATCGTCCGAGACAATAGCTATGTCGAATGTGTGTCTCTGTTATGTATTGACGCTACTCATTTTCACGCACACATTTACAGTTGATTTATACTTGGTAAACACAAGTAAACGTCTCCTCGTGTAGAGCAGTGGTGGCCCAGTGGTAAACGGCCGCGACTTACGAGTTGTAGGTCGTAGGTTCGAACCCAAACAGGCGCTTTACTTTGTGTAAATTATTCCATCACCACTGCTCTCAAAACGGTGAAGGAAAACATCGTGAGGAAACCGGCATGTCATAGAACCAATAATTCGAAGACATGTGACATCTACCAACCCGCACTGGGCCCGCGTGGTGGATTACAGCCCATTCCCTCTCACTGAGAGGAGGCCTGTGTCCCAGCAGTGGGAACGTTATAGGCTGATTATGTTATACACAAGTAAAGCGCGTTTCACTTCGTGAGATAAGTTTACTGTAAGAGGCTTTGGACCAGGTTTCTGTCGAATCTCATGTTGGATCGACCAAAATGGAAAAACCAATCTTTTAAGTAAAAAATGTTATGTTTAGAAAAATATACTACTCAAAACAAAATAAGAGCCACCATGTATTTTGTGTATTCTAATAGTTGTATTGGACTTGAGGGTAGATAAATAATTAAATTGAATTAGCTAGCAAATTTTTAATGCTTAAAACCTTAAAATTAAATTTATTGATAGATAAAAGAACATATGATTGTTTTTTTTTTTTTAAATGCAATTACAGCAAAAAAATACATTTAATGAAAAAAAGAGGTTAAAACAAAAATATCGAAAGCTTTTTATCTTTTTTGCACTTCTTTAGTATCGTGTGTGTCCTCCTCTTTTTCGAACACGTTCTTGAAGCCTGGATGGCACACTCTCCACCAGATGTCGCACTGTGTCCTCTGAAATTTCTTCCCAGCTTGACTTTAGCACGTTAATGAGCTATCGTTCATTATGTAAGGGTTGATTTGTGTCCCGGACACTTCTTTTTAACAAATCCCACATGTGTTCGATGGGGTTAAGGTCCGGACTGTTGGTAGGCCACGGCAAGACACGTATACCAGCATCGTCTAGGGCTTCCGTAGTGGCTCTAGCTGTATGAGCGCGGGCATTGTTGTGCATTAATGTAAATCTTGCACCAATTCTTTGTGCAAATGGCATCACATGAGATCTTATTATCACCTCAATTTATCGCACAGCCGTTACCGTGCCTCCGCTGAGTATTGCGAGTTCGGTTCGACCTGATAGAGAGATTCCTCCCCATACGATGACATTGGGACCCCCAAATCTGTCACTTTCATGGATACAAACATCCGAAAATCGCTCACCTTCTCGTCTCCATACTCTAATACGACGATCATCACTAAAAAATTTCACTTTACACTCATCAGTGAACAATACTGAGCTCCATTCACTCATGTCCCAGTCCAGGTGCAGCCTTGCGAATGATAATCGGTTTGCACGGTGTACACTAGTCAATGGAATCCACAGTACGCAACTCCTAGAAAACTGCTGGTCTTCATGTAACCGATTTCTAATCATTTGGACTTGCGTTCCCATTGAGGGACCACATTTGAATTTTGAGCTTTTGAATGCGTCAGCCTTTGAGCTTTTGAATGCGGAGCTGATGGTGGATCTGGAGAACTCCTCAACAATTAACTTCCCTGTATCGGGAAAAGCAATATTTTGTTTGTAAAAGGCGATGATCACTAGGCTATTGTAACTTAGATAAATTATAAGCAGACCCACTAAAAAGCGTGAAATAAAAACTTTTTAAGAAAAAAAAAAACCGACTTTCAAAAAAACACTACAAAGTGAAAAATATCTTTAATTTCGGAAGTCGGTGTCAAAAAATGTAAATGCAGAACCAACGACACCGACTTCCGAAATTAAAGTTATTTATCACTTTGTAGTGTTTTTTTGAAGTCGGTTGTTTTTTTTGTAAAAGGGTTTTTACATCAAATATTTAAAAAAAAACTGTGATAAACTATTGACATACCTACAAATTTGTACGGAATACTCGTTGCACGAGTCCGACTTATCCGGATTTTTTTAATTATTTGCGGCTTAAGTTACTAGTCATTGAACCAATGTTTTTTTAAGTATGTTCACGTAGGTACGCGACGCGGAGATTTTATTTTTATTAAAATTATTATCAACAGTCACTAGAAAAACCCTGCTGTGTGGTCACCTCTATCTTAGTATTTCTTCCCAGCTATTTGATTATTATTTAAAATAAAACGGTACATTTTTTGATACTGTTTAGTAAAGTAATCGTTAGTAAAAAAAATTTACTAAAGGATAGACTGTAGCATTCGTCTATTTAACCTCCGAATGCTACGTAAATTGATTTTTCTTATGATTAACGTTTCAATTGAGGGGCCACCTTAATTCGATTGTAACTTTTGAATGGCTTCTTTTACAAACTAAAGGTTGGATATACAATCGTTCAAGTACTTTTATTAACGCTAGACCCATATGTAAATTACAAATTCAATTGTGGTCTCCACTCAAGGTGAACATATGGTGATCGGTTGAGGGACCACCTTCCGCATGCTAGTTCTTTTTATTCCTTGAACAGGAAGGGTTGATATTCAAATAAATTAGTTTTACAAATCTTTTACTAAGAGTAGTAATTTATAGCAGTTGCAAATTTTCACTAGGTTTTGAGATAGGGATGCCTGTGAGTCACGACTGAGGGACCACCTTTAATCGATTGTAACTTTTGAGTGGCTACTTTTACAAATTAAAGGCTGAATTTACAATTGTTTGATAACTTTTACTAAAGGCTGACGCATTCAAAAGCTCAAAATTCAAATGTGGTCCCTCAATGGGAACGCAAGTATCATTTGGTCACTCACGCGGGTACCGGTCGCCTGGCGTAAGCGATTTTGTAAGGCGCGGGCGGTGACGATGCGCTCTCTTCGCGCAGTCAAACGTATGTAGCGGTCTTCCTGCGAGGTGGTTGCTCGATTCCTGCCAGATACCCGTCTTCTGGTTACACTCCCAGTCTCTTGAAATCACTTGCGTTCCCATTCCGTCCAGTCTTGAAATCGATTCCAAGCATTCTGGATCGCTCGCCTTGAAAAGTCGAGCTGTAAAGCTACAGAACGCTGCGAATGTCCCTCTTGGATCAATGTGATGGCTCTAGTTGCGGTTTGCAGGTCCATATGTCTTCGGATCTTCGGCATAGCGCTTTCAAAATGTTTATCCACGTTGTAACTTAGCAGGTGTAAGACTGTTCCTAAAAGAATCCACAATTTAAATGACTTGAGTATTCGTCTTAGAATAGAGTAAATTCAAGTGGTTACAAAAAAAAGTATCAAAGTAGCCCACTTTAAAAATTATGCAAGTGGTATCCTCACATTATGTTTGTTAATACTTCAGGATATACCAGACAAAAGATATATCGTTTAAGAACGCTTTAAAATAATTTAATCAGACCGGATGTTAAAATTCACAAGTGGCTCTTATTTTGTTTTGAGTAGTATATAATATAATGAATGTTAATTCGATTAACGATTAGTTTCTGTTAAGTTTAAGGCTCTGTAGAGTAGTGGTGGTCAAGTGGTAACGGCTGCGACTTACGAGTTGTATCCTCGCTCGCATGACTAAAAGTCCTATCTCATTTTTTAGCTGATTTGTGTTAGGACAACAACATTTTTCTATTCGTGATTCTTTACATTTTGTTGCCTTTGAAAATGGTTATATTTTGAGATACAAATAACATAGAGTACGACGGTTAGTGAAAAATGTAAAGGATCACGAATAGAAAAATGTAGTTGTCCTAACTCTAATCAGCTAAAAAATAAGAAAAATGAGATAGGACTTTTAGTCATGCGAGCGACGGTATGTCGTAGGTTCGAACCCAGACAGCCGTTTCACTTTGTGTACAATATTTTCATCACCACTGCTCTCAAAACGGTGAAGGAAAACATTGTATAGACTACGGCCCACTCCCTATCACCGAGAGATCTGTGTCCCAGCAATGTGAACATTATAGCCTGATTATGCTAAGTTTAAGGCTTTCAGGAACCGGTAGTAAATGCCATATTTTGAGCAAGTACTGTTTTCAGCAGCATTGAATTTTTCAAACGTTTAAATTATTATCTGACACGGAACTACTTGAACTCCAGGAAACATTCGTATTTGAAACACTAATTTAC
The DNA here is from genome assembly GCA_947508005.1 of Amphipoea lucens. Classification (NCBI taxonomy): domain Eukaryota; kingdom Metazoa; phylum Arthropoda; class Insecta; order Lepidoptera; family Noctuidae; genus Amphipoea; species Amphipoea lucens. Next base: position 17,336,458 of record OX382359.1, on the reverse strand, counting down.
TTCAAGACCTCATTTATTATTCCTACCTACTTTGTATCTATTCCTCAAGGCATCGCTTCGCTGCGGCTTGCTGGTTCTAGACTAGATGTAGTGTTGCCTACTGTAGCCGGACCGCTAAGGCTCGTGTGTTTCCGTGTTAAAGAGAACTACCCGCGAATTGCGCGATGACATATGACACTGAAACGTGGTCGCTCACAATGGGCCTTATTAGAAGGCTGAAAGTCACCCAAAGGGCAATGGAGAGGGCTATGCTTGGAGTTTCCCTGCGGGATCGAATCAGAAATGAAGAGATCCGCAGGAGGATCAAGGTAACCGACATAGCCCGAAAAATTGCCAAACTTCAGTGGCAGTGGGCAGGACCCATTGCTCGCAGAACAGATGGCCGATGGGGCCGAAAGGTTCTGGAGTGGCGACCGCGTACCGGAAGGCGTAGCGTTGGAAGGCCACCCTCAAGGTGGACCGACGACCTTGTGAAGGCTGCAGGAACTCGTTGGATGCGAGAAGCACAAAACCGGTCGAAGTGGAGGTACTTGGGGGAGGCCTATGTCCAGCAGTGGACGTCTTTCGGCTGAAATGATGATGATGATGATGACCCGCGAATTCGCTCCCTTGGTTCTTTTGGAAGGAACTATTTTAACGCGGCTTGCGTTAGGAGTTGACTGGTAGAAATCGTCACGTAACGAAATAGCGTTATGCCCCCACCATGAGACTTTAGAGAGATAGTTGTCACGGTTATCGAGGGTGCTACAGCCAAGTTAGTGAGATAAAAATTAAAATCCAACTTGGCTGCGAAAATTTTTCGTCATGAGTGTCGTTTTCGTGATTTTTGAGGGTGCTAAAGCCGATAGTAAGGCCAAAATGAAAATCCAAGATGGCGGCTGCGAAACTTTTAAATTTACGTCATGAGTGTAGTTTTCATGGTTTTTGAGGGTGCTAAAACCGACAGAGAGGTCAAAATGAAAATCCAAGATGGCCAACAACTTGATGGCTCTGTATTAAAAACGCGTAATAAAATTCATACACTCTCTCTTTGTGTGTCTTTCTCTGTTATATACGAGTGTGTGGACGTGCGAGTACCGCGTAAGGAACTTCGTTCCTAACGGAGGTCCCCCGACCGCACACGTCTTTTTTCTTCTCATCCCACAGGAAGCGTGCATTTATCGAGATAAAAAATTGCCTATGTTACTCTCCGGCGCAACACTATCTCTATACGTCACTCGGTTGCTGCGTGACAGAAGGACAGACAAACACACTAACACATACACTTTTGCATTTATAATGTTAGTAGGATATTCACACTTTCTTATAATATTTTTTATTCATGTTTTCATCAATAAAGAATCTTGTATCTTGTCCCAAGGTATCGCTTCGCCGCGGCGTGCTTGTCCTAGACGTGGTGTTGCCAGCTGTAGCCGGGCCATTGGGGCTTGTGTGTTGCCAGGGCGTGGGGGCCGTGTTGGTCGACACTGTCGTACCGATGTCGCCTGCTTACCGCGCCGACCTACGAAGAGATGATGTTGTGCTGGCTATCGATAATAAGCCTGTTAATAATGTTGCTCAGGTAAGATTCCGTAAGCTCTGTTTCTCAAACACTACAAAGTGGATACGGTTTTATTGGAACCAGGATACTTCCAATGTCAGACTTAGTAAACGGTGCCACTGGAAGTCCTATTGGGTAGGTATCACTGAGATCCTCGTCTCTTGATATAACAAGCCTATAAAATTAGGTGAATTCATTTAAAAAACGCGTCTTAATTCAAATGTTTAAGATCGAAAATGTCTCGATTAGACAGATATTTCAAGTTTAAACACTTACATGATTACCTTCAACAGGTTGGCAAACTCCTACGCCTAGTAGAACGTCGATCGGTGACCGTGCGTGTTAAACGTGGCGGCAGTGGTGCGGGCGCTCGTCGCGATGAGGCGAGTGAACCCAAACGAATAAAGCCGAACTTCTCCTTCAGACGAGTGTCAGAAGTCATGGAGGGGGTCAGGTTGCAGGGTATGAGAGCTGCGGCGTCGAAAAGTAATTTACAGGTAAGTGCAATGAGTAAAGAATAAAATGGTGATAGGACTAAAAGCAATAGGGGATCCTTGATGATGATGATGATGATGGGGCTCCCTTTTCCGCACTTAGACTCCCATTTGGTCCGTTGTGCGTAGGGATTCTGGCTAACAGAGCCAGCCTAGCTCCGTCCAGAAGCACAGAAGCTTCCTGGGAGCTTCACAGGCTTCACGGAGCGACCTCACTGTTCCGAGGATTTTTTCGCGTTGAGAAGCCACAGCCTCGCATTCCAGGATGACGTGGGCGGCTGATTCCTCGGCGTCAAGGCAGCCCCTGCAAAGGGGGCTGTCCGTGGCGCCTATGTTAAAAAGATGTTTGTTAAGAGGGTTATGGCCCGTAATTGTACCTATTATTATTCTGAGGTTATTTCTACTTAGGCTAAGAAGTTTTTTAGTTAATCGCGGGTGTATCATTGGTAAAGCCAATTTTGACTGCTAGGGGATCCTTTATCAGATCCTTTTTCAAAAGCTTTCATTGACTGGAATCCTGGAGTCATATTTCAAAATACAAGTAAAAAAGAACTGAGGCTATCCGCGTGTGTATTAATAACAACAGTTTTTTACACCACTAATTTGCTCGCCAAGCCTGATGACGGGTCCAGCTTTCATCACTAAAACGCAAACGAATTGAAGTAAAGCGCCCATCAGCAAGCTATATTAACAGCAAACCATTGTGTCATTCATTTCACCAGGAGCCTGAATCCAGCCCAGCAAAAACAGTAGAACCACAAAACGAGACTGATGCACAAGCCAAATCGAACACAAAAACTGAATCAGCACGGCCAACGAAAGCTTCCGAACAGCCTGCTTCGGCTAACTTCGGGCTTCGGAAGCGCCGCTGCTCCGTAGAAAATAAGTCTTCCGATAGTTCAGCCGGTAGTACCCCGCCCGCCTCCGGCGCGAGCACACCCTTACGACAGGCTAATGTCATCAACAAAACCGTCAAACACCCAGATATACCTATCATTAGAACTGATTCGTCAGAATGTAGAATACCAGAGAAGGAAACAGGTGAAGATGAAGAACAGATGTTCGAAGTTGGAGGCCCCCGACAGTGTGAACACGTCGAAATATGCCAAATGTTCTGGACGAAAAACTCACCTTTAAAACCTATTATACCTTTTGACGAAGAAACGGAGTTCAAGCTAAATGAGAACCACAAATATCTGAACATCAATGTCTGGGCGACCGTTGCTGGGGAGAAGGACGAGATTCTGTTAGGGTATCTTAATATTCCGCTGACAGCTTTATTGGCTGAATGCCAGGATTCGACAGTCCCCCACCAAATGAAGAGGTATCAGTTCTTACCGCCAGATGTCGACATCAAGTTCAGGTAAGATTAGAATACCGCTAGATGGCGTTACATGTAGAGAAATTCCATGTTTCCTTGCAGTATGTGATTGAACAATGGTCATATTTTCTGACATATTTACAGCTGCTGTTGATCTAATGCATTTGCACACATGCTAATTCACTTATAGTTAATTTGGTAATATGTTGGCGCTATTATAGCTTCCAAACTGGTTTTCTTGCGCATACAAAGAAATAAGAGCAGATTTTACGCATTTGCCACCGCTTAGGAGCTGCAGCTGATGCGCAGATAATTATGTATGTAGCATAGAGATTTTCATGTGAAACTATTTTCATTTCGACAATAACAAAAGTCTTTTATTGCATGTCTCCCACACAAATCACAAGTAAGCATTATTTCTCTAAAATGTATAATTTAAGTTTACCTGAATTATAATGTCTTTATTTTTTAATGCAAGGGATCTACGCTGCTTGATTACACCTCACTATCAACTGATCTTTTAGAATTTTGATTATTTGTGCAGCATTGGACATTCGCCTAACCTTTCAAGAACAGATCTCTACAATTGTTTTCACTACACCTTCGTTATAAATAAATATTTTATCCTCATTTTGGTTTATGTTTTACGAAAATTTTAAGAAAATTTCTCCCGTTGCGCAATAATTTCGACAACAATGAATAAAAAGATCACGAAACAAAGACAACGTTCCTAATGTCCGACAGCTAATTATAGCAATGATCACGTCATTTCTTAGAAAATTTGGTTGGCTGAGGATTTCGCCCAGTTTAAGTGAAAATCATTTACTAAAACATCTCAATTGGGTTTCTGAGAAATTTTCAGTAACAATTGCGGTGTTGGAATTGTGCCCGAGGAAACCCGGGTTACCCTTTCCAAGGTCGCAACAACGCTTTGAAAATCTGAACATCATCCGCATAAACACAAAAACATGACTGGCGAAAAGTGTCAAAGTCAATACTCCTCTGCCCGACCGTTCGGGGAATACAAGCTTGAGCGTTTTTTGTTATCATCACCAAGCGGTCATTGTTTATTATGAAATAATCCCCTATTATATTATCATTTATCGTCATAGAATAATAATATCTTATCATCCATTTTAGGACCTAAACTGAACTGTTCTTCCTTAAAAAAGAATTATAATGACTGATAAGTTATCAGTCATTATAATGATTTGACAGCTAGCACAACATTATGACTGTGTAAAATTAAATTTCTCGAATTACACCATTATTTTCCCTTCCACATATATAACCCGTCTGCCTTCAAAGGAAGAACAGTTCAGTTTAGGTCCTAAAATGGATCGCGTTAAGAGCTCGTGGTAGGCCTCCTGAACAGGCATCTTCTGGGCACGCTCGTTACATGATATACCTCATCCATAGTTTTCCATTAGGCGTGATCGAGATCAAGAGCAGGCCCATTCAGTGATAAGAAAGTCATATTTTAAAAGACCATTATTATGTAGATATATTATCACTTAAGTATAGGCGATCTCATAATTGCTTTACCGTAGGTACTAAGGTTGAATGTCACCCGCACGTCATAAAACGGCAACGTCTATTTTTCTATGCATCAGTATCAGACTAATCAATATAATGTTCTCACTGCTGGGACACATGCCTTCTTTCAGTGAGAAAACGTGGGCCGTAATCCACCATGTGGGCCCAGTGCGGGTCGGTAGATGTTACATGTCTAAAAATGTTTAGTTCCAGGACATGCCGGTTTTCTCGCGATGTCTTTCTTCACCGTTTTGAGAGCAGTTAAGGTATACTGGGATTGATTTATATTGGAATCAATAGTGATCAAGCTATCAATGAGGTCGACTACACACATCACAGATTACACATATCATAGATCTATGATCAAATACCTTCCGACGTATGACAGTCTAAAGCGCGGAGGTTAAACAAACAATTGAACTACCAATTAACACCTAATTATAATTCCAGCAAAAGCCACAAGCTATCATCTCACGCGGGTTTCGAGCCATGTCTATGCTTCGGCGACGCCCTAGTCTGGTGGGAGTGGGAAGGTTTAGGCCCTGCCCGTGCAATCCCCAGATCAAGCCGAGACCCAGTCTTGCCCAGGCCGCCCAAACCGACCAGAGCAAGCCATGATTTTGTGCGAACACATTTCCATAGATCGACGCAGTGCGATTTCTGTAATAAGAAGGTGAGTTTGGGAACAAAGAAGTTTAGAAATAGTTGAATACGTCATTCTTAAATAGGTCAAGTACTTATCATTGAAATCATTACTAAGCTTTTCTTTGTACAACGTTTTTGTAGAGATTTTGTTGTTGATGAATCGCTAAGAATAAATAAGGATAGATGAAATGAGATATTAGCATGTTCTTCTTCAAAGATAATTTTATGAAACGTAAATTCATACAAAAGAAAAATAAGTACTCAAATATTTCATCGACCATTTAAACAGAATAAAAACTGCCCAAAAATAAACTTGATTTGCTTACAGAAGCATTTCAGTGCACTTTTTACCAAAAATATTTACGTAAAGTCAAGTTATTTTTCGCCCGGTCCTTCGACCTTTATTACAAACATGTACACTTTTCAGATATGGCTGAAAGATGCGATGCAGTGTCGAAACTGTGGGCTGTCCTGCCATAAGAAATGCGTTACCAAGTGTCAGGAGTCTTCACCCTGTATTCCTAAGCTGGACAGAGGTTTGTGTTTTTTTTTTGGTACCTACACTACTCGATGCCCAGGAAACCTAGTCCATTAGTGAATATGGCTTTTAAGAAAACGTGGATAATATCAGCAAAGAGGCACTTTGCTTTACTTACTCATATCTCGCTCCTAGCTCCTGAATGAACTGATATATAATACCAGCTGCAGATTGCTAGCTAATTTAACTTGGCCTTGTATATAAACTAGGGTTTTTTGGATTATAAATAGCGAAGACCTATATCGGTACCGGTCGGGATCGGTCGGTAAATAATAATAATGTTTATTTCCAGTAAAATGTTCACAAAGATTACAAGTACAGTAGCGTGGTACAATATACAATGTGTTTCAGCGGGGTGTGACCAAACTTGGGGGTGTGGTACGGGCCATCAAATTGAACAACTTTTTCCCGGGGACCAACATCGTAATCTTGAAAAAGACATCAGTCGTCCCATACAAAACTTCAATACCTACTTGACCAAATGTATGTGACGAATGATTTTTTTTTCACGATTACGATGTTAGTCCCCGGGTAAAAGTTGTTCAGTTTGATGGCCTGTACCACACCCCCAAGTTTGGTCACATCCCTCTGAAACACATTGTAGAGAGCATTGAGTATCATCTCCTGGCACCCAAACTAGGTTTATAGCCTGTGAGTTGGGGACCAGTGATTCCGTAAGGGTAGATGATTCAAGACGTTTAGTAAAATGATTCAGTAAAACTGTGTTCACCTGTAACATGGTTAACATAAGAAAATAAACATTATTTATGTGTATAGAAAAAATAAAAAGTAAAAATAATTAAAACAAAAATAAAAACTGTTTGCTAGTGTTAGAGTGAGTTGGTCGTGGTAGGTGTGGTAAGTATGTTGTGTATGCATGTGTAAGTAATGTGAGTGAGGTTTGTGTACGGTGTGAATGTAGCCTGGTAGGTGTAGTAATGGTGGATGTGTGAGTAAGTGCGAAAATTGGATAGAGTGTATGAGTGTTTGTGTGTGAAAATACTTGAATAAGAGGAGATCTGTCTTAGGCATATGGGAAAAGAAGTTTTGCGGTCTCCTCATATGATATAAGCTATGCAGTATTATCGCTTCCTTTAGATCATAGGAAAATGCAGAAATCTACTTACGGATTATTTCGATTCAAAATATATTAGATTATGAGCTACTGTCATTCGTAAACAATCGTTACGGGTAGTCGGGAGCCCAAAAGTCTCACCACCAGTCTTACCAAGGGGTATCGTGTTACCCAGTAACTAGGTTGTGGAGGCCAAATAGGCAGTCGCTCCATGTAAAATACTGGTATTCAGCTGCATCCGGTTAGACTAGAAGCCGACCCCAACATAGCCGGGAAAAGGCTAGGCAGATTATTATGTTCTAGAAGGTTTATTGTTTAAAGTAGATTGAACTAATGGATTTTAATAGAGGTTAGGGTAAGCGGATGCTCAGTATTAGTTGATTTACAACTTAATTGATGACGGAACTGGTGAAATTCATGTTGACGTACAAAATGAATTGCTTTTTACTGTGGAGGCATGTATTTTTCCTGCAGTAAGTAGTGCGTTGCGTTATACTATGACGCATCAGCTTCGTTAATACTTCACTCTATCAATCATTGTTACATTATTTTATAGTAATGTACTGAAAATGTCTGTTTTGATGACTGACGGGCTCATTTTGCAATTTCTATTATAAATATTTCGTGCTTTTAACTAGCAAAGGACTAACAACACTATTATATACTATCTGTAAATCTTACAATTGCATTCTTGGTAAGTACTTATATAATAATCTATATGAAGGAATTCCTGTTTATCTTTGTTACACCTATTAAAACAATTGTATTAAATAAACAACGATAGCAGTTTGAAAGGTATATTTAATTAGATAATCTTAGCGTGTACATAGGTATAATTTAGATAAAGTTATTGGAACCTCATAAAACAATAGAATTTTGCCAGTTAATCATCTATAATTCAAACAAAACTCCAGTAAGCTACAGCAAAGCTATCCCCAAGAAATAAAACACAAATTGCCCATAACAGCGATAATTACATTTAAATGAGAACACACATCAAATAAAGGAAATACTTAGTAACTTGATCTTGTGAGATTGCAAAAATGAACTGACTCCAACTTTTCCCGGCAAAAACACAACACCTCGTTATTCTTTCTTCACAATCAATTCTTCAACCTGATTGGTTCGTGGTAGTGGCGCGATGATGTCGTCTCCCTATTGGTCGACACTCGACGTTAGTACCGCATACATCCGCAGATGGCAGCACCATCACGTTGACGACGACAGCTTCGTATTTGGGAACGTTGTTTTGCGCCATCTAGCGCCTAACGTGTGGAATATTCACACTCGTCCATCCTGACGCCTTTGCGACTCTGCAAAGGAAGAAAACAAAAGACGGTACATAATTGTTCAAAATTAGCATAACCAGACCTAAAAAAAAAGGAGATAAAGAACTCAATTCTATGATGATAAAATAGTATTTGGCCCACACATAATACAAAATAACATCATAAGTATATCCTTTATGTAAATCATTATCAATCATCAAGTAAAGCCATTCCAAAAGTAAACACTTGTTTACCAAAACAAGTTTCCAAAATAACCATAATTTTACAACCCATTATCAAAACATTTCAGTCATTAATTCCAATTTTAAACCACTCGAGTAGGTATAGTTCCAATAGTTCCAATCACAACCCAAATTATTTGTTTATATGTATTCACGGATATCGAGGGATATGGCATGGAGGCGTGGCGCACGTCGCCTCTATAAAAGGCCATAACCATGGTACAATTATATAATACCATGGCCATAACTTGTAATCTGGGCGTATGTTAGATGCGCGAGTTGCGCGACGGCAGTAAGCGCCGTAGTCATATGTTTGTATCGAAACGTGTGGTGTCATTTCGTATTTTTACAAAATGCCGAATTGTTCCGTCCTTATTTGCAAAAATAGATCAGTCACAACAAACCTTAAGACAAGCGGCGTGTCCTACCACCGGTAAGTAAAAAATCACTGCACTAATTATATTATTTAAGAATTTTACAAATATTTCGTTGTGAAATATTATTGTGATGACATGAGAAAATTGCCTAGCAACGTCATTTGACATGGATCGTGTCAAATGATGCATTAGTGATGCGTAGCGCTGAGATATTGCTATCGATAAATTGTAATTTTACAAGAATTAATAATTATTTTTTTCAGTTTCCCGAAAGATCCAGAAATTAAAAATAAATGGATAGATGCAACAGGCAGGAAAAATAATTGGTTTCCCTCAAACCAATCTGTAATTTGTTCTGTACTTTTGTAAAGTACCAATAATCAACACTATTCTAAGTTTTAACCTTTTAACCGCCGGACTTTATATCAGTTGTCGTGCCCCCAGCGCCCGACAAAAAAAAAACGAACAATAAATACCGATGAAACGAGCTGTGATGATGTAATAATAATACAGATTAATCGAGCTGTGATGATGTAATAATAATACAGATTAAACGAGCTGTGTTATTTGGTCGTATATATACGACTCTGGCGGAATGGACACGAAAATATTTGTCGGATTAATCCGACGTAAGCGGTTAAAAGGTTAAAAAAAACCTCCTTTTGGGCTTCGCAGCATTCGGGTAATAATTATTATGTAAAAAATTTAGATTAAAATTGCTTGTTCGTCTTATAGGCTAGATTGTAATTAATTATTAAGAACCTGTTTATTTTAATAAACGTTTTTTTATTAAATGTTCAATAGGTTATTTGAATTGTTGTTTTATGATCGATAGTTAAATAGTTTTAATTTTACGTAAGAGAGAAACTAAAGAAACTACTTATTTACTTAAATGTCATTTGCAAACAAATTTATTATATTATTACGTGATTTGGTTTTATTGGTTTTTTATTAATATACCACGTTGAAAGCAGGAAAAATAAATAATACAAAATACACCCAAAAACACTCCTCTTTTTTGTAGTTGATATCTATCGATATTTTTATCGATCAAATATTTATATTAACCCATCTTCCCTAGTTGATGCTAGAGTTGCATGTGTGCATTCCGTGACTGTGTCTATACTTTCTAGTGCCCGCCCCTTTTGAGCATGTGTGCAATAAGATAGCACAAAAATGTTACGCTTATTTTCTTGTGTGTGTGCCAAAAAAGCCGCCCAATTTGATCATGTGTGCCGTATCTATTTCTTTTGTTTTTGTGGGAGTTTCCGGAGTGGGAAAATGTGGCGACACTTGAACTTGAACAAATATGCAGTGAAGGCATATCTCTCGGATATCTATGTATGTATTATATCCAACAAAATTGTGAAATCCCAATAACATCACATTATTTCCCTCATCAAAATTAGTGTTATACCTGATTATTCCTGAAATTCATTAAAGGTCAACCTTCAAGCAAGTCGATCAACTCCTCCGTGCTGTCCACTTCTGTATCATTTGAGCTAGCGCCCGAGTCCTCCTCCCCCTGAAAAGGTTTTAACGAGTCCGACGACACACTAGCTCTGAATCGCTTATACCCTTTCACACCTTTCAGCGAAGTAATCATGTACCTATCATTTCCTACTACCTTCGTTACCTTATAAGGTCCGCTGTACTTTTCCTTCAGTTTTCGTCGAACGTTCACATTTCGGTCAGCAGCTCCTTTCCATAATACTAAATCGTTTACCTTGTATTTTGTTGGAGATTTACGCTTTGCATTAAAATATTTGCGCATTTTTTCCGCTGTCCGGTTTAGGTTCGCTGTAGCTTCGGTCCTAGTTCGTGCAGCTGTCTCCTCGTTATCTACGATGTTATCTCCCATACCTTGATACCTGCTTCGAGTCGCGGAAAACATGAGCCTGTATGGTGTAAATCCAGTCGAACCGTTTTGTAAATTATTCATTCCCCAGGTGATGTTTGTGATCCGAGTATCCCAATCCTTTTCATCTTCCACGCTTGTGTTGAGTGAATCTAGTAATGTACGATTATACCTCTCCACCTGGCCATTTGCGCGTGGACATGCTACAGCATTTATTATGTGTTTTATTTGATTATCCAAACAAAACTGTTTGAAATGTTTACTTTTAAAACTCGTACCGCTGTCGGATATCATTCTCTTTGGATAACCAAATAAACAAAAAATGTCATTTAAGGATTTTATTACCTCTCGAGTCTTTGTAGTTTTAACTGGTACCGCCCATGTGAACTTCGTGAAGGAGTCTACCACCATCAGCACAAAACTGTTACCTGCTCGACTTTTGCAGAAGGGACCGAGATGGTCAATGTGCAGAGTGTGCATTGGCTCCGGAACTTTTTCAATGGGGTGTAACTCACCTTCAGGTCTTCCATACTGTCCCTTCTTGTAAAGACAGTCTAGACATGAGGTGACATATTTTCGTATGAAACGTGTCATTCCTGAAAACCAGAAGTTACCTTTAATGATTTCCTCACAACGCTTCAGGCCTGGATGTCCGATGCAATCATGATACTTCCTCATGACATTCCACCTTCCATATTTAGGGACTACTAACCTCTGTTCTCCATCCTTAACGATCTTGTATACTCGACCATCTTTCAGCTTGTAATTATTCCTTATATCTGGATCGCTATCCCCCGATTCTAATTTTGTTCGAATTATGCGAATCTTCTCATCTTGATTTTGAAGGCATACTAACCAATCAAATACGTCAATCACGTTGATGTCTGCTTCTAAGGGAGGGTCTACTGGAAATCGGCTCAGCGCATCAACGTGTCCATGAGACTTACCTGGTCTATGAACGACTTCCATATCGTACTCCTGAATAGACAACCACCATCTTGCTATTCGAGGTAGTAGGTCTTTTTTCAGGAAAGTGTCTCGAACGGCTGCACAGTCTGTTACCACCTTAAAATGATTACCTGCTAAATAAATTCTGAATCTCCTCAACGATTCCACTACAGCCAATGTTTCCAATTCGTAGGAATGATACATAGCTTCTTCTTTGCTTGTTTTTCGGCTGAAATACGCGACGGGTTTCATACCCCCGTCCTGATCCTGAAAGAGAATTCCAGCTACACCTTTGCTGCTTGCGTCAGTGTGAACTTCTATGTCACCTTTCCTACAAAATAATGAGAGTATTGGTCGAGTCGTCAAAATCTTCTTCAGCTGATCGAAAGCCCCCTGCTGTGCTGGACCCCAAATCCACGGTGCATTCTTTTTAAGCAACCCGTACAGATCATACGTGACAGAAGCATAGTCTTTAACAAATTTCCTGAAATAACTCGTCAGACCTAAAAACATCCTAAGCTCGTGTACATTCTTAGGTTCTTTATAGTTGGCCACGGCATCAATTTTCGTACTACCAGGCCTAATACCTTTTTCGCTGATCTCGTAACCGAGGTAATCTATTTTATCTTGCAAGAAAAAACACTTATCAAGATTTAACGTCAATTTTGCGTCCCTTATTATTTCCAAAACTATCCGAAGTAGATCGAGGCCTTCTTGCTCAGTTTTGGTGGGTAGCAACAGATCATCTATAAAAGGAAGCACCTTATCATGACGTAACGAAGAAAATATCTTGTCCATAAGTCGCTGGAAAATAGCGGGGGAATTCGCCAAACCGAAGGGCATGCGTAAAAATTCATAATGGCCCTCAGGCGTGACAAAACCAGTTCGTGGATTGAAGTCTCCGCTACAGGAATCTGAAAGAAACTTTGCGACAAATCAAGACTCGTAAAAAGTTTCTTCCCACCTAGTTTCTCGATTTGTTCTTCTATGATGGGCAGAGGATATTTATCTTTTACTGTTATACTATTCAATTTTCTAAAATCCACGCAAAACCGGTAATCTCCGTTTTTTTTTCTTACTAATACAATCGGACTGGCATAATTAGACGACGATTCCCTAATAATACCGTTGGATATCATATCTTCAATCTTTTCTCGTACTATTGCCTTTTCTGAAAAAGAGAGCCTGTAAGGACGATAACAAATCGGCTTATCTGAGTTAAGTTCAATATTCAATTCTATTTTGTCAGTCCTGCCTAATTCTCTTGTGTCTATCGAAAAACAATCTGAATATTCCTTTAAAATCTCTACCAACTCTTTAACTACCTGTGGATCTCCGGATCCACATTTAATTTTTGTTATATCAATGCTCATTATCGAAACAAGATTATCTGAAAAATTACCAGGAGAACAACCTACTTCTCGAGTAACTAATCCACGAGCAATAATCTGGCCTTTCTGGAAACAAACCGGTTTATTTCCGTGATTAACTATGAACATGGCTTGTACTGGAAAACAGTGCATAGAAGCGGGAATGCTATAGTTATAACCATTATAATCAATTGTACGAGTATCTACAAACAGTGGAGTTGACTTGTCAATTTCAACATCATTGTAGGTGTCAATAAACAAGGATGAATGAGCTGGAACGACAGTGTCTGCAGAACACAAAATGTTAACCTTATCTACGCATGTACCCACTTGCAAATAATTTATTTCAACTGATTCAATTTCCTTTTCATCTCCGTCTGCATATCCTAAAAAGACGGTAGTCCCACTAATTGTAAGCTTGAATTTTTCGTTGTTCAAAATAGGCTGTCCAATAAAAACATCGGCGCGGTTCATGGCAGCGTCGACAACAACTACGTCTGAACAAACCTTAACTTCATCTATAACGAACTCTAATGATACCTGTCCGTGAGCTTTAATCGGTGGTCCACCAAACCCGTTGACAAAAAAAACACAAGGTTGTACTGCAACACCAAGCTTTAGAACAAAATCATGTGTGATAAGGTTGACTTGAGCCCCCGTGTCTAAATAAGCGGTACCTTTTAAACCATTAATCAAGACGTGTTTAAAATAACATTCATTTACCTGTATTTGTACAATGCTGACAGCCTTTTGATAACACTGCTCCTTTTTGTGGTTAGTTTTTCCACAGATTTCGCATTTTATGGCGTTAGGATTGTTAGGGCATGATCGGACAACATGCCCCGACTCGTTACAAAGAAAACAAGTTACACCCGGTTTTCGTTCTTTTGGATCTCTGATTGCTTCTTTTGAAGACCCCGATGCGGAGTCTCGACCTCGAGGAACGTTTCTCTGACTTTGGTTCATTCTTTTGTCGTCGTTCATGCACAAAAAGTGAGAATAAAGCTCGCCTGGAGTTTTATAGTTACCAGCTCTTGCAGAAGTTCTCATGTGGAACGGCAACCCTTCAATGATACACGACACCGCTTTCTCTCCAATGATGTCACACTTAGTTAGCATGGTACATTTCGAATAAAAATAATGAGTCATCGTTTCATTAAATGACTTTTTCCTATTTAACATTTCCCTCAATGCGTCTGCATAATCTACGCTTTGAGGGAACGCTTCCAGAATTTTTTGTTTCCATTCCGGCCACGTAAATTCATAGCTTCGTAATGCACCATGCCACAATTTAGCTAATCCAACCAGACGTGCCTGCATATAATAACTTTTAACGTTGTCGTTCCATCCATGTATGGCACCTACACTATTTGCGCTGTAGCATGGTGCGGGTGACAGTTTCAGTAACATTTCGTTTCACTCTTGAAAGTTGCCGCGATTTACAATTTATGACTTAGTATTTCAGTTGTACCACATTCGTAATATATTAAATAATTAATAACTGTAGTAAATTAAATTAAACCCAACCAGAATGTTCTAATCAAGAAATAAAATCAAATTGAATGAAAAATTAAGCAAAGTGTTATGCGTATAACGTAACGCCATAGACGTATTTAGTGATGGGATGTACTGCTACGATGGATAGTCGATATTTTTTATAATAAAAAACGTATATTGTGCGTAGGTCAATTTTTATTTTTAAAAGGTCTAATTATACAACAGAACATTTATAGGGTAAGGTTGCTCAAAAGGTTGCTAAAAAAAAATACATGTTATTCGTCTAAACTCATATCAGAGTCAGGAACATCTGAATTGTCACTCAATTCATCATCTGAATCTGTGACGGATATTATTAACGATGACTCAATTATGTTGTCAATATGTATGTCACGATCCCAATCAGACATAATGTCCCTTTTTGTTTTATTCACGACCTTCGACCAGTCTTCAGGTTGAACATTGTTGATGGCCTCTTGTAATAGGGCCAACATCTTATTTGCCGTAAATGGTGGCGAAGTATTATTTCTTGCGGCGTAACCTAAAAATAAACGAACTTATAAAAAAAAGTATTCAAATAATCATCAATCAGCCTAATCTAGTATCTGGTAATGTTTTTAAACTAGGTACATGCTACGATCGGAAAGCTGATTTTTTTATAAAGCTTCAAAATGGGAATTGAAATTAAAAGCATACCTTTTATTTGGGCCCAAATCAGCTCAATAGCGTTATACTGGCAATGGTAGGGTGGTAGTCGAAGGACCTGGTGGCCTTTTTCTTTTGCCATCTCGTCCAGAGCATAGGTAGGAGTTGGTGGCTTATGGCGTCGGACTAAGGCAATAAGCTCCGTCTTTAACATTTTTATATCTGCTGTAACTCCGTTTTCACTCAGCCACTTCACCAACTCGCTTTTGCGGTTGGATTGGTTTGGGGGTTTATTAACTTGCACCGAATGGTAGGGTGCGTTGTCCATTATTATGGTCATAGGCTCTTTTAAATTGTTTAATAGACCTATGAACCAATCTTTAAATTTTTCGTAATTCATCTCCTCATGATACTCCGTAGTTTTTTTTGACTTAAAAGCCAGCAAACAATCAGGGACGAATCCACTTGCTGTACCTGCGTGACAAATAATAAGGCGTTCGCCTTTGCCTTCCGGCACTTTGGTACACGATTGTGCCGTATCGTCGGTCCAACTTTTACCCACTGTGTGGTTGGCGTTTAGCCACGTTTCATCCAAAAAGACAACTTTGCTCCAATCACTTATGTTTTTGGCCTTCCTTAAAAATCTACATCTTGCTAGGGCAATGTCAGTCCTCTCCATAATAATCTTTCTTTTGTTAACTTTTTTGTAAACAAAGCCAATATCTTTTATAACTTGCCGTAGCGAAGTAATACCTCCTTTGAACAAGTCAGCTTCTTTTAATGATTTTAGAAGCTTGAGCAATGTGGGTAGCTCCATTCTTCTATAATAATCATAAATATGATTTTTAATAGCAACCTTAGCAAAATCATCCAAATCTGTGATTGGCTTCACCTTGGTCCGCTTTTTGTTGGGTGTCGATAATTTATTTTCAAACATCCCATCTTGGCCAATTTTCTCACGTGTTATACGCGAAACAGTATTGCGGCCAATATCAAGAGCTTCGGCTACTCGTTCTACAATATGATTCAATGGTAACAACGGTCCATTATTTTGTTGTTCTCTTTCAAAGTAGTCTCGGAGGCGAACAACAAGCTCCCTGGCCTGACTACCCAAAACAGTTTTTTTTGTATGCTTAGGCATGGTAATAACAACAAACTCAACAAACTTATAACAAATAACAATTTAACAAAAATGAAAACAAACAATGAAATCGTAATACGTGTCACATTAAGTCACAATATAACGCGCTTGCACTCGTACTCGCACTCACAGCATCGCACGGGTAAACAACATGGCCGCCGCGCCGATGCACCATAGAGCAAAAATGTTGTCACGAA
The DNA here is from genome assembly GCA_947508005.1 of Amphipoea lucens. Classification (NCBI taxonomy): domain Eukaryota; kingdom Metazoa; phylum Arthropoda; class Insecta; order Lepidoptera; family Noctuidae; genus Amphipoea; species Amphipoea lucens. The sequence continues at coordinate 17,319,766 of OX382359.1, read as the reverse complement.
AAAAAAAACATAAACCCGATTTTGATTATTTTATATAAGTACAAAGATAATTATGTAGCCATAAAACATTTATATTGACAAGTTTATACACGTAGCACACACGTAGTTACACTGCACAACTGAATAATACACTAATTTTCATAACAATATTAAAGAGAACTAGATTCACGCTGCGAGTATCGTTAGCGATAAAAATGAATTGCATAACCTCACATCCCTAGTCATGTGGTACTGACAAATGTCAACGTCATACGGGCAACTGTCACCCGCACCATGCTACAGCGCAAATAGTGTAATTGCTCTACTTTATTAAGCCACTGAGATGCAGGTAGCTCCGGTTTTTCAGGATCAAATTCCGGTATTATATCCGGCTTAACCATCACACCCGAATAATATGGAAATGACCTACCGGGTTCATTTGAAAAGCCTGGCGGAGAACGGCCTCGACAGTCCCGGACTGGTGAACGCCTCGGTCGCCAGGTATCACGGGAGCAGCTGCGTCGCTCCTGCTGCGGTCGTTCCATCCGCCGGCGACTCCATCTGACAGGGCTGCGGGACCGGCTGCGAGACCGGCTGTGACCATCGGAACTCATGTCTTGCCTGAGAACTGCTCCAGATCACGATCCCACTTCTGAAAATGTTACACCTATTAAAACAATTGTATTAAATAAACAACGATAGCAGTTTGAAAGGTATATTTAATTAGATAATCTTAGCGTGTACATAGGTATAATTTAGATAAAGTTATTGGAACCTCATAAAACAATAGAATTTTGCCAGTTAATCATCTATAATTCAAACAAAACTCCAGTAAGCTACAGCAAAGCTATCCCCAAGAAATAAAACACAAATTGCCCATAACAGCGATAATTACATTTAAATGAGAACACACATCAAATAAAGGAAATACTTAGTAACTTGATCTTGTGAGATTGCAAAAATGAACTGACTCCAACTTTTCCCGGCAAAAACACAACACCTCGTTATTCTTTCTTCACAATCAATTCTTCAACCTGATTGGTTCGTGGTAGTGGCGCGATGATGTCGTCTCCCTATTGGTCGACACTCGACGTTAGTACCGCATACATCCGCAGATGGCAGCACCATCACGTTGACGACGACAGCTTCGTATTTGGGAACGTTGTTTTGCGCCATCTAGCGCCTAACGTGTGGAATATTCACATCTTTATCTACAAGAAAATGCGTTTAGCTTGGCCGTCCATAGTAGCGCTGCTTTTAAAGCCAAAGAGTAAATATTATCTAGGTATAACAGTCAGGAAAATTAATTATTAGGCAAATATCAAATGTCAGAGAATTTTTTTTGCAAGAAAAATGACACCCGACGTCAATTTGCTGTGTTACAGCCATTTTATACAACTGTCAAAGAATGATAGGTGTGATTTGAATATCCAAATAATCAATTAATTTCCCCAACTTTCTATCAAGGTCCTCACATTTAAATCTCACAGTTCCACAACTACGTATCATCATACAGGGTGGCGGGGACCTGTTACCATAGATAGATTCCGCACATGATCCTGAACCCCCTAATGAGTACATTTCTATGAAACAGCAGATTTTCTTTTTGATAACCGACGAAAAATTTTTACGCTAGGAGGTCTAGAATCATGTGCTGAATTCATGGTTACAGTCTGCTCGTTGATGTCGCTGCCACCCTGTATACTAGAAGTGACACACACACACATTCACACTCAAAAGCCAGTTCTGCCGATGACATATAGCTCTTGCACTATTTCCCTACACTACATCGGGGCATGGCCGGCCGTCCGTCTTGTCATATTTATAACGCTCTGCCAAGTATTAGTCATATGTGCTAGGGCAACTGGACGCATTTCCTGAAACCTGTGTTTGTTGAGTAACCTTGGATTGAGGTCTAGGCCGAACCTCCCACGATGACATTCTGTTTTATTTGTAGGGTCAAATGAATTGTTTTGTCGGGAAATTGTCGTGAGTTGGCAGTTGTATGTGACATATATAATAATGTGCTATATAAATATTTTAGAAAAGATACAGAGAATTTGAAAAGTATGAGGTAGAGCTTTGCCCAGCAATGGGATAACATAGGTACATTATTATTAAAAGCCCAAGTGGCCCTACTGCAGGACAAAGGCCTGCCTCCCTCTTTCCACATAGGCAAATTTAAATCAATAAGAGTTAAGAAGCGACAGTAGCCAAATAGGTTAAGTCTAGCGTGAGGTCGTGAGTTCGATCCTCATCTGTAGCACTTGCAGCGTTGATGCCAATACACTCCTTCGACAAGCCTACCTAGTTTAGTAGGAGGGGTTAACAAGAAAACTAGTGTCATGTCACATATGTGATTGAGATGTCCAATGTGCATACCTACAAAGGAAATCAAATGTATATTTCGATTATCCTCTGAGCTATTACTTAGGTATATACCAATTATGGCGAGTAGATAATTCCAATCTGTCATTGTATCATGCATGATTCATGAATTCTTGTTCTGACCATATACATAAAGTATAATGCCCGTTACTTACCTACATACCGCGACCCCGCTGTGCCTTGGAAAGCCGTTGGTCCCGGCTGTCATTCGTAGATCTTTGATAGTCGTTACGGCTAGTCAGAAGCCCAAAAGTTCAGACTTTTGGGCTTCTGACTAGCCGTACCGGCTGTAAGACTGGTGGTCAGCCACCAGTCTCGTCTCGGGTATCATGTTACCCTGGGTTGTGGAGGTCAGTCGCTCCATGTAAATTACTGGTATTTAGCTGCATACGGTTAGATTGGAAGCCAACCTCAACATATTTGGAAAAAGGCTAGGCAGATTGATTGAACATAAAGTTTAGAGCTAATACCTATTATTTGTTAAAGACTTTACGGGATATAGGACAGTCACTAAATCACCCCTGAAACCCATATTCTAAAACCGGAAATGTTTTTGTTTCGTTGATTCACATCGAGCAGCTGTGTTTTTCAAAAGTTTATATTATTGCGTCGTATCCCAGATAAGACGTTGATATCAAAACATAATTTGGGAAACTTTCCTGAAAACATTTCGTAAAAACCCGAAACAACATTCTGCAACTCTTTCCTCGGCTCATTACTGACCAAGTTCTATTTAAAAACATGTTGAAACTTCTCACGAAGTGGAATGTTTTGAAGCCGAATATATTCTGCAAAAGGAATAAAATTCGCGAATATGTTTATTCGGATTCGGCTTGAAGTCGCGCCAAAATAATATCGTCACAGCCGATATGTGTCAACGACCAATAAGGTCGATGATCTTCGGATAATTTGACTGCAGTTAACAATGCACTCTAAAATTGTCAATGATGCTGGACTACGTATAGTATAAATATCCACGGAGTCAAATATTTCTTGAAAACCGATTACACTGTAGTTATTGTCACAGGACGAGAACCCTCTCCTTTTTGTTTGTTTTCCTCAAGTCTTGTCCTTATTATCCAGATCATGATACTTACTATTTTTTTTTTTCGAAGTATGAGGCAAATGACTCATATAATATGTCTGTAGGTAAACTTTAATGCCTATGGGACCAAATGGAAAGAAGTAAACTCAAGTAGTCAATGTAGGTACCAATTTGTTGGCAAGATCACGCAACACGTCAACCCATACGCACATACTGTGGCAGCTTCAACCAATTAGATCATACTGATGTCAAATTAAAGTCAGATCTATATCAATTCTCATCCAAATTACCATTAATCTACTTAAAACTAATATAATAAATAGCTTTGCACAGTTATTTTGATGTTTTTATAGTGACGGTCCCATATTTCTCGGAAACACTTGGGTGAGCTGAAATTTGGCAATGGTTTGTATCTTTCACCTGTTGCTTTGAAGTGTTATATTTACCATTAGAAGCACGTGATTTTACTGCGCGAAATACTCACTTTAAATAAATGAACTCGTCGACTGACAAATGTAAAGAGTACAGATAGAACGTTGTACGTTTGCTAACAAAGACATGTGCCTGCATTTAAATAGGTATAAGGAAGGAAGTGATCTCAGTAAATTGTAAATCGCAAGACACTAAAAGATTTAATCTCAAAAACAAGTCAACGGATTTAAGCGAAATTGTCTTAAAATCGTTGACGTTGAGTCAACATCTGAACTTATAACAGAAAGGAATAAGGAAAGGTATGGGTTCCTTGAATAAAGCTGACGCATCAAATCGGTTTTTATATTATAGACAGAGAGAGAGAGATATTCGTATACGCAAGGAACGTATTTTAATCAAAGGCTTAGAAAATAACAGGTTCAACTAATAGAAGTACGAGCTGGATAGGTTCCGTCAAAACTGAAGGGAGGACGTACGTGGTCGTGAAAGATGGAAGGAGCGGAGGGAGACCTTTGTCCAACGTAGTCTAATAAAAAAAAGTACTACAAAGAATTAACTTCAACGCAATACGGATATGAAAATTAGGAACAAAGCCTCTGTCTTGTGGAATTTCAAACGTTAACGTAAACGGTTAATAAATCCACAGTAATATCACAAAGAACATTTTCATCTTCGGAAAGTAAAATGAGGACTGCTGCACGATGTAATTCTAAAAACCGTCACCTGATGCAATACTTGCGTTACATCAGTAATTGCGCTATCATTCCGCAGCACGCTAGATACTTACGCATTATTTACAGTAATATGTGCAACTAATATAATGAAACTTATTACTAGAACTGACAAGAATTCCAACACGGCAATAAGTATTATAAAAATTTAGAAGGTTGGCGTGCATTGCGATCGTACGCGGAAGAGATATGCTCCACTTTACCATATACATATACTTTATTCTTTATAGAGCTACTTCGTTGTAATACTGCGTAAACTATAGTTACACGAGTTTTACGATGCAGTAATTAAGGGTAAGAGTCACATGATCGTAGTAAAGATAGAAATGAGTATGTTTTAGAAAGTATTATATGTACTTATTTATGGGTTCTTATTATTAAGTAGAGATACACACGTGAATGGGCTTAACAACAGTATGGATGACTGCATTATTGGTAGAAAACTTCATAAATAGTTCTAATGTTAGAGAAAATTGCCATTCGAAACGAGGACACGTTTCACAAACAATTTTAGCAAAAGGAAAACATTAATATTTCCGTTCCAAGCCATCTGTTCTACGCATTAAAGACGACTCTTAATTGTCACAACTTCCCCAAATAATTTTCAGTCAGATTATTGTTATTAATGGTTGGAACATCGTATTATTGAACATTTTGGTCCGATTCAGATTATTTCTGGTCTTAAAGGTATGCATCCTAATTGCGTAGAATCTTGCTAATACATTGCTTCATATGTTCGTGAATTCGTTTGTTCAACAACGTAAATAACGCACTAAATGTTGTTGAACTATCACTGCCACTGTTACGTGTTACGCAATTACCCCGTAGGTTGACGCCTATGGGAAATGACGAACTTGAACCTTCAGCACCCAGGCATACAACATGACCGATGTATGTAAAAGAATTCTTCTATGACCTTAGATGACAACCCTAAGAAACAAATAGGCATCTTTTCGACCTTCAGCAATTGCAACTACATCTTTGTCATAGTGAGAGCTTTTTCTTTTAACATTACTTGTCTTTTGTTGTCTCCAATAGATTCCTCAGGCATGTTAAATTGTCCGCCTCCCGAGTTGATCATGACTGAAGCCGACGCCATCGCTGACCCTGACTCTGATGATGAACCCGAGAGAAAAGACTCCCTAGACGTCCATGAAGAGGGTGAGTTCAAAAAATCTTGTGTAAATACTTTAAAAATAAATACACGCTACGGCTGGAAGTGATGGGATTGACACAAACGCCTTATTGTTAAACAGACACGAGATACAGTAACGTAAGGGCCTTGGGAATATCGCTACAAGGGTTCAAAGCAGGGGGTCTACTCCTAAGCAGCGTTTCCTACTCCGTGGCAACTACGAACATAAGATTAATTCGGAACCCGAACAAAGAATGAATGACATCACGATTTGGCAGTTGTTCCTATGTAGTTTTTGCCCGTCCGAAAAAATGAATTTGACACTTGTTTTGATGGATCAACTTCTTTCGGAAGGGCCCGTATCTTCGTTGACGGACTTAGAGAGTAGACACCCTGAAAGGAGTTTAGTAGATTGTCAGGACAAGGTTGAAATTAATAGTTTGCTTCTATCGGCAAGTCTACTTTATAATAAAGAACTTATGAAATAGAAATATCGAATTTGGAAGTTATCTATAAGTAGATACACAGAATTTAGTCATATTGATAAAGGTAATCACTGGACAGCCCTCCGTTCAAACCTGTCAAAAATATCAAACATATTGCTGAATATCTGCAAGAATGAAAACTGCTACTATGTACCTATACTATGTATTTCCGACTGAACTGATACTAATACCTACTGTACTGGTTTTGGGTTTGTTGAAAAGCAAAGCAAGTCAAGAGTCTATGAATTTGCCAGGTTAGTTCCGTGATGAATGATAGAGGCGCTTGCGTCGATCTTGTTACTTCCCGTTGCGTTAGTTGCGTGATAGATCTACTGCCAACAATGTGTGGCGCTTGGCAACTTCGATCTGTTACTTCATATTTTCTACAAAGTGTCATCGGCACTAATATATTGTATCTTATGTTTTAGTTGTGCTATACCATCATAGATCAAAGGCTTTGCCTGAAGGTCATCAATCATTGGCATCAGAAATAACCAAATTGGCATTATAAGCAAACGTTCCAAAAATATTTCCCTAGATTTATTTCTATTTTCTGAAACTCTGTCTTCCGAGTCTTCTAAAACAGTACAATTTTATTTTAAAATCATAATATATCTTTTATGTTAACAAAAAGTATAGTATTTATATAAAAATAAGTTGTTTTTTTTTTTTTGTTTGTGCACAGACGAATTATTCGAATGCTGACGAACGGAGAACTTTTCGCTATATTAACACCTCCGGCTCCACCCGTCACGTACACAGACATACACAGGTTTTTTTATATCTATATATTTATCTACAAATACATGTTTAGTCTGTGAACAGTCCGACCGAGGTCCTTTAGCCCCTGTACATAATGGATTCCATACTGTAATGACAGCGACGGCAGCATGGGGTGATCACTATAGAATTTCACCAGCTTTTATTGCTGGTATAATTACAGGCACGTGATTTTAGCTTTATGTCTGGCATCCTAACACACCAGCGACCAGTAGTATGCCGATGACCACCTAGCATCTCAGGAGCCTGCTTGTATGCCATCCAATAATACAACAAAGCTTCCTGGTGACAACGAGCATGACATGACCCTTGCATCATTTCTGGGGTAGGTCAAAAACTCATAATTGCAACGGTCTTAAATTTTTTGACTTAGGAGTCAAAAAATTTAAGACCGTTGCAATTATGAGTTTTTGACAGATTTTGTATGGCAAGTCTGTCAAAAACTCATAACGGGACCATCGAGACCATTGCAAAGTTATTAAATTAGTAGACTGGCCCCCTGATGCTTGCTACTGGAAAACCTTAGTAGCCCTCCTTGAGTGAGCACCCTCTGACATGACAAAACGAATCCGCCACTGCCTGAGCGTTCACGCAATACGGCAATCTATCAAGAGACAAATCATGGGGCGATGCCATTATTTGCAGAAGCTGCATATTTGTAAGTGTCCTGAGTTTTCCTTACCCGCCGAGTTCGTGTGACCCTAATGAATTCAATAAATGCTTGAGGACCCTGTGTTGTCTCATGTTCCTTTAAACACTAAATAATATTATAATAGTCAATAAAAAAGAAATAAGTACTCTAAATCGTAACGCTCTCCCTATAATTTTCCATGGTAGGTATGTCATAACATAGCCCATAAAAAGAACATTGCTTACGTAAGCTACCTTAACTACGGTAATAATAAAAGAAATAAAACCAAGTACATAATGTCATAACAAGATCACACCATGCAGAACTATCGTGCCAGTTAACCCCAAAAAGTGAATTATAATGTCAGTGCAACGCTGACATAATGCATTATGACAATAATGTCATGCAGCAGGCTGGTACCATCATAGCGAACAAAACAAATTTTAATCATATGTAATAATGGGCATTTTATTGTGACAAGCCTTAAAAAAATATTGAATAATAATAATAAAATGTTCTGAACTAAATCAAAATAATTATCTTTTAGAAAGGGAAAGCCAGTAAAATTCGTTTCAATCATCGTAATGCAGGAAACAGACTTCTCAGTCGCATAACGTTAAGCAATCATATATATCAACGATGCAACACAATATTTAAGAAGTGTACGAAAATTAACCCACTTGCTACTTGACACTGGTTATTTTCCTAATTAGTTAATACATAAGCCGTTTGAAAGAACTCAGTTCCTTATAAATGTGGTAATTTTTTCACTTGTCCTTTAACGCTCTGGTTGAGTTTGTAACCAAGGATTGCATATTACCTATCTAGTGTACTCAATATCAGAACCGTTTTCAAAATACCGCGAAATATCTCATTAAATTTTATTATAATTTCTACATTCAGTTTTTATTACGTTGCTGTAATTGTACCTAATTAGTCGTCTTTGGAAATGATAGAAAAAAATCTATGCATATCTAAGTGAGAGTGTAAAAATGATTCTTCAAAGAGTCTTGTGTTACTGCGAAATCTTTTTGTTACACTTTATTTTTTACATTTATTTTATGTATCAAATCATCGTCTAGTTTTGAATGTGTCTCCTTTCCGCGTCTTGCTACTCAATCCTTTTAGAAGCTATCGTCAGTTCCTCTACCATTCACGGCCGTAGCTAGGGGGGGGGCATTGTGGGGCAATGCCCTACCTTGAAATCACAATGCCCTACCTTAAAAATACCAAAAACTAAGATAAATTATTATAATTAAATTGTTTGTTCATAGTTTGAGATAAAAAAAAATTGTAGCGATAGGTATAGGATAGGATAGCACTGCAGTGTGCGAATCTACGTTTTCAACTTTAACTGCAATCAATACTCGTAGGCCTCAAAAGCTGTCAATGGGTCACGAGAGAATGGCTGGTATGGTATTTCTGGCCTTTGAAAAAAAAAGAACAAAATCAGTTGATCTGAACGAAGTTCTTCGTATTTTTAATAACATGGCGAATCGTAGAATTCAGCTGTTTTAAATATTTTTCATTATTATGTTAATTATTATAATAAGTTTGCAGAAGCAATATGATCTAAATGGTATTTTTGGTCGTATCTATTTACTCGTATCACCCCATCCAACAATTAATTATTACCTCACTCACTCAGACGTGAATCTCTACATCCAAATCTGGAAGTTCAACCCATGCGCGGTCCGAGGGGGGGGGGGGGTCGTGGGGGTCATGACCCCCCCCAAAATCATTCAAGCTGTCGGGAGTCTGAATGATTTACTTGCCCTAACTTCAAACTGTACTTGAGCCACGAAAACCCCGATTGGGCATATCTATTCAAAAACATTAACCTCTCTGCTCGACAAAATTTTGACATATGACACACCAGCTGACTCGACGGGGTGTTGCGAATTACGTCATGATAATCAGAAATTTACTTTAACTTTCAGCATTCGAATTTATTAAGAAAACTGTGTTACCGCGCCTATTTTGTAAAATAAGTTTGTGGCAAATATCTTTAACTATATGCTGAGGTCGGTAAAACCGCGTCATTCTACTGTGAAAGTTGTATAAAATAGATATTACTACACCTATCCAAAAGGTAGACACCTCAAAATCGCTGAAAATATGTACATAAACCATCTAATCTCTTGATGAAAATATGCAAAAGGGAAAAATAAAGATATTGTCATTCTCTCTGCATTCTTACTTTTACCATTTTTCATACATAAACTACATAAAAAACATGATCAAATCTTGATAAAAATTACTAAAAATTGTGTTGCGACGTGACACCTCTTAGTGCTGACCATCCACCCAATTTTCTTATTCCGATTCAAAAATGTCATAAAGCCTAATCGATAATCGGTATTTAAAAAAAAAATAAAAAAATTGTAGAGACTGAATAAAAACTCTTTGGTATATTTTATCATTAATTAATAGTTTTTGAAATATAATCATTTTAATAAGTACAAACACGTACAGTGTGGATAGGGGTGTAACTTTTTATGGTTTCCTACGTCCGAATGAAAAAACGGAACCCTTGTAGGATCACTCGTGTGTCTGTCTGTAGGTTTGTTACAATCGATTTGTTTCGAATCTACTGGACCGATTAAGTTGAAATTTGGTACTCATCTTTGACTCAAATACGGACGTGTAACATGAATAAATTAATTATGAATATGGGGTCACTTTTTGGGGTCACATTAGATAAAAAAAATACCATTATTATAGTTTCAAACTCAAATGCGTCCCGCCTGCTTCCAAATTTTATTTAATTTAAAATGGGCTTGTTTTTAGCTTTTCAGTTAGTTTTAGTACAAGGATGCAGTCGGGTTTTTTTAATTTTTCTAATTACTTTTTTTTATTTCCAGCTTTTTAGTTTACAAATGTGAAAGATGTGTTTCGCAGACGATTTAGTTCTTGATACGTGTTTTTTACGAGTTGTCACTTTGAATTACTTTTAACCATATAAGTTGTATATATTTTTGTAATCACCTTTTAAAACCCTTTATTTTGAGACCCCACTCGATAGGTATTGAGAAAAAAAAAAATTATTGAAGGCATAATATGGCGCCAAAAATCCGCCATTTTGTTTTTTTTTTTAATTTGATATGCCCAGTGTCACTCTCACAGTAAATACATAACCCTCCTTCTAGCGCAGTCGGGTAAATAGTAGATTGTTATACAAGGGTCGAAAGGAATCTATTCCCATACGAGGTATTTAGACTATAGTCCGAGTAGGAATTGATGACTTTCACCCGTGTTAAACACTCTACTTTTTATTTCGAATATAAGGAAAGTAAAAAATAGTGGTCTTTCTAAAATATTTATTGATAATAATAACATGAATAATAGAATAGAATAGAATAGAATATTAATTATAAAATTAAAAATTATTAATAAAAATAATTGAAATAAATTAAACCTATTTAAAATTAATTGAAATATTAGAACAATTTGTGTGCTATTTTAAATATGGAACACACCGCGTCACTGCCGCGGGCCGTCCCGCTTGATAGGTATTTTTTTCACACTGGCTGTTTATACACTCACAAGACCGCAACATTTTTCTTAATTATGTAAAAATTTCGTAGCTGATCACTTAACCAATTTAGTTCTATTTTTAAATTCATTCCCGACCTAGAGAGGGAAGCAATTACTATGAGTCTTTCCCGCCTTAAGGTGGGAAGCAACGTCTTCCACCCGCTATTCGGATCAAACAAATACAACTTTACGAGTATGAGAAATGAAAAAGCTTTGCTTACTGTAAGTACCGTGTGATATATCAAATGAAAGGGTTTGTCGTGAGGGTCACAAACATAGTTTTTAATAACTAAAAAAAAGTTATTTATTATTCTATTAAATAGAAACAATATATCTGAAATCACAGCCTAAAATAAAAACTACAAAATATAGCTCTGTGATTATTCTAGGTTCCAAGAGATCCTATCAGACGTCTGGTCTTCAAATAATATAGCAAATCTTGAGAGATTTGCTATATTATTTATATTACCAAATGTAAGTATGTACGCAGTATAGAATGAGTTCTATACTGCGTACATACTTACATTTGGTCACAGTCAAAATATGTTCGGGACGTTATATTCAATTTAAAGTTGGTATTTTTAAATGTTATGCTTAAAACACTTGTTATAAGAAGTCGGTTAAAAATAAGATTTTTGGCATTTTAAATCTCAATAGTAAGAAATGCTCAAGATGTTATTCCCCATAAGAAAACAGTAGGACTTTTCTTTTCTGGCTGGCACTTTAATTTTTGAGTAGGTACCTTATGAATGATGGGTTTATGAAAAACAAACTTATTTTTGCAGTGAATCAAATTAATGATGATGTACATTGTGCATGCGTGAATATTCAACCCTAACGGAACCTTTCATTGTGCGTGGTCCGACATAAACATGGAAAGTTTTTTTTAAATTTCGTTGGGAAACTACCACAAAAACAAACAATTACTATTACTCAAGTAAACTAATAGAAACAAAAACTACCAAGCTCATAAAACTAACAACACATATTAAAATGTAAAGTGATTGCGGAATACGCAATTTATACAATTAATTTATCATCATTCCCAAACTTCTGCTCAGCCTACCTAAAAAATGTATACTGGGCATTCTGTAGCAAATTATTAGAAAAGTATCAAAAATAAATACTTAATTGTAAAATAAATAAAAATAATTTTATACGACGAGCGCATTCGAAGAAAAATTCAAATATAGAAACAATTTGGCGCGAAATTCAATAAATGACTATGGTCTAAGGTCCTCGAGTGTTATTGACTCAGTTCAATTGAATGTCCAAAAAAACTAAGTATTAAAATTACATTAGAAAAGCATAAATCATTATTATAAACAATGCTTATTGTATTTAATGCTTAAAATAATTTTATTTTAATTTCTGAGTATCGATTTCCGATATTCGACATATTAATTACCCGAGTCAATCGAAATTTAAAAAAAAAATCGTTTTGCATAATCGCTTTCGTACATCATTACGATAAAAAAAACAATCATGGACGGCGATTTTGAACACAAATTGAGTAGTGGTAATGAATAATACGTGTTATTCGACCTGTGTTTCAATATTACGTTAAGATTTGGGCATTTTCGTGTTGTTAATAACATTTACAATAATATTTGTCACATTTTAAATCTTATCTACTTGTGTGTGTGTGATATTGTGAAAAGTAAAAATGTAAACACGCACTATTGGCGCGAAACTTCGACATTAGATATCAAAATACTTCATTACCACTACTTATTTTAACTTGAACAATGGATGAATTCGTCAAATAATTAAATTATGTATTATTTACTGCCCCTGTGGTGGAGTTTGGATGTTAGAAATCCCCAATTTTTATGTTTTTTAGCCTCGACCACCACTGTCAACAAAATGGCGATTATCGCATTTACAGACTTGAATTTTATAAAGGTAAGGTAATAAGCTTGAGCGCTAAATATGAAATATTTAATGGCGTTAACATATGAGTTTTTTATCCAACTCTCTTAATTAACGCACATTCATAGGATTTGATGCGTAGCTTAATAAATATTTACATAATCAATGTAGGGTGTCGTATGTCGTAATTCTTGGGTCCTAAAGGGGTCATTACCGAGCCGGCGGAGGTTTGAGTGTTCGGGTCCTAAAGGGGGCGCTACCGAACTATACGGTTAAGAACATCGACAGACTCGGGGACTGCCGACTGAAGTAAAAACTTAAAACTATGAAATGACAGTGGGTTTTTTAACTCGCCTAAAAATATTTTCCTTTAAAAAGCCTGTTATAAAAATATATAACCTAGGATTCAAGAGCGAGAGAAGCAAACTTGGGATATTGGGCACCCCGCTCGTACGTAAGGTTGAAAGGCTTAGGTAAGGCCAGATAACCAGATTCCTAAACCTAAACTGCTGTAAAACGAGTTTAAGCTTTTCGTCATGATGATGATGATGATGATGATGCGATCCGACCGATTTCGGCCAGGGCGATTGCTTCAGCTCCGTTGTAGTTGCCGTTCGTGTGCTCGCATGTGGCTTATGTATCCAATCATTTTCATCATAATTCGATAAAGTAAGTTCTCTTTTTGTATGATGGGAAAAGAAAACAGACTATTCAAGGTGGGGTGCTAAAATTTTCAGGCTCGCTACGCTCGTTCTTGCAATTTACATTGGTTCTTGAGCTTTTCTTTAATAGTCGACAAAGCATGAAATAATCGCAAAGCATCGAATGATCGAAAGAAAATCGAACCTATCCGAAAGTGTGTAAAATTTTCGAGCTCGCTTCGCTCGCTCTTACATTTTAGATTCTGATAGCTGCTTGAGCTGGCCTGCATAAGTCGACAATGTGATTCCTATTTGTACTTGAAAATATAACACAAAACCTAATTAAACAGAGGCGGGTTGTTAAAATTTTCGAGCTCGCTTCGCTCGCTCTCCCCACCCTGCACAATCTACCGTTCTAATGCATACGACCAATTTGGCAGCATTTAAGTAACACCCCCCCCCCCCCCCCCCTATGTAAAAGCTGCGTCCCTGAATAGCATAAGTAATGTGGAGTTGGAGTTGTACATGAACCTTAACATGTCATCACGCCTTTAATCCCCAAAGGGTTGGGCAGGGGTGTACCTTCATATAGTACTGACACCCACATTTCGTCAGTTATTAAGTGAAAGGTCATAGAGGGCGAGCCTACTGCCGCCAACCGGGCACAAATCCAGACTCCAGGCTGCTTCTGAGAAATTTCTGATGGAAAACTCTTTAACACTTTACCCGACCTAGGAATCGAACCCAGCTAGAACCTCATGCTCAGCAGTAACGCTTGCGACCACTAGACCAACGAGGAAATGTACCTCCCTAAAATATTCCTCGGCACCCATGATGACCCCCCCCAAAATCTTAGGCTGCGACCGCGCCTGGTTCAACCATCTTGTTCGCTTGTTCTTCATCATTGAGGATTCAATAGTTCTTAGATCCATGCTCATGCTCTGTCACAGAAATTATTTGTCTACGAATAGCTATTGAATGTACATCACTGACCTAGAGGTCAATGATATACATGGTGATTGATTTAGGAGCCCGTGCTTCGAGGGCAGATCAATTATGATACATTTTTTACTTTCGCCCTACCTGTAACCAGTGCTGCCCTACCTCAAATTCGACTCTAGCTACAGCCCTGCTACCATTTGTATCCTTAATCCTACAATCCTGTCTTTATGTTACAAGATATTCCTCTATAAGCCTCACTTCCACGCCAATTAATCACTTTTTATTTTTAACACAATTTGCACCGAATATCACATATTCCTTCTCAGTTCTTAGATATATTGAAACTAGATACGACTATATTCAGGTGGCGGAGCAATGAGCGCGCTGGTGGCTGGCCTTAGGCGCGCTGGCTCCGCTCATTCCCTCTCCGCGCCCAAAAACAACGCCTCTTCCAGGTCTTTACCACCATCACCTAGTCATACACCCAGGTATGTTAAGCACACCATTATGTCGTGTTGTTTATAACAATTATAACTCAACATTATGCCTTCAACCGGTAGACACCAGCTTTTGACGGCACCTTTTCAGCAATGTGACACTAATGCACCTACATTTAGTGCTGTTTGGAGCTGTTTTTGGTTTTTTTTTACATGTCAACGACCAACTCACAGTTCGATTTACCCGTGCCCAATGCGGTCAAGATTTTTTGGAACGAACGCGGCTTGCGGTAGTAGTTGACTGGAAGAAATCGTCAATTAAGGCTTTTTCTTACGTCACGTTTATTACGTGGCGTTATGTCCCCTCCATGTGTCCTTCTCTCTCTCTCTCTGTCTCTTTCTATTATATACGAGTAGGTATGTGTGTGAGTATCGCATTGTTAACTACGTTTCTGACGGCGGTCCCCCGACCACACGCGTTTTGTTTTCCAAACTCATGACGTCTTTCACGTTTGGACTTGGACAGGTGCAAACATATCAGCAGGATATTATCAAACCTGGTAGAGACAGAAAAACAATGCATTGTCTATTTAATAAGTCCATAATTGTTTTAAATGCCAACTTTCATTGTCCAGTTTCGACTTGCGGGCCGACAACCGCATGCGGGCGTTTGGATAATCGCGCCGTGAGTTTGGTCTAATAACGAGCTTATTGCAAGACTCCGCTTTTCAATATTGATTACTCTTTCCCTACCTTTACTTTTACACAGTATTACAGTAATAGCTACAAGAGAATCTATTATTTGTATTAACATTTTTAATCGGAAATTTATTGAAATCGCGAAATAAACTGATGAAGAGTTGCGTTATAATACTATACTTTGTTTTTAGTTCGCACATCATTATGTCCTTCAACTTTTGAAGACACAAAAGGTATTTTACTGAACGTTATCTACCTACCGAATGTTTTCTCTTCATTCCTATTGTTGCCCCTTGCCGTTTCCACAATCCGTTTTCTTAAATGTTTCTTATTCCCAAATATAATCATGGGAGATTTTACAGCGTGTATTAGAAATTTGTGGTCATATAGGGTGTGGTACAGACCATCAAGTGCACAATTTTCTTCAACATGTTTATGTTGGTCCCATGAATAAAGTTGTTCAGTTTAACGGTCTGTAGGACTACATCCTAAAATATGACAACACATTTCTGATGGATGCTGTATAATATACCTAGCTATCACGTTAAGATTCTCATTTATTTTCTATCCAAAGGTGATTTCGTTAAAGGAGTGTCATCTTCAATCCCTTACTTTGATCAATAATAAAGCTAAACTTAGTTCCAACGCCAAGAAACCATAATTCATCTTGACTTATTCTACAATACATTATAAGTTAACTGAATCGAGACTATCGAGTTCTTGCGACCTTATTAAGTTATTATTCCTTTTATATTACAAAAGACGTTACTGCCTTGCGGCAACTATAATGGCACCTTGATTGTGGCCATGCGAGCCTATATGGGAATCCTAGGCTGTCGTTTATCTTAGGTACAGCCGATAACATGTTGTTTATTACCTATATGAAATTGATGTGTCTATTATCCCTCTAGGCTAATTAAATTTTCATTTGCAACACCTGTAAACCTTACGTGATGTGCAGTCATCGAATTTGGCGAGCTATTGTGTGTTCTTTTACATTGACCCCTCATACCTCACCAAATTCCGATCACTGTTGATGTGCCTTCTTTTCTATTCTGTAGTTTGAAATTGATTTTCGTGTTTAACATATGTGGTCGTTTCCCTGACTAGCCCTATTAATTGATTAATCACAACTCTATGCCTCTTCTTTAAATCCCTTCCCATATTAAAAGAAGGATTGAAGTCATTGACGAACAAGGAGTCATTAGTTGAACCACTCCTAAAATTGAAGTACCTGCGACTTCAGCTGTATTGCTTTTTCACATCTAACATACATTTTATTTTACTCCTTTCGCAACACTCGCATACAATGTCTTAGAATCTAAAGCCACACTGCAATAGCTCAGCTCCTTAGACAGACAAAGTAGTGTCTTTGCTGCAGCTGGCTATAAACATGTCACCTAAAACACATGACTATCCTCAAATCATTTCCAACTCTTCTCACACAAAGTGGTTAAAGAAAGAAAGAGCCTACACGTTTGTTGACGAGCAGCCCGTGTGACGTAAAGGAAGCAGTCGCTGGAGTCGGGCAACCCGTTCGGCGCGTGCGGCGCGACTTGGCTGGCGAAGGGCGGCGTGGCGGCCATGCTGGCGCCAGCTCTGCGCAGCGCGCTGCCGCCGGACGTGTTGCTCGCGGCCGCGCGGGACTGCGCGCCTGAGCTCGCCAGCAAGCTCACCGCGCAACAGATACATGATATGGTAAGTACTGATACTAACACTGACGCGTCGAGGCTATGCTGGCGCCGGTGCTGCTTAGCGCGCTACCGCCGGACAGGCTGGTTGCGGCCGCACGAGACTGCATGCCTGAGCTCGCCAGCAAGCTCACCGCGCAACAGATCATGACATGGTGAGTACTGGCACTAACATTGGCACGTGGCGGCCATATAGGCGCCAGCGCTACCGCCAAAGCTTATTGACTTGATTTTCTGAACATTGTACCCCAGCTCACACAAGACAAGAAGGTCCATCCTTCTCCGCAGACTTTAAAATACAGCTTTTATCAATTTAAAATTTTCGCACATAGGTACAGGTACGTATGTACAATAATGAGTAAGAAATAAGCATTGATAGAATCATTGAACTAACGATAAAATTTGTAGAACATTTCAACATAGAAATGAGTGATTCATCAAACGTTCTTTCTTTGACTTTGATTCATCATAAATCAACTACTTGTACCTTTAATGATAAATCCTTCCCAAAATAACGTAGATAAGTAACCTCAACCAAGGATGTAATTTATGAAGCTACTGTACGATTTATTCGTAGGTCATCTATTTATAGTCCGGTTTACAGCAACTGCACTTCATCTCGTGTATAAACATGGTCATGCAGTTGCTGTTTTTATTGAGAACTGCTGCCGACTGTCCTCAAATTGTAGGCAATCATTACAGATAAGGACTACCTGGTACGGAATACCGCTCCAAAAATCCAAAAGCTCAAAAGGTACTCAGAAATCTGGAAGGTCAATTCCAGTAATTAAAAACGTTCAAAATCTAGTCGCAACCTCATCGCAGCAAAACACTGCAGCACTTGTGAAAAATGTAGGGAAATTAGAGGTATTTTTGACAGATTGAAACTGAGATCAGACTGTGAACCTTCTTAAAGTTACGAAAATTGCCCCTCAGAGCTCTTTCAACTCCTGAAAAAACAAAAGACGGCGCTTCTCATATAATTTATGTCAATTTCATTTGTAACCTATTTATTTCTATTAACAGTTACTAGCTGTACGAGAAGAACTGTCAGCGGAGGACGCAAGCAGCGCGGGTGACGCGAACGGCGGCGAACTTCGCGCGTGCGCCCTCACTGCCCTCATGCTGCACTGCTGTGCGGCTGCGCAACTCGCGCAGCAACGCGCAGAGAACGCGCCCACTTGATGATATTACATTACTGTTCATTGTGCAATGGCTAGTTTCATTTCGATTATTCGTAGAGTTTTCCCTAACACGATAACTAATAACTATAATTACTTAGTTGTTAAATGGAATTTGACTGATTGCCATCACCCGCACTCGCTGGCCACTTAGACTTATCTAAAAGTAGTCTTTAAATTAGCCACTGTATTGTGACGTAATAAGTCATTAACTCCGGTGGCAAATCGTCTGAGAATGTTGTAATTTTGTCTATTTGTGCCATACAAAGCTGTTGTGGAACGAGCTCTAAAGTTACAAAAATTATTACATATAAAAAAAAAAATATTAGTATTATTGCAATAGTCTATACCCAACTATAATCCACACTAGTATTATAAAACTGAAGAGTTTGTTCCTTTCTTTGGTTGAACGCGCTAATCTCTGGAACGAGTGGGATTTGTTTTTGCATTTGATAGGCCAATTCTTGAGGAAGGTAGGAATCCACCCCAAGGAGGATACGCGGAGACGCATGTCAATGATAAGATTTCACCCTAGGCCTAGTTGGATAAACGGAATTTATAGGCTTAGGGTGGATTCTCGATAAACGGAATAACTGGAAGGTAGGTATAAGCCATTTGACATCACGCAATGACCGCGACCCCTAGGAGACGAGCAACAAGAAAAAAAGTCAGGAAGAACGCTAAAGAATTAATTTAACATCGCGGGCGGAAAATGTGGCTATTATTTTAATATATTATTGTGGTGTCTTACGACTTCCACGCGAACGAAGTTGCGAGCGGAAGCTAGTGTTTAATAATTTTACCAATAATTAAGGAAGAATCAACGTCGTCGTAAACAAAAATATCCACTATTTACGCATAACTGACCTTGACAACAAAACTCGTGTTGATACAGAAACTAACATCAATTTAAACTAGTTAAACGGCTACATTATTTCTATTTTGGACAACGGAATAAACTAGACATGACATTACTACGCACTATGCACGCTATCAACACACGAGCTACACGAGTTTTTACAACTAAAGGCTCCCCGCAAACAGGCACGACGCGACAGCGCGACGCGAATCTAGTAGAATCATTTCTATAAAAACTTAATGGAAATTGTTCTATCAGAATTGCGTCGCACCGTGGAGTCGCGCCTGTCTGCAGGACCCTTAATGTTCGTTTTGGTAAACAAAGTCGAACTACGACGTAATTTTTAGCGAAGGTGAAGTAAACTTTTCAGTATTAATGGTAGCACGAGTCTAATCAATGAGTCGTAAATGCGCCGGATGTTTCTAGTTGTCCATAATTCTAAAATTGGAGACGCATGTTGATTCCCCTCTTGAGCTCAAAAATGATTCACATAGAGCGATTCGTGTTTTTGGACTTTTGAGATATATCGCATGCTTAATGAAATACAGACTTAATTCAAAAAAGACGGTTTTTGGGACATCGCAAAAGAAGATCTTGCTATGAGGACTTATCCTACTTGTTGTCGCATAAAATTAAAACTGATTTGATTTGACTATTAATTAATCATGAATGCTTGTATTTTAAACGTCTATGATTGACTATTGATGAGATCTGAGTAAAAAAAAAATCTGTAACTCAATTCTGACCTATCTACTAATGGGTCAATGTTCCACTAAGCATGCAATATGCGGAAAACTCAAAAGTAGAAACTGTCCCCCCCCACTTTGATTCACCTTCTACACGTCGAAACTTAACATGTTCACTTCCTAAGTACCCTGAAGTTTCTGAAGGAATCGCTTAGGTCCCTGCTCACGCATTGTAGATACAATTCCTTTATTGACTGGACTAAAGGAAGTCGAGACATTTGACACAAACAAACAAAAGAAAATCGGAGAAGGAAAAATGAGAGAGATTTTCCTACCGTGTCCAGGAAATACCAAAAAACTGTATGATTGATACAAAGTATCGAAAATGCTACTGATGAAAACATAAATGAACTCAAAAGCAACACATTGTATCCAGTCCCAACTCCCAAGGCAATATTCCCATCTAGACTTTAGCTATAAACAAAACAAAATTAATAAACGAGATCCGAAGCAACAACAAACTCAATGGCATTGACCTTTTCATTCTTATTCCAACTACTTAAGGTTTGTTTTCCTTTGTAAGGACGAAGGGATCAAGGAACGCGTGTACCAACTGCGTCGAATGCTCTGCCGAACAGGGAACTGGCTTCTGTCCAGCTTTTCCTGAAATAGCACAAAGGATCGACCTCAACTTTCGTTGTGAAAAAACTTCTGCGAAACGTCAGCGGTCGACCGACGGAAAATTTTGTGCGTCACCGACCATGCGTGTGCGCCGGATACGGACGGATATCATCTAGATAAGTGTCCGATACATGTGTGTTGGGGACTGTATGATTATCTTAGGGTATTCGGTAGTAATACATAGTTAGGTACATAATTAATCATCATAATATATTGGTAACTAGCGGCCCGCCCCAGCTTCGCACGGGTGCAATTTTTTTTTTCGAATTTCCAAAATTTTCTTTCATACAAACCTTGTCCCGGCAATACCGATCACAACAAAAAAAGAATTAGCGAAATCGGTCAAGCCGTTTTCATATGTCAAGTCGTGACAACGGAAAACGGGTTTCATTTTTATATATATAGATTAAACCCGAGCCCGGATGATATAGACCTACCTACATAATAGTATGGCAGGCACGATACAACAAGGTCGAGGAGTGATTTCAACAGGACCTAAAGTTAATCTATGTGAGTCAGAAACTGGTACCTACTTTAAATGACTGTACTTTCTATCTTTATATTTAGAGAATTAAGTACTTAGCTACTTAAACGTTATGACGATATGAATTACCTACATGGTCGTCACTAGGTAGAGTAGTATATTTTCTAGCAATTCTTGAGCAGGGATTGGATGAAAATCTATCAGTTCCTTCCTTCTTGCTCCGCTGTCACCATTTCATGCTGTTCTAAGAACGACAGAAAAATACCTGTGTCAGTCGCCTGTCATCACGTGAATGATGAAGGTAGAAAACTGCATTTTCTGGCTAACTCATGGCTCTCTAGACACCTAACGACAATGCACGCAAATACTGACTACGTATATTATTAGATAGTGGACAGGTATTCAGTTCGGTTGCCTACTCTCTGAAACTTAG
Organism: Amphipoea lucens; assembly: GCA_947508005.1. Taxonomy (NCBI): domain Eukaryota; kingdom Metazoa; phylum Arthropoda; class Insecta; order Lepidoptera; family Noctuidae; genus Amphipoea; species Amphipoea lucens. The sequence continues at coordinate 17,298,017 of OX382359.1, read as the reverse complement.
GTACCTATCTAACTAGGTATCAATTTTAATTAAGCCATTGCTATCGATCGCGGATCTCAAACTACAATGCGCCACACGACGACGGGGCGTGGGAAACGGAGCCAAATGCCCCGCGGGGAGACGCGTTTTTATTGAATTTGTATGTAGGGATCACGCTCGGGGCCCGTATCCCGCGAACCTGGTGCTTACTCTTGAATTTAATTCCGATAGATCGACATTAGAATTGTGACGTTTCGTACTTTTGAGTTCGGTTTAATTAAACTAAAAGGTAAAATTGGGTGTCCATTTTGGTGAACTAAGTGGAAATTAGGGCCGGGCTCCAAAATCAATCATCCAATTTTACCTTTTAGTTTAATTAAACCGAACTCAAAAGTACGAAACGTCATAATTCTAATGTCGATCTATCGGAATTAAATTCAAGAGTAAGCACCCTGATCGGGGCGCGGTGAGCTCTGCCTTACTACTAAAATGATGGGAAAAAGCGGTTATTTCATGAAACGGCTTTCAGTGGTAAAGTTTTTGGTCTTTGATAGTAATTAGGTATCGATGGTCCTGTATTGTAGGTAAGTAGTTTCAGCAATATTTTGACGCAGCTTCCGCACAGACCTGCGTCATCTTGTTTGTTATTCAAACATCCGTCATTAGCCGCTTTCCAACTGTGATTAAATCTGACTTTATCAAAGCTTTGCTTTGTATGAATCAGGGGAAAACAAAACACGATATCTGTAATTCTGTAGGTAGGTAGCCTGTAGGAATCATTGGTCAAGAGCTTATTTCACTTGCCGTTAAGTGGTCTAATTGGAAGTGTTATCGCACTCAGCTATCAGACTCCTAAAAAGTAACCTGACTAGAAAGCAGAAGTAACTACTATAGAAACGGACGTATCGCGAACGACCGTGTCTATAGTACTTCTGCAGACAAATTCAGTGTAGCTATACCACAGAATAGTTAATAGGCTATACAGAGCTTTCTAAATTCCCTCTCTAGGTAACTAATAAACCGACTAGCCTGGTGGAATAGCCCCTAAATTGGGCTAAAGTCATGGTCAAATTCAATGAAAGGTCATCCGTAGATCTCGGAGCACCGTAGGGGGTGTCCTAAAAGTGGGGCTTCAAAATGACATTATTTATTACCTAAGACCACTAGTTATCGATATTATTAGCCGAAAAAACAAAAAGGGGTGGCTAATTATTTCTTATTTGGTTTGGCGGTCGAAACTACACTTGCTACCTGAACATACGGGGAGCCTTAAATTGTTATAAGGCAAATTTTCTGCTAAATACTGTTCCTTAATGCGATTACACAATACAGAAGTCTGAATTTAGAAACTGAATCATTTAGACGACTTTTAGCAAAGTGGCGTAAGCCCACAAACTTAAAACTTTCCGTGTTTCTGTTTACGACTCCCAGTTGAGTTAAATTCCCCAATAAATAAAACGGAGATGCTTCCGAAAGTGGGCCACGATAAAAAAAGGAATATGTATCTACGTAGACACGAGGTCGCCCCGTGTAGGAATACACCGAATACCTACAGCACTAGTTGATCGATTTATTATCAAAAAAATCTAAATGGGTTACCTTCTTGAAATTGTTCCAAAAACTGAAAGTATATCCGACAAAAGCGGCATTGGCCTCAAAAATGAATAACAATTTCATGAAACAAAGAAGCAACGTTCGTTTGCATTTTTCAGAAGTTGTTGCACCTGGGTGTTTATAAGAGCAACATCATTAAAACCATTTATATTTTTCATGGGTGGATATTTTTCCATCCATAAAGTCTTTGTGGTGCTACCAACAAAAACTGTTTGGAAATAGTTCTTGTTTGACTTTAAAGAAACCGAAGAAGGCGCACCTTCATGGCAATTATAGCGTTTGAGCTAGGCTGAAGTTGAAGCGACGTCATGAAAAGCAGCTAGATAATTAGATTACAAGCCTCATGAATTGAGAAAGATTTTTGCCGTTGGCGAACGTAGGTACAGACGCCAGCACATCAACCTACCCGAAACTGTCAAATTTTCCCAATCAACTTTGAACCATATGCTTTAGTGATAAAGTTGCAAATATATTAAAGAAATTTGACAGATTGTAGTAGGTTGATGTGCTGGCGTCTGTACCTAACCTACCTTCTATAGGTACTACCTAGCTATGCTAGTAGAGCATTGATATATAAAAACCCATGTAGTAGAGCCGATGAGGAGCGATTTTAACTAAATACCTACCCTCATTTGTTTGTTGCCTACAACTATACAACCATGTCAAGATCATTGGAGTGAAAGAAAAACAGATGGCCTGTTTCAAAGTTCCTTGTTTATTCTCCAAAAATAAATAATTTAGTGCAAATAACAATATAAGTAATGGAGCACAGCAGTCGGGAATATAGTTTTTGGCACCCATTCAAGGTTAGCGCTGGCGAAAATCTACGACTTTCTTTGGCCGAAACTTCAAGACAGAGTGCGTTGAACGCACGACATGGACGTCAATATTTTAATTGACGCAATTATTTGCACGTATGAATGTACTTATGTAAGTACCTAACGCATATCTACAATACCTACAATTATTTTTGACAATTCAAAAGTGCCTGTAATGGTTTAATTGAAACAAATGCTTTGAGTTTGATTAGATGTAAGTATTATCTGTTTACATTTAGATCGGTCTTTGAACTTGGACGAATTTTAGACCTGCGATAAATCAATCAGGCAAAAAACTTAACCCTGTCTTTTCTGTACCGCAGTCGGGTAAATTAAGACATGTCGATTCAATAGGCCCAACTACTGCCGCTTCCACAATATTGTTAACCTCACGGTTTTTACAACGGAAATCTTTTTACGGTCCTTGAACGAAGCGTTACTAATTAGTTAAAGTTATAAAACTTTCTTATGGATTTCTTGAATCACGATCGTTGACGGAAAGTGAACCAAGGCCGTTATGAAAATTTTAGAATCACCTGTTTAGGTAGGTACAGTCGAGTTCATTAATATATTGGCAGTGACAATGTTTCAAAATATTGTAAGCGTTAAAATGATCATATAGTTCTATACAAACTTAGACATCAATAAAATGTTTTCATATAAACCGTTCATAAGTATGTTACGGTAGTGCAGTCAAAAATATCTGACTACTCTTCGGAACATAAATATCTAAATACTCTAGTGTTCAATATATTTGTTGCAACCTAGGATTCATAAATATCTATACAGCTTTGAATATTCAACTAAATGGCCTTTACCATAAAATTTATTTTTGCTTGCCGGAGCAGAAGTTCGAGTAATAATGCAATATTGCCGTTGAAGGATGTCATAACTGACAACTTCAAGTTGATTTTGTTTCAAGATCTTTTTCATAGAAAAATAATTGCATAGATATTTGTGAACCTAACTTTGCGCTAAATAATATGAACAAGGGATTGCGCACAATTTTTAGAGTCTTTGTCTGTAGTAATATTATTGATTTAAGTAGTCACATATTTATGATGTCACAGATTGTTTACAATTTATTGTACGACGAAGCTGTTTAGAGTTTTATGAAACTTACCATTGCCTATATATTTTTGATTCATGAACATGCTCAGATATTAAAGAACTCGACTGTACCTACCTACCTATAGGTAGGTATATCTCTTCTGATCAAAACGGGGTATTGATAGTGCATTAAATTCGACGAGGCTAAAGCTAAAGTGTAATGTTCTATTTCATTTGAGTACTTTTAGGTACTTTAAAATGATGCAATTTCAGGAAATAAACTTTTATTGAATAACTGCTCATGACTCAAAAATAATACCGTTTTAATTCATCGTAATCAAGTTTGCGCATCGAACGTGTCCGCAATAAATTGCAACATGTAACACATTGATGGCCCGTTGTGAATTAGGCTGGAAAATCATGTTCGACCGTCAGCCCAGCCTTTCACATTGAGCTGATAGTATGTATTCAAACGATTATTCCCACAAACAATGCAATCAGATAACGGGCTCAGTAATCACAATGCTCTTATTGACGACGCGACGTGACAATGCGCTCCACTGAAAACGAGATCGCAGGGTTGTTTATCCAAGCGGAAAACAGCTTTTCTTTTGTGACAGGACAAAACCCGTGACGGGGTTTCATCCATCTCCCATAATATAGGTAGGTAATATTTTCCGCAAGCTTCCGCCAGCAGCCAACTTGCGTCAACTGCGCAGCAGACAGTGCGAGTGAGACGGACATTTGTTGTTATTGCGCTCTCCCTCCCGCACCACGCTTCTTTGTTTTGGCAACGATATAAAGGCAGGCAGCAAACGCGGCGCTCGAATTTTACCAGAGTGCTACCGTGGACCCAGGCGCATCGCGTTTCGCTGCGGTGGTAGATGATTCGTGATTCTTTCAGCTTGTGAAAGACTTTCATAGTCGTGACCACAGAAATCGTGACCTAGCAGTGACTTAACTAAGGGATTGTGCAGTGACTTAATAATCAAGTGCAGTGATGAGGCCCCCTACGGAATACGATGGTGGAGCGAGGGTGCCCACAGAGGCGGAGGAAGGGGACCGGCCTGACGCGCGGCCCATGATGATCTGTGCCAGGCTGGCGGGACGCGCCATCATCAGAGTTGTGGGACGTTGTGAAGATGCCCAGGAGAATAGTCAACTAGGTGCGTAGATACTAATAAAAAATTGTGCAAAAATTCGCATACCTAAATCTAATCATATGAGCAACATCATTATAACAACAACAACACAAAGGGAAACTTTATTGCGACTAAAGAAAAATAAACAAGATAAAAATAATAAAAATAGCTACTTAGTTCCTACTTGAGCTACTATAAATCCACTATACTGTATGAATAAAATATCAGTGTCATTGAGCGAAAAAACAACAGTCCGCGAATCGTAATTAATTCCTCAAACGCGCAACAAAAGAATAAGTTCGTCGATCTAATCCAGAAACCTAAATATTAGCGCATATTAGCTTCCTCATTAGTATCATTATTTATACCTAAATGAATGATCATTATCTTATCGATTTGCGAAGGTATAATAATGTTCTTGTACCCTTTAAGAAGTAGAGCGTCTATCAAATTAATTGCGGTCAAGCTGACCTCTAATAGGTGGGTAAATGTTTACTAACATCGTTTATTATGAACGTGAGAATTAGTCAATGAATTAATGAAGTCAAAGCCGTGACACATAATTGGGCTATTAAGAAACATTTATGTTTTAAAAAAAACCAATCTAATGTCATAATAATGATGTTACGATTGTTAAAATGGACGTCACATATTATTTACCTAATACAAAGAAGTTCAGGGACATGAGAATGACCTACATTTAGGAAATAAAAATTACAAATAGGTACATTCTAAAAGATGAATGCACTCATGATCTCTTTAGCTCTAATTAAATTACCAGACGGAATTTTTTGAATTACCTAATATATTCTACTTGTCCCTCCTCTAATAGAATTAACATGGAAATAAACAAGTCTAATATCAAACGCAATTAAAATTGATTACTGAATGTATGTACTTATACAATAAACAACTCTCGCTCTTTGTTTTTAATTTTATCGTTATCGCGGCAGCAATCTTTTGCGCCATTGAAGATGATTCCGGCAGCGGCATTGATAGAACAAGCTTTAAACATATCATCTATTTTAATGATCTGACATTACATAACCTATATCATATTGACCTCATAATTTGTATAAAAACTGAAGGAGTCTATCAACTCCATGACCTTATCAAGTTGACACTCTTGTTGACGAGGCTAAACCAAATTAAAAGTGCATCACAAACACAAATGACAGTAAAGTTCAATGAAATCGTTTTGTATTGAGATTCAAATTACATTCATTTGAGTAATCAAATGACTAATAATAATCCGATGTTTATTGATAAGAGATTGGTTATCGTTAATGTATCATTTATATATTTATAGGTAGACAAGCCGTACGACCGATGGGATTTCCCTTCGACAAAAATTACGAACTTCAATACCCTAACCTATTTAACCCCTATAGGTAAGGGAAGAATTTTCAAAAATCCTTCCTTAGTGCTCATCTTCGTTACGAAAGGAAGTATTTCGCTTGTCATGCTGCTGAAACCAGCCGATCCGTAGTCTGTGAATGATTGATTTTAAGATTTTTATCAAGACTAGGTACATTGCTTTTCTTATACAGGTGCAATTCAATAGAAAGCTTGCTTCTTTAATAATTAGATACTAAATTGATCACAATGACTATTCAATCTTATGATGAGAACGTGCGTATTTGCGTAGACAATCGATATCGTATACTAGGTAATTGTCATTGTTCTTACGTAGATTTCACTTACGTAAATTGACGTAACCGTTGTTACAATAGAATCATTGCTAGGAGACGATTCTAAATGTTATTGTTCTAATATTTAGGTGTTGAGCGTAGCGATTAGAGCGCCGAGCGGAGAAGCAGCTACGTTCCGTCGCAGGTTCGATTTTCGTAAAGTCAAAAACATCTTTGATTCCCCATGCTATGTACTTAGTTGGTATTCTTTTTTATGAGAATGAGGCGTTTGTTTACTTATTTCTAGATAATTATGTAAAACACTTAATAAAAATTCCGTTTTGAAATAGACCGTACCTACCTATCTATTTATATTATTTATGTTTAATAAATAATTTATATTTCAAACTGGAATTTTTACAAGATAGATGAGGTTTGTGATATTCACGCTATGGTGATATTACTTCATAATTTCTATAACATTTATTACGGCATAATATTTCCAATTCATAGGTAGTCCGTAACTCTTCTGATCATTATGCGAATGAGTCAGTTAGTATTTCCAAAGATTTTACAATATTGCTAAACGTGGTAAATATAAGCATAACTTTGTAATTTAGATATATAGGTAACCATTGCACATCTACAAGTAGATAATGATTGTGGCCATGTGGCAATACGTATAACTAAGTAGATACTTCCCATTAGGTACCTGTGATTACCTTTTTTTAATGATTAAATAGCCTTCTTTACCTACCTAATTAAAATTAAGTATATCGTCAGCATAACAAAATATTATGCAACTAACGAACCCATAATTTTAGAGATGCTGCAATTTTGACACTTATGGAATTTATCATAATGTTGCCAACATGGTACATCGTTGGTATAGCCTTCGCAATTTACCTACTTATACGTATTCATATACCTGAACAATACATTTGTGAATAAAACTCCTTAATCACCATTTCCTAACTACGTAACAGCTCTTACTACCGCTACTTTTTGTCACAACTCACACCGCTACGTCCAATCTTCACGCTTATCTCCGCTCGAGGACATCATCAGAGAACCGCAAGAGACTACCGACTAACGACCCATTCATCAAAACGCTTACAAAACCCAACCTTATTACATTTAACATAGCGTTGTGAATGGCATGCGGTATCTCGAATGAATAATTACGCGAAATATGCCTGTTTACGCAACAACGAGGTTCAAATGAGTGTTCTGTTGCATTCGACTTTCGTAAACGAAGATATCGTGTAAAAATTGTGAAACTGAGCGAGGCCGGCCCGCTTTAGAACATTGGCCTTTATTACACGGATTAATTTCATATGGTTAGAACAGTTAATTCCTTGTGATTGTGATACACAATGGCATTTTTTTGCAACTACATCATAGTTCGAGGTATCTATAAGTATAGTAGATGGCTCTAAAACGAGCTGATTTTCGTAAATCTGCAATCGTCTTCATACCGCTCAAACTCTTCTAAAAAAATCATTATGGAATTGGCCGCCTATCCACTCAGTTTGATAAATAGCTTTTACATTGAGGAAAAATACACTGAAAAATATATTCCGTCTCTGGCTACCGTACAAAGTCGTTTAATGCCTAATATTAGTGTGTTATTTTGGAGAAGTGAAATCTTTTGCGCAGTAAACAATCATGTGCGAGCGTCCCGAGCAAGAACGCGGATTACAATTTACTTTTGCGTGTCTTTCATTAATTATGTACTTCATAGCAGTGTATGCTGATAGACCTGTTGAAGAGTTAAAGGCTGCCTTCTGACACTTAATTTCAACAGCTACACAGTAATTTACGTATTTAATCAATTAGTTACGCACTGCAGGACTATTAGATTTATTAGCGTTTTAATGAGGTTTATTGGTATTAAGTAGGTATATACTTCTTCAGACTGACCTAAACCTAATCATAACTAATCAACCAGCTTTGCAAACAGATCAGCAACTAGGATTTTGTTAGTTGCTCTTTACGTCACCCGTCACCTGATTGAAGAGTTACCCAGATAGGTACCTAGGTATACCAAAAACCATATTGATACAACATGAGCATTATTTTTTCCATCATCATAATCCACATTCCCATCCATATCGGCTCCCGGAAAACGTCTAACTAAACACAAAGAATGCGCAAACGCGGAAGACCCGCACGCACATGTAACAATTCCGCGCCATAGTCGTCGGCGCCATTTGAGTGTGATCGATTTAGAACATCTCATGCGCGTGCGTTTGATTTACAAACTCGAACGGCTTGTACTCGCCAGCTGAACACATGTTGGCCTTAACTGACCAATTTATTCCTTATAGAGTTACACCGACTGGTAGAGAGGTCACTGCTCGTTATAGGTACACTTCCTTGTAGCGACGTGCGTGATTCACTTATTGTTGATTATGACAACAAGAAGTAATGTATATCTGTAATCAAGCCGCAGAAAAAAATGCTATAACAAGAAGTCTTTGTTGTTTTTTAGTGATGCACCTACCTACCTATTCATGAGAGCTAATCAGGGAATAGGGATCCCCAAGTTAATAAACACTCGGTGTGAACCATAATCACTGTGAAAGTCCGACCTGCCCCCTTATTCACAAACACTCGATATGCTTTCGTATCGTATCGAACATTAATCATTGTTATCGTAGGAGTCTTCTCAACGCTGTTCACAAGTCCAAAACCCGAAAATTTTATCAGTTTAAATCAAATAGACGCCCACTATTCTTCCAACAGCTATTTGCTGTTGAGGGGAAGTCAAATCAGGTTATCGAAATGTCAGGTTTTCGATACGATAGCCCGACGATGTGAATCAGGGCTCTGCACTACTACTTGCACCTTCACGATTAGTCAGGGCTCAGGGGGAACCCCGTGCTCGACTGGTGAAGGTTAGCAAAATTCCTCTCTGTAGGTTGTCTCGGGGGAAGGAACCTTGTTTCATGCCCCTCATTAATGAGCTCTTTTCATAAAACTACCCAAATTATCGAAATCCCACTGAATCTACGTTTTAATTTTGTAACAAAGATTATCAGCTATCTTCGCAAACTGACAGTCAGCTGATTGTCAATGTCAAGCTGCCTAAACGTCAGAATCTGCTGATGGTAATGTTTAGACAACACGAAACAAAAAGAAGACCACGAATAAATTAAGCAAGTAATGCATAGAAATCTAATAAGAATTGAGCCTTATTGTTATGAGCACTTAACCTAGAACCTCATTTACGTTTCCTTTCAAACCGATTATAAATTGGAATGCTAATTTATTAATAGTTACCTACGCGCTTCACATGTGAACTTCGGAATATTTTATGGATTTATAAATAACTTTTGGAACTCGCACCGATACTCGTGTTCCCGTTCCTAGTTAGTTGCAGCCAGTGCTAGTTAATTCAGAGTAGTGCGTTTAATTTAAAAATGGCTTTAGCAGTGACTCGAGTGGTACTAAAATGCGAAGACGCTCAAGAAACTCAAGTACTAGGTATGATTAACAGCTATTAAACACAAGGCTAATTCTAATTAAAACTAGAAACATATTTGTGCTATTTAGTGACGTAACTACAGAAGATTTCTGCTCTAATAAACAATTTGCAATGTGTCCTACAAATGCTTAGACAATTTATGGCAAAAGTAGTTTTTTTCCTAACCTGCTAATTAGTCTGTATTTGATTGGGGTCACGATGGCAGTTGCATTAATAGGCCTGTTCTTTTTTTACGTAGGTACACTGCTGGATCAAATGTCTTTGCTTATATTTCCATCATAAAACTCACCTGTGTGACTGACTGTAGGCCTATTCCACTGACTTCCTTATGAGTCATAAGAGAAAGTTGTCCATTATCAGAGAAACAAGCCCACAACCAAGTTTTATATTTAATTACAGGTGTATTTGAACAAAGTTCTATTGAAATTAGTAGAAAGGGTCCTGGCTATCTTACCGGCTACTGCCTGATTATTATATAGCTTTATGTTTCATTTTAGTTGAGTAGGTATTGCTGTTTTAATAGAAGATTTATAATGTACATTTGTTTCATAATAAATATCTGATATAAATAATATTAGGTAATAATAGCCACACTATCGAATTAGGTCTTAATGTCTGTAATGATAGTTGTAAGGAGTACAAATAAATAAATTGATACTATACGTCATTAACTAATTTCATACTTGAATAGCTTGTATAATATCTAATTGAAATCATCATTTCTCCACTTGTTTTCTGTAATTGCACACTTGAGACAGGAATTAGTCACTCGGGGTTATATTCTCTTGATTACCATTCCACTATCATATCTTAGAATTGTTCATCAGAGCCATAAATATTGATAGTGACACATTGAATAAGTTTCTTGAAAGATTATATTTTCTATAAATTACTCACACTATCATTGACTGATAAGTCCCAATAACCATCTATGGTTGGTACTTGAACATTAGGTATCTTATTGCATAGCAGTGCTACAACCAAGATATTTCTTTTTTTCAGATTTATCAGAATGTCAGCTGATGCAAGTACCTGATGCTGTGTACCACTTGATGCGACACACAGAGCTCAAGAGTTGTGATCTCAGTGGAAATGTTATTACTAAGATACCTCCTAAGTTTGCAGTCAAGTTTAGTTTAATTACAGGTGAGTTTCAGACAATTTTGTACTTTTACTGTTTAAGTAAAAATGGTCCTACAGTTGTTTTTATTAATAAAACTCAGATAATGCATGTCCAGATCAATCAGAGATTGCAGCAAATCCATTTATTCAATTAATATTGTATGTAAGATGCCAATAGAATTATAAATAATAAAAAAAAACAATTTTATTGTACTGCACTGTAAGCACAAAACAGTCGAAAAGCAAAATGAGTCCCAGCTTAATGAAATTTCATCTCTCAATTCCAGATTTAAACCTGTCCAACAATCAAATGGCGAAGCTCCCTGACGAGCTATGCACACTGGCGTGTCTCGAACGGCTGGACATCTCGCACAACACGTTCGTGGCGCTGCCCCACATCACCTTCCAGTGCCCCAGTCTGCACACATTGCTGGCGCATCACAATCAGATCATTGGTACTTGAACTTTTATTGTAAAACTATAGTAAGGTAATTGTTTGAATGGCATACTCTTTTGTGTGTGTCTAGTAGTAGAGCTAGAACCTAAAAAGAATATTTAGATAATATTAGAAGAAGATAGAAATGAACTGAAAAAAATAAGTCTACAAACAAAGTTTCTTACTGTACCGCAAAACGGGGCTACTTTGACTTCCAGGGTTACTTTGACAGGCGTTGGAACTACTTTAACAGAGCGCCAAAATCGGTTTTCACGTGTGCTCAGCAAGTGTGCGTGACCTCGAGTAATATTGCGCGAGGCGCGGGGTATGGGGAACGCGTCATAGCGTTGTGATCGGCCTTGTCAAAGTAACACTGAAAGTCAAAGTAGCCCCGTTTTACTGTAAATGAAAATCATGATTAGTGTTCGAACATGACCCTATTTTTAACACTATTATTTTTCCATTTACAGAAATTGATGTGGACAGATTAGCCAGATCGCGCGCCCTGGAGTACGTTGACCTCAGTGACAACCCCATTCCGCCGCGCACGTATGATGAGCTCAAGCAACTGTCGCGGCCCACGGTCTCAGTGTCCGAGAGACAGAAGGAAGACTGGGAGGAAGACCTTCTAATATAAGAGTGCACTCTTGTGGACTTATGCATTCAGGGCCAGGAGTTGCGGCACAGATCAACTAGAGCATATGCGGAAATAACGGGTTTATAATACGTGACTACATCAAACAACAAGTCATGCAATTTTCCAAGCTTTAGCTCTAGCGTAAATCGGAATAGTGCAATATTAATGTCAAGCTTAAAACAACTGGTCCTAACTAAACTGTGATCTTCTCTGTGAAAAGAGGACAATATCAACATGATTTTATAGTGTATGCTTTTTTTAGTAATAATTGACAGCATTGTCGTGATTTGTAAGAGATTAATAAATGTTTAAGTATACATCTTTTGACAAGCTCAAAAGTTAGCATACTTAGGGCTGGTTTTTCAATCATCTGATAACTCTATTCAAGGACTAATTTTGAAATTTTGACAATTATTTCATACAAAAACTGTCAAACGTCAATTTTATTCCTCAAATAAAAGTTATCTGGCGATGGAAAAATCAGCCCTTAAATTAGTCTGTGCTGATTTTTCCAATGCCAAATAATTTTATCCGAGGAATAATTTTGAATTTTTGAAAGTTCTTCTATGTATACAAAAGCTGTTAGACATCAATTTTATTCCACAAATAAAAATTATCTGTTTGATTGAAAATTAGCCCTAAATGTGATTTGGTTTTTATGTTCTTTGAATTTGAACTTATATGGCTTTTTAAAAATCGAAGAAAATAATGAATTTTGTATATCATTATTATATTTTTGATACATAAGATGGTCGGATAGTATTATGTTGATATATCTCATTGTATTGAATCCTAGTCCATCATTAGTTAAGCTTGTGAATTCCAATAGGAATGAAATTATGTTGTAAGTAATTGATAAGTACACATAAATGTCTATTTGCAATAATTATGTACTGATAGGTGCAGTTGTTATTTTCTACTAATGAATTCGCTCTATGTAATTTTTTGCTTATAATTTTTATAGACACAATTTTTTTATCCAAAGATCATTGACTGATGAAATTACTGAACGGAATTCAAAATCCAGCAATATTCGAAAATAATTAATTAAGTCTTTGTGAAGTGTTTTGTAAGGAATACAATCAATAATAAAAAACGCATTTAAGAAATGCACAAAAATACATATAATGTCGTTTTGATGAGCTATATGAGTATCCACACAGCGCTCAATGCCCAATGCTACATCCCGAATGAATGTGAACAAGTTCACATTTAAATGCACAGCCCGTGCTCCCGAATGCAGCTGAATTCGATCATCAGACAAGAATAATGACTGCACTGCGGGCGGGAGGGGTGTTGACGACTGTAAGCGGGTCAATGACCGATGACGAAAGCTCCGTGTCAATTAGAGCTCTCGCGACACCTCAGCACACCCCTCCCGCATCACGCAGCTCAGGCACCAGCACCCTAATTGTGTAACACTATCAATCACAATCCGAATAATTTTGAAAGATATTGCTAATCCATTGCTTCATATGTTCGAAAATGTGTCTGCTCAACAACGTGAATAACGCAATGAATGTTGAATTGCTACTGTTAGTGTGTTACGCAACTACCCCGCAGACACCGTCTCATTTTAGCAAAGCTACAAGAAAAAGTACGCTTTGGCTACAAGCCTGTAAAAATACTTTTTCCCTAGTAGCTCCTATCCACTGACAAGAGAGGTCAGTGCTCCTATCCCATAGAAATTATATCTATCAAACCTACTAAAAACCTGTTACTTATCAAACCTAGTGCAAGTCTTGTGAAACTACCCCAGGACCTGAAACTTTTCAGCATTCGTAACAATAAATGAAGATTTATTATACGACTATGGATTTATTATTATACACTATATAAATATAAGTGTAGTGAGTGAGTGTGAGTCTATGTCTATCGTAGACAGAGAACTATACTCCCTCTACGATGTCTATCAAAAAGTACTCTGTGATGATAATTGATAAGTAAAGGAACCCTATCCTCTATGGATGACCTAACAACAAAAGAGAAGCCATTTTTTATTTTCAAAAAACAATGCCAGTTATGTCATCTTGACTTACTAAATCGTTTTATTTTGTATTTTAATAGAATAGAAGGACGAAAGAAAATAAATAAAATTATATTACCGTACAATGGCAGGGCATGGAGCAGACGATGATCCAAAGTTAACAGGCCTTAGCCGCTTATTCAATAGCCAAACAAACAGAGGAAGAGCCAATGTAAGAATTTTTTTTATAAATAAAGACTAGCTTTTGCCTGCGACTTCGCCCGAATAATGTCACGGGAAAGTAGGTAGGTACCTACTATCGGAATAAAAAGTAAGTACCTATTAGTTCAGGCGTAAAAAGGTCATCATCTACCTAGCCTTTTCCCAACTATGTTGGTGTCGGCTTCCAGTCTAACCGGATGCAGCTGAATACCAGTATTTTACATGGAGCGACTGCCTGTCTGACCTCCACGACCCAGTGACTGGGTAATACGATACCCCTTGGTAAGACTAGTTGACAGACTTTCGGGCTTCTGACTACCCGTAACGACTGTCAAAGATCCACGAATGACAGCCCGGAACCAACGGTTTAACGTGCTTCCGAGGCACGGAGGGGTCTCGGTATGTAGAGATGGTCACCCATCCACAGACCAACCACGGCAAACGTAGATTAAGTCTTAACCTGATCGATCGACCTCAGGCTGTTATTATTTATAGGTAGTCCGCGCATAGTGTACTCTGTGGTCCACGCGGAACTAGTTGGCCGCGCCATAGGTACCTATGTGAGCGATGTGACTGAGGGGCGGAGGCGTATTACTCTGTATAATGCGTGCCAGTGGCACGAAAGATGAGACACACCACGTGGTTTGACATGCGCAATACACGATTCTAGGTCTCTTTAATGGTATGAGGTCAGAGCCCTGATTCACAACCATACGACAGGCTATCGTATCGAAAACCTGACATTGCGATAATCGATTTGACTTGCCCTCAACAGCAAATAGCTGTTGGAAGAATAGCGGGCGTCTATTTGATTTAAACTGACAAAATTTTCGGGTTTTGGACTTCTGAACAGCGTTTAGAAGACTCCTACGATAACAATGATTACCTAATGTTCGATACGATACGGAAGCGTATCGAGTGTTTGTGAATAACTATGCTGAGCACGGGACGGAACCGGGCGTCATACGGGCGGTGGAAAGAGCGCGGGAGGGGGGTCAAGTCTCATCTTTCGTGGCGCTAACTATACGTATACGTTGCGAACCGCCGCCTCACCCCTGTCCCCAGCTCAGCGGGCAACTATTTCCGCGCGGACTATAGCCACGGGCCCCGACATATTATTATACTTAGTCACTTTCGCATTCATAATATTAGATAGTGGTAGTATGGATTTCTGACCCGACAAAGCAACAGAATTAGGCAGCGTACAGCGTAGGCACTGGATCTTGCACTGCATGGACATTATTGACTCAGTCTGAAATAGAGACCACTCTATTCCTGAGAAAGAGGGTTTTGAACTTTTGATAGACAGATGGACAGACAACGAAGTGATCCTTTATAGGTTATGTTTTTTTATATTAAGGTACCTAAGTACGGAACCTTCAAAATATATCTAGTACTTACCTAGTTAATTTAATAATAAATTCTAATATGTTTTATTTACAGACATCTAAAGTGACCATGGGTTTAATTGCAGCAGTTATTATTTACCAAAAGTTTTTTAAAAAAAAGAAGAAAACCGACTAAATGCCAACCAAAATTATCAAAATGAGATAAGTACCTACCTATTACATTTTGAATGTTTGATAATGAAAATCTATGATGAAATAAATTATAATGTAAGTTGCGTCAAAAATTATATTTCTAGAACAATTATTATCATTTCAGATCACTAAATGTTGTGTTCCGCAAGTCTACAATAATATCGAAAATTGGAACAAATGTTGTATAACCCACCTGTTAGTTGGTTTTACCTTTATAACTTTAAAACATCAATATTTGATCAAATAAGGCTACTCTCACGTTTCTTGGCAGACTCAATGCTGCTGTGCATTGAGTCCACTTCCATATATGAGTGCCCACTCTCTAGGAACTTGTGCTCGATGACTTTGATGTGATCAATCTTCTGGACAGCCCAAAATAGTAACGCAGCGACATACTGATTTCGGTTCTGCCCTCCTGCGTACTACAATCTGTCAATTCTCTATATTCTTTAATAGATTTTCAACTTTATCACTAAAGTTTAAGGTTCAAAGTTGATTGGGAAAATTTGACAGTTTCGTTTAGGTTGATGTGCTGGCGTCTGTACATAAACAAAATCGAACCGATTTCCGAACTACCCTTCTTTCCGTTTAGCTCGGTCCACGGAAAACAATAGGCTTCGTTAGGCAAAGATTTTCGTACCGGTATATGTATACCTATACATAAATTATAAATTGTTAGTTTTAGGTACCGTTAGTTTTTTGTTTTCTGGAATAGTATAAAAGACCCACTTCGTCACTAGGTATTTTTAAAATGGCTTGAAAGACCTAATGAAGGGTGATCTTCCTTTGTCCCTTAAGAGAAAACTCATTGACGTGTGCATACTTCCCATCCTCACATATGGTGGTCAAACATGGTCTTTGACAAATCAGCAGAGGTCCACGCTCGAGGTTTGCCAGAGGGCTATGGAACGGAGTATTCTGGGTATCAAATTAACAGACCGGGTTAGGAATACGACCATCCGTTCCATCACAAAGATAACTGATGTCACTTGGAAAGCTGCCACGCTAAAATGGAACTGGGCTGGACACATCTGCCGCATGTCAGATGAACAGTGGGCCAAACTTACGACCCAATGGGTCCCTCTTAATGGCAAACGACATCGTGGCAGGCCCAGACGGAGATGGCGGGATGAGCTGGACTCCTTCAACAAGAACTGGTCCTTAGCAGCTTTGAACAGAGAGAGGTGGAAAGAGAGTAGGGAGGCCTTTGCCCTGCAGTGGGACGTCACAGGCTAATAATATAAAAAAAATAATAATATAAATATAATATGTAAAGAAACTGAAACGATTTACCAACAGTCATTTGGCCCATGAACCGTTGGTCAATATTATCTTTAACCCATTAACGTTTCATCCAAAGAACTTTTCACCCATGAGCGTTTCGCCAACTTAACTCTACGTCAGTGAATGCTTAACCAACAGAACGTTTTGACCAATAACTTTTCACCCAAAGGACAAGGCCAACAGACACCGGGAAAGGTGAAAGTCGACAGATTCTGTGAAAAGGGTTTAAAGTAACCTAACCTAACCTCGGGGTGCCCTTCGCTCGTTTTGCTCGCTCACTTGAGCCGCCGTCATCCCCTTCGAACCTAACCTGTCCGAGTCGTGGTGCCCCAAGTTCCGAGCTCGCTTTGGTCGCTCTTGCATCCTAAGTTCTCTTTGACATGGGTCAATGTTCTTTGGGTGAAAAGTTATTGGTCAAAACGTTCTGTTGGTTAAGCATTAAGCATTCACTGACGATGTTGGCGAAACGTTCATGGGTGAAAAGTTCTTTGGATGAAACGTTAATGGGTTAAAGATAATATTGACCAACGGTTCATGGGCCAAACGACTGTTGGTAAATCGTTTCAGTTTCCTCTGAAACTGGATCAGTTTGTCTTCTCTTACAATCATCAATGTAAAGCTTGTACATTTTTGCCAAGGACAGGTTAGAGTCCAAGAACTCCCGTCGAATAGGTAGTTTTCCGAATGTAATGACTTTCCATTATGGGAAATGAATTAATATGATTTCGTACTTCCTGTAATTTTTCATATGGTATTTTATTAGGTGGTGCCTGACGTCCACGCGGGTCTTCTTTTAGTGCGTAAAATCCCAAATGATTCTGTAATTACGGATTTCGAAATGAAGAGAGTTTTTCTAAAGAAATTTTGACAGATTTAGATTTACCTTCTTTCGAAAAGTTTCATCTTTCGTGACAAGCATTATACGCGTCGAACGAATCAGTGCAAAAACACAATAAGTAAGTCGAGATGCAGTCGAGATAGTTGGTTTTCCCTATATAGATAGATTATTTCGAACGTAAAAATAGTCAATTCTAACGGTAAAAACTGCTAATACAAGTTAATGTGAATTGCCATTCTATTATATTTTATAGCATTAGGTATCTAAATTATCGTCGAGTAAAAAGTACTATTTCGGTTAAGTATGAATTCATTCTATATTTTAGTTACTGCAGTGCCGCACCGCCCATGTGGCACCCTATAGCTCGAATTAATTGCGGTGCGGTGCCGCACCGCACCGTTAACGCATCGTGTGGCCTCGCTTCTCGGAGTTTAATTTAACTATTCTGTGGGCCTCGCTCTAATGGAAGATACCAAACAAAACGTTGCCTGGCAGTCCTGGCACTCTTGACAGTTTTAGTTTTTTAACTCCATCGTGAACAGGATCTTTAGCATTGTTTTTTTTTGTTGTCTCTTTCACCCTTTCCAATAATGCAATAAGGATTTTCTGCTGTCATAGTTATGTTAGAAATACTGTCGACTTCCAAGTTGTTACACGACTTTGGGAATTGCACCTACTTTGCGTTATTACATAAGGATTAAAATACCTTTTTATCAGGTAATATTCCTATTTCCACACAAACGTTTGCTCGAAATTCTATTTTACAACGTTAATTATTGATTAGTGCAATCTCCTATTTGAAACATTTTCAATGTATATTTAACTCAGTTCTGTATCTTTAATATTTCATTTTAGAATGGCCGGAGACAGTTCTGTCGATGAATCCCAGCTTAAAGGCTTGTCCAAATACTTCAACAGCCAAACGAACAGGGGCAGAGCTAACGTAAGTATTCAATAGCCAATTAATTAACTGTTAACAAATTATAGCAAGTACTTTTAAGGTTATGTGCGATCTTGGACATTCCTGTAGTTTAGGCTTAAATAAATATATTCCAGTAATAATTATTCTTAATTCCCGTCTCAGATATTAACAGGCTGATCCATCCAAATATACAAAGGGCCTCAATTATTTTTTAAATATTACTCCTACATATTAGCTGACATTGCAAGGCAGGTACTGAGACTTATTTCCAAAATAATACTGAAAAACTAATTTGACAGAAGAGTCCTTATAAATGAGGTTTCTATCTTTGGCTCCCTTCTTCACACTGGCACTATTAATTCTTGACAAATTTTTTAGGCTGCCTGTATTCAATCTAATTTTACTCCATAAATATTGATTGTATAATTTTATTCAGAGGTCACGCTGTACCCGAGATATAGATTTTGTGTAGAAAAATGCTTTAAATTTACTTACATTTTTTTCAGACCGCCAAGGCAACATACGCATTCATGGGTGCCATGATCTTATACTTCACACTCAAACCTAAGGCGAAGAAATAATCCGCATTTTTATGCTTATTGTCATTTGTGATCATTTTAGTACTTTTAATTTCATTAAGGGCAACATGTAAGTTATTTAGTAAATAAAATCATGTGAACTCATTGTTGAATTTGATTGATAATTTTATTTTATTTGTAACCTTTTGACACTGATTATGATTTCGTCGGTTAAATAGAAAAGTGGCGTTATTACAAAGAAAATGTTTAGCAGGGAATGTCATTTTTCCATTTAATCAACAATTTGTAGGTTATTTATTCAGGAGACTTGATCTTAGATTGCCAACAATTCTATGGAAATTGGAAATGGCTGGGTGCTGCCTATCTCAAGATAATTCAATGGCACACAAATTTATGAAAGTGGTTACTACAGTACTGTTGATATTTGATATGGCATATAAAGGTTTTCAGTCCTTTCAGTTATTTTAACTCTGACAGCAGCAACCCAACTACAACCTTATTATAACATGAATAAAGATCAATGTGATTTTGCAGTGGCAACAACCCAACAGCAACGCAAGTACAACCTTTATGATAATAACAATAAAAAGACCACTTTGATTTTGACAGAGATGCAAATTCAGAGGTAAAATAACTGAATGGAATGTATGAAAGATCTGCGCTGTAGAACACTGTCATTCAGAGATTTGTGAGTTATATAAAAACTCCATGTGACAACAGCTGCATACTGTGTATGTAATTTGCTAGGGCATGAATATCCAGTACCAGCAATGTTTTCTAAGGATGAAGTTTTCAATAAAAGACAAAAATGAAATAAATATTTATATTTATAGTGCTATATGCATGTAAAAAATAAATAATGCTGCACAGGATAGATCACAAAGAAAGCTTAGTTACATATCTCAAAAGCAAGAACAGTCACTTCTTAATTAATAACTCTTTGGTTGTTATAGAAATATTTGCATGTCCAACAAATGACAATAGGAAATGCTACAAGTAAAATAGTAGAATTTATACTTCCGGTATGGAACTCCAGGGACAACAACACGCAAACTGTAACCATAAACATAATTCTAGACACCCTAGCATAGATTTTTTTTTTTATAACCAGCGAAACATTTCTAGGCAGGTGGGTTCTAAATCATATACTGAATCCACGGTAACAGGTTGCATGTCGATGTCCCTGCAAATGATGCAGAAATTAAAACAAAATGTCTAAGACAACCAACTTCTATAATTGTTCAAATAATTTAAAGATATACATAATCAATAACAAAGCTAACATACTTTGCAGGACATAATAATATTGCGCATTGAATCATTTTGTGCATTCTATATTTTTCAGTATAAAAATTTAAGACTAATCGTGAAACTCTAGCACCAAAAGCCTACAGATTACACAAGTCAACAAAAAAAATAAAAAATTTTGGTGCCGAGATATTGTTAGTGGTTTTGTATTAGGTATGCACTGGCAACACTAAACATATTTTTTATCTTTTTTTCCTACGTGTAATTTTTGATCTACCCGCAGTTTTAAATATTGATAATAATCAGTACTTTCTTGTGCATGATTTGTTATCTTATCGATACATTTCTATAAATAAGTTGATTTTTATATCATGTCTTCATCGCGAAGAAGTTGTCTCAATGACCCAAATGTGTTTTGTTACATTTGTGGTGAATACACAGTTAAAAAGTTCAGAAAACCAATAACAGATTTTATAAAAAGTGCTTATTTTTCTTACTTTAAGTCCAAAATTGTCGATGAATACAAGCCGTGGACACCTCAAATTGTTTGTAAAACATGCTATGAACATTTGCGACAGTGGATCAGTGGTCAAAGAAGTCGTATGAGGTTCGGAGTGCCTATGCAATGGAAAGAACAAAAAAATCACTTCGATGACTGTTACTTTTGCTGTGTCAATTTGCGTGGTGTTAATGTTAAAAAAATGACTTATCCTGACTTGGAGTCGGCTAGAAGACCTTTGCCACATTCAGAGGAAATACCTGTTCCAACATTATGTTCCATTCGTGAACCATCATTTGAAGAAAATGGTATGCTAGAGAATTTTAAAAACTTAGGATGTAACATGTCCATCAAAGTGCACTACCTTCACAGTCATCTTGACAAATTCCCAGACAATCTTGGATCCTATAGCGAAGAACAAGGGGAGCGGTTTCACCAGGACCTAAAAACTATGGAAGACAGGTACCAAGGCCGATGGGATCGGCATATGATGGCTGACTATTGCTGGGGGATGCAACGTGATAGTCCCACCACACCTCATACTCGAAAGTCGCGAAAAAGAAAATTTTTATTTAATTAATATTGTAATAAATATTTTTTTTATGTAAATTTGTTTTTTTCTTTACAAGACAAAATCTATAAAACTACACGTAGGATAAATATCTTTTTGCTATTAATGTAATCAGTTTATGGTCTTAAGTCAAAAAAACAATACAGCTTCTTGGCACCAAAACTAGTGTTGACCAGTGTTATTAATACTAGCAAAGCAACTATTCTGTGAATTTATTATTTAATAAATAATTCGAGTTTTAAATAAAATAGGTAAATAACATTTTCGATTCACCAAGTTATTGATACATGGGCTGGGCATAGAGTAAATGTAAATGTGTAGATTGATTACCTAACTATAACTAGAACTGGTCAAATAGATAGACTTTACTATATTGCTGTAAAATAGTGTATTCATAATACAAAATATTGTTCTGGTAAGCAACTTGTAATTTTTGATCCTACAATACAATGTAGCATAAGGCCCTTTGTACAGACGCCAGCACATCAACCTACCCGAAACTGTCACATTTTCCCAATCAACTTTGAACCTTATGCTTTAGTAATAAAGTTGAAAATCTATTAAAGAAATTTGACTGATTGTAGTAGGTTGATGTGCTGGATATGTACTACGTTTTTCCTGCCGTAAAAAACTACAGTTTATCGGCCGTGTGTAGACACGGTCGTTAGGTTGTATGGCATTACGGCACGGCGCCGTCACCGTATGCCATTGTCATCAAGGTCAATCGATTTTTTATGGCGCGGTTAACAAGCCGTACGGGCCGTGTACAAAGAGCCTTATGATTACTTGATTTAAACGCAGTAAAAATAAATTTTTGTTTGAATTTCAAGGAAAAAGATTGCCATCTTTAATTTATTATGCAATCGTGTAGTGTTGTCAGTTATTTTTACATTTTGTTTATTGGGTTTCTACCAATTGCTATACTTATAATAATTATTGGCAACACGTTAGATGTTTAAATGTATTTATCGACTATATTATTAAAACCCAAGCAGTATTTTGATAACGTTGCTATTTTGCGTTAATAATGCACATTTTAATATCATGCCGGCGCGGCGCGGCGTCCTACATACAAATTGCAGCAAATGACTAGCTTTAAAAACGTTCGATCTGCGAAATGCGTCACTCTTACAAATCCTATCTAATTCATTCGTACCCTCGTCTTTATGCCAATATCATCACAGTTCCATGCTTCAATCAGTCAATTTTTGTTAATTTGGTTCTTGCATACCATAAACTAGTACAGATTTTTGGAGCGAAGTTTCTTAACGCGGCTTGCGGAAGGAGTTGACTGGTAGAAATCGCCACGTAAGAAAAAGCGTTATGCTCCCTGCATGCGACTTTCTCTCTATGTTACTTTTTCTAAAAATGATATCGTTTTCTACTGATTTCTGAACCAAATTAAAAAAAAAATCTACTCTTATCTTAGGAAGACTTCTAGTTTTGTTTTTGAAGTTAAACGTTTCGACATGAAATTACTGTCTTCCCAGGATTTTTCATTACTTCAGTTCAGTAATATGAAAGTAAGCGAGTATTAGTTTTCGGAGCCACGGTCTCGTACGCGACTGAGAGTCGGCCTACTGGGACAATATAAATAAGGAACATTAGTGTGGAAGTTAGGATCTGGATATGGGCGTTATATGCATTTTTTGTTCAATGCAATCAATATCATTCCCTTCCGTCATTTGAATGCCATTCTTTGGGGCTTTATCGTTCCTTAAAAATATTATCTAAAGTCACCAAAGTCAGTCCTTTTTGAAACACGGGATTAATGTATTATTGCTTGCATTTGCAATAACAAAAATTTCTGCAACATCTGTATAATATAAAGTTGATTTGTTACGAAAATGGGAAACCAAAAAAGACTGATTTTAGTAGCTAACTTATGAGATAAACGACGAGTAAGAGTTTACTAAGCGTTACGATACATTACGACAAAATGGAATGTGGCAGTGTTGCCTATCGTTGTATACAATATTATTCATAAACACGTCCACACAAATATCTAAATCGTTCGAGCGTCTGCGCCGGTACCTAAGCTATGGATGGAATGCTGTAATTGAAAAATCCGATTTGCTTTACGAGTAACGTTAACTTATATTGCATGTACAATATAAGGAAGTTTAACTTACCTGTGAACGAGTATAAAAGTGTAACTACGGTTAAATATCATGATTATAATGAGTAATTTCTAGAGTATTCCAAGCGAGGACATTGCCGAGATCAATATGATGTATGTTGCAACTGCCCAATCCAATCTTCATTAATGTTTCCATTTGGAAAAATATCAATGAAGCCTACGTCCTTTAACGTATAAATATCTACGGCTCGACTAGGATGAATGCTTGCAAGTGCATGGTGTAAAATAGTGCCAGTGATCTTAATTATTACAGTAAAGACATAGGCAACTGCCCATGCGAATAGGCGAGTTTAAATAAATTGTTTACGAAGACTTAGTTCAGTCTTTGTAAACATACAATACAATGTATAAAACTAGACGCTTCAAAAGGAAGGAAAAATAGATTGCCGAGTATATTTCCTTCTTTTCGGTCCTTAATTTTATCAGAGAAGTTTCATCGCAGATAAGGTGTTGACTATTTTTATTTAGATATTTGCAATCTCAGCAAAAATAAATACTTATAACTTGACAAAGTTAGAACACCTTAAAATTTCACTGATTTGAGTATTTCAACACCATTTTTAATGTGTTTCACAAATAGTCAACTACCCACCTTGTTACAAGATCTTGGTGATATATTTCTAAAACTGTCTTTTTGGTTCAAAGGTAACCAACAAGCCGATCACATCAACCCCTGAATTCACTAGGCTTGCCGTGCGGCGAGTAGAGCGAGGTCCTCATGTATGGTCCAGGGACCGTCGGCGCGGTCTCAGAGCCACGTCGGCGCCCTCGTCAGTGAGTACAGAGGTGGGGGGTTGCTGACCGGCGCAGGCGCAGCATCCGCTTCAGAGTCGGATTCTTCTGAGGAGACGCGTTCAGCTGCGCTTAGCGCAACGCGGGCATATTCGTCCGTGTCTATGCTCTTACAGAAGTGGATCGCGTATCTGAAATATTGATTAAAAAGTAATCATAATAATTATCTCATAGTGTAACTGCCACGCGACACATACACAACCTAGCTAAGTTAAAGCTTAAGCTTAGAGTGGTTTTGCATCAGATTCTTACCTGAGTTTCTCCCGTAACACAGACTTGCACGAGTATCTCGGCATCTTGAGAAGGAAGAAGCAGGTGTAGCTCTCAGGCAAGAAGTGGTCTGGTGGCTGGTATTTGTCTAACACCTAAAACGAAATTACATTATTATAAAGGTAGAAGTAAAATAACAGCTGAGCTTGAGAGATGCATACATACACATAATATCTTTGACGTCAGGCTTCTGACGTCAGATATTATGAATTTCGTATGACGATTTACCGACAATCCTCGTTTTTGAAGACCCTTCTACTTTTACATACCTGCAACACAAAGTCTCTCTGCCTCGGATCTTGCGGTGCTCTTGGCAGTCGTGTCCGTCCCCAAACGAAGCGTAGGAACAGAGCTCGTTCACTGCCCGATAACTCCTCCATTACTTCCCAGAACCATTGCACTAGGGGCGCGTTTGGCTCGATTCCTGGATAAATAGGTTTGTTAAATTAATAATTTGTGTACAAAAATTAAATATTGATGAGACGAATTCATGGTGGTTGCACATTAAGGGATCATTTATCCAATGCGTATGCGCAAGATACTTTATCCGAGGAATATTTTTGATTTAATGCAAAAACTGTCAGACGTAAATTTTCGGATAAAATATATCAGACAAAATAAAAGGAAAATCTGCCCTAAATGGTATTATACAACAGTGGAAGTAACATCTGAAATGGTTCGGATGGATTTTTTAACAACTTTTGCAGATTTTTAAACCACAGATGAATGAAAACTACTTACCTTTGTAAGTAGCAGAAGCCCTGAGCGAATGCACAGGTATGTCAGGCGAGCCACATACGAGGGTCTCGAGCTCTGCAGCGTTGAACAGCGCTAGTAAAGGCGCTGGAATCACCCGTGACATGCCGTCACGCACTGCGCGGACTTGCTCATCGAATTCGTGAAGCCTGCAAAAGGTTAATTTATTATTTCCATAAACTGTCAGTAAAATTTTGCAAATACGTCTTTGCGAGGCTAGCATCAATAAGAGGTGTCTGCGCTGAGCTGAGCTGCATAGTGCATACATCTTAAGTCTTCATCATCATCATTTCAGCCGAAACACGTCCACTGTTGGACATAGGCCTCTCCCAAGCGAGCATACGTCATAACACATGCACATTCTAACCTCACTCTACCAAATTCGTTTTGTTTAAACAGTGACAGAACATTCCTTCGTTGGTCTATCCCTACTAAAATGTCAAGAATATCAACAAATGAATCCTCTAGCTCTTGTTCTGGTTCTATGTTCGCTTGGTCTAAACCCACTTTTACAAACGCTAAATGCGAAGGCACTTACAAAAATTCAATTCAAATACTTTCGTGCATAATATCTTTCTCACTAGTTACGCGCGTCAACTTATGTTCAACTAGCTGCGCCCCGCGGTTTCACCCGCATAAGTGTCGATCCCGTGGGAATATCGGGATAAAAACTATCCTATGTCCTTCCCCGAGACTCAAACTATCTCTATACCAAATTTCATCCAAATCGGTTCAGTAGTTTAGGCGTGAAGAAAAGACAGACAGACAGACAGAGTTACTTTCGCATTTATAATATTAGTTTGGATATGGCCGTTAATCATAGCCGCTCCGAGCTTTGCGCAATATTTTTTTTTAAACAAATGGTGACAAGAGGCGAGTGTGAGTGAGAGAACGTAGGCGAAAGTCAGGAGAGAATATATTCCGGGCGGTCACGGTTCATCGACCGTATTGCATCTTTCATCTTCCAAATCGGTTTATTCCCGGTCGTCCCCGCCCAGTCGTCCCCACTGGGCACGAGTGGGAAAAATCCGTGAAATCTCTTATTGAAAACCCCCTTATTGCATTTTAACTCTGGGTCTATAGCGGAACGAGTGGGAAATAAAGTTCCAATCTTCATCACTGGGAAGGAACGAAGCATTTTTTCCCACTCGTGCCCAGTGGGGACGACGGGGTGGGGACGACCGGGAATAAACCTCCAAATCTAATCAAACTTTGTCCCTCACCTGTAGTGCAGAGCCAACTGCACGTATTCATCCTTATTGTCTGGCGTAACCCTTTTGTGTCTCGTAGATAGAGGAACTTCATGGCCGGCTGCTGACGGTATGGAGAATGGAAGCTCAAGATTTTGTAGTTCCTATAAACAATAACATAATGTAGGTTTTAAAGAATCTCATCTTTATATTTATACTTATCAGACTTGACCAAAATCAAAAGTCAAATAAGGCTGAGAATCAGCAATTTTCGAATGCCAAAATTACATAAGACAGTCCCCAAAACGCCCGCCCTTCACCACTTCCTAGTGCCTTAGCTGGGATGAAAAGGCGCAACAAACTCCCCAGCAACACAGCTGTCTCAGTTAGAAAAACTTGATTCTATACAATAGTAGACCGTCTGGTCAAGTCTATTTTTTTGTACCATATTCAGTATGAATAAACTCTAAGAGTGGTGGCAGTTATGGTCGTAAAACGCGCGAATAGGACGGTATTGTACAAAACTCTATACAGTCTCTCATGTCGTCTCGCAACCGCTTTTTATGACAGCGCTAGACACGGAGTTTTGGCGTTTACAGAAATTTTTTTGAACCAACATTGTTGGATTCAATTCATTTCCTACCTTATTATTAGGCGTCATATCTCTGATACAAAGTAGCGCAGGTAAGAAGTCTTTGTCCACTTCAGCCAAGTCCTGTGGCCTTAGAGGTTGTCCTGCTAACTGACGCCACACGCCCTCCGCGAGTGAGAGGGATAGAGGCGAACCGGTGCGGATTGCGATGCCCATTAGTACACCTGTATTTTATATAAAAAATAAAAATATATAAATAACAGTTAATGTCTTTAAGGGTCACGTTACTGTCACAAGCCACATCTGCATGTCATATGCGTCATGTTTCTGAAATCTGAAACATGTATGTCACAAACATTTTCGTTCCATCGTCGATACTAATATGCACTTCTAATTTTGTGTCGAGAAATTTTGCAGACACGAACGCACATTAAAAAAAAAAATCAAATACAACTAAATAATAATACTTATTCTTTATTTCACGGAACAAACCCAAATTTCTATCACGTAACATGAAGCGCAAATTCTATCCGCTTGGATGACGAAATAATAGATTCACGTATCAAAATGAAACGAGACTTACCAAGAAATCGGAAGCAGTTGAGATGTAACGGAGTATTAGCAGTGGGATTCAGTAAGAAAGCGTCACGCGATGCGCCCGCGTCTCCACGTCCATTGGGCGTGGCCATGAGGAGAGGTAGCGATCCGTTCTGTAGCTCCTCACACATCTCCGCTATGCTCTCACTGTAGCCGCCGCCGCAGTCGTCCACGCTCTCACCTAGTGGATAATTTACATAATTGGTGTAAAAAGACACTTAACGAAGCCGAGGGTCACTTGTACACATACCTGGGAACCTCTTGGTTACGGAGATACTGAAGGTCAAAATTACAGCTTTTACTGATGTTTTTTTTTTTACGAAAACAAGTTTTTAATTTTATAAATAACACAACTTTAAATACCCCCACGACCCCTGTACGGTTGCTTGCGCCCGTAAGCACAATGTTTTGCGTGCGTTAAATTGCGCACTACCGCAAACAGCAAATTATCACACCATAAATAAAAGTCGTTTCCCAGCAATTACTTTTATGCAATTTTATTTAGTTTGATGTACAGAATGCGCAGTGATGACTTTTTTACTCAGTTGGTGTAAAAAAAATGCAATTGATTTTACAAAATAAAAATATTACTCCCTTTTATCTTTCCTTCATCTTTTCTCCTCTGGGTTCGCGAGACCCAAGCCGCCGTCGCGACCAGGGAACTGTTGCCGCTATACTATAGTAAAATGTAAACATACATACCAACAAACTTGACCTTCCACACGCGATGTGGCAAGGCTAACGCGTCCTGCGTCAAGGCTGGTAGCCGCGCCACCATCTGCCCGAACACGGAGCGCATGCCGGCCGGGCCCGCGAGCCCCGAGCCGCCGCGACGGGCTCGCCGGGCTGCGACGCGGGATAGCTCGACAACGGGCCCGTGTTGACGTTCCCGGACCATTGTTGCCATTATAGCCTATTGTAATGATACAATTTTCATTTATTTTTTATGGATTTCTGCAAAGTAACGCCTGAAACCATAACTTACAGAGAGAGATTTTTTGAGTCTTAACTAAAGGACCAAGAATGTTGTGTTCTGTGTATCGAGGGACCAGAAAAAAAATAGGTTGATAAAGAGGCGGCTTCTATTAAAATTAAGGATCTGCGTATGAAAGGACACGGCCGGAATTCTTAGAGAGCTGTGCCCTAACAATAAATATTCATGTACACTGACTTAAAGTACGTCATATTAAAGCTTACAGGTATATCTTTACAATAGTTTAAGTTTTATGATCAGAGAAGAAGCGAGAGATACTACAATAAGGATACAAAAAAAGCGCCTAAACATTTTGAATAGCAATGATCAATCTTCCCGAGTTTTATAGACAAAACAATACGAGAAATACAATATTATCAATGGATATAAATGCCGTTTCTTCACTAGCCGACATGACATTTATACACATCGATATCAGTGAATATCTAATTCTATGAAAATGTATGAAATAATCTAAACGCGTCGTGTCAGCTAGTGACGAAAGAGCCAAAAATCAAAATACCAAGTAAAACTTATTAGAAATCATATTATTGATGTATTGGTAATAGTCTCTGGCTAGACCATTCAATCGTTGTAGGCAGGCCGCGATAGCGAAGAGCTCGTCGTCTTACAGATATTTCTGGATATTATGACCTCCTTATAGCAACTGGATTTGCAATAAAACACTAAAGTAGCACTTGAATTTTTATTTAAGTACTTATCTAATTAAGTAGCTAGAATAGACACTTGCTTATAAAATGTATAGCTACTTGTTTTACAGACATTTTTAGAAAAACATCATTGCAATTACTAAGACAAGACACATTCAAAGTCAAAGTCAAATCATTTATTTCAAAAATTACAATAAAACGAAATTGATTCTAGTCGCCCCTTCCAAAAGCTAGTTTTCGTATGGAGAAGAATGGGCATTCAATGTTTTTACCTACTCTTGCGTTTGAGGTTATTCATCTTCAAAGATCAACAAAATGTTATCAAGGAATGAGGCTGGTGCCGTTATATTTGCTTGATGCCTGGCCCAGCCCAAATATCATAACAACGTCATGACATTTTTTTTTATGTTTGGGAAATCTTCAAATGATCCCTCCCGCTCTGGGTGGAGCGGGAGTGTCAGACTCTTACTGACTAAAACCCATCCGTGTTCCTTCCTTAGCCCTTTATGTTCCGGGGTAGCGGTAACCCTTTCGGACAATCCCGCACCCCCGGCAGGCTTCGGCCCTGGCAGGCCTCTTCCTTTTTGCTGACATCTCTTTGAGGCGCGCGTGGAACACGTACGCGCCGTCCGGCACGGGCCTGGTCCTGATCGGACGGTAAGCTACTCATTACTCTCCGTCCGCAGGCCCGCGCCTACGGTGGCCGGGAGTCGTCACGCGGCTCCCGACTCCCGGAGCATCTCCCATGACGGCTGGGACGTGAGGCTCTCTCCCTCAGCCATCCCGCCACCTCTTTCGAAAGCATGACTGCTTCGCAGAACGAGGTGACTGCCTCCCACTCCCTCTTGCCCCGGACCATGGCTTGAACCAGGGCCGGACACGAGAGGTCGCCGCCGCTTACACGACGTCATCTCATGACATGGCAACAACTGCACCCAACCGTCCGATTTTCAATTAGGCAGCTACAACAATATCCTAAAATCGCATCCAAGGGATTGGGGCTAGATGGCTCCCTGTCATGTCATGTATTTTGTAACTGCGGTGTTAGAGTGGTTACAATATGCCTTCGCATTCAATTAGTGGCCACACTACAATTCAGGCACCTTGACAACGTGAGCATCAGAATCCAAATAATCCAAATCGTAAACTATATAAAAAGTCCAGTAAGCACAGCAGAATATTAACGTTAGAAGCGTAAACGAAAGTCCGATAAACGATAGCGTGGGGTCAAGTTAAAATATCCAACAGAGTAACATAAACAGAATACAGTAATACGTGCTACGATCAACGCAAAACTACACAGAGCACAGGCACGGTAATGTCACAGTCATGGTACAATTATATACTTCGCCATATTATCGTGGTAATGTTATCATATCAGTATTCTGTCTTCATACAAGCGGTCGAAACGCGAGTCATACCTACGCACCTCGAGTTCGGTATACCCTCGGTAAACAAACAGACGCGAATGCGCCATAGTGATGAACGGACGGTGTGATGATTTTGTAAGCAGTAAGGCTATCTACTTACTTATGTACTTAGCTACTTACATTGAATTAGACGAAATATCATAATGAAATGATTATGAGAGTAATAAATGGTAGGTACCTTCTGATTTACATTATAATTTACTTTTTAAGTAAGCATTGCCATCCAACGTGGTAATGCTGCCAGCCTTTTGGGCACTTATCCCATTGACAGCGATGCGGACGAATTTTTTGATGCCCAATGAGCTCGTCTTTTTTTTTATTTTTATTTGTATATAGTATATATATATTTTAGTTTGTGTGTACATATGTAAGTAATTATAATAATTTAATAGTAAGATTGTGTAGTATGTAGTTAGAGGTTTTGATTCGAATTTACAATCACAAAACTAGAAATAAAATCAAGTAGGTTGATGAAATTAAAATACTGTAGGCGGGCAGCCCTATCGCGTGTTTACGTACCGCGCGGGGTAGGTAATTATTTCAAGAACAAGGCCGAGTCACAATACTGTTAGATAACATTACCGTGATACAGGGCACTGAGTGACAGGTGACAGACGTGAAAAAAATAACTAGGACGTTCGGATACACACTCTTGAGTATAATTGTCGATGCATAATGCGTAACGTGATCAACATCATGACACACGGGCCACGGCAGCTCGAAAAATAATGTGTGCGATAATCGTGAAAACGTTGACTTCTACAGGTATTTACTTTAGCAATACGATTCTGGCAGTCGTGGGTGTTTTTTATTTTAATGTAACCTTCAAGCGCGCTACAGATACGGTGTTTGTCTTATGCATGTATCCAAACGCACATGCAATTTGTATTGCATTGCTAAAAACCAAAAAATCAATTAACACACATATTGTTTTGCCATTTTTTGTCGCCTGCTCTAGAGAAATGTAATTGTTGCGATTTATTTTAGTATATTTAAGAAGTAATTTTCATATATTAATAATGACTGTACATGTATGTATTCTGAATTGATTTGAGGGCAGAATCCGGCCATGTCATTTGTGCTCGAACGTATGGAAAGTGCTAATGAACGAAAAAAAAAATTATAATATGATTTTTTTTTTGTCATATTATGACCAAAAAGTTTTCGGGTTCTGCCCCCTTATTCACAAACACTCGATATGCTTCCTTATCGTATCGAACATTAATCATTTTTATCGTAGGAGTCTTCTCAACGCTGTTCACAAGTCCAAAACCCGAAAATTTTGTCAGTTTAAATCAAATAGCGCCCGCTATTCTTCCAACAGCTATTTGCTGTTGAGGGGAAGTCAAATCAGGTTATCGAAATGTCAGGTTTTCGATACGATAGCCTGTCGTATGTTTGTGAATCAGGGCTCAGGAAACAATTGAATAACGCAACGATAAAAACGCTTTAATTAACACGGTACCAACTAAGGCATAAGACACATACTCAAGTAATTGTATTTCTACCTTTCTGAATGCTGCTTCCTTGACACTGTAGAACAGCAATGTCCTCAACTGATCGAGAGGACCATCTAGGATCAGTAGCGGTAGATTTGGACATAACAGGTCAGAGAATTGATGAAGTAATACCTGAAACAGAATAATATTGTTACTTTTAAAGCCATAACTTTTGACCCTAGTAAATAGGCTTTAACTAAAGCTAGCTAAAACTTTTGTCTTTAGTAAATTATGGGAGTGGGAACCGCATAGCTGGATCGTCTTCTTCTAAGAATGGCTATGCCGTGGTAATAACATAAGCCAGCCACTTCTAGCAACGAGGCAGAGTGGCTGACTGTGAAGGAAAGAAAAGTGTTTTTTTTTAACCAATTATATTTATACTTATTTCTTTCTTTTTTATACAATTTTTTTTAACAATGCAGCAGTGTCTTTATAAAAAAACACTTTTACACGTCAAAAATAAATAATGTTTTAAAACTAGATGAAGTTGGTGTTTTAAACACAGAGATCACAGTTTCTTTTGGGCTTGATCCGCGAGGCAATTGCGTAACACTTTATCAATCGGAATCGGTTTCATTTTGACAGTTCAACAATATTCATTGCGTTATTTACGTGTTGAGCAGACAAATTTTTCGAACTTATGAAGCAATGGATTAGCATTTGGCTTCAAAATGATTCAGATTCCGATTGATAGTGTGTTACGCAATTAGGGTGCAGGTCATACAAGGTTCATGGAGATTAGTGTCGGAGATGGTATTTGGAAGAACAACCACACAGATTTGAGGGGACCTGTCCAGTCAGTGCACGCATTTTACTGACAAATGAGTGTGCTCACTGAACAGGTCTCCTCGTAGTCTCGTCATCGTGAGGCTGATATCAGAACTTAAGGATATTCCAAGAGGATATTTTTATAAAAATCATACGTACCAATCTGTTGCAAATGAGCTGTGGTGCGAGATCTCGCAACAGATGGCACTCTAGGGGTGGCGCGGGCGGCGCGCGGGGAGCTCGAGGTGCTTCGACACACAGAGCCACCGTGTGTGCACTGCCGCAAGCCACTTTGGTTACACGCTTTCCCTAAAAGAAATAAAGATATCGATTTTTCGTTACATTTCGAAACAACAATGTCAGGTTTCGGCTTACACAACTTTTAAAACTAAATTCACACGGACACGAAGTTTTTACCTACAACAATTTAAATATAAAATTCCAACTTGTTTTTCTTTTTTTTTAATAAAAAAAAGTGTCAGGTAGTTACCTGTTCTGCCACTGTAATCGATTATTCTAAATAATTAAAACGATTTACTCTTTAGTTTTTATTTACCACCTCACAATTGTCTTTTATTATTATTATTTTTTATCTAAATAATACGTGTGTCGTGTTTATTATAAATACATTTATTATTTTTTAAAGAATATAAGAACGAAATTCAAGAAATCGATGTTCCTGATCTGTATTCGATAACTTAATCGCCTCCTAATGGCAACCAGCAGTTCGCCATTAAAATAATTAAAAAAAAACTTTTGCAGTTCTGTCAAAATCGCGCGCGCCAGTTCAAACATCTTGTTGTTGTTGTCGGTGTTTTTCAAATTCTAAGTTTAGTGTACGTTTGTTTCCTTCTCGAATTCATCTGCGTTTGCGTTATAGACTTATTGTGTTATATCCATACCTCACATTTTGTGACAATGTACCATCAACTACGTTGTATTAATTGTGGTATAAATGTGTTCCGGATGGAACGGCATTTAGTTGAATCTGACGATGTCCGTTCATTGTTACGGCAATGGACTTCACTTTCTGAGGTAAAGTACGATTCTTATTAATAGAATGTCAACTGTTTTAACTAAGCTAAATGTTAATTTGCAACACAACCGTATTTTGTTTGTTTTAGATTCCAAATGACAGTGTTGTTTGTCATATTACTGTTGGTTTTTAATTCAACAAACAAGTAATCCAACAAGTAGCAACGCGCCAACTGAATCAATTGTGCATCGAAATCTTTGTATTGGTTGCGGTCATTCATTGCATAGTGTAAAGTCTAACGCCTCAGAACAACAGTTCAGAAAGAGAAGATGCTATCAGACGCGTGATAGAGCAACAGTAACCTGCAGTTTAAAATGTCTGAATAACTTCTTTTATAGTTCAGTGTAAAAGTGGAAATCACAGAAAAGCTTTTGACATTAAACTACACAAAAAAACGTAAGAATTTTCACTGTCCATGACAAATTAATATTGAGCCAAAGTTACTATGGACATCTGACATTGTTCTTTCAATACTTTATTGAAGACAGATGGATTCATTGGCAAATATTTTTGAAGTCTCTCATACGCGAAAAGCGCGAAATATTCGTTTTCTTAAGTAGTTGGAGATAAGGGAAGGATGTTCTTACCTGTAATGCCATCAATAGCCTAGGTCTTTGGGCAGCAAGTGTTGTGCCGTCTCCCAATTGACCCTCATCATTGTCACCCCATGTGTATACTTCCCCGTTGTCCGTACATGCCACGCAGTGGAGACTCCCTATGAGTACCAAGAAGTTATTCAGTTATTAACCCGTGAGAATATTCTGATTTCTTTACGTCACATTTCCAGTTGTCGTAGTAAAATCAACTAGTTAGTAAACTCGGTAGTGAGGCTGAGTGTCCAGGCAACTCTGAACGTTATAAGTATCACGACGGGTTTTTAAATAGATGAAAAGAATACGATTTTAAACGAATGTTCATTTTGAGCAAGATTCTTCAGATTATGTGCTAAGTTATGTATAACTAACCTGTGGCTATGGACACAATAGTTTTCCCTTGCATGCCAGTAACTCGCATGGGCCTTCGTACGTGCTCATAGCTGCCGTGCCCAAGCCGATGGTAGTCACCTTTGCCCCTATTAAAAACACATAAATACCATAATCCTTACATAGTATAAAACAAATTCGCCAAAATGTCTGTACGCGCATAACTTCCGAATGGCTGACCAAATTGGATATTTCTTTTTTTTGTTGTGTTCGGTATTGCCAGGAAAAGGTTTGTATGAAATAAGTTTCGGAAATTCCATCAAAAATATTGCACCCTTGCGAAGCTGGGTCGGGCCGGTAATATTAAATAATAATAATATTATTCCATTAAAACTGGGTCTAGCAAGTGACTTATACACAGAAATATAACCGTGGTATTACCCTACATTTTCGAGCGTATAATACGCCCAGTTTAATTTATTTACGAAGTATTGTATGTTTTTATCTGGAAAACATATATACCATGCCCTGGAAGGCATGCCATCGCGTTGGTGATCAAATGGGAAAGTTAAATCGACACTGTATGTAATCAAAAATCAAACATGGCGTTCCCTTTCGTTTTACTTACCAAGTATACACACTTCCACATTGACATAACGCCACAGAAAATTGAGATCCACATTCAACTTTGACAACCCGCAGTCCTTTCAAACAGTCTATCCTCATTGGAAGCTTGCAACCTTCTGAACCACCACGACCTAAAATTAATGACAAAAAATTGTGAATATTTTTTTACGGCCTATGTGTTATTATAACTTGGATCAGATTTATGGGCTTGGTTACCAAAGCATATTCGAAATTTCGAACCCTCAGTTTAAAAAAAAAACAGAGATATAAAATACAAATGATAATAAATAAATAAAGAACATTATTATTAAATTATTACCTAGTTTCCCATAATCACCGTCTCCCCATGACCAAACATTATCATCATCAGTGATGCACAGAGTTTGCGCATCTCCCGACCCGCAGGCAACGTCTATTACACGATATGACGATAACGCGTCCACCTAAAATACACCAATGCATAAAATATTAGAGAGGGCATTGCTAGATGTGTTTGCAGGAAAGACATTTAAAGAAAATGGGCAAAATAGTAAGTTTGAAAGGAGAAACGGAGGCATTTGCCAGCCCAGCAGCGACAATGGCGCTGATTCCCTTGTTTACAAACTAAACTAAATTTAAATTCAGTGCATCTTTTTCTTTCTATTTCATTAAGAAAACAGGACAGAAGATAAATATTAGTTTAGTCCTGTCAAATCAAGATACTCCATAGACAAGTTTAGACGTGATTAAAAAATTGGCTACTAAAAATACGTCAACTTATGTCAGGCGCTGACTAATTTGACAGGACTAAACTAATATTATTATGTTCTGTCCTTTTCTTAATGAAAGAGAAAGAAAAAGATGCACTGAACTTAAACTTAGTTTAGTTTGTGAGCAAGGGAATCGGCGCCAATAAACAACCAAAAGAATTAGGTTTCTCTGGGTAGTTTGCCAAAGCGGCGTAAAAAAAAGTAGCAAGGGTAAAAGTCACGCCACGTTAGGGATGTTTTGACAGCGTAGATACATTATTTTAAACACCACGCTGGGTTAATCATGTGTTACTATAAAATAGTTACCATTTTAGGCACAAGCTGGTCCTCAGAGTCACCATGCCCCAACCGCCCGTACCTGCCCTTTCCCCACGTATATATCCGCCCGCGTGCGGTCAAACACGCCGAGTGTGCGCCGCCGCAAGCGATCGCTACCACTTCTAGTCCCGATAGGGCTGTTATTAGTTTAGGTCGGTCGTAGCTCCTGAAGAAAACATTGTTGTTGTAATATTCAATACTAATGAGTATCACACTAATATTATAAAGGCGCAATGTTGGTGAGTGTGTGTGTGTTTATATGTTTGTTACTTCTTCACGCTCAAACGGCTGGACCTATTTTGATAAAATTTTGTATGTAGGTTAGCTGACACCCTGGATTATGCGGGTGAAACCGCGGGGCGCAGCTAGTTTCAAATATTTGTCAAAAAGGTCAACAAGTTTGCCAGTTGCTCGCTTTACGCTGTTTTGTCCGCTCTGCCAAGATATTCGTAATAATAATAGGAAACTGAATCTTTTGGACTTGCCGCCGCCAGCAATGTACGATTTTGTAATATATTTTGAAAAGCATGGCAATATATTATTACATATATTTTTAACTTTTGGATTACAGTTTCATTAATTATGTATACTCACACTCTGTTCCCATGTCCAAGTTTGCCGTCTTCACCCTCACCCCAGCTGTAAACATCACCGTCAGCAGAAAGCGCTAAACAATGCTTGCCTCCCGAATTACAAGCGACCTGGCAACACAACATACACACATTTTTACAAATTTTATATGCCCCGATTTCTATAACTCTGATCTAGTGCCTGATATAAAATTAATATTCTATCAAATCACATAATAGTTATTGACTATAATAATATCAAAGCAATCATATAAATTGATACAAAATGCAATCTGAGGGGTAATTCTCGTAATTTTAATCTGTCAAGCTCCGCTAATGAGACACAATTTATTTTCCATTGTTTCGTCGCCGATTGGCGACGCGCGCCGTTTGACCGGTTAAGAACGTTCACAGTCTGATCTCAGTCTCAATCTGTCAAAAATACCTATAATTTCCCTACATTTTAACAAGTTTTTGACATTTTTGTTTGTCGCCGAGATGAGATTGCGACTAGTTTTTGAACGTTTTACATTACGAGGATTGGCCTTCTGATTACATTGGAGGCTTTTAGCAACAGACGGTGTATATTTCGTACAAACCTTTGTAATAAATACGTGTTGTATTGAAGCCAATAGAGTTGGTTGTGAGACTGAATCGATGCCTCCTATCCCCAGCCTTCCGCCAGCACCATAGCCTGTTACGAAACAATAAGGTTTAGGTGTACTATCAAAATTAGGAATTATTAATTATTTTGATAATCGACTAGCTTCCGCCCGCGACTTCGTCCGCGTGTAATTTCTTGTCCTCCCGACCCACCCCGTCGCATCGCATCGTCTGCCCGCGCTATTACTTCGTTTTCACTTCGTTCTTTCTGACTTTTTCTTTTTGCTAGGCTCCTAAGGGTCCTAGCGTGATGTTAAATAGCCTACACGTTTCCTCAAGACTTGGGCTGTCATTTTTTCAAACCCGACTAGTAGTTCCAGAGATTAGCGCGTTCAAACAAACAAACTCTTCTCTTCAGCTTTATTATTAGTAAAGATTTATACGATACGGAATACGGAGACTCAATACAAGTCAAAGTTATATTGATTAAAGATTAAGTTGAACTCAAAATAATGCAAATGCTTGCTTCAAATTATAAGGTGGAAGTGGTTTATTATATGCCTATACTCACCAGTAGCATAAACCTTTCCGTCAGGTGTCACAGCGAACAGCGTCTGTTCCCCTCCCACGAGCTGCACGGGGTTGAGTGCGGCGAGCGCGAGGCACGGCGTGGGCGTGCGCACCTTGGCGCCCTCCACGCCGCCGAGCTGCCCGCGGTGGTTGTGGCCCCACCCGTACACTGCGCAGCCGCGGGACCCGCCGCCCCACCAGCCGCACCAGTCTTCTGGTCGTCTGGAAGTGACAGTTGTAGAGTACAAGTACAACAAAATGACGATGTGTTGGCACCAAATAGCTAAATAGAATGGAAGGCTCGATTTTTGCGTACAAGATTCGGCTGTGAAAACAGTTAAAGTAAAGTAAACGCTTTGTCAATAGTAAAGAAGGCTATGAATTATTTAGGCGAAAATTTTTATTATAAAAGCGTCATCCAAAATAAACTCTTGGAAACTTCTGCTACTCATGCTGTATGACTGACTATGAAACTATGTGCTTACTTGTTAACCCAATGCAGGAGTTGCTCATCATGTTGCTTAGTAAACTTAGTATTATCCTCCCACAGGAAGAACGATTCACTGGTCGTTTCATCACTATTATACACGCCAAGGTCTGCCAATCTTTTTCTAACATCTGCGACGAAAGGCGAGGGTAATGGTGTTCGTCGGATGAGCGCGTCGGCCGTGCGCACGCAGAGGCAGTATCGTTTGAACCATGACCAACGAACTGAGTCGGGGCCGCTGCACACGCGGGAATCCATGCGGAGCCCGCATGCGAGCCAAGCTAGTTCCTGGAGAAAGAAAATTTCATTTGGTACAATGTTAGCAAGATCTTTCACACGTAACTTGACAGTTGTAATTAGACAATATTTTTTTTTATTGGAATTCCAAATTAACAATTTTATTATTCTTTGTGTTAAGCAAACTTGGTCTCTAAGTTTTCGGTTTTAAAGTGCATTTTTTTACATTGCTCATTTCGACTTTGGGGAATTTTCAGCTTACCATGACCCCTGTTAAATGCGTCATAGCGACCGCGCTCTGTGCCTTTAAATTCATTTGCACCAGTACAACATACCTTAAGATAATGCGTGTGTAAGAGATGCGTGCCAGTACGTAGCGCCGGCTCCTCGTGCTCGTACTGCGCATGTAGCAGCTGAGGCAGGTGATGTAAGGCGGGCGGGGTGCCAGTGCTAGTCTCGCACGCGCCGGCGCCGCAGCCGCTGCCGCCGCACACCACGCCGCGGAGGCGCCGGACGCACCACACGCGGGCGCGCCATGCTGGAAGGGGAGCGAATTATTTATCATTTTGTAGACTACAATTGAAAAGTGTTGCATTGTCGAGAGCGTAGTTAAGGAAAAACCACTGAGAGTATAGGAAATAAATAAAGAACGGTTATTAGGGTATCTATAAATCATCATTTCCAATTGATTCCAGCTTTGTAGTAGTGAAAGGATTAGGACAATTCCCCCTCAAGTCTTACGGTGTATCTTTTCATTGCCTACTTAGTTACGTAAAGTGGACTTTTAGGGAAATGAATGACCTTACAAAGGCAGTTCTTGCGTTTAAAATGACACATTAAAACTCACTAAAAAAATCAGTGTCTTCCCGATTGATTAAAATATTGCATACTTACATAATGTAGGCATTTGCGCACAAATTGCCAAAGCCTGGGCCAAGCGCGGCGCCAACTGATGATCATTGGATATAGCCGCCAATAAGGGACCATCCAATAACCGCCACGCCAACTCCACTGATGGGCATGATAGGACGTAACGATCTGATCCGCTTTCCTGTTTAAACAAAAACATATATATTTATACCTTTTCATGTGATGCTTTGTCAAGTCTGTAACAGATGTTTCGCCATACATAATGCTTGCGACCAAATGTTGTGTCCCGAGTTGCAGTATGACTACTCGGGACCAACGTTGTACCGTTTTTTCTAGCGAGTCACTTGCTAGAAAGCGTTTTCACTGCTTATTTAGATAGACAATATATGTAATTGACTGACTGACATTTAATAGGACCCTTTTGTTTGGCATTGACGAAGAATTAAACAGTACTTACGGTAATAGAATGTGAGGGTAGCATAGGATGAGCAGTAAACCTCCAACCCCAGCCGTTAACAGAACCATCACTAGTGAATCTCCAACGCAATTCATCACCTGTTGAAAAACAACAGAATGGTGATGATCAGTGATCGGAATAGGCTGAGTATATTTACCTAAAGTTTAAAGAACAGAGACGGAAATCGGAGACTTCCTTATGACATTTTTTTTAATTTTTTTTTTCTTTTTGGTTATTTTATTTATCAAAACATTGATTACAATTTATTAAAGCATTTATAATGTTAATGATAAAATAAGATATTGAAAGTTACATAATTAAATTTCCGGTAAAACCGGTAAAAAAAATTTAGTCATAAGGAAGTCTCCGATTTCCGTCTCTGTTCTTTAAACTTTAGGTAAATATACTCAGCCTATTCCGATCACTGGTGATGATAAATAGCTCTAGTAAGTATTATTTATATTGAAGGCATTCAATCTTTAAAATATAGTTTGTTATCGATCTTACCGTTTACAATGATCTCTTGTGCCCAGTCTGTTGGTTCTCGTCCGGATCGAGTTGCTAATACCCGTCCAGTGCTATCAGAAATCGTCAGCGGATCATTGCGACGCTCCGTAGAACATCCTTGCTCGAAGACTACGCGAAGTGATGATGCGCCAGGGATTTTTACTACACCTGTATATTATTAAATATGTGATTAACATTATATCTTAAGGAGAGAAATATACAGAGATATGAAATTATGGCAATTTTTAAACGGCGTTTATTTGGTAGTTTTTATCGAATATGGAACTTTGTCAGATTGTGTTTTCGCAACCATTTTAAGGTTTGTGCGTCATCAAAACACTAATTTTGTTTGGTCTATAAATGCCACTGCTGCGAGGCCATTAAAAAACCCTTTAACGAGTAATGACATTTGACCGTCCGGAGCTCCCTGGGTGACTCTTACCCGCTACCAAACAAAATTCAATTCGATCCGACAGGAGCTGTAGTCCTATACTACTACAGCATTGAAATCGCTCCTGTTAAAAGCCTAGGTCATACAAAAAATTATCTTACCTGATATATCCGTATCATCAGCATACGGGTGTGGACTGTCCACAGTGACAGGTTGAGGGGGGGCGCGGCCTCCCCCCGCGGCCGCCTCTTCTAGTTCACACACACATACTTCCACCACCATGTCCGCTACAGCCGGCTTACTTCCGCAGAGTGCTGGTCAAAGAAACATTAAATATAAAGTCACAGGAGAAATATGTCGAAAACAGAGACCATTTTAAGGTATAGGTAAGTGGTCGAATGAATTGAATACATTTATTTGTTAAAAACAGGTACATTCATTTGGTGTTCAGTTGACCCTCTGTTTTGCCAGCGGCATACAAACTTTATAGTAGCAAAAAATAGTAGTTGTAGTTTAAAATTATGAGAAGAAGAGCAAAGTCGCCAAAGAAGTTATGAAATAGTTCAATTTAATAGCTCTTATTTCAACCAGGATACGAAAAAATAACATAAAAAAACACCCTGCAATATTGCAACACACAACAGTATGTCCTGCATAAATGGATCAAATATGATAATTATGGTATTATAAATCAAAGAATTAAATGTGTGTGTCATTGGACCTATACTAACTTACCCATAAGCACATCAGTGATAATTTTCACAGCGTTACTTGAGTCAGGTATTCTCCCGGCTGCCGCTAGCT
The DNA here is from genome assembly GCA_947508005.1 of Amphipoea lucens. Lineage (NCBI taxonomy): Eukaryota > Metazoa > Arthropoda > Insecta > Lepidoptera > Noctuidae > Amphipoea > Amphipoea lucens. The sequence goes on along the minus strand of OX382359.1, from coordinate 17,255,642 downwards.
TTAGTAAATCAACCAGCGCCCTTGCATCTGATTCGCCGAGTTGTGACGTAAATTCGTCTAGCGCCAACTGCAAGAATACTTGAGAAATAATGTCAAGAAACAAAAGACATTCAATGGGTACGAAATAAATTGTAAACATTGTAAACAAGTACGTTAAACAAAAGTAAACAAATGACGATCATCTGCATCACATATACTGTTTGAATAGATCACGAGGTCCTAAATTTTATCTGTAAGACAGTAAAGTGAGTCAGAGTCTCTTCAGTACATTAAAAATGTCCGGGTACTTTATTTAAAACTAGCTGCGCCACGCGGTTTCACCCGCATAAGTCTTGATCCCGTGGGAGTATCGGGATAACAAGTATCCTGTGTCCTAATTCAGGTCATGGTCTACCCATGTGCAAAATTTCATCCAAATCCGTGTAACCGTTTTAGCGTGAAAGCTTAACAAAAAAAACGTGCAAAATATCAAATCATTTCTCTTTTTAATTAATATTAGTTAAGATGTCGTTAGTTAAAGATCTTTTGCTTACCTTAGGAGCCTCAGCTTGCTGTACCGTCATTGTGGCAGCAGCGACAGATACAGCGCTTGAAGACATGACCGCCGAATGCCGAGACGATATCGAACCGCTCAAGGGACTGCTCGCCCCACTCTGTATAAGAGAGAGACTATAGGACACCAATAATATTGCCGTGACGTGACGCAATCCGGCTCGAAGGACCAAAATATGTCGGGGTACTTTTTGAGGAGAAACAAATGTTTATGTTGAACACTATTTATTGATTCACTCTCAAACTGTTCTTCGTGTTAAAATTTTGATGTTACTAAAATGTTCCTAAAACTGTTAATGCAAAGTTGATGAAATTTTTGAGTACACCCGGCTAACTTGGTAGACAAAAGTGCACTGACTCTAATATAAAATAATAAGTAATTAAATTAGGCCAACGCGTCACGCGTGCTATCTAAGTTGTTCGGTGAACAATTACATTTAAGTCCTAATCAACTTGACTGCTGTATAACTCAATAGAGTGGTCAGTTAGGTAGTCAGTTATCAGGTACAATACCATAACTTTATTGGAACCACAGATATAGATATACTTACCTAGATAACGCAAGAGCACCTACTTTGCGTACCAAAAATCGCACCAGTTTACGATCGAAAATCATAAGCCGCCATCTTTCGCGCTCAGTCCTGCGTAGTGCTTGCTGGGTGAGCGTGAGCGAGAGAGCGCGAGCTTGTGACGTCGTAGTAGGTGGTCAAAAAGTGGCACGCTTAGTTTTCATACAGTTCGTGATACTTGCGTTATCTAGGTATATCTATATCTGTGATTGAAACTCTGTTATGGTTTTACATAACTCACCGGTAACGTAGCCCTATCAGCCGGTGCCTCGCCCCCTCCAGTTCGGGCGTCGGCCTCAGTATCTTCGTCTTCAGTATCGATCGTTGTTACCACAGGGATGGCTGCTGAGCACGCTTCGTGGGCGCGTAATGCTTCTACTAGTAAGCTTCGAGCCTTGTGTTTGAAAAGAGAAAGAATTTAAGGTTATAAAAACTTGTCCTTTGTGAAGGAAAAATAGTAAAATTGTGATGAACTGTGTGGCACATGTGTTGCATGTATTTGAATAAGTTTCAAAATATCAGCTGTTTTTTTCGGGGATGATCATATCAGGATAATTACTATGTAAATTATGCTATGTGTTAAAATAATTCAGATTAAAATGATTGTCTGGTAATAGATGTGGTCTTGGTAAGCTTTTGTTTGAAGTTATCTACATTGCTTAGTTTTTGTGACTGAAGAAGATCAACTGAACCACTGTCAAAAATACGAATAAAGGTATTTTGTTTACCTGTGTAATATGCAATGCTAGCAGGATCAACGACAGAGCATGTTGAACAGCCACAGGCGGTTCTAAGGCTAACGCCGCGGCTGCTAGTGACGCCCGCGGCCCCTGAGGCTCATCTACTACTACTTCTTCCGAGTACAGTCCTGTGAAGTACACAAAGTACACATCCTTACATAGTATAACACAAAGTCGCCGAAATGTCTGTACGCACATAACTTCCGAATGAATGCACCAAATTGGATAATTCTTTTTTTTGTTGTGTTCGGTATTGCCAGGACAAGGTTTGTATGAAAGAAAATTTCGGAAATGCGAACAAACGATTGCACCCGTGCGAAGCTGGGGCGGGCCGCTAGTTAAACATAAATTATACACGTATATACTCCAATCTCGCACTAATCACAATGGAGGTTTGGGGGTTAAAACACCGAGGGGTTTATTTATAAACATTGCTTAAAGTTAAGTAATGATTACTGATTGACTATTTAACCATACATTTCTGACGTTTAAACGTTTCTAACTTTAAGCAACGTTTAAAAATAAAAGGGTGTACCTTTAAAAAGTAACGGCTTTAACAGATTGCGCAGTGATAATAGGCTAATTAACCGTTTTTGAGAAAGTTCCATGAGGTCTGTTATGATGTAAGGTAACGACCAAACCGCAGCATAATACAATTTTTTTTTTAAATATTTCTTCATACCAAGACTTTGAGCTCCCAGAGGATCCTTCAACGTTGGGAACGGTAGCGGTGCTATATGGGGAGAATGAGCATCAGTCTGTAAAGCAGCCGGTCTTAACGACCAGGCGGCTGAATGTGAAGATCCAGCGGCGGCGCGTTGTACTCCTTCGACACCCGCTACGAGGGCAGGGCGACGGTTCACGCAGGTAGTACCATTGCCTTGCTGGCCGTGGTCATTGTCGCCCCATGCCCAGACCTGGGAAACGAAACAAGATGCTAAATATAGGAACAAATTGTTGGCATGTTTCCTAGCGAGTACGTCAGCTATAAAAATGGCAAAGAGCTAACTTTCAAGACATTTATGTCTTTTTGAGTCGAGTGAGACGCAAACTGGCCTGCGAACAAACCTGTGTAGGCAGTGTAGGCTCGTAGTAATCGGGGACCCAAAAACAGTTCCTGTGTTGTGGGATTCTAGAAATTTCTGTGCAAAATTATAGTAACACTACAATATTTACCTGATGTTCACTAGTAACAGCAAGACAGTGCAATGCGCCGACTGCCACGTGTATGACACGCCGGCCGCGCAGCGCCTCTACAAGCGTAGGTCGCCGCACGTGCGCGTCACATCCGTGTCCCAAGCGGAAGTAGTCACCTTTACCCCACGTCCAAACCTGTGGCAAAATAAATTCATCAGTCTGCTAAACTATCTTTGAAGAAAAAAAAATACATTTGAATGCAGAATCTTTGGTAACTATCAAGTTATGGAATCACAAACTCAATGTCTTGCACAACAAAGTTTAAATTCCATTGCAACCAAAATGTATTTAAAACCTTTTTACTACAAATGGTCATTCAAACATCAACTTAAGACTATGTAGTCTGACCACGCTGAAGTAGATAGTTCAGACAATACAAATGTATATTACTTATCTAAGATTCTGAATTCAAGAATAAATAATAATACTGTTCAGTTACCTCTCCATCTCTAGTCAAAGCAAGGCTAAACTGTGCGCCGCATTCCACTTGAATAACACCAAGAGTGTTCAGTCTTTCTATATTCATTGGTACTGCGCAACCATCGGACCCACCACGACCTGCAACCGAGGAACCTGGTTCACGTATTGCTGCTTTCTAGGGTATCCTAGGGTTCAGGAAGCAAATATCCTTCTTTAAGGTGCTCTTCCGAAGGCAATCACAAACCGTAGCGGCAACGGTGCCCAATCGCAATGACAGTCCGTAGCGACACGCCTTTTTCTATGTAACTCTATGAAATGGGTAGCAGGTGGTGATCTATAGAAACCAGTTGTGTAGCGGTTGCGGTCTCCTTACGGAAAAGCACCTTTATTCTTATGGGCAATAAAGATTATTAACCGTAACTTACCTAGCTTTCCAAAATCTCCGTCTCCCCATGAGAAAACTTTGCCACACGCTGTCAAGGCTAAAGTTTGCGCATCTCGAGAACCACATGCAACTTGAACAACTCTGAAGCTCGATAGGGCTTCCACCTAGAACATCAATAAAACAATTTTGTTTTTGACATCACACTATATAATATTATAAAGGCGAAAGTTTGTGAGTGTGTGTGTGTTTATATGTTTGTTACTTCTTCACGTTCAAACGGCAGGCCCAATTTTGATAAAATTTTGTGTGGAGGTAGCTGACACCCTGGATCATCATATAGGCTACTTTTTATCCCGATATTCCCACGGGATCGAAACTTATGCGGGTAAAACCGCGGGGCGCAGCTAGTAACATATAATTACAGTACCCGGCGATAAATATTGCACATCGATCTTTGGAAAGAGACAATCGGCTAATTTCGGCTTCGTAGAGCGTTATCTCTGTCGCACGAAATACAAACAGTCCGGTATCTATTAGGAGCTGTTAAAACAATTATGATTTGCTTCTTTTGATAATTCTTTTTATTCTTTGTATAAAGTACACCAATTTTTCTATAAATGATTGCTTTAGGTTGGGGTATAATAAAAAGGTTCCCCTATTTTTCCTAAAGATGCCATAGTACAACTTTAAATTATTTAAATTTGGGGGTGTTAACAACTCTAGATATATATTTTGAACTGGACGCGACCACACTCTATCGCACTTGAACAACGACTGACAAAACGTCAGTTAACGTCACATAGGTAGAGTGCGACAGAGATAACGCACTACGAAGCCGAAATTAGCCGATTGTTTCTTTCCAAAGGTCGATGTGCAATATTTATCGCCGGGTACTGTACACCTTGTTTCCCCAAAGGATTAGGCAGAGGTGTATAGATAGTGCCATCTATGTAAGAAGAGTGGGGCGCGTCGCCCCACTCTTCTCACTAATCGCTAGTTAATTCCGCTAGTGTTTTAGTTTTTTGATACACACTAATTATCCACTAATAAGTAATTACTGTGTATCGACAAAAATAAAACACTGGCGGAATGTTGCACACTTGTACTGTAAGCGATTAGGAAGAAGAGTGGGGCGCATCTTTGTGGATGCCGCTATCTGTACCAATAGTATAGCCATTGCACATTTCGCCAGTTATCTTTAAGTCTCTTGCAATAGGAGATGAGCCTAGTGCCATCAACCAGGTACAAATCCGGACTCCGGACTGCTACTGAGAAATTGCAGATAGAAAAATCCAGTAATACTTTGCCTGACCTGGGAATCGAACTGAGGACCTCATGCTTAGCAGTGGCGCTTGCGACCACTAGACCAACGAAGCAGACATGACATGTTCCTTATGAAGTTGTTCTGTCTAATTTTCAATAAGTAGTTCATAAATTATCATCAGCCTTTGGCACCTTTCGATGTTTCCTCTCTTACAGCACGCTAATGAGATCGATCAAAGAGAAACGACTACCTAATAGCGATGTTTTTAAACTTTTTACATACAAAACTGCAAATCGATCCGGTATGTCAAGGACAAAATATATTTACTTAATTATAAACAGAGTAAATAAGATAAAATTATATTGTTATAATAATAAAAAATCTTTATTGAAATAAATTAGTGTTACGAAAACATATGAAGCCTCTGAAACCCAAACTAGGTAAAGATCTGTATGTCAGATTTCAGCGCTTTCTCCTAATTCATTACATGATATTTTATTTTATTATTTTTTATCTCCTTTATTCAATTAAATACTATATAAATTATATTTTTAAATATTAGAATATAAAAAAAAATACAAAAACATTTAAAAATATATTTTTTTTAATATGTTCCTCACCATCTTAGGAAACAGCTGCGTCATATCATCTCCGTGTCCAAGCCTGCCATACTCGCCCATGCCCCACGTATACAGATGACCGCGCGCAGTCACGCACGCGCTGTGTGCAGACCCGCACGCAATGCCGACCACTCGTTCGCCAGCTAATGTTTCTATTAGTCGAGGCACTTCCAGTGTTAAGCGGTTTCCGTGACCTAGCTTGCCGTCTTCGCCTTCACCCCAGGAATAAACCTAGATAAGTAGGCAAAAATTAGAGAATGCGTAAAGACCTACGAGCTAACCTTTCAATAATCAACCTATATGTTCCCACTGCTGGGACACAGGCCTCCTCTCTGTGGGAGGGTGCGGGCCGTAATCTACCACGGGGCGCGTGTGGAAGATGCCATATGTCTCCGAATTTTCGGTTCAAGGACATTTCGGTTCCGTCACGTTTTCCTTCACCGTTTTGAGAGCAGTGGTGATGAAATAATTTACACAATGTAAAGCGCCTCTCAGGGTTCGAACCTACGACCTGAAACTCGTAAGTCGCAGCTCGCAGTCGTCGTTCCCACTGGGCCACCACTGCTCTAAACTACAATAAATCAATGCTACACCATAAATTCACAAAATAAGTTGGTATACTTCCAAACGCAGCAAATAATTCACGCAATTTCCGTCACTTAAGTGATTGAGGATTTTTTGTTATGTTTTTTATACAACTCTTTTGTTGCTTGTATTATTCCTAGAGCTAGGTATCACAGATAAATTACATTCAGTTTCTATGCAACATTGGTGCGTAGCCTACTTTGAATCTGTTTCATTTAAGTTTAATTACATTGTTCTACTTCCAACTTATTGTTCACACTGATGGGACAGGGTCCACTCAATCTGAGTCGTTCTTTCATCAAAAGACCATTTAACCAAGATTATGTCTGGACTTTAAAAGAGATTTTGACCTCGGTTTTTTTTTTCAGCCTCAGAGTAATTAGATAAGAAGAGCCGACCTCATTTAGTTCTTAAAATATGATTGACATGTAAAAGTGTTTGTACAAATCTTACTTAGAGAAATAATATCATTTATTTTATCACAGAAGCTGGTTTTAACATTACATAGTTCAAACAGCTTTGATTTAGACTCACCTTGCCATCAGCAGTAAGCGCTAGCGCATGTTTCCCTCCAGAGTGCACGGCTACTCGCCGTACAAGCACATGCGCAAGATACGGATTGGCGCGCGGACTGGACACGTTGTTACTGTGGCCTAGTCCGAGTCGACCGTTTGTACCCTCACCGCATGCGAATAACTGTTGAACATGAAGGCTCTAATAAACAGACGCCAAAGAAAACATGATGACCTAAGTCCTAGAACAGAGCGAGAATTCATAGTGCAAAAATGTAATGTCATCAGTAATATAAAATGTTACCGTTTATAAGTGTAATAACCTATAATGTGATGAACGAGAAAAGTTTTTTGCTTTGAGAAATATTGCCCAACAGGCACGAAATTTTGGATTGGATTTGGATTGGAAGGCCGAGGGACTCCCAAATATTCCTTAATATGAAGATAAAGTATTGTATGACAGTAAACTTACTTTTCCGTCATGTGACACAATAAAGAGTGTCTTGGACCCGCCCGCGATGTGCACGGGGCGGTAAGCGCTGAGACTCGGTGAAAATACAGGAATTTTAACTTTGGAGCCTTTCACACCACCCAGTTGGTCTTTGTCATTTAAACCCCATACGTATACCTGTGAAAAATGTGAACGCATTATTATAAACGTAATATAAAATCCGTTGAAAACGTAATGCATAGAATTGACGTAGAAGATTGTTAAAAGAAGGTAGATAAAATATAATGTAAACTTGGTTTAGGACTACATAATTACTTACTTTTGGACAATCACTTGGCAACGCTGGTGGGTTGTTATCAGCAGATACAGCGCCCGTAGGATTATCTTTTTCCATCCAATCTTCCGCCACAAAGTTCATACTCTGAAATATTCAGTACAATCAAAACACACTCTTATGTTTATAAGCTTAGAGTAGATTTCTGTATGCTTACCTGTAATACCTCAGTGTATAGAGGGTTTGGTCTGAAACCCGTTATGTAAAGACCATGGACTCGGCAGTCAGCATTCACGTTTCGATTTTGTTTTATTCCAATTTCAATACATGGATAATACTGGAACAAAACAATACCCTGTAAAGTTGTTGTTCAGAAAACAAATAAAAGATACTGGAAACACTGGCTGGCTGGTTGGCTGCGAAGAGTTTTGATTATGGAACCTCAAACACGCCTCTTATTATTCTAGGAAATTCCGAATGAATACCGATAGTGATATAAAAAAAAAACATGGTAGGGACTTTTCTGTCTGGGCAAGCGGCTACTGTTATATTCTTTAAGGTAACATCATCGATTTCGCTTGTTTTTACCAACATCATATTTAGGATTGTTGTTCGCATACCGTCTTCTATTTGTAATATGTATTTCTTTAATTGAACTTTAACCAACATTTTAATAAGCATCTATCAATTGTGACAAATATTTTAAGTCCACAAACCTGTTTACAATCAGCCAACAGCTGTATTTGTGCTAAATGTGCAGGCAGTCTATCTCTCACAGCCGCAGCGGGCGCGCAGGGCACGGCCGCAAGCGGCGCGAGCGCAGCGTCGTCGAACGTAGCGCCGGCGCGCACGGCCAGCGCGGCCGGCCCGTGCGCGCCGCCGCCCACGCCCAGCCCGAGGCGCCGGACGCGCACGCCGCTGCGCATTTCTACGCGGATCCAGTGCTGCAAACGTTAGTAAACAATACCTACATATTATAGTTTCTTATAAATACAGAGCTTACACAGAACATAATTATGTACAGATTCATTTGTGATGTGTGTACTGTCACGATTATAAATATATTACTATGGACAGTTCAGCAATAATATCTGATTTAATGAGTCATTCATTAATATCTGCTCTCAAAAAGTCAGCAAATATATGCGATCATAATTTTATTATGTGAAAGGCATACACAAGTAGCGGTACAACTATATGACATCGAAGAAACACCAAATCTATCTGATAAGACATGTAATGTGTGTGTGATATTATAGAATTCCGTACTTGTAGCATTTATAGCACGAGGTATATTCGGCTATAAACCGAATAACATCCAATTTCAGGTTTATGATAGTGATATGTCAGTTAGTTTGACATCCCTAAACGACTCGCTCTATCGATAAAAACTTGCTCGAAAATAGTGACTAGTATTCCTTTGTGGAGGTACATGCGTTTCTTTATGACTACTACTATACTATATGCCACGAATGTCGACGACTCACCTGACCATTCCCACTAGAACTTTGCCAGTAAGTATGAGGCTGTGAATCTAACAATCGTCTTGCGCCGGCGCCGGGTCGGCATGATGACACTCGTACGGCACGGACTGCACCACGCCAACCTACTGCAGTTCCACCGGCACTTTCACCCCATTCCGCTGTTTATAGGAAAAAATACCAAGTAAAGAAAGTACAGTGCTAGCATAATCAGCCTACAGTGAGGAGTGGGCCGTAATTCACCACGCAGGCCCAGCGCGGGTTGGTAGATGTCACATGTCTTCGAATTTTTGGTTCTAGGATATGCCGGTTTCCTCGCGATGTTTTCATTCACCGTTTTGAGAACAATGGTGATGAAATAATTTACACAAAGTAAAGCGCCACTCTGGGTTCGAACCTACAGCTCGTCAAGACGCAGTCGTTACCACTGGACCATCACTGCTCAGTGCCAGTGGGTAGCGTAAATTAATATGTTTTCCGTTTATTTAGGCCGTGCAGACTGATATAATAGAAGTGGGAGTATTGGTAACTTACATTGATCAGTAACGAGCTCCATTTCACTGACTTGTCCTGTCCATCCTGGTTGTTGAGGAAAGTCCACTGTTAGATCACGACCGTTGCTTGATATTGCTGAAAAAAAAGAAAATAAGTAGCTATTTCAAAAACCGTATAGTCTTCTGTTCAAGACGTTAAGTTCATTCTTGCATAGGCGACGTAAATACGTCCGGCACAGTCAGTGCATTCAGCATCTCTGCCAACTTTTTTGTCAAACTAAGCTTATACATATGCCAGTATATCAGGTGTACTATAGCTTGATATTCGAGAGTACTTAGAGCAGAGTTAATTATTAAATAAAAAATAACTTACAAGTGACAGTCCCGACACTGGTATGATCGATACATCCCCACTTGTATCGCGGTTGTGTGACAGCGGCGCGCACGCGCACTCGGTCGCCCACTGCAAATGGTGGAGTGCCCGAAACAACTTCAGCATGCACTGCGCGCACGCCGAACACACGACCTAGGCCGCGCCATTCCACCTGAGCAATGGATTGCGAATTTGGATTTTCGAACGTGACAAAGTGCTGATGATTCTTACAGACAATTGTTTGTTTCATTTTTTTTTTGTATTTCGAACAAGATATCTTCCGTAATGGGTCTTGCTACAGGTTGCCAGGTTCTTAACAAGAAAAAAATGTTCGCAAAAGGCTGGGACGTGGGGAATGCAAATAATTTAAGGCCCCTAATAGTTATGATATATGAAATTTAAAAATTACTAATGAAGTATGGGTAGTGCTATACACATATAAACACATATCTAAGCGTCATTTAAATAAACTACGCATATAAAAAATGCAGAAAACTTACGTGTAAGAAGACATTTTGTTTTATATCGCGTTCAACTTTTTGTACTTGGCCAACATCGCCTAAAGCAACCTGAAAAAACACGTTTAAACATAACTGAAGCAAGCATTTTTACTGGAAGAAGCTTATTACATGAGTTCAACTAAGCTGCAAAATTTGAATATTAAACTAAGACAGGAACTCCTTTCCCGGAAGGACTTGGGGGAGGCCTTTGCCCAGCAGTGGGACAGTACAGGCTAAACAAAAAAAAAACTAAGACATGGGTTTTTAAAAACAAAAATCAAGCAGAACATTAGCTGCAGTAAATCCGTATAAGAAAATGCTATAGACTCAGGGAACATCGAAGAAGCAGTAAAAAGGGTGATTGGTAAAATTTTGTGTGTATATGTAGGTGAACAGGTTTCCGAATAGTTGGAGAACCTCCTTTCAGTGTAGTGACCTCCACCAGGCGACTGAGTTTGGTGGAGGCAACAGACTAATAAATAAATGCAAAAAGCGAATTCACGGCCAGTATCGAGAGGCCAACTAAGAAAATAATATTCTTGGGTGAAATCATGTAAGGAGGTCAAGATTTGTACTGTATACTCTCGAACGAGAGAGCCAAAAGGTGTTAGGTACACTGACAAGAGCCGTAGCGTTAGTTTTAATACAAAATAGAAGTATATAAGGTGTGTTCCTTGTGTTATCATATCACCAAAGACAAAAAACATTACACTGAACTTACTGGTTCAACCGCCTTACAGCACCGTACAGTCATCCCCGGAGTGATGACGTCAGACAAGTACTGCGCATACTCCTCTTCAGAGGCGAAACAACTGCGCCATCTATACGGAATCTGTTTCTTTTCCATTTTAGCACTCAAAGGTCTCATCTCAAAGACCGAGTCGTCCATACCATGCTGAGGTAGTTCTAATAAGTATATGACTAAGGACTCTACGGACGGTAGACTCGTTCCACCTGTAAGGGACATTGACCTTTATTGCTGGGGTAGTAGAATTCACATTTGTTCGAGTAAGTATATGACTATGGGCGAATTTTAGCAAACTTTTATACCAAGAATGAGTCTTATCCTGTGAATAGAATTTTTGACAGTTTTTCAATACTTCAACTGTCAGTCGTCAATTATGTTCCACAGATAAAAGATATCTGACTTTGGTGAAATCAGCACCTAAGAAGACTATTGACGGTAGACCGCAAGGAATATCGAGTTCTTTACGATGTGCTTTGACGGTAGAGTTTAACCCCCTTATTCATAAAACTTATCAAACCTATTTTAGTTAAAATGGGGTTTGTCTCTTTCTTACACACAGAAATGATAACGTGACAGATAAAGACAAACGTTCTATAAACCTATTTTAGCTAAAATAGAGATAAAATAGGATTATGAATAAGGGGGTAAGAGTTATAATGGTAAATATAGTTGTTTTGTTACCTAAAGCTTGAATAGCGCCGTATACAGCGTGTCTAGAAAATCCCATTTCTATAACTTGTTGAACTTGTGAAGAGTTTGCCCATGTGTTGAGATCTTTTCTCGCTGTAAAAGAACATTGAAAATGAAACAATAGAAGATTTTCTATATTTTCATATCTTTAAAGGAAATGGACTTGATTTTACATTTGTATTGTACTTACATAGAGATGCCGTGCTAGTTGAAGGCCCCATAGATATCTGCATAACATTACTTTTGTCTATGATCGGCATTTCGGGTGGGGTTTCGTGGTCTTTGTCGTCTCCTGTCGAAATTATAATAATTCAGAAACATTATATTATATCAGTATAGAGTTATGAGGAAGAAGGTCAGAAGTTCACTCATCCTCTATAGAGAAGGTAGGATCCTCCGACCAGACGGGTTTTGAATCTGGTGGGCTACTGCCCGACGATTGATGTCGAGGACGTTGTATACAGGGTGTTACGGAAAGGGTATATCAATACAAACTGGTTGAAGAGTGTATCTGGTCTAGAATCTCTGTACAAAATTTCAGCTCAAAAGCAGTAACTTTGAAAATGCTTAATATTTTTTTATTTCCATAGTTTATTAAATTGAAATCATAACAAACGTGTCACCGCACTACGAGGGTCATTATTCATTATCTGTAGTGTGTCTGTGCGCCTAGTACACGCACATCACGCCGCCGCGCGCCAGTGCAGCGCCGTGATGTCGAAATAAAAAAATATTAAGCATTTTCAAAGTTAATGCTTTTGAGCTGAAATTTTGTACAGAGATTCTAGACCAGATACACTCTTCAACCCGTTTGTATTGATATACCCTTTCCGTAACACCCTGTATATGCTAGTCGCGCGGTAAACTGCTTGGGCAATGCAGGATTTTGCGTGACGTCAGTGTGATGCTTAGTTCACATATCGCACACCTAGATCTAAACAGACTTTTTTCAGAAAAGTTGAAAAACTGATTACCATCTCCCTGTGCACTACAGGAGTTTGCTGTATTGATCAATACTTTTTAAATGCAGAACAATGATTTTATAAGTTTTTGCATCTGTTTTGTTGGTCGCTAGGTAGTGAGTTAAGGAATTCGATGGTATGCATACCTCAAATATTTAGATTTTAGTGTTAGCTCTCTTTAGATCTAGGTGTGCGATATGGCGATGTAGATGCCTCCAAAAACTTAAAGGTTTTTGTACCAAAAGTCAAAACAAAATGTAGTTAGGTATTGCACATCGAACTTTAGAAGTAGACTTTTACACAGGTATGAGTAACATAGACAACGCTTTATATACTCGAACTTTTTATTAAAACTCGAAGCGCCGTATTTACGGCCTGCAACTGTAGTGTAGGACCAACTTATACTTGCCATTAACATGTGCAGCCAATTGTTGAACAATAGTCAGTGCAGCTGATTCAAGTTCACGCGGTGTGTGAGACGCGGCCAGTGGACTTGGGCGAGTAGCTAGCGCAAGTAGCCGACGTAGTAACGTCCCTTCTGTACCTAATGTTGTTCCTCTGTCTATGTTACCTGAAATATTTTGATTGTGATAACATTTGTTTTTATTGTTGAATTTTTGTTTATGCAATTTTCAACTTTATGTCATTAAGAATAAGGTTGCATTTTACTGAAACATGTTAAATAGTTAAGGGTTATTAAAATAAGAATTCGGCAAGAAACATACCCGCATGGTCTGGTGGCTGCATCAAAACTTTTCGTAGTCTTGTCCTAGTAGTTAACAAACCACGTACTGCGCATAATGTTAGCAGCTCCATTTGCTGTTTCCTTAGTCCGTATACGTCGATTTCAGCTAAAATTGTGAATAATAATTATTAATAATAATTATTAATAATAATTATTAATTACATTTTGAACTTTTTAGTCAATTGGACAGAGCTGCAATCTTGGTGATTGGACAAATAGCTACACGGTAAACGATCCTATTGTCTTATATTCGATGCGCAGTCATATCTGAGCATACCATAGCAAAATAAGAACTGAACTGAAAAATAATTGTAAAGTATTTGACGTATGTAAAACTTTTTTATTCTTACCAGGTAGATGATGTGGATGCATTGGCGAGGCTTGTGGTCCAGCGCCTAATAAAGCAGCGCAAACGCGTAGTGCGCTCTCACCGCCACCTAGCGGTAAGGAGAGACGGTCGCCTTCTGCGCTTTGTATGCCGCTTAGTTCAGTCTGTCGAACAAAGATACCGGATAAATGCAAGGTCAAGGATTTTAGAATTAAATAACGAGTGAATAAAGTTAAAAATGGAATTTCTGATTGATACGTGGTGAATTTCAGACAAAAAAAATTATAGGCACACAATATTTTTAGGAGCCTATTTCATGTATATTTTAGGTTTAGAATAGAAGAGCCTTTTTCCCATCGGTGAAAAGGAGAAGGGAGATAAACATTTTGCTTGCTGCTTTCATATTTATATTTTTGAAAACTTTTACTCCAAGACCTAGCTTTGATATTTCAAGAAAATGTCAAATGTTGAAAGAAAGAAGCCTACCTTAGTAGTAGTATTATCGTCATGTACTAAAGTGATCTTCGCTCTTGGCGACAGTTGCGTCACAATAGCATTGCGTGGTGGTGATCCGGCGGCAACCTTCTGTCCTAGTCGTACGCGCCATTCTACACCACCGACCACTCCTAGTGCACCCGCTGTAAATGATTATGAACCTTGTAACACTGACCATAAAGTTCCAAAATATTTTGTGTGTTGAGTTTATGGCATATGTATGATTATGAACTTTATGGCTCCGTATATAAAGTAACATTTTGTTTGCGAGTAGTCTTGGTATCTTACCAATGAGACAACTCTCGAGACTCGGCGGTGAAGGTTTGATAGTCTGCGTTAAGTCTTGACTAGTATGCGGCCACCAATGCCAGTCGCTTGTTACCTATTAAAAAAAGAAAGTTAATAAATCATTGTCCAATAATCAGAATTCTTCAAGGCTTTAAAAAATCATTGGTCAGTGACATGATTTTTTGCATGCTTCGATTTTGACCACCACTACTTCTTTATGTTTTAATTTCAGTCGAGTCTGGCAACTAATAAGAAAATTCAAGACTTACCGTTTGTGCAGCCAACTGCAGTTTATCCAATAATAACGTCGTTAGAGGTGTATGCCACTGCGAAGCCGCGTGCAGTTGTCTAACTAACTGCACTAGCGCAGCACACGTCGATCCTGTGTAACTAGCGGTCGCTGGAGCGCGCCATCTGTTATCTGAAATAGATAACTTACTAGAGGTGCTATTACACTTACATCAGAGGAGTTAATACATAAGAATAGAAAATACATTAGAGCTGAAAATAAATACATGAACGAATGGAGGAGACCACGCTATAAACTAGTACTTTCACTTGGTAAAGTGGACAAAGCAAAACATAATAAGAATCGGAGCATGTGGAATTACTAACCACATGAAATAATGCATGAGGTTATGTACAGCATTTATGAACGACGTCATCATATCGCAAGTGTTCGAACAAGAGAACAAAACATCAATCAGATTCGGATCAATCCTAAAGTCCTTACCAACTTCTTCTTCATCAGCACTATTGCCAATAGCCTGGTGATTCGGCTTGAACGCCGGATCCCACGAGTGTGTTTCAAGCCATAACCGTCCAATCAGGGCTAGTAACTGAGCCCCAACTGTTCGTCGCCACTCGGGAGGTCCTGTGTGTTCTACTAATATTCGGCGAAGAAGCCAGAGGGACTGGATCTGGGTAAAATAAGATGAATTTGAGGCAATGACGACTAAATGGCGAAAAGGGCAATTAAAATATTAGATTTCTAAACGGAAAGGAGACTTAGAGAAATTATCAGCTTAGAGGCCACCATCAATAAGCGGGTTCCCGCGACCGTACCAGCATAGCTATTCACAACCATTCGATACGCTTCCATACCGAATCGAACACCAATCATTTTATCGAAGGAGTCCTCTAAACTCTGTTCACAAATCCAAAACCCAAACATTGTAACAGTTTCATATAAATTATCATCAGCCTATAGCAGTCCACTACTGGACAAATGCCTCTCATATTGCACGCCATTCAACTCGATTTTTGGCAACTCTCATCCAGCTTCTACCAGCCATCCTGCGAAAATCGTCGCTCCACCCAGCCTGAGGGCGTCCCACGTTACGTTTACCGATTCGCGGTCTCCACTCTCGTTTCAGTTAAATAGACGACCGCTATTCTTCTGACAGCAAATTTTTGTCGGGGGCAAGGCAAATCAGGTAACCGAAAATGTGTAATTGTCGATGCGAAAGCATGTCCAATTGTTGTGAATAGCTGTGCAGGTCATCAGTCTTGTGAGAGGTCTGGGAATGTTGCTCCGATACGCGGTTTGTTAGTGATACTTACTTGTAAATAAATGAGATCCTGTGAGATAGGTTTGTCCGCGGCCGAAATAATACTGTAGCAGAGTTCGAACCACGAATCAGTACATAGAGATACACGCATCTCCAGACTTTGCGCGCTTGCTGTAACAAACAAAGTGAGAGTTCATAAACCAATCATCTGACAATGCGCATACATTCTGACGTAACGTCTTGCAACCGTGCTGACATTTGAACATTTAGGGCCAAAGCACACACGCTACTTTTAGCATCGGCAATTGGCGATTTAGCCGCTTTTTAGAAGCTAAATGCAGCGACCAAGCATTCCACACCGCACACTTAAAAACGCCAAACTCGGCGATTCAGTCGTTTTTCGGAAGCTCGACACAGCGGCTGAACGCTACACTCCGCACACATTCGGATGCCGGTCGCAGCGATTTGGCATTTGCGCCAGCATCGGAGCAGTCGCTAAAACGCGCGATTCCGATACCCCATCCGAACGCAGAGAGTCGCCAAAACGCGATGCAGCATCGGAGCAGTCGCCAAAAAACGATGCAGCATCGGAACAGTCGCTAAAACGCGCGATTCCGATACCGCGTCCGAACGCAGAGTCGCCAAAACGCGATGCAGCATCGATACAGCCGCAAAATCGCCGATCGCCGATGCTAAAAGTAGCGTGTGTGCTATGGCCCTTAAAGTCGATTTACGTTGATCCAGTAATTTAATCCAGTCTTTAAATCTAGTGACACTGGATTGACATTTGACCAATGTAGTATGTACACCTACACACTTTGCAATCCAGTCCAGCACCCAGTATCCAGCGCTGGATTTGAATAGAGCAGCCGCTAATTGGCTAAATTTCAATTGTATCACTGGATTCCAGGGTTGGAATGAGGTACTGGATCAATACAAATCGATAAAACGTTTTCACTGGATGAAAAAGAACAAAAAACAATATATAAAACCTTACCTCGTAACAATGCCAAAGCCGTGTGATAATGCGTAGCGAACGCCGTAGGCGGGGGAGTAGAGTGTGCATGCGCCAAAGCTAACAATCTTCGTTGTAGCGCAGCGACGTTACGTCTCGCGACTGTACCGACGGAAGCGAGCGCGCCGCCTGCGCCGGCGCATAGAGCACGGATAGCACCCGTGCAAGCAGATCGAACTTCACTGACTGGCCACCATTCTACGCTGTTTTCTACGACGGCTGCTATAGGAAAATGTCGCATTAATAAAAAGTATTCGTCATGATAAATCGAGACCAGGAAACTGATAATAAAGGCACGCGAATAGAAAAAACTTATCGTCATTAAGTTTGCATGGGAACTAGTGGCGGATGTAATTGGGAACACATTATGTCAGCCACCTTATCGACGTGGAGAGGGTATTTTTTATTTTTTCTCCGTTTTTTACTTATTTTGTTTCATGTTATATTTTCATCTCGCGCGCTTTACTTGTGTTTACCAAGTATACAAACACGCTGTGAATGTGTGTGTAAGCGCAGGAGCTCTCGGTACCATCTGAGCAGTGGCGTGCATTGGTTTTCAGAATAGGTAGGCACTAGGCCGGGTCTAGTCTAGGCAAACGCGGTCACTAATCAGAAAAAAAAGTGAGATCAAAAGCGTGGTTATTTGAGTAGGCATGCCTAGGTACTTAAGGGTGATAAATTGCGAAAGTCGAACGTCATGGTATTACGCGGGAGACGTACGTATTTTTAATATTGAAAGACCAATGACAATGTGCGAATAGTACGGGAGCCGAGTAGGCCGTCCGGCGACTGCCTACTGCCGCGCGTTTGTATGAAGATTTTGTTTTTTGTTAGGTATGATAATTTAGTGAGTTTCTTAATTGTGGGGCACACACACTATAATGTAATTGACAAGCTTATGTTAATATATCGAGGTAGGCACTGCTTATATGCCTATATGCAATGCACGCCACTGCATCTGAGTCAATTGTGAAGTCGAAAATGCGTGTGTGTGTGTGTGTTTGTGTTATGTGCTGACGCTACTCGTCTTCACGCACACATTCCAAGCGTGTTTGTATACTTAGTTGTAAGGCGCACGTCGCTTCGTGAGATAAAAATAATGTAGTTACATGTTCCAAAGATTTATATACAATTTGACCAAATACAATTCTTCAAGCAATAATGAGGTTTATTTATAAACGTTGCTTAAAGTTAACAAATTTTTAGCGATTGTTTAACCATACAATTTTGACGTTTAAACGTCTCTTAACTTTAAGCAACGTTCATGAATAAAGGGGCGGAACTCTAAATGGGGCAAAGACAATGAGTCGAAGATAAGACACAGGCAGTTTGAAAGTCTATGAAAATCCTTACCAGTCCCATGCACAGTTTCATCAACTGAAGGCGGCGGTGACGGCGAGCGAGCTAGCTTGAGGTCGTATTTGCCCTCCTTGCCCATACGATAAGAGTTGGTACCGCCAGCGTCCCATGCTACTCGTACCCATCCGTCTTCACCTAATTCACCTATGACGCGACCTTCACCACCGGGGACTCCATCCTAGAAAACAATTTTAAGATTTAGTATAATAAACTGACGAAAAGCTTAAAATATCAAGGGCGAATTTCAAAAATAAAACTGAACGCGGTCAGTGTCACAATTGCTGTGGAAAATTATTGATGTCTCTCAAACGCGGTTTAGATTTGCTCATCGCAAGTTTCAGTGATGAAATTCGCCCTAACATAAGCTTTGACAGTTTCAGTCGGTAAAAAAATTATCACAGCTGTGAGCTTATTAAAACTTGCCAACTGGATAGATGGTAATGTGAACTACTTAGTAAAATGCTGAAGCCAACTGTGAATTTTTTCACAGAGCGGTAAGTCATAAATTAAAGGATTCAGTCAGCCCTCAAGTCAATATGGATGTATAAAAGGTTGTTCTTACCTGATCACCCCATTTCCAATCTTTGCCTCTGACTACTCGAGTGCCAATCTTCATGAGTGAAGCAAGTTCAGGACCTGACAACGACGCTCCACGAGCCCTGGCACCTAGTCTCTCGTCTTCAAATATTATTAAACAATCCGCTGAAAAAATAAAAGTCATAGTTCTTCTTATGCTTAATTATCTATTGAAGCGAGCAAAAGTCGGTATTGTAGATACTACTAAATGATCATTGCAGGCACCGTTTTGGCAAAATTTTCTATTTGTTGGCATTCTGAAGTAATTCTCTGACTGTGGTGATTTTATTTAGAATCCGCAAAATAGGTGTCCATTAGTTTTGGAATTGATTAACAGTCTATCACTCGGAGCAGTCTCTAAACGGTGAAGGAAAACATCGTGAGAAAACTGAAAACATGTCCTAACTAAAAATTCGAAGACATGTGACATCTACCAACCCGCACTGGGCCCGCGTGGTGGGTTACGGCCCACCGAAAGGAGGACTGTGTCCCAGCAGTGGGAACATTATAAGCTGATTATACTATCACCCATCAATGCGCAGCCTGCCTGACAGCAGTGTGTTTATTATTACTATATTAACCGTCTTAAAACTAAAAAATAACAATTGACTTACATTTCGACTTCAATCCGTTACATATTAGCGATGTAAGTTGAGATGTGTCGCCTCCGATTTGTTTCAGTAAAGTCAGGCAAGAGCTCAAAGCTCCACCATTAATTAGTTGCTCTAATTCTGGACCCTGACACCCTTCTATAAGGAGTGATAGTAGCGTTATCAAGAATCTGAAAATAAAAATGTGGTAAGTACTTAAGTAGTCTTTAAATATGAACGTAAATTAAGAGAATACTTCAACAGAGTGTACCATGTTCGGACAAATAAATGAATTTGATTTGATTCAGAGCGCAGACATTGAAGTTGAACTGTCTTTGCAATGAAACATGAGAGAGAGAGAGAGAGAGAGTGAGAGAGAGAAAGAGAGAGAGAGCGAATGCATCTATTTAAGTTTTCGAAGAAAGTAGTGCGCTTATGGTGCTTGTACACGGTATTGGAGTTTGAACGTGCTTGTTACAAATGCGGTGAGTCAATCACTGGACCCGCGCATGTCTTTACAAGGTAGTTTACACGATGCATTTAAACTGCGCAAGTGCCTCATCATGCGCATTTTACCCAAGTGCCGTATAAAAGCAACATCAATAATTTAAACCACAGCAAATAAGAATTAGTCTATGACTGTAGGAGATTAAAAATCTTACCTTGCTCTCGAAGGCCGATTCAACAACGCATGCGCGCCATAATTCGCGCTCATTTTCAACGGCAGCGCCTGACTGTGTTCTCCTTCTAACACCCTCGCTTTTAACTCTATCAGTATAAAATCCATCAACTTCGACCTTTCTAACAGAACCATATACTTTGAGTACGGTATTACAGATTCGATGCCAATCAATGGATGTGTCAATGGTATTGTAGGCTTGAGTGGCATGTATGGAACTGCTTCAGCCATACAAGCGCCTAACAAACCGGCAAGGGCCGCATATTTAACACTATCGGACATCGTCTGTGACGAGTTAAGAATAATATTGATCATGCAGTACCCGTTCTTTCTTATTTCTGCTCTTTGCACCTGAAATTAAACCACATTGGTAAAACTATAGAGTTGAATTTCAATTGTCATAAGTTATTCATGATAAAATGCAATATTGAACCTTATTTCTAGTAAGACAAGGTGCATATTAATTTGAAGAACTCATACCTGACAATACAACGCTCTTCTTAATATGTCTATATCACAGGGATTTTCAGTCATGACAAAGTCAATAATGGCTATTGTCAAACCTTGTTGCTCTTGAGTCACTTCTTCTAGCAACCAATATAAATCTAAAACAGAATAACATCGATGAATGAATCCTTACTGATATAAGAAATGCGAAAGTGTGAAAGAGTGCTGAGTGTAGAGTTCTTCCACACAGCAATGGAGTTACAGTATGTTTATGCGCGTAATTTCTTGTAACCAAGTGTACAAATACGCTATGAATGTGTGCGTGAACACGAGTAGCGTCAGCACATAACACACACAATCGCACACACACACTTCCGACTTCGGCGTTGTCGCGGACGGTACCGAGAGCTCCTGCTACTTACACACACATTCACAGCGTATTTGTAATATTAGTAACCACAAGTAAAGAGAGAAAGAAGAGAGAGCTTCGTGAGATAAAAATACTATACAAATTGACGTGCTTTTCATAAACTACTTTTAATCGAGAAAACTGCACGGTTCAAGTGGGATAGACCACAGGAGCGAAGTCACGAGTAAATGCTTGTTCCACATACAATTAAATGAAGCGATAAAAAAATATAACGAGGATTACCTTTTTCTTCACACGCAAGTCTCGAAACCCACGCATTAACAAACTTATTCCTCTCAGAATTATCATCATCCTTTTCTTCGTCAGCCATAATCAAATCAGTCTTCAGATCATCAGCCAGCAACATAACTTGCTTCTCACTCTCCATCGATTCTTTGAGAATCGAGTTATCGGTTATATCGTTAATCGAACTAATCGACATTTCGTTTGTTGGCGTTTTATCATCGTTGTCTTTGTCTAACACATCGTCTCTGTCTCCTTTGTCTCTGTCACCGCGACCTTCGTTTTTCATGTCATCATTATTTGATGCGTTTTTCAAGTCTTTCTCTAAAGGTTTGTCCTTGACTTTTATAGTGACTTTAGATCTAAGCATGGGGTCTTTTATTGGGGCTGTAGGGGTTTCGTTGTGTCCTTTCGAGGGTTCGACGACGATGCTCGGAGCGTCTTCGGGCGTTTTAGATGCTTGAGCGATTGATGACTTTATGAGTAGGGCATCACCCTGTAGAAGGCTGCTGGTAGCCTTGAACATACTTTTGCTTAGACTGTTCTGTCTGTTTCTGAGATCTTTCGTAGTTTCGAAACTGTAAAGGACATAAAAAAAAAGTTATTTAAAGTTATATGTATTATGAATTATTTAATGAAAGTTACAAAACTATTATGTTACCATTTACTGAATCCAGGCGTTTTGGCAGCGCGCATGACTTTCTGGAATATTTTCTTGGCAGTAGGCGCTCTATGCGATGGTGGTCGTGAATGCAATGCTGATACTGCAGGAGACATCGCTGCGCGAACTTCATGTAGAAGGAAACGAGCTCTTTCTAAAGGCGCTGCGCATACCTAGACATGTTACGTCGCTGTGGTAAGATATTTAGAAAATAACGGAGGATTAATAAAAATAAAATGGATCAGTAATATACCTCTTTATAACCACGAGAGAGCTGTTGCCTCGTCCTCATTAAAGTCCATTTACTTTGCTGAACCGCTTTAACGATTTCAGACATCGCGGGAGATAGTTTTACTTCGCCTTTCTCCATTTCTAAAACAAATGAAGTAGGTGATAAATTGTCCGAATAGTTTAGTCTATTTTTGACGATCAACATCATCATCTGCCGAGCCTTTCCCCAGCTGAATACCAGTATTGGAGCGACTGCCTATCTGACATCCATAACCCAGATACTGCGTAATACGATACTTCTTGGTAAGACTGGTTGTCAGACTTACATACTTCTGACGACCCGTAACGACTGTCAAAGATTCAGGAATGACAGCCAGGACTAACGGTTTAACGTGCTTTCCGAAGCACGGGAGGTCCCGGTGTGGCCCATCCACGGCCCGACCGCGACAAACGTAGCTGATCGATCGACCCGTGCAGCTGTTATTACTTACCCACGAACCTTTCTGACGATTAACTAGTGAAATCAATGTTGGTTGCTAATCTACATCTGATTTTAAAATCTCAGACTGTCTGAAAAGAGACTATTCTAGCTGGCAGTTTCTTAGTAGGTCTGACCTGAGTACTTAACACGATCAAAATATGCAATCTTACCAGCCATAGCAGTCGCTAACGCATGTTCCTTCAAACCAGCATGGTATAATAAAGCCGCTAACAGCGCTCGACGCAGCTCTTCTAGCGGATGTTCGGGTGGGAAGTGAGGCGCGCAACCTTCACGTCTTTCACACGCCCACCATAAGTGTAGTGCTAGAGGGTCCTGGGTAAACAGAATGAACATGTAACATTGAAAATAATCTCCGCTGGTTTGATGTCGCAATTAATCAAAATTCGAAAACTAAAGGCTACTTTATACTCTTATATATGCGTAGCCTTTTTCCAACTATGTTGGGGTCGGCTTCCAGTCTTACCGGATGCAGCTGAATACCAGTATTTTACATGAAGCGAATGTCTATCTGGCCTCTACAATCCAGTTACTCGGTACTACGATACCCCTTGGTAAGACTGGTTGCCACTTTCGGGCTTCTGATGACCTGTAACGACTGCCAAAGATCCACAAATGACAGCCGGGACCAACGGCTTAGTGTGCTTTCCGAGGCTCGGAGGGGTCTTGATATTAACTAAACGGATAATTAAACCAGTTGGCTGCGACATATAGATCGTCACCCATCCACGGACCAACCGCGGCATGCGTAGCTTAACCTGATCGATCGACTCGTGCGGCTGTTATTACTTAGCCACAAGTCCCTCGGCTACTTTATACATGTCGCTCATCGTAAGGTTTATTTTTGGTTTTTCAACTGGCCCTAGTAATTACTGAAGGACATCTGAAGGTCAATTCTCGTAATTTAAAACGTTCAAAATCCAGTCGCAGTCTCATCATCAGGCGACAGAAAAATGTAAAAAACTTGTAAAAATATAGGGAAAGACGTATTTTTGACAGATTGAGACTGAGATCAGACTGTGAATGTTCTTAAAATTACGAGAATTGCCCCTCTGGTGGTTTAGCTCATTAGTCCAACTAGCAAAATCGCTCCCTGGCACTAGCCAGAGAGCGATTTCGTTCTTTAGAGAAGCTCATAATAATCATGATGAAAATAACTATATTTACATCATGATTATTATGAGCTTCTCTTTCACAATACAATAAAATAGCACTATAATATAGGTATCACTATACAATAACCAATAATACACACAAAGAACATAGCATGCTCCTTCTTTTTTTCCTCTCGAAGCTACACGACGTCGTTTTCTTTAGTGGCATTTACAGCCGTTCAACTTACGTGTAACTTCGGCTCAGCAAGCGCATGCAGCAGCGCCTCCGCCCGCGCCGGGGAGTGCGGGGGGCGCGGGGGGCGCGGGGGGCGCGGGTGCCGCGCGGGCGGGGGCGCCTCGCCAGCCGGGCTGTTCCCTCCTGTGGAGGACCCACTGCGGGCCTCTGCTTTTTCTTCGTCGAATGGGTTTGTTAGTTGGGGGACCTGAAATAATATGATAATTATGGTAAGCCCTCTACTCATGAGAAACAAAAGTTAAACAACATTTTAATTTTTTTTTTGCGAGAAACATTTTGCAGTGTTGCTGGCAACATGATAAAGTTCCTTATTTTTTTTATTGTTTCATGACATAAACGCCGTGTCTTTGGTAGTAGAAATCAATGTTTTTTTTTTTATTTACTTTTTTTTTCTCAGATCTTTTATATACATCTTTTATTTGATTTTATTGTATAGTGAAGGAGCACAAACCTGCAGGCCTCCTCTCAAGAACACAGCAGCGGCATAGGGCGCCGCATCTCTCTCGGCCTGCTGTACTGGCAGCGAGCGAGCCAGACGTGAGCCGCATTGTGTCAGACCCACAGCTATGTTGAACGCACATGTTGATAGTATGTGGTAGGTGCGGAGACTTGCTGAACTTTCCTGTACAAACAATGATTGATATTACAAACAGTCAAGCAAAAATCAACTTAGTCTTCATACCGCTAAAGTAGATAGTTGATTCAGTGGCTATATATGTAAATAATCCAGGACTACTTAAGTATAATTTGTTGCGAACTATAACTTTTTTGTCATTTGTTTTTTCCACATTCATTAACCGCATCGATAACTACAGACATTTACTGAGTATACTCACATAGCACCTATAACTGTAAATCTGATCAGCATAAAGCCCCACACATTTCTCAGTAACCCTCGACAGATACGCAGCATGTGGTTCCACGCTCATAGCAGCTGTCGCATCGGAGCCGCGAAGCTTCCGAATCATTTCGACGGTACTCGCGTTCTCGCACTCGAAGTTTTCGACATCAAAAACGTGGCCTGCTATCACGACCCATGAACCGCCTTCTTTTGTGTGGTTTTGGAGATCACATCTAGAATAATAATTTTGGTTAATATTATTCTAAATAATAATAATAATAATTAACCTGTATGGTCCCACTGCAGGGCAAAGGCTTCCTTTTCCTTTTTCCACTCATCTGTATCCAAAGCCAATATGGACCAATCCCTCATATAAGCGTTAAGTTCGTCCCGCCATATATGCCTGGATCTTCCACGATGTGTTTGGACGTTTTCAGGAACCCATCCTGTAGTGATCTTAGCCCACAACCCACAATGCATCCGACATTCGGCAAACGTGTCCGGCCCAGTTCTATTTGAGCTTGGCTACAGCTTTTTGGGTGACGTCTGCGATTTGTGTCATAATATTCTTGGTGTAATATAGAATTGGTATGCAAGTAAGAAACACACGTGATTCGCATTTAAAAAACATCATCTTATTCAGTTTTGACATCAAAGACCGTAAGCCGGTGGACATCCACCGACTACAATGACCTGCTGTCGTTACAGCCTAGTCAGCGTCCGGACAATTAAGATGGCCGGGTAGGTAGAAATGAATAAAAGACTAACGTAGAATATAGTTCGGCTAGTGATGCTGTCTTAGTGTGCATACACACGAGCGGCACGCGTCAACGACAGAGGCAACTGCAACCGTCGACTCGCGTTGACGGCAGCCGTCAACAACGTGCCGCTTGTGTATTTGAGGACCGTACTCAAATACACGCGTACCGCTCGTGAGAATTCACACTTCATACCATGCCAGACTAGCCAAGAACGTTGGCTGCTGAAAAGGAGCTATAAAGGCTTCATCAAACAAAGGTTACATACTTGCGAATAATACTGTTTTTAAGCTGATGCTTCTTGGACACTAGTCCTGGCCAGCCCAGCAGGTCGGCGTCTAACTTGGCAGCAGATGGCAGAGACTTGGCAGCGTCATCACATGCGCGCGCTATCTTTACTAAAGAGTCCGCTGAATCGGCTAGAGCGCAGGGAGATCGGGCTGCGCATGCGCCTATCCAGGCGCCTAGCTCACTTACGACGCGACCTGAAGTTTAAATATTATTTTACTTGTGAAATACAATTTTGTTAAAATTGCAATTCTGGACCACTACGGAAATGTGGTGATACGATGCATCATTCAATCAGAATGGATGATGACGATGGTCAAATCAGAATTTCGTCTATAATCGTGATTAAAAGGAATTATTTCATTTTTACTCCGCGATCTGGATAAAAATCATTCCCGACACTTACCATGTTTTTTTTAAGTAGGTTGTCTTACCTACAATATCAGCAGCCACAAGTTCACATAGCGCAATAAGCTGCGTATTATCCGCTCTATGTACCGCCCTCGTAAACAAACAGAGAGTAGATTGTACGTGCTCTGCTAGTAACTCTATGTATTGTGTGATCAGTGCGCGCACGCCGCCTCTCGTACTTCGTCCGCCGCGTGACCACATGGCTTCGCAGAACAGTAACCTGTGAAAGAACGTAGTGTAAAATTTAGGTCATCATCATCATTTCTGTCGAAAAACGTCTACTGCTGGACATAGGCCTCCCGCAAGCACCGCCACTTCGACCGGTTCTGTGCTTCTTGCATCGGTCCAGCTTTTAAGAGACCTTCCGACACTACATCTTCCGGTAAAATTGAGGTGCCAATGCAGAATAGGGAGAAACCTACCCAGAGCAAATAAAGGATTTAGTGCAAAACGTTAACAGCACTACCTAAATTCTGAAAGACTGGTGATCTTAATTTATAGATTGGTGTCGTCACCACAAACAGTTTCGTATTATGTACTCGTATGAGAAGGTCCTCATACAGCACACCTCAGCGCCCTCACGAATTCCGCTAAGAAACAGTACAACATTATGTCTCGATTCGAGTACCGGAACATCATGAGAGGCAGTTATTATAATTGTAGCAATCGGAGCAAAATGTCTTCGCTTTCGACTGAGTTAATACACTGTAGGTCTACTTCGGACCTCTTAGATAATTTTTTCCGTCAAAGTAACATCCAATTTACAAAAAAAAAAGTTTGTTTATAAACTTGTCGACTGCCACAGATAAGTGCTAAAGGAGCGGAGAGGTGTAGCGGGGTTCCGAAAAGAACGGCGAAATCACGCGGGAAAGAGATAGAATCATAATAAAATCTGTGCATTAGAACAGGCAGTTTCGCTTGCCGTATACAACGGACAAATCATGGCGGAACTACTACGGTTTCGCAACTATGATTTCGAGTCAAAGATGTGATACCTGCCTCAACGAGAATTAATTATGAGTATGATGACGTTACCTTTGGAATCGTATTAGAAGATCACAGCTAGGGCTAACTGTGTCGTGCCCTTTAGGATCGTCAGTCTTGCTTGTGTCGCCGTGCATAATAGCGTTTATATGCATTTGTGTCTGACAGGATGTATTGCGAATTAGGTGTTTTACCTGATGACAAAATATATAAATATTATTTAAAGTTGAACAGAGCGCTTATGCGATTACATGTCTTATTAACCGACTTCAAGAAAGGAGGTTCTATATTCGACCCGTGTGTATGCCATGTATGTATGTTTGTATGTCCGTGATTTTCTCAAAAACTAATTTATATAAACACTCTCAGCTTCTGCCCGCGGCTTCGCCCGCGTCATGTTACCGGGACAAAAATTTGTTCTTCCCCAGGATGCCATCAATCTCATTGACAAAGGGGTTTGAAGATCCGTGGCATACCTACTGTCGCGCCATTTTCAAAATGGCGCGACAGTAGGTATGCCAGGCTCCATATAAAAATCTTCAAACTCCTTTTATCGTTTATGGTTTAGGTGTGAAAAGGTAACATACAGACAGAGTTACTTTCGCATTTATAATATTACCCCCTTACTTATAAACGTTGTATAGCGTGTGTATAGTTACACAACGCCCTGTTTTCTTCTTTTGAACGTCAAATTACTGACGACTGAAAGAGAGAAATCGGTGTCTCATGTTTCCATCAAAATGGTAAATTATTGAACTTATATCACCATTAATATCGAACTTACCAAATGCATTAAAGGTACAGATGCTCCCTTATCTGATGGTGTCGCGTTACTTATTTGGTATTCTTCAGTACAGCCTAAAAATACAAAATTCACAGTCATGATAAAACACTAATCTAATAAGTAACATAATCGAAAGCATGTTCAAAAGTACGTAGAAATTATTATAAGTATACAAACCTGTTACTGTATCAGCGTCATCTCCTTCAGTTGCAGGGGGTGATCCACGTTGTCCGGTCACAATATCAATTTGATCATAGTCTCTGAAAGATTTTATATCTGACGTCATAAATTGATTCATGCCATTATTTAAAACTTTAAATTTGTAATATAAACATACGCGTCAAGTTGTAGATGATTGTACGCGTCCACAGAGTGTGCCTGCAACGCGTTGCGTAACGCGTCTCGCAACCCACCGCCGCCGAGTAACGACCAAACTAGCAGCTCTGTCATAAATCTTGCGCCGGCGCTAGCTGGCGCCGATCCTGTAGACAATTGATCAGTCGTTAGGAAGCTATGGTTAGAAGTTTTAATCACAGCAATGAAATAATGATATGCAGCTTTTTTGTCTCAACCTATTTTGGGGTCGGTTTCCAGTCTAACCGGATACAACCGAATACCAGTATTTTACATACACATAATACGCCAGTTTGCGAAAAAGTGCGCGAAACGTTATTATTACGTACCTAGCCCGTGTCCTTGTTACTTATATTTACTGGGTTAAATTTCAACGCTAAGAATGTGCCAGCACATTTCTGGTTACTAACATAAGTATTTTAGTCTTACCTTGAGGCAACAACGTAATAAGATGATGCGCCCGCACTTGCGGTGTCGGCAACAACAAAGGCCAGGCCGCAGCCAATGCCCGTCTTGCCGCAGTAGCCGCCCCCGCCCCCGCGCGTCCTTCTACTAAGGCGACTAAAGCAGTATGAACGCCATTGCACCAGGAACGAGGTTCGCCTTCCGTGTCATCAGGTTCAGGGCCACGGGAACATTGCCATGCTTGCACCTAGACAGTAAATTCAATTATCGAAAATGGAATTTTGTAACACTGGCAACCAAATAGTTCTTAAAAAAAAAAAACTGAATCTTCGTGATACAGATTTGGTTGGTTCAGTGACACTTACTTGTAGTCTCAATAGATTCAGGCAGGATATAGCCATACATTCAACCTCTTTGATTGTTGCAGAGCTGCTTTGTTCGACGACTAACCTCAATAATCTCTCTAGAAGTCTGTAAAAAAGATACACAATGAGAAACATTTTGTCGATGAAATATACAACTAAAATTATTAGCTTTTATGTCTTTACTTACTTGAAAGTGCTTTCAGATAAATCAATCACGAAGGGCAAGGAAGATGGCAGATCTCTAGGACTTTCTTCGCTCCATACTAAAATCTGTGTAGGTCCACTAGAAACACCTGCGAAACAATCCAAGAATTTTGCAGTTCCACAGCAATGAATATGGATAAACATGGCAATAGGAGTGCTACAGTCCGATTCAAACTTTTTGGCGTCTCTGAAGTATGCTACTTGCTGCGCAATACCCCCACCCCACACCCCCGCTGACACATGGATTTGTTACTGCGCAGCGACTCACCTTATGTTCCGAGCCGCCATAAAGTTAGAACAGGGCTGTACGGTCAGCAACAAAAGTCGATTAACAGTACCGTCTTATTTACAAGTTATTAAATTGACATTTTTTTTTATTAAACTGCTTTTTAGCTTTTCACATAATAGCAAAGAATTCATATTCTATAAATTGTACTTCTGCTGCAATTTTGAACAAATATTTTGCTCAATAACTAAGATTAAAAAACTGAAGTGATAATCGACTTTTGTTTCTGACTGTACCAGACAATAATGTTTTTGTAATCACAAATCCCAATGAAGGGTGTGGCGACTCTTTAGCCAAACGGCCTGTTGACCAAGCAGGAAACTACCGGTCTTGGTATGGAAATCCTCGTTAGAAAAGCCGCGAGACAGTTGTTTAATTAGGCATCAAATAAACTTACCATGAGCCTTAAAGGAAGGGTTGAGTACTTGCAACAGTTGCGGTACCGGTCTTGTTATTTGTGCGCGCTCGTGCGTACCCCACGCATACAATGCGCCTTCTGCCGTCAGAGCGATGCCGTGAGTCGAACCCAGAGAAAGATCCACTACTCTTATTCCTAATAAAAGAACATTGAATACGTTACTAGATTATTGTAAGGAAGAAAAAGGCAAGGATAACTTGAGAAAAAATGGTTTACCTTGCAGTGCGTCTAATATTTTCGGAATCTTCACGTTCTCAAGATTGCCATGACCGAGGCGATAGCTTTCTCCCTTACCCCAGGTGTACACTTGGCCGCTGCAAATAAAAAAATGTAAGACATTGCTACACCCAAGGGAATAAGGCACAAAATAGACAAACAACTTATCGAACATTTCACAAAGGTTTATGAGCGAAGTTTCTCAGCGTGAAAACGTTGCTGGCTGTATTCTGAAAGTTTTCTTATCAAATGAATGGCTTATACTACTAAATTACATTAGACAACAAGGAGAGAGAATGTTATTGTTAAGGCCGCTGCACACTTGTAACACCCGACGCCATCCCACGCTTACTTATTGGCCAAATAACGAAAATAGCTCAACGAGACGAAAAATGTGGCCAATAAGTAAGCTTTAATTGATGTCGCGTAACGTGGCGTGTTATAAGTCTGTTTCCGCCTTTATAGTTCTAGTGTAGTGAAACTTACGCATCACTAAGAGCAGCATGCCAATGTTCTCCCGTATACACGCGGTTTATCCTCAAAACTGAAAGTGACGTCAGAGTGCGCGGGACGCCGCCCTCGGTGTCTCCGAACACTTGCACGGCGCCTTCCCATGTACAGCACAGAGTTTGAGCTTCGCCCCAACCTATAGTAGGAACAAATGTTAAGAAAACTGAGTCCAACATTAATGGCACCGCCATTCCCCAAAAGTACCGAAGTTGTTTTCTAGTCAGACAGTATTATGAAGCTGCATAACAGTATCTCAGCTTACTTCTGCAGGGTTTCTGACTGTTTTATTTTTGTATGTTGCTATAATCTTACGAGGTTATTGGCTCCTTTACCGGGCTTCCCTGGGAAGCCTTAACAAAATAAAGCCTTCAGCCAGAGCAATAAACTTATTACTAATTTATAATTTTAGTTTAGATAGCTTCAGACTACGCCAATTGTCGTTGATTTTTTTATATCTTAAAATCGATTATTATAATTTTATACACTTCCACAGGTATCCGCTGGATGCGAGAAGGTCGAAGTCACGATGCTTCGAGGAGGCCTATGTCCAGCAGTGGACGTCTTTCGGATGAAATGATGATTATTTTATAGTAATATTAGAAGTCGTGTGTTACCTAACGCGACATCAATTACTCGTTCAATATTGTGAGCGTTGAAGGAGACAGGTTGCGGCGTGAGGCAGTTCTCGATAGTGCCGTGACCGAGGCGGCCTTGTGCACCTCGACCCCACGTGTACAGAGCACCTCGAGATGTAATAACAGCACTGAAAACAATTACTCTATTTTTAAAAGGCGCTTTCTTAATCTGACAAGCTAGCAGGATGCTATCAATTGTGTGAATCAACTAAAAAGCGTTCGATTAATTGGGCCATCTTTCGAGCCAAGATTACTTTTAGTTTAGGTTTGAATTAAGGAATTTGGTTGGTTTGCTCTTATGAAGTATTATGATATGCTATAGCATGTCACATTTTTTAACGGAAATTAGCCCATTTTTTTAGTGCTGGGGAAGTGTACCTGCAAGCAGCACCCGCAGAAACTCTCACGACCTCATGGTGGGATAGATGGTGTAGATGCGCGGGCGCATCTCTTGGCGCGGTATCTCCGTGTCCGAGTCGACCATCGTCACCAGACCCCCACGACCATACTCCACCACATGAGGAACAACACAAGAAGTGCCGACCAGCAGGGTGACAGGATATTTGCGTAATTGTTTTACTTTCAAGACCTGAGAAAAAATAATCAAAGAATGTGCTGTGATGAAACGAGAAGTCAATCGTGGTAGGCAGTGAGACTGTTTGCCTGGGGAGCGATCGACATACTTAGGGTTCAAAGAAAATTAGAAATGGAATCATGAAGTCAATTCCATTTTTAGGTTGAATACCACTACAAAAGGAAAAGGCAAAAATTTATTACTGAAGTGTCTATGAGCAAACCAAAAATCTATCTAAAAGATTATTTGCACGCCATAGTAGGTGGCAAACATGTCTGATGCTTTATGTTATCCTGCATACATTTTATTATTGTATGTGTATACATGTGTGAGCAAATATAATAGTATTCGCGCGATACAAGTTCTCATTTCGGCCAATTTAAAACTAACCAATGCGCCATCTAGCGAGTGTTTGTTGAACTACGCTCTTTTGTCACTATTTATGAGAAAAATACTGGTGATACCAAACGTTTCCGCATATAAATCAATTTCGAATATTTTTGGAAATTGTACACTATTAATGCGAAAAGGCGATATATCTTATCTTAGTTAATAGTGATTTATTTACCTGGAACTAGCTGTGGTGTCATGTTATCATATGGCAAAGTGTATACAGCACCATCGTGAGTTAGTAGCAACGCCAATTTCTCAGCACACGCTATTTGTTGAATCCTTAGAGTTCCCAAATGAACTGGTCCTTCAACTGATACTACTTCTTGCGCTGATTCTGTGCACTAAGGATAATAAAACAAAATTGTTTTTTTTTTGGTTTCTAAAATATTAATTTGAGGCTCAAAGGATTGGGCGGGTGAAATCAGCCGCATGCACTATGACCGCTGGGCAAGTCTCCACACAATGGGTGTCTGAAGATGGACGGCGCCGTGAGATGGCGAGACCGAGGGGTTTGGTTCGAGGTGGTGCGGGAAAAGAGTTCCTGGAAAGATTTGGGGAAGGCTTTTGCCTAGCAGTGGGAGAGTATAGGCTAAAAAAGTAGAAATAGCTTGCGCTCGTGACTTTGTCAGCGTTAGGTTTCTTTTTTTACCTAATACATATCCTATAGCGTTCGGAAATAGTGTAGCATTCCATGACAGAAAGATTTTTTTTAATCCAATCAGTACTTCCAGAGATTACCTCATACACAACAATTTTACGTCTTTAAAATATTTTAGTTTAGATAAAATACTTACAGTAACGAAGCCTTTTAAAGGCGGTAATAAGGGTGCTCCGAGTCTGTCTAGGTGACACAATAAGGCGATTCCAGCTTTTCTTACGCCCATCAATCCATCGCCACTTGGGATGTTCAAATCCCTGAAACGATAACAAAAATTACGTTAAATTATAATAAATCTAGGCATGAAGAACGTAACGAATTTAAAGAGATATATTTTACCACTAGCAGAACCCCGCGGTTTCAAGTGTCGATCTCATGGGAATATCGGGATAAAAACTATCCTATGTCCTTTCCCGGGACTCAAAATATATCTATACCAAATTTTATCTAAATCAATTCAGCGGTTTAAGCGTGAAGAGGTAACAGACAGACAGATACACTTTCGAATTTATAATATTAGTATGGATAATGTGTCATAGTGTGGGTATGTGATGCGGGGGAATGAGGGAAATGTCGTGAGGATAGTTTTGAGTATGAATATGGATGGCTATAAAAGTAGGGGAAGACGAAAAAAAACAATGGATGGAGTGTGTGATAGATGATACGGCTAGAAAGGGGGTAACGACCGAGATGACGACTAAGGGCCAAAGCACACACGCTACTTTTTGCATCGGCGATGGGCGATTCAGCTGCTTTTTAGAAGCTAAATGCAGCGACCAAGCATTCCACACCGCACACTTAAAAACGCCGAACGCGGCGATTCAGTCGCTTTTCGGAAGCTCGATACAGCGGCTGAGCGCTACACTCCGCACACATTCGGATGCCGGTCGCAGCGATTTGGCATTTGCGCCAGCGCGATTCCGATACCACGTCCGAACGCAGAGAGTCGCCAAAATGCGATGCAGCATCGGAGCAGTCGCTAAAACGCGCGATTCCGATACCGCGTCCGAACGCAGAGTCGCCAAAACGCGATGCAGCATCGATACAGCCGCAAAATCGCCGATCGCCGATGCAAATAGTAGCGTGTGTGCTTTGGCTCTAATAGAGGAGTATGGAAGAAATAGATATGTTGCGCCGACTTCAAATAATGGAATAAGGGAATAAAATTTTTAAAATAAGATTACTTCATATTTTTACCCTTTCCTTATTCTATCTTACTATCAAACAATTCAAAATCGATAAAAAAATACTTACTTGAGGAATATTTCTGTTAGATTAACTTCAGTAGTTGGTTCACTGTTGAGGATAGGATTAGGCGCTGTCACTTTTGCCATACGTCTTAGAAACGGTCCTAACGGCGCAGTACATTCTTCTAGTATAATCCTAAAAGAAAAGAAGATTTAGTAAAGCTCCTAACATTAACAATGAATACAGTTATTGTCGTTTCGCAATAAAACGTCGTGAGACTCTTATACCAACGATATAAGGTTCAAATTCTAGTGATAATTGTGTGACTTACCTATTATCCGGTTGACGTTTCTGCCGAGGAGGTAAAGTGACTAGAACATCAGCAGCCTTCAATAACGCGGGTAGTTCAGCTCGCCTCGCGCACAACTCTACCCACACACATAGAGAAGTCCGCCAATCCCCTTGTGGGACATTACAGCCTACTTCTCTGTTGAAGAAAAATATACTTTTATGAAACTGGTGCAATGAAATATTAGAACTGTCATTTGAGATGTTAATATTTTTATTATTCGCTTTTAGCTTCACCTTGCATGCCATAGCTTGCGATTTGGCATACAAATAAATTTATGCATTTATTCATAATACAGAACAAAGCTCACAAATACGTACCCGATCACAACCTGATGTAGGAACTTAGCAGCACTATCAACAACTTCGGCCCATATCTTCTGCGAGCGTGGCGCAGGTGTTGATCCTGTACTAGCGAACAATCCCGCATCAGGGAGCGCACGCACCGCATCGAGAGCATCACGGAGTAACGCTGAACATACGTCCGCATCTTCACCGCAACGCCATGCGCGGCGGACGAGAGAGAGGGCTAAGCGAAGAGCGGCGCGGGCTCCGACACGAGCAAGACCAATAGCACTGCAAGAGAAAAGTGTTATAAATATAATCCTTTCTTAACAAATACCTAAACAGGGCATTTTTTTCTTCTAGTCAGATTGGGTAAGTTCTAAACTACAGGTCATAGAGAAAAACGCTGAAAGGAATCATGAGCTCAATTCTAAAGAAAATAAACAATATAAGAATTTACAAATACGGTCTTGAAAAAAAATGTGAATATTGAAATAGATTTCAGTTTATTGACAAAATATACTTCTCATACAAATTGTTTATATAAAATAAATTAGATTGATTGTGCATTTGTACTTATTGAATAGATTCTGACGACACCAAGCCATTACAACAAAACATTGTTCAAGTTAACATTCTATTTCGTGAAACCTTATGAATAACCAATCCCATTTAATGACTAAGTTGTTTGTAACAGTCACAGTATAATACTGCATCCTGCGTATTGCACATTCATGATTTATTAACTCTTTCATACAGTGCAAATAGTAATAAGTTTTGCAATTACAAAATGCAATTTTTGAAACTGATGAAATTTTCAACCACAACATAAAGAGAATCCTGGCAAGGAAACATAGAAAATCTCATTTCTTTCATCAGTCGGTTTTGTTCCAGTATTATTATTTTAAGAAAGATTTTTTTTTATTTCCAGCTAGCTTACCCGACAGATGTTGTCCACTCCAATCTTTGATACAATTAATACAAAAATCCCATAGAAAAAAATATGTTCAGTTTTTCCCACTTTGAAAATTTTTGGGAAACTTCTAATTTTTATATAAGTAATATAAGAACCTAATTAGGACTATAATCTGAACCTTTAAAAACAAAAAATTGCCAAACCAACAAACAGCATTTCATTAATAGATATACATAGATATGAAACCTTATTTACCTCTCTGAGTCATCAGTCTGCTCCTCGCTATCCTCCTGGCCCTCAGTACTCCCATCAGGTTTGTTCAGCACGCCAACCACATTGCTCAATGCTCTGTTACTGACTGCATGAGGTGGTTTCTTATCTATTCTCACTCTTTTTACTTCTTTGTTCTGGCTTTGATCTCTGATTAAAAAAATATATATATTTAGTAAACATTGTAATTACCAGAGAGTAACAATTTTTTGAAAAGCAGTATTTGATTAACTAGGTTTGAATCATTTGAATTTAAACCTTAGTTCATTGTCATAAGTCAGATGTTTCTTTATTTTGATTTGAAATCCTTTAGTATTATAATGTTAACTATTTTACAACATGCAAAATAGAAAAACAACAATACCTTATGACAGCTACAAGATGCCTGTTGCACAATGCAATGAGTCGACGGATTTGAGATATAAATGGGCAGCTAACGGCCGTGTTGATGGCTCTCACACGCTGTTCCCAGATCAGGGCCTCCATCAAACTTTGCAGACATTCTGGACCTGAATACAGAGGTTTATTACTGGCGTAACACAAAAGAGATCCAAAAAAGTGAAATCTGTCAAATAAATTATTTGAAAACAAAGGAACTATGTGGTCATGATTTTTTTTTTTAATTTTACTAAGTTCAGAAAAAATACCTGGGTCTTGTTTCCACTTCACATCATCAATGATCTGATGGGATGGTGATGGAGCCACCTGCTTAGACTGTATAGAGATTCTGAGCTCCTCCTCTGCTGACAGAGCACTGCAGGGTGGGCAGGCACACCCGGAGTGTGGTCCACAGAGACCATCACAACAGGTGCAGGTCAATATCTATGTAGGGTAAAATAATTGTGTATGTTTCAACTTTATTTTTTTAGGAGTTGTTAAAAGTAAAGAAGTGCCATATTTACAATTTTAAACTAATAGATGCAACAGAAAATACACATACCCTCAGACCACAGTAATATTTTCCACTGTCACCAAGTTTAGCAGTAACACCAGCACTATTTACGAGCCCATTTCCGGCGTCGAAATATATTTCTCTGTCTTGCAAGAGACTGTTGAACAGAGTGCACAGAGCATCAGGATTATGTAGCGCATCCTGGAAATCAGGATTTAACCATTTTGCATCCAAATGCTGCTGTGGACGAAATATGAAATCGTCCTGCTCGTCAGGGACAGACATTTTCGCAACCGGTGCCTTGAACTCATTCATACACCCATTTTGAATAAGAGTAAAAACTATTCTGTGAAATCTTAACAATTTCTATCGATCGTTCTTATATTTTCATTCTAGAATAATGAGTAAAAAAATTATTAAAATAATACATCGAAACAAGAATCGACAAATCAATCGGCCCGAACAAAACTGTCAAATTAATGTCGTTCCGCTTTTCTGGAATCAGCTGTGTGATTTTATATGTAATGAAAAAAAAAATAAAGACTGGAAAAAATATTTTGTTCGTTATCACTTTTCACATTTGTTTATTTCAAGAGGATTTTCAGTTTGAAAAATAATTGTATTTATTTATTTGTAAACGTTTAAGTGTCAAAACTTATTTTTTGTTATGATAAACGGAACGGAACGGTCTGGGCGTCTTTGAGAGTCGTTCTGAATGTCGGCTCTCGGCTGAAAGAAAAATGTTGTTAAAGAAATTGACAAATTTCACGAAAAGTTATTATATATTTTAGAAAACTGTTGTAATTTATTTTAATATACTAGATATGGTTAATAAAATACTACTGATATGGTTTATTTGGGTTTTTACACATGAGACAAGTACCTAAAATAAATAATGTAAGTTGTTGAATATTGAAGTATTCAAATGCACCTTGTAGGTACATTGATTTTGATTGATTGCATTGCACACAGATTAAAAACATAAATTCATCGCCGTCGTCCGTCGTGTTATTGTGCATTCAGTGATGTGTGATTCCTACGCAATAACTAGAAATTAGAATTATATTGGCATATATATGGGTCCTGTGCAATTGTTCCAATGGATACAGACATATTGATTGAGACTAAAGACTGCTTATACGGTAACTTCAGAATTCATTTCTCACGCTCAGCTCCGGCTAATTTACAACAACAATGTGCTGCTAATTTTCTTTGAATCATGTTATTGACCTCTCAAACGTATTTTGTGATCGCACGTGTCCTTGACTACGCTTTCGGTTTTATTTCAAAGCACGTATAATTTACAAAGGAACCAAAGATTTCTCGGAAACGTGTGCCTCACGAATTCTGTTTTTAACGCTTAGTAGAGCCAAGAAAGCTTATATCGCGTTTTATCACTACCGATAAGAGCTGTCACTTGCATTTTGCACATAATAAATTGTATTTTTAGGTGAAGATTTTCTTGATCAGTTGTTATCAAACGACTACAAATGGACATCACTATTGGATACGCCGGATGCCTCGCCGAGCGAGATCCTGGCTGATGCAGCGCCAAGCCTGGTGCCGCCGATATCACCTATATTAAGCATCAAGTCATCAGAAGGCAGCAGCAATTCTGACTCAGGCAGTGATGATGATTCAAAAAAGTAAGTTATGCAGTTACTTTTATTTTCAGACACTTTCACTTAAAAAACTGGATTTTACATAATTTTTGGAGTAAAAAAAGCACATGTACTTTCACTTTTTAATTTTATTGTAGACGATAAACTTTT
Source organism: Amphipoea lucens (assembly GCA_947508005.1). Taxonomy (NCBI): domain Eukaryota; kingdom Metazoa; phylum Arthropoda; class Insecta; order Lepidoptera; family Noctuidae; genus Amphipoea; species Amphipoea lucens. Next base: position 17,216,644 of record OX382359.1, on the reverse strand, counting down.
ATCTCAATCATATAATTATTTTTTTTTAGAAATATCAGGCATGGTCCGCACTTCAGTTGCATGCTTTAACAAATAAATACAATAATTGTATTCTTGTATCTTGAATGTCAACTAAGTAGTTTTTTCTTTCTTGCAGCAGCTCTAGTAGCATTTCAGTAAGGCAGTCATCTCAGTCACCCTTTGATTGGACATTAAATTTTATTGAGGAACCCGCCAATAACCTAAACCTTGAAGATATTGAACTGTTCTTGCAAAAAACTGGTATGTTATGTTACTACTATGAATTCTTGTTAGATTCTCTTTTAATAATGATCATGTTAGGTTGAATCTCAGGGTTCTCTAAAAAGCAAAGGACACAATTATTGTGTATATGCAACTATTAATTATTTTAATCTGTTTGCACTCACTGCTTGTGCAGATCACTGCAATATTGCATGTAGTGTTGTACCTTTACTAAAGAAATAAACAACTCAGCCTATTGAGTCACCTTTTAAGTAGAGAAGTCCTAAGTAAAAAAGTATTTATTGTCTGGAAGAAGGCATAAACATATGTTTTTTTTGTCTGGACCTCACAAAGGTAAGTATATAATAATAAATGGTATTTGTACACAGCTCCCAGTCCTGCTAACCCACCATTACACAAAACACAAACAAATGGAAAATCTCCTGAAAGAAATGGACCCGTTATGGCTATTGAAAATGGTGTTATTAAGGTACTGTTCCTGTGCAAACACAAAGAATTTATTTTAATTAAACATATTACAGACACTTTTGAATGTTCAAGGAGTCAGAAAGATGAAGCTAGTTGAACAAGAATGAGCAAGAAAATCCATATTCAGACACATTTTAATCTCTCTAGTACTACCTTGACTAATTTTAAAAAACTAATCACACACTGCTGAAATAATTTGTTTAAGTTGCATGGTAATAAACAAAATACCAAAGCTTGGATTTTGGGAAGTTGTATAAAAGATTGTGTTTATTTCAGGGCATTAAAATGGAGATTGAAGACTGTGATACTGAACTAAGCAACACTTTTTCTAAGTTACACAAAGGTGAGTTTACCTATTAGCCTAATAACTGAAAAGTTTGGTAACTGTTTTTTTTACATGTAATATTAAACTAACTTGAGCATTACATCATCATCTGCCTAGCCTTTTCCCAACTATGTTGGGGTCGGCTTCCAGTCTAACCGGATGCATCTGAATACCAGTATTTTACATGGAGCAACTGCCTATCTGACCTCCTCAAAGCAGTTACTGGGTAATACAATACTCCTTGGTAAGACTGGTTGTCAGATTTTTGGGCTTCTGACGACCCGTAATGACTTGTCAAAGATCCACGAATGACAGCCCGGAACCAACGGCTTAACGTGCTTTCCGAGGTATGGAGGGGTCTCGGTATGTAAAGATTGTTGGTTACCCATCCGAGGAAAAACCGCGGCAAGCGTAGCTTAACCAGATCGATCGACGCGTGCGGCTGTTATTACTTAGCCACAGCATTACATAACAGTAACAAATGTTAACAATACATGAGAATGTCATTGCATGAGAACATAAAAAACAATATGAAATATTACATGTGTGGTGACCTTGTAAGTGCTTGTACTTACATTAATTGCAGTTGTGTAGTATTTTTTATTTATTTATGTGCTTCATTCATTTTATTGCCTTTAAAAGCATGTTGCTGTGTACCAATAGTGTTTTTATCAAGCAGTTTTATACCCCACCATATTAAATTGTAACACTAAATTGTCTTTACAAGTTTTGCCCAATATTAAGGTTGCCTTTTCACCAGAGATGAGCAAGGATGCGTAGCGGGAGATGTGTGTGAAACCAACCAATAACATCGCTTCATTTTAATAGCTTGAACTAAGTTAGCGTTGTTATTGGTTAGTTTTACACACATCCCTCGCTACGCATCCTCGCTCATCTCTGGTGGAAAGGCAGCCTTACAACTAGCTGACCCGGCGAACTCGTACCGCCTCTTTTTCGTGACTTTTTCCCATGTTTTAAAAGTTAAAGCAATTAGATCTTAAGTAAAAGGGAAAATCTTGAGTAGGAACTTAAGTGTCCAGCGGATTGTGTTTGATTATAGACAACCTCCATTCTTCATTCACCACATTCTGTAATAAGCTTATATTTTTCTTTCAGAAAATGGTTACCAACAAAATGCATACTTCAAAGTAGTAAATGAAAACACGTATAATTTGCCAAACGATAAGCAAATAGTAGTGAATGGTCAGATCCAGTTGAAGGTAGAAGTAGAACATAAGAAGGTGCCCAGTATACTTAAAAGGAATTCTAATGTAGTGACGAAACCACCCAGTATTGTGATCCCGGCAGAGAGCACAATGGGCGGGAAGATTGCTATATCGCCGCTGACTCAGACCTTTAATGGTGCCAAGGATCATCAAGTTCAGGTTGGTTATTTATACATTTTAAAACAGGAGCAGTACATTTAGTACTCATATTAATATTTCAACAATCAAATAGTATCACTTGAATGCAGTTACTCTTCTAAATAAAATATGTCTGTGTTCAATAATCGTCAACATCATCCACCACGGCCCAACTTCACCCTCTGCTTTTCTTGTGCCAATCCCCACATTCTGCCAGCATCATCTAGGTTCTGCCCGCGGTGGCAACAATGTCGTCCGCCGATTTTGCCGCCGGGTGACCGACATCTTGTCTTCCAGTCCTTGGACGCTATTTTGTCACAGTTTTACTCGGCCTGTAATCACTGCGCCCTGCCAGGTGTCCTGCCCAACTCCATTTGAGTTCCATAATGCACTTTCCGATATCGAAGACCTTCGTACGACTTCGTATCTCGACTTGATGAAGGCCCTGTGAAGTAACTAACAATGAATGCTATTTCAAAACAAAGTGATGAGAACCTTTTACATACACACCACATTTGATGCCCCTCATATTATTAAAAATCTAATTAAGCTGTTAAGCATCCACAAAATTGATGTTTACTATGGTAGTTTTGCTCTTGCTGTATATTTGAATTCCGAAATTAAGTTTTGGGAACATAATCTCAATGTCATACATGAACAAGTACAAATTCGGCCTTTCCCATTAATACAAATGGTCAATCAATTATCAACTTAGACTACATAATGCTAAAGTAGATAGTTCATTAAATGGCAATACTTGTAAATCATCTAAGATTTGGTATTCAAGTTTAGGTAGATTAATAAAATGTAATTGTTTCTTTTAAGGTCACCTCACCTAGAAGCAATATAGTGATTAACCCTAAACCGGTTGTGCCCACAAATGGCACAACTCCAAACTTAGTACAAAACCATGTGATACCTCCCAATGCAGATAATGAATGTCCAAAGAGCCCTACAATAGACCTCTCGAAGTTCAGTGAAGCTGAGATCAGAGCTATCAAGAAGCAACAGAGGATGATTAAGAATAGGTGAGGATAACAATAATATAATCCATGGCTGGACAGGCCAACTGAAAAGTGTGTGGTTCTTTCTTAAAATACCATTTCCGACACTAATATACATGGTTCACACATGATCTGACCAAAATAATGTCTTTAAAAATAAATTTCAATACATTTACAAAGAAAGCGTTAGAAGGCTAACACAAAAAAAAATGTCGCCGGGTTAAAGGCAAAACCGACTATCTGCGATTTTTTTCAGTTTTTCACTTTAATATACCATTCGAATCGGCATTTGATTCTTTATCTAATGGTAAAACCAACTAAGCCGTAGGACTTACCGTTCCCGAGTTACTGAATGTAAAAACCGATAATAAATCGAGAAAGTGTATGTTTAGAGAATTAAAAACCAAATAATTCGCAATAATTTGTCTGCAATATTTCAAAATATAGATGCAAAAAATACCAAACTTTTTTAGTGGGTTTTAGTCCTACAATAATGTCAAAGAAAGGTCTTAGTCACTAATGGAAAAAAATAATATATTTGATTGGCACATTTTTGTTCTTGAACATTAAAACTAAATAAACATTATATAAATATAGTCGATTTTACCATTCGGTTTCTTGGTTTCTTTTTAGCGAATTGCCTAGAAAAAAAAACAGATTAAATTATTATAGTTGGTACTTCCTCGCGCTGTCGCTGTCCCCCTCCCGCTTTACGGGGATTTAGTCGAATCTTTTATAAAGTGCATTTTTCAATTTTTGTGTATTTTTACTATGTGCGTTTTGTGTGTTTGCTGAGGAAAATTATTGCTGAAGAATCAGAACCGACAATAGCTGCAACTCCATAAAGTAAGTACTTTTACAGTGTTAAAATGGTTTTGAATTCTTTATAGAAAAAAATCAACACAATTTAATCTCAGATATGCCAAAACTTCTTCTGCAAAACTCTGCGCATTTCTGCTTCAGTTATTATACGATGGGATTTTACTCTCGAGATTGTGATCCGCGAAGATGACATGAGCCCCAAAACATAACGCCGATAGAAAAAGATAAAGAAATCCGGCGTCATATTAAATCTTTCCCTACGATGGGAAGCCATTAAAGTGCGCAAAGATATTAAGCGCCAATATCTAGACTGTAGTCTGTCAATTACAAACATGTATGTATTGTATGTGGAGGAGTGTGAGAAGGAGAGCGTTACACCCGCGTCGGAGGCAACTGTCGAAATGTATTTTGCACAGAATTCAACTTGGGGTTTTTGTTCCCAAAAAAGACCGGTTTATTTTGTGCACCAAGTATCGTCGTTTGGATACCATAGAGAAAACTAAAATTGAACAAGAGTATAAACAGCAAATACAATGAAAAGATACATATAATAGCGAGAAACAAAGGGAGGAAAGGGGGAGAGCAGAAAAAGAAATGAACTTCACTTCGGCATCCTATGATTTGCAGGCAATTTTATAAATCCCTAGTGGAGATGTAGGTCTTTTGTATTATTGCAGGAAACTTACACTATACAACCTGACGATTGAGAGCGCTTTTCCAAATGAAGACGGAAATTAATGGCAAGAAAGGAAGCTCTGAGATTAGATCGATAATTTTAATTTACTTAAGCGAAATCCCCGATCATATCGACGAGGTTTTGTTATTTTCACACACATGTGGTGGACAAAACAGGAACCAATATATGGCCGCTGTTTTGTTTTGGGCTGTCCATAAAATCTAAGCACGTCGAGCCAGTCCAAAAAGTTGTCACTGAACCACCACAAGCCACAAATGACCCATGTTTTCCACTGATACTGTACCCGTTATACCATTATGCATCTCAAAAGCCAAAAAAGCCAAACTATTGAAACTTCGTGAAAAAGGAGTCATTCCCGACAATCCCGAGGAATATCATGGATGGTTCCAAAGAATGAGAGCTGATGGACAAAAAGTGGATCGTATACCAGAGGGGCAATTCTCGTAATTTTAAGAATCTCAGTCTCAATCTGTCAAAAATACTTCTAATTTCCCTACATTTTGACAAGTTTTTGGCATTTTATTGTCGCCGAGATGATACTGCGACTAGATTTTGAACGTTTTAAATTACGAGAATTGGCATTCTGATGTTACGGTTCCTGAAGAATCAGAAGACTCGGAGAACCCAGATGAATCTGAGTGGTTAATTTTTTAGAATGAATTTTTAAAGACCAATTAGGTATTGTTTGTTTAGATTATAAACTTTTATGTATGTACGTACAAAGCAATAAAACAATAAAATAAATGCTTTTTCTTATTACCTGTCTGTTTTATTTTCTGAGTGCCTATTTCTCGATGTCCGAATAGCCACTACTTACCGAATAAATTCGAAAATGGAACAAAATTGTTTTTTTTATGGAATTTGTATGAAATTATTTGCCAAGTAAGTTAATAGGAACTTAATCGTAGGTGGTGAAACAGGCCCTTATAGTAGGTACACAATTTGAATGATTTAAGCAATGCAAATCAGTAACTTATAATGTTAGTACAATTTTGCATTCTAGATTCAAAGACATATATTAAGAAGTAGAAAGGCAAAACCAACAATTTTTTCGTATTTTTTTAAATTGTTTCAAAACTAATGTTTCGACAATCAGCCTTACAGGTTAATTATCAAAACAATACGTTAACTCACGTAATTGCGAAGTCTGTTAGAAACAGGACAAGTACTTTTCCAGATATGCTTGTATTTGTACTATAAAGGCAAAACCAACTAAAAGGGGGGGTTATAATTTATTTTAATTTTTTTTTGGACAAATGAGGTCACTTTTTGTGTTTAGTATGTAACTGTTTGAAACTTAGATAGTTATAGAACACGCTCTTACATTTGCGACTGACATAATTTTATTACTAAGGACTTAATTTTAATAGCAAACTTTCAAAATGCGCTTACGGAAAATTTTATATTGACTTTTTTGGACTAAATATTAGGTCCTTACATATGAAATTGGCGTTTTTCGTACTGGCCACTTTAATCACGAATTTCTCCTCTTCGGTAAGGAATTCCAAATTCAAATTTGTACAGCTATTTACTCATGTATTTGTGCTTCGATGACCGTCATTCATTTGTTTTTTTTTCTTCTGTTTTTTCTGTTTGCGTCACTCATTTTACAAAATGGAAAATTTAAAATATCGCATTATTTACGAGTACGAGTTCCGCCGTGGCACTAGTGCTGCGGAAACGACTCGAAGGGTGAATGATGTGTATGGCGGTCATGTTGCAAAAGAAAACACAGTTCGTTTTTGGTTCCAACGTTTTCGTTCTGGAAATTTCGACCTGCAGAACAAGCCCCGTGGACGGCCTGAGACCCAAGTTGATAATGGAGAATTGAAGGCTATTGTGGAAGCGGACCCATCGCAAACCACGTCCGAGTTAGCTGCAGGCTTCGATGTTAGTGATAAAACTGTTTTAATTCACTTGAAGCAAATTGGGAAGATTAAAAAGCTTGAAAGGCAAACGCGCGTCGACTGCTGCGTTACATTACTGAACCGGCACAACAATGAAGGTATTTTAAACCGAATCATTACCTGTGATGAAAAATGGATTCTTTACGATAATCGGAAGCGCTCAGCGCAATGGTTGGACCCTGGCCAGCCAGCCAAATCCTGCCCCAAGCGAAAATTAACCCCAAAAAAGTTACTTGTAAGCGTTTGGTGGACTAGTGCCGGTATTGTTCATTACAGTTTTCTCAAATCTGGCCAGACTATTACAGCTGATGTCTATTGTCAGCAATTACAAACCATGATGGAAAAGCTAGCGGCTAAACAACCAAGGCTGGTCAATCGCTCCACGCCACTGCTGCTTCACGACAACGCCAGACCACACACTGCGCAACAGACGGCTACCAAATTAGAAGAGCTTGAATTGGAATGTCTTAGACATCCTCCGTACTCCCCGGACCTTGCTCCAACAGATTACCATTTTTTTCGCAATTTGGATAACTTTTTGCAAGGGAAAAAATTCAACTCCGATGGGGCAGTCCAAATCGCCTTCAAAGATTTTATTGATTCCCGTCCGACTGGTTTTTTTAGTAAAGGGATCAATGAACTACCTATAAGATGGCAAAAGTGCATTGAAAACAATGGTTCATACTTTGATTAATTAAATATATTATATTAAAAAATATTCGACTTTTTGTTCCTTCCATACAAAACGCCAATTTCATATGTAAGGACCTAATAATTGGTTTTGCCTTTAACCCGGCGATGTATGTGATCTCTATTCAACATATTTTGTTCCTTGACCTTTGATAATAGTTTTTCTTGTAAAACTAGTTACATTAAACCTATAAAAAACGAAATGAATAACTGAATGAGCGTCATAATCTTTTGTAGGTACTGAAACACTACATATTTGAATTAGCATAAAACTCAAATATGTAGATATATTCATTTATTTATTTATATATACCTACTTTATTGTACACCAGAAAATACATAACGAAAAATACATTTATCACTACAGAACATACAACGGGCGGCCTTATCGCTTTCTGCGATCTAGGCAACCTTGGAATGGACAGTGGTATTTCAGTATAGTGTTTCACTATGCCATTGACAAAGGGCCGTTGTACACGGCACGGGTTCTTTTACGGTACGGTGCGCTAGCCGCACCGAAGAGTAATCTACTTGTATATGACACGGCAAACCACCGGTTCGATGATATACGGCGACGGCGCCGCCGCCGTGAAGTAGTGCCGCCGTGTCGTCAAAAAACTAACATAGCAATCCATACAAGACTGACGACCGTGCCTACAAACGGCGAATGAACCGTACAACGGGTTTTGACGTTCACATTGCACGTATCTACGTGAATTTGCACGAACCAAAATTTCAGAAAGGTGTTCAGTTTCTATTTTTTCTATTTTATAGGGAATCTGCATGTCAATCTCGACAGAAAAAGAAAGAATATGTGTCTGCTTTGGAGCAGCAACTGTTTGAATCACAGCAAGAGAACGCCAGGTTGCGACTAGAGAATAAATTATTAAGAGACCAGCTTGAAAATAGTGGGAGGGGTCGAAAGGTAAATATTAACAGTAATTTTTTTTAAAAACGGGTAGTTCGCAATTTGTCAGATTTATTTTTTAAGCTCGACTAACCTTTATTTAAGAGTGGACCACGCGTGAGTTCGAACGTCGAACTCACGACATCTCACTCTCCAGACTTTTGAGACAGCTTCAATTTTCAGTACTTATATCATAATTATAATCACGACCATTATGATCTGATAAAATGTACCTATGCAAAAGTTTTCCTCGTTACATTTGACGCGATATAATTCAAATGCTTATCAGGAAAAATGTACAACATTAATTTAGTACCACCATTATATAAAAATACATGAAGTTCAGAACAATTTAATACAGCTAATAATATTCTATTCAAATAATGTAATTATACAGGTGTGTGGGTGAAAATTTGACCTTGTTCCAGTTTGCATACCTATGTAATGACTTTATTAATTGCTTTGGTCAACAAATACAGGTGTTTTGTTTCTACAGATGCCGCGGCTCGACGCTTCACTTCTGATACCTAAGAAGAATATAGCTGTTATTTTCGCTATGGTCTTCATGGTGTCACTTAATTGGAATGTTTTAGGGTAGGTTAATAAAATTGTACTACTTACTTCATTGATGCAGAGAGCAGTGGTGGCCCAGTGGTAAAGACTGCGACTTACAAGTTGTAGGTCGTAGGTTCGAACCTAGATAGGCGCTTTACTTTGTATAACTTATTTCATCACTACTGCTCTCAAAACGGTGAAGGAAACCGGCATGTCCTAGGACCAAAAATTCGAAGACATATGACATTTACCAAGACCCCCGTGGTCGATTACGGCCCACTCCCCCTCACCGAGAGGAGACCTGTGTCCCAGCAGTGGGAACATTATAGGCTTCAAATTGATGGCCATTTATCCTGCATGGCATGCATTTGAAGTTGCGTGTTTAATTCCTATTTTTAACAGTTTCAGAAAATGCATGACATACGTTAAAAAAAAAACTGCGCTATTATGAGTAATGATGTGATTTCCTAATTAGTCGTAAAAATAACTGTAAATGAACTCAGTTTTCCTCGCTTGATCATGAACATCTACCTAATGAAGCCGTTAAGCGTTTTACTGCCTGCTGTAACGTTCCTAAACAATGCCTTTGTTTAACGATTTTTCTCATGTTTGAATGTTTTCATTGAAGGTGGAACACAAAGCCTTTTGTCGGGCCCTCCGCTCCACATCACACGAGACATCTACTGTGGTCAGAGGACGCTGTTGTAGATATCGCGAATGGTGTGTACCTTTTTCCTTTATCTTTATATTAAAAATGAAATGATGTTCGTTGGCAAGCGCTTCACTTGAGAACGAATGCACCGATTTGGCTATTTATTGTTTTAAAATGTTCGTAAAAGTCCGAATTAGAAGAAAAATTGGTAAAGTTTCCCGGAAAATTTTCATATTTGGAAAAAACAGTATGCCCTTATTCTATGAGGTTTTTGTCTGAATTATTATTTGAACAGGATAACGTCTGTCGTGTCAGCTAATATTGTTGAAAATCACATTTAAGCGTCATATGTCAATGAATTTGAATGAAATATCATAAAGTGATGAATAATAAAAGTGCACAATAAGTCAATTAATTATCAACCTTATCTACTTGTCTTAAGGAACACAATGGTTTCAAAAGCGATGAAGACTGTTGTTATGATTATATTTCCACTTCACATTGTGAACTTGACCTTTATTAACGTCGTTAACAAAATGTCAAAGATGTGAAAACAATTATTTTTAGCTATTTCTATGCAGAACTGGAAACTCAATATCAAAGTCAAGACTAGAATCTTTTAATCACTAACGGCTTTATTACAAAATAAGGTTTATCTTTAGACCCAGGTTTAAACTATTGAGCCGTGTTTAAATGTCGAACTATAATCCGACAAATTTAAAGTTCTTGTAACAAAAACTGACCTAAACCCGAGTCTAAGTTGTCAATTTTGCATTAAGAACTTTACCTTCGTCGGAATAAAGTTCAAAATACAGTAACTGGCTGGAAGGTTTATGCTAGGTCTAAAGTTAGAAATCGTTTTGTAATAAGACTGCTTGAGTTTTACTGAAGTCATTCTAATAACGAATATTAATTACAGATGATATAACTAACGGTACATACGTCACAGACTGTCAGAATGCGACGGTGAAAGCGACGGACTTCGTGAATATAAATCAGACTGAGAGCATACGAATAGCGGGTGAGCTGAAGCGATGGATTGGAGGCGGCAAGACTTTGAACTGGACGTATGATGTGCCGAGGAAAAAACGACAAGCTTACCTGAGTGAAGAAAAGATTAACGGTAAACTTTCATACTGCATTCACGATTTAGTTTCCAAACATCTAAACAAATATGTGTTTGTGGAAAAAAAACAACTTTTATACCAATACATAAAGTTCAGTTTGTGTTACAACTAAAAACATTTTTATGCCATCTCAATAGTACTAGTCATTCTAAAATCGACTTATTTGACAATAGCATAATTTTATATTTTATTACGTTGGAAGTGGTAATAACATCATCATAATAACATCAGTTGGAAACAAGTATTTGCATTATTTGCATAGACTTTATGTTGTAAATGCTATGCCTCGAAACTCCGACTGTTTTTAATTTTCTTAGGTGGACAGCCACCTGGCTTGACCTTCTCAGGAGGAAAACCAATGTACGATCTTATTAGAAATTCTTTCCGATGTCTTTTTATCTATCGCAAATCTCACTGCGGCATTATTTGCGTCCAAGAGACCCAGCTTAACGCCTTGATGTATCACCCGAAGCATAAGGTGCTGCACTCTCTATTATCAACATTAAAATATTGGTAAACCTGCATATATTTAATTTTCCAGGTGGTTTATTAGAAACCTACAGGCTATTCAACAAACTGCAACTAGACGGCAATCTCGTTGAAATCCCTAGCATAAGGAGTCAGGCGAAAACTATCAAAGATAAGTCGCGATTACGACGATTGAGGAGGAATAAAGAAATAGACTTCGCGGAAAACGCAGTCATAGACTATGAAACTCTATATCGGAAGCCTATAAGGAAAGCTGTGAACGATTTCAATATGGACGACATGGGTGAATGGAATGCGTTACTTCAAGCACTGCATAGGCGGGATGATACATTTTATATTGTGGGTTTTGGTAAAGGAGAACATTTGTTATTACCAGCCGTATCACATAATGTTACTAGACCACCGAAAATGGCGCTGATTTTACCAGCTAGGAGTGGCAATGGTAAGTTTACGAAATTTTGTGTCGTGCTCTCCAATAATGAACCTCATGCATCTTATCATAAGGTAGTTTTTTGGACGAACCACTCATAAATGATAGTTTCATGTGTCGAATTTTCCTAATCAGACATGTTAATTTCAGATTCTTTACTGAACGATCACGTAACACTGATGCAAATTGATTGTTCAGTCGTCAATACAACTCTAGTCAAGTTGAAATCTGATTCACTGCCCGAAAGTTTAAGAAAACAACCTTCCAAGGACGCTACAACCGAAAACGAAGATAAGCGAGAAAATACCACTAGCTATTACAAAACAAATACCGAAAATGTTGATACTAATATCTTAAAAAACACTAGTAATAGTATATCAAATTATTCAAAAAATCAGAATGTGCCACGTAAAGAAGTAGATGTAGGCAGAGACGATTCCTTTGCCCATTACTTATTTTCTAAATATGAAAGTTCTAAAGATAGTCCAGTGAAAAGGCCGCGTAGTAAAAGTAATAGAAATGTGGAAATAGATAATCCTACATTTTCTAATAACAGTTTAAGCTCAACCTGATTTAATAAAGTCCTAATTAGGAGACACTTTCTGATTGCAAAATCAACTCCCCGAATTTTTCTTCTCTTTCGTCAACGAGCTTCGACCTCAAACGATGTAAATCGAGTGCCGGAATAGTGATAAGACTCTTCCTCTTTCTGCAATGTATTATAAAATTACAGTCGGAGACTATTGAATGAGCATATCGTCACAATACGTCCATTTGCCGTGTCATAACCTAACCATTTTACACAACTGACAAAGAATTACAGTCGTGATTTGATTTTATGGACGATTTTGGTCGATATTCAATTTGCTTATCAATCGGGTTCCCCGAATTTACGTACCTTTATCAAATAGTAATAGACTATAGTAGAAGAATCAATCTGTGTTTTCGTTCTGTAAAGCTACGGTTTCCTAGAAGAGTGGTGGGCGCCACATGACGACCGGCATGAAAATGATGGCACCGGGGTTTAACTCTACGGTGTCAAAAAATGCTCTCTACGGTAACACTAACGTACTTTCATAAGTAACATTTCAGTGTCGTCACTCGCCGGAAAATTACGGACGCTATGTAGCGGCCACCGCATACTTAAAATACTAAAACTTAACCAATTGATTATTTTTTACTCTTCCACTGCCATTGTTGGTCATACAAAAATATATTCTAACAAGGATTGATACCTATACTTCTAAGTTTTCCATTTAAACATAAAATTTATGTTAAAAAAATACAATAGATTAAGGTTAATAATTATGTATCGATCTCAATACGTCGAAACCATGAGGTATGAAATTATTTTTTTGATAGCTATAAAATATTTACCTGAAAATATGTATGTTACAGTGTTATTGTAAATAGTCGTAGAAAAGAATAGAGATATAGTTTTTGACAAGCCTACTTAAATATTAAGCCAAAAGTAATATAACAGTGTTGGCTGTGTGTGTAATATTATTACAGGTTTGTTATACTTATGCAATATTCCATTTACTATAATTATGGTCGAATAGTTTCATTATATTATTTATCAAAGCTAGTCTTATAAGTTTGGCCTCAAAGTTGTTCGCATGGCCTTTGGCCTGGAGCTGTAATGCATGAAAGTGTCTGGTCTACAGGTTTGTTGATTATTTTAAGAAATTAAAACTACTTTCTAGATGTTAAGAATGTTGTTAAGAAAGCACCAACACCAGAAAAATTGTCTTAGGGGTGAATTGCCAACACGATGCAAACCCGGTAGCTCTTGACAAATGCCAAAAAGAATCTTTGCAAATCGGGAACGAAATTGAATAAGACGAGGTAAAGTTAGGTATACTTTGTTATAGTTCGGCTGTCCATAACTTAAATTAATTAATTTTATTATTTATATAATATGTACCTCAACCTAGTTATTCGTTGTTTAGTGCATATTATAAAGAGTTCATGTCTGAATTGAATATTGAAAAGTTTTAGTTTTAATAGTAGGTACTTCTCTCTAATGCACCAAATTGAACTAGGACTGGAGTAACTAGCTATTAATTTTCAATTTTTAATTGAACTATTAATACTTCAATATTATATTATAATAAGAAAGAGTTGTCATATTTATAACTAGGTATCACAAAAGTAACATATTATTTTTATCACTTGTTGTTTATGTTGAATTTATTTCACGGGATATAATTTATTCACATATTAGGTCCTTACATATGAAATTGGCGTTTTGTATGGAAGGAACAAAAAGTCGAATATTTTTTAATATAATATATTTAATTAATCAAAGTATGAACCATTGTTTTCAATGCACTTTTGCCATCTTATAGGTAGTTCATTGATCCCTTTACTAAAAAAACCAGTCGGACGGGAATCAATAAAATCTTTGAAGGCGATTTGGACTGCCCCATCGGAGTTGAATTTTTTCCCTTGCAAAAAGTTATCCAAATTGCGAAAAAAATGGTAATCTGTTGGAGCAAGGTCCGGGGAGTACGGAGGATGTCTAAGACATTCCAATTCAAGCTCTTCTAATTTGGTAGCCGTCTGTTGCGCAGTGTGTGGTCTGGCGTTGTCGTGAAGCAGCAGCTTTTTAATCTTCCCAATTTGCTTCAAGTGAATTAAAACAGTTTTATCACTAACATCGAAGCCTGCAGCTAACTCGGACGTGGTTTGCGATGGGTCCGCTTCCACAATAGCCTTCAATTCTCCATTATCAACTTGGGCCTCAGGCCGTCCACGGGGCTTGTTCTGCAGGTCGAAATTTCCAGAACGAAAACGTTGGAACCAAAAACGAACTGTGTTTTCTTTTGCAACATGACCGCCATACACATCATTCACCCTTCGAGTCGTTTCCGCAGCACTAGTGCCACGGCGGAACTCGTACTCGTAAATAATGCGATATTTTAAATTTTCCATTTTGTAAAATGAGTGACGCAAACAGAAAAAACAGAAGAAAAAAAACAAATGAATGACGGTCATCGAAGCACAAATACATGAGTAAATAGCTGTACAAATTTGAATTTGGAATTCCTTACCAAAGAGGAGAAATTCGTGATTAAAGTGGCTAGTACGAAAAACGCCAATTTCATATGTAAGGACCTAATATTTTAAGTTTTCAATATTATACTATGCACCTTTTTGTATAAAAATCTTGACTGTAATGAGTATCGTTTTTTTATTCCGTGAATCGAATATTCATGTTATAAATAAATATATACATTTTTATGAACTGTTTCATTTATTTAAAGGCACTCTCTCACCGGAAGCATCTGCCTGTAAAGTAAAAATCCAAGATTCCACTATTAACCGCTTGGGCTTTGCAACTAAAGAGTACAGCTTATATATATTTTTTTTGTATTTTATGTGTTTTCTATGGGCCTTGATGCCTGAAATAAATGGATAAATAAATAAATATTGCAACCAAACTGCGCCGGCCGTCTACTGCTATAGTAGTATGCCCCGTTGGTTTCGTGGTCGCAAGCGCGACTGCTAAACGTGGAGTCCCGGGTCGGGCATGGATTTCTCCATTGGGAATTTCTTAGTGACAGCCATTGGCGTATCTAGGGATTTTTTCTAGGGGGGGCCTGGCCCCTACCTAACCTTTTTCTTTGGTGGGGACATCCTCATGGATACCCTCCGTCTGGGAAGAACGGAGGGTTATATCGGACTCCTACCGACTAAAACCCCACTGTTCCTTTTACTACGGTGGCTCGGGAGTACTTGTACATTCGCCGCACCCCCGACTGGTATCAGCCCGCCATGCCTAGCGGGCCCCATCCCCAAGTGCGGGCGATCCCACGACCGCACGTCCTTCCATTACATAAGGCGCGCATATTGCGTGCCACTTCTTTGAGCCCGACTGCTCGAGCGACGAAACGACCCCAATTTCACCGCCTGCAGGTTCTTATGATGACCGGAAATCGTTAAACGCCCTTCGACGCCCGGCTGCTCTTCTAGTGCGAGTGGAATGAGAGGTATGCTCTCTCTACCTCTCCGCCGCTTCCTTTGCATGCATCATCTCCTCGCAAAAAGAAGCCACAGCATCCCACGCGTTTGGCAGATCACCCGCACCAAGTGTCGTGACAAGGGCACAGCGCTGTTGACCCAAGCTGTACTCCTCCAACGTATGTTGCGCCGTGTCCTCGTGGCAGTCTACACAGTGATGACAAGCAGGTGTCCGCTCCCGACCTATGCGACGCAGTAAGCACCTGCGTCAGCCGGAAACTCAGGGCGCCATGCTACCTGTCCAGCCATTCTTCCATAACAGGCCTTACCGCCACTATTGTGGCGAGCCGCCACCTGGGTTGCGCAAGTCACTCCCTTCCATTCAGCCACTAGGATCTGACGGAGCTCAGTCCTTCGTGGCTCGAATTCCCGAGGAACCGGAGGCTGACCACGCACAAAGCTCCTTCCGCAGCTATATAGGGACGCAAGGATTTTTGCGTCCAGATCCCAGGGCGTTGATCCAGCCAGGAGAGTTGCTGCCTCGTAGGA
This sequence comes from Amphipoea lucens, assembly GCA_947508005.1. NCBI lineage: Eukaryota > Metazoa > Arthropoda > Insecta > Lepidoptera > Noctuidae > Amphipoea > Amphipoea lucens. The sequence continues at coordinate 17,200,449 of OX382359.1, read as the reverse complement.
GATCGTACAGTATCCTCTTATCACCCTAAGGCCTCATTTACGGAGACGCGGGGCGTCGCGCGGCGCGTGTGGCGTGGCGTCTCGCGGCGCGTCGGACGTTTTTTCTGTTTACGGTGGGGCGGCGCGTGAAGCGGCACGCATCATCGCACGCGTAAACACAAACTTATAGCAATATACGACCATGTTCATAGAGAAGCGAGACGGGAAGCGTGGCGGTGCCCGCCGCGGCGCCCGCGGCGAGTCCTCTAGCGTGTAGCGAAGCACGCGGCGGGCATCGCGGCGGCGCACGCTCGCCTCGATCAAATCGACTAGTTTTATGTTGGCGAGAGATGGGAGCGCACGTGTCGCGAATGACGAAAAATTGGAACTAGTTATTTCTGCAAAACAGGAGCGACCCCAGTTGTGGATGGCTGGTCATTCAGTTGTATAAGAGCTCTTACACACGAGCGGCATGTTCCCAACGGCAGAGGTAACTGCAGCCGTCGACGCGCGCCGGCGGCAACCGTGGACGCGTCGACGGCAACCGTCGACGTGTCAACGGCAGCCGTCGACATTTCGACTTCGAAGATATAGGTCGACGGCAGCCGTCGACATTTCAACTTCGAAGATATAGGTCGACGGTTGCCGTCGACGCGTCGACGGCTGCAGTTACTTCTGCCGTTGGGAACATGCCGCTCGTGTGTAAGAGCTCTAACTGCAGCCGTCGACGCGCGTCGGCGGCAACCGTCGACGCGTCGACGGCAACAGTCGACGTGTCAACGGCAGCCGTCGACATTTCGACTTCGAAAATATAGGTCGACGGCAACAGTCGACGCGTCAACGGCAGCCGTCGACATTTCAACTTCGAAGATATAGGTCGACGGCTGCCGTCAACGCGTCGACGGCAACAGTCGACGCGTCGACGGCAGTCGTCGACGCGCGTCGACGGCGTCGACGACCTATATCTTCGAAGTTGAAATGTCGACGGCTGCCGTTGACGCGTCGACTGTTGCCGTCGACGCGTCGACGGTTGCCGCCGACGCGCGTCGACGGCTGCAGTTAGAGCTCTTACACACGAGCGGCATGTTCCCAACGGCAGAGGTAACTGCAGCCGTCGACGCGCGTCGACGGCAACCGTCGACCTATATCTTCGAAGTTGAAATGTCGACGGCTGCCGTTGACGCGTCGACTGTTGCCGTCGACGCGTTGACGGCAGCCGTCGACCTATATCTTCGAAGTTGAAATGTCGACGGCTGCCGTTGACGCGTCGACTGTTGCCGTCGACGCGTCGACGGTTGCCGCCGACGCGCGTCGACGGCTGCAGTTACCTCTGCCGTTGGGAACATGCCGCTCGTTTCTAAATAAGACTGACAGAAGATTCCGCCTCGGACATAGCTTCATCGAGAATTGCCGCTGCGTGCGCCGCCGCGTGGGACGCGTCGGTGCCATCCGCGGGCTCGGCCGCAAAAAACGCCCTAATTCAAACAAACGCGTCTAAAATCGCTTCTCCGTAAACGCACTCATACAACGCCATATATTTGAATTCAGTGCGGGCCGCGCCGCTCAACGCGACGCGCGACGCCCCGCGTCTCCGTAAATGAGGCCTAACAGCCATTGCTCTTTGCGGCCTTCGCAATATTGCAACGTTGCGGGCCGTCAGAGTGTCCGCCCATACGGGCGACTCATACAGAGACATGGACCGCACAATCCCCACGTCAGTCTCCGGCAGGAGGCGTTGGCCCCCCCCCAAATTGGGTAGCAGTCGCGCAAGAGCAGCTGCGATGCTCATCAACCTGGGGACCAGCCGCTGAATGTGCGGCCCGAAGTCCCACCGGCTGACGAGGACAAGTCCGATGCGGACGCCTCCTACCACTATGTTTAAATCGCGTGGTGGCTTGTTCCGAGGCCCATGCATCAGAGGGCCTCAGATTTGTGCAAAGGCACCTCGAGACCTGTGCAACCCCTGCCGTGGCCTGTATGGCAGATTGCCAATGCGTTTGCCCCCGGGCCGTCTAATCATAATAATACTCCAGCTGGATCTACTAAGATTTAATTATTTTCGTGATAACAAAAGTAACTAAATGGAATGTATTATGTAGGTTATAATAAGATTGTGTAGGTCTTGGTGGTAGATTATTTATTTGATTGCTTTTGTGTGAAGTTATATTATGTAAGTATCCAGCTTAAAATTTCGAATAGGTCCCCAAACATCCTAGGGTGGGCCTGAGACCAGTCTAGGGTGGGCCGTGCCCACCCGCCCCCCCCCCTATATACGCCAATGGTGACAGCCCAGAGTTTGAAAGTTGGCGGTCTGTACCTCGGAAAGCACGTTGAGCCGTTGGCCCTACGCCTGATCTCTCTCCGGTCGTGTCGGATTGCCGTCCTATCGGAATAAGAGAGCGCCTGTATCTGCACACACTTGTGTACCCTATATCTCCCGCGCCGAAGGCTGGTCTCCGCTGAGATCGGCCGCAATGACCGAAATTCGGTCTGGAGGACTTTATTTTAGTGTAGACCGATAATTTAAACCAGAAGGATAAGTTAATACATGTGCCCAATTAAATAGTAAGAAGTAACACAGAGGTCGCTTGTAAAAAATACAGGCAAATGTTCCCAGTGAGGGAGCACCTTAAAGGCCGTCTTATAACCGCACCGCTCCAGCGTAGTAACCGCCCGTCATCGCCTCCAAAAATTTAATCCGCTTGTCGCCAACGCGCCGTCAGCAAGACCACTGTTCTACTTTTTGAATTTCGCGGGCTACCCTGGCGCTGTGCTCTATATATCTACGGCTGTATGGTCGCTGTCTACAATCAAAGAATTATTATAATAACTAGCTACGCCCCGCGGTTTCACCCACATAAGACTCGATCCCGTGGGAATATCGGGATAAAAACTATCCTATGTCCTTTTCCGGGACTCAAACTATCTCTATACCAAATTTCATCTAAATTGGTTCAGTGGTTTAGGCGTGAAGAAGTAACAAACATATAAACACACACACACACACGCTCACAAACTTTCGCCTTTATTAATATTAGTGTGATTATTTTATTGTAAGCTGTGGATACATCCAAGTGAAAACGATCCCCTGTCGGGTAGTTTCTGAACGCGACCTATTTGACAGAATATCAGCAATGCTGGCTGGCTATGATGGACAACCTACTAGGCAGCATGATCCCTGACCCTAGCCTGTTCCACAACTAACAAAAGAACAAAAAAATGGCTATGGTCATGTGTCACTGTCAGTTAGTTGTCACTTGTCAGAAAAAGTAACCTCACCTCATTCAAAAAATGAACAGCCCAGGCGAAGTGAAGTAAATACAAATGATATTACTGAATAGAGCTTGATTACTGCTGAAATATTACGTGGTATAAATAAAAGTGCCAGCAAAATGAACTGTTTACGATTGCTACGTTTAGCCGATCGGCAACAATTTAAAGTTTTTCACACAGCTTCGGCTAGATTTATCTCAAATCATCCTATGCGTTTCATGGAGACACAGAACATGTGGAGGGAACAGGATAATGTATCTAAGCGATGGCAGCTAATATATAAAGCACCTATGGATACAGCACTAAAATGGGCTTCCTCATATTTGACCTTATCAACGTCTATTGTTACGGCCGGCTCATTCTACTATGGTACTTTTGTGTATGATAAAGCTGATGCATATAAACCTGTAACAATCGGTGATAATGTGGTCATTGCTAACAGCCCTATGGAGTGCTTTGTATATCTCGGAGCATTTATTGCATTACACGCTGCTGTAAAAGTATTGATATCAAAATATGTCATCAGGCTGTATCAGGATGGCGACAATTATTTAGCAGTATTCAGAGGTCATTTCTTCAATAGTATAACTAAACATGAATTTCATTTGAAGGATTTTAAAAAATTGAGTCCTACTTTTGTGGTTTCATGGGGTGATGCCAGGTTTGATCTTGGTGACAAACATGGGATAATATTAGAGAATTACTTCAAAACTCCTGAACATTTTAACTACTTATTGAACAAAAAGAGTGCTGATAAACCTGAGGATGAGTGAATAATGTGTTAGTTTTGTAAAATATTATTTTTGTAGGAAGTACATACTATGATTTAGTTCTAGATGTAATGAGTTGTTGATGTGAATAAACAATTGTTTTTTATAAAACAAATACTTTGTGTTTTCATTTTATCAAATGATAATTCAATTCTTGCAAAAAATAAGATTGTGAACAATCAAATAAAAACCTAGATTTTTAGTGAAATAATAACTTGAATTATAAAAGAACTTTTAATATTGTATTTGCTAAATAACTAATCTACACAGTAATAAAGTTAAAATCCTCCAGTATATGCATGATTCCACTTATATCTTGAGTCTCGTCTCAATGTTTCTCCATCCATTTTCTGTTTACTAGTTTCAAAGTGTTCCAAGGCTTCAATTTGTTCTTGCTTTGGCACCAACTTCTTGGTGACCAAACATTTACCGTTTTCCATCAGAACAGTGTAATTGATATCATCTTTGGTTGGCTCTCCATATGGGAATTCAATTGGTGTGACCTTTATTAAATGTTTTATTTTCCAAAGCTTTGAGTTCACTTCTGGTATATTTTTCACTATAGTAACATGATTGTGACACTGAAAATAAGAAATATATTCATTTTAAGAGTCTGAAGTGTTGAATCCCGCTAAAAGCTATTCAGACTTCTATAAACCATTGAATGAACGATGCATCTACAAGGTTCTTGAAAACTGTAATTAAAAGTAAGGATAGTGGATATTTTTGAGCAGTGATAAATTGAGTTACATTTATGTATTATTTGTAATATTTATCCCATAATATTTTGTGATTCTAATCATTTTGATAGCGTATTTTTCACTCACCTCTTCCAAAATGTTAAATTCCCGAAGAATATCTTTTAAAAAGTGTGTCTGGTGTTTGCTGGGTTTGATTCGTTCAACTCTAAACAACTTAGCTGGTTTAACTTCTGGATCTTTGTGATTAGGATGCCTGAAAAGGTTATACTTGGTTACACGTACGAAATAGAATATGAAATGATTTAGGGATTCACTTCCTTTAAAGGTTCTCATACCTTGGATAATATACTATGCCTCCTGGATATCGGATTCCACCAGGCGCTTTATAGCCTTTTGATCTAGCTATTGAAACTAAAGGGCTAAACACTTTTAGCAATTGCCCGTTCATTTTTATTTGATCACAAATACAATATTCAGCAGAATCTTATGATAACCTCAAACCAAAAATATTATTCTGAAGTTTGTGATATTGTTGCCATGCTTAAGTTTATTGGTTTCTGACATAGACATTTTTTTTCCTTCGCCCTACTCGGGCAGACTAAGGTCATGGACCATACCGCCTCATCTTCAGTGCTTATTGCACATTCATGACTAAAAGTAAGGCCAAGCCATTGAGATAGGAAAAACATGGAGACGCCGCGTTATTCTATACATACATTTGCTTATACAAATATGAGTGAAATATGATTCAGAATGTGAAATATCGTTTTGTCTCATTCTTTCCAATAAGATAATCGTATTTGAAAAAAGAGACAACAATATTTTAAGTTGTTGCTCATTATGGCAAAATTTTGTCGTGACGTAGTGACAGCTGTAGGTAAGTGCCGTAAAAGCCATCTTATGCGACGAGATTAGTAATCTGTGGACGAGTTTCGTGGTAGTTTTGCTGTCAAATGGTTGTTTATTTTTTGTATTATTGAGATTTGCGAGAAAATTACAAGGTTTTTACCTTATAAAACTGCATGTAAATGTTGGAAAACAGCAATTCAACATGCCTGTGTGTTGTATTGTGAAGTGTGGTGCAAGAAATAATGAAAATCAATCTCTATTGTCTTTGCACAGGTTAAAGCCGGTTTTCATGCAATAATACATAAAATAATACACATTCGAGGATACAATTGTAACCCGATCATGAATTTATGGCTAAAGTATTGATATTTGGGTTATTTTCCGTATAACAGACCTTTTTATTATTTTTGTTACTTCACTTATTTGTTTACAATAATATGTCATATTGAATAGTGTTGTACCGTTGCCAAGTTTCCGAATCTAGTTAGTTAGTAGATATCGGTATTTTCTGCGATGTTAACATAAATAATCCTGCGTCTTATTAGGTCCGAGCGACCTTGCTAGGTTCGGCCCGTGGTTCACAGAACCAAAATCAAAATATTTTATTTCACATAAACCTACATAGGCACTTATGAAACGTCAGACTCAGAAGCTAGGTGCACGGTTCCAATAAAATAGGTTGTTTGCTATGGAGAAGAACCGGCAAGAAACTCCACGGTTACTGTTTTAATAAAAACATTTTTACAAAAAAAAAAAAACAACCAACTTCAAAAAAAATACTACAAAGTGAAAAATAACTTTAATTTCGGAAGTCGGTGTCGTTGGTTCCGTATTTTCGTTTTTTGACTCCGACTTCCGAAACTAAAGTTATTTTTCACTTTGTAGCCTTTTTTTTTAAGTCGGTTGTTTTTTTTTGTAAAAATGTTTTTATTTTTCACTTTTTAGTTGTACCTACCCCACCCAAATTCAATTAACATTAGTGCATTGAAGAATTGAATACACCGACTAGAAGAATCATCATAGAAATGCCGGAGATGTAGTACATTTATGCATATAACTTCGTACATAAGAATAATTACCTAATGTATTATATACTAAAACCTTCCTGAAAGTATGTAGATTACATTAGCGAAAAAGTTATAAAAATTGGTTCATTACTTTTTGAGAAAATCGCGGACATACAAACATACGGGTCGAATACAGAACCTTTTTTTTTTGAAGTCGATTAATAATAATTGGCTTTTACAATGTTTATTTTGTTAAGTACCTGGTACTGGTTTTAATAAATAAATAACTCGTTTTTTATTTTTATGGACGATCTGTTTCTCTCTTCTTGCCACTGCAGATTAATATATCGATACTCGATACAGTAACACCAATTTTCCTTGATTGGCACAACCCTAGCAATGGCAGCCATTTTATGAGACAATATGAGTTGTAGGTATGCACCCTATTTTTGTAGGTATTTCCAGTCCATACTTTTCTCTATGTCAATGGGCCAAGCTTAGTGGTTTCTGAACTTGAAGTTGTTTGTGCTTGCAAAAGGCAATTGAAATGTGTCAGGCCGGTCGCATACATCCGGAATGGTCGGATAATATATAATTCTCTTTTAAACGGATTCTCTCCTCACAACTATTTTCTTCTTTCTTGCTTCTTTTTTACCTTTATATTGACATAACCATAGTCATTTTTAGGGTTCCGTACTCCGTAACCAAATGGTAAAAACGCGACTGTAATATTTTATTTATTTTCCGAGTTCTATTTCAATAGAGAGGAGTGGAAATCGAGTAGGGAGGGCAAACCCTACAGTGGGGCAACCATAGGTTTGGGTGAATGGGGTGAATAATAACAGTGCATCATGGACTTATTATATTACCTACAACTGAATCGTACTCAGCGCTTCTCCTACACATTTATTATGCGCAAAGCCAAAGTTGGAACTTTCTGCCAGCGCCTGTGTTCCCTTGCACATTTAAATATAATAAGTCCATGTGCATCCAGCACAATTTCTTTCCGTCGCTTGCCTTGTTACGATCCGAATCCGATCCATTGTGCACAATGTGCACCACTAGCTCACTCTTTGTCTTTGTCAAAGTGGTCTAACTGTCAATGTCATAAAGTCATAAACAAGTCGAGTATTTTCAAAAGTTTGTTGTGCGATTTGCGTGGGAATTGGTTTTTATTCATTTTTAGTATAATTTGATAAGATTTTTTAATCAAATATGATGTGATTATTGATAAAGTTTTTACAAAGTGACTGTTAATTTTTTTTAAAGTTACGAGTGGGATTTTGAAATAGACGGACTTAATGAAGAAAGTTCGGTTTGAGAGTCCTGTTAAAGTTTTTAAATCCAACAACATGAACGAGGGTGAGTGCCATTCACCTCGTCCTCTTATTGAGAGGCAGTTATATGCCAACATACCTGACTTATATAGTCACCCGAAGGTTTTGCCTTATAGTAATGACCCAGTGCAATTGTTTGAATGTAGCAATAGTTCCCCTTATCCACTGATGAACAAAACGCCGTTGCCGGGGTATCAGAAGGGGCCAGACTGGTCGCCGTCTAATGACTTGGAACTAAGTATGCTTGATTCTTCTTGCCACGAGCCTCGAATACCTACATTTTGTAGGTCTGTCCTAAAGCCTACAGATATCAATCATATGAAATATGTTCCTCAAAGTAATTCCCAACTGCAAACTTCCATTGAGAATAAAATGGTGAAGCCTCCTAATGAGCTTATCAAAGATAATGATTTCTTTATAAAAAGGGACAACTTAGACAAATTCCATTTGGATATGAATCCTAGACAAAAGCAATTAAGTAAGCTAAGTTTAGACAAAGAAAATGATCCTTTTACTAAGAAATCAGAAATAATGCAAATGGCAGCAATTAGTCTACCTGAAAACTTAAAACATAATGAGCCACAGCCTACTAGTCTTGCTAATATGGACTGTAGTTGTCATCATTGCATTAAACAAATTGCTTCACCAAGTGCACACTATATGACAAAACAACAAACACCTCAGCATCAAATGGCTAAGTTTCAGCCAAATTTTATTGTTCAAAATGCTAGCAGACACACTCAATGTCCATGTAGATTGCCTCCACCGCCCAGCAAATGCTCCTGTTGTAACCATACACCACCTCCCAGACAATGCCAATACAACACATGTAACACAGACCAGGTAGCTAGTCCAAAAATGAATGCAGTTGACAAAAAAACCTGGGCTATAGATAAATATGAACAGAGTAAGAAGTCAGACTCTATGGAGGTTGAAAAACAGACAAATGTTAGTAAGGAGAAGAGAGAACCAACTGTGTCTGACCTTTTCAAGATAATTAAGCTCCAGAATGAGCAGTTACAACTACTGCAAGAGAAAATGGATAAGTTCATCTCAGCCAGTCAACAGACGCAAGTGCCTGCACAAAACCACACCACAGAACATGTAGCTATTGAGACTGTTGCCAATGAACAACATAAAATATCTATAGGAGTCATGACCAGCTTTGAAATGGTACGCACTTCAACAGTAATCAATAAAGAAATCTTGAAAACAAATGACAATGCTCAAATACAATGCAATAGATCCCAAATAAGTATAAAGGAGGTCCTGTCTAAGGGACAGTCTCCGAACCCAAACTTTTTGGATGGCATTTCACCTGTGGGAGAAACTATGAGAGCAGAGTTTGAGGCCCAAGGTAATGCTGCAACTAATGGTTGTATGCCGGGACCAGCTGGTATGAATGATGACAAAACATTGAATGAGTTAAGCTTGTTTAATGTTCAAATAGATAATGCTACACCTCACATGTCTCCTGAGCAGAGCTTGTATTTGGAAGTCAGAGATTATAGCGAGTAAGTTTCATCATTACACTGTTACCATTGGTTAATTAATTTTGTTTTATTTGTAAAATGCTGCAGTCTATTTCTCCGAGCTTGGATTGAGTATGCTGTCCCTTCAGCACAATAATGCACATGCAGAAGGTTGGAAGCGAAATTTAATACAATTTCCTCACCACGACTCAACGCGTGTTTCGCACCTCCACGCACTCCCAAGATCGGACTTCACAAATGCCCGACTTCCACTTCAGTTGTAACACACTCTTTTAAGTCGCCACGACTTGTCGTTTGCGCCGTTTTTACCGCGGAGATTTTATCCGTACACTGGATTTTCAATGCTCTGCTTAGTGCCAAGAGTTGAAAATCCAACAGTGTGTTTTCTTGACGCGCTGGGATGCGCTCTGTTGGATTCTCAATACTCGGCTCAATACCGAGAGTTGATAAACAAATGTACAAAAAAAAAATCGTCGCATGTAAAAAGCGTCCGCGCATACCTGGGCTAACAGCAACAGCGTAAATCTTGTAACAAGTTAGATAGACAGATTATGAGGTTAGGTAGATTATGAGTATGTATTGTGACTTTCTTTTTCAGTTCTGAAGCAGGTAGTGATGACCAATCTAATGTTGGATGGACCTATTACAACAAAGTTATGGTAATATCAACACCCTATTTACTTACCTACCTACTATTTTAAGTACAAGTTGTTTAAAAAAAATTGTTCTTTTTATTATTTTCAGACTCATGTAAATGGCATGCTGCAGGATTCAGACATGCCGTCCTCAGCAAGTGCACTATACAGGAATACAAAACAACAGATGCAGACTGTGCAAATGCAGATTGACAAGACTAATGTTAGTGTCACTAAAAGGTAAATGGATGTATAGAATTTCAGTTCTGGTTGCCTGGAATGCAACAAAGAACAGAGTGAGCTGGATTAAGAACACTTGTTACTTGGGACTTAAATATAATTGGCAAATTGTGGATGTACTAGGTACATACACCTCAGAGGTAACCTTTCGGGGGAAATAGGCGTCATGTTTTTTGTGACGTAGCAAATAATTCATAGGTACCTTTGTTTGTAAAGGTGACAATAAGCATATTTGAATATCCCTCTTTAATTTATGACTTTAATTTTGTAATTTCAGAGTTAAATTCGGCGACGATCCCCTCGGGCTCCATCAACCGCACATTTACGCGTCCACTGATACCAGTCTGAAGATGAACCAGCTTGCCGCCAAGTACTTGAAGAACGGTCTTCCTACAACAGCGCCACAGCGGCCGGCGCCCAGGCCTGCACCTGTGCCTGCGCCTATCGAGATGTCTTTCGCGACTAGGAACTATATGGAAAGGCATAAATTGTTTCAAGGTATGCAATGCTGTACGATAATACATTATTTCGCGTTTTACTTATGTTTTGCGGACGCGTAGTTGCTGGCAAAAAAGCATTACTGCTAGCAGCATCCTCCTTGGTTATCCTGGAATCACTAGTTTTCGGGTCAAGTTATTTGCTGTATGTTCAGTTTCTCCACAGAATACTTAAAGTACTACGTACAGAAAGAACACTCCCTTCCCCGCACTAACATCAGTTACCGGACCTCACCCCGCACTTCGGCGTATTCGTCGCAGTTCTTTAACAAGAGCGCTCGCCAACACAAGTACCTCACGCACACATTCATACGTATACAAACGTCATTTTTTAATGTAGTAGTAGTAGGTAATTATTTTCCGAGCGTTGTATGGAGTGTCCGGGGTGTGGTTTCTCGTCATTTAGAGGCCTATGTTCAACCGTGGTTATTTTCCGGCTATTATGTAATAAGTGATATCAATATAAGTTTGATGTTATGTTATGGTGTAATCAATCACATTGTCGTAGGGTGGTAGAGATATTGTCTGAGATATTGTCTGAATGAAGTATGCTGTATTTATGTGATCATTCTTTTTTTTCAGGTATACCACCGTCGTCAAAGTCGCCAACGCCAGGTGAGATGCCTAGATTTTTAGACATCACTGCTTTGAAACAGCAGCCCAAGTTTTTATAGTCAATTGTAGTGTTTATTTATATTATTATTCTTTTTACAATTAAGTGCAGTTCTTAGTCTAACTTTTATTATATTGTGTTAATTAGTTTGGACTAGATTTATGAATGACTTACTTAGCTTTAATGTTAGGTGTATTTATAGCGTAAAAATAAAAAAGGCCAGATTCTGAACAGACATTTATTTTAAACCTCAGAGAAAATAACATAGTAAAACCCTACATTATATAAGTAGGTATAACTTTTTACTGGAACAGTTGATTTTAATTATATTACACTTATCTTTGTTCAGTATCTCGGGTTTATTATGAAGTATTATAGTAATATACATTAATTTTGTCTACGTATATGATATAAACAATAAATTTAATTTCATACAATGTGCTATTTTTTCATTTTGTTTCACACAATATCACATTTTTTCGAAACAGGTGATTAGGAAAATTAAGCCGCATGTACATTAATAAAATATATCTCGTTTCACTAATACTGAGACTAGATTTATGTGCATTTAAAAGTATACATTTATAACACACATGCATTTTCATAACTATGTAATGCGTCGAATATATATTTGTTATTAATGTCCATGCGGCATTATACTCTCATTTAAAATATATAATATAGATCTTTAATAAACTTGTGAACTACTATAACATCATTATATTTTTTTCTTTTAGAGGTATTCAAATATCTCTCACAGGCAATTGTACTTCCATAACTTTGGATATGGCAATAAAAATATTTTTATGATACACCAATATTCTGCTTAATACATTTATTATATTTTCTATGATCAATATTCTTCGTAACTCTTTCCTATGTCGAAGTGGGAACTATAATCAACAATCATAAACTGAGAAACATAATAAAAAAATACAATCTTATTTTTAGTTATGTACACTACTTCGACATACATTATTGGGACACATACATTTATTATAATTAATAAACAAAAGAAGGATCTACATAGGGTAGTTCTACATAATTTACTATCGAAAAGCTTACATACTAAAAGACTTGTCTGTTTTACAATATATTTCATTTTCAGTTGGACAAAACGTTATGACTACATATTGTACACACATAATTTTAGTTCTCATGTGTTATCAGCATTCATAATCATTCTTATGTTTTAAACTTATGACTATCAGTTTGGTTCTTTTCTTTGGTTATTAATATACATTTTCGCACGACATCGAAACATTCAACACACTACTAGACTGTCTGTAATACAAGTAAATAGGTAACTTTAATTAATACATTGAAATGTTAACACTACTGTTACTTCTCTATGTACATTGAAGATAATCTGTATTAACACTTAAATAAGATTTCAATTCTCTTGCATCGCAAAATATTACAGTTTTACACTATTAAGTCTAGAAAGATAACCAAATAATTGGATGGCACTTCTTTTCTGGTGTCAAATAGACTTTCGAAATATAATATTATAATCATTTCTTCATAATTCGTTTAATCCTAAAGAGAACTATTTTACATCACTTTTTTGTCTTACATGTTGAAGTCAAGTGACTAGAATATTACATTAAAACATGAGTTTCTTCATTTAATTATAAATATTATTTATTTGAATTACATAGTATCTGTAGTTACACTGTACATTGTATATTTTTGTAAAAATTGTTGCTAGGTCATAAAATTTCTTATCCAATAAATTATTTTAACACTGAACGACCAACTACATTGTAACTGTTAGTTTAAATATAATTTTGTTTATAGAGTATGTTTCCCTTATATTGAGCATATATTTTGTGCAGAGCAATTAATTTAACTGTATATATATATTTAAATGATTCTTATTTTTCTTAGATTCAATAGCAGGGAAGAGAAATGTACATCTATTGTTATAAAGTATTATTTCTGATAAATCTCCAATATTGCAACAATGATAGAATATTATACTAGTCAACGTAAAATAGCTTCTTGCTAATTTGTCCATACTCTCAGCGAAATATAGTTTTGTTCACTACGCATCACCCATATTTGTTATATCACATCTTTGCCATTCAAAAGTATCCCTCTAATATCTACTCGTACTATGTCTACATGTAACGATTCTACTTGATTTAAAAATATTTTTCATTTTAGATTATTTTTATCTAGACATTTTAAGTAGGCTGTACACGACATAAACTTTAAATGAAGTTCTCTACAGTGTCCCTAAAACTATCGATGACAATATTTGCAATTTTGAAAGTTATGTCGTGTGTAGACAACTTTTTCAACACTCAATACCTATAGGTACCTACGGTTGTATATCTACTCATACTTTAAAATTGTGCACCTGGTTCCGTATTCGATAACAAGCTACGAAGTTAGTTTGGTGGTCTACGTATCACTTATAAAGTTTCGTCATCACCTCCTCCTCTTGATTTGCTGTCTAGTCTCAACTCTGCCAGTCTCTGCCGAATGCTATTTGGCCTGAAAAAGAGTGAAAGTTTCCATGATAGATTTTGCAATCTAACCCTTAACTTTGTATCATTTAGGACTGAATTTACCAAAGTCAGAAATCTTTTATCCGTGGAATAAAACTGACGTCTGACAGTTCTAGTAGGTATGGAAAAACAGTAAAAATTCAAAATTTATTCTCAGGATTCAGACTTATTCTAGGTATAAAAGTTTGGTGGAATTCGCTCTTAGTAGAGCTTATTATATTGTTTGGTACATAGTATTTAGATAAAATTATATAAAAATGGTTGTCACCTGTCAGAGAAATAGGATGTGACTACTTGGTCGGCGGAGACCGACTGTCGTTGGTATGCTCCCGCGCTCAGGTTGCTCTGCGGGATCTTGTAGATGCGCACGCATCGACCGCTGTTTTCTGGGAGCACTGGAAATTACAATATCAAACATAAGAGGGGTTTCAAAATTTTCCTTATTTTCTCGTCTTTTATTCTAAGACCTTCGCCCAGACACCTTACTTAATTTTAAAGAAGCATCGTACTTCTGGTTGGCAATACTGAATTTTTGCGTTTTTTTTTTTGTGACCTGATTGGCAGAATTAATTAGTTTGTCCCATCTCCTGCTCCAACCAGCTTTTTTAATTATAGCATCACACATGGCACAAGACAGTAGTTTTTAAGAAAAAAATATTTGAAAGCTAGTTTGAAAATACAAACCTTGAGGAGAAGTAGGTGGTGAGATAGGAGCCATTCGTGTCAGTGGCGGTCTAATGTTTTCTTGTTCAGAAGAAATCGAGCTGCTTCTGCTTGAGGCTGAATTATTCTCCGAAGGTGCAGTGCGGTTAACATTGTAAGGGTCACCTCTGTAAACAGAAAAAAGGATTATAAGAAAATTGGATTTTAAAATATGATTGGCCGAAGATACGATGCTATTTCGTTCTATTTTACAATTCGCACTCTTCCCATTTTCACTTTCGAGTTATTTTCCCCGAAAATTCTAAGAAAATTTAATTAGAACCGAGACCGAAAAAGCTACCAGCTCTGTTGAAAATTACTCGAAGTTCCGCTGTTGACAATTTAATTATGAACTTTCAGAAATTATTGATTTGATGTCTAGATGTAGTTTAACGTCTTTTAATGTTCTGGGTTGCTGGGTCCAATGTTCAAAATAAAGTTAAATTCCATTCTCTAATTTTGACGAGACTTTTATTTAGTCTGTTTTATACCATTAGGTAGAGGGCAATGGCCTTCCTCTCTCTTTTTCACACACATCTGTTCTCCGCTAATGTGGACCACTCGCTCTGGTATAGGAGTCAAATTCGTCTCTCCATCTTCGTCTTGCCTTGCATTCAATAGGACCCAATCAGTAATAATGAAGGGTAGTAATATTATTGCTTACCGATCATGATTATCGTCTTCATCGAGAGAATATGGTCCGCATTGCTTGCTCATCTGCCTGACGAGCTCGTCGTGTAGGCTGAGGCACGGATCAATCTCCCGACTCAAAGGCACGTATTCCGGTGCGCATGCCACATAGAATATATCCTGAAACTTAATTTGTGTTACTGAAGTAGGCTGTCACCTTTTCCTGACGATCATTGTTTCATCATGTTCACAAATTGTTCAAGAAGCCGTAAAGTTGACATTTAGGGTGAACGTAACCCGTACATCTATCAAAGATCACGGTTGAGTTAATAAAGTCTTTAACTTAGTTTATGAATAAACGGCCTACGAGGTGAGCTAATAGTTATAAAATGTCTAACAAAGCCTGGGATTTTTTGTATGTTTTTTGCTAGACCTAGGACGTCAAATTGGGTAATGGGGCGCCAAATGAGCACAAAAACAAACATTAGCTAGAATTGTATATTTAGATAAACTAGACGTTTTCCGAAGTATGAGTTTATTACTATTTAGTATTACTAGCTACTGCCCGCGACTTCGTCCGCGTGAAATCCTCTAAGTTTGTTTGTTTGTTACCTTTTCACGCCTAAACTACTGGACCGATTGTCCTAAAATTTTGCATATAGATATGTTGTCAGGTGTACAGAAACGGACATAGGGTACCTTTCATCCCGAAAGAAAAGTGCTGTTCCCGAGGAAAACAACAATACACGTGGCACCATCTATTAACATAATAACGTTATTGTTTTCCTCGGAAACAGGAACTTTTTTTAGGGACAAGGTCACTTCCAAACGTTTTAGCAAAAAAAAAAAATACTAAAAAAAATAAAAAAAAATACTAAAAAAATCAAAAAACCCGACTGCGGTGAAAAACTTAAGTTAAAAAAAACTGAAAAGCTAAAAACAAGCCCATTTTTTAGCTTTTCAGTTTTTTTTAACTTAAGTTTTTCACCGCAGTCGGGTTTTTTGATTTTTTTAGTATTTTTTTTTATTTTATTCTTTTTAGTTATGAGTTGTAAATCCCACTTAAGTGTGATAGTTTCCCTTTAAACTTCGTAATATATAGGTACTACTGCCGCGTTTAGTTGGTAGGGGGGGGGGGGACACTTGATTCTAACGAAAATTGGTACTTTAAAGCTTGATAAGTCACGAACGGTTTACTTAATCAAAAAACGATCTTCCCAAACCACTGATATTTTTGAAAGACCTATCCAACGATACCCCACTTGACATAGTTTCTTGACTTTCATTTTTTTCATTTTCACAATATGGCGTCTAGTAGTCGCCATATTGAATTTTCATGTCTTTAGTGACACTCGCCGGACTAATAGGAATCGATTGACGTGTGAATCATAAAAATCGGTCCACGCGTTTGGTCTGTATAGTGCTTCAAAGGAACATACAAACATACATACATACATACTTACATACATACATACATACATACATACATACATACATACATACATAGGCTGATAAACACATTACCACTCCTTTGCGTCGCGCAGTCGGGTAAAAAGAGAGAAGAAAGATCGAATTCGTGAAAACTATCAGGGCTATCAATTTATTTTTTTTAGATAGCCCTGATAGTATTTTTTTATGATTATTTTCTTTGAGCACTAAGCGAAGTGATTGAAAAAAAAATTAAAATCGGTCATAACTTTTGAACCGTAAAAAAATTCACTGACATTCTCAGGGTTAAAAAGTTTGGGAATGACGTTTGTT
This sequence comes from Amphipoea lucens, assembly GCA_947508005.1. Taxonomy (NCBI): domain Eukaryota; kingdom Metazoa; phylum Arthropoda; class Insecta; order Lepidoptera; family Noctuidae; genus Amphipoea; species Amphipoea lucens. The sequence continues at coordinate 17,183,446 of OX382359.1, read as the reverse complement.
ATGAATGATGATGATGAATGAAATATAAATGTAATAATTATGTGGATATGTAACACAAAATGTAAAAAAAGTATTGATTGATATTATGATTAAAGCATTATTTAGTACGCAAAATACGCGCATTGACGTGGAGTTGCGGACACCAGCCTGTATTACCTATTACCTAAAGCATTTTTTAATACAAAAACCTTTTTTTCACTTGAAGCCCAATTACTTTTGACCTGCACGCAATTGTAATAACAACTTGGATTATTATTCATAAAAAAGCCTAAATGAACATGTTTATACTAGTCGCAACTTGTTACAAGGGTTGGGACGCAACTCGTATAATAACGCCCATTCTCCTTTGCTGAGTTTGGTACTTACTCTTCGCCCGCAAAGCAATTTCAGTCCAGGTATGCAGGCTGCGTGTACTAGGGATCCATTAGCAACTAGTCGTATCTCTAATAAATCTTCGGCAAATGCCATAATGTAGGGGAAAGCGCATACTGAAACAAAATTTAATAAATTATGTTGTAGGAACAAGAACGGGGAAAATATTGGTGTAAAACATTAAGAAGATTTTTGGATTCATAATGCGGCTTTACTGAAAATTTTAGCAACATGCTATACAGGGTGGCAGGGTCATCGAGGCGCAACCCGTTACCATAGATTCCGTACACGATTCTTAAACCCCATGAGTTGAAGTTTTAGTCGGTTATTAAAAAAAATACATGTATACTGTATTTGTCCTTACCTACTGCTGCAGGCACAGTTGTCCAATGAAAATCATATTCGCTATCACTTTCCAGTCCTTTACTTGTTAGTCTTTCAAAATGGCACGTATCTGTAAACGAGGATATTTTTAATCATTTAAATTCTTTGCTAAAAGAAAGGAGATATTTGCACAATCAAAGGATGCTTACGATTATAACATAAAACAATTTGTCCATCTCTCTCATCTCCTATGCGTAAGGCGTTGACGAGAGTTCCACGACGCGGTCCGCTATCTTCTGAGTTTTCTGCTCGTTTTACTGCCTGCAAAGTATCAATTCAATATTATATTGAAATTAAAAGGACTCCATACTAAAGTGGGATTTTTTTAGTAATGTTCAAGTATAAATGTTTTACCTGGCCTGTCCCAGATTCTAAAACTTCCCAATGATGCTTGTATCCAACTACCATTATTCCTACTTCTCCATCCATTAGCTTGATCAGTATAGGAGATTCACTTAGTTGGATATCCTGCAAAGACAAAATATTCGTGTTTTTTTCTGTTTATTGTATACAAAGGGATGGCTGAAGTATCTACAAGTTGACTTACTTTGATATGTGTATATTCGAAACCCATCTCGTTGTCAGTCTTTGATTCTTCAATCATAAGCATTACTCTTCTACCGATTGCTACCGCTAATGTTGTTTTACCTCCTTCACCTAAAATGCAATGTACTTAGTCTTTATTCTAGCTTTCTCCTGAATTATTGTCGACCAAAGGGATTGCTGCAGTCTCCAAAAAATTAAAAATGTTGAAAACCGTCTCCATAGAGTCTAGACTAAAATTTGTCCGATCGGTAGGGTTCTCTTATCATTGAGATGAGTAGGTAAAAATTTGTCTAATTTTGAACAGCAGTAGGTAGCTGAGAAAAAAAAGTTACACATACCCGTTTCTAGTAGATCAAAATAATGTGCAGTCTTAGTCCGTGGAAGCCTCGCATGCTTGCAGTCCTGCAGTGGTCGCATGGCCCAGGCGCCGGCGCACAGCTCCTGTACGGGCAGCGCGTACAGCCCCGCGCCGCCCGCGCCGCCCGTCGTGGAGCCGCCCCCCGCCACCACGCGCGCGCCCACACGGAACAGACCCGCTCGTTCGCTGACCCGAGCTGCTCGAACGCAGCCTTCCCATCTTAATACTACTCGAGTTGTTCCACTTTCTGTTAGAAGGACGAAAGTTTCAAAGTTCAAATACTTATCTCATTTTTCCAATAACAATAGGCATAGAATTCTTTGAGTGATGCTGAGTGATCTCGAAGGAAACGTCTTAGGTTTAAGGTGTTAGACTAATGATCAACAACGTCAGGAAAATTCCAATGCAATAAAAAGTACGAACCTTCTAAAATGTATGTGTTGGAAGTAGTAGATAGTAAAAGTCGTCCCTCTGCCAGTTGTTCGGCACAGACCGGCGTAGCTGGGAGTGGTGCAGCGCGCCACACTTTACCTTCCCATGGGGCTCTTCGGGAACCGCCACATCCTGGACCCATTAATTTTGTTACAACTACAAATCTTGCTAATGTGAAGGAACTAATACGAATAGTAAAACAAAATGCGAAAATGTATCGAATTAACTTGCTCAAATTGGGAGATAAGTATCTACCCAAAAATACATTTATTAAAATTACAATGTATTTTTTCCTTAGTTTTGTAAGTAACAATTCGATACATATGCCATTCCACAAAATCGGATATCAGACTAGCTACCTGATGATACAAGACTAGTGGGAGCATCGCCTCGCAACACAGCATCAAGTTTAAGTGCTTGTCCCACATGTAAGAAATGTTCCGTCCGTGCTGCGCCCGCGCCGCCTGCGCCTGCGCCGCCCGACCACACGTCTGATAGCGCTCGACGTGAAAGCATTGGCTGAAAATATGACTATTGTTATTAAAAAGAAGACGGAGAGAAAAATGATACAATTGTGGAGAAGGGAGAAGGAAGTCGTGAAAGGTAATTAGGTCGTTTCTTTCAGTATAATGTTAAGCGTTCGAATATGCGCGAAAATTATTCTTCCATTCCAGCTTTCAATGAAACTGTCGCAAAATTGTGCCCGCCGTAGCTCGTCGCTTGTTAGGTATTTGGGATTTGATAGACTCATTTTCGGTGTAAGGATTCAACTGAATCTCAACGCCCCTGGCAAAGTGGCAAGCCGTTCCTCACAGGCGTGATGATAATGATATGAATATGATCTGGAAGTGAAAGAGAAACATATTTTTAGAACGATGCACGGGTAAGCAGAATTTGTTTGCGAAAAAACAAAAAATGTGTTTTTAAAATGAGCGCATAGAAATACGGAAAACAGAAATCTTTGTGCTTGAAACGAGATTATTAAAACTTTCGAAACGAGTATAGTATGTAGTTTTATAAGTAGAAGCTTTCTTTAGCATACTACAAGCTTTGCTGCTCTGTTTAGATCCTAACTAGAAAGCTGCGCAAAAATATACTCCAACAAAGCTTGCACGTGCTACCTGCTGCTAACTAAATTACAAGCGCGTGTGATATGAAACACTTACGGCATTGTGTATAATTAAGTACATTTACGATTCTAAGCAGAGTATGATAAGGTTCTGATACATTTCGGAATCTTAGGTCCAGGTACAGATTAAATCGCTGCCCTAATTAAAAAAAACTTCGCACAAGTATGTCCTAAACGGAGAGACTAATTAAAACTTCTAATCTAAGAAGTAGACAAAGAAAGTTTTGAAGTAACAAGTGCGTGTCAATGTGAAACTTACCACCTTATGGTCGGAGCAGTGTTCCGCGTAGATGTCTCTTATGAGCGAATCCAGGGTTCGTTGTCGTTTCAATGCAAATGTAGGCGTCTGGAAGGCCGCTTTCTCCCCGTTCATTAACTTTACCTGGGGATTTTGAATTGTATTTTGTCAAATTCGAGTCTTTGTTGTAAAATAATAATCTTTAGAAAGCAAATTTTCAAAGGAAAAGAATCAAATCTTCTCTCTTCTTCTAATAATTTTCTTTAAAAATTTTAAATTTCTTTAATCTTTGGGCGGTTATAAATTTAGACGAGATAACTTACGAATGAACTGAGAAGCAATAAATTTCGCAAAACTATTTTGGGAAATTATTTGCCAATCATGAGAATAACTTACTTGACGGTCATACCTACCTGTAAAAGTTTACTCACCAATAGAAATTCCCTAAATAGTTGTGGATCGTTGAATATCGGTGGACAAGGTAACGAAGGGCCAAAGGGTGGAACTGTATCGTCACTGTATACGCTCAGCTTGTATCCTTCTTCCACCTCTGAAACTACTGCGAATATGTCTGTTTTATCTTTAAGGAAAATATCAGCAACATCTTGCTGGATAACATACTTATTATAGAACAGCAACATCAGTTAAGAAACTAGGTTAGAAGAATAGCGAGCTTTAATACAGAAAACATGACTGTTTTTCTAAGTGTTAACGTCCTTTTATTTCTGAATCTGAATATATTTTTCTGTAAACATGAACATTTACAGAAAAATATATTCAGAAGTAAAAGCAATATGCCACAAAAAATTCACTACCACCAAAACTGACCTACCGAATTTACCCGACTATAGTGAACAATAAAAAATACATATTCATACAGCAGACTGAAAAATATTGATAAAAGGATACGCGTGAAATGGCTTTTGACGCACTGCGGATTAAATGTATTGTGCACCGAGTCGTCTGTGAACACAATGTTGACGATGTCGTTGCCGATGTGGCGCTTCCTCTCCAGCTGCAATAAATACATACAAAGTTGCAGCAATATTTTTTATTAATGTTCACTTATATGGACTATAGCTATCGGGTACTGTACAAAAGGGTGGGTTTTGCTCCGGATTCCAAAGTAGGTACTTTAAAATAGAATAGACCATTTATTTGTCCAAAACATAAGTGCACACACGGTATGCAAGACGTTACAAAAAATTATAGCACAGTCATGTTTTGCCTTAACGGTGTACTAATATATTCAGGTAGATTTTTTTTTTTATTAGTAGGTTTGTCCATTATTCAAAGCAACTAACATATCAAATGAAAACTTAATTAGTCAATACAGAACTTTGAACGGAAATTTCATGATTCTAGTTGCAATTGTACAGAGCCGAACTGCAGTGTAAACTTTGGGCCTTGGTGATCTACCTAGAGTCCTAGAGCGTACACTGTTCGTTTGTTTGTTGTTTTGGTCGTGTTCCCGATGAGTAGTGTGTTCTAGTTCTCGCCCTGTACTAGAGTGCAAACACCGTCAACAACTAATGAATGGCTCCGTATTGAGAGAAAACAACCGAAATAACTGCCGAAGTGTAGTCGAAATGTGGAAGGTACATTCAGTTTCAAAAATATGTAGGTAAACATCGTCAAGAATTTTTACAAGTGTCTACAATCTTTCCATAATTTTGTATCAATGTGTAGCCACAAAACATATTACACATTGGGTACTTACTTAATTGTAGACTGTGTATACCATTTTCTGAAAGTTACGGTGGCTCTTTGCGTAGAAAATGTGAGATTATTTCAGTTATTTTCATTCTTTATCAAAACTGGCTAGACGCCAATAATTTATTATTCAACTACTCAAAACACATAAAACCAGGCTGGCCAGGCTGCCGCTCGAGGCGCCGGGAGTGCGTCTTAGCAATCCTATCTGTGAGATCCTAAACCAATTTCGAAGTACAAACTTTAACTGGGGTGTCGCAGTGTAATAACATTATTCATAACAAACTTGTAAATCTTAAAATATGTTATGCGGCATCTTGTTGAAAAAATGTCTCAAATATTTTGAAAGACGCATTCATAGACCCGAAGTTTAATGGAGTAAGTTAAGCTGGTTTTGTTCGACGGCACAAGTTTACTGAAGTTTACAGTATCAGATTTGGGATTTAAGAGGCTTTTCATTATTAAACGGATCTACCAATACAGACAACTGGAAACTTCGAGGAGATAAATTACTGTTTCAGATTACCTATTTCGTATTCACAAATTTAAATGAATGGTTCGTAGAATTTAATTAGGAGACGTAGCATTAAAGTTGAAATAAATGCTCCTTATTATAATTTTATGAAGCTCACCTGTTGCTTATTATCCTTGGAAAACGGCAACATTGTCGAGACGTGAAACATAATTTCGTGTCCTTGATGCATCGTGTAAATGGAATGGCTGCCAGTCATGTCACCTGTTACAACAGGCACAATTAAGATGAGTCTAGATAAGACGAATTCAAGCAATTTATTTTCGTTTTATGCTGAAGCTACACTTTCTGGGCTGTATTCTAAACTCGTGCTTATTTCGATACTCCGAAAAGTGAGCGTAAGTAGGTACCTACGTGAGTTTCGACGAATGTTTGTGGTCGGATTTATCGCGAAAACAATAATCTTCGCTGAGGCCTCGGCACGTGTAGCCTCAGGGTCAAACAAATTAGCGTTTCTACCGTTTGTTTATTGTGTAATAAGTTGTAACAAATTCAAAATGTTACCTTTGACGTCCAGCCCCCCTCGGAAACGGTTCCAGCCGCGTAATCGAATTTTATCTCCCAAAAGTGAAATAAATCTGTCCCATTTCTCGTCGCCTTTCTCTGAAAGATTTTCAACATTTAAACGTCCTTTCTCAGAAATGTATTTTGCTTTTAATATTTAGTGTTATATTTACCGTTGGAAAGCATTTCGTCGTCAGTCTTTTGGCCGGGTTTCATTAGCATTACTCCTATCTTAAAATTTACAGAGCCTTCCTGTTCTTCCAGTAGTAGAACGTCTTTTTGTAGTTCGGCACATGTTATCTAAATTAGAAAAGGATTACATCGCAAGTTTGTAAATAAGGTCATAATATCATGAATGATTCAAGTAGAAGAAAACTAACCTCTCTTGGGACTTTATCAACTCGTTCCATTGATGGGAATTGTCCTAGAATCTGTTTGACTGTTGGTCTAGTCGGCGCCTGTCCACCGCCACTGTTCCAAGCACTTGGCGGCAGATATATCTTATGGGCACCCTATAAATAAATTTTATTTTTATAGATAAATCAAGAAACTGGATTTTTTATGACGAGTCTGTTTATTGTCCGTTGGAGCTTTGAGCACTCCAATTAACGTTCTCTTCCTAGCTTTTAACTTTATAGCACACCTTAGAGACTAGGCTCGTAAATGGTGTTAAGCAAGATAAGTGAAATAAGTTTAACTAAACTACTTTATGTTCCACGTTTCAATAAATTAATTATTCTGTCACGAAAACCATTTGGAGCTACATCAGTCCTCCTGAATGTATCAAGGGTAATACTTTTTCCAATTTTATTGTCCAGGCGATAAAGGGCGTAAAGTTTACGTGCGAAATAAAAGTGATTGAAATCTTGAAGGGCGTGTGCCATAACTGTAAGTAGCACTTCTCACCATTTTATTGAAGAGGATGGCTCGTAAAAGTCCCGCGCCACCTTCCTGCACCACACTTAGCAGGTAAGGCTCTCTGGATCCATCCACTCCGATGTAGTTCTGATGCACTGTAAACATTTTATTACGGTAGAATATTATCGCTTTCGATGCTTTCGACCTGGAATGCTGAAACTCAGATTTATAACTAACGGTAGGTACATTCGGAACATCGATATACCATAATCAGCCTATAATGTTCCCACTGCTGGGACACAGGCCTCCTCTCTGTGAGAGGGAGTAGGCCGTAATCCACCACGCGGGCCCAGTGCGCGTTGGTAGATGTCACATGTCTTCGAATTTTCGGTTCTAGGACATGCCGGTTTCCTCACGATGTTTTCCTTCACCGTTTTTGAGAGCAGTGGTGATAAAATAATTTACACAAAGTAAAGCACCTGTCTGGATTCGAACCTACGACCTACAACTCGTAAGTCACGGCCTTTACCACTGGGCCACCACTGCTCTACATCGATATACCGATGTTTGCAAATTGCAACCAACTAAACTGAAAGCGCAAACGATATTGAATTCGAAAACGTTTGTCTGCTATAAATTAATAATGAAAATTATCTGCTCGAACACTATGCAAGAGCAAATAGATTTCTGTGTAAGACCGTAAAGGTAGCCACTTCGGATTATATTCCAAGAACGCACCCCTACCGTACGACTTTGGATTCTATCAAGAAAGTAAACTTTACCTAGGACCCGTGTAAACAATTTCGGTAAGTGCCACTAAACGTAATATCTACTTATAATAATAGGACTTAGTATAAATAATTGTATCAATGCTGGTTGCTTTTGTCGAAACATGGTAAGTTCATCATCATCTGTATGTTTGGATATAACTTTTGCTATACATTGCCTTATTTATGTAACAAGGTTTAATTTTTATCACTGCCAATTTGTCGTACAATAATGAAAATCAGCATACGATACGAAGGTAAAAAAAACACAGTGTGGTTTTTGTTTATTTACCCGAGTGTTTTAGCCGATTAGATGCCTTATTCATTGCTGTTTTATTTTCCCAACAGAATAAATACATAAATTATGGTGATGTGTCTTAAAACTGGAGAACCTAAAAGTTATTACGACTACTTTGATTCAGAAAAGTTTATAGGTAAATATGAAAAAATACTTTATATAAAATCACACAGCATCTTTCATTATAGCAAGCCAAAGCAGTACGAAAATATCGCCATTTTTATCCGATAATTGTAACACCAACGCTACAAAGCGGTTTCACGTTTCCATTTTCATATTCCAGGAATTTCAAGGACGATATAAATAAAATAGAAAATATTTTAAAGACTATGTTTATGTCTATACACTTTATTTGAAATTTTAAATTCAGAATGTAAAGTAGGCAGGTTCGTCAGCGTTTAGTCAGGTATAAATCTAGAATAACAAGGGACAAAGCGAGCCCAAATAGACTAGGTATTTACTTTACTAGGTATATATCAAAGGTATGCATTAGTTTTCTGCTTTAAACGGAAAACAATAAAATAAGTATACCTAGGTATATACCCTATGTATACATCTACCGTGTATGAAACGTCTTGTTGGTAAAGGAATTCAATAACTTGGAGCCTTTATGCTGGCTTAGAGCTTGAGATCAAATACAACTTTTATTTCTATTGTGAGTACGCATTATATTCTTTCATATACATACCTACTGTCTTTTCATAAACCACGCTCCAGTAAAGTTTGTGCGAGGTATGTGTGTGTGTACATTGAAGAATTAAAATTACCCTTTGATGAGTTTCAAACTTCCGGTGTATGCCTGATTAAAGGACTACCACAAACCGTATTTATTGCATAATTATCAATTATGCCCAATGTTATGAATATCAAATCCGCAATGCGTCCCAATTAGGCTTCATTGGGATTAAGGTACCTAATTATTATGAGATCATTAAACAGTAATTTGAAGGTAGGTTCTATTTAATTCATACATTGACAGAGGACTTCACTAATGATAATACCACACGTGACGTAAAAATGTTTCCTTACATAATTTTAACACCAACTAGCTGACCCGGCGAACTTCGTATCGCCTCGCTTCAGAACCAGTAAGCCATTCCATACAAAATGTATCAGAAAATGAATTATCTTCATTATTTTTTATATCGTGATTTTTTCCAAGGATTTAATAGCTATTCTGCTATTCGGGACGGAGACAAATCCAACAAATCAAAGATCATAAAAATCGGTTCAGCCGTTCTTGAGTTATAAATGGTGTATCTAACCCGGCTTTGTTTTATTTATATAATATTATATAGATAGAAGATAGTACCATTGTAATATATTGTAGGTACTTTAGCCTTTTGGTCGAGACAAATAAAATTAATAGCATATTGGAGTGAACTGTACTATTCAGTTGTGAGTGGATTACGTGGTCGCCGTCGGCTGTAACCTCATTGTTTCAGGTTCGGTGGACATCTCTGTTGTTGACACAGGCTTTGGGACACTCTTATTTTGTTGTACAAAACTCATTTTCCTTTCAGGACATACATAAGTGTATACGCCTGAAGGAATTCAATATCAGTGCTATGTGAACCGCGTGTCGTGTAAGCTATCAGTAGGTACCTAGAAATAGTGGAAGTAGACCTATTGGTACCTACCTAGTACCTAAATTTCGAAGTACCTAAAAAGTAGCAGTGAAATAAAATTTTGGTAACCTCCTGAAACTATTTCCAAGACAAAATTTTATATTTCATTATACTTCATCACGTTAAATTGTTAGATGTAAGTAATATCTAATAACTTTAAACAATCTTCCGGTGGTCAATAAAATAAACAAAATGGTGGTACTTAAACAATAAAATAAACAATCTTCCGGAGAGAACAATTAATCTGTCAGTTCAGTATTTACTAAGACTTTTGTGGCAGTAATTACATGTAAAGTTTTGTTGAAAAGTTCCCAGCTGTTAGAATATCGATTGTTTGTCTGACAGTGAAGAACGTTTGCGACAAAGTAAAGTAGACATTGAGATAAGAGCTAAACAATTGGCTGCTAAGACCCGCATACTAATAAACTTAATAACTATTTTAACAGTTGTTACAAAGTTGGCATACCTAATTACTAGCTATGTGTGCCGTTGCTTTGAAATTAGTTACATTTACTGAATGTAATTAGGACGGTCTACAACGAGTTGCGTTCGCCGTTCATTGAAAGATACAAGCTGAAGATAACAAAGCTATAAAAGCAGACGTTTCAGCAATACGTGACGGTATGATTACATCACGCAAGTTCGATAAATTCGCCGGGCGTTTATACATAATAGCTAGTGATGAAAACGACCTGCTTCCTACTCTGATTGCGTTCAACAAGCTCTTAGAGTTGTTTATAAAAAATCTTGACACCTGCGGTTAATGTTCTTCGGAAAAATACAGGCCTATCTTCATTTGTTTGTTTCAGGAGGAGAAATATTTATAGTAACGACTTCCGAAAGAGGAATACAGAATATTCTACACAGCGAAGCACCGCATTTCGCTGTCATACTCGTATCTAATATGTATGATTCACCGACGCACACAACACAAAACTGAGCGCTAAGAATGAAGGAGATGCTCAATTTCGACTCACATGTATCATAGAAGAAGTAACACAATCTCAACCTCAAGTGCGCTGGAAGCCATGTTTCTATTTTGAGAGGAGTCCGGTGGGAAAAGTACCAAATTAATTTCTGTAAACTAGTTTAGTATATTATGATTCTACGGTGTCAATGATGAGTCGTGCCAAAGTTCATTTAGAATTAGCCACGATGGAATAACAACCCATGTCTAAGTACATTTACCTAATCCACTTCGATATAAATCCCCGGCCTTATTGCAATATGCGTTCGATTAGTGTCATCTCTTCAGATATAAATGAAGCGATTTATCGAGAGAATGCATCCATAAATATCTGCCTGGACATTGATTGAGCCATCACCATTACACACTGGAAACGGGAATTGCAATTTTTCACGAGAACCACTGAGACGGATTTTGCGGTAAAACGTTCGGGATTTTTTATGGGTATGTATTTTCTGCAGATTGGAAAACTTGGGCAACGGACGATTCGAAACTTTCTAGACGGTTTATTTCTTAAATGTACGAGTCCATGTTTAACAATAGAAAAAACACAAACTGAAATCTATGGAAGTAGGTATGTACATTCTTTGGTTCAGATTTCAATGGAAAATTATTGTATAACATTTAATTTATTAAGGAAGAGGTCGCGAGACGACCTAGACGCGTACCGGAAGGGTTGGATCGAGTTGGCTCTAGAAAAGGATGCCTGGAAGAAATTGGGGGAGGCCTTTGCTCTGCGGTGGAACAGTGTAGGCTAAGTAAAAAAGCAAACATTAATTAAAAGTTATTAATCCCAGGAACTGCCTCGCTGGAGAAACATAATCGTTAACCGTAATAAATAATCCGCCCGAATACAAAAGGTGAACACTGTCACGAACAGCTGTTGCAACGGCTCGCTATTGTTGTCGGTAAGTACATGACAGAATTTATTCTTGAATCATCTGACGCAATAACAACATAGGGTTTAATTACCTACCTAGAATTATTTTATTTAGTAATGAATGGTTTTGTAAATATACAGGGTGTTACAGAAAGGGTATATCAATACAAACGGGTTGAAGAGTGTATCTGGTCTAGAATCTCTGTACAAAATTTCAGCTCAAAAGCAGTAACTTTGAAAATGCTTAATATTTTTTTATTTCGATAGTTTATTAAATTGAAATCATAACAAACGTGTCACCGCACTACGAGGGTCATTATCCATTATCTGTAGTGTGTCTGTGCGCCTAGTACACGCACATCACGCTGCCACGCGCCAGTGCAGCGCCGTGATGTCGAAATAAAAAAATATTAAGCATTTTCAAAGTTAATGCTTTTGAGCTGAAATTTTGTACAGAGATTCTAGACTAGATACACTCTTCAACCCGTTTGTATTGATATACCCTTTCTGTAACACCCTGTATACTTCCTTGTGGAGGAAATCAAGTTAGTACTATGAGTAGTGATGGGCTGTTGTCTTGCACTCAGAAATACTTATTACTACCTAACAACTTTACTTCCTACTGCTGCAGCGAGCATGAGGACTTGGGTCGATTCCCGGGTAGGGAAAAGTCTCACAGGGTTTTCTGTGACGGATTTCTCAGTAGCAGCCCGGAGCCTGGACTTGTGTCTGATTGATGGCATTAGGCTCGCCCCCTATTACATAACATAAAAAAAAACATAAACATAACTGGCGAAATGTGCTTGTACCTACTATCGGTACCTTTACGACTCTGCCTAATCCTTGGGGGATTTCGGGCGTGATGTTATGTTATGTTAAATAAATAAATAAACTTTATTTGTTTTTACAAACGGTTTGGTTGCCCAGTGAGTATTCTCAATAATATTTATTCTAATTATGATGCGTTTTAAAGGCTGGAGGAATATTAATTTGGTATCATTACGTATGATAAAAAATCTTTTAAAAAAATTAAAAAATATTTTGTTACATGCGTGTTTTAATTATTATAACAAAATGGTCTGTGCTAGGGGTTGCTGGTGGAAGTTGGATAACATTCATGTCACGAGTCATTATATTTATAAAAATAATGTTGACTTAGGTTCTCTACATTATTTTTAAGTCAACCAATAGCTTTTCTCCATATAGTCCATATTTTCTTTTCTTATCCCAAACGGTTTTGACGAACTTTGTTTAAAAGGTTGAACTTCTACTGTCTGAGGTTCACGGTCTTAGTTTGTAAAGACTAGACTAAACGAGAAAGTACACTACGGTAAAGAACTCTTGTCATCGCTCCCGTACGGGTCATGAATTTTCTATTCATAAGAAATGCTCTGGAATCAGACATTCCCTTCTTATTTTTAACCCCCATCCCCACTAACACGACGTAGTTTTGAAACAATATATTAATACAATCTAACAAAATTCACAGAATATTAAAAACAACATAATTTTGTTTGTAAAATGGCTTTAGGTAGGTACTTAGGTAGTATATCGATACTAATCCATACTTTATAAATACGAAAGTGACTCGTGCTGCCTTTGACGTCTTAACGGCTAAACAGATTTGGAAGAAATTTGGCACACGGATAGACCACAACCTGGGTAGGTCATAGAATAATTTTATCCCTGTAATACGAATTACAGGGATAAAATTATTCTATGACCCGCGTGGATGTCGGAAATTATCTCACGGGAACGATCCCGTGAGATAATTTCCGACATCCACGCGGGTGATGCCGCGGACAAAAGCTAGTTTAATTATATTACCCAAACATGTTTGTAATTTTTGTCGTCGCGAGTTCATTAGTATCGTCTATTCAACAAAAAGAAGCCTGAATAGAGCACAATTTAGACGAACGCTACGTCGTAATTATGTGTCTGTGTTTGAGACAGGATATTTTATTGCGTGAACTGGAAAGCCCAGTGGTAATAGCCGCGAGTTACGAGTTGTGGGGGGTGTGGAGGTCGTGGGCTCGAAATCAAGCTCGCACTTTAATTTGTGTAAATTATTTTATCACCATTGCTCCCAAAACGGTGAAGGAAAGCCATCGTGAGGAAGCCAGCATGTCCTAGAACCAAAAATTCGAACACATGTGATATCCGCCAATCCGCACTGGGCCCGCGTGGGGGGTCACTCCCTCTCACAGAGAGGATGCTTGTGTCCTGTTTAGCGTTGAAAAAAGCAGGAAAAATTCCCGTTTCTTTCCAATTCCGTTGTTTTTTTCAATGTTTCATCCGAAAGTTTCAAGTTTGTTAGTATATATTTCATGTTTTTTTTTCAATAAAACCGAAAAAAACCCAAAAATATGAAAGAAACGGGAAACTTTCATGTTTTTTTTTATTCAAATCCGTTCTTACTATATTTAACTTAAGATATTCTAAAAAACTTGTTTTTTCAACTTTTCAAAACATCAAGCGAAACATTCGAAAGAATCCTGTTTCTTTCCAAAGGATACCTTCCGTTAATTTTTCTATGTAACATGCGAAAGAAACGGAAAAAAACCACAATTTGTTTTTTTTCGTGAAAAAAAACAAATTGTTATTTTCGGCATTTTCAACGCTAGTCCTGTTGCTGCGGCTGATTAGATATATATGGACCAGTCAATGTAAATAGAACAGGATGAAAATGCGTTCCTGAATAAAAACCATCAAATTTCAGCCGAGCCTGAATTACCGAGGAAGGAAAGCTTTGCTATTTCAATTTCATTCACTAAACATAACTTCTTTGTAAGTGGATAACTCAAAGGAAATTACGTACAATAATTTTCTTATTTCCTCTGGCTTCTCCGTAAAGTGGGTAATTCCGATGAAAGAATGCGCGATGTTAACGACTCTTCGCTGTTATTTATTTTATTTTTACCACCAACTCTATTTCATTTGTATTTACTTAATCATTGTAAGGCAACGTAACATAATTTTCCAATTCATTATTTTCTTTTTGATATAAAATTAGGGAATCTTTTGATTTCAAAAGACGGTATTATTAATAATTTCTAGAGAAATTAATGAAACTTAATATAAATTGATGTCAAGAGAAAATAAATGAATGAATACTCACTTTTTCCAAGAAAATACTTGAAGTACCATCGTGTTTGAAACTCTGGGTTTTCCAGCACGGGCGCGCTAGGAGGTCCGAATAACTGTAAAGAAACAGAAACAATATTAAACGGTTGAATGCCGTAATTACAGACACCATTAAAAAGCCATTGGGTCTCGCGTGGATCCACGATACGAAGGGTTAATATGATGATGGATGTGAGGTAGTTCATCCTAGAAAAACTGATGAGATGTTTTTTAATCGTAGTTATTTGATTTGCAGGTCCCCATTTTATATTCTTAGGCTAATATTTCTTTTCCTACTAATTTTCAGAAATAATTTTTTTATCTGATTACTGACTGGTATCTTCCGTTTTGTTTGAGCTCACAAATGAAAATGAGAGCGGCCTTCAATTAAGATTCTTAAAATTTTCTTTAATATTAATAAAATACCTATGTAAAACTTGCTCTTTAACGTAAATAATAAAAAGTTATTTAAATTAAAAATCAAAATTTTAACCTTTTATGCGCTTGGCTAAATATCAATAGCGCGCGGCTACAAATCGATAAAATCAGATAAAATAATACCTACAATAAATAAGGAGGAGAAATCGTTGTATCGATTAAAAAATAGTCAAAAAGTTTTTATCTCTATTTAATAATGGTTTTAGTTATACCACGCAGTTAATAGGACTAAAATACAACGAAAAAATCATGCATGTTCTCTGTCGCAGAAATACGACACGAGCGGTAGGGGCACGGAAATATGTGTCGCATAAATGCGACAGAAGCGGTCAAAAGGTTAATGGAATGTAACCTTACAACTTTTCAGTATCTACGTCAATATGTAAAATTTCTTTTCAAAAACACTCCTGCCAAATAGAATGTTTCTCTATAGAAATCAGTACGTACCTAACTGACAGAGTGGTAATGGAAAAATCTTTTTTATCTGTTGCAACGACAACTAGGAATTTTACGTCATATTTTTAAACTAGGTAGTAGGTATAACATGCCAATTTTAAGATGTTTTGAGGAATCCGTACCTACCTAGTTATAATGTTACTTTGTTAGTTTTAACAAAAGGGTTTCGTCTATAAATCGTACATAGAGCTTATTGGCTACCTACGTGTTTACAAAAATACCAGCCTATTATTATCGCACTGCAGTGCAAAGGCTTCTTCTCATACCGAGAAGGCACGACCATTGATCACCACGCTTGCTCAAGACGGATTGGCGATTTCAGACTTATATTCAGGTGTCCTAACGATGTTTTCCATAAACGATGTCAGTAATTTCCAAGATTAACCTACGCGGTAATTAATAAAAATCCTGATACAATAGAATAAACAAATAAGAATAAATCAACTTTGAATATTCTTCAGCAGACGCTACTCGTAAAAAGGAGTCGTTTAAACCAACTGCGTTTAAACCTCGTAAAGTTTTATTCCACCGATTACATGACTGTGGCTCTGCTTAGTAAAATTTTCCATAAACGATGTTGGTAATTACCTAGATAATTATGCGTTAAACCTATGCGTCAGTACGTCAGCGCCGACTGTCGCTGAAAACCAGCGCTGGGGCTCTGTCCTGCATAGGGTCGCAGCATAATGCTGAGCGATAGCCGTTTTGCGTGGATGTGACGCATGTTTCCCCCTACCTTTTTATTTTATTTTTTGTGTTTATGTTCTTTTTGCGTCATTTTCACCGCAAATAAACGTATTTTCTTTCTTTCTTTTAATTAATAAAAACCCTGATACAATAGAATAAACAGATAAGAATAAATCAATATAAGTACTTGGATACTTTTCAGCAGACGCCTTTAAGTCCTTTTACTCATAAAAAGGTGTCGTTTAAACCAACTGTGTTTACCTAAACGTCGTAAAGTTTTATTCCACCGATTAAATGACTGTGTCTTTTAACCTTAGTAAAAGTTATCTCTGAAACATCTGTCGACTCTCCATTCTTTTTGTGCAAGTTATGAGGTAAGATTGGCCCACAGTTTTTGCGACTGTAATTTGTGAATACCTACGTAATCTGAACCTTTATTAAGTTCATTTGTTTCTCACTAATCACTCATCTAAATATTTTTTTGGTGGAAATAATAATGTACCGATGCCATTAAATAACGGGTGTAAAAAGACACTTAACGAAGTCGAGAGTCACTTGTACTCCCTGTCATAGTATTTTTTTGTACTGGACTATACCTGGAAACCTTCTGGCTAATAATAATAGTCTCCCGACCGATTTCGGTCACGGTGGCCAATCTCAACGGTGATTATTACGGAGATATTACAGTGCACAAGTATGTGCGCAAACACAGGTGCACTCTCTGTTCTTTTACTTTCATAGTCCGATGGGACGGCAATCCGACACGACCGGGGAGAGATCAGGCGCAGGACCAACGGCTTTTACGTGTTTTCCGAGGCACGGGGGTATTAAACCGCCAACTTCTAAACTCCGTACTCTTACTAAGAAATTCCTAATGGAAAACCCAATAACAGTTTGTCCGACCCATCGAACCCATGACCTCATGCTCAGCAGTCGCGCTTGCTACCACCAGACCAACGGGGCAGATAGCCACCATAGCAACTACCTTCTGGTTACGGTCAAAGTTCCAACTTTTCTTAAAGTTTTTGAAGTGAAAACTTCTTTAGCGGCGTTGAACACTTTTTGTAATGGGTAAAAAATGTTAAACTCGCGTCAGGGCATCGCGTCAGGACACGTGACCGTCAGGAGAGATTTCCCCCCACCCCCCCCTCTCTTTCTACGGCGGCGTCAACCGAAGTGAACCAAGTTTAGTGACACACGACAATGGATGGATGGATGGATGGAGTGGAAGTGGAAGTGGAAGTGGTAGTGGAAGTGGAAGTGGAAGCGGAAGTGGAAGCGGAAGTGGAAGTGGAAGTCGAAGTCGAAGTCGAAGTCGGAGTCGAAGTCGAAGTCGGAGTCAAAGTCAAAGTCAAAGTCGAAGTCAAAGTCGAAGTCGAAGTCGAAGTCGAAATCAAAGTCAAAGTCAAAGTCAAAGTCAAAGTCGAAGTCGAAGTCGAAGTCGAAGTCGAAGTCGAAGTGGAAGTGGAAGTGGACGTGGACACACTGCTGTGTATTCGTAACATTCGTGTATACAGGGTGAATTTTCCAAGTGGGCGTGGATGGCCAAATTCTAAACTATGAGGAATAGCGAAAAGTACTCAAAGGAGTCGCGGGCTCGATTTTGATGAAAACTAAAACTGCATCATTGGATTTTGAAAATTCAATATTTCTAGCCAGGAATCGAACCTGTTGATTTTGAAAAAAAAAACACACACTGTATTATTACACCATTCGATAGTGTCCCTAATAAGGATCAAATTCTGGGAAGTAATGACATACGGCAAACTTAAGGAAAATGTTGAATTTTAATAAACTGCTTCTTTTTTCATACCTTGTTCGAAATGATGCTCAATATTTTTACACCCGAAACACTCGTAGCGCAGTCCCCTTCACAAAATTATGTTTTAAATTCAAATTTTTAATTGCAGTACAATCCTTGAGACGTCGAATCCAGCTATGTATTCAAAAACAATTGTCATAATTTTGAACAATTAATCAGTTAAGGTTTAATAGGTAGGTAGCATAAGAAAATAAAAAAGTATTTTGATAAAAATGAGCTCTTTCCTTTAGTTTGCCGTATGTCATTACTTCCCAGAATTTGATCCTTATTAGCGACACTATCGAATGGTGTAATAATACAGCGTGTGTTTTTTTTTTCAAAATCAACAGGTTCGATTCCTGGCCAGAAATATTGATTTTTCAAAAATCCAATGATGCAGTTTTAGTTTTCATCAAAATCGAGCCCGCGACTCCTTTGAGTACTTTTCGCTATTCCTCATAGTTTCGGATTTGGCCATCCACGCCCACTTGAAAAATTCACCCTGTATAAAGTGTTTAAAATATGGAAATTGAACAAAGTGCATCTATTAATGAAAAAAGGGACGCAGAAATAGTGAAAAAAAATTAGTTATATTAATTCAATTAATAATTGATTTATTTCAACGTTAATATTCAAGTTTTCACTTCTGCCGGCACTCCCAGAGTGCAACCCGTCTTTTTTTTTAAGAAAACCAGTTTTTTAACGTTATATCATATCTTTAAATATTTCCCTGTACCGTTGCATGCACCCATAAGCACAATGTTTTGCGTGCGTTACATTGCGCACTGACGCAAACAGACAATTTTCACACCAAAAGTAAAAGTCTTTTCCAGCAATTATTTTTGTGCAATTGATGTACAGAATGCGTAGTTGACGGCTATGTGATGGGTCTTTTTACACTCTGTATATCCGCCATAATATGCGATATTATTCATATCTAATCATCGCTCGCTCAGCACATGGCTATAAGCAGGACGTATGTACCTATAATATATGTAATCATGTGTGAGATGGATACCCTACTCAAATTCCTGAACATATTGAGGCTGGGTTGCCCGGATATTTGGCAATAAACTTTTGACAAAGGCCCACAATGATTTTTGCTGTGCCTTCATTTCGCTATTCAACATTTTTGCTGATATTCATTTCTATTTTATGGATGTTTTTAAAGACTACATTTTTGTTACATACAGGGTGAATGAGTAATTACGGTCGTTATGTCATTGTGATGATTTATTAAGTGAGCTCGCGGGATGTTACCAAATGGGTCAGCTTTGTCCTGGGGGATGGTTTAACGCTGCGTATTATTTTCCCATGATATGAAATGACTACCTACATTGGAAACACCAATATTCATTATTTGTACCTACTAAAATACCGTTGCATAAACAATTTAAACACTAAGGAGTAGGTATGTATGGAACCTGGAATCAGAACTATGAAAATTACACCGAAGGAGCTCAAAACATTATCCAAAGATTTTCCTACAGATGATAAAAGAATTCTTACCTCATCTTTCTCCCCCAGCGAGTTGCCGTTCTCAAGGCGATAGCGCCGTGCCACCGCGTCCAAAGCCCCGGGGTCGCCCGACGCCGACAGCTACGAAAAAACATTACTATTAATGATGGCATTTAATCATTCGCAAACACTGACCTATAATAAACAAGTACGCTGGACATCATACTATCGATGACCAAACGAAGAATTTGATTTTCGCCATTTTGGCACTGACAGCAACTGATATTTTTAATAGGTAGCGAGTTTTTAAAGTTGCGCTTACTCTTAGGATAAAAATGTTCTAAATATCTCGAAGTAAACACAAAATACACAAAAAGTCTTATTCTACGATTTAGACCTAAATCATCAGAGACGTAGGTACCAAAACAAAACGACGGCCATTTGCGGCAACGTGTCAATTTTAGTTCCTGAGACGGAACTTGTGTAATATAGGTCAGTGTTCGCAAAGGGTACGAACTAATGAAAGTTTAAGCTACTTGTCGAGTCATGTCCGCCCGCAGGCATCTGTTGCTGAACATGAAGGATGCCAGAGGCAATACAACGATTTGGTCTGTTATTAACATGTTTGACAATCGGGCCGGTTACAGTTTTTTTTGTAGACAGAAAAGCTGTTTTTTACCCGACAGTTTGCTTAATTTTTTTTTTTAGGGTTCCGTAGTCAACTAGGAACCCTTATAGTTTCGCCATGTCTGTCTGTCCGTCCGTCCGTCTGTCCGTCCTCGCTTAATCTCTGTGACCGTTAGCACTAGAAAGCTGAAATTTGGTACCAATATGTATATCAATCACGCCGACAAAGTGGTAAAATAAAAATTGGAAAAAAATGTTTTATTAGGGTAGCCCCCCTATATGTAAAGTGGGAAGTGATTTTTTTTTTTATTTCAACCCTAACGTGTGATATATTGTTGGAAAGGTATTTAAAAATGAATATGGGTTTACTAAAACTATTTTTTGATAATGTCAATAATTTCGGAAATAATCGCTCCAAAAGTAAAAAACAATGTGTCCCCCCCCCTCTAACTTTTGAACCATAAGTTTAGAAAATATGAAAAAAATCTGAAAAGTAGAACTTTATAAGGACTTTCTAGGAAAATTATTTTGAACTTGATAGAAACAACAGTTTTTGTACAAAAAAGACAAAATTTGTACAAAATCATGTCTGGACTAAGTTTGTAGTATAATCGTATATGCAAGCATTTTTTTTAACTTCGTTTACATATTTTATTATCCTGAACGTATCTTTTTTCAAACAAAAAAAGAATGATTAAAATTGGTTCTCGCAATCCAAAATTACCACCGAAAACTTCTGGCACGTCTATGTACTAATTAGTAACCCAATTCCCCGAGAGATGACGCTGTAGGTACTTATTACATTGGGTCGGGTATTATCGAATTGTACGTGGGAACACTTATTGTGACGGACGGGAAACTACGGAACCCTACACTGAGCGTGGCCCGACACGCTCTTAGCCGGTTTTTTTCTGTGGTTTTATGGATCATAATTACCTGCTTAAAGATCTTTCTTGACAAAAAAGGTTATGTACCTAAAAATAATAATAGGTATTACCTTTACCACGTACCTATAATGTTTTTTAAAGTTCAGTAGATACACCCACCCTTTAATTTAGCGCCATTACATCGATTCTATTTTTAAAAACATTATTTTCTAAAATTTGTGGTCAACATAGAAATGTAAAAAACTTTCTTATATCTATGGTGGCCAACATTGTGCTAAGATTTATTTATTATTTATTTATTTATTTGAAGATGAAAGTATAAAAAGATTTTTACAGATTTTGTTAGTTCAAGCAAACTGGAAATAGTTATTTTTTCAACTGTTTTAATACCTAATTATGTACAGTTGCATACAAAACTTTATCTACACCCATGATATGAATCCTCTATAAAAGTTCTGAAACAGTTTTTTTGCAATACTAATATGGAACAAAAATGGCGGCCGGCGGGATACGACGTGAATTCGAATAACCTATAAGTTCCTTTTTTAAATTTCTGCGCTGTGGTAGTGAAACGCGCGTGCATGATAAGGTTCTTTTTTTGAAAACGAGTTGCATAATGAAATTTAGTACAACATAATAACACTCGTTTGGATGATATTATGTTACTATGATACTGGTTGTTTTAATGTTGGCAATAAGCTAACTGTTTCAAAAACTTTTATACAGGATTTATAGCGTGGGTGTAGATAAAGATATTTATGTTTTGAATAATATTTTTATTTTCCGTTCTAGGTGTCTTAAAAAGCGAAATGGCTATGCTTATGCCCTCCGAAAATTCGAACTAAGTACCACAAACTTTTCACATTGTTCGACTTCAAAAGAAACCAAATACGAAAATAAATAAGTAAGTACCATAAACAAAATAAAATATTCAAAAGAAGAAAATGAATACCTCTAAACAAAATTTCGCTCATATTTTGGTTACTTGATCCGTGAGACTACGAAGTTTTCAAATTGGACGATAGGAATGGAAAAACTCAATCATGCGGATAAAGACTGTTTGAAACTTTCGTGAATTCTAAAATGTTTGTATTGTTATGGTAATTATACGATACTGGCCGTAGGCGTAAATATGGATTTATACGGACTGATGAAAGTAATTTGAACAGTTAGGTATTCATTGTTATTTGAATACCTAAGTATTTTTTTAAATCATACCTATTATCTCAATCGTGTCTCGATCCTTGGCAAGAGCAAAAAAATAGGTTTCAATGAATCAAAGCTTTTTTCAGCAAGAAAAATTCTTTTATTTCACACGTAAAAGCAAAAATGTATTGAGTATGCGAAAATAAAAAAGAACGTTACTAACATATAGAGTGCATCAAAGCAGTATCAACGTGCATCGTTAAACCTTATTCAAATAAAGCATAAACAAAATGAAAAACACTGTTCCGTGTTCGTGTTTATCGCGGTGCAAGCTGATATTAATGACTCTTTACACCTATGTAGGTACATGCCATCCGTGGTTCGTGCCGTAAATCAGGGCAACACGTCAACATAATAATATTAAATTACGCCTTTGGCTTGATCTAAATGAGCGAATCTTGTCACAATTAAGATCATGTGTCTAATGTCTATAACGGATAGGAATCGTATTATCTTGACTGACAAGTTACATTTTCCTAATGCTCCTGCGGTAATATATTCTAAAATAACTGTCTAAAATTTAACAGGATGCTTTATTTAAGTCGAGACACGAATGGTCAGTTGCTGGTCGATCGTAATCAATCAAGACTAATGAGAATTCAACTCGGGTTGAAGAAGGTTGAACTTTGCGGGCGCAAAGTGAAGTAGGCGTTTCAAAATCAAATCAAATAAAATCAATTTACATAAACTGGGAACGTTAGGGGCTTATCCAACTTATTTGAAATTTCTCATTCTTATGAATATTTGATTGGATTTCCCAAGACAAGGCCAATGAGACGTTATGAATGACATTACTCTGTAATAAAACGAATCATTACAAATGAAGACACCCGTAAAATATAAATGGAATATAACTCATTTCGCCACATTAAACAAAATTCTGTGTGAACAGGGTTTATTTACGAATTATTAAACTTGAATCGAATTCATTTTTGTGAACAAATTGTGCTTGAAATCAAAGCTGCCGAAAGTATACGCTTACTCGAAGTGTATTTACGTAGGTAGGTATCAAGGTTTGAAAAGGAATTCTTGAAAAGAAGTGTAAGCGTCCATTTTAATCTAAATATTACCTACCTACCACATTTACGGGGGGTAAATTACTAATAAAAGTATTATATCAGATGAATAGTTACACACCAATTTCTCTCTTTCAGTCATCAGTAATTTGACTTTCAAAAGAAGAAGACAAAGCTTTGTGTAAGTTCTATACAGACCCTATACAACGTTTATTAGTAAGGGGGTTAGTATTAAATCTTATTATCTCAATCGTGTCTCGATCCTTGGCAAGAGCAAAAAAATAGGTTTCAATGAATCAAAGCTTTCTTCAGCAAGAATAATTATTTTATTTCACACGTAAAAGCAAAAAAGTATTCAGTAAGTATGCGAAAATAAAAAAGAACGCTACTACATACCTATATAGTGCAACAAAGCAGTATCAACGTGCATCGTTAAACCTTATTCAAATAAAGCATAAACAAAATGAAAAACACTGTTCCGTGTTCGTGTTTATCGCGGTGCAAGCTGATATTAATGACTCTTTACACCTATGTAGGAGTACATGCCATCCGTGGTTCATGCCGTAAATCAGGGCAACACGTCAACATAATAATATTAAATTACGCCTTTGGCTTGATCTAAATGAGCGAATCTTGTCACAATTAAGATCATGTGTCTAAAGTCTATAACGGATAGGAATCGTATTATCTTGACTGACAAGTTAAATTTTCCTAATGCTCCTGCGGTAATATATTCTAAAATAACTGCCTAAAATTTAACAGGATGCTTTACTTAAGTCGAGACACGAATGGTCAGTTGCTGGTCGATCGTAATCAATCAAGACTAATGAGAATTCAACTCGGGTTGAAGAAGGTTGAACTTTGCGGGCGCAAAGTGAAGTAGGCGTTTCAAAATCAAATCAAATAAAATCAATTTACATAAACTGGGAACGTTAGGGGCTTATCCAACTTATTTGAAATTTCTCATTCTTATGAATATTTGATTGGATTTCCCAAGACAAGGCCAATGAGACGTTATGAATGACATTACTCTGTAATAAAACGAATCATTACAAATGAAGACACCCGTAAAATATAAATGGAATATAACTCATTTCGCCACATTAAACAAAATTCTGTGTGAACAGGGTTTATTTACGAATTATTAAACTTGAATCGAATTCATTTTTGTGAACAAATTGTGCTTGAAATCAAAGCTGCCGAAAGTATACGCTTACTCGAAGTGTATTTACGTAGGTAGGTATCAAGGTTTGAAAAGGAATTCTTGAAAAGAAGTGTAAGCGTCCGTTTTAATCTAAATATTACCTACCTACCACATTTACGGGGGGTAAATTGCTAATAAAAGTATTATATCAGATGAATAGTTACACACCAATTTCTCTCTTTAAGTCATCAGTAATTTGACTTTCGAAAGAAGAAGACAAAGCTTTGTGTAAGTTCTATACAGACCCTATACAACGTTTATTAGTAAGGGGGTTAGTATTAAATAGTTTGACCACAGGATCTATATACAAATAATAAAGCAAAAGAGTTTTTTTGTTTGTTCATTTGTTTGAACAAGCTAATATCTGGAACTAACAGTCGGATTTGAAAATTTTTTGTTGTATTTGATGGCCCAATGCTTTAGGACTCTTACACGCTAGCAATTTTGGAGCCGAGCTAAAAGTAAAAAAAAGAAATAAAGAACTGTTAGCGAAAACAAAGAAATATCGCGGGCAGGCGATGGGATGCGACGGAGTGGACCGGGGGACAAGAAATTTCACGCGGACGAAGTCGGGATCAGAAGCTAATAACAAATAAAGTAGATTATACACTAAAGATAAAGAGTATTCTATTCCATTCTATTCTATTCTTATACTGTGGTTTGACTATCAAACTCTAGATCGCTCGGTTAACTGCTTTCTATTCAGTCGCTGAATATAATCAAGGAAACAATGCCTGTCATTACAGTTGGTGGTCTAGCAACAATAAGGATCGCCATTGAATTCTTAATTAACCCATATTCAAAATATGGGTTAATTAAGAATTCAATGGCCAACAACACGACTATATTCGTACCTTGCTATATTCTTACCTTATCTAGGGAATATCATCATAGCACAACTTATACTATTAGTTGAGCTGTGATGATATTCCCTACAGGGTTTAAGGTTAATGAAACTATTACATTAAAACGACACTGGTCCAACAGCGAAAACTAACGAGCAAGATTTTCTGAGCAATATTGACGTGAACCAAATTCTAGCACGAGACCCTACTTAGGTAAAGTGAGCTCTCATTCCACGAGCAGACCTATTCTATAAAAATCTCACGTTGAAAACTTAGGTGAAGTGAGTTTGAAGTGAGCTTTCAATAGTGTCACTCCCTAGCATCACGTGGAATGCCAGCTCACTTGAAGCTCACTTCACCTAAGTTTTCACGGTGAGATATTTACAGAATAGCACCGCTGATGCCAGGAATTGACATTATTGACAGCTCACTTCACTTGACCATACCGCTGTTAAACCCGCGATGGTTTGTGTGGTATGTTTAATTGATCAACAAATATTTGTAAACTGTTTTTGTTTTGATTAATCACACTAATATTATAAAGGCGAAACTTTGTGTGTGTTTGTGTGTTTATATGTTTGTTACTTCTTCACGCTCAAACTGCTAGACCAATTTTGATAAAATTTTGTATGGAGGTAGCTGATACCCTGGATAAACATATAGGCTACTTTTTATCCCGATATTCCCACGAGATCGACACTTATGCGGGTGAAACCGCGGGGCGCAGCTAGTAAACAATAAAAATAAAACATAAAAAGACCTAAGTTTTCACGGTAAGGTTTTTACAGAATAGATTTGCAGGAATACAGCCTACTGTATTTATATTTCTGTGTATAAATTGAGCAGCCCACAAATTGTTTTGATAAAAGGGATTGTCGTAGATATATTTACTTAAGTCACTCTATGAATTTGGATGAGGTTCTTTTACGATATTCTGTTTCCCTTCCTGACTCATTGTTAGCAAAAATGAATATATCAAATCGTATTCCACGGAAAGTAGGCCTCGCATAAAGACGCCATAACTACCACAACAAATGGCCTTAGGGGCGTTGGTGATCGCGGAATGATATATCGCACTATGGTTTAATTATACCTTAGCTGACTCTATGGTACCCCGGAGAATGCGAAACGTGGTATTGATATTAGCACCTTATCAAAATTCATAGGATTGTTATTCTATCATTCATCATAATTATCATTTCATGACGAGCAGTGGTGGCCCAGTGGTAAAGGTCGACTTACGAATTGTAGGTCGTGGTTTCGAACCCAGGCAGGCGCTTTACTTTGCGTAAATAATTTCATCACCACTGCTCTCAAAACGGTGAAAGGAAACATCGTGTCCTAGAACCAAAAAATTCGAAGACGTGACCTCTACAAACCCGCACTGAGTCCGCGTGGTAGATTACAGCCCACTCCCTCTCGAAAAGAGGAGGCCTGTGACCCAGCAGTGGGAACATTACAGGCTTTCATACATGTAAGTAAAAGCTCGGAAATACTTGAAATTACCTAGATACTCTATAAGACTCTACACACGTCACATTTAACCTACATTTTGAAGTAACCTTGCTGTCTCAGGCCAGCCTATACGTTCTGTTTAATGTCAAGTCCACCTGGCAAGCAGCGCAACGCGTTACAATAACTCCCAATAACTATAAAACAGACAGTACAGCTGGTAAATACGCTATAACGAACGCGACGCCATTTTCAGAAACATTGTCCATCACAAAATGTGCATCGATACGATAATGGGGAATTTTGTCAGATGATATTATGCGCGCGAACGTGGCGGGAACCCGTTAGCAAAATTGTTTATGATCGAGTTTCGGGTATCGGTTTGATATAATTTGTGGAGTGTTTAAAGTATTTTAGGTATCGGATAACGGATGTCGATGCCGATATCGGCTAAATTTAACTATGTATTTAGTTGAGCGACAAACAATGGCTAAAAAGGGGATGTTTTGAATGAGATACAAAAGTATTTTCTGACTTACCCTACAGGATCAGAAAGGTTCATCTATGCTGTATTACAACTGCTAACAATATTTTTTATATTTTATTTAACAATTTTCGTCTACCTTCTGCGGGTTTTCTGAGAGCATATTATAATTTTTACGTGCAAAAGCCCATCAAACCGGCTTTTCGATACGTCTCTTGAAAAACTGGGGCGCCGTCAGCCTAAATATAAGGGTCAGTTCATATTGTGAAGTCACGCGGCTTCGAGGAAAGGGCGTGACGAAGAGATACAATGTATGCGCGATACGGCTAACACCGGCCTGTCACGTCGTCACGGATCAAGGTGCCTTTAGAAACCCACAATTACTCGTACTTACCCGACACTATCTACCTTTTTGATGCTATTACTATACACTTATTATCCGGTTATTTTTTTCACGGTGGTAACGGTGATCTACAAAATTGGAGTAATCTGAATATTAGCTATCGTATTTCTTTTCGTCATTGACGTTTATCTCCAATTTCTAAATATTGCAACTCTACAATACCATTTTAACGATATTGTACTGTAGATGCATTGTATTACACCCACAGTAACGAGCATAAATATATGTATTACCATGGACAGATAGTCGATTCATTTATATCTGTTCTCAAGAAGACTATAAACATATGTGATCATCTGTGGAAGGCGTATACAAGTAGCGGCACAAATATGTGATATTAATGCTTACAGTGGGATGTCACACACTTTTTTAGCAATATGAGCGGCAGTGATTGCGATATTAGAAGAAAACTCGAAACATTATAGGTACTGTCAGGTTTTTATGCTACCAAAGTGAAGTCAGATATTTTTGATTACAACGAGGTATCACAATCTTCTGAACAATATTTAAAACGCAGACCAAGTCCGATATTTGTGCGGTATCCTATATTTGGATGCTGCTTGACCCGACAAACAGTTTTGGTGTTTCTTCGATGTCACATATTTATGTCGTTATTTGTATGCCTTCCGCAGATGATCACATATATGTATTTGCTATCTTCTTGAAAACAGATATTTGTGAATGAATAATTAACTCAGATATTATTGCCGAACTGTCCGTAGTAGTAATAATATGCTCATGAGTGTACCTATTTTAGCATATGCCATATCAAAAATAAGCTTCGGCATAGATCACTTCATACCGCATTGCATAACTTCTCTATTACATAAGCAGAAGCACGAAGCATTAAATACACACATCAAAAGTGTCTAGGGATCAACATATATTTTTGCAATAACTTTTCTCCTGATTGATATTAATTAAAATTTTCTTTAAGGATTCATCAAATAAAGTGTTTTCGTTTGTCACAGTAACGATAAACCAAGTCACCTTTGCATTAATAAAGAAATTTGCCATTTTCCTAATAAAGGGATTTTTGACATTTGAACCACTAACACAAAAGTTCGAAAAAAAGACTGAAATAACAGTTTTCTTTAAAATTTTATTGGGTAACTTAAACAATTAATAATCCGTGTTTCTACCGCGAACACTAACAACACAAGAACATCGGTTTGGCATACTCAAAATGAGTTCATCCAAATCACGCTGTGGAATGGCCGCCCATGTTCGTTGCAACAACAAAAAAAGGTCTTCTTGCGACTGGATACCCTCCATATTCGGCAGAGCTCTTCTCTGTAGCATATCCCATGCATGCTCAATCGGGTTCAAGTCTGGCGACTGAGCAGGCCAGGGCAGGACATTGATGTTAGCTGCGGCGAGAGTCTGTCTTACAACTCTTGCGGTGTGCGGTCGTGCATTATCATGCATTAACTGAAATAAGGGACCGATTTGCATTTGTAGAGGAACGATGACGTCTGATACAATCGTCTCAGCATAAATTTGAGCGTTGAGGTTGCCTCTGATCCAAATCAACTCAGTTCTTCCGCCGATCCAAATACCCGCCCATACCATGTTGGTTCCACCACTATAAGGATGGACTTCCTGGCAGGATTTTAATCGCTGTTGGCGTCCAGGGGTTCTCCAGTGTCGTATACGTCTTGTATCCGGTCTCATACCAAAACGAGACTCATCAGAAAAGCACACGAAACGCCATTGTTCTTCTGCCCAATTTCTGTGTTCAAGAGCCCATTGATATCGAATCCTACGATTGTGCATTGCTATAGGTGGTACCCGTAGCGGTCTTCGGGAATGAAGGTTCACTTCATGCAAGCGGTTTCTGACTGTTTGGTCGCTAATTAAGTTCCCTGAAGAGTGATGAAGCCTCACGGCTAACATCATGGCGGTTATTGTTGGAGCTCTTCGAGTTAAGATTTGAATGTATCGGTCTTGTCTCCGTGTGGTGCAGCGATACCGTCCTCCATGGCGCTCAGCCACGGTACCAGTGCTTCGGTAACGTGTCCAAAGTCGACTGATAACACTCTGACTTGTATTCAGAGCTAAAGCCACAGTACGTTGCCGGGAACCAGCTTCTATCATTCCCACGGCTCTGAGCATTTCTTCCCTGCTTAAATGACGTCGCCGCTCCATAATAACGTTGGTTTTAATCAGTAGTAGGGAAACAGTAGCACTAATAATGTCTTCAATGCGTTGTATGTTTTTATAGGGAAAATATTGACAGCTGATTTTCATCTTTTACTCGAATTTGATTCACAGTTCCTGATTCAAATTATGAAATGCACCAAAAAGGATCCATATAAATTTATAAAATCATAAATTTATTACAAAGCCACATCTCAATCTCAAGAAATCCGCATAAAAATGCTTGATCCCTAGACACTTTTGATGTGTGTAGTTTGTTGCAGTTCACAATTTTTCGATAGTTTATAATCGCGCGAGATATACTATACTTAATATACCTGTATAACAAAGCCTGTTGATGACAGAATTAAGAACAAACTAGATACAATTACTATACTAGTATCTCTATACTAGTGAACTTGAGGAACAGGGTGTAAAGTTCACTCATCCTCCATAGAAAAGGGAGGATCCTCCGACTAGACGGGTGCTGTGTTTGGCAGGCAACTGCCCAACGATTGATGTCGGGACGTTGTATATATGCTAGTTACGCGGTAAACTCTGCTTACTTACTGACGTCAGTATGACGCGTAGGCATGTGGCGTTGTAGATACCGCTACACTAGAAACTATCAGAGGTACATCATATTTGGTATGCCGCCACACGTACACAATCCGTAACACGTAACTGAAACTTTCAATATTCTATTGCCCTCGATTTTCCTCCATCATAACTATCGGTATTTTACTATTTAGTAAACTAAAGTGCTTCGCTTACCAAAGTTTCTTAATAAATCTAGATAGTAAGTTGTTCGTGAGGGTTATTTAGATACTGTGAAGTATTTTGCTGAGATGAAAACTTTAGTTAAACTAACTTATCGATTAGCGTTATACCAATCTAGACTTTATCGTCTTAATACTGTAAAGACATACCTAACATAACGCCTGTAGTTCCCGAAAGGTTACGCAGAAATGTGCCTATAGTACAGTGTACACTCTCATTTTGCCAGTTATGTTGAAGTCCCATATAATTGGGGGCGGGCCTAATATCATCAATCCTGAGGGAACAATCCACTAACATGGCGCGACCGGCCAACTCTAAAGAAATACTTGATTGCTCTCCACAGTCATGCATATTACCTAAACACCTGACTGTAACACCTTGTGTTTTTAAATTAAAAAATTGTATTGTATTAGCTCAATGTTTTATTTTTTCGAGAAGTTTTATGGCTAAGTTTGTTCTCAGCATTTTTCCTATATATAAATCTGCCTGTTAAGCATGTTTTATAAATCAGAGTTAAAGCAACTACTGTAAATAGACTATGATAAAGTTTTGAAACTATTCTCTTTTTGCATTTCATTATTCACGGGGTGTCAACGTGAAAACTTATCTACACTTTTATCGTAAGTACATACATATACAGCAATAACTCAGAAAATATAGGTACCGTATCTCAAACCAAACGTAATCCCTTCACCTGAAATCACTGAATTATATTTACACGCAAGAGTTTCAGACATTTAACAAAGCGTCGTCGACCTACATCTCGTAAATCCTTGTGTTCAACCACAAAATTTTAAGAATGCTTTATCCCTTCAGCCGTGCTTCAGTCTGAATAAGATATTTTCGCCATTTTCGCTAAAAATAACATGTTCATTTGCTACTTAGTTTGCTTCGTAATATTGCTACGAGGAGCTCATGGCTAAATAATAACAATCGCACAGGTCGATCGATGATTAAACTATGCTTGATGTGGTCGGTTTGTGGATGTGTAGACATGCATTGCATACCGAGACCCCTCCGTGCCTCGGAAAACACGTTAAGCCGTTGGTCCCTGCTGTCATTCGTAGATCTTGGACAGTCGTTACGTGAAGTCTGAAGTCCAAAAGTTTAACAACCAGTCTTACCAAGGGGGTATCGTGTTACCCAGTAACTGGGTTGCGGAGTTCAGATAAGCAGTCGCTCCACGTAAAATACTAATATTTAGCTGCATCCAGTTAGACTGGAAGCAGGCAGACTGAAAGACGAAAAGGCTAGGCAGACTGAATTGGTACTCGTGCCTACATAAAATTAAAGTCACATGTAATATTTTTTTGTAAGTCCTCCTTGGAACGTGATAATGATAAATCAATGATATTATAATATCATTGTGATAAATGAGTAATATCGATCATTACGTTTATTTACTTCTTAGAATAAAACGAAATATCTGAAGATACTGAAATATCTTACTGTGATAGGACACGATTCGAAATTAATTTGTCACTCACTCATCTCTTATGTCGTCAGTTCTGTACTTACTTAATTACAAGGAGCAGAAAGCATAGAGTCTAGAACTCTAGAAGGTTAGTAGCAGATCTACCTGCTCTTTTAAGGGCTGATTTTTCAATCGACCGATTATTTTTATTCGTGGAATAAAATTGACATCTGACAGTCTTTGTATGGAAAAACTGTCAAAAATTCAAAATTATTCCTCCAATAAAGTTATCTGGCATTGGAAAATTCAGCCCTAAATTAACTTTAATTACAAGCCGCTCGGCGGTCGCAAGCGCATCCTCTGAGCATGAAGTCCTGGTATGATTCCCACATTGGCCAAAGTGTTATTGGATGGTACCCTCAGGATTTTTTCAGTAACAGCCCGAAGTCTGAATTTGTGCCCGTTTGTTGGCAATAGACTCGCCCCCTATTACATGGGACCTAAACATACCAATTAGCGAAATGTGGGTGGACACAGTAAAGGTAAGCTACACCTCTACCTAACCCTTCCGGAATTACAAGCCTGATATTATATTATGAAATTTGTTCAAAAAGTATGAAACAATAAAGATAAAATATAACAAGAATATCTAAACGCACAAATCATAATTTAGTTTTGTTTTTGTTTGCAAACACGATATTTGATTTACCTATTTCAATATCAAATTCCGAAAACGTGTCGCAACACTTTAGTTCGTTAGTTTCGTATTGTTGGATCAACAAAATAATTGCCTTATTTGTTTGCTTCAAATTCAATTAGTTTTAGCGTCCATTGCGGAAATGCTGAATTTGGCTTTATTAGGGACTAGCTGACCGGGCGAACTTCGTACCGCCTCAGAATTAAATAATGTGACAAAGTTCAATAGACACGTGGCGCTATCTATTATCATAAAAACGTTATTGTTGTTTTCTCCGGGAAAAGCACTTTTTTTCGGGATGAAATACCTTTCATCCCGAAAAAAGTGTACAGAAACGGACTTGGGTACCCCCTATGTCCGTTTCTGTACACCTGACAACGTATATGCAAAATTTCAGGATGATCGGTTCAGTGGTTTAGGCGTGTAAAGGTAACAAACAAACAAACTTACTTTCGCATTTATAATATTAGCTAGGATTATAATATTAAAGAGTAGTAACCAGTTGGTGGCTCGTTCTTATTACATTTGTACCCTGTCAGTCAAAATATGACAGTTTAACAGCATTTCATTTCTGCTTGTGCTGGTGTGTAGTTGGTTTTTGGGTGGCGTCTCGTGGTAATAGTAAATAAATACATAAATAAATGGGACTTAAACTAGATGCTGTTGCGACTGCCTCGTTTTAGCAAAAAACGGCCTCACTCGTGATCAGAATAAGTCACAATAGCATCTTGAAGGCTGTGGCGACAGATACTTCCTCCGCCATAATAAGGCAATTTGTGCGAAAACTTGTTCCATAGTTTCTGGGTTTCTAGTTGTTGGGTGGTCTTCGCATTCATTCGTCTTTAGTTTAAGTTACTAACAATAGTATTTTAAGTGCAAAACTGTTCCTAACAATTTATGGATTAATACAGGAGTGGTGGCTCAGTGGTAACGGCCGCGACTTACGAGTCGTAGGTCGTGGGTTCGAACCCAGGCAGGCGCTTTACTTTGTGTAAATAATTTCATCACCACTGCTCTCAAAACAGTAAAGGAAAACATTGTGAGGAAACCGGCAAGTCCTAGAACCAAAAATTCGAAGACATGTGACATCTACCAACCCGCACTGGTCTTGCGTGGTAGATTACAGCCCACTCACACTTGACAGGCCTGATGGTCTAGTGGTTAGTGACCCTGACTGCTATGCCGTAGGTGGTGGGTTCGATTCCCACCCAGGACAAATGTTTGTGTGATGAGCACGATCATTTGTTCTGTGTCTGGGTGTAATTTATCTATAATATGTATGTATTTAGAAATATATAAGTATGTTTATCAGTTGTCTAGTACCCATAACACAAGCTCTGCTTAGCTTGGGACTAGATGGCGTTGTGTGATAGTTGTGGAATATTATATTATATTATATTATTATACTCCCTCTCGGAGAGAGGAGGCCTGTGTCCCAGCAGTGGGAAAATTATAGGCTGATTAAGTAAACATAACTGGCGAAATTTGGGTGTACTATAAGTAAGTATACCTTTGCCTAACCCTTCTGGGAAAACATGGCGTAAAATAAAATTAAGTTTACTTTCCCAAATTTTGAGTTCGTTAACAAATAGAAGCCTCGCGTGCAAAAACACCCAAACTGGAAATGTCGCGAGGGCAAATAAATACCGAATGCGTGAGTATCGAACCCTTAACCACGTTAGGTGCTCATCCACTGTGCTGCTTATAATTGGGTCACCAAACTTCTGGGATGACAAAATATTCCCAGATGAAAATGAATTCGAATATCTGCCATGCAAAAGTTTTGTATATATTGCACGGAAGCGAGCATCCAGAGGATTATCGATAATCAGTCAGTATCAATAATGGTTTTATATGACACTGCTTGTGTCAATTTTTTTCCAATTTCATTAAGTATAAACATTTTTGCAATAAAATAATAAAGAAATCCGCCGTAAATAAATCTCTACCAGCAGAAATAAACTTAGGGGTCTGCGTAGCGTATCTGCTACGGCGTAGCTGACGAGCTACGTCGCTACGATTTCGTAGCAAGTCGCCGATCCCTTTTAATTAGTCACGAGGATACCGCTTTTTTGTGTCAGTGACTATTTTTAATAATAATCGTGATCCCGCTCATATTGTTCATAACTTAATTAGGTACTACTTTTACCTAATAGTTCTTGTACATATTTTTGTTTTCTGTTTATCCTACTCATTACTAGTTTATGCGGCTGTTCCCGCATGAATGTCAAAAAGTATGTCTCCCTACGTCCTTCCGCAGGATGCCATCTATCTCCTTGCCAATTATCGAAATCCATTCAGTGGTTTAAGCGTGAAAAGGTAACGTACAAACAGAGTTACTTTCGAATTTATAATATTAGTATGGAAAGGATTATTGTGCACCTTTGAGGTAAGTTATTGAGATACCCAGTGGCGTGCCTAGGGGTCAAACTTAGGGCAAGCCAATACACTTAAAAAAAAAAAACCTACCATATCGCTTGTCAACGTTTGACTCTGACCGAGTCGTTTTAGTTCTTACTAATATTCGTATTTCATAATTGTAGGTTTTTGCTAATAGCTATTAAAATGAATGTTTTTTAATAGCACCATTTGTTACTTATATAAATTAAATACTAAGAGTAAGTATTGGTAATCCTTTGCAAAATCGTAACTTTTTTATTTTCGAAGTATCAGTTTCGCGTAAAATATGATAAGACGTGTAAGAGTCATCTATTATTGTAGGTACATTATTGGCACAACAGAGCTCTTTGAGTTAGTTCATATTTCTCTCTCCCGCAACAGTCGCTTTGCAAAATATTACAATCTGGCCGAGTGGCCACTAGATGGCGCACAAATAATTGATTGATTTCTAACTACACATTATTGTTTACGATGTTGATTGTTGATAATATTTATAATTTGATTTACTCACAATGTGAACAGCCATAACTCTTCACTCTTCGCTTCTTTACCACAGACAGATGACGAACATCAAAGCACACGGAAGACATGAAGCAAAGATACAAGCGCTGAGCAGTTGCCTCTATTTAATGAGGTTTTAAACTCGTCGTGACCTCGGAAAGGAAGTTCTTGTAGTGCTAAATGACACACAACATCAACTAACCTTTAAAATCCGCCCCTAAGACCCTCTGGCCGAAAAACAGCGCGATTGTGATTGACACGCGTATTGTATTTAGAAATGTCGTCAAGCACATAATTGACGAGATAAAGAAGTTTCGATTCGTTTTTTACAAAAAGTACAGAATGAAACAACAGCATTCATGTGCTTTTGAGAATTCTGACCAACGAAGTAATTTAAATCATCGTAACCTGATATTCCCAGCGGTATTTTCTTTTGAGAAAAATATGCAACACTAACAGAATAATTTGTTGATATGAGAGCAGCCTATAATCCCAATGAGTATTGTATGCTGATCGACTAAAATGCCTATTACGTGATTTAGATTTCTGAGAAATACTCAAATCAATTTGTCTGTAAAACTCAAAATATTTACCTTTCCGAGTAACGGTTGCACACGTTTTAATCCATCACAAGGAACAATTCACAATGATTGATGAATTCATTTTAATGACAAGAAACTTTTTAATCACTTTAAAACAAAGGTAATTACCGCAAAAACTAAACACAACACTTAACATCACAGAAAATGAAAAAAAAAACAAAACAAAAAAATGCACCAGTAACCGATCAAAACTTTGAACTAATAGACTCGCGCAATGTCTCGCGATCTTACTATTTACACACACACGCGCGTCGTTATACGTTTCATTCATAAAAAATCAAAAGCCAGGCTTAAAAATCAGAACAATTTGGGGAATAAGTACATACTAATGTTATCAACAACGTGAACAATTTCTATACAAATAGTCAGAGGTCTAGAAGCCAGATTTGAAGCCAACTGGTGCGAGCGAGACGGGTCGATTTTTGTCGTTGCGCTTTCGCTAAGCGGCATTGAAGATGTTTGGCAACGATGCGCGTGATGAAAAGTGCGCGGAATTTGAAATTATTCATTGAGTATGTAAACCTGGCAACCTTGCATCGTACTTACTATCGCGGGCGGCCCGGCCGGGACGCGCGGAGTTTATTTTTTCTTTTTCTTATCAATTCTTGCGACATGATTTTATAAGTTTACTTGTGTATTTTTTTTTATTATTAGGCTCGCGTTTGATTGAAAGCCAGGCTTTTCGGCTTTAGTAAAAGGCACGCCCCTGGAGATACCTACTTTATAATTTTCATGAAATTCATTTATTAAACACTTACAACAATAATATAAAATATTCTATTCCAATCTATTCTACCATCCCAATTAACTATCTTATAGAAAACTTTACTCGCAAAATATCAAAACTGTTTCCAAAGTTACACATAAAGCGTTCGATCATACGTTTCCCGCAATTTGATCAACCTTTGCGCGAGTTTGATAACCGAAACAAACTTCTAAAAGTCAAAGCGGTAAGTGAAAACTTCACGGAGAGCGCCCGCGTCGCTAAATGAGAATTGATAAACATATTGCTTTTCACTTCTTGGTACAAAGGAGAATACAACCTCTTTTGTTACAGTTATGAAGTTTTCCGATAAAGGTAGTGTCGTTTCTTTGAAACAAAGGAAATTGACACCGATATTGCTTATTTTGTTTGCTCAATTACGTAACGGTGGTGAAAAATGTTTCATTTTGTTATAAATTGCAGCCGCTGTTAATTTTATGAGTATATTTTGTGATAATTAAGGGTAATGCTCACTGAGGCGTGAAATTAACTTTAAAATGCGGAGTGAATGTGCACACGCTTCATTGAAAAATTAATTGTGATCAAATTGTCGTTGTCATTGTTGTTGTTGTGTATTGCCCGTTGGATGCGAGAAGCACAGAACCGGTCGAAGTGGAGGTGCTTAGGGGAAGCCTATGTCCTGCAGTGGACGTCTTTCGGCTGAATGATGATAT
The DNA here is from genome assembly GCA_947508005.1 of Amphipoea lucens. Lineage (NCBI taxonomy): Eukaryota > Metazoa > Arthropoda > Insecta > Lepidoptera > Noctuidae > Amphipoea > Amphipoea lucens. The sequence continues at coordinate 17,145,783 of OX382359.1, read as the reverse complement.
TGTCGAAAAGGCGTATAGTAAACCAGCTATTTAACACTGGCAGGAAGCCAGTGCCAGCCAGTCAACAAGTAACCATAATGATTGTGTTGAGATTATGTCGTAAACAGTTAAAACGATGTCTACAAAGCTTTGAAAGGTGAATCGTTAGCCTCATAAAGAGCCTCAATTATAATAATATGTGTTCACCAGCTGACCCGGCGAACTTCGTACCGCATCAGATTTTTTTTTGTTATTTGTTTGTTCTTCCCATGTTTTAGTAATTATTCTGCTATTCGGGGCGGAGACAAATCCTACAAATAAAATATCATAAAAATCGGTCCAGCC